>OY987307.1:2502924-3754386 GCA_963920635.1 Pseudeuparius sepicola
ATAAAAATAGGTCTGGAGCTACTTTTTGCAATGCAATAAAACTTGCCACAACAAAAATGTCAGCAATTTTTATTGCCGACTCTAAACAGGGCTTTAACTGCGTAAATGTTTCGACGATTTTGAGACTTTGGCGATTAAAAAAAGTGCCCACCTCGGATATCGTGGGCGTCAGCTCCCTGTTGATGTGCCTCAGCTGGGTCGCAAGCAGCGCGCCGTGCAGCGCCGCGGCCCCGCCGCCCGCCTTCGCGTCCTTCCCGTCGGGCTCCGCCTCCGTCGCCTGGCCGACGGTCGTCAGCGACGTCAGCGTCGACGGCGGCGCATCGTCGTCGCCGGTCGGCGAGAAGTACAGCAGCCGCTCGTCGGCCGGCAGCGTCTCCTCGCTGGGCAGGGTGACGGGCTTGCGGGTCGTCGGGGTGGACGCGTGGAGCGGCTGGACCGACGTGACCTGGCCCGTCGTAAGTACGGTTTCAATGAGAAAATTCGTTGTCGGACAAAGAAGCTGTGATGCCCCGATGGGAGCCCCAGAAAATTCTTATAAAATTATTAAATTCAGGTCGCGACATTGGGACCCTGGCTTCAGTCGAATGAATAGATTCTTTGTAAAATTTTATGGTGTTAAAATAAACATTCCCAGGTGGCCTGATTTCGTGGAAAGGCGAGCGAGTCCTCGCACTGGAATCACACCACCGAATTCGCGGAAAAGTCCAAATGCCTGACAATATAAGGTAATCCTCAAAAAATCGAGCTAAGAAATAGCACGCGCCGAGCATGTGGAGGCCAAATCACCACTTGCGCACGCCGCGAAATCCCAGCCGAATCTCCTCAGAATTGATATAAAAGGGGAACCGCAACCACGACTCTCGGGTAGTAATCCAGCTACCAGCAAGTGCAAGGGGAACCCCTGCCCGACTGAAGAGGGCAGGCGGCAGCCCCTGCGGCTAGCCAGCCGCAGGCCATCACCCAGATGCAGAAAAATACCTAATGAAGAAGACCAAGAAAGAAATATTCTCTTAGGCACCGCAGTAAGTTGGACTGGCCAAAAAGCAAAAAAGGGATTTGGGAAACTTTCAGAGAAATTGAATTTATTGTGCATTTTTAATTAATTAAAAATAATTTGATAACTTTTGTGAACCGTATTATGATTTTTGGGATTTTATTTTGAACCATATTATTTTACTGTAGATGTCAGAGTTTAATTTATTCAAACAGAAATAATCTTGTAACTTTTATTGGGAAATTTGGGATTTGGGAAACTATTTAGAGACAATTATTTTGGGGTTGAAATCAGAATTTTGTTTTTAATTGAACTATTATGTCAGAATTTTCGAGTAATTTGAATTACATTCTAATTATACAAACTTGTACTGGAAATTAAGTAAAGCTATGCAGAGTCAAGTAATTTTATTCTATTTAGGAAATCAAGTAATTTTATTCTATATGGGGAATCTTTTGCAATTTTGTATTTTAATATCTTTATTTTTTTGCGAACTTTAACTCCCTGTGACTTTCTTAGGTTTGTTCTTTTATGCCATAGTTTTGTATTTGTGCCATTTTGTCATATTGTCTTGTGTCTTATTTTAAATTCTATTGTTTATTAGTGTACCTTTTGAAACGTTTGGATTTTGTTACCTAGAAGGGGGTCATATTTCAGATATCTTGAGTGTAGCATTGTGCGAATTTATAGATTTTTAATTTTATTCAGTAATAATTATTGCACATGTTTTTAAACTTCCTCTTAAACTGTATTTTGTTAACTCAATGTACGATATCGTATTTAATTTTAATATACATATTAAACTATCCCTGTGTTTCCGTCATACACCCTTAGGCCCACACTAAAAGAAAGTATATTGTGGCTCACCCTGTATATATACCGCTCGCCAACTACCACCAATAAGGGTTGAGATCTCCACAAAACTTTTTTATTTTTTTTATAGATGGCTGGAGCATTTATGAGCAGAAGAATTTTGAGCATTTATGAGCACGACATTTTTAAAAGTGTCTTGCCATTTTTGGTCACTGTCCGGCAGTTTTGGAGCATTTATGATCATTTATATAAATGTCCTCAGTTAGAGAATTAATGGGAATTTCTGGTCACTTGTGAGCATTTATAGTCATTTATGAGCATTTATGGTCCTTTATAAAAAAAATCCCTCCATTGCTAACCTATAAAACTGCAAAACCATTTCTAATTCTAACCTAGAATATTGCGAACTGTGTACCTACTTTGCAAAATGGTCAAACAAAATTCAATTGTCTGGAATTACTTCAAGAAAAGAAGTGACCAAAATTAAAATATGCTATTTGTAAATTTTGTAAAGCTGAATATTTTGCCCATGAAGGAAGAATGAGAAAACATTTGATTCAATGTTCAAAGTCTCCAGTACAGATAAAGAAGTTATTATTAGATTTAGTAGTAACAAAAATGTAAAAAGTATTTCTGATGTAGATGTAAGTATTGAATAATGAATATAGCTCTCATTGTTATATAATTTGGGTAATTTTATTGCAATAATTTTAATTACTGCGTTGAATTTCAGATCAAAACTTATTTTAATAATTTTAAATTTTAACAATACTGGAATATTTTATTAATTGCTAACTTAACTAACCTACATCCTACATGTACCTATGCGTTGGGTCGTCTAAATCTGTCTTCAGTCTGTAACTAGAAACATTTTTTAAATTTTACATATTTTAAATTTTTTTATTTTTGTTTTAATTTATACTTTTTTAATCAAAAGTCATACATTTTAAAGGTCTTTTCACAAGCAATCGAATGGCGCCATTTTCAAAAATGTCCATAAATGCTTGAGGCCTCGGCGGACATTTTTAAAAGTGTCCTGCTCAAAATCATAAATGCTCGGATATTTGCCATCTATAATTTTTTTAGTTGGTTTATTATTCCAAAAAATATAAGAGTGTGCCAGTTCTAAATTTTTAGCAAAAAAGTTCATACTATTATATGTTTTTTTAAGTAATATTTGTAGTAAAACTCCGTTGCCGCCTTTTAATTAATCGTCATTATCATCCTCTGACTATTTATTGTTGTTTAATTATGAAAATCATACAAAAATATCTAAAATTCGGTACTGTGACTAGAAGTACCATGCACTAATATTGAAACGCTACTCTTTAAGCTAAATGCCACATTTGTGAAGATGAGGTGCGTTCATAGCGGCCAGTGATTGAACTCAAAGAATCTTTTGGGAATGCCGAAACCAGGGTGGCCATTTTGAGGTTACGAAGACGTGCCGTGGTGGAAAATATGTTTTGGAGCACGGCTAGACAGGAGCAGGTGAGTTTTTTTTAAATTATCCTTGATAATTGTGTTGGTTAATTCTTAATTCCATATTTGCTAGGAACTCACCTGTTGCTTGCTTCTAGCACGTTTATTTCTTGTATTGAGTTAATCTCATTGCGTTAATAGCATCTATACCCCAAGAAGTAAATATCGATACATTTCCTGTTCTACATGGCTCATTTCGTATCATATTGTAGTATCTGGTAGTTGAATTCACATGAGTTGAGGCACACAACATTTTCGTATGTGACGGGGTCTTATTTCTTTTATTATTCGAATATGTTTTTACTTAATTTAATATTGCAATTTTTTGTTTGGAAGATCGAAGAGGGTAGCTTATTTTCGTTGTGTACCGTTATTATTTTTCATATAAATTTAAGTAATTTCTGAGAGAATCGTGGGCCTCTGCAAAAAATTTTCGAAACGATTTTACTCGAAAACGATGTACGCTATCGAAGTCCAACAAGAGCACAATTTTTTGTATAATACCCTGAAATTTCATAATTTTCCAAGAAATCAGTGAGAAAACACACACACAAAATTTGGGGTATTTTTAACCTCTTAATCCCTCAATTTGGGTCGCCTATGATTAAGAATGTAAAACTATCTCTACCTCGGTAAATGTCAAATTTCACATACCAAATTTGAGAATTTTATCTTTGTTAGTTCTGGAAATATTTAGAAACCGTTTGCCAAAGTGTCCATTTTGGGGGCTATAGGTCCCTTAGGGGGCATTTTTTAGGCCATGTTTATAGGAACTTTTCATTTTTTTGGGTCGCAGAACGTGCTGGCAAATTATTGCACACTAATTTCGGGACACCCTGTATATTTTTTTAATTCTCATTGTAAATAATTTAATTGGTCCTTTTATTGCGAGCCAATTTCAATCATATAAAATAAATATATATAAATAAATATACAGGGTGAGTTTTTTCGATGACCACTATGGGGATCTCGGAAACTAGCAGAGCTTTTGGATTTTTATAAAAGTTCATGGCTCACTAGATATTTTGAAAATAGTGATTTTTTGCTATTTCATCAGATCTCTGTAGGTCCATAATTTCTGATTATACAGAAAAACTATAGAGACAAAAATTGTAGATAATTTTGGGCTTAATAAGATAATCTAATTCAAGCAAGCCCCTGTCAATACTGGCAATTGCTGCTGTTTTAACAGCTGCTCTTATCATCAATTAATTGTCTTATACTTTATTTTGTACTGTTCCCCACAAAAAGAAATCCAAAAGAGACAAATCGGAGGATCGGGGCGGCCAGGAAATAGGTCTATTTCTCCCTATCCAACTATTTGGATAGAGCTGATCTAGGTAATTTTTTACGGGCAAATAATTATGTGGTGGAGCTCCATCATGATAATTTTTGTTTTATTTTGTTACCAGCTAAAAATAAAATATTTGAAAGTTTGAAGTATGTCTTATTATAAAATAGAACGTAATTATGAAAATATTCCATGGCTGACTATGTGAAAATTTAAAAAAAAAAAACAGAAAATTAGCCATAGCTCTTTTATTTTTTATAATAACTATGCCGAGTATTATATCTTTGGAAAGCTCAAAAAAATGGCTGATTTGATAAGGCCACAGCCAACTATAATTTACATTTAAAAAAACACAAGTTTATGTCATATATCTCAAAAATCACAAACAACGTAAAAAATTGGATAAGATTATCTTATTAAGCCCAAAATTATCTACAATTTTTGTCTCTACAGTTTTTCTGTATAATCAGAAATAACGGAGCTACAGAGATCTGTTGAAATAGCAAAAAATCACTCTTTAACCTTTAGCAAAAAATCACTCTTTAACCTTTGTTCTAGCTCTGCTAGTTTCCGAGATCCCCATAGTTGTCATCGAAAAAAACTCACCCTGTATATAAATATTTTAAACGTCTGTTTTATTTCTGGTATCAATGTATGGAGTCGTTAAGCTGGGCCGAAGTTAACATTATAACGTTTTGGTTTAAATGTTGCTTTCCTTCAACAAGATTATTGTTTTTTTCTTCTGTATGCTGCTTTTTAAAGTAAAATGTGATCATGTTTTGCCCTAAAATACAGTTTCCAGTAGGTACCCTTAAATTTCTATAAAGAAAAATGATGCGGGCAAGTTTTACAGAAACAAACAAAAAGGCAAATAATTTATTATTAGTTGTCGTCACGAAAACTCACCTCCGTTCTGACACTGAGCCTATCCAAGGTACACATTGGGTTCACCCTGGTCTTCTTGTAGGTCACTTTCCTGGCGGCCGTGCTAAATAGTTTGGCTTCCATTTTCTCCAGCTCGCTGTCCGAACTGTTCTCAAAAGCGCCGGCCGGCAAATTGTTGTAGAGCGGGAGTTCGACCAGAGGCGGGGGCTTGGCGTTGGCCGACCTTGGCGGTGGCAACGGCGGCATCTGAACGACAATCGAATTTGTTTCGAATACATTTGCAAATAATTTTTGGAAATTCATATTTTTCGCTATGATTAAAATAATGTACTGAGATTGGAGGAGATTTTTACTACGTGACTAAAGACGATATGGTTATGAGGTAATAATAGTACATTATGTACCAAGAGACTAAAGTGGGTCTTTTTATCCCGGGAGTGGAGATTGTGGCCAGAGGGTAAGCGAGGGATTAAGAGTTACTTTAGTCCCGTCGTACACGCGCGGCCTCATAAATCGTTCCACTAGGCATGAGAAATAAGCAAGAAATCAAGAATTTCGGGTAAGTGCGGCAACGTTGCGCCAATTCCACGGCTTCACAAATCAACAACTTCCCCTACATTCCCTCGTACCGACCCGCTCGTCCCTGTAGAAAATAAAAATTGCGAATACGTCTGTCAGTCAACGAAAATAGGTTAATAAATTGCTGCATTATCATTATAATAATTTATAAGTGGATTATAAGTTTTACACAGTTTCTTGGTGTTTTGAGATTCACATAATGTGAAATTACATGGATTTCCTTGATTTTCAAAGTGGTATTAGTTAAATAAGGTATAATATCTAAGTATAATTGTGTTATTATAGAAGAATCTCGTAGTGGTTTTTTACATTGGTTTATTACACTTCTTTATCTTAACCGCAAACCAAATCTTTGGTTTATTTCAATTTTTGAAGCTTCCCTGGAGTCTTCGGGTGAGGTTCGGATGCTTCCCGGGCCCCCGAAACATCGAGAAATGAGAAAAAACAAGCAATTTCCAATTTTTTTCCAACTTTATTTTTTAAATGCCCCCTCAAGAAAAAATCCAAGGGGGTTAAATCTGGACTACGTGGCGGCCACCTTATCGTTCCATGTTTACCAATCCAATTTGCAAACGAATTGTTCAAAAATTCCGTTATGGGCCCACAGTTATGGAAGGAAGCGCCATCTTGCTGCCATATTAATTGTCTTTCTTGGAGTTGGTTAAGAAAAATTAATGGCAACTGGTCAAAGTATTGTTCCAATTCGTTCTGGATTAAATGTAGGTATTTCCTACCTGTCATACTTCCTGAATAAAAACACCCACGGAATTTCTGCCGGATTTCACAACTTCACGAAATGCCCGTGGATTGTCAACAGACCAAAATATACTATTTTCCCGGTTGTATATTCCCGCCATTGTAAATGTAGCTTCATCGGACCAAATAATTTGTTTAAAAAATCCAGCTCCACCTCTTGCAAAATAAAAGTTTAACATTGTTTGACAATATTCCAGTCTTCTTGCAACATCTCCAGGGAATAGCCTTTGAACAGGTAATATTTTGAAGGCTTTAAATTTGCTTAATTTCATTACCCATTGTATTGTAGACCGGGGAATTTGTAAGTCTCTCGCTGCATCTCTCTGAGATTTTTCGTTATTTCTTCTGAAATAATTTAAAATTCGTTCTCTCTCGTCCTCACTAATTCTAAACCCTTTTTTTCTCTTGCTAATCACACTTCCTGTCGATCTGAATCTTCGATACAGCTTACATATAAATGAAGCACTCGGAACATTTCTATTTGGATATTTACGAGAATACTCCCTCAAAGTTTCTACGTATCTTTTATCATTTTTGATGAAGATCTCTAAAATATCACAGCATTCTTCTTTCAAAAACATTTTTTAAACAGCAACTACTAACAGCTTCAGCAACAAAATTTTAGACTAATCTGACACGTCAATAGAAATATTGAATTGACAGCCTACTCGCTTGTCAGTTTTATTATCATGGCTGACTTGATTTGTCATAAATTTGGTTTTATTGTTTGGCCTACTCAGATCGAACATCAGACACCGACCATGAGACCATGTATCTAGTTTGATGGAGCTTCTCTGATAAATATCTGGGAAACGGTTGGAGATAAATAGGTCAAATTATATATCGTTGGATTCAGAATTAAAAAAGGAATCCTGTGCTGGTTAAGAGAAATGTGTAAGTTGTAAAATAGAGAAAATCACTTTCATTTCCGCTATAACCGGAAGTTATATTAAAAAACTGAATATTCGGGAATACTACTTAAAGGTTCTCTAATGGATATGTAGGTAAAAAAATATATTTTTTTTATTTTGCAAATAATGTTTTTTCGCGATAACTTTTTTACCGACCCCCGTATACAAAATTAGGGTACACCCTCGAATTTCCCTTAATTTTTACTACAATCTCATTTTTTGAATGACGATTTTATGTTAACGTGTTTCCACGTAGCACACTTTTTCCGCTTGGATGGGCCACCCTGTACCTTGGTACCAATCCTGAGTTACACCACCGGATAGCTCTTGAAAAGTTAAGACAGGAATATGAAATCAATTTTCTTCTATCTCAACCAGTTTTGTCACTACAACGGTGCAAAGTAGTCAAAATGCCTTATTTTCAACTGTTCATAGCTCAGAATCTACTAATTTTTTAAAAAATGACATTCTTCAGATGTGTTTCCTAATTTGTTTATGTACTGCATTTCGTAACTGTTCATATAATTAATATTATGTTAATATCACTTTAGTCTCTGCGGTGCAAAAATAATTACTATAACACTAGGTTATAATGAACAAACTTGAAATACTGTTCCAAATGCATATATTTTGTTCGGCTATAACAAACTCTGATATAACAAATACTCTGTTATAAATACCGCGTTCTTCACCTGAGCTTTAGAAAATTGAAAAAAACAACAACACAGGTATATTACAGTTTGTTCAGCGAATCCATCATATATTCACGAGTAAGACAAGGACGGGAGTTGTGACGTAGGGCCGAACATTCGCTGAACAAACTGTAACTAACATACCTGTAGATTAACGACAACTAAGATATTCCATTATTTATGGAACCCACCTGCATGGGCGTCCGCAGAAATTTTTTTAGGGGGGGGGGCAGTAAGAATTATTGACAAAATAAAGAAGACAATAAATATTTATTGTTATAAAAAATATAATAAACCATATGAAAACCAAATCACAGATCAATTGCGAAATCTCACAAATAAAAATAAAACAATATTCTATATTCTAAATTTAATTCACATTAATTAGGTACCGTATTATCACTATTATCAGTCCCAGACTTCCGTTTTAAATAGTTTCTAATGTCCATTTTCAATTTAAATCATGAACCTACCTACAACAATAATAAGTAATGCAGGACGTCAGCAAGAGTAGTAAGACTAGAATAACACTTATTATATTCAAATCAAATCAAATCAAATCAAATATGCTTTATTGCCATAAGTAAGGACTTGTTGACAAAGCTGTGTTAATAGTAATAAAAATGTAAATATATATAAATATGCAAAATATGCAAAATGCAAAAAAAAAAAAATGCAAAAAAAGGAGAAAAAAAAACAAAAAAATATTAAAAGTAAAAACACATATTTAAAAAAAAAGGAAAACAAAAAAATAGAAAAAAAAAACACAAAAACAAAGAAACAAGCAACAAGCAAAACAAACAGCAAATAAGAGTATGTCAATATAAAACTACAATGAATCCAGGAAAAACTCTTCTAATGTATAGAAGGCTTTTTCCAATAGCAACTCCTTCACTGACCTCTTAAATACTATAGTACATACCCGGAAAGGATCTTCTCCGATCGTAATCCTATTCTGAATCAGCACATATAAAACTGTAGATATACAGTGTGTCCCCAGATGGGGTACCGCACTCTTGTAAAGTTTCTTATATTTGATTTTACGAGAGAAGGTCATTCTTGATAAAAAGTTTTGCTTGTTCTTAAAATAAGATTGGCATGGAAAAAGGTAACATTATTTATACTGGGTGACCAAAAAATTGGAAAAAAGTTATAAAGAAAATTTGTTTAGCGTGTAAAGTTATTTAGGTGTAGAAAATTTCAAAGCGTAAGGCCTACTTTGATTCAAGAACGTTAAACCAGACAGGATAGCTCAATCACGCGAATCTGTCCGCCGAGCCGCCCGACGTGATGACGTCACAGTTAGACGTACTGCGTAAACTCGCACCACGAAACACCCAATCGCGCGCCTTCAGAAAGCGACTTGTGCTTTTTTTTAAGTTCATAAAAACAAAAAGTGAGCTTTAGATGCTTTTGCTTTATCGGATTTATTTTTTAAGGATTGTAAACAAGAAATCAATAAAGTTCACTCTTGTTTTTTGAACACGAATTTTTTATGACAATTTCTCCAACCAATACGAGAAAAAAGCGCATTATTGCAGCAAATGTGTTTTCAGAAGGTGCGAATTTTGCCTTAAATAGTTTTTATTATGGCACACAGATTATAATATATTTTACAGAATTATTCTGTATTTAATAATTGTGCGCCTCCTTTGATTATTTTGATTTTGAAGAGCATTTATGCATTATGATATTTATATTATACTTAATGTGTGAATGGTGAGTCAATAATAAAAAAATATAACACTGATAAAATGCACCAAGATAAATTAAAACACAGTTGAAAAATAGGTAGTCATTTATTTATTCATAATTCATAAATATTCTAATATATAATTTTGTTTAATTTCCGCTTTTTTTTTTTCGAAGAGGATCCACAGAACTATTTCTTTGTGAAGTATTATTAAGTATGTCGTGCTTTTAAATTTCGAAAATTGATTCTAATAATAGTTCTTAATTTACAAAAATCTTTTATAACTATAAAAGGCATGTTAACTTCTTTTTTAAAAACTTCATCTGATTCCTGAATAATTGCTTGTTGGGGAATTCCAATTTCAGTAAGTGTTGCTGGGGAAGAACTGCCTTCTAATTTTGCAGTTTCTCCACTTTCTATTGCAGACAAATCAACAAGTAATTTTTCTATTTCTTCCTTTCTTTGTCTTTCGGTAAGTCTATCAGAACGTGATGTATTAGTTGTTGCCGAGGTTGTTGCAGTAATAGTTTTTGTGGAAGGTATTTTTAATGTAGGAACTGCGTTTTTTTTTAAATGCTTTCTTAAAGGTATTAAGCCTTAAATTAAAAAATATATATAAATATTTATATTCTTCAACTTTTTAGATAGCTAGCTAGCAAAGAAAATTTTACTTACCTAATAATTCATTTCGAAGATCTCTTTCGTAGTCATTGTCTACAAAATGTTGTGAACATATATGGCTAGTGTTAGGGTTGAATTTGTCTTTTCTTTTGCACCTTGATATCAACTCATCACTTTGTATAGTTTTAGAGAAAAGGTCCTTTGGTTTTGTAAAAGCATGAAATATGATATTCTGCCCAGTTTGGGCTTTTGTAGCATAAGTGTTATTACACCCATATACGGCATACCTTGTTCCCTCTGGCCTAGTCCCCGGCATATTTTCGTGAATAGGACTATTCTGTAAAGTAGTATATTATCAACATCGTACTTTTATTATTAATAATATATGTCAAGAAATGCTCACCTTCCCTTCTGTAGAAATTCAAGTATCAGGCTCTTAGTGTTTCTGAATAATAATAAACACGGCACAAAAATCAAATAAAAACAACACACAGACACACTTTATAACAGGTAAAACTCAAAAAACTCACAATAATAAAGTAAAACCGAAAGAAATACGATAGAAAACTAGAAAAACAAAGGTAAACAACGGGCGTACCATGTAACCTTCACCTAACGACGTCTAACGGTGACGTCACGCACTCGGTGGGCGCCGCGAACATTACACCATTCAGATTGAGCTATCCTGTCTGGTTTAACGTTCTTGACTTTGATTTTTTGATTTTTTCTTGTTTTTCTTTGATTAAATGATTTTCTGCAAATAGTATGACAAAACTGTATTAACAAAAGTTACCCAGAATGGAAAACTGCGCCTGATGACAAAATTTAACAATTCTAGCTTGATTCTAGGCCTACTTTGTAGTTTGGAAAATATTGGAAGAAACTCAAAGTAGGCCAGGATTGTCAAAATTTTTCCATAGTACATAGTTTGCTACTCTAACCTATATTGATGTTCTCTAAGCTGTGGATCGACACCCAAATCAACCATCGGTACGAGTAACTTTTGCTAATACAGTTTTGTCATACTATTTACAGAAAAACATTTTATCGAAGAAAAACAAGAAAAAATCAAAGTAGGCCTTACACTTTGAAATTTTGTACACCTAAGTAACTTAACACGCTGAACAAATTTTCTTTATAATTTTTTTCAGTATCTCTACAAATAGAGGCAGTTTACTCTTATGTTAATTAACGTTTTTTCAATTTTCTGGTTACCCAGTATAAATAGTGTTAACTTTTTCCATGCCAATCTTATTTTAAGAACAAGCAAAACTTTTTTTATCAAGAATGACCTTTTCTCGTAAAATCAAATATAAGAAACTTTACAAGAGTGCGGTACCCCATCTGGGGACACACTGTATTTGCCTACTACTTTTAACTTTTTGTTGTTTATAGAAAGATATTACATATTATGCTCACAAGCCGGGGGGGGCGTGCCCCCCCCCCTCCGGACGCCCATGCCCACCCGATAAATTATTTCAAATTTCCCGCCTCATTTAGGGTTAAAAATGGCCGCCGAATTATTCCCCCGGTCGGACGTCTCCTTTGCGCGGTATAGGTTGCTGTAGGCATATGGGGCAAACATACCTGGTTTTGAGTTTGCCTCCGTAGCACTGTATTATGTCCGCTCTCCCAATCCGTAGCCGAACTCGCCGAACTCGAACTGTCCGGCCTGACTGTATTTTCGTTTTTACTCTCGCTGTGAGGATACAGACTCCTCATCCTAACTTGGTGCGTCAGCGACAATGTCATACTCTGATTTTCGGGCTATAGTAACAACAATTTTGTATTACACAACTGAAGAATAAACAAAAGTACGAGACAAAATTTAACATGTTTGAAAACAATTTACCGTTTGTGGCACATCGACTCGGACCCATGTTAAATAAGTTCACTTTTATTTAAAATCGGTAGCAAATTAAATAAGTAAATAAATAAGCTTTATGTATAGATGGCTGGAGCATTTATGAGCAGAAGCATTTTGAGCATTTATGAGCAGGACATTTTTAAAAGTGTCTTGCCATTTTCGGTCACTGTCCGGCAGTTTTGGAGCATTTATGATCATTTATAAAAATGTCGTGAGTTAGAGAATTAATGAGAATTTCTGGTCACTTGTGAGCATTTATGGTGAGCACTTATGGTCATCTATAAAAAAATCCCTCCATTTCTAACTTATAAAACTACGAAACCGGTTCTAATTCTAACCTAGAATATTGCGAACTGTGTACCTACTTTGCAAAATGGTCAAACAAAATTCAATAGTCTGGAATTACTTCAAGAAAAGAAGTGACCAAAAATTAAAATATGCCATTTGCAAATTTTGTAAAGCTGAATATTTTGCCCATGCAGCAAGGATGAGAAAACATTTAATTCAATGTTCAATGGCTCCAGTACAGATAAAGAAGTTATTTAGATTTAGTAGTAACAAAAATTTAAAAAGTATTTCTGATGTGATGTAAGTATTGAATATAGCTCTCATTGTTAATTAATTTAGGCAATTTTATTGAAATAATTATAATTACTGCGTTGAATTTCAGATCAAAACTTATTTTAACAATACTGGAATATTTTATTGATTGTTAACCTAACTAACCTACATCCTACATGTACCTACGCGTTGGGTCTTCTAAATCTGTCTTCAGTCTGTAACTAGAAACTTTTTTTTAATTTTACATATTTTAATTTTTTTTATTTTTGTTTTACTTTATACTTTTTTAATCAAAAGTCATACATATGAGGTCTTGTTTTAAAGGTCTTTTCACAAGCAATCGAATGGCACCATTTTCAAAAATGTCCATAAATGCTCGAGGCCTCGGCGGACATTTTTAAAAGTGTCCTGCTCATAAATGCTCGGACATTTGCCATCTATACTTTATTGTCAGAAAGATATTCCATTTATAAGACAATATGCAAAAACATTAGAAATGCACTTGATTAACTAGAATTGAGTGTGTAAACATAGTATAAACATGAAAAAGGTGAGAAAGTAAACAAGTAAACCCCAAGTGAAATGGTAAACAGGTAAACCCCAAGTGAAATTCAAGCAAAAATGAGTTATATATTAAACTAAAGCAAGATCTATTCGGGGGGAAAAGCTGACATAATACCAAACCGATTTTGAGAAGAGTACGGTGGAAAATTTTAATATTTATTTCTGCGCCCCGTCTTGAAGCCCCGAAATAGATTACAAACATACCTGGACTACTGGCGGACTTGGAGTGAACGCAGCGTCCGATTCTCCACCGCCCGGACGTGCCAGGGTATTGTTCTTTCGTAATTTGCTATCGACGGACATTGTGGCAGCTTTGGTGTCCGAAGGGTTCGCCGTCCTACCGTCCGGCTCCCCTCTCCTTCTTACGTACGACGTAAACGCGCCTGGAACAAACCACGGAAAAATGCCTGGAGGTTATGAAAATCTATGTGTGGATCTCCCATGATATAAGTCCCTTTCACGACAGCGAAATAACATATTTTCCATTAATAAAAAAGAAATAGGCATCACGTAATTAAAAAAACAACCAATGGTGCAATCATTGCATATTGTTTTGTTTTAGATTTATGTTGCTAACTCAGACCTGGACCAACACTATATTAAAGGCCTGTGCATAGCGTTGTTTCAAGCGATCGCCACTGGCGCCACACGACGAAACAAATTTACACGGTGGTTTAATGTTAAAACACCATTGTTGCAAAATCTTTTATAAAATAAAAACAACATGCAAATGTGTATGTTACAACGAATTTAATATCCAAAATAAAATGTTTGTTTGTTATGTCCCTCTAATTTGACAAGTTCACTTGGCATATTTCCATACATTTTCTTAAGAAAAGCGAGTCTAAAAAGCAAGCAAGAGTATTTGGTACCTTTTGGTTTGAAATGAAGTCCATGGCTAGTTGTAGTGTAAGTAAGCATAAAACGCATTAGATTTTTCAGTTTCTTCTTTATATGGAGAACTATTGGTTCGCCTTGAAGCTATAAACAAAATTTTCTATTTTCATTCTTGCATATTATGTTACAAAATACTCTTCCAAAATAATATCTAGAATTTTCGCTTCTTCAGCTGGTCAATCAGATCATCCCAAAATAGTGTTTATTCTTCTGCAATTCACTTAATGGTCTGTGCAGTGTGCATACCATTTTCTTCATGTGCATGGAAATTTCATGTTATCTCAAACAAATCTGCCTATAAAAGCTGTGTTAATAGGATAAAACTGCTAAATGCTGGACGCAAAGACAATTCTTTACCGTAAAAAGAAGGCAAATCGTAATAAAGCTGGACATTTAAAATTTTGTACATTTTAAACGTCAGAAACTGACAAACCAATAACCACAGAATACACCACCTAGTACATATAATAAGTAGTCATTTTTTTCGTCGAGTGGCGCCACCCCAGTCCGTGAACAACAATGAAATATGACGTCATGCTCGGGTCTTTAATATAGTGTCGGTCCAGCTCAGACAAATAATGTTACTAAACACTTTTTGTCTTGGATGGGTCTGTATTGTATTGAATTATTAGTCTATGTTTATTATTTGTCTGTGTTGCAACACATGCCATATTGTTTTTATAATTCAATACAATACAAGAGAAAAAATGTTTAGTAACATTATTTGTATGAGTTAATGATAGAAATCTAAAACAAAACAATGCATTGAGTTCACCGATGCCAAAGTTCTTCATAAATTTATCTTGTACTTACAAAATAAATGTATAACCAACGTTAAAAAACATCAATTTGGAACAATTAGTTCCAAATGTACATACGAGACCAGAATCATATCATTTGGCCCAGCAAATATTTTATTTTTTTATTATTAACTATTATTAAAAAACAAAAGAAAACTCTATTAAATTAAACTATTATTATTGTAATTTGAGACATTTTTATAAAAAAAATTTACTAAGATTATAATTAGAAAACTAGATATATGCTTAGGACACGGATGGGCCAAATGATATGATTCTGGTCTCGTATAGTAAAAATTTGGACAGTTATCATTTAACAATAAATTCTATTGATTTTGTGAATTTACTGATCCTACTTGGTCTATAAATAATATCCTTAATAAATTGCTTATTCTGGCTAATGTGGCAACATTGCATGAGCTCTTTGTGATCGATGCGCATTTGCTCTATTATGCCCCAACAGCTGATCCAGAGTTCTTTGAGATTTCGCAGGTTTGTGTTGATGTGTTTCGAGTGTTTACTTTTGTGTTATTCTTGTTTTTCTGAGGAGATTTTTAAAGTTATTGTACAAAAGACATAATTAAGTTAGTAATAAGTGAATTAGTGTAGTTCTAAAAACGATGGGAAGAGTAAAGTGTTGGATTTGTGGTTTATCATATGTTGCAGGCTTAAGTGCCGAATTTGTTAGGTTAGTCTATGTTTATTACTTTGTCTGAGATGCCACTTATACACAACATTTTCTTGAATGGCTACTCTCCATCCTGTGTGAATTTTGTTCGGATCGGATAACAATTATAGCCGGGGATATCGCGAAATCGTGAATAATTTTTTTTTATTAAGACTCAACGTGGTGATTCAACATTTTGACCCATAAAATGGCTTTTTTCGATCTGTAGCGAGCAACACACATAATTTTAAACTTTTGGTCAATACAAATTTTAATCTAAGTAATTACCCACATTTTGAGACAAAAATTATTTAAAAATATTTATCACAATGGCAGTTATTAGGCTTTTTGCGCAAATGCTAATGACGGCCATTGCGATAAATCTTTTTAAATAATTTTTGTCTCAAAATGTGGGTAATTACTTAGATTAAAATATGTATTGACCAAAAGTTTAAAATTATGTGTGTTGCTCGCTACAGATCGAAAGAAGCCATTTTATGGGTCAAAATATTGAAATTAAAAAAAATAAGCAGTAGGAATGAATAATAATGAATGAATTTTTCGATCTATAAATATCGTTCGTCCGATAGATAGTTTTCTTGTAAATTAGAAAATATCATATCTCAGAAAACACATGCACAAAACTCTAAGATTACAGTATAATTAAAAATAATTATTAATAATTATATAAAAATAATTATTAATAATTAAAAATAATTATTTAAAACTTTTTCAAATACAGCTTTTGTCGCACTTTTTTGTTCTTTTTTGAATGGCGAAGTCTATTTTAAAATTCAACAGTTAGTTTTTTAGTTATTTTCAATAAAAGGTACACAAATAATTAACAAAATTGGATTTCTCAAAAATCGATCGATTTTTCGCAAACTATTGCATATTTTGCAAAAAACGATTTTTTTTTAAAGAAAGAACCTTTATTTAAATAGGAAACCCTAATATACAAACGATTGACTTCCGATTAACTTACTTAGGAGGGAGCCAAGAACAAAAGTCATAACAACACGTATACAAATATGCAACAAAATACTTTGAATGTGATACACAACCACCAGAAAAACATAGGTACCTTACTAATAATCATAAGAAAGCACAAATACAAGGCATTAGTTTACTAATTGTTTAATAATCTTTTCCTAAAAATTCTAATTTCTTAATCTTACCCGACAACATACTGAACTCCCTGAATCCCTTGAAAAAGAGCGAGTTCATTGAATTTCTATTACCAAGTCTATCGATATGAAAGTCGCTGTTTCTTCTTGCGGAATAAAATTTTGAATGTCGATGTTTAGACTTATAAATTCTTGAAAGTAAGGTGGGGCTAAGTTGTGCAATATCTTAACGATGAAAACTATTGTTCGGTAGTATAACCTTTTGTTTACTGGAAGCCACTTTAGAACATCAAGCATGACTGTCACTGGCGCATATCTGCTAATCTTTAGTATTATTCGCATTCCACGGTTCTGCAGTTTTTGTAGCTGTCCAATTTGATTGGAATTAAACATATATAACTCACTGAAGCACAATAATCAAAATATGGCTGAAGGACTGATTGGAAAACTGTGATTTTAGAATTCATAGATAAATTTTTGGATATTCGAGAAAAGAAATAAAGCTTTTTTGATATCTTCTTATAAATGACTGTTAAATGCCAAGAGATTATTTGAAGACCGAGATATTTAGTAGACTCGACAGTGGCTATCTTTTCACTATTTATTTTTAGATTTACATCATTTAAGTCAACATTCATGTACCTGTGCTTGGTTGTAACTATCATTCCTTTAGTTTTAGAAATATTAAGTTTTAATTTGTTTGCTTGGAAATATACGCAAGAAAGTACAGTGTTTATCCTTTGCACTGCCGCATTTAAATCAACATCATAACAAGCCAACAGTGTGTCATCTGCTAACAAATTGGCGAAATCACAATCAATAAACAACTTAAGATGAACAGAATAGGTCCCAGTACACTCCCTCGGGGTACCCCTAAATTAATATCAATTTCATCGGAGTTTTAATGTCTCTCTGAATCCATGAACCAGCTAGGTAAGAACATTCCCAGACAAACCATATCCCCGTAGCTTATCCAACAATATGCACCAATTTAGAGTCTCGAACGCTCTCCTCAGATCTAAGAAAATGATTACTCAATTACTCAATTCCCTCTTAAGAGTACACAAGACCAATTGGAGTGCTGCTTTACAAGAATATTTCTTACCAAATCCAGATTGGTTAACAATCAGAATTTCATTGTTTTCTACGTGTCCTATACATAATCAGTCGTAGGATAATAGTTATTTATGTACCAAGACAACTTTTTATGACACATGAGTCATAAAAAGAACTGCGTGCGGCGTTGCTTGCCTTTGACGATCGCTCTTGTCAAGTGTGACAAGACACGGCGTTTCCCAACAGAAACTCCAAACTGCCGCCTCTTATGCAGCCTCCATGATAAGTAGATTGCTATTCAAACCTGCTAAAATATTTATACTGTAAGATTGCGCCGCTATCGGTAACAATTTCGCAATGTGTACGAAAAGTTAAACGGGCCTGTATTGGCCGAGCTTCGGACAAAGCTTCTCTTACCTCCGAGTCTTTTGGTCGGCAGCACCGTCCTGGTGAAAGGAGGCGGCACGACGGGAACCCTCGGCGGCACCTGCTGCTTGTTGCTCGGCTTCGGGGTCGCCCTCGTGTTCACCTCGTTGTCGGAATGCGAGAAGTCGTTGTCCACCGACGCCAACGATTCCAGGCTGCTCGACGAGTCGATGGCGAGGCTCTTGGGCGCTTCTTGGGTGTCTGGAAGAACGCCAAACAAATATGTATCTGACGGGCAGAGAACGGGAATTAACGACGGGTTGCTCGACTTTGCGCGAAAATGCGAGGGCGCAATCGGCTTTCCTATGCTTCAATGTCAAGTAGTATCCTATCTGGACCAACACTATATTAAAGAGCTGTGCATAGCGCTGTTTCAAGCGACCGCGACTGGCGCCACACGACGAAACAACTTTACACGGTGGTTTAATGTTAAAACACCATTGTTGCAAAATCTTTTATAAAATAAAAACATGCAAATGTGTATGTTACAACGAATTTAATATCCAAAATAAAATAAAATATTTGTTTGTTATGTCCCTCTAATTTGACAAGTTCACATGGCATATTTCCATACGTTTTCTTAAGAAAAGCGAGTCTAAAAAGCAAGCAAGAGTATTTGGTACCTTTTAGTTTGAAATGAAGTCCATGATGGCTAGTTGTAGTGGAAGTAAGCATAAAACGCATTAGATTTTTCAATGTCTTCTTTATATGGAGGACTATTGGTTCGCTTTGGAGCTATAAACAAAATTTTCTATTTTTATTCTTGCATACGTTACAAAATACTCTTCCAAAATAATATCTAGAATTTTTGCTTCTTCACCTGGTTGATCAGATCATCCCATAATTCCAAAATGGTATTTATTCTTCTGCAATTCACCTAATGGTCTGTGCAGTGTGCACACCATTTTCTTCGTGTGCATGGAAATTTCATGATATCACAAACAAAATTTACCTATAAAACTGTGTTAATAGGATAAAACTGCTAAATACTGGACGCAAAGACAATTCGTTACCGTAAAAAGAAGGCAAATCGTAATAAAGCTGGATATTTAAAATTTGGGACATTTTAAACATCAGTAACTGAAATACCCAATAACAACAGAATACCCCCCTATAACCTATAAGTCGCAATTTTTTTCGTCGAGTGGTGCCACCCCAGTCCGTAAACAACAATGAAATAGGACGTCATGCTCGGGTCTTTAATATACAGGGTGTCTCACCACGAACTGCATCGATCGATATCTCAAAAAGTAAACATAGAATTTTTTTGAAAATTTGGCAGCTGACCAATGTCAATGAGTACTATTCATCTATATTTTATTGCATTTTTGGATTCTACGGAAAATTGTAGGTACATTTCATGTATCATGTCCTATACCTGAATTCAACCATTTTTGAGATATTTGCCATTTTAGAGAAAAAATGACAGATGCAGGCTCGTACTTAATTGACAGTTTCTTCATAACGGCTACATATTTCGTAACGCGCTCTTGGCATTTTGTAGTCAAAGGCTTGGTGCAGAGAAATACCATAAAGAAAGTTTCCGATATTGTACAGGGTGCTCACAAAAAAAATTTCACATATTAATTCAAAAAATGCCAATAACTCAACATTTTCAAATGGAAACCCCCAATTTTTTGTAGTAGCCCAAAGAATTAGGGCAAGTTTGTGTTTGGTTCCCTATACCTAAATGTTATCATTTTCGATTTATTTACAAAAAACTAATTTTCCACTTCATAAATTTAAATAGTCTTCGTTTATGTAATTTAACCATGCCCGCATTGTTTACAATAATTTTAAACTAAATGATATTTCTTCATTCTCCGACAATCGTATAATCAGCCATGGCCCACTAGATTTATCAAACTTAGAAAACGCCCCCTTGATGAAGAAGTGGAAAATTAGTTTTTCGTAAATAAATCGAAAATGATAACATTTAGGTATAGGGAACCAAACACAAACTTGCCCTAATTTTTTGTGCTGAATACGGCTACTACAAAAAAATAGGGGTTTCCATTTGAAAATTTTGAGTTTTTGGCATTTTTTGAATTAATATTTGAATATTTTTTTGTGAGCACCCTGTACAAGATTGGAAACTTTCTTTATGGTATTTCTCTGCACCAAGCCTTTGACTACAAAATGCCAAGAGCGCATTACGAAATATGTAGCCGTCATGAAGAAACTGTCAATTAAGTACGGGTCTGCATCTGTCATTTTTTCTCTAAAATGGCAAATATCTCAAAAACGGTTGAACTTAGGTATAGGACATGATACATGAAATGTACCTAGAATTTTCCGTAGAATCCAAAAATGCAATAAAATATAGATGAATAGTACTCATTGACATTGGTCAGCTGCCAAATTTTCAAAAAAATTCTGTTTACTTTTTGAGATATCGATCGATGCAGTTCTTGGTGACACACCCTGTAGTGTCGGTCCAGATCCTATTACTGTGGTTTAAGAGGCTACGATACTTATGAAATCCGCCCGAACTGCCCGACTCAATTCAGGACAAACGTCGCTCGATTAGATATGCCTATCCTTTTCCTTCCTCTGGTCCCCACGACTCCCCACTCCAGCCTGCCCCTTCATAGTGCTACGATTGAGGGGCAGGCCGGCCGTGGGTACTACACTGAGAAAAATCTGTCACTTTGTAAAAAAACCCTGTTTAATTCAATATGAGATATTATTCCTCAAACTCAAGCAGAAGCTTTTTTGTAACTAACAATAATCAATTCAATTACAATTGATATTGAATTCTAATGAATAATTTAAATGTAATATTTTATTTCAATAAATAGCGTGTTCTGGAATTGACTCTATAATACTTCTTTTCTAAGCACATTCTTTTGTCAGAACAACATAACGTTTCATGGTGTTGAATTGAATAGGGATACATTTAACTGTTCATTATACTGAAATTACAACTATTGTCACTGAATTTTTGCTGGATTTGTAATACTTAATTGTGGGTACTAATATCAATTATAGCCATTCCCTTGCAGTGTTCATTATGACTACGAACGATATAGAGTGTAGGGTTGATTCAAAACCTTTAATTTGCGATCACTGTGTGCACTCCTAAGTTAACCCCCAGTTAACCCTGAAAAAATCAGCTTGTTTTAAAGAATTTTTTTTTACCCTTATAAAGCACTTTAGATAGTGGTGATCTTTTACCTATATCTCGTGAAGTATTGAAGTTAAAAAAAAAAACTTCATGAGGGAAAGTTGTAGAGAACGTAATAATGTATACATAAGAAGAAAAAAAATTGTACACATGAGAAGAAAAAAAATTGCAAAAAAATGTTTGCAAAACCACTCCTATTGCGGGGTTCGTAACACGACTTCGACGGTGATTTTTTGGGGTTATACTCAGGACGCTACCCACAACCAACCCTGAAAATATCTACCTGTTAAGAATCATTTTTTTTTCTATCTCTATAAAAAAATGACAATTTGCTTGAACTATGATTACTTACATTGATGAATATAAAAGTTGCAATTAAGTTATTTTGTTCATAAAATGAATTATAATGTTTTTTCAGTTGCTTCTGGGGTACTCTTATATAGTTTGGAGTAGTCTGAGGGTGAGAATTATTATTATTCAAATAAAATAAATTTAATTGTTTAAATAAAACAATACAATAAGACAATACGTCTTCTTAACGGAAATTCAAACTATTTTAAACTTATTGGTTCATCTGCAATTACGTCAAAAGTATAGATTATATTGTTGGGACCACATGGATTTGCTTGTATATTTAAAGTAGGTAATGGAAAAGTGACTATATACACGAACTCACTAAAATCACAACAGTCTTTTTTTCCTGTGTAGACGTGTAGATAATATGAAATAATAACTCGTGCCGGCCGCCGCCGACGGCCGCCGACGGGTCACACGAGTCTCGCCGATGCCGACGAAGAAGCGCGAATATATATTTAAAAAACGGCGGTGGCCTGTTTGCTTTATTGCAAAAATGATATTTTTCGGGGCGTTCACTTTTCGTTGGCAACACACTGCATAGCTTTTTGGCGTCGAAGCAATTTTACTATTATTTTTCATATCAGCAAAGGTGCATGCTATGAAGGGTTCGTGTATAAAAAAAACTTCTGTAATTGCTCAATTATAAAATCTAAATTAACGATTCGATTACCGAATTCTTCTTGAACCACATTAAGGTCAGTTGAACATCTATTAATGTTTGATTGGATAATTGTTCTGCATAATAGTGTTGCTATGACTAAAAAAGTGCGTCTAAAGTCTACTTCTTCAAAATGTTTTATATAACTAGTAGGTATTCCATATTTACATTTGTGTAATAATAAATAAATCTAACTAAAAACTTTCTACCCTGTAAGAGTTCACTTTAGAGGGATTAGAGTGAATAGGCCATATTATATCACAACGGTTTCGTTAATCTATAAAATTACATCCTCAAGGGCTAATTTATAGAGTTACGAAACTGGTCTCCCTTTTTAAATAAAGTAATAGTTGTGAGATAATAGGAGCTATTAATTTCTAATCCCTTGTAAATGTTCCATTCAAAGCCCTGTTTTTCCCAGAAAGTTTGTTTCCCAAACCCTATGCACCTGCAGTACTACTTATACCTAAATCCGAATAAGTGTGCAAAATGCAAAATATGTAGGTACCCCTCTCTCAAATTCTGGAAACCATATTAGGTACCTACGGGAATAAAAGCACTCAAGCCCACAAATTACTCCTATTGGTTTCACTACATGTGACTGTTGTGACATCATTATCAAACATTATAGGTATTCTTGCCCTGACTGCGGTTCAGTTTCAGAACCTTATTCTGACAAATCTGAATTATCGAACATCCTAGAAAATTTATTAAAATGTTATAAATTCGACAGACTGGAACAATAAAATGTACTATTTTTATTTTGCCCGATTTTCAACTCCAATGACTTTCGAACAATCTTCTAACGAAGAAGTTTCTAAAACTGACTGGATGTCAGAATTATTATCGTTCCCTCTGGAAAGTATATAAATTAGCTTTTATCATGCAGCGATTTACATAGGAATTCGTTTTCAAAAAATGCTTCACATGACCCATTTATTTGGCAAAATTATTACTTATACCTATCACATTTTTAAAGTAAAAATCAAGCGCACAATTTGGTCTAGAATTTAAATTTACTCTTTTTGCACGACCAGGCCATTTTATGCCTTAGGGATTAAACCATTTTACACAAAAGCAAAAAGTAGGTACTTTGTGAATAATAATTATTTATTTTCTAAAATTTATTTGTGGCGCAATGGATTAATAATTATTTATTTATAATTCCTGGAGGAATAATAATAATGAGTATTATTATATGCCAGTCGACATACATAATGTCGCGGTATAAAATATTTTCTTCGGGTACTCGGAAATATAAATATTTGCTAACATACTAACATTCAAAACAAGCGAAACACAAATAAGGGAGACTGAGACTAATAAAATGAAAAATGAACCATCTGATATCGATTGAAAGTTCTCCTGACGTGGTTTCCGAGCCCGGTGAGGTACGCCGAAGTAGGGGGAAGTAGGGGAACCACGAGTTCCAGCGAACGCCCGCCCGCCCGCCTATCTCCGTACGTCTAATTCCTGCTCGAATGGCCAATTCACGGATCATTTTATTGCCGGGCAATGGGTTCGTAGTTTTCAAATCATAGCCAAACGAACAAACGTATCGACTTGAAAGTAGTCTTAAAATAATGTTATAGAATGCCTCAATCGTCGTTGTGTCCTTCGAATTATTTTTGAGCGGTGGAAATACTCGAAATTCTTAACCGAATATAGTCGAATTTCGGGTATGTTTGGCATTTTTTTTCACAGTGTCGCATTAGTCCTGCACAGTTCGTGATACACAACGACGATTCTTGGAAGTTTTATCTAAGCCACAAAAAAAAATCAAGTGAAAATATTAAGAAATGCAAGTAGGAGATGTAAACTACGAAACCCTTGAAAATGGGGGGTATCGTAGCGCCTTAAGGAATGGCATAATGCTAACGAAAAAATTCGATAATGTTCGGTTGTAAGTTGTAACTTACCAAATAGGGCTAACAGAGCTTGCAGTGTGAACTGTATGTTTCTCTTGTTCGCCTGTTTTCCAGTTCTCAGCGTCACTTTATCTTGGCCCACGTCGGTCAGATCGAATCCGAGGGACGCCAACAATTCGTGACAGCCCGGCACTCTCCATAACCTGAAGAGATCGCAGAAAAAATAATCAAAAAATGATAATTATAATTATCACCCTCACAATGCCCTAAACTAGGGGTACCCCAAAGCACAGACTAACGTCTTAGCGACATGTGCCAAAAGAAGTCTCGCTTTTAGCGAAATATCTTCTAAAGGCATGAAGAATGTGCATTTTATTTGATCTTTCGGTAATTAGAACCAAATTTATGGTTAAAATACTGTCTGTCTTTCTGTAAATTGAAATGGAGACTCGCTTCTTTTTGACACATGTCCGTAAGGAGGTTTCTGTTGCAAAGCTACTTATTCTGTGCCCAAAGGTAACCACATGCTTGTGAAGGAGGGGGGGGGGAGATAGTTTATACAGGGTGTCTCGTAATTATCTATACATGGCTTAATGGCAGATTCCTCTCGAGAAATTATGATGATTTAGCGCATTGAAAGTGTTTCTATTCTTTTTCTCAAATAACTTTAGAACCATTTAACCGATCGCCCTCAAATTTTGTACACACTATACACTAAATAATACCCACCAACCACCATTAAATGGACCCCTCTGGTATACAGAGTGTTTGTTTTTTAGGTGACTCATGTTGGTCTTTGTGTCAAAACTTTTTTATCGGTACGGTAAGCCCAAACTTTTTAGACACACTGTAGATGCCCAAATATACTCCCCCAAATTGTCTAGAGATCACTCTTATATATTTTTTAAAAATTAATAAATCGCCCATTTCTTGAATGTTTTTTATTCAAAGTAAATGAAAATATATAGCACTTGCATAAAACATAGAAACTTTCCCCAAAAATACAGTCACACCAATTTATTTCACAAATATCACAAAATTCGTTGAAGTAAATGTAACTTAAAAAAATAACTTAACAAAAACTATGAAAATTTAATACCCAGAATGTCCTCTTTTATTATTAATGACAGTCCTGCAACGTCTATGCATACTTAAAATTAGCCTATCAATCATGTCTTGATCCAATTCTCTCCAAACTCGTTGGACTTTCATCCAGTCTTGTTGATTTATAAAACCATTCCCAACATCCAAAACGCGACTCTTCATGTTATCCCATACCTTTTCAATGGGATTTAAGTCAGGAGAATTAAGAGGGCCACTCCAAAACAGAGATGTTGTGGCATACATTTTAAAATAATTAGGGTGATCCCTAGACATTTTGGGTGTGTATACAGTGAAACCTCCCACAGGCGGACACCAATGGTTCCAACTTTATTGTCCGTTTGTGGGAGGTGTCCGCTTATGGGAAAAGCTGACTGAAAGAATTCGCCGAAATAATGACAAAGTATGTTTTTATATGAATAGTCCAAGAAAATTATACATAGACAAAAAAAATCTTATCAGGTAGATATTTTCAGGGTTGGTTGTGGGTAGCGTCCTGAGTATAACCACAAAAAATCACCATCGAAGTTGTGTTACGAGTTATGAACCTCGCAATAGGGGTGGTTTGGCAAACATTTTTTTGCATTTTTGTCTTATGTGCACATTATTACATTCTCTACAACTTTCCCTTATGACGTTTTTTTTAACTTCAATACTTCATGAGATATAGGTAAAAGATCACCACTAGCTAACGTCCTTTATAAGGGTGAAAAAAAAATTCTTTAAAACAAGCTGATTTGTGTGTAATCTTTTGTATACCTAAGTACTTAGGAGTGAACTCCCAGTTAACCCTGAAAAAATCAGCTTGTTTTAAATATATTTTTTTCAACCTTATAAAGCACTTTAGCTAGTGGTGATCTTTTACCTATATCTCGTGAAGTATTGAAGTTAAAAAAAACTTCATAAGGGAAAGTTGTAGAGAATGTAATAATGTACACATAAGAAAAAAAAATTGCAAAAAAAAATGTTTGCAAAACCACCCCTATTACGGGGCTCGTAACACGACTTCGATGGTGATTTTTCGGGGTTATACTTAGGACGCTACCCACAACCAACCCTGAAAATATCTACCTGATAAGAATTTTTTTTCTCCATTTATAATTTTCTTGCACTATACAGGGTGTTCGAAAAATAGACGGAGATATTTTAGAGGGTGATTCCCTGTTAAGAAATATGAAAAAAAGTTTCTATAAACATGGGTCCGGAAATGCAGAGTTTTCTAGATACAGGATGTTAAATAAAAAAAAATAAAACATGAAATTATTAATGTCTTAAAAATTATTTACTCGATTCTGTTGAAATTTGGCAATGTTATTTGTTGTATTAAGAGGCTAATTTCGCCCTAACTAGATTAAATTTATTAAGTCCAGTGGCGTCCCGGGGGCACCTTAGCGAATATTATTATCAAAAAAATATACGCCACTACCTTTTTTGTAACTTTAATATTTTTTGTTTGATTAAGCATCTAAAAATACAACTTCTTTCCCTCTTGTATTGTTTTCCTATCTCACTTCGTTTTCGAGAAAAAAAAATAAAAACCGTTTTATTGCATGTCACTGGACAAAATTGGTTGTAGTGTAGTTTATGTTATGATATTGGAAAAGTTGCAATAACACTCTTTCCTATAAATGCTTTTGATTATTTGTTTTCCAAGGCACTTGTGATTTTTTTTGCAAAAATTGATAAACCAATTTTGTCCAGTGACATTTTGGGGATCTACAGGGGGTCTAAAAAGTTTGGGTTTACCTTACTGATAAAAACGTTTTGATGCAAAAACCAACATGAGTCACCTAAAAAACAAACACTCTGTATACCAGGGGGTCTATTTAAAGGTGGTTGGTGGGTATTGTTGAGTGTACAGTGTGTACAAAATTTGAGGGAGATCGGTTAAACGATTCTAAAGTTATAATTATAATTTCTCGAGAGGAATCTGCCATTAAGTCATGTATAGAGAATTACACGACACCTTGTAGAATCCGAATTAAGATATGGTCAACCATTTTAGTTACACCCTGTATACAGTGCCCGCCAAAAAGTCTGCACCATATGGGAAAAATTTTTAGTAAATAACTTACGGAAAATTTGTTTGCGGCATCAGGTTTTGCTTGCTCTAGAACCAAAATTGACATAATCAAATGTTGTGACGTAGTCTCTTTTATATGTCAAATTTGACATTAATGAAAAAAATGTCCGAAAAATGGGCTTATTTAACCTAATTTCGAAAAAAGTCATAAGAAAAATATGTTTCTTTCGCAAAATTATGCAAAATTTCAAGAGCATACTACGATTTTCATATTTTGCCCTTTGTTGGACATTATTGGACATAATATTTTAAATTTTCTAGATATTTCTGATCAGCAACAGAAATATTTTTGTGTTTTTACAACCATTTACTATAGAAAGAAGTTTGTAAATCGAATTTATGTGTTTATCTGTAAAAACGAGATCAGTTTTGCACCAAGCGTGCTTCTTCAACAAGCCCTCATTTTAATTTTTTTGCAAAAAAAGGAAAAGAAGGATATTTAGACCGTAAACTAAGTATTATGCAGTATGTATTCAGTCAATGAGTGTTTTAAATTACATAGGATCGACTTTTATGGATTAACAAATACCGAAAAGGGCAACAAAGGGCAAAATATGAAAATCGTAGTAGGCTTTTGAAATTTTGCATAGGGGTATAAAATTGCGAAGGAAACATATTTTCCTTATGACTTTTTTCGAAATTCGGTTAAATAAGCCCATTTTTCGGACATTTTTTCCATTAATGTCAAATTTGACATATAAAAAAGACTATGTCACAACATTTGATTATGTCAATTTTGGTTCTAGAGCAAGCAAAACCTGATGCCGCAAACAAATTTTCCGTAAGTTATTTACTAAAAATTTTTCCCATATAATAATAATAATATAATGACCTGCCATTGAGCATAAGAAATATATAAAGAATAAAAACATTTACAAAGAAATGTCGAAGATATATTCATGAAAACTCTCACACCTTCCAAAGATTAATTTAATTTAGTGCCGTGTTCTGCTCGCTTGTGTGTGTTGTTGTAACTATCTGTGAAGATTGGTTTTTAGAATTAGAAAATTATATATGATCTTCCCACTGCACATACAGGTTTTGCAAACCTAGGTGCAGTTATAGTTAGTAGTAGATAAGTATGACCCACTCTTTGTATTGTGTTTTGTGATTTGATTTATCATGAATAAATTATTCTAATTATTCTAATAATAATAATAATCTTTATTCACTGATAGCGAAATGGTGAAGTCCAGATATACCACCCTGATCTATAACATGTTATAAATCAGAGTGCACCCTGTTCAACTTAACCAATTTAATACAGGTACTATAGATACACACATATTGTATCTAGTGCCTACTTATACCTATTTCTAATAATTAACAAGAAGTAACTGCAAATCAAAAACTCAACAACAAAATGATATATACTTAATATGCCTAATAGCAGAGCTTATTAATTAATAATATATAATTAATTGATCCGCCGGATATCCACTAATCTGCAAGCAACTCAAAGTATTTCTTCGAGAAAACCCTCAGAGATGAAGATTTCAGTGCAGGTGCTAGATTATTGTAAAACACAGCAATATTATACGAGAATGACCTCTTAAACAAAGCCATTCGATGTTTTGGGATTGTTATGTTGGCTGTATTCCTTAAAGCTCTATCATGAATAGACGACCTGAAAATAATTTTGTCGTACAGGTAAGCAGGTTGTTTTTCTATTATAATTTTGTGATAAAACTTAGCCAAATGCAAAGTTCTTCTTGATTTCATATTTAGCCAGCGTACAACTTTCAACTTATGAGATACTGACCTACCCGACCTAATACCATATAAACCTTAGACAAGAATTGTGAACCTTTTGAATTTTCATTTTGTCTTCAGAATCAATACAAGAGTCATAAACCGCATCACCAAAATTAAAATGCGATAGCACCAACGTGTCACACAACAGAACTTTTATTTTCTGAGGGAGTGAATGCCTAAAACTATATAGAGACTTTAAAGATCCGTACGCCTTTTGAACCGTACAACTGATGTGTTTTTTAAATCTTAGGTTTTCGTCCAGTATCAGACCGAGATTTTTGTGCTCCGTTCGTAGCTGCAATTTCTCTTGCGATATACAGATATTAATCAGGTTTTTTGCCAGGTCTCTTTTGTGTTTGGACCAAATAACATTAGGACAGACTTTTTTGGGTTGAGGAGAAGAGAGTGTTCTGAGGAAGCATCTTGGAGTGCTTCCAAGTCATTATTTAGTTGCCCGCAACCTTGTTCTATGTTAGAGAGGTCAAATGAAAGGTATACCTGTGTATCGTCAGCGTAGAAGTATGCATTACTATTCAACAAGGCTTTACTCAGATGGGATGTATATAGGATGTACAAAAGCGGGCCCAATATGGAACCCTGTGGCACTCCGGAACCCACTGCCATGGCATCTGATAATTTATTATTTGTGATAACCCTTTGTGCTCTGTTGCTCAAATAGTTATTAAAAAACTTTATATCTACATCACTTACTCCAACCGAAGCTAAAAGTGCTAATAATACTTTATGATTTATCGTATCAAATGCCCTGGAGTAATCCAGAAGAACAAGTGCAGTGACATCCCCCCGATCAGTAGCTGAGATTATGTAACACCCAACAAGGCACTGACGCAACTGTGATTCGGTCTAAAACCTGCCTGTGTTGGGGGTAGTACATTATTAGAATCTAGGTATTGCCTCAATTGATAACCCACAACTCATTCCAAAACCTTTGACAACGCAGGGAGAATACTGATGGGCCTGAGGTCTTTATAATCTTGAGGATTGTTATTTTTTGGTAGAGGGATCACATTCGCTAATTTCCAAGCAGTTGGAAAAACAGAATGTTCTAGACAGAAATTTACAACGTGGAGTAAAATACAGTAAAACAACACAGCTGGTGCAGACTTTTTGGCGGGCACTGTATATCGACCATTGCCACGGCGGCATCGGCCAAAAAATCCCCGCCGATCGACCCGCCCCCACACGAAAGAAACGCTCACCGAACGTTCAGCGCCACCTCCACGCACTCCCCGTCGGCGCCCTTGCCGGCGAACTGGCTGAGCGCCGACTGCACGACGGCGATGATGTCGTCGGCCGCGTCCGCGTTCGACGTCAGCTTCGACAGGGCGTGGATCGAGGTGGTCGTGAGGCCGAGCAGCGCCTGCAGGCTCGCCGAGCACTGCGTCAGGCGCTCGTCGGGGTCCGACTGCGGGAAGAACACGCTGCTCGGGACGCCGTCCGACGCCGGCTCGAACCTGAACCCGACCGACATCAGCAGCTCCCGCCAGCCGGCGACGGGGCCGACCTGCGAGAGAAGGTGACCGTGATCGGGGTGGGGATCCGCGGCGTTTTGGATACCGCATGCACACATTCGCACGAGCCGCAAGGCGAACGGCGAGGCCGGGCGCGAACGCGAATGTGCCAACAGTCGGGGCGCTATTCGCCTCGCGATTCGCGCGCTTCCCGTTCGGGCGCGAGCCAAAGGCGAACTTAGTGTTTGCATATTCGCCTCCCTTCAGTTGACAACTCTGACCTTGTACAGGGTGGTCAGATAAGAATGCAAAGTGCTGTATCTCGGAAAGTATTCGTCGTAGAGACTTGCGGTAAATTTTTTTTAGGATAAAGTGGCCAAGAGAAAAACCTGGAAATTATTTTCAGATTTCCAAGATAGTCACCAGGGGGCGTAACCGCCATCCTAAACTTTTAAAGTGATTTTTCACTGAAATCCACCTAGTAATGTTACCAAAATAATATATGCTTTTTAAAGGTAAGTTTTATTCGAGTAATTTTTGTTTAACACTTTTTGACATATCTATTAAAATAAAGTGGTGGGGAGTGATTCAATGTTTTTTTAAATAAACAGCTGTAACTCCTAAATGACTGAATGGATTTTAACAAACTTGGTCTCGTTGGAAAAAGCATTTATTGGTCCATCAAACCCATCTTACCCGTGATATGTCTAAGTCTCAGTGATGCGCCTAGAGCGCGTTTTTTGATATATTAACAGAAAATTGCAAAATTCTCGAAAAAATTAAATGCAATAATATTACTTTATTTTCATACAAATGTAGTGAAATGATACCTAAATAGGCAGTGAATACCTTATTTCGATATCCTATTACCTAGCTGAAAATACCAAAGAAAGAAAATTTAGTTTTATCATAAAATTTTAAAAAGCCGCTGTTACACCGGTATTTATAAGATTTAATGATAAACTTTCATAATTTTATCATTTTTTAATTATAAAAGTATACTTAGTTAAAAAAATTAAAAAAAAAACGTGTAGGGGCATAATAATCGATGCATTTAATATGCAAGTGCAAGATATAGGCAAAATACGAAGGGTAGGCCATGGAGGAAAAACAAATGCCTAAAATCAACTTTTCAACAAATATTAAAATCTTATTCCTAACTGAAAATGTTTTTTTGTTAATAAAACTAATGCTTCCTTAAATGCTCGAACTGTCTTCCATCACAGTCAATGCATTTTCGGAGCCGCTGATGCGTGGACATTACAGCACCTCCAATTTCTGCTCTTGATAGGCTACGAATGCGCTCTTGTATTGGTATTTTCATGTTGTCTCTCGTTGTTGGTGAAATTTACGTTTTTTTTTTTATTTTTTGAACTAAGTATACTTTTATAATTAAAAAATGATAAAATTATGAAAGTTTATCATTAAATCTTAAAAAAAGACAAATAAAAATAAATACCGGTGTAACAGCGTCTTTTTAAAATTTTATGATAAAACTAAATTTTCTTTCTTTGATATTTTCAGCTAGTAATAGGATATCGAGATACGGTTTTCACTAGCCTATTTAGGTATCATTTCACTACATTTTTATGAAAAAAAAGTAATATTATTGCATTTAATTTTTTCGAGAATTTTGCAATTTTCTGTTAATATATCAAAAAACGCGCTCTAGGCGCATCACTGAGACTTAGACATATCACGGGTAAGATGGGTTTGATGGACCAATAAATGCTTTCTCCAACGAGACCAAGTTTGTTAAAATCCATTCAGTCATTTAGGAGTTACAGCTGTTTATTTAAAAAAACATTGAATCACTCCCCACCACTTTATTTTAATAGATATGTCAAAAAGTGTTAAACAAAAATTACTCAAATAAAGCTTACCTTTAAAAAGCATATATTATTTTGGTAACATTACTAGGTGGATTTCAGTGAAAAATCACTTTAAAAGTATAAGATGGCGGTTACGCCCCCTGGTGACTATTTTGGAAATCTGAAAATAATTTCCAAGTTTTTCTCTTGGCCACTTCATTTTAAAAAAATTTTACCGCAAGTCTCTACAACGAATACTTTCCGAGATACAGCACTTTGCATTCTTATCTGACCACCCTGTACAGTGAACATGCTGCTACAATCTCCAGATCTTCCATATTTGCGATATTTGCCTTTTATTTATGAGTTTGCCAGAGTTCATCATCCACAGATTATCGATAGGTTCGGTCACAATTAGTCTTTAGGTAGGTTTTTGATTTTGAGTTTAGGTATGGCTACGCACATGAATGTTTCGACCTCAGACTAATGAATAAATGGGACGAATTTGTTTACAAATTTAAGTGAATTGTTGACAGGCATAGTTGTTTATCTATCCCCATGTTTACAAATATTGGTCCTTTACTGACCTGCCCCAAACAGGTTGTCACATTTAAGAGTAGCAATAACTAGGAATATCATAAATAAAACCGGCAATTTCTTTAGTAGATGCATTGAACGTAAAATTGCCCCCACTTATAAAATTCACGTGGAACAGTAAAGTAAAATAACCTTTTCGTGTTCAAGAAAGATTATGTAGGTGTTTTATTATTGACAAAATGGTTATAGTAGAGAACACCCATTACTCTTCGCACTAATTGGCAACGTTGCGGCAGTTTGACAGGGACCAAAGTTAGCGCTTGCTCAAATGGTTTGTTTTGGTTTGTGCTTCGGTATTTGCTTAGTTTTACCAGAGAACAAACGCTAAATTCGAGTTTTTCGTGCGGTTCCAAGTTTAAAATATTAAAAAGGTGCATAAAGTGCAAGTGTCTTTCCTCTAAAGTGAAAAAAGAGAATATTTCGTTCCGTAGGTAGTGTTTGTAAATACATTTATCTCTTTCATAAAGTGAGAGGGTTCAGCTTACTGTTTACATCTGTATAAAGAGGCAATAATGCGGTGTCCCCTTTATTCATTAGTCTGAGGTTTCGACAAACTGTTCCGACGATTGTGTAAACGGTAGTTCACGTGATCAATATGCACACGAATGTTTCGACAAACGTTTCGGCAAGTGGCGACTGGCGAGGCGAATGGAGAACACGCATGTGTAAATCCAGTGTCATATGAATAACCCTGCACAGTCACAGAATAACCGACATAGTTGCGGCACCCTCTCACCTTATTTTCAATAGATTTCTGAGTGGTGTACATGGCGTTCTTCTGCCCTCTATGGATCCTTTGCAGGCTTTTCTCCATCAGGTGCAGGGTGACCCTCAACGCATCCCGACATTTGTCCGGTACTTTCAGAAGTTCGCACAGGGCCTGTCCCATCAGTGCCACCTAAACAGAAATAATCATACAATAGTCGGCAAAAAATAATAAATAAAATGAACTTTATTGTCAAAGATAAAATCTTATGGACAAAGTTTTCACAATACATACAAATTAACAAAAACCGCCATCATGCTGAACAGAAGTCATATTACAGTCTCTAGTCAGAACTTAGACTAAACTATATCCTGAAAGTATTCATCGAGTACATAATATGCTTTTTCTAAGAGAAGAAGCTTAACCGTGCTTCTAAACATTGTAATTGAATCAATATTTCTTATATGCAAAGGCAGGTGGTTGAACATCTTTCTGGAAGTGTAGAGCAGTGATTTTTTTACACATGTAGTATAAGGTATAGGAAGATCTATCCTTAGAACCTGCCTCGTGCTGCAGCCAGAGTTCCTAGACGAATTAAGAATATTACTACGATGTTTTTTAAACATTAAGCAGAGAGTCTCCAGAATAAATATCGATGTGAGGGTCAGTACTTTGTGGGCTCTAAAAAGAGGACGACATGAGTCACGCAAACCAGATCCAGTGATGAATCGCAGTGCTCGCTTCTGAAGGACAAAGACAGATTTGAGCAGTGTCTGTCCACAGTTTCCCCAGAAACAAATCCCATACCTCAAGTGAGATTCAATGAGGGCAAAGTAAGCGTTCCTCGCTATAGCTCTACTGAGCTCACTCGAAATAACTCTCAACGCAAAACAACCCTTGGCCAGCTTATGCCGCAAATGTTCAACGTGGTCCTGAAAGGACAATTTACTATCAATGTGCAAGCCAAGAAACTTACAAGAGTTTGACTCTTTCGATATACAAACACAACCAAAAAGAGTAAGGAACTTACCTTATTCGACAACCTAACGTTCGAACCGATCAGAACGAACCCGGCCCAATTCGCCGGATGGGCAAAGTGCTTGGTATGTTGGACGGTCTGCATGGCCTCGGCTAAAGCCCTGTAGAGAAGATCATTGAAATCGGTGGCGAATTTTAGAGAAACACGAGGTCTTACTTGGCCGCCCTGGTTCCCTGGAGCATGGCGGAATAGAAGGCCCTCAGGAGGATCTTCGTGGCCGTATCCGGCACGGGCCACAGGGAGATCAAGACCGACTGCGTGCCGGCCGCCAGCAGGGACCTCACCAGGGCCACCAGGCCGTCGGCCGTGGCCCAACCGCCTTGCTGGTCTCTCGTGTGAGAAGAGCTGATCTAAAAACGGGGGGAAATTAAATATCGGAGGGTTTCGATAATAATTTAGATGAACGTGCATCGCGCAAGGACAAATCCCTATTTCCAGAATCGTAATACAATGTGTCCCGGATAAGAATGAACAGCATGGGGATCTTGCACACGGTGAGAGATAGAACAACGGTTAAATGGGGAAAAAGTTTCGCAATTTTAAGGTCAATAAAATGGTACAAGCAGATTTCCAATATCTTTTTCGTTTTTTAATTAAAAGTTAAATTTTGCGTTTTCGATTTTATTTTTTTCTGAAGTTGTTATCACAGATAGGAAAAAAAGAAAAACACTTTCTTATGGCACTTTTTAACAGGCTTTAAGATGGCGTTCTTAGATTTGTTCTTTAACATTTCGTTTTTGAGAAGCCATCTTCAGCTTTATTTTTTTAAATACGGACCTGGATTTTTTTTGCAGATTTTGAAAGCACTTTTCATTGCAAATGCCATGATGTATGACACGAAATATTTTTAAATGTTTTGAGACAATTATACTGAAAATTCCTTTTTTCCATTCATTTTTTCTATTGTGTATTTATTTAATAATAAGAAGTCTATAGTAAAATCGAGCAACTCTTACGCCTGGCGTAAACAAGACCACGTGAGTTGAAATATTCGCCAGGGTCGCACTGAGGCACGACTTTATTTAATTTTAGTTTTACAATGGTTTACATCAAAATACTTGGGAAAAGAATTATTGGCTTAATTAAAATGGTTCAAAACATCGATAAAATGATTTGTGGTACTGTCTAAATAGCTGAAAACAACAAGGTAAAACCGCGTAACAACACTTTTGCGATCGAGCACGTCCCTGTTGCCGAGTCGGGTGAAACTTTATAGCCTACCTACCAATCGCGGATCGTCATTGAACACGTGGTTTTGTTTACGCCAGGCGTATGGATTGCTCGATTTTAGTATAGATATTATATTAATCAGTATTGTCAACAATTTAATTTACAATTTATCTTTCAATCGGAGAACCAAAAAAAGGACGGCAAAGACTAATAAGATCCTCCACCTAGAAGGCAAACAGTGAGAGATAGGGCAACAGTTAAAGGGGAAAAAGTTGCGCAATTTCGAGGTCAATAAAATGGCACAAACAAATTTCTAACATTTTTTTTCGTTTTTTAATTATTTTGAAAAAAGTAAAATTTTGCGTTTTCGATTTTATTTTTTTCTGAAGTTGCTATCACAGATAGAGAAAAAAGAAAAGCACTTTCTTATGGCACTTTTTAACGGGCCTTAAGATGGCGTTTTTAGATTTGTTCTACAACGTTTCGTTTTTGAGAAACCATCTTCAACTTATTTTTTTTTAAATACGGACCTGGATTTTTTTTACAGATTTTGAAAGCACTTTTCATTGCAAATACCATGATGTATGACAAGAAATATTTTTGTAATGTTTTGAGACAATTATACTGAAAATTCCTTTTTTCAGTATAACAATTTTAACATGTTAGAATGTTATATCTTGTGTCACAGAAATAGTGTAGAGGCCCAATGAATGTATTGTTGCAATTAAATAAATGGCAAAAGTTATTGGTTTCATTGACTTGAAGCTTTCTTCTCACAACTAGAAAAAGTGAAGAATTTACTCCAAAACACAATACGACACTGTTTGCTGTACAACAATAGAGGAAAATACTTACCAGACAAGGCCGTATTTGAAAATATTAAGTTTTCGAAGTAAAAATAAACTGTAAGTTAAATTGTTGACAATACTGATTGATATTTAGACTTCTTATTATTAAATACAGGGCCGCAATAGAAAAAAATTAATGGAAAAAAGGAATTTCCAATATAATTAAATTAAAAATATTTCGTGTCATACAGGGACTCTTTAAAATAAGGGGATCCAGCATGTCTCAGTCTATCAGATAGGAAAAGTGAAGCCTTGAGGGAAAGTTTGTTTTCTGTAGACTCCGAGGAGACCACAAGGGGGCTGGTACAAGGTTATGATATATGTCAGTGTCCAACTGCCATCAGGTTTTATGTGACATGCCAGTGCCATAGATTCTAAAGGAGGCAAAATATTTTCCATCGTAATTCACAATTTTTAAGTTTTCTAACTTCCAGATACTCAGGTGTGTGAATTAAAGGTAATGCGCTCATAATAAATTTGTTTCATTTGACAGTTGCCATATTCTGCACTTGTAGACACAACATTGTCAAGTCTAATTTTTAGAAATCATGGAAACCATTATTAATTTTTACTATCAATCAAAGTACCTGTTATATTCATAGATTCTCCAATAAAATGGCATACTTGGCCTTGGCATCACTGATAAGATTAGAATGATGAAAGAATAGGCCTCACTTTGGAAAGTATAATGCTGGGTCCCCTTACTTTAAAGAGTCCCTGGTGTCATACATTTTGGTATTTGCAATGAAAAGTGCTTTCAAAATCTGCAAACAAAATCCAGGTCCGTATTTAAAAAAATTAAGTTGAAGATGGTTTCTCAAAAATGAAATGTTGCGGAAAAAATCTAAAAACCCGTTAAAAAGTGCCATAAGAAAATGTTTTTCTTTTTTTTCTATCTGTGATAACAACTTCAGAAAAAAATAAAATCAAAAACGCAAAATTTTATTTTTTTCAAAATAACAAAAACGAAAAAAGATATTAGAAATCTGTTTGTACCATTTTATTGACCTTAAAATTGCGCAACTTTTTCCCCATTTAACCGTTGTTCTATCTCTCACCGTTTGCAAGATCCCCATGCTGTTCATTCTTATCCGGGACACATTGTATACTATTCCGATCTCGAAAAATAAGAAAGTTAAGGTGGGGTCAATTGACGCTGAACCACCATGGCATCCCGTAACGGTACCTCAAAATTTGACCCGAAAATTCATGTGACGTCACTTCCTAGTTTACCGTGTCAAGTCTGTCAGAAATTGGTCAAAATGTTGGGGAATTATGGCCGGTTTGCACATTTATAATCTTTACCGAGATACTTTAAAAACGAGAAACTTCCTTCGACCCCAACGACTACAATAGGGGTTGACGATTTTTCAAAGTTTATTTGTTTCCTTTTGCGGTTCAGATTAGTGTAAAGCAATTAAAACAAAATTAAAATGTTTTATTTACTAGAAAATTATTTTTCCATCATTTACAAAATATAACGTTTTTTTCCGAAAATTACGTCATAATGTATTTGTGCTATGTAAATCAATCCGATCGAATTTATGATCGCATGTAAATCAGGCTTTCCTGGTCATAGGTTAAGTTAGCTACAAATCAACAATAGCGGCGGGCCTTAATTTTTTCATTTTTGGAATACGGAAATCCTAACCTAGCTTTCTTCTGTTTATTTTTCTAGTTAGTCGATTGTTTATTATAATAGTTTTATGTTTACAACGTTTATGAGTGATTTGTGTGCAAAGTTTCTGAAAAAACAATCGCATTATGTTTAAAAAGTGTTTTGGGAGCTATTGCAATAATAATAGTAACAACAGCAACACGATTTTTGTTCGATTAAGTACCAGCTGGACCCGAGAGGAGAAAAATATGGTTTGATGCAGGACGCTCTCAGAGAAATAACCATTATTTCTCTGAGAGGTTGCTGTAATTAACCTTCCTCCAAAGGCATATATTATTGTTGCGAAGATCAATTTGATGTAAGACATATTAGTTTTTTTTTTATAAAAATGTTGTCATCCTTTGCATAAATATTTGTTTTACAGATTGAACCTATACTTAGTTACAAAAAATAAAGAAAGTTATTATGGAGTCTTCATCACCAGGTTCGTCACCAGCAAAACAAAAAAAAGCGATTCTAATGAATTTGTTAAATAGAGTTACAGTTCAGACGCAATAAAAGGTTATTTTGTATGCAAATTTAACTGCACCAGGTAGGATTTCGGCTCGGTTGACGCAATCCTATCCATTTGTCATTTCATTTGAAAAGCAATAAAAACATTCACTTAGATTAATGTTGTGATAGCTTCAAATTTTACTTACCTACATCCTCTTTATAGAATCTTATAGATTACTTTATAATCTTTAAATTTTCTTGAAAAATGAGCAAGGTTTACGATTTTCGGAAAAATTTAACCTAAAAATTTAAAATCTCCCCAAACCACAAAACATAAGCGATAAATCTTGTTCTAACTAGAGGCCCTGTATGACACGAAAAGTGACAGTTATTCGTTTTAACATAGGTTGGACAACAGATTTTGGCAGATCTAGTAACATTGTTTTTATTATATTTTTATATTGGCGGGTGTCAGTTTGTCAACAAACTGTCAACAAATTATTGAGCATAGATAAGAAATAAATATACGATTATTGAGCGTGCTAATTTTCTTTTGCAAAAAGGAGTGTTAAAAGGTAAAAATGACATCTTGCGTAATAAGAAACTGCAAGAATTCTGAGCAGGATGGATTTTTCTTAACACCCTTTTTAGAATTCTTCTGAAAATTTCCCAATGTTAAAGAGATAATTCTAAAGTTTTTGCCTTCAAGGAGGTAAAACCTGTTGGGTATAGGTATTTACTGGACCAGCATAGGCATTTTTCGTTTCATGGAATAATAAAAAATGTATTTATTATATAAGTTGTGCCTGATAACTTTGGATTGGTTTATAATATTTTGTTACTGTAAAGGAAATTTTTCTACAACAAAATTCTCATAACGAAGAGACGTATATTCCAGAAAACTATACAGGATCTTCCACATCAAAACTTCCACCTCCATAATTTTTTGACCTATTTTGTTAATTTTTTAAAATTTTCATTGCTTCTCGAAAGGAGAAAACTAAAAAATACGAAAAAAGTTGTTTGCAATTAGAAAATTCTTCCTATCGTGAAATTTGGAATGAGACTGTAATATAATTTAATTCATAAATACTTGTTCTAATACATTTTTTCGAAACCTCCTACAGGAAAAAACGCCACGAATAGCAATAAAATACTTACAAAATCTTACTTGTAAGGATATTTTAGAATTTATAATAACTGTTAGAGAGAGACAGTTTTGAAGGAGCTTTATTTTCCACTAAGACCAACAAAATCGGACAAAAAAGAAGTTAACACGGGTGGGAATTTTATATAAAGAACCCTTTTTGTGTAGTCAGTTAAATGTGTGAGCTTATATTCCATTACAAATTTCTTGCTGATAAAAAAAATAGCATTTGATGGCAGCGTTTTATTATGTTTAGGTAGCTTAAATTTAGTTCTTTAACTTTCACAGGTTCACTTCTTCGACATGGATTTTGAGTGTCAGATTGTGCTGAAGAAACAATCCTCTCCTGCAACGTTTGATGAACGTGACTTTAGCAAGAAATAACCATTAAATATGTATAAATTTCTGAGAACTTGTACTAGTTTGATTTTGCCTATTTACTTACAATATATCTTTGAAAACAAAAACACTGTTGTCTTCTTTTTTGAAATATAGATGATCTCTCTTGCATTGAAAAGTTATTAACTTTTATTTACAAAAAATGAAAGAAAGACTAATATCGATATTAAATACCTAGGTACTCATTTTTTTATTCAGCCTAATTCTATTAACCATGTTTTTCAATAGTGGTTGATTCATATTACCAAAACAAACTTTCCAACTTTTTATTCCGTACAAATTTCAGTATTAATTGTCTTAAAATTTTGACGGTAGGTATAAGAAGAGAGTTTGAAGAAACGAAACCATACAGTTTAAACCATTTAAAAGACCTTTTTGATTTTTATTTTTAAATGAAAGGAATAATAATTATTATTGCAGCTACGATTCCTATTGAAGAAATATTCGAAAGTTTAGTTAGTTGGTATGCTAGAGCATTGTTTAATTTTATGTATCTACATAAGTATACCACATTCCTACAAAAATTTAATAAATGTTTTTATCCTGATATCCTAAAATTGCTGTTTGCTTGGAACAAATTATATGTTTCTTCACTTTTCCATTCAAACTTCAATAATTATTATTAGTGAAGCTTTGCAAATAACATACTACTACCTAACCTATTTACCTATTTATTGGTTTTATCTATATTTTTATACATTTTAAACTGTGCCCTCATCTACCTACGCTTATGGCAGTTAACTGTCGTTAGCTTAACCTTAAAATCTAATTTTGACACATCCTGCTGCTAGGGGAATGATAGAAAGAGCGAAAAAATATATGTCTGTTGCACAAAATGAATTTCATAGGGAAAATAAGACCCTCGCCAGAGAGAGAGATCCGATCGTTGTCCAACCTTTGTTAAAACGAATAACTGTCACTTTCCGTGTCATACAGGGCCTCTAGTTCTAACCAAACTACATAACATAATCGATCGCCAACTGATGGATTATTGTAGATCAGGATTATTGAACACTTTTCACTTTGCTCTCGGTAATATTCGGCTCTACATAATGACGTACTTTTACGTTCGGCTCTCATTCGGAAATTCAAATTTTATTTTTAAATTATTGGCTTTGGAAAGAATTAATAGAACAACAACGCTTATATGTAGTCATGGTCCTTTCTAACACCGCTGTTTGGAAAATTTGGTAGAAGGAAACAACCCTATTTACTACGGACAAACGACTTACCACGACAAGCCTCGCTGCGAGCTTCAACGACAGAATATCGGCGGCGCTGAGCAGAAACTCCGACAGCGGCGGCAGCTCGGCACTCGACGACACCTCGCTGTGGTCGTCCTCTTCCGCGTTGTCCGTTACGTACAGCCGTTTCGACTGGCTCTGGTCCAGAACCTTCGAACCGCGACAATCGGTAAATAACGTCCATCCCGCGACCCCCGACTTACCTCCGCCGGGCTTAGCACCAAGCTGCTCAGCTTCCAAGAGACGTGAGTCGAGAAGTGGACACATTCGGCTTCTTGCAGTTGCGTCAGTACCTGAAACGCGGACCTTTCGTCGATCGGCGAGTAAAGGGGACGAAGTCGCTCACCTGTTCTTTGGTCGCCGAGCTACCGACGAGAGCCGAAGTTTGTAACAATTCGGCGACCATGGTAGCCTCTTGTTCCGACTGCGGGATGTCCCGCCATCCCCAGTGTTCTGTAACGGCGTGCGGCAGTTTTGGATTGCCCACGATCAAACTACGAACCTAAACGAAAAAATAATGGTCTATTGTAAATACACCAGAAAGTTGTAAGTGCAAACAGAAAAATCTAAAAATTAGAAATAGGTACTTAAATCACGTATGTGCCAAAATGATTTTTGCGATACCTAAGAAGGTTGTATGTACCGACATTGGAAATAAAAATATAAATAAATGCAATAGAAATAGACAACAAGAGCTATAAATTATTGTGCAAGTTTAATAGATCATGTCATTCAGCAAACGAGAAACATATAATATATATAAATAATAAATATTAAAATGGTAAATAATCAAATCAAATTAGTCAAACAAAATTCTACAAAGAACAATTTTCTAAAAAAAAAAACTATTTGGAAAAATTTACATCTTTTAATAAACAACTCTGAAAAGGAACAAAATAATAATGTTAAATTAATATCTTATGATAAATAGAAAAAAATAGAAGAAACTATTGACATAATGTGAAAAATTAACACTTATTTTGTCCAAGTTAGAAAAAATATTATGAAAAGATTCCTAATTTTCATGGGGAACAATATGAGAAGCGCAAATAACACAATCTTTGTTGATATAGACAGAATACCAGCAGCAGAAATTGAAGAAATTATAGACAGGCTTGATCCACGAATAAAGTAACTGGTTATGACAACGTTTCAGTCAAGATTGTTAAAAATGTTAAAAGTTCTTTAATTCCAATTTTATTGCAACTTATAATTAAAAAAAGGTCAGTTTTTATAAAAAATTAAAATAGCTAAACTTTTGCCAATTTTTAAAAGTGTTGAACGTTATAATTGTAATAATTATCGACCAATTTCTATTATAACAGTTTTTTCTAAAAATTTTGGAAAACATAATGAACGGCAGAGTAACTGATTTTCTTGAATAAAAACAGCTACTTTATTTTAGCCAATTGTATAAATCAAAAGAATATTTAAATATTGAAAGTTGCATTTTCATTCATTCAATTGTGATAAAAGAAAAATATTCCAACATTGCTTTTCAAAAAGATTATACCAAAATTACAAGACAAAATAGCGATTTTCAGGTTCAAACATTTAAAAGTAACTTTGGGAAAACCAATACTCTGTGCTGGTGTTTTGTTATATAATAAGATTCCAAAATAAATCAAGCATGTGAACCACTAGATTTAAAATGAAGTTAAAAAAAGCCTTTCTGGAAAATCAAAATATATACAGGGTTTCCCAACGAAAACTTGACCACCCCCCAAAATTGGAAAAATAAAAAATATTTGAAAATTCGCCGAGACCCGTCGATTTTTGTTCTTGGGGAGAGCTTTTTCGACAGTCAAGCCAACCCAATAATATGTTCATCCCCCAAATCCCTAGCAACCCCAACTTTAAAATTTCAAATGGAACTACCCCACTTGTGGCGCATCATTTTAAAGCCTTTTTGACTACGAATACATTGATGTATTGTTTTTAAAAATCTGTTGAGATTTGACAGAATTATTGTCTAAAAAAATTGACAATCCACTGTACGCATAGTAATTTCTACACAAATGCCCCCCACTAATAAGTTTTTTAACTACTACACAGGACCAAATTACCTAATTTTTATTGACGTGTTGATTAGTTTACAAAAAAAAGTCACAAATAATGTAAAAGCGGAAGCAGAACAAAAAAAGTAAATACGAATTCAAACCTTATCTCTTTTTAAAATATGTAGCAAAAAAACACTGTCACAAAAAAGTTCCCGTTTTTTTGGTTGTAACCACGAAATCATTAGTTTCAGCTTGCTATTGAAAGTGGAAACGTATTTTCGAAATGGTTTATTCTATCGCTAAAAGGGTAGAAATTGTTGCAATTTATTATCGAAATCATGATTGTGCTAGAGCTACAGCACGATTTGCAACAATTTCTACCCTTTCCGCGTTAACAGAATAAACCATTTCGAAAATACGTTTCCACGATAGCAGGCTGAAACTAATGATTTCGTGGTTACAACCAAAAAAACGGGAATTTTTTTTGTGACAATGACTTTTTGCATTTTAAAAAGAGATAAGGTTTGAATTCATATGACCTTTTTTGTTTTGCTTCAGCTTTTTACATTTGTGACTTTTTTGTAAACTGACTGACACAATAAAAATTAGGTAATTTGGTCGTGTGTAGTAGATAAAAAACTTATTAGTGGCGGGCATTTGTGTGGAAGATACTACACGTACAGTGGATTGTCAACTTTCCATTTTTAGACAACAATTCTGTCAAATCTCAACAGATTTCTAAAAACGATACATCACTGTATTCACAATAAAAATGGCTTTCAAATGATGCGCCACAAGTGGGGTAGTTCCATTTGAAATTTTAAAGTTGGGGTTGATAGGGATTAGGGGGATGAACATATCGGGTTGGCTTGACTGTCAAAAAAACTCCCCTCAAGAACAAAAATCGACGGGTCTCGGCGAATTTTCAAATATTTTTTGGTTTTCTAATTTTTGGGGGACAAGGTTTCGTTGGGAAACCCTGTATAAACAATTGAATATTTTTGAAATAGTAATTAGTCTATACCTATAATGGGGAAATTGAACAATTTTTTCGTTTCTTTAATATATTTGCCTAACTATAGACAGAGCACATACCAAATATCAGCCCTCAAATCGCAATATTTAATTTGCAATAAATAATTAAAGTTGTAACCGCAAGCTATTCATCTGAAACGACACGAAAAGCGCGGGAATGGTTGTGATGATATGCCACTCAATTGATCGGAAGGCAGTGACAGGAGTGACAGCTGCACAGAATTAGAGAAGGGAGAATGGAAATTGAACGTTAAAATAAGCAGTTCGGCGACCCACTTCCAGAGGGCTCTAATGCACGTGTTCGATGAGGTTCCGTGAAAACAAGGCCATAAAATATCAGCGCGCCTGGCAGCAGTGTATTTACGCGGTTTTATCTTGTTGTTTTCATCTTTTAGAAACTGCCACAACTAATTTTATCAATGTCTTGAACCATTTTAATTAGGCCAATAATTTTTTCCGATATATTTTCATGTAAACAATTGTAAAAGTAAAATTAAATAAAGGTCCTGCCTCAGTGTGGCTCTGGCGAATATCTCAACGCACGTGCTCTTGTTTACGCCGCTAGGACGCAATTAATAAGTATTATTACAAAGAATAATCTGTGTATACTATACTCATCAAGCTAAAATTTTTCACTTTTTTAAATAATACTTTTGGACATTACCCTCTGATCGATCGAGCTTCGATCAACGCCGTTTTTATCAATCTTCACATAAAAAAGCCAAATCATAGTCTGTGTCAAAGGTTATAAACAGAAAACATTTCAAGCCGTAAATTGGTTGTTGCTGGCTTTTTTGCGAAAATGGAAGACTGATTTGTGAAGCCATGTTCGTATAGCTAACTGGCATATCATGTTTGATTCGACACGGTACGTGCGCTTACCAACAAAAATCAAAAATGTGAATGTGGAAGTTATTAAACTTGGGAAAAACTAAAAGATGAGCTTTAGTATTGCAACAAAGAAAGAAATGGAAGTAACGTTTGTCGCATCTTACCCCTTGATCTTGCTCCTGCTTCCTGGTTCTGCCGGATCTTAACGACATTAAGTTCGGAACGACCAACAGTGAAAACCGTTCGCACAAATAATCGGAATTTTCGTTTGCCGACCTCAAAACGGGGAACGGCACCAAATGGAGATCGCCCTCCAACACCAAGATCAGTTCTCTTCGGTTGGAACCGTTTTTTGATGACATATCTGGAAGAAGGTATGAGATATGAACGTTGTCTTTTGACCTTAAGATTCGTTTACTTTTTGACGGTAAAAACTCCTCGAAAGGTTGTAGAAGCAAAGTATACAGAGTGTGAAGGCAAGACGGTCCTTTCCACGCTTGCCGCTTGCACACCCGCGTCGAACCTTGAGCACTAGTACTAGATCGTGTACTTCCCTAAAAAATACAATGTAAAACTTTGCTAAAATTAAACTGATTATATGCTCCACCTGTAATGATGCTACGGAACCACCTACGCTACCCAACGAGAACAGGGAGCTCAAAGAGTAGTTGCTGGAGTTCATCAAATGTTGTCTGTTGACCATCCTCAGGAATCCTACAAAAGTTAAAATTACGATAAATCAATTTGCAAAGCCACAAACTGAGAAAACTGTCAACAAGGCAGAAGGTCCACAGGTCCACGCAAACAACATACCTGTATATTAACATATACCGCTGGCATAATAATGACTATTCCATTCCTAACATTTTCGTTACAATTTTCCAAGGAGCGTCTATTATTTTCATCAAGATTGCCATGAACTCGTGGACATAAATAAAGCATCTACAGTTTGACAATTCATATTATTTAGCATGTCAACTTATTTTTAAAACTTTGTGGTGCATGATGTAACAAAACAAAACCATGAACACTCGGTCTAAGTTACAATATTGAAACTTGGGATTTGTGGGTTCCAGATGTGCCTAAATCGATAGAGATATCTGTTTTTTCTTAAAAAAATGCCTAATATGCTTTCGTCATTTTTTGGGTTTTATTTGTTATCGTAGTAGGCTATGGAAAAGGCGAAGAGCTTTCAAAGTACCATGTTTTTGAAAAAGTTTCAAAAATCGGCAGACCTGCTATAAAATAATAAATTGTTGCCACTTAAAGTGACCCACATTTTATATGTTATAATGTACAATAATAATTATATTAGTTCTCTTTACGATTAGTAAAATATGTTGTTTTAATTAAACTGTATAATTTGGCAAGTCGTTCGTTTCCTGAATGCATTAATAATTTAAAATCGACAAATATCTTGGACCTATGTCATACTTTCAATTAAAATTTTCCATTTCGCATAAAATGACAACCAGAATATAATATTTAAGAGGGGGTTGCCGACAGCGAAAGTGACAGTAGATTTCGTATTTTTTTAAGTTGTATAGCATAAAATCTAATAACATTTTACCTGGCAAAAATTTAGTACAAACATCTCTGTCTTCATTTTAATCATAAGATATTACAAGCAGTGTTTTGTTTTATAGGTTATGAAAACCTTGGGAAAAATAATAATTCCAGTGCATATGCTTTTAAGATCTTATGATTAAAATGAAGACAGATGTTTGTACTAAATTTTTGCCAGGTAAAATGTTATTAGATGTTATGCTATACAACTTGAAAAAATACGAAATCTAACGTCATTTTCGCTGTCGGCAACCCCCTCTTAATATTTATGAAACACACCCGTATAAATTATTTCAAATTTTCTGCCTCATTTAGGGTTAAAAATGGCCGGATGTCTCTGTTGTGCGGTATAGGTTGCTATAGGTATATCGTCGTCAATATCACGAAGTGACGTAACTCGAAAAAATTGAAAATTGAGATAATGTAAAAAAAAGTATGCTCTACAATTTCACGAAATGGCGTATCTCAATTCATTATAATTTATTAAAATAGGACGACGTATCTAACCTAGATATTTGATAATTGTCCAAAAAAGAATATCAGGAAGAGACGTAACTTGAGTTAAGTCGTTTTGTTAATTTTTTTTAACTTTGTTAAAATTAAAGGCGGCGTATCTCATATTAACCTGTCGCGACTCGACGTAATAATTATAAGTTGAATGTTTTTTTTATAATAAAAATAGTGTTTGAGAATAATAGACAACATGGATGTGCTTGTATTATAGAAGGATGGATCCAAGAATATTGTAGACATTAAGGAATTAAAAAATGTTAAAAGAAACAATGTTTTTCATTAAAAAGTTAAAAAGTGGTATTATGGGACAGTGTTAGATATTTGTGCTGAATTAAATCACAATATTGACAGCGACAGTTGTGATGATGTTCCTCTAGCAAAATTAAGAAAACAAGAATGCCCTCTGGGAAGTGACATTGATGATGTTCCACTTCCTAAAATTGCCAACAATAAGAACCCGTTTGAAGTTTCTAAAAGTAAGTTCACTATACTTAAATTAAAACAATAAATCCCGATTTTAACGTTGTACATGTTTTTAGAAGTTGTGAAGAAAAATAAAAAATTGAAGTTATATTTGAGTTAGTTCGTTATTTATGTTTAAAAAAAACTTAATAGTTTTAAAATAATATGTTGAGTTTGGTTCAATATGTTTGTTTTTGTTACGGTGAATTTTTTCACAAATTTTCTTAATAAAATGCTACTTTCAAAATTTATGGCATTATTATTATCCTGCTTTAGACATTATTAATGGCGTAACTATTTTTGGTATCACCATACAATGATTCTTCAATTTCATATAGTGACGTATCTCATTTTTTTGTCATTTTCTTTAACTGGTAGCATTTTTTTTAACAACCGATCAATGAACATGCAGTTTACATATGCATCTCCAAAGCCCTGTTTAGAGTTGGCAATTTTTATTGCCGGCAATAGAAATTGCTGACATTTTTGTTGCACGCAATGTTTGTTGCAAAGGTGGTATCTGTTTACAGTTGGCAATTTATCTAATGCAATTCTATTTTTTGGTGAATACTGCCAACCAAATATTTAGTAAATAAAATAGTTGAAGTTTTTGCGGTGTGTAGACTGTATACGTAGTAATCAATTTTCTTGACCGTAGAGTGTATTTTGTTATTAAAATTCGTGAGTATCGGTCATAATATTTATTCTTTAAAATTTTATTTTACGACGTTTCGACAACTCAGTTGTCATCATCAATTTTTCATTTTAGCTTTTAAAAATCTATTTTTAATGTGTCTGTATGTGGAAAAGATTTGTTTTTATTATTAAAAAAATACCTGATGATGACAACTGAGTTGTCGAAACGTCGTAAAATAAAATTTTAAAGAATAAATATTATGACCGATACTCACGAATTTTAATAACAAAATGTATACGTAGTGTTTCGGGTTATATTAATTTTACCAAAGATTCTAATAATAACATATATTAATATAGAAAGATCCTAATAGTAACATAGAAAATGAAGTTTTATGTAGCGTTTTTTATTACTAAGGTTGTTAGCACAAAAATCTCTAAAAAATTCTAGAATTGCCATTGCAATTGCAATAAAAATAGGCCTGGAGCTACTTTTTGCAATGCAATAAAACTTGCCACAGATGACTCAAAACGAAATTAATGCGCGTGCGCACAACAAAAATGTCAGCAATTTTTATTGCCGGCAATAAAAATTGCCGACTCTAAACAGGGCTTTATAAAACCGAATATTAGAATTGACACTGCTACTGTTATTCAATACGACTCAATTAAACTTTATATAAATCTACAAAACGCTCTCCTGTAAAGTTGTGAAAATCGAGTTACGTCACTTCATGATATTGACGACGATATGACGCGAACTCATATCTTTGTGCAAATATTATGACGAGACAATGGCTGTTTGTAAATTATTACCTGTTCTTTCTGACAGCGTGTCATCGGAATACTGATCCTCGGCTATTGGCGTACAAGGCGACAGTTCCAGTCCCAAGCTGTCCCTGACCGAACCAACCAACTTCTCCAGAATGCCGGTTCCGCTCGGCACCGGATCGGTGCTATCCGACGACTCGCTCTCTGTCGATTCCATCAGCGGAGCTGAATGGAATTTGACGATACCTTAAAGTGTACGTTTCTTATTACCGAGATTATTTCACACCGTCACGGCATTCACCTCTGGTGGGCAGCAGCAGCCAAGAATAAAGGTATCCGGCCGCGACGCTGTAATACAAGACGGCGGTCCTCTGACGGTTGACGATGTCGTTGAGGTGATCCAACGTGCTCAGACCCAAGTCTTCCAGTCGCCCGTTTTTGGACTTTTGCTTACATTCTAAACCCTGTCTTTCCAGTAGCAGGTCGACGAATGCCCTGTTACGAAAACGTTCGGCCACCACCAGAGCCTCGTCAGTTCTGTTTAAACCTGTTGTAAATGAAAATTTAAAAAAAAACGCGCTATGTATTTTTGTATAGTACTGGCAAGCTGTGACAAAGATCGTTTGATACATGACCATTTCTGTACATAGAATGTGTCCATGGTATTATCCCAAGCAGCATTTTTTTGTTTGTAATGTTAAAGTTGTGATTACTACTGATAGGCACGTAATGGGGAAGTTGCACTCTTTTTAATGACAATGAAAATGAAAACTAGGAGCAAAAATACTAGACACGTATTTTTGTTTTTTTCATTTCGAGTTTATTTAAGCTAAAAAATAATGTTTTTCTATTTACGCGACGTCATCAAGCGGCTATTTGAAAGTGGCGCGCAAGCTAGTGATTTTTAGTTCAAAATGTTGGTGGGATTGTCAACAACCCTGGGTTATCTGGTTCTAAACTATAAATTTTGTCTTCTCATGTCAATCGGTTTCGGCTTTTATCATGTGATTTTCGAGGTTTTATGGAGTTTTTTGTGAAATTATGCCTGAACTTTCTTTATTGAAAATATTTTGGCTTCATACTTACTTATTTATTTGCGGATAAGCCAGTTATACTATTTAAAAACGTAAGCCAGCATTTTATTACCTATTTCTCTGTCTCTTCAGAGGTAACAGGAAAATATGAATTTATTTTGTATAGTAATATGCATAAAAGCATCTATAAATGGTAAATTATCGGATTTTGCCTCTAAATATCCACCTACCATTTTAATTTTTAAACACAATAAATGATAAAAATAACCATCAAAAAATTGCGTTGTCACCTCAGGTGCTTGAAAAATACAAACTACAAAAATCAAGGTTAGGCTGACAACTGATGACACTGACAGACGCACATATTAGCTTTGTTCGCGGAGCAGTTCGGAACCAGTTGTGAACAGTAACTGTCGCTGTGATTGATTAATTCAAATTTTAGATTTTTTTTAAGCCAATCACATCGATAGTTACTGGTTCAGAACTGTTCCGAACTGCTCCGCGAACAAAGCTATTATTATTAGAGGATAGATGCATGCGCTGATGACGCGTCGCTACCAACCTGAAGGTGCAACTATACGAAAATTCCTAGTTACCGCTTGATGACGTCACGGCTTTGTTGCAAACTAAATTCGATTGAAACTTGAATTATAGGAAATAGACAATGACGTCAAAACCTATAGACGTGGTGCCCCATTGTTAAAATGCCCTTTATTTTGACGCCAAGATTAAATATATCCATACTACTCTAACAACATGCTACAAACAAAGACAGAAAGTCAACCATCAACCAACTATACACCCGGTGATTCCTGGTTATAGTTCCTCCAGAATCACACTTAGATATCGCATGTTTTTTCTTGTTTGGGGGCGCCGGAAGCATCGGAACCTCACCTGAAGACTTGGGGGATGGTCTAACGACGCCAGCCTCCGATCCCAGAGTCGAAATAAGTTCGCTACGGCTCGACAAAAAGGGGCAATTTCTGACAATCTTGCGACATTTTCGGAATAATTTAATGGAGCGCTTAGATTGTGATTAGTTCTGGGCGTCAAGCGTTTATCAAAACAAACCCGTCTATAGGTTCTGACGTCATTGGAAATAGAAATGTTTCTTTTGTTCTAAAAAAGAGATTTCCACTTTGATTTTAACTAAGTGCAACTACCCCATTACTACATTCCTATTATGTCCCTGCGACCAAAATGGGGAACATACTGAGGGTGATAGATACATAACGGCGACCACCTAGCAACTTACACCGCTTATGTACCGGCAACGTGGTGGAGACGTAGCGGCGTGGTCAATGCTACTTTGTTGGATTTGTTTGCTTCTTTACATTGGCATCCTCGCTTTGTCTTTGTCTAAATAATTAAAAAGTATTCTAGCCCAGCATCTTATATCATTATTCAATAACCGTGTCATCGGAAATGGAAGTAACATTTATTTTTATCTTATAGAATATCTATGAATATGGTAGGTATAATAAAGGTATTTGCTGACTTATTTCTCCTTGCTAGATTCAAGAAACTAAAGTGATTGAAAATTTTCTGTCAAATGTGACGTTGATAGATAACAACGCGCCCTCTTAAAATGCATGTTTTAGCGCTTTTTTATTGGGAAGATAAATTACAAAAATATGCGAAATTACCTAAAAATGCTGAAAAATATTTTTTTAATATTTCTATAAATTATACGAGTTCATTTTTGCTCAATTTTCTCTTTTTTGGGACAATTTTGAAGAAATAACTATTTCAGTACCAAAGGAAATTGGCATCTGTCATTTTATAAGAAAATATGGTTGAAGGCTTTGCCACTTAACTGGTAGTAACGGCAACTAGACTTGTTTCACTTTAAGGTAATTCCTACCTTTAAGACGAAAATTAGTTTTAAATATTTTAAACTCTAAAGCCACAATTACTACAAGAGGACTTCAAGGTTCCAGAAGCCTCGTTTAAGTTCCGAATGCCACTACCAGGTTCCATTCGGAACTTTAACCTATAATTTTTATGAGAGTGTTCTTTTTAGCCGGTGTGTGTTTCGTGCTATACCTCAAAATGTCGATATTTAAAATTGTAGCCACTCAAGAGAATCGTTTTGTAATTTTGTATTGAAGACAGCTGCTCCTGTTTCGATTCGTTTCATCCAACTGCTGCTTTAATTTTCTATAAAATGTGAATGTGTGTCTATAATTTTTCTTCTTTCTAATGGCTAACATTTTCATTACTTCGCAAGTAAGTATTTTGGTTCCTATAGAAGTGACAGTTACTTTAAAGTTTAAAGTATTTTTTTGTAGTAACTGGAACTTTGTAGTAATTTTAAAATAAAGTGGGAAGTAAAACCTACCATACAGTAGTTTTCTCGAGTAGCGGAAAAGTTAATTTCACTTTAAATATGACTATATAGTTCCGTAACATTGGAGGTATTTCTAAAGTCGCTAAGATGTAGAAGTTACTTTCACCGTTACCGTGAAGTAATAAAAACTTTAAAGTGATAAACAAGTAACACAACAAAGTAATTGTGACCATTGAATATAACTTTTTAGTTAACGTGACTTTAACGTAAATTTGCATAGTAACAATTCCGTACCAGAGACTTCAAAAACTATTTAGAAGTACATAAACCATAAAGTTCCAACTTGTAGTAATAATTACTACGTAATTAGTAATCACTCAAACTTTCTAAATATAAGTAATAAAAACTAATAAGTCGATTCTCAAGTAAACAAGCGAAAACCTCAGTCTAAGTGCCAGCGATCCATAAGCAGCTTATTGTGCAACGCTCAGACTGTATATGAAATTTTTTTTTGCATTACAAACACAATTTTTTGTATTCTGCTCTTGCTTCACTCAAAAATTATTTTTAGTATCTTGGACTAAAAATTTATAGAGGGCGCTGGTAGCAGCTTAAAAATAAAACTCGCATCAGGTTAAGTGCATTTTCTGTGCGAAATATTGAAAAATTGTATTAGAAAAACTTGCTCAGAATTAAAAAATATGACGTATCAAATTACAGAACTAAATATATTTTTTTTATTTATATTTTTTTTAAATATTATAAATGTTATCATAATTTAAATTTATTTATTCTACCCATGTTCCTCCATTTTCATCACACATCTCAACTCTGTTCGTAAATTCTTTGTAGCTATTTTGAATGGCTTGAAAGTCAATTGAAATTATAGCATTTGTAATTTTAATGTTTTAATGGACACAAAAATAAAAGTCATATTTTTTTAACTCTAAGTTAGTTTTTCTAATAAAATTTTTCAATATTTCGCACAGAAAAGGCATTTTACCTCATGCGATTTTTATTTTTAAGCTGCTACCAGCACCCTCTATAAATTTTTTATACTAAAAATAGCTTTTGGGTGAAGCAAGAGCAGAATACAGAAAATTGTGTGACACATTGTATGTTTCACCAAATGCATTTCTATGTCATACAGAGCACAAATCTTCAATGTTATAATACTCACAAACTAAGACTCTCTGTAGAACCTGGTAGCTTGACGACTGAAGCTCGAAGAGCGACAGCTTGTAGTCCGCCGTATTTTTGCACTCCCTCCTGATACTTTCCAGCAGTCGTGTCGCGGCTTCCAGCTGCTTCTGGGCACCTTCGAGGTCCCCCTTCGACCACAGCGCCAGGCCCAATCTATTCCGAATTTTTGCCTGAAAGAGTCGAAATAGTGTATTATGTAAAGAGCATTATGATAGCTATTTAGAATATGATTGAATATGATTGAATTAATAGCTATTAAATGTGACTCACATACACTATTTTTTCTACGACCATTCGCAATAATAAAAGTAAATAGGTACGTTAATTTGCAATCAAATTTTTGTTTAAGAGTAATATAGTTGTTTACATATGCAAACTGCATAAATGTAATTTTTTGGCAGAGGTTGTTTAAGGATAGAATGTACCAGTAAGAAAAATAAAAAAGTTGTGTGTGTATAGACAGGGTATGTGCATTTGTTTATCAACAAAAATTGGAATCACATGAATGTGAAAGTTTAACGTAGAACAAACTAAAAGCTGAGCTTTAGTATCGAAAAAACCCAATAGTAGAAATGATCCTGACAATAATAGAAAAGATTTGCCAGCCACTGATTTCGCCGAAACACGAACTTCTATTGTGGGGAAGGATTTGTCACAATGTAAACTAAAAGTGAAATTATGTTTTCTTGAAATCGGCAGTAAAGTGTCCCAAAATCGTCATTAAAAGCACAGAAATCGTACAATACTGGGCTACATTATTGTACGATTTTTTCAATAAGTAGGCCTTGGCGAGATGTAAACATCAAACGTCAGACGCGGAGAAATCACCCGTCACAAGTGACCAAATATTCATAACCCGGCCGATAAAGGCCCATTTAACTTTCCGTACACATTGCGAAATTGTTTCCTATAGAAGCGCAATCCTTCAGTATACATAATTTTAGTAAATTTGAATATCAATAGATTTGTTGTGTAGGCTGCACAAGAAGCAGCAGTTTGGTTTTTCTGTACGAAGATGCCATGTCTTGTCTTACTTGACCTAGGTAGAAGGATCGTCAAAGTCAAGCAACGCCGCGCGTAGTGGGTTCATGGACGGGTGATCCCTTATTATTATTTTCTTGCCTAATAAAACATTTTTTTCCGATTTCAAAAAAAATATAATATGTACCTCGGCACTGAAGTTCTTTTTATGACTCATGTGGTTTATTCGCCTCGGTCAGAGGCCTCGGCAACTAAATTCCACATGAGTCATAAAAAGTTGAACTTCAGTGCCTTGGTACATAAATAACTATTATTTCATAATGACCAGTTGGTTTTGCTTTTGACTTTGAAGAAGGCTTGGTGTTTGACAGCGGCAAACGAGCACAAAGTTCTTGTGGCGGGAATATGATAAGCATTGCCACATGTCCTTCATGATATTAACGGAAGTATTTGTATTTTAAATTTATTGGGGGGTAAATCCCGACCGAATTGTTTTAAAAAATAGTGATTTTTGCTGATGATACAAACGTGACTATATCAGCCTCCTCTGAATTGGAGTTGGAAGCCAAATCTAACCTTATCCTTATTTATACATGGTGCAAACAAAATCGACTAGTTATTAACATCGCCAAAACTAGTTATATAACTTTTCACAAGAGAAAACTAGACTACTACTACTCTACTCACATAACTTAACACCTATACAAAAACATGAAAATTGCAGGTTTTTGGTGCTTTTTATTGACAAACAACTGACACTGTAGTGCCCAGGCAAGCGCCTAAAGCCAGAATATTTAATTTCACGATATTCCTACAATATCCTAGATGAGGCCCCACATTCCAGAGAAGCCGCCTAAGAAACGCGCATCAAAAAACACCGAGACCTACCACCTGTGCCGCAAATACCAGCGAAAACCGGCCAAAGCCAGATTTCCTAGATGAGGCCCCCTCTGAGAAATAATATAAAAGAGCTCGAGACCCAGAGCTACCAGTGGTAGTAAGCCGACTGCCAGCAGTTGCCAGGGGAACCCCCGCCCAAAAGAAGAGGGCAGGCAGCCGCGTTGCGGCTAGGCAGCCGCAGGCTATCACTCAGTTGCTGTAGAAATCCCTAATGGACAAAACCAAGAAAGAAGCATTCTCCTAAGCACCCAAGTAAGTTTGGACTGGCCAAAATGTAAAATATTTATGTTTTGATTCCTTTGTGTCAGAATTGAGAGGCCCCCTCTGAGAAATAATATAAAAGAGCTCGAGACCCAGAGCTACCAGTGGTAGTAAGCCGACTGCCAGCAGTTGCCAGGGGAACATCCGCCCGAAAGAAGAGGGCAGGCAGCCGCGTTGCGGCTAGGCAGCCGCAGGCCATCACTCAGTTGCTGTAGAAATCCCTAATGGACAAAACCAAGAAAGAAGCATTCTCCTAAGCACCCAAGTAAGTTTGGACTGGCCAAAATGTAAAATATTTATGTTTTGATTCCTTTGTGTCAGAATTGAGAGGCCCCCTCTGAGAAATAATATAAAAGAGCTCGAGACCCAGAGCTACCAGTGGTAGTAAGCCGACTGCCAGCAGTTGCCAGGGGAACATCCGCCCGAAAGAAGAGGGCAGGCAGCCGCGTTGCAGCTAGGCAGCCGCAGGCCATCACTCAGTTGCTGTAGAAATCCCTAATGGACAAAACCAAGAAAGAAGCATTCTCCTAAGCACCCAAGTAAGTTTGGACTGGCCAAAATGTAAAATATTTATGTTTTGATTCCTTTGTGTCAGAATTGAGAGGCCCCCTCTGAGAAATAATATAAAAGAGCTCGAGACCCAGAGCTACCAGTGGTAGTAAGCCGACTGCCAGCAGTTGCCAGGGGAACATCCGCCCGAAAGAAGAGGGCAGGCAGCCGCGTTGCGGCTAGGCAGCCGCAGGCCATCACTCAGTTGCTGTAGAAATCCCTAATGGACAAAACCAAGAAAGCATTCTCCTAAGCACCCAAGTAAGTTTGGACTGGCCAAAATGTAAAATATTTATGTTTTGATTCCTTTGTGTCAGAATTGAGAGGCCCCCTCTGAGAAATAATATAAAAGAGCTCGAGACCCAGAGCTACCAGTGGTAGTAAGCCGACTGCCAGCAGTTGCCAGGGGAACATCCGCCCGAAAGAAGAAAGCAGGCAGCCGCGTTGCGGCTAGGCAGCCGCAGGCCATCACTCAGTTGCTGTAGAAATCCCTAATGGACAAAACCAAGAAAGAAGCATTCTCCTAAGCACCCAAGTAAGTTTGGACTGGCCAAAATGTAAAATATTTATGTTTTGATTCCTTTGTGTCAGAATTGAGAGGCCCCCTCTGAGAAATAATATAAAAGAGCTCGAGACCCAGAGCTACCAGTGGTAGTAAGCCGACTGCCAGCAGTTGCCAGGGGAACATCCACCCGAAAGAAGAGGGCAGGCAGCCGCGTTGCGGCTAGGCAGCCGCAGGCCATCACTCAGTTGCTGTAGAAATCCCTAATGGACAAAACCAAGAAAGCATTCTCCTAAGCACCCAAGTAAGTTTGGACTGGCCAAAATGTAAAATATTTATGTTTTGATTCCTTTGTGTCAGAATTGCCTTTTTAATTTGAATTTTGAAATTATGTTGAAAACTTTGAGAGAAATTGAATTATTGTGCATTTTAACAGATTAGAGATAATTTAATAATGTTTATAAACCATGAATGATTTTTGGAAATTTATTTTGAACCATATTATTTTACTGTAGATATCAGAGTTTTATTTTATCAAACTAAAATAATTTTATAACTTTTATTGGGAATTTGAAAGGGTTTGGGAAACTGTTTAGACCCAAATTATTTTGCCGTTGAAATCAGAATTTTGTATTTTATTGAACTATTTTATATCAGAAAATTTGAGTAATTTTGAATTACATTCTTATAGAAACTTGTACTGGGTAATTAAGCAATGTTATACAGAGTCATCAATTAATTTTATTCTATTTTTTTTAATTCAATCGTTAAACAGTGTACCTTTTGAAACGTTTGGATTGTGTTACTTAGAAAGGGGTCATATTTCGGATATCTTGAGTGTAGCATTGTGCAAATTGATAGATTTTTTAAAATTATTCATTAATAATTATTGCACCGGTTTATAAACTTCCTCTTAAACTGTATTTTGTTAACTCAGTGTACTGTTTCATGTTTAATCAAAATACACATATTAAACTATCCCTGTGTTTCCGTTATACACCCTTAGGCCCACACTAAAAGTAAATAACTTGTGGCTCACCCCTTACAATACCGCTCGCCAACTACCGTCGTAGTATAAGGGGTGAGGTTACCACAACACTGGCATAAACACCTAGCATCCAAACTAAACTCCGCATATTACGCTATTAGAAACTTAAAAAATGTCATATCAAGGAAACAATTGTTACAGGTGTATTATGCTGCGGTCACCATATCGTCCAGAAGAGTTTCAATTTTACATACACTAAAAGTCCTAGATACGCGTGTGCAAAACTGTATAATCTTTTGCCAAATCATATGAAACAAACTAAAAACTTAAACAAATTTAAGCAATCTGTAAAAGAATTTCTGTCAGCAAACTGTTTTTATACCCTAAATGAATATTTTCAACACAGAATATGAAATTATATAAATTACACAACTTCACACACTAACAGTTACCCAACTGGCCCATGATATTGACAAATAAATAAATAAATCTTAGAAAACAAGCTCACCTCTTCGTCTCTCCTTCCCAACGCTTCGGCGATGCATAATCCCTGAGTTAAATACGCGACTGCTTGTGCCCTGTTGCCGAGAAGTTGGTGGACTCTTCCCAGAGAACTGTACGCCAATGTCTTGGCCATTTGGTCGTTTGTACTCGTGGCGATAGACAGGTGTTGTTCCTGGTAGCGAATGGCTTGATCTAGGTTGCCCAGCGCTTCGTACACGGCACCTGTTATCGAAACGATGACAACGTAAAACGCCAGAAGGTTTTTCTATGCATACCCAGATTGCCGCAGGCGCGTCCCTGCAAGCCGGGCATGCCGAGTTGCTCCGCTATCTCCAAATCGGTCTGATGGTATCTTAAACCGGTCGTGTATTCGCCCATCTGTTGGTAGACGGTACCCAGGCCGCATATGGCTTCCGATTCCATAATTTTGTCGTCTAAACAGAACCAAGGATTAAATATTTGATATCGGTAGTACAAAAGCACAATTCGTTTTTCTATAATTCGATTTTTTAAAAACAGGTTATAGCACCATATGTGGTATTTAGCATTTCAAACAAACATACACATTTTTTCCTCCGATGGTCGTTATCAGTTATCACCTGATCATGACAGTTCATTGGACTGCCCTATACTTGTCAACTTAAATAGTTGACAAATATACATTGAGACCAGGGACCCTTTAAAGAAAGGGGACCCAGCATTATACTTTCCAAAGTGAGGCCGTTTCTTTCCTCATTCTAATGGTCTCAATGATGCCAAGTATGCCACTTTATTGGAGAATCTATGAATATAACACGTACTTTGATTGTTAGTAAAAATTAATAATGGTTTCCATAATTTATAAAAATTAGACTTGACAATGTTGTGTATACAAGTGCAGAATGTGGCAACTGTCAAATGGAAGAAATTTATTTTATATTTGAATTTGGTTTCCTGCAATTATTTCCAGGAATTTAAGTAATATAAGGATGGTAAGTCAGTGACGATTTTGCTTATTTGAGAATTTGACGCTATTGCACCTTGTTACCAGGTTCCTGAATCCATATGTAATAATATGTGTACTTGAACTTTCTTCCCTTGTTGAATGTATCTACCCAAAGAACTTTCACAGATTTCGGGATGGACTAATAAGATTAGGTCTTGTACTTAGTTCTAATCATGTAGTTTTTCTCGGTGCTCATTATAAAATTTTTGTAATTTTATTTCTCTCCCAAGGTACCTCACAAACGTAAAATAAACTTATAGTTGTAGATAAAAACTGTTTAAAAAAAGACCTGACTGAAGCTACCTGCTTAATAATTTAAAATTTACGAAATACCATTTTTGTTTTGAACTACTTACTTATACGTAATGCCCACGTAATGGGAATTGTAGGATTACTAAATGTGAGACAAGGCAGGCGGCCATATTACCTTTAATTGACTATCTGGAAGTTATAAAACTTAAAAATTGTTAATTATGATGGGAAATATTTTGCCTCCTTTAGAATCTATGGCACTGGCATGTCACATAAAACCTGATGGCAGTTGGACACTGACATATAACATAACCTTGTATCAGCCCCCTTGTGGTCTCCTTGGAGTATACAGAAAACAAACTTCCCCTCAAGGCTTCACTTTTCCTATGTTATAGACTGTGACATACTGGCTCCCCTTATTTTAAAGAGTCGCTGATTGAGACAAATGAGCTACTGCTAGCTTTTAGGTCATGGTAGTTTCATTTTTGTTATCATACAGCCAATGACTTCAAAACCTATAGACGTGGTGCCCCATTGTTAAAATGCCCTTTATTTTGATTCCAAGATTAAATATATCCATACTACTCTAAAAACATGCTACAAACAAAGACAGAAAGTCAACCATCAACCAACTATACACCCGGTGATTCCCGGTTATAGTTCCTCCAGAATCACACTTAGATATCGCATGTTTTTTGTTGTTTGGGGGCGCCGGAAGCTTTGGAACCTCACCTGAAGACTCGGGGGATGGTCTAACGACGCCAGCCTCCGAGCCCAGAGTCGAAATAAGTTCGCTACGGCTCTCGACAAAAAGGGGCAATTTCTGACAATCTCGCGACATTTTCGGAATAATTTAATGGAGCGCTTAGATTGTGATTAGTTCTGGGCGTCAAGCGTTTATCAAAACAAACCTGTCTATAGGTTCTGACGTCATTGCATACAGCATATTTTCGCGAGCAAAACCGTACAAAATACGGCTGGCTATACCCCGATTACTGTAAGAAGTCCCGATTTTGTCTGATGACATTCTCCACAAAACCCTATTGCCAATCACGATTATACCGCTACAATAAAAATAACTATGACTACAACTCATTTTAATAATAATTTCAAACGTCATGAAAACACTTTCATTTTGGTATAATCAGCTACTTGCAACAGCGTCTATGGTGCGTACTCAGGCAAATTTTAATTCGGTGTTGTGAAAGTGACAGTGAAGTTTTCCCGAATCGTTCAAAAGGGTTCAAACTTTGGGCAGTAAAAATATTCGCGGGTTTTGTACATTTCGTGAGTTTTACCGTTATCTGTGTTGTTCTTGTTCGTGTTATTAGTAGTAAATCATTGTGCAAATGAGCTCGTTACTGACCTGGACTTATGACCCGGTTGCATTTTTTAGGATGGCGAAATTACCAATTGACAGTCCCAGTAACGACTTCTTAAAATAATTTTACTATATACACATAAAATTTAGACTGACCATGTTGCCAAATCTGATAATTTTCAAATCGGTGTCATCAATGGTTCTTAAACAACAAAACCCCAAAATTTCAAAGCGATTTTGGTAGCTACTCATCTGACATTGTTCAGAGGTTATAAACTATGACGACTGACTGCCGTGCAGCACAATTTACTAACACCAATAAATGCAGCTAAGTAGATGAATGTTTAGCAGAGTTAAAATGCAACACTTACTAAGTTCTCTCGCTATCGCCTTCTGATGATCCAAACAAGAAACGGCTTGCTCCAAGTTCCCCAAGTTAGCATGTAGCTGACCAAGTTCACCGTACGCTGCGGCTTTGGCCTCGGGATTGCCCAATTCATGGGACACTACCAGGCGCTTTTCGAGACACACCAACGCTTGTTGAAGATTACCTGGAAAGAATTGTTACATGCGTATTCAGGGTACCAAAGTTCCACTTTTTATTACGAATGTGGAATTCGAACAAGCCACATGACTTATAGATTTATAGATAGAGAATATTTTATTAATGGTTTGTCTTGAAATTTTGCCTTGGGATGCCCTTTGGCTTTAAGAAAGATGAAAAATGCCTCGCTACAAAGTGATCAAGCGACTTTCCCTATCTATCTATTTGTTATTATATTAGTGCTTTAAAATTCTGTTATGTTTGATGCAATGTTGATGTACTATCATGTTAACATATACAGCTTTTGGCCCTATTGCATAAGAAAGGGCGCAGGGAATGAAAAGATATGGAATTCGCCGCCATTTTTAACCCTATATCGGCAGTTCGAATGGTGGCTACCTTATTCCTTCCTTAATTTTTTTATACCGTATGAATAAAATTGCATTATACATTTTGAAGGCGGCGGTAAAAGCATAAAAGTCACTGTGACATGCTTTTTTAAGAGATGCACTTTTAGTTTTTCATTGCGATTTTTTCTTTATATTTTGTACGGTTAATAGCTTTTCGTTTTGAATATTTACGAGATCAAAAAATGACTTCGTAAGGCACTCTAAAAATGCGAAAAAACTTTTACACTCAGATTGTAAAATTACATTCCGTGGGTAAGTAAACAGGTATAATTTTTTGGCAAATAATAGTGTTTTTTTCATTGATATTCACTAATTTCTTGCTGCTTTTCAGGTTTCCAAGAGAAGAACCTAAATTTAGAAAGTGGCTTAATACCCTAGGTGTCATCAAAAGGAACATTCTATGGTAAGACCATATATGCGTGTTCTACTCATTTTGATGAACAGGATTTTGTAATGCAACACGAAAGAACGTGAAAAGTGGCACTCTACCACTAACTGAAGAAGCAGCGGAGTCAAAATTGGTAAGACCACCAAAGAAATTCATCCTGGTTTAGGAAGTAACTCATGGAAATGAGAAAAATGGAGAAATTGTAATTCCCGATACGACGAAGAGGGCCACATTTCTGGAGCAAATACAACTGAAGAAATGGTTTCAGCAGCAAGTAAACCTGTTAACTGCAGATCATCGCTAGCAAAATTATCGAAGATTATCAAAGAAGAGCGTAATTAGAAATCACTTCACTTTACTGCATTTTTGAAGCAAAGAATAAAGTGGTATAAGTTGAAGTTACCAAGTTTTCTTTTGCTTGTATTTTTTAAACAAAATGAAAAATGACATTAGTAAATGTTTTAAGGAATAAAACAGGCTGCCTAAACCATTGAATTGACAAGTAGATGGAAGGAGTGTAGAGAGAGAAACTGGCAGCCAAACTTGAGTAAGTTAAATAGTAAATAAATCAGCTGATTCCCGCAAAAACCACATAACACAAAAGAGGAGTTTGTCCTAACTTTCTATTTTTGTGTCCTGTGCTTCAAACGAGTTCCATTGTCAAACGTCATTTTAATTTTCCTTCTGTTCTGTCGTCCCAAGTCCCAATACGAAGAGGAGTACTTATTGTATTATTTATATTTGATTTGAGTTCATGTCGTGTCGTTTGGTTTAATATTATTTTTAGATCGGAGAGAAAATTTAATTTAGCTATGTGGCTATATTCTCTCTGTTTAAGTTGTAAATTACAAAAAAGAGGATCAACTCCTGTTTCCTGTTGTGTATTTGGATGTACCAAACGGGGCGGAAAGAATAAGAATAGTGGGGTTTCTTTTCATTCGTACCTAAGTCTTAAAAATCTTTGCTAATAACTTTGCACTTTTCCAAGAGATAAGGTGATATTAGAGACAAGTGGATTACAGCAATAAAAAGGAAAAATTTTGTACTGTCTACAAGTATTTACTTGCATTTGTAGTCAACAATTTATGGAGAGCAATTTCATAGATAATTTTGCGCAAACTTAAAAAGTATGTAATTACTACAGTTTTTTATTTTCCAGGTCATGATAGAAACTCTATCAAGGGAAAAACTGGCAAAATATTGTGCTAATGAACCTAGCTCTTCGTAGTCAAAGATGGAATTAATCTTTAGGTTCTGGTCCCTTTAATAAGGTAATTATTTGTAATTCTTTTTGTTATATGCCTAAACATTAAAAATTATATAAAAATATGTAAAAGCTACCTGTCTTACATGCTTTTCCTATTAAATTGAATTTTAAAATTAATAAATCAGTTAAGATAAGTAATTAAAGTTGAAAATGTATACCTTATCCTAGATATTTTGTCACCTTTATTTTAAAATAAACTTTTATTTTGGAATTTGTATTTTGTCTCAATTTACTTCCAGGTACATAAAATTGCCATGTAGGTAATTTTTTAATCAATTCACTAATTTTTTCTGTGCAATATTTACCTAATTGTGGTTATAGTATAGAAAAATTCTCATTCCTACAAACAAGCCCCGAATTTCGGAATACAGATCATACAATAAAGAGAATTACGGAACATGCCCATTAAATTCGCCCATTAATATGCAACATCCCTATATACCTCCTTTGCCTGAATCAGCTGACACGTTCATTAGGCGTTCCTTGTCTTACTTATTGCAATTTGAAACCTATCTCTCTCTAGAGTTGGCTGCCCCAAACTACAATGAAAATGGTACCTGTGCGACTTCCATTGTACTTATCAATTCGATGGCCTAAACAGAAACAGGTATATGGTTCTGGAAAAATATGTCATTGTTGTTATTATTAAAAATTGAAAGAAACAATTATCAAAGTAAAAGTGTTATGAAAATGTTAGGTAATTCAAAACATTTCATGTTTTCTATAAGTAACTATTTATAAAGTATTGTACATATAAGTTAAGTGTAATGTATATTTAGGGTTAAAAATAGCCACAAATTATTCCCCTGGTCAGAAGTCTATTTTGCACGGTATAGGTTTCTATAGGTATATGTGTACTATCAAGCACTTAGGATATGAAAAATTTTCCAGTACTAAATAACTGATCCCAAAATAATAGTAAATTAAAATGTCACCAAACTATTTAAAGAATCTAATGGGAATGGTGTCCAAACCTTTGCTTAAAGCCAGACATAATGGGCGTCGTGGACTTTTAAGAAATAATAACCAAATTTTGCTAGTTTGGACCTTAACATCCACAGATAAAAGCTTTTAAACCTACATTTTTGCATAGTTACATTGGAATGGGGAGATGAAGAAAGAAGATCAGAGTTTTGCTATTGGCTGCGGGGGGGGGGGGGATATCTAAACAACAGTAACTTTTTAAAATGAAATTTTATTTAACGACGAAGCCACCTTTAACACAAATGGGGTGGTTTCGAGTCAGTGGTCAGCTCACAATCCAGAATTCATCATAAATGCAAGGACACAGTATTCACAAAAAATTAGTGTGAACTACTAAACGACAGAATAATTGGTCCTTTTTTCTTTAACTGTAATTCGAATGCAGTTGGATTTATAAATTTTCTTGAGAATAAAAGCATGATTTATAAACTTTGACGTTTGACCATGCCCTTTGAGGTTTGAAAGTTGGATATCAAAGATTTGATGTTAGTATTTATAAACTCAAATTCCGTTGCATCTCTGAAGTGCCTTTTTAAGGGTCACGTGGGAGGTCATATGGTTTCCCAGTTTATCAGCTGATCATCGGTATTGATTTTGTGTAATATTTTTAATATTAATTATCCAAAATAACGATACATAATAGTAAACAGAATAGATTCAGAGTTGCTAAATCAGAATATTGAAATTGAACGAATTTCCTTCGATGACAATGATTGTGTGTTGATAACACTCAGGCATACAGAAAATTCTAAATGCAAACGACTTTGGAAACAAAGCTGTGTCAACGTCAAACGGATACGTCAAACTTCAAATGGCAACGTCAAATGTACAAGTTTATAAATCGGTAGAAATGCATTAGATGGTTTACCATTAAGGTACTGACTTAGTTTGAAGCTTCAGTTAGATGGTAGTTTAATAGTTTTTGTCATGGAATTTTCATTTTTTGTGTTTTCTTTGCTTCTATACAGGGCGAGTTTTTTTCGATGACCACTATGGGGATCTCGGAAACTAGCAGAGCTAGAACAAAGCTTAAATGGGGAAAAAATTGCGGTTTTGAGTGCTCATTCTAATGCCCCTTTTGGATTTTTAAAAAAGTTCATGCCTCACTAGATATTTTGAAAAGATTGATTTTTGATAATATATGTCATCAGATCTCTCTAGCTCCGTTATTTCTGTCTGATTATACAAAAAAACTGTAGAGACAAAAATTGTAGATAATTTTGGGCTTAATAAGATAATCTAATCCAATATTTTATGTTGTTTGTGATTTTTGAGATGACATAAACTTGCATTTTTTTAAATGTAAATCATAGTTTGCTGTGGCCTTATAAAATCTGCCATTTTTTGAGCTTTCCAAAGATATATTATTCGGCATAGTTCTTATAAAAAATAAAAGAGCTATGGCTAATTTTCCGATTTTTTAAAATTTTAACATAGTCAACCATGGAATATTTTCATAATTACGTTCTATTTTATAATAAGACATACTTCAAACTTTCAAATATTTTATTTTTAGCTGGTAACAAAACGTAACAAAATAAAACCAAAATTATCATGATGGAGCTCCACCACATAATTATTTGCCCGTAAGAAATTACCTAGATCAACTCTATCCAAATAGCTGGATAGGGAGAAAATAGACCTATTTCCTGGCCGCCCCGATCCCCCGATTTGTCTGTTGTATGAGACAATTGATGAATTAAGAGCAGCTGTTTTAGAAGAAATTGCCAGTATTGACAGGTGCTCTCTAAGAAAGGCGACAAATTCAGTTTTAAAAAGCTGCAATATTTGCATAAATAATAATGATGGATTGTTTAAACACCTTTTTTTACTTTAAAAGGTGACCTTTTAAAATAATAATAATTTGAATTTGAGTTTTTTTATTTAAGTTTCATTTTGTTACATTTTGTTACCATAGCTAAAAACAAAATATTAGAAAGGTTGAAGTATGTCTAATTATAAAATAGAACGTAATTATGAAAATATTCCATGTGAAAATTTAAAAAAATCAGAAAATTAGCCATAGCTCTTTTATTTTTTGTAATAACTATGCCGAGTATTATAACTTCGGAAAGCTCAAAAAATGGCCGATTTGATAAGGCTACAGCCAACTATGATTTACATTTAAAAAAACATAAGTTTATGTCATATCTCAAAAATCACAAACAACATAAAAAATTGGATCAGATTATCTTATTAAGCCCAAAATTATCTACAATTTTTGTCTCTACAGTTTTTCTGTATAATCAGAAATAACGGAGCTGCAGAGATCTAATGAAATAGCAAAAAATCACTCTTTTCAAAATATTTTGAGCATTCAAAACTGCAATTCCCTCCCCATTTAACCTTTGATCTAGCTCTGCTAGTTTCCGAGATCCTCATAGTGGGCATCGAAAAAAACTCACCCTGTACAAGTATAAAACCAATGTTAATATCACCAAGTCGTTTTGAAAATAAATAAGTGCCTAATGTGTGTCTAAAACGTTCGCGTTCTCACCCAGAGCCTTGTACGCGTGTCCCAGTCCTCGGTACGCCCTGTCCTGGTCCCTGGGACTCTTGGCCTTGAGCGCGACGGCCAGGTGCCTCTCGTGCCACCTGGCGGCCTCGTCGGCGTCGCCCAACGCGTCGTAGCAGTCGCCCAGGCTGCCGAAGGCGCGGCCCCTGTCCAATTGGGCGGTCGCCGTACTCAGCCGTTCCAGCGTAGCCAGTTGCTGCTCGAAAAATCCTATGGCGTCCTCGTAGTGGGCCATGTTCAGTCTGTAAGGGAACAGTTGGTTTATACCGTGTCAAAAATTATATTTAAGAGTTAAAATCGTTAAAAATTAACTTATTTGTGAAAATTGCAAAAAGTGTTTTTTTTTTCAATTTTACATAAGTGTATACGCGGTTGAATATAAGAAATACACCCCCTGTAGATGCTAATGCTAAACTAAGTATATGGGCCATGCCATTTTGTTGATCCGTATATTATGTTTTCTGTTTTGTTCAAAATCAGTCAAAAAAGCTTTATTTTCTAAAGTTGACTATTATAATAATGTGGTAAATGACAACAGTTGAATTCAAATGTTTAAATATTCCCGCCACGCTTGTGCCAAAAAAGAAAAAAGAGTTAAAGAAGAGTTGTTAGAAAATGAAATAAAGCAAGTAAAATGTGATTTTTATTATGATTACCACGCCCAAAAGGCCTCCCTCAGTTATCAGAAGTGGAATTTGAACATGCTAAAGTGTTATGCAGTGTAATTACGAAGTTTTAGTGCGAGATTCGGACGAAAAACCGTCTTGATTCGATCGCCGAGGTCCTAACCTGAACATTTTTTGTTCGTTTGTTCCTGAAAACATTTTCGAGATGGAACAAGTTTCGAATCAATTTAATTTAACCAACAAAGTTCTCTATTTCGAATTCTGCTTTTAGTCCATTTTTAGTTGCCTGCTGCCTTTGCAATTACATAAATCATAAACAATAATGTTTAAACTTTATAATAACCGGTAAGTACAGTTTCTTGCGGTGTATGTCTGCCCCGATTTTTTTTAAATTTTGGCTACCCCCCTATTTTCGGGGTCCCTGAACACGAATCTGACCTTAGTTTTTGGTGCTCGGGCATAGTTTCCGAGAAAATTAATTTTAAAATTTCCTTTGACACCTCACTTTTCACGGCGATATTTGTGGTTATAATCCGGATGAATTTTTACTATATGCAGCTCAAACTGATCACCATACTATTTTGCACCTTTTGCAACATCAAAACTTCGCGGAAACCCGCGGAAAATCCAAAATTTGGAAAGATTTGTGCCGTGTTTACGTCCGGCCCGGCCGCTGTTTTCGCCCCACAATCGGCGGGCGCCGATTGTCGGGGGGAACTTTTACCTAATAACCAAATCACTTTATGAAGACGACCACAAAATATATAGAAGACGACAAGAACAATGAACAAGAACAAAGAACAACGCAGTGTAAACCCAAAGTGTGCCCAAAGCTAGAGGTGACAATACATAAATGCTTGAACTTATAAAACTTCAAAATTTCAATTTGTGCATCACTACTATAGGACGCTTATTAATTTTGCATTCATTAAAAAAGCCATTGTTTCATTTATTACGTATTAAGTTGGCGAGTCTACTGTAAACTGACTACGATTTTAGAGCACTTAAAAATATTGCTAAGTACCCTATTGTGTCTTTTTATTTTTCTATTTGTATGCCAAAATTTGGGTAAACTTTATTTGCATTTGTGCCAATTTTATACGGTATGGTTATCAATATTTTTAAGCTATTTAGGAACTTTTTATGCATTTTATGTACCTTGTGCTATTATACCAAATTTTTGTACTCGTTCTGAACATTTTGTGCTAGAGATATATATTCCTGTGAATATTCCTGGGACGGGAGCATTAAAAAATTGGGAATATTCCCAACAAATGGGAGCACTCACTCGAAAACTCACAAAACTCCCGGGAACATTCCCAAATTTTAAATTTGCCGCCATTAAGCTGTCAGTTGTCTAACTAACTGAGAATTTAACCTCAAATTTCAAATTTAAAAAATAAAACATTCGTTTCAATTTTAAATTTTAAACTAGGGCCCCTGAGGTTGTTCTCTGCTTATATACAGGATGATTTTTTTAGGTCTACCACCGCGATTTTCTTGCTCATTTTGTGGCCTACAAAAAAAAACGTAAGAAACAAAAATGTGGCAATTTTGGACAGCTAAATGGTGCTGCAAAAGAAATCGGCATCCATGGCCAACTTGTCGCGCAATATTAAAAAACCTCAAATTGAGCAAAACTATTAATGGCCGTGGAATGTTTATTTTAAGAGACAGAGAAAAACGTTTATGTTGAAAATTGATGGCACTGAGAAATTTTATGCAAAAGGGTACTCAGTTTCAGAAAATTACACAGGGTCTTCGGCTCTCTTGAGGCTATGAATTTTTTTGTTTATTTCTTATTAAACGATTTTCTCGCTTATTTTGGGCCGCCCAGAAAATATGTAAGAAAACAAAATATGGCAATTTTGGTCAGCGAGGCGACATTAAAAAAGGAATCGGCCTCCATACCCAACTTTTCGCGGTGTACTAAAAAAACCTAAAATGGACAAAAATTTTCATGGTCTCAAGAGAGCCGAAGACCCTGTGTAATTTTCTGAAACTATCTGAGTACCCTTTTGCATAAAGCTTCTTAGTGCCATCAATTTTCAATATAAAAGTTTTTCTCTGTCTCTTAAAATAAACATTCCACGGCCATTAATAGTTTTGCTCAATTCGAGGTTTTTTTTAATATTGCGCGACAAGTTGGCCTTGGATGCCGATTTCTTTTGCAGCAGTACTTAGCTATCGAAAATTGCCACGTTTTTGTTTGTATAGTGCTTGAGTTTTATTCACTACTGGTACTAGGTAAGTTTTCAGTTGGAGTTGTTTTTGTTTTGTTTATTTAAATAAATTTAAATAGTTAGTTGAAAAGGTAACTGCTGTGTAGGATATTCAATGATGGAATCAATAACAGGGATATCAGCAACAGTGTTTAGTACAATAATCTTTAATGGACCATAATTATTATATGTTCCAAGCTTTCGCCCTTTGATTGAGAGCTTCGTCTGTGAATTATAAATTATATTAATAGTTCAATTATTCCAAAAAATATATAAATTTGGTGTTTCAATATGGCCGAAAAAGAATTTTTTTATCTTCACTTTTCAGTAGAATCATGTATCAAATTCCTTCCACCATATTACTTCTTTTTCGGCCATATTGAAACGCCAAATTTATATAATTTTTGCAATAATTGAACTATTAATATAATTCCCTGACGAAGTCCTCAATCAAGGGGCGAAAGCTTGGAACATTAATAATTATGGTTGATTAAAGATTATTATTATTAATAAACACTGTTGCTTGCTGATAATGATAACCACATGTTATTGATTTCCATCATTAAAATTAAATACTTATGTCTTATGCATATAATATGCTCAATGCTGAAACCTAACCTTTAATATTCTATTCTTTATTTAATTTATGCAATTTATGCAATTTCGTCATATTGATTTAAACATGTGAGGAATACAGTTAGAATGATGAATCATTATTCTGAAAACTCCCGGGTTTTTTGAAAAATCCCAGGAGTTTTTACAAAGCTCCGGGAGTATTGACAGCTAAATAAAATGGCGGATGGGAGGTTTCAGGCTGGGAGGAATGCGAGTTTTTAAAAATCCCGGGAGTAAACCCATCACTATTTTGTGCCAATTTTGACATACTATTTTGTGCTAATTTTATTTTACAGTGTACTTTTCAGAAATATTTGACTGATTAGCATGTAGCACTGATTGCAATCATATTTCCCAAAATTTTAATGAACCATTTTACATTTTTATTGAACTGTTTTGTATTTTATTCTTAATGCACTTATTAAACCATCCCCGTGTTTCCTTGGGCATCGCATAGACGTGAAATTTAGGCTGTTGTAAAGGCGACAAATAATTTATGAATACGAGCACAATTTACCTTGCTATACCGAGATTTCCATACGCTTGCGCCTCCACGGCGCAATCCTGAAGTTCTTGTGCCCTCTCGAGTTGCTCTTGATAGCACTTGGCGGCGTGCGTGTAGTTTCCCAGCGCCATGTGGACGGCGCCCAGGTGCCCGTGGGCCCTGCACTCGCCCTGCAGGTCCGTCATTTCCTGCCGCAAAGTCAGTTCCTGAGTGTGATAACCTAAAAAATATATCGAATAACAAAGATATTTGTTGAAACGTCAAGTATATACCGAGGGCTTTGTCAAGTCTCTTCATAAGCCTGTGGGCGATTCCTAGTGCTCCGCATGCAGCGGCTTCCATGCCTCTGTCCCTGTTGCTTCTAGCCAAAGTTAGCTGTCTAAAAATAACAAAATTACGTTTGCAAAAGAAGTAGTGGCCTCAAACCGTAAATAACGCGAGCCCTGTCTCGGTGAAGTTGGCCCAACCATTCAAAATATCAAATTTATGAATTTGTAGCATGTCGAAGCAGACGTTTTTGAAAATGTGCTATTTTTTGTTTCCTTACAGATTTTAGAGAATGAAACATTTTTAAATATATTTAGCGTAAGTTGGTTGTTTTGTATAATAATTTGATTTTAACAAAATACACGACGAAAACAGCTTAAGTTAGATAGCCTATTTCTAGAAGTTTAGTAGGTGGCTCTGAAATAAATCACAATATTTGACATTTCAATAAGTTTAAACAAGGCGTTAGTGACCTTTCACAACATATTTGTGCATTCATTGTTGTTGACAAATAAAAATGTCTCGTGGTAAGGCTGTTTCTGAAGAAATAAGGAATGTTATAATTCTGCTGCGCAAATCTCAGACATTGTTAATTTATCACGATATACAGTGCAAAATAATAATAATAATAATAAAATGAACTTTATTGTCAAAGATAAAATCTTATGGACAAAGTTTTCACAATACATACAAATTAACAAAAACCGTCATCATGCTGAACAGAAGTCATATTACAGTCTCTAGTCAGAACTTAGACTAAACTATCCTGAAAGTATTCATTGAGTACATAATATGCTTTTTCCAAGAGAAGAAGCTTAACCGTGCTTCTAAACATTGTAATTGAATCAATATTTCTTATATGCAAAGGCAGGTGGTTGAACATCTTTCTGGAAGTGCAGAGCAGTGATTTTTTTACACATGTAGTATAAGGTATAGGAAGATCTATCCTTAGAACCTGCCTCATGCTGTAGCCAGAGTTCCTAGACGAATTAAGAATATTATTACGATGTTTTTTAAACATTAAGCAGAGAGTCTCCAGAATAAATATCGATGTGAGGGTCAGTACTTTGTGGGCTCTAAAAAGAGGACGACATGAGTCACGCAAACCAGATCCAGTGATGAATCGCAGTGCTCGCTTCTGAAGGACAAAGACAGATTTGAGCAGTGTCTGTCCACAGTTTCCCCAGAAACAAATCCCATACCTCAAGTGAGATTCAATGAGGGCAAAGTAAGCGTTCCTCGCTATAGCTCTACTGAGCTCACTCGAGATAACTCTCAACGCAAAACAACCCTTGGCCAGCTTATGCCGCAAATGTTCAACGTGGTCCTGAAAGGACAATTTACTATCAACGTGCAGCCAAGAAACTTACAAGAGTTTGACTCTTTCAAAGTTCGACCCCCTAGAGAGACTCCATTAATTGAACACTTAAACAGTAAAACATTCGTCTTTTGCACATTAAATGAGAGCCGGTTAGAATCGCACCACATCTTGACTTTAAGGATATCAGTTTCAATTATGCCATTCAACTGCTGAGGATCCTTGCTTCACCAAAATATGGTGGTGTCATCTGCAAACATGGTAAATCTCCCCTCAATATCTATAAACGCCAGATCGTTAACATACAACAGAAACAAAACCGGTCCAAGGACTGAACCCTGGGGAACACCATCCATTATCATCTCCCCAGGTGAGGTCTCACCACGAAGGCAAACTTCCTGACTACGTCCGGAGAGATAAGAGCGAAACCATTGAAGAGCCACACCACGAAATCCATAACATTCCAGTTTGCTGAGTAATATTATTAAACTTTACAAAATTACTGGGGCTATTGCTCAGAAGCATTCTGATACAAATTTAAGGGCTCTGAGAAGGATTATCGTGCAAAATCGCCGGGCTAATTATGGAGAATTGAGAGTTTTATAGAATCATGCATCAGATAAATGTTTTTCAAGGGCAACTTGTCACAGGGCTGCCCGAAAACTAGGGTTTAAAACTTAGAAGATAAGCCCAAACTGTTTCGGATTTTTCTCATTTTCAATGTTACGATCTGTAGGTAAAGGAAAAGGGTTTACTAACAAAGAGGCAGAAGAAAAATCTACTTTTGTGGTCAAAAGATCACAGAGCTTGGTCTCAGCATCAATGGAACTCAATTACATGGAGTGACGAGGCTAGATTTGAAGTTTGTGTTGGTGATAGTCGAAGGCGAGTCATTAGAACTAAAGGAGAAGTGTATCACACGGACTGCCTTAAGAAGAAAGTTAAGTTTCCGTCCTCCGTGATGATTTGGGGATCCATGTCAGCTAGAGGGTTCGGAAAATTACACTTTGTAGATGGCATCATGAACGCTGATAAATACATTAATGTCCTTCAAAATAATTTGAAACTAAAAATTGAAGAACTGCGTTTGCAAAATATTGAATGTACCTTCCAACAAGATGGCGCCTCTTGTCATACGGCTAAAAAGTGAAAGATTGGATGTTAGAAAACAATATTTTGCTTTTAAAATGGACGGCTAGCAGTCCAGATCTTTTGCCGATTGAAACATTATGGCATATAATGAAGAAGTTGCGATCACAACCCACAAGAACCATTCCAGAGTTGCATGCTCGTCTCCAAAAAATTTGGAGAATGGAATGGAATGTTGAGATGTATCGAGGCAATCGAAAAGACGATGTAACGCAATGGTAATTTTCTATTTAATTTTTGTTGATTTTCTGTTTATTGTACATCAGCTTGTCCATTTGAGAGAGGATGCACAGATCCGGTCTTACCGATTTTTACGTGTCCACATTTGAACTAATTTGTGTCTTAGGCAAATAAAACAATAAATAATTATACCGATAACAATAAATATAAACTGCTATTTATCAGCCGCAGGTTAAAAACAAGCACAACGTAACGTACACGTACACCCGCACAACGTAAACCAATGAATAAAGAACCCCAGGAAGGAGCCAAAGCTCTATGGGCATTATAAAATACGTGAGACAGAAATCGCCCTGTATGGAGATTGAATTTTGACAAAATATTTTTATATTTGACAGTTGTCACGGTGGTTTGTGCTATTAGATATTTGTGTAGTTCTTCGATAAGTACTTTTTGGAGATCTATTATAGTTAGCTGTGCAGCCTGCGGCTATTCCGTGACTACCAGAACATAATGTTTGGGGGATAACATTCCATCGGTAAGTACTTTTGTAAACCGGAAACGGCATGCCGCCATATGCAGAGACTGGACCTGTCCAGCGTAAAGCCCAAATTTGCTCCTTCCTGGGGTTCTTTATTCATAGACGTAAACAACAAATTTGGCCGGTACAATGACCTGGCCAATGACGTCGAAACCTATAGACGTGGTGCCCCATTGTTAAAATGCCCTTTATTTTGACTCTAAGATTAAATATATATATCCATACTACTCTTTAAACATGCTACAAACAACGACGGAAAGTCAACCATCAACCAACTACACACCTGGTGATTCCCGGTTATAGTTCCTCCTGAATCACACTTAGATATCACATGTTTTTTCCTGTTTGGGTGTGCCGGAAGCATCGGAACCTCACCTGAAGACTCGGGGGATGGTCTAATGACGCCAGCCTCCGAGCCCAGAGTCGAAATAAGTTCGCTACGGCTCGACAAAAAGGGGCAATTTCTGACAATCTCGCGACATTTTCGGAATAATTTAATGGAGCGCTTAGATTGTGATTAGTTCTGGGCGTCAAGCGTTTATCAAAGCAAACCTGTCTATAGGTTCTGACGTCATTGGACCTGGCAGATGGTGATCCCACAGTGCGCACGCCCATAAAACTAACTAATAGAACCAATCAGATGATACCGCTGTCATCCGTAATGCAGCTATTTTTACTTTCGCTCACGCACGTTACTGATTTTGCAGTTTGAATAAAGTTCGGTGCATACAACTGACGTTGTACGCCACAACAATTCCACAGCACATGACGACCATCTCTCGACAGTATTGCCGGCTTGTGCAGCTCGAAGCCATTTACAATGATATTCCTATCGTTTCATTATAAAACCGCTACGCCCGCTCACCTGTGGTACATCTTGGCGGCCTCCTCCGGTTCGCCCATCTTCACCAGCACGTCGCCGACGTTGCCCAACGCCCTGAACTTGCCGGACGTGTTGTCGGTGACGTGGGCGACGGCCAGGAAGTACTTCTGGCAGTCGAGCGCCGGCTGCAGCTGGCCCAAAGCGAGGTGGGCCAGCCCGAGGTTGCAGTACGCCCTGCCCATGCTGGTCTCGTCCTGCAGGTCCTTGGCCAGCGCCAGGTCCTGGTCGTAGTAGCGCACCGCCTCGCGGTAGTTGCCGATGCAGTAGTGGGCGTAACCTGGAAGGGACTGGGTTCGAATTCGGAGATCGCTCACGATCGGTCCGACCTTACAATAGGGTACATACGCGGCAACGTTTCCATCTTAAAGAAAACTTATACGGAATAAGAGGTCTTAGATACAGGAATCCTGTAATGGGGAACTTGCACAAAATTTAAATTTGAAGAATATTACTCACAAATGTAATCTGTTTACAGTTGGCAATTTATCTAATGCAATTTCATTTTTTGGTGAATACTGCCAACCAAATATTTAGTAAATAAAATATTTGGTTTTTGCGGTGTGGTTTTTGTGGTGTGTAGACTGTATACGTAGTGTTTCGGGTTACATTAATTTTACCAAAGATTCTAATAATAACATATAATAACATAGAAAGATCCTAATAGTAACATAGAAAATGAAGTTTTATGTAGTGTTTTTTTATTAATAAGGTTGTTAGCACAAAAATCCCTAAAAAAAATACTAGAATTGCCATTGCAATTGGAATAAAAATAGGTCTGGAGCTACTTTTTGCAATGCAATAAAACTTGTCACAGATGACTCAAAACGGAGTTAATGCGCGTGCGCACAACAAAAATGTCAGCAATTTTTATTGCCGGCAATAAAATTTTCCGACTCTAAACAGGGCTAAGAGATACGATTTTATTTCCAACTCTAGGTTTTTTAAAGGTATATTTTCGACAGTACTATAGAACACTATACAAAGTGAAAGAAATCATGCTAGAACTTCTTTTTATTTTATTACCCTGTTTTTGAAGTTAACATTTAAAACATTAACTTTATTTTGCAATATATTAGAATAATTTTAATAAGTAATAACAACAGTGTGTTCAGGGTGGCCCATCCAAGCAAAATAAAATGTGTTACGAGCAGACAGGTTAACATGAAATCGTCATTCAATAAATGATATTGTAGTAAAAATTAAGGGGAATTCGATGGTGTACTCGGATTTCGTATAAGGGGGTAAAAAAGTTATCGCAAAAAAACATTTTGTACAATAAAAAACATAATTTTTTACCTACACAACCATTAGAGAACCTTCAAGTAGTACCTACTCCTGAATAATTAGTTTTTTGAAATAACTTCTGGTTATAGCGGAAATAAAAGTGATGTTCTCTATTTTAAATCTTACACATTCCATTTAACCATTGTAGGATTACTTTTTAATTCTGATTCTTACGATATATAATTTGACCTATTTATCTCCAACCGTTTCCGAGATATTTATCAGAGAAGCTCCATTAAACTAGATAATACATGGTCTAATGATCAGTGTCTGATGTTCTATCCGAGTAGGCCAAACAATAAAACCAAATTTATGACAATCAAGTCAGCCTTGATGGTAAAACTGACAATCAAGTAGGCTGTATAAGTTCAATATTTCTTCAGATTTCAGATTAGTCTTAAAATTTTGTTACTGAAGCTGTTACTAGTTACAGTTACAAGAAGAATGCTGTGATATTTTAAAGGTCTTTATCAAAAATGATAAAAGACACGTAGAAACTTTGAGGGAGTATATTTATATTCTCACAAATATCCAAATAGAAAATGTTCCGAGTGCTTCATTTATATACATGTAAGCTGTATCAGATTAAGATTGACAGGAAGTGTGATTAGCAAGAGAAAAATTGGGTTTAGAATTAGTGAGGACAAGAAAGAACGAATTTTAAATTATTTCAGAAGAAATAACGAAAAACCACAGGGAGATGCAGTGAGAGATTTATTTAAACTGTAACTAGAAACAGCTTCAGCAACAAAATTTTAGACTAATCTGACTGGTAAATAGAAATATTGAATTAACAGCCTACTTGATTGTCAGTTTTATTATCATGGCTGACTTGAGTTGTCATAAATTTGGTGTTATATTGTTTGGCCTACTCAGATCGAACATCAGGCACTGATCATGAGACTATGTATCTAGTTTAATGGAGCTTCTCTGATAAATATCTCGGAAGCGGTTGGAGATAAATATGTCAAATTATATATTGTTGTAATCAGAATTAAAAATGGAATCCTAAATAGAATGTGTAAGTTGTAAAATAGAGAAAATCACTTTCATTTCCGGTATATCCATAAGTTATTTCAAAAAACTAAATATTCAGGAAATACTACTTGAGGTTCTCTAATGGTTGCGTAGGTCCAATTTTTTTTTTATTGTACAAAAAATGTTTTTTCGCGATAACTTTTTTACCCCCTTATACAAAATCAGAGTATACCATCGAATTCCCCTTAATTTTTACTACAATATCATTTTTTGAGTGACGATTTTATGTTAACCTGTCATCTCGTAACACACTTTTTCCGTTTGGACGGGCCACCCTGTACTTCTTTTATCAATATCCTCACCGTCAGTGGGAAAATGTTGTTCGCATGTTTCACTGTTTCACGTACCTACTTTCAAAACTAAATTAATTTTAGCCCTTCTTACCTGTAATGTTGTGGTCCTAGTGGTCTAGTAAAAACCTGGCGTTCATTTAATTGCAAAATAGCTTTAAAACACACCAAAATACACAAATACACGAAAATATTTTAGGTGGTGTTGCATCAGAGGTGTTTAAAGAATAAAATTGTAAAATCTTAAAGCGAAAACAATTGTAGTGATTATGGTACTCATCTGACAAAAAATATAGCTTCAAGCTACCTTAAAAAATTGTCAATAAGTACCCTACTACAATAATAATAAATTAAAAGAAGAACACTTGCCTAAGAAATGGCATGCTTTAGCTTCTCCTTCTACGTCCGACAGTTCCTGAGATAACATGAGGTACTGTTCGTAATACGGTATCGCCTCGGCAAACTCCGATCTCGAGCTTAAGCAGTTTGCCAAGTTTAGGAGGGCGCAAGCTTCGCCCGCGGTGTCCTTTAATTCCCTCGCAATACCTAACATAAAAATTAAGAATGTACTTTTACATTAGACGGTACTGCCGTCAGTAACAAAAAGGCCGTAAACTCCTGAAAAACGAATTAATTCTCTTGAAATTTTGTCACTTACTTTATTAACACCCTGTGTATGTAACAACAACACTTATATGTGTTAAGTTTTTGTTCTAATATTCTAAGAAATAGACAATTTCAGCAAAACTACTTCTATATTAGTTACCATTAAAAAAGGGCGATCCCACTCAGTTTACCAATTATAGACCGGTCTCAATTCTTTGCAACTTTTCTAAAATATTCGAAATTTTAATTCACGGCGCAATTTATGCTGACGTAAAAAACTCTGTTTTTCCTGAACAGCACGGGTTCATCAATAAAAGATCGTGTTTGACAAATCTTGCCTCCCTGTCGCAACAAATATGTGAAGTTTTGGATGACAGGGGGCAAGTCGACGTTGTGTATACGGATTTCCAGAAGGCCTTTGACCAGATTGATCACTACGTTTTGCTCTCAAAATTGGAACAGTTTGGCGCAGCACTTAATCTCGTGTCTTTCTTGTGTTCGTACTTGATCGATCGCAAACAATTTGTTGAAATAGAAGGTTTCTCATCTCACTCGTTCACTCCCACTTCTGGGGTGCCACAGGGGTCCAATCTTGGTCCACTCCTATTTCTGATATTTATTAATGACTTGATAGGACTAATTGAGTGTGAAAAGCTGGTGTATGCGGATGGTCTGAAACTTTTCAAAAATATTAGAACCCACGATGATTGTGTTTCTTTGCAGGGGGATATAGACGAGGGAAAGTGTAGTGTAATCAGCTTTACAAGAGTAAAACATCCGATAACTTACAGTTACAAAATTGGAGTAACTGCTTTAGATCGATTGGATATTATCAAAGATTTAGGTGTTTACTTTGACCAAAAATTTACATTTGTACCTCACATTCAATACCTGGTTTCTTCAGCTGCAAGGACACTGGGATTTGTTATAAGGAATAGCAGATTATTTGAAAATCCACAGACACTAAAGCTCTTATATTACACTTTCGTCCGTTCAAGACTGGAATCCTGCACTTTAATCTGGTCACCCATATACAACTGCCACATAAATAGTATTGAATCAGTACAGCGAAGATTCCTTAAATATCTTGTGTATAAAGAAGACCTAGTGTATGCACCCAGAGGTTATGATCACGATCTACTGTTGTCACGTTGTCGAGAGACCTCACTGCATGAGGGACGGAGATTAATCGCTGTAAAATTTCTATATAATATCTTACATAACAATATCGATTGCGATTTTATGGTACCGCGTTGTGAGTCCCGTCATACACCAGTGTTTTACAATCCCTCAATCGATACAAATGTAATGTATATGTGTCCTGTGTATGTTTTATGTAGGGAGTTTGATAGCTTGTGTAAAGATAGGGATATACATCACGAATCTCTGGAGGATATTTTGAACAGCATCACTTTTTAGAGTATATTTATTTTGATGTATAATATTTTGGTATGCATGTATAGTGCACATTGTTTGATTTCTTTTTCTTTTGTATTTCCTATAATTGGGTGTAATCCTGTTGAAAATAAACGTCTTCTTTTCTTTTCTTTCTTACATCTTTATTATAGTACCATAGGTACCTATTTGATTGAAATGAAGAATTAAATCACTCTATCGTCTTTCACTAAGTTTGGCCAAGGCGGTAGGACCCATATATAAAGCAAAAAATATGTAAGTCATAAATATTGTATCCTTTTTCTATGTAGTTTGGACTTGTGGCGTTTTATCTTCGTAATGTGGTGACGTTTTGCACTTATGGCTATTTCAATGTTGTTGTTTCACCTATTTTCGATAGATCTATGTCTTTTTACTTCGTTTGTAGATGTACCAACATCACTACTACTAAGAATATGCAAAAAACTTAAAATCACAAATTTAGTGACATACGGCCTCTTTGTTACTGATGGCAGAGTAGTACCAAAGTCTAGAGAATACTATAAGTCTGCTGACTTGGCCTGTGTAAACTAATAATATTTCCCTCCTGCCCGATCCCGCTAACTTCGCCTTAGCCCTCGATTGATATCCCGCTGAGCGGGCGATTCCGAGCGTCACTTTGTTACACAGTGTCTCTCGGAACGGTGTGCTTCGTATTGTACCGGGTGCGCGTGAATTATATCCAATACCGTTGCCAATTCTGAGTAGTGATGGCTTATCACGGTTCTTATTGCAGTGGGGATGCCTGTAAAAGCAATTCAAAAGACTATGTGCCCTTTTTTCGAATTCCTAAAAACCCCGAAAGGTAAGATTTAGTTTGACGTAAAATTAAGAAAAGTGTCTTAATAAATTATTTCAATAGTCATCGAAATATTATTATATTATTACATAATACTTGTGTTATGCATAATATTATATTATACAGGGTGAGTCACATCTAAAGGCAGAGCCGAAAACACAAGGTAGAATTCGCTAAAATAAGCACATATGCTTAATAAACATTAGCTCAAAAACGCTTGGTTCTCCATATACAGAGTGTTGAAACTTTTCCAAATTTTTTTATTTTTTTTCTAGCCCGTTTAGGAATTATTTTATACATATTATGGGTTGTCATTTTGTGCAATAATTTGGCCCTGTTCAGATGAGCAGCAGCGTAGATACAAATAATTTTATTTTAAATGCCAGCATAATCACCTTCACTAGTTTAAAAAATCCGAAATTACGAAGAAACTGTACCAGAAATAAAAAAAATACCAAGAGGCACTTTTTGTTCAAAATTAAATGGGCTATCCAAAAAAGGCAAAATTTTTGGTTTTGCACAGGGCCGTACTACTTTTTTTCTACAATTATTTACAGTAACCATTTGTACCTACGCCGCTGGTGATCGGAACGGGGTCAAATTATTCCACAAAATGTCAACCGTCCAGTGTATAATGTGTACCAAATTTGGTTGGAATTCCTAAATGGGATCGAAAGAAATTAAAAAAAAAATGTTATTTTTGGAAAATTTTCAACACGCTGTATATGGAGAACCAAGCTTTTTTGGGCTAATGTTTATTAAGCATATGTGCTTATTTTAGCGAGTTCTACCTTGTGTTTTCGGCTCTGCCTTTAGATGTGACTCACCCTGTATATGTTGAATAATATAAAGCGAACATGTCCCAGGTATGTTTTTTCTTTGTTATAAATAAAAATATTGATAATTGCAGATGTCATCAATGGAAGCAGGACTTAGAATTCGTCAAAGACCAGATATTTTCGAATATTGCACATAAACGTATAAAAATTTGTAAGGCACATTTTAATGACCATTTGTCCGGAATAAGTTTATTAACAACTGCTGTTCCATATGAGATTATTCCCAGAAGCTTATGGTTAGAGGCATATTCGTATGCATAATCTAGCAGGCAGAGATAAGTCAACAATATTTTGTGAACTAAAAGCCTATGAAGGCAGTTTATGACCATTTGGCAGTTTCACAGTACCTCCACGAGAATTTAGTGAATATATAATCAATTTAGAAAATATTTTCTTATCAAAATTTAATGACTTATCGCACCAGGATGGCTTAGGTTCTAGCCTACTATAGGAATTCCGATCAGTAAAATGCATACGTCCGTGTGCAAATTTTCCCCATGAATATTTGGTTTTATTATATTTACTACACACTTAAATTTACGAATAGATTAACAACCCAAAGACAAAATAAATCAAATCCAAAACTTACAATTTTACAAAACTTGTAAACTATGTAAATAATTTTGTTTGCTCTTAGGTACACACTGTATATTTTTACTTACCCTATGTATAGTTAGGTATAACTTGCTTTATTTAAATGTAAAAAGTAAAATACCTGCATTTTTATTATACATATTATGCTCCTTATTTAACATTGTACCAAAAACTAAAGATACACTTACACTAATGCTTCACGGTGCATAATGGAAAGTCAATATAGAGGTGTCCCCGTAAAACTTGGCGCAATCAGCTTTACGGTGATTTGTATAGTCCACCCTCCGTAAATAACCGAGTGGTGAGCTGACATTTATTTACGATCGGTCGCAAAAAAACGGCGGCTTTTCGACTACTTCAAAGGAGTGATCGGACTTACAGTATTCTCTAGACTTTGGTAGTACCAAGGTGTTAAAAAAGTGGTTCAATTCATTAACGACAGATTCTTTACATTCTTTTTACAAGTTTTTGTGGGTAGATTTGTTTGTGACACATGGAATTTCCATGCACATGTAGAAAATTGCATGCACAGACTATTACATGAATTGCAGAACAATAGACACTATTTTGGAATTACGAGAAGCAAGAGTTCTAAATATCGGAAGAGTATGCAATAATGAAAATAGAAAAAATTGTTTAAATCCCCAAAGCAAAGCAATGGCCCACTATATAAAGAGGAAGCAAAACCAATCAAGTTATGAATATAATTAAACTTTTAACACCCTTTCTAAATGAGAAATGGCTAGTCCTATTATTTTAACACGAAGAATCTGTGCCTGACCATGTTGAATTGACCTCACTTTTTTTGCAATACCCTGCATTTTTCTCGGAGAAAACCGATATTTAATTAATATCGTTTTTAAAGGAAGAAAAGAGTACCTAAGTGCGCCCGATAGTGTAAGAGTGCCATATCGTGTGCGCCGAGTGCTTGGTAAGCCACGGCCAGATTTCCGTGAGTGCTGGCTTCCGAACTTCTGTCGTTCACTTCCTGAAGGAACGAGAACCGTGCATTTTTCGACAAATTTAATATCTACCGATCTGGCAGTTCTGAAGGTTTCGTCTGGCTAACAGTGTGTAAGAATACATCGAATAGGCATAAAGAGAAATGGGTATAAAGGTGACATTGCCACTACTTCCCAGGGCAATCGAAGTGGTTCAACCCATCGCGGTGGATGAGCACCAATCATAAAACTCCCATCTTTATCTTACTCATCAATATATACAATGGATATCGGTCATATATTCATGAGTCAGGCAAGGACGGGAGTTGTGACGTAGGTATGAACATTCGTTAAACAGAGCAGAGCTGGGCAGATCTATTTAAAAAAGATCGTTTTAAAGATCCAAGATCGCGATCTTGATCTTTTTTGTTTCACTAAAGAACGATCTTCTTTAAAAATATCATTTCAAAAAGATCTGATCTTTGATCTTAATTTGACAATCTTAGGTCATTTTAAAGATGTAAGATAGTTTAAAAGACCTAAGATCATTTTAAAGATAGGATGTAAGTTTTCGTTCATTTTTGAAACGTTTCTGTGATTTTTTTTATATATAAAATAATGTTTTATTTTTGAAGAATAAAAAATAGTGCTCTAGGTTGTTGAAGGAATAAGAGTTTTTGTTTTTATATCTACATATTTGTAAAATATGTTCTCACTTTGACCTCAATTGTTGTAAGTAGATAGTTTTTGAATCGTTTCTGTGATTTTTTTTATAGAAAATAATGTAGGTAGAAAGGTAGGTATATATTTTTTAGAAGAATGAATAGTTTTGTACTAACAAGGATTTTTCTTTTTATACGTGTAATCTACATATTATTTCTAAAAGATATGTATTACGAATTCAGTTACTTACATTTTACATTACTAACGAGCGTTCGTTTAAACCAGTTTACCTCAGGGGATCTTTAGGTCTCAGCTAAAGTGCAAATTGTCAGAATTCGCGAAAAATGACAAATAATATAAACAAACTGACGTACATTTTACCTACAACTACAAGAACCTATTTTGAGGCCAAATTTAAATGAATGCTTTATGTTAATTTGTATTTATATTTTCAATTATCTATTTCTCAAAATTCCGAATTTTATAACTTAAGTTATAAAATTATAAATTGCATAAATACAGGTTTTTAGAAGAAAAGTCTAATTCTCCATAGGTATATCAATTGATTGATTCGTGACCAGTTCAGTTAGAGTAGTAACTTTACGTAACTAGTTACGTAAAATTTTACTTTACTCAACTAGTTACGTAAAACTGGACGTATCATCACTTGCTCAGGTTTTGAAAGATGTCACTTTATACTATGTCAAAATTAGGAAAAGTATTTATAGACATCTATATCTATTAACTATATATATCATGGATTTTGTTCAAAGATCTTAGATCATTTAGCGGATGTTAGATCGTTTAGAAGATCTTAGATCGATTGATCTTTTTTAAATAGATCATTTCTAGACGATCTTTGATCTAAGATCGTTTTTGCATGAAAAGATCTATTTTTAAACGATCTTAGATCTTTTTTAAAAAAAACGATCTGATCTATGATCTATATCTCTTTGGCGCGATCTTTCTCAGCTCTGGAACAGAGTTTATCTACTATCCAATTTGCTCATGCTTCACCCCACCACCTCCTCCTACTTAATTCCCTGATTATAATATTTAATTACAATCACATCCCATTTGCTGTTCGCTCATGCCTCTTCCTACCCTGGTTGTAATATTTTATTGCTTGCAAGTCGTGGCAACTTCGCCTTTATACCTATCCCTTTTCTACTTATTCGATTTCTCATTATGGATATATTCTTACACATTGCACGCCAGATGACACATAAGGCATTTACGAAAATTAAATCGGTGAAAAATAAAGGTAAATAAATACAAAGTCTTGGAAAATACCTTAAAAATATTTAAGGTAGTAGTTATTCTCCGACATGCATGAAGTAACATAGATCACCTAACTGGTAAGCAATTTGTAGTATAGAGGAATCTACTGAACATCTATTATCTGCCTGTATGTTGATTTATACAGGATGATTCAGTTTCGGTTCTCAACATGGAGATCTCAGAAACCTTAATAGATACCACAAGCAAAATACCTTTTTAAAACACTTGTGATGTAATAAGTGCTTTCCCGCCAAATTTCGAAGAAAGTCTAAAAACTTGCTAAATATGTAAATATATATATTTTAAATAATCTTAGGGTCTTAGGCAAGTGTCCAGGAATTGTTTTATAAAGTTTGTAAAATTTCGTCAAGTACCCTGTTCCCAGTTTTAGTAGTATGTAACCTATAAATCTAACTACAACAGTGTTGAGGTAAGTGTTAAATAATTCAGTTAGGTTTTAAATGTGAATTTTGCAGCATTGTAATTCTATTTTAGACATGTTGTTCTTATGTTAATCCTTTTTTTTTTCTTTCAGAAAATTGCAATGGACTAACCGAGAGAAAAAAAAAGAATATGGTAAAGACGATTTAAATTCAGATGATACTGTTAAATAAACTTTTTTAAAGAAAGAATAAGAGTATTATTTCATCTGGCCACAAGTTTTAGATACTAGTTTTCAGGAATTCGGTTTATCTTAATTATCTCAGCAGCCTACGACAATATTTTAACTTTCTCAATGGCAATACTGTTAGACACCCTACACCGAAATTGAATCACCCTGAATATGACCAAACCACCCCCTTTGTTTTGAAACTAATCTCTCTTTAGCCCTGTTTAGAGTCGGCAATTTTTATTGCCGGCAATAAAAATTTCAGACATTTTTCTTGTGCGCACGCGCATTAACTCCGTTTTGAGTCATCTGTGGCAAGTTTTATTGCATTGCAAAAAGTAGCTCCAGACCTATTTTTATTGCAATCATTGCAATGGCAATTCTAGTATTTTTTTGTGCTAACAACCTTAGTAATAAAAAAACACTACATAAAACTTCATTTTCTATGTTACTATTAGGATCTTTCTATGTTGTTATATATTATTATTAGAATCTTTGGTAAAATTAATATAACCCAAAACACTCCGTATACAGTCTACACACTGCAAAAACTTCAAATATTTTATTTACTAAATATTTGGTTGTCAGTATTCACAAAAAAATAGAATTGCATTAGATAAATTGCCAACTGTAAACAGATACCACCTTTGCAACAAACATTGCGTGCAACAAAAATGTCAGCAATTTTATTTTTCGGCGAATACTGCCAACCAAATATTTAGTAAATAAAATATTTGAAGTTTTTGCGGTGTGTAGACTGTATAAGTAGTGTTGCGGGTTATATTAATTTTACCAAAGATTCTAATCTCAGACAAATATATTTGTCTGAGATTCTAATAATAACATATAATAATAACATAGAAATATCCTAATAGTAACATAGAAAATGCAGTTTTATGTAGTGTTTTTTATTACTAAGGTTGTTAGCACAAAAATCTCTAAAAAAAATACTAGAATTGCCATTGCAATTGCAATAAAAATAGGGCTAGAGCTACTTTTTGCAATGCAATAAAACTTGCCACACATGACTCAAAACGGAGTTAAGAGGGGGTTGCCGACAATGAAAGTGACGTTAGATTTCGTATTTTTTTAAGTTGTATAGCATAAAATCTAATAACATTTTACCTGGCAAAAATTTAGTACAAACATCTCTGTCTTCATTTTAATCATAAGATCTTACAAGCAGTGTTTTGTTTTATAGGTTATGAAAACCTTGGGAAAAATAATAATTCCAGTGCATATGCTTTTAAGATCTTATGATTGAAATGAAGACAGAGATGTTTGTACTAAATTTTTGCCAGGTAAAATGTTATTAATTAATGCGTGTGCGCACAACAAAAATGTCGGCAATTTTTATTGCCGGCAATAAAAACAGGGCTTAAAAGGATATCTAGATCTGTCACTTTTCTGGTAATAATTTTATGGCCAAAACCAGGGACTCTTTAAAATAAGGGGACCCAGCATGTCACAGTCTATCACATAGGAAAAGTGAAGCCTTGTTTTCTGTATATCTCCAAGGAGACGACATAAGTGGGCTGGTACAAGGTTATGTTATGTCAGTGTCCAACTGCCCTCAAGTTTTATGTGACATGCCAGTGCCATAGATTCCAAAGGAGGCAAAATATTTCCCATCATAATTCACAATTTTTAAGTTTTCTAACTTCCAGATAGTCAGTTAAAGGTAATGCGGTCGCTTGTAGTAGTCCCAATAATTGCAACCAGATTTTTCTTGTCTCACCTTTAGTAATCCTACAATTCCCATTACGTGGGCATTACGTATAAGTAAGTAGTTCAAAACAAAAATGGTATTTCCTAAATATTAAATTATTAAGCAGGTAGCTTCAGTCAGGTCTTTTTTAAACAGTTTTTATCTACAACTATAAGTTTATTTTACGTTTGTGAGGTACCTTGGGAGAGAAATAAAATTACAAAAATGAGCACTGAGAAAAACTCCATGATTAGAACTAAGTACAAGACCTAATCTTATTAGTCCATCCCGAAATCTGTGAAAGTTCTTTGGGTAGATAGATTCAACAAAGGGAAGAAAGTTCAAGTACGTACCTATTATACCTACATATTACCACAGACATATATGTCTGTGGTATTACAAATGGTTTGGTAACAAGGTGCAATAGCGAAAAATTCTCAAATAAGCAAAATCAACACTGACTTATATTACTTAAATTCCTGGAAATAATTGCAGGAAACCAAATTCAAATATAAAATAAATTTGATTCATTTGGCACTTGCCATATTCTGTGTTTGTTGACAGAACATTGTCAAGTCTAATTTTTAGAAATCATATTAATTTTTACTAACAATCAAAGTACCTGTTATATCCATAGATTCTCCAATAAAATGGCATACTTGGCATCACTGAGACTACTAGAATGAGGAAAGAATAGGCCTCACTTTGAAAAGTATAATGCTGGGTCCCCTTATTTTAAAGAGTCCCTGGCCAAAACACAGCTGGTGGATTAGTTACCATTGTACCCAATTTGTTACCCAACTACTGTTTCCATAGATTTAAAATACGAACGGTAAACGGTAGATGTATCACAGTATAATTTTCGGAAATGCCTATATAGTGATTTCGGAAATTCTCCTTGTGCCCAAAACCCGGGAAGATTTCCACATACCGAGTGTTACTGACCTTGCTGATCGTAAGTTCCTGTTTGTGATATTTGATGGCGGATTCGTAGAATCCGGCAGCTGAGTACGCGTTGCCGATGTTGCCGTAAGCTCGGCCCATGCCGGCTCTGTCTTGGAGGCTTCTGGCGATCACCAGGTGGGCCTGGTGAAGTTTCAGGGCCGCGTCGTATTCGCCTGAAGCAAAATGCAAGGTAGAAGTGAACGCCGGCTGTGGCTATTAAGGATCGACTGATTTTTTGGCATATACCGATATTCGGTGTGTCCACGGATTGAGTTCACAAAGGGCGTAAATAACAAAAAAAAAATCGAGTTGAAATTTGAGCTTCTGGGGATCAGCCCTGCTTGGTTTGAAACTAATTTTTGTGACAGATTAAGAACCACTATTCGACATTTTATTTTCAGTTTTCATGTTCCCGCAGTAGGCCTTGGGACGTCGAGTTTCGCTTACGCTGTACATACAATCATATTATGAAGTACTTATAACTTAGATATACCCGAATTTTAATAATATGCCGATATGATAAAAACTGGCCAGAATATTTATTCAAAGTATAAATTAAGTACTTATTAGTATATAAAATAAGGTTTGAAGGTATCTAGATAAACCTATACTTCATGGTATACAGGGTTTTTGATCAGGACTTTGATATTTTGTAGAAAATTTCATTGTAAGGTGGGTTGTCCATATAAACATATATCCTAAAGTTCTTCATTTCAATAAGGATGTAAGATTAGCGAGTGTAAATGTAATAATTATTGCAAGAAAAGGTGATAATGGGCAAACACTCAAAGTTAACAAAAAGAAAAAACTAGTAACCGCATACACGTGTTTCATGCTATTTGGCAATCATCGGTACGGTGTAACATTAACCAAATCAAAAGATAGGCATGATTTGGGAAGCAACAAATGAAGTCCAGGCAGGAGCCAACAGCACATTTGCAGCTTCAGTCAGCACATCCCCGATTTTGGGGCTTGTACTAACAAATAGCATGAAACACGTGTATGCGGTTACTAGTTTTTTCTTTTTGTTAACTTTGAGTGTTTGCCCATTATCACCTTTTCTTGTAATTATTACATTTACACTCGCTAATCTTACATCCTTATTGTCATTGTATCTTGGGTTATGAAGATTTCCACGCAGGTCGCTTTAGCAGCCTCCGTGGCGATGTTAGTACAAGCCCCAAAATCGGGGATGTGCTGACTGAAGCTGCAAATGTGCTGTTGGCTCCTGCCTGGACTTCATTTGTTGCTTCCCAAATCATGCCTATCTTTTGATTTGGTTAATGTTACACCGTACTGATGATTGCCAAATAGCATGAAACACGTGTATGCGGTTACTAGATTTTCTTTTTGTTAACTTTGAGTGTTTGCCCATTATCACCTTTTCTTGTAATTATTACATTTACACTCGCTAATCTTACATCCTTATATATATATATATAAGAAAAGGTGATAATGGGTAAACACTCAAAGTTAACAAAAAGAAAAAACTAGTAACTATATATATATATATCCCCCGAAATTCAGGGTATACACGTGTTTCATGCTATTTGGCAATCATCAGTACGGTGTAACATTACTCAAATCAAACGATAGGCATGATTTGGGAAGTCCAGGCAAGAGCCAACAGCACATTTGCAGCTTCAGTAAGCACATCCCCTATTTTGGGGCTTGTACTAACATCGCCACGGAGGCTGCTAAAGCGACCTGCGTGGAAATCTTCATAACCCAAGATACAATAACAATAAGGATGTAAGATTATCGAGTGTAAATGTATATGCGGTTACTAGTTTTATCTTTTTGTTAATTTTGAGTGTTTGCCCATTATCACCTTTTCTTATAATAATTATTACATTTACACTCGCTAATCTTACATCCTTATTGTTATTGTATCTTGGGGTTATGAAGATTTCCATGCAGGTCGCTTTAGCAGCCTCCGTGGCGATGTTAGTACAAGCCCCAAAATAGGGGATGTGCTTACTGAAGCTGCAAATGTGCTGTTGGCTCTTGCCTCGACTTCCCAAATCATGCCTATCTTTTGATTTGAGTAATGTTACACCGTGTACTGATGATTGCTAAATAGCATGAAACACGTGTATGCGGTTACTAGTTTTTTCTTTTTGTTAACTTTGAGTGTTTGCCCATTGTCACCTTTTCTTGTAATAGTTCTTCATTTCTGTAGTTCTCTTTTTGAAATTGAATTACGACAATGTCTCCCAAAATAATCAAGCTGCTGAACTGAAATTTGACACTGTTGTGTTTTGGGGGATGGAGAATAAGCAAATTCGACGTATATCACAGAGGGCGCCACTTGCACTATTTTTGGATCGTGCTTTTACTGGTGAGTTTTTGAGGTTATCTTTTTGGTGTTCCAGGCGCTCGTTTTAGAGCATCTTTTCATTTGCAACAGAAGTGCACTCTTGTTTCATAATGATAAGATCAACCGTTGCCAAAATGTGCCCCAAAACACCAACATTCGAAACATAAAATTGTCTCTTACCGCAAATGTCGATGGGTCGATGGTAAAGGTTAATAAGTTATGAATTAAAAATATGAATGTTCTAAACTGGGACTAAAATATTATTTTGTTGTTTCAATTATAATTTGCAAGTACATATTTAAAAATATTATTGATTGATTATTTATTTAACCAATTTTTGTCTAATGCAATACTTGTACATACGAGCCCTGTCTCAGTGAAGTTGGCTCAACCGTTCAAAATATCAAATTTATGAATTTATAGCATGTCGAAGCAGATGTTTTTGAAAATGTGCTATTTTTTTGTTTCTTTACAGGTTTTAGAGAATGTTTAAAAACATTTTTAGATATATTTAGCATTAAGTTGGTTTTTTGTATAATAATTTGATTGTAACAAAATACACGTCGAAAACAGCTTAAGTTAGATAGTCTGTTTCTAAAAGTTTAGTAGGTGGCTTTGAAATAAATCACAATATTTGACGTTTCAATAAGTTTAAACAATGCGTTAGTGACATTTCACAACATATTTGAGCATTCATTGTTGTTGACAAATAAAAATGTCTCGTGGTAAGGCTGTTCCTGAAGAAATATAAGGAATGTTATAATTCACTTGCATTCAAAAGACAAATCTGCTGCGCAAATCGCAAACATTGTTAATTTATCATGATATACAGTGCGAAACATTATTAAACTTTACAAAACTACTGGATCCATTGCTCAAATGCAGAGAAATGGAAGTTGGCCACATTATTCTGATACAAATTTAAGGGGTTCTGAGAAGGATTATTGTGCAAAATCGTCGGGCTAATTATGGAAAATTGAGAGTTTTATGGAATCATGCAACAGATACATGTTTTTCAAAGGCAACTTGTCACAAGGCTGCCCGAAAACTAGGGTTTAAAACTTACAAGGTAAGCCCAAACTGTTTCGGATTTTTTTCAGTTTTCAATTTTACGATCTGTAGGCAAAGGAAATGCCTTTACTAACAAAGAGGCAGAAGAAAAATGTACTTTTGTGGGCAAAAGAGCACAAAGCTTGGTCTCAGCATCAATGGAACTCAATTATATGGAGTGATGAGGCCAGATTTGAAGTTTGTGTTGGTGATAGTCGAAGCCGAGTCATTAGAACTAAAGGAGAAGTGTATCACACGGACTGCCTTAAGAAGAAAGTTAAGTTTCCGTCCTCCGTGATGATTTGGGGATCCATGTCGGCTAGAGGGGTCGGAAAATTACACTTTGTAGATGGCATCATGACCGCTGATAAATACATTAACATCCTTCAAAATAATTTGAAACTAAAAATTGAAGAACTGCGTTTGCAAAATATCTTCCAACAAGATGGCGCCTCTTGTCATACGGCTAAAAAAGTGAAAGATTGGATGTTAGAAAACAATATTTCGCTTTTAAAATGTACGGCTAGCAGTCCAGATCTTTCGCCGATTGAAACATTATGGCATATAATGAAGAAGTTGCGATCACAACCTACAAGGAACGTTCCAGAGTTGCGTTCTCGTATCCAAGAAATTTGGAATAGGTTCACTCCATTAGTTAACACTATGTTGAGATGTATCGAGGCAGTAATAAGTCTAAAAGGCGGTGTAACGCAGTGGAAATTTTCTATTTAATTTTTGTCGATTTTCTGTTTATTGGCAATATTAAGAATTTCTTTAAAAAAATTCTTTGTTAGTTAAAATATAGTTTAATTATATGCCAAAAGTGAATAAACATTTCCTTATATTATTAGAAAAAGTGTTGATTTTAATAAATTTTCTGTTAACACGATAAATTTCAACAAAAAACATATTTTTATTAGTTTGGGCCAATTTCACTGAGACAGGGCTTGTACATAAGTTGAAATTTGCAACTGAATAATATTAATCTACCTAATATTATTTAAAAGATGGAACTTTTCGTGGGTTTGCAGTCAAGTTGGCCTTTAAAGTTAATTGCCAAGCTTTCGGAATTGTTTATTCCTTCTTCAGGACAGCTACAATATGTTAAAATAATGTATACATATTATATAATATAAAATTTAAGTAAGTTAAAAATTTTATATTATATAATATGCATACATTATTTAAAAACACATTGTAGCTGTCCTGAAGAAGGAATAAACAATTCCGAAAGCTTGGCAATTAACAAATAGTTTTCTTTAAAGACCAACTTGACTGCAAACCCACTAAAAGTTCCATCTTTTATCATCTTATTGCATTCAGTCACGAGATTTCCATAATCTAATATTATTTAAGTAAATGTTCAAAATATTTGATCTGCGCAAACTCACCCAGCAGTTGATAGACTATTCCCAAATTCGAACAGGCCCGTCCTTCCCCGATTTTGTCTCTCGTCGCCAAAGCCACGTCCAGCTGCCTTTCGTGCCACTGTTTGGCTTGGAGGTAGTCTCCAGCACATCTGGCCGCGTGCCCTAGCCCGGCGTATGCTCTCGCCTCCACAGACCTAAAGAATAATTTTGTATTAGGTCCGGGCTCGTACGATAATTGAAATTGCGAATTAGAGTTGCCTAGTCCAAGGGAATTTCTAGAAATTCGAAAATACCTTAAAATATTTTAGGTAAAGTACGTCCACCCTGGACCGACACTTTATTAAAGACCCGAGCATGACGTTATATTTCATTGTTGTTAGCGGACTGGGGGGGCGCCACTCGACGAAAAAAATTGCGACTTATTATACACCGTGTAAATTTGTTTCGTCGTGTGGCGCCAGTGGCGATCGCTTGAAACAGCCCTATGCCATATAGTGTTGGTCCAGGTCCACCAATAAGTTTTCTGACTGTTACTGTCAATTTCCAAGATACGAAGTTGGCAACTAGGGTCATTTGGTCTTTGAATAAAAATAATCCCAGGAAGGAGTCAAAACTCTATGTGTATTATAAAATACGTGAGACAGAAATCGCCCTGAGTAGTGACCAAGTTTTGACACAATATTTTGATATCTATGACACGGCGATAGGTGTCAGTATGTGGTATTTAGATACTTTTTCGAGTTATTATGCTTAGCTGTGCGGCTTGTGGCACTTCCCTGATCGCCAAAACTACAATGTTTGAGGATAATAATCCATCGGTAATTAATTTTGTAATTTAAATTAACTTTTGAGGTTATGCACCAAAGTGTCATAGGCGTTTGTGTAGGTACCTACTTCTTCATAATTGGAAATTTAAAATTAGAATTGCTGTATTATCAAGGATTCATAAAGATGAAGACATAAACGTGCCTTATAATTTTTTTGCCTGTATTGTAGGTACCGATTTCACGAAAAATGAGGATTTCTGCCTTGATTAGTTTGTCGAAATAACTCAAAGGTGCGCGTCACTGTAAAAATGGAAACGGCATCCCACCATATGCCATATGACTGTACCGGTCGACCGTTATGCCTAAATTTGCTCCTTCCTGAGGTTCTTTATTCAAAGCATCTGGTATTTAGCCAGGATAGTAATGGGTCCAGACTTAACCTACGAAATTACTGATTTATTTAATTTAGTGGATGAATGTTTTATGCAATTTTATAACTAAATAACAACATTTATGTAAAGCTAGCAACATAATCAAAGCTAGCGATAGTAAAATAATTATTTTCTTGTGACTACCTTTGACAGCGCTGTAATCGTTGCTGTGGTACATTGACCGACCAATTTATAACTTGGTGTTGTCTGTCATCAGATTTTTTTGTAGGTTATGGTTATGTATTTATTTTCAGTATTTTCTATTTTCGTTTTTAAAATAACTTGTAAAAATAACCATTTTGGCTAATTTTTATAATGACAACCAAGAAATAACAAACAACTGCACAGACTTGGCGATACAAGAAGCAGTTATAACCACTTTTCCCAACCTTCCATTTTTTATTTATTTATTGCCTGAATAATTATTCTTTTTTGGACAAATAAACAAAATTAACGATACCCCAACAAGAATTTCAAGGTTAAGCGTTTCAGAACAACAGAGAGAGCAGAAACGATAAAAAAGGATAGAAACATGATAAGTACGTTACCAACAAAATCTAGCCAAAAATGAAATCGCTGCCAAACCAAGGGCAGCGATAGCTAGCGCTATCTGTCATTTCTGCCCGTTCAATGCATATTGACGTAAAGCGCTGGCAGCGATTACAGATTTTGGAGTGCATTGAACGCAACCAATGCCAAACCGAAAAATAACCTGAATCTGTTTTTTTATCTCTAATCCATGTGTATTTCGGCTCACATAATTTTTCACTATTGTAGGACATGTTATTAAAATTAAGGGTCGATTAACATGATAATTCGATTTTATACCATAGTTTGGGGAATAATTATATTTTTAAAATGTTTTGAGACAATTATACTGAAAAATTCCCTTTTTTTTCCATTCATTTTTTTCTAATGCGACCCTGTATAATAAAAAGTCTAAATATTAATCAGTATTGTCAACAATTTAACTTACAACTTATTTTTCAATTTGAGAACCAAAAAAAAAGGATGGCAAAGATTAATAACAATCACATACGATAATAAAAAATAAATAAAAATCCTCCATCTAGAAGGCTTTGAAACAACGAAACCAACCCCTTGTCATTTGCCATAACTCTCACTGTATCATTTAGTTAATAATTTGTATTATTAGAAATGGAGGCTGCTTTTTCAAATGAAGACAAATTTAACATGTTAGCATATGTTATATCTTGTGTCACAGAAGTAGTGGAGAGGCCGAACGAATGTATTATTGCAATTAATAAATGGCAATAGTTATTGTTTTTATTGGCTTAAAGCTTTCTTCTCACAATTAGAAAAAGTGAAGACTTTACTCCAAAACACAATGCGACACTGTTTGCTGTACAACAACAGAGGAAAACACTAACCAGACAGGGCCGTATTTAAAAATATAAAGTTTTCAAAGTAAAAATAAACTATAAGTTAAATTGTTGACAATATTGATTAACATTTAGACTTCTTATTATTAAATACAGGGCCGCAATAGAAAAAAATTAATGAAAAATAAGAAGAATTTTCAGTATAATTGTCTTAAAACATTTTAAAAATATTTCGTGTCATACATCATGTTATTTGCAATGAAAAGTGCTTTCAAAAATCTGCAATCAAATTCCAGGTCCGTATTTAAAAAAAAATAAAGTTGAAGATGGTTTCTCATAAAAGAAATGTTGTAGAACAAATCTAAAAACGCCACCTTAAAGCCCGTTAAAAAGTGCCGTAAGAAAGTGTTTTTCTTTTTTCCTATCTGTGATAACTTCAGAAAAAAAATTGAGAACGCAAAATTTTACTTTTTTCGAAATAACTCAAAAACGAAAAAGATATTAGATATCTGTTTATACCATTTTATTGACCTTAAAATTGTGCAACTTTTTTCCCATTTAACCGTTGTTCTCTCTCACCGTTTGCAAGATCCCCATGCTGTTCATTCTTATCCGAGACACATTGTATATTAAGTTTGACACCATATTTGAATTCCTCGGAAAATTCTACAGAAGTCTAATTTTTGAACCATCCATTTTTCATTAAAATTACAGAGAAAATCAGGTTGATCATGTTAACCGGGACACCCTGTACACACATATCACAAAAGGAAGGTCGACTTTGATTTCTTCTTCTTCTTGTTTGAATTTTTCATGGGTTTCAACCTCGTTTCATCACATTTCTTGTATTCAACGCCATCTTTTGAGATATGCCAGACGAATCTAGTAATACCTCTATTATCTTCCTGCATGTTGTTTTATACATGGCAGGCTAGTTTAAAATAATCGATAAAGTTTAAAGAAATATTCTACTCACTTGTCTCCTATAGCTTGTGCAAGCCTTAGGACTTTCTCGTGGTAGACAATGGCTTGCGCAAAGTTTCTCTTGTAGTGATGGCTTGAACCTAAGTTGCTGTAGGCCCTCGCTTCCTCCACTTGGTTGCCTAACCTCCGTGCTATCCTCAAGTGTTGCGTGTGACAGTCTACGGCTGTAATAAACAAATCGTATTACACAGTAATCGATCTGTATTACACTGTGTTAAAGACCCGACCATGACATCGTAATTTCGTTGTTGTTTGCGATCTGAAGTGGTGCTAGTAGACAAAAAAATGGCGACTTATAGGTTATAAGTTTGTCAGTTCGCGATGTTTAGAATGTCCCGTACGCAACATTCAATTGTTTTTCTGATAAGTGCATAAAGATGAGAAGAACTTTTCCTAAAACTTTTCTATTTACCATTTTTCGAAAGGGTAAAAAATAAAAAAGTTACAGGGGGAGGGGTAATCATGACTCATTTTTTATATCGGAATTTTTAATTTTGTTTAAGCCATTATCACGGGCGTAGCCAGGATTTAGTTTTGGGGGGGGTTTAGTTTGAGAAGTAAATAAAACAACAAAAATATACTTACATGAAATTTAATATCTATATATTTATCCGAAAAACTACGACATATTTATAAAGTTCTTAACTTTAAATGAAATGGATAAATTAATTTCGTTCCTCTGCGCTAAATCTAAAACCATTAAAGAAGAAATCTTCGGCTTTAATATATCCACTACTTCATCTGCATGAATTTCTGTTCCATAGTGAATGTTCATTAGAGCCAAACCATTAAGTCTGTTTTCACTTGTAGTGTTTCGTAAATAGTTTTTCAGTCTCCTTAGGCTCGAGAAAGACCTTTCTGGGGTAGCAGTGGATACAGGAATGGTAGCCAAGATTTGTAGTAATGTGTAAATATTAGGATAAAGGTTTTTATCGCACATATCTAGGCATTCCAAACTAGATTTCGGGGTAGGCAGTCTTCTTATCAGCATGCAAGGTAGCTGAAGCTTTGATAGCTAAATCCAAATTTGTTTCTTTATTAGAAACCCCTTGACCTTGACTACACCACTTTTTCCAGAAGTCCATACCTTTAGGTTTATCACCCTCCCTTTTTTTCCCCTCCATTTTTCGACAGTAATAATGATTCACGTATCTATCCTTAACAAGGTCATCGAATAACAGCGCACTAAAATTACTCACTTACACGGTACACTTAATTCTCTTCACTATTCGTTCACCACTTTTCACTTTTATTCGCTTCGAGTTCGCATGGAACAATACTGCCGTAAGCGCCGTCACGCGCCGCGGCGCCGCTTATATAGCAGCCCAGTAGCCGTCCAGAAACTTCCACGAACTTCCACAAAGTTCCGCTCATTTCGACCTAGGGGCGTGGCGAATAATCGAGAAACAACGCAAAGTGTCCCTACAATACAAAATAGTTCGGCTGCAACTGCGTCTGCCTCTCGTCAAAAGATGGCGCTAGGCGCTACTATTACTACATAATATATTCAAACGTAATAATAATTTAACTCTTCACTCCTCGTATTTTTTCGGTATAATATTAGGTAATATTTTGCTTATTTCGGGGGGGGGGGGGGGTTTGAACCCCCGAAACCCCCCCCTTGGCTACGCCCGTGGCCATTATTGGACACTTATCTGTAGTACCCTTGGTAGAACCATGCCAAAGCTAATGCAATTATCAATTATTATTTATTCAGTATTCATCAATATACAGGGTGCTCCAATAAGTAGAGGCGACCAAAAACTTAACACCCCATATTTTGTTACATTTTTAGAAAGCCCTTAAAAAGAGTATGTTATTTTCGGTACAGGGTATGAGTTATTTTAATTTTAAACGAAAAAAGGGGTCACATTTGGAAATGTGTTACTCAAAAACCAAATAAGATTTTGTGCTATAACTTGGACTGGAGATTGCCTGTTACGCCTAGTTATCAATTTTGGACCGATATTGAGATAAAGTTCTGAAGAACATACCGGGCGATTCATTTACGCAAATCCTAAGTTTACTCGCAAATGTTATATGGAACACCCTATATTTTGTTACATGTTTGGAAAGCCCTTAAAAAGTAGATACTTTTTGTTATAGGGTAATTATGGGTCTAACTTTAAAGGTTAAAATGTCACTTTTAAAGCAGTAAAAAATAAAAAGACATATTCTTGTTAATTTTTGGTATATTGTAAATAGTTGAAAACCTACCTGCAACGCCATAAATAAATAACATAAACCGATGTCATAATTTATTATGCGGTAACTTTATTTCTTCATGTGCAGTAGGTTTTTTTTATTATTGATAGCGTTATAGGTAGTTTCAACTATTTGCACTACACCAAAAATTAACAAAAATATGCCTTTTTACTTTTTACAGCATAAAAAGTGTCATTTTGACACCCTAATCATGTATTCGGTCCTTTTGAAGCCCTTTCTTAGAAAAAAACTAAAATAACTCCCTAACCTTTAAAATTAGACCCATGATACCCTATACCAAAAGTATATACTCTTTAAGGGCTTTCCAAACTTGTAATAAAAAAATAGGGCGTTTAATTTAAAATTGACGAGTAAACTTAAGATTTGCGTAAGTGAATTGCCCAGTATGTTCTTTAGAGCTTTATCTCAAAATTGTTAACTAGGCGTAACAGGCAATCTCCAGTCCAAGTTATAGCCCAAAATCTTAGTTGGTTTTTGAGTAATACATTTCCAAATGTGGCCCCTTTTTCCGTTTAAAATTGAAATAACTCCCTAACCTTTAAAGATAGACCCTTAATATCCTGTACCTACCATAAAGAACATTTTCTTTAAGGACTTTCTAAAAATGTGACAAAATACGAGGTGTTCCATTAAAAAAACATAACTTTGGATCACCCTGTATATTGGAAAATATCTTCGGAATGTAGTACCTACTCGTGTTTCTCTACAAGTTTCGCCTATACTTTTTTTTTCTAGCATTAACAATGTAGAAGATATAGACCTCCGCGGCCTACGTAAGACACCTGTCACCTGTCACCGAGTGACATTCGAAATAAGATAAGATAAGGTCCGATGGCCCGCCGCCATGAAAACAAACTAACTATTGCCTCGTAATAACGGTAACGCTATTTTTGTGGCAGCGCCGATGGGAAACTAAACAGGTTCTTCTTTATTAGACGTACCTATATGCCCGAGTAGATAGATGTTGAGCGCAGCGGCTTCGCTTATTTTATCGTAGGTACCTACAGTTCAAGCGCTCGCTTTGTCAATGGCTGGAGGCGCCCTGGACGAGAGGATAAATCCCACTTAGGGTTCCACATTTTGACACCTTAATCATGTAATCGGCCCTTTTAAAGCACTTTCTTAGAATAAAATGGAAATAACTCCCTAACCTTTAAAGTTAGACCCCATAATACCCTATACCAAAGTGAATCTACTCTTTAAGGACTTTCCAAACATGTAATAAAATATAGGGTGTTCCATTTAAAATTAGCGAGTAAACTTAGGATTTGCATAAGTGAATCGCCCGGTATGTTCTTCAGAACTTTATCTCAATATCGGTCCAAAATTGTTAACTAGGCCTAACAGGCAATCATCAGTCCAAGTTATAGCCCAAAATGTTATTTGGTTTTTGTGTACATTTCCAAATGGGGCCCCTTTTTCCGTTTAAAATTGAAATAACTCCCAACCTTTAAAGATAGACCCTTAATACCCTGTACCAAAAAGAACATATTCTTTAAGGGCTCTCTAAAAATCTAACAAAGTACGGGGTGATCCATTAAAAAAAACATAGGTAACTTTGGGTCGCCACTACTTTATATATCACCCTGTATATTGGAGAATATTTTCGCTTTTAAAGTTACATTTTGACACCTTAATCATGTAATCGGCCCTTTTAAAGCACTTTCTTAGAATAAAATGGAAATAACTCCCTAACCTTTAAAGTTAGACCCATGATACCCTATACCAAAAGTATATACTCTTTAAGGGCTTTCCAAACTTGTAATAAAAAAATAGGGCGTTTAATTTAAAATTGACGAGTAAACTTAAGATTTGCGTAAGTGAATTGCCCAGTATGTTCTTTAGAGCTTTATCTCAAAATTGTTAACTAGGCGTAACAGGCAATCTCCAGTCCAAGTTATAGCCCAAAATCTTATTTGGTTTTCGAGTAATACATTTCCAAAAGTGACTCCTTTGGTCGTTTAAAAAAATAATTGCCTAACCTTTAAAGATAGACCTTTAATACCCTGTACCAAAAAGGACACACTTTTTAAGGGCTTTCTAAAATGTAACAAAATACGGGGTGTTCCATTTTAAAAAAAAACATAACTTTGGGTCGGCACTACTTTTTGGATCACCCTGTATATTGGAAAATATTTTCAGAATATAGTACTCATGTTTCTCTACAAGTTTTTTCTATACTTTTTGTTCTACCATTAACAATGTAGAAAAATAGACCACTGCGGCCTACGTTGTATATAAACGTAATATGTTAATATTAACGAATTTGCATTTTAATCTTCAATTTTATTTATCTTAGAACTACAACTGCCAAGTGACATCACACTTAAATGGTCTATTACAATTTACGTTAGCAAACGCACATACACCGTGCCAAATTCGACATAATCTGGCAATTAGTTATTCGAAATGTGACGTGCCGAATGCCGACAGACGGTAGAAAAAGATCGATAGGGCCACACCAGTTTGGAATTACAGGATGATCTGTTCAACCAGCTGAAGAAGCGAGAACATTGTGTTGGTTTTATAGATTAAACTAAATCGCAGAAAGGAATTAATACCTGAGTCGAAGTCGCCCATCGCCAAGTAAACTGCACCGACGTTGCCGATTTCCCTGGCTTCTTGTAACCTATCGCCTATCTGTTTGACCAACTGCACGCACTGTTTGTGCGATGCCAGAGCGTTCGGGTAGTCTCCTATAGCTGTATATACATGGCCGAGTGAAGTTAAAGCCGCTGCCGCCGCTTGAGTATCCTGCAAAATAAAATAAATATACAATGTGTCCCGGATAAGAATGAATAGCATGGGGATCTTGCAAACGGTGAGGGATAGAGCAACGGTTAAATGGGGAAAAAGTTGCGCGATTTTAAGGTTAATAAAATGGTACAGATTCCTAATATCTTTTTTGAAAAAAGTAAAATTTTGTGTTTTCGATTTTATTTTTTTCTGAAGTTGTTATCACAGATAGGAAAAAAAGAGAAACACTTGCTTGTGACACTTTTTAACGGGCTTTAAGATGGCGTTTATAGATTTGTTCTACAACATTTCGTTTCTGAGAAACCATCTTCAACTTTATTTTTTTAAATACGGACCTCAATTTTTTTTGCAGATTTTGAAAGCACTTTTCATTACAAATACCATTATGTATGACACGAAATATTTTTAAAATGTTTTGAGACAATTATACTGAAAATTCCTTTTTTCCACTCATTTTTTTCTAATGCGGCCCTGTAATTAATAATAGAAGTCTAAATATTAATCAGTATTGTCAACGATTTAACTTACAACTTATCTTTAAATCGGAAAACCAAAAAAAAGACGGCAATGACTAATAACAGTCACATACGAAAATAAAAATCCTCCATCTAGAAGGCTTTGAAACAACGAAACCAACCCCTTATCATTATTTGCCATCACTCCCACTGCAATTTGTATTATTAGAAATGGAGGGTGATTTTTCAAATGACGAATGTATTGTTGCAATTAATAAATGGCAAAAGTTATTGGTTGCATTGGCTTAAAGCTTTCTTCTCACAATTAGAAAAAGCGAAGAATTTACTCCAAAACACAATGTGACACTGTTTGCTATACAACAACAGAGGAAAACACTAACCGGACAGGGCCGTATTTAAAAAAATTAAGTTTTCTAAGTAAAAATAAACTAAGTTAAATTGTTGACAATACTGATTAATATTTAGACTTTTTATTATTAAATACAGGGCCGCAATGGAAAAAAATTGAATGGAAAAAAAAGGAATTTTCGTATGTAATATCACAAGTGCCGGAAATGTTATCGATAATTTTTTCCAAAGCGCTATTTTGCCTAGAAAGATCACGAGTGTCAATTGGTCGAGCTCGAGGGATTTTATCTCTGAAAATAAAAGACCAATTTGTACGAGTGGTTTTGCTAATGGGCAAAATAGGGCTTGAAAATAAAATTATCTAGAAAAATTTCCGGCACGAGTGGTATTTGTCGAGATTATTTCTCGAATATAATTTAATAATTTCTGTATTAATTTTTTCTATGTTTACATTTCCAAAACGACTCATTTTCAATGAGTTTATTGACAGCTTGACTGTAGCGTTCGAGTAAACAAACATGACGCTTGGATATCCAAGGCAAATGCGATTATACCTACATCCTGTCAGCGTTGGTTTATTTTCTGAATGTGTCATAAATTTAAACGGAGATGGAGGTCCAATAACAAAAATTTTGCAATGTAAAAGTTATATAAATTCATTGATACAATGCTTAATAGTACCACAACATAATTTATAAGCTGCATAGTTTAGAACAGTGTGAAACAAACAAACTTTAAGAAGTAGGTACGTGTTTGTATCCAACAGATTCGCGGTTGCTAAGCAACGAAGTGATAATTTGCACAAGTGCAATTACCGCGATGATTTGCACAAGTGCGATTATCGCTAGCAGAGGCATATGATTGGTTGGATTTTTAAGGAAGGAGCTACCTTATTTAATGCAAGCAGTATGAGGGAAATAATCAGTATAATTGTCTCAAAACGTTTCAAAATTATTTCGTTTCATATATCATGATATTTGCAATGAAAAGTGCTTTCAAAATCCGAAAAAAAAATCCAGGTCCATATTTAAAAAAATAAAGTTGAAGATGGTTTCCCAAAAACGAAATGTTGTAGAACCAATCTAAAAACGACATCTTAAAGCCTGTTAAAAAGTGCCACAAGAAAGTGTTTCTCTTTTTCCTATCTGTGATAACAACTTCAGAAAAAAATAGAATCGAAAATGCAAATTTTTTTTTCAAAATAATTCATAAACAAAACACATTTTATTTAAGGGGTAAGCATGTTAAGTATGTAACAAAGAAGGTCACCCCTTTTTTGGTGGCAAAATATGACCTGTTACATCCCGCCATTGAAATGACAAGTAGATGGAAGGAGTGTAGAGAGAGAAACTGGCAGCCAAACTTGAGTAAGTGAAATAGTAAATAAATCAGCTGATTCCGGCAAAAACCACATAAAACAAAAGAGGTGTTTGTCCTAACTTTCTATTTTTGTGTCCTGTGCTTCAAACGAGTTCCGTTGTCAAACGTCATTTTAATTTTCCTTCTGTCCCAAGTCCCAATACGAATAGGTGTAATTATTGTATTATTTATATTTAATTTGAGTTCGTGTCGTGGTGGCAGTTTCGTATAAAACGGCGATGAGTTTTCTTAGTTGGTGTTTGGTTTAATATTATATTTTTAGATCGGAGAGAAAATTTAATTTAGCTATGTGGCTATATTCTTTCTGTTTAAGTTGTAAATTACAAAAAAGAGGGTCAACTCCTGTTGTGTATTTGGATGTACCAAATGGGGCGGAAAGAATAAGAATAGTGGGGTTTCTTTTCATTCGTAAGTCTTAAAAATCTTTGCTAATAACTTTGCAGTTTTCCAAGAGATAAGGTGATATTAGAGACAAGTGGATTGCAGCAATAAAAAGGAAAAATTTTGTACTATCTACAAGTATTTACTTGCATTTGTAGTCAACAATTTATTGAGAGCAATTTCATAGAGAATTTTGGGCAGCACAAACTTAAAAAGTATGTAATTACTACAGTTTTTTATTTTCCAAGTCATGATAGAAACTATCAAGGGAAAAACTGGCAAAATATTGTGCTTATGAACCTAGCTCTTCATAGTCAAAGATGGAATTAATCTTGAAGTTCTGGTCCCTTTAATAAGGTAATTATTTGTAATTCTTTTTGTTAGATGACTAAACATATAAAATGCATATAAAAATATGTAAAAGCTACCTGTCTTACATGCTTTTCCTATTAAATTGAGATTTAAAATTAATAAATCAATTAAGATAAGTAATTAAAGTTGAAAATGTATACCTTATCCTAGATATTTTGTCGTTTTGTTATTTTAAAATAAACTTTTATTTTGTAATTTGTATTTTATTTGTCTCGGTTTACTTCCAGGTACATAAAATTGCCATGTAGGTATTTTTTTTTAATCAAACCACTACTTTTTTCTGTGCAATATTTACATAATTGTGGTTATATAGAAAAATTCTCATTCCTACAAACAAGCCCCGAATTTCGGAATACAGATCATACAATAAAGAGAATTACGGAACATGCCCATTAAATTCGCCCATTAATATGCAACATCCCTATATACCTCCTTTGCCTGAATCAGCTGACACGTTCATTAGGCGTTCCTTGTCTTACTTATTGCAATTTGAAACCTATCTCTCTCTAGAGTTGGCTGCCCCAAACCACAATGAAAATGGTACCTGTGCGACTTCCATTGCACTTATCAATTCGATGCATCCCGCATTACATTTTCGACGTACCTTGCACTTCATGGCCAGGACTAGTTGATACCTGTGAGCCGTCAGAGCCTCCTTGTAGGAACCCTGACTGAAATAAGCGGAACCCAAGTTGCCGTGAGCCCTGCACTCGCCGGCGGTGTCCCCTAAACTTTTCGCAATCGCCAGGTCCTGTTGCATATATCTGAAAGGACGGAAACGTGTCGTTCTCTTCGAAATGAAAGTGTTTATGGCAGACGCCTACCCTATGGCTTTGTCTAGCTGATTGAGCGCCCAGTGCGCAGAACTTAAGGCGCTGAACACCGACCCCCTCAATTTTAGAGAGCACGAACCTATCCTTAAAGCTGATTCCAATACTGTAACTGCCGAATGGTATAGGCCTGCGGCTAGAAGCTCCTGAAATGGCAACGTATTTTCTGTACAGGGTTATTCATATAACATTCTACCTCCTTAACTTTTTGTTTGTATAAAATTTCCTTGTGATCTCAGTTAACGTCATTTGACAACTTTTTGAAGCTACTCTCACCTAGGTCTGTTCACCCCTTTTCTCTGTGGGCTTCACGCTGCGAGCTGTGGCCATGATTTGGTTATAAATTTGTTTTATTAGCACAGATCTATTGAAACGTACCCTTAAGTCGCCATATCGTTGTTTTATTTCATGTTATCTTTTCTGTAATTTAGTACAAGTCAAATTGGTTCAATTTAAATAATTAAGTCAGGTTTTGCAAAGATAATTGATCATATTTCAGTTTTCGCTTGTAAATTTTATTTAATAGTCAATTTAATAACTTTTAAGGTTCATTGACCTCTCATTAAGTCAAAGTTACGTCATTTAATCCATCGAAAGATTATAACGTTAAGCATAAGTAAATTTTAGTCATAGAATCTGTACTTTGCTATTTCTTTTACGTCACTACTTTTAAGTAATTTAGTATTTACCATTGTAAAAGCATCGATTTTTTCGACGGCAGTTTTGTTCTCAGACTGTTCTGTTGTTTTCTTTTACATGCATTCAAGTACGTGAGCAAAGCACCAAGGGACTACAGACCAGCACCAGCCTTACGTCACAGTCTGTCAGGGTGTCGCACATCGTCTAGCCCTAGCTTGAATCGTCGACGACCCAACCTGGAGTCTCGAGTCTAGCCGTGGTCACAACTACTACAACGATGAGAAGCTTGGAGCAACGGTGGCGAACAACCAGCATAACTAATTGAAGGTTTTTAAGGTACTCTGTAGAATTCAATAGTCCAAATATTCTTAGTGCTTGAAAGTGTTGCAGTGTTCTCATATGTAGATCTCGAACATCTCCAATGTTGTAACTGGACCAACACTATATTAAAGACCCGAGCATGCCGCCATATTTCATTGTTGTTTTCTTTTACATGCATTCAAGTACGTGAGCAAAGCACCAACAGACTACAGACCAGCACCAGCCTTACGTCACAGTCTGTCAGGGTGTCGCACATCGTCTAGTCCTAGCTTGAATCGTCGACGACCCAACCTGGAGTCTCGAGTCTAGCCGTGGTCACAACTACTACAACGATGAGAAGCTTGGAGCAACGGTGGCGAACAACCAGCATAACTAATTGAAGGTTTTTAAGGTACTCTGTAGAATTCAATAGTCCAAATATTCTTAGTGCTTGAAAGTGTTGCAGTGTTCTCATATGTAGATCTCGAACATCTCCAATGTTGTAACTGGACCGACACTATATTAAAGACCCGAGCATGCCGTCATATTTCATTGTTGTTTTCTTTTACATGCATTCAAGTACGTGAGCAAAGCACCAACGGACTACAGACCAGCACCAGCCTTACGTCACAGTCTGTCAGGGTGTCGCACATCGTCTAGCCCTAGCTTGAATCGTCGACGACCCAACCTGGAGTCTCGAGTCTAGCCGTGGTCACAACTACTACAACGATAAGAAGCTTGGAGCAACGGTGGCGAACAACCAGCATAACTAATTGAAGGTTTTTAAGGTACTCTGTAGAATTCAATAGTCCAAATATTCTTAGTGCTTGAAAGTGTTGCAGTGTTCTCATATGTAGATCTCGAACATCTCCAATGTTGTAACTCGACCGACACTATATTAAAGACCCGAGCATGCCGCCATATTTCATTGTTGTTTACGGATCGGGGTGGCGCTACACGATGAAAAAATGGCGACTTATTATAGGTTATAGGGGGGTATTCTGTGGCTATTGGGATGTCAGTTTCTGACGTTTAAAAAATCCAAAATTTAAAATTATTACGATTTACCTTCTTTTTACGGTAACGAATTGTCTTTGCGCCCAGTATTTGGCAGTTTTATCCTGTTAATATGGCTTTTCGAGGTAGATTTGTTTGTGATAACATGAAATTTTCGCGCACATGAAGAAAATGGTACCTATGCACAGACCATTAATAGGTGAATTGCAGAAGAATAAACACTATTTTGGAATTATGGTATGATCTGATCAACCAGCTGAAGAAGCGAAAATTAAAGATATTATTTTGGAAGAGTATTTTTTAACGTATGCAGGAATGAAAATAGAAAATTTTGTTTTTATAGCTTCAAAGCGAACCAATAGTCCTCCATATAAAGAAGAACTGAAAAATCTAATGCGTTTTATGCTTACTTACACTACAACTAGCCATGGACTTCATTTCAAACCAAAAGGTACCAAATACTCTTGCTTGCTTTTTAGACTCGCTTTTCTTAAGAAAATGTATGGAAATATGGCATGTGAACTTGTCAAATTAGAGGGACATAACAAACAAATATTTTATTTTATTTTGAATATTAACTTCGTTGTAACAGACATATTTTTTGCATGTTTTTACTTTATAAAAGGTTCTGCAACAATGGTGTTTTAACATTCAACCACCGTGTAAATTTGTTTCGTCGTGTGGCGCCAGTGGCGATCGCTTGAAACAGCGCTATGCACAGGTCTTTAATATAGTGTTGGTCCAGGTTGTAATTTAAAGATTGAACATTTTTCACAGTGATTTTTCAACTTTTCAACAGTAAACAAATCCTAAATTGTAAATAATAACGTTTAACTTATTCAGTTTACCTCAGATTATTGTAACAACTTATTACAACTTGTAAATAAATTGTAAATAGGAAAATGTTATCTTTTATTTAACCATCGACTAGTTCAGGCTTCTGGCACTTTCACAAACCATATTTTGGTTATAATTTACATTTTCCCCCAAAATTAAAAACAAAAAAGTTAAGGGGGTAGAACGTTATGTGAATAACCCTGCATGCTGTTGGTCAAAAGCATCGTTGAAAGTAATCACAAGCAATTCAGATACCTGCACCAACTTTTAAAATTGCGTTTTTAAGCAATAAAAGTATAAATAATAAATATAGAATATACATACGCTTTGTCTATGACTCGATAGATACAGTTCGGTTAGAAATTACCTGTCCGACCACAGATATGACGACAAACGGACTTCTGTCCAACTTCATGGCCTCCAACTGTCGAAACGTGGGCTCGAGACTGTGCCGTAGCGGCGACTTGACCCCCGCCTCCACGAGCCCTGCCAACAGCTGCTGCGAGTTGGAGTCCTGAGCCAAGCCTTGACTGAACGCAGCCAAGGCGTCCCCATGTCTTCCGAGGCACTGCAAGGCCACACCCATCCTAAAAGTACAGAACAAATATGCACATAGAAGAAGAACATACAAAATATATCAGGCAAAATCAAAATTCGAAGTCGAAAATATGTGAACACTCTTTTAATAACAATCATAGGATTTTGTGGGATAGGTCCAAACCAATTCTCAAAGAAGAAGTAGGAAATCGACGAAAAATTAAAGAATCGGCATTTATTCTAGGAAATACAGACAACTGGGTTGCTGAATGTTCAGTGGAATTCAATAAAATATTATTGCCACTTATTCAAAGAGAAGTTAGTAAAATAATTAGGTAGAACACAGGGTACAATTTTAACCTGAAATTTATTAATCTGTCATTTCACTTTGACGTGACATGATCTTTGAGAAAGGAGGAAGATTTATTCTCTGAAAGCTCAGGAAACAAAATTTGTTGAAGATATTTTTTGAGTTACAAGTTCAAAGTTTAGTTCATTTTTTGTTAAGAATTTATTAATTTTCCAGGCAACTTGAAAAAGTTGTCTTTTAACCAGTTTGGTGGCGAAAAACCCAATTAAAATTCAATGGATAAATATGCACCAATTACATTGACTGGGCGACTGAACGTCCAAACTCGACCGACACTATATTAAAGACCCGAGCATGACGTCACATTTCATTGTTGTTTACGGACTGGGGTGGCGCCACTCGACAAAAAAAATGGTGACTTATTATAGGTTATAGGGGGGTATCCTGTGGTTATTGGTATGTCAGTTTCTGACGATTAAAATGTCCCAAATTTTAAATATCCAGCTTTATTATGATTTTCCTTATTTTTACAGTAACGAATTGTTTTTGCGTCCAGTATTTAGCAGTTTTATCCTATTAACACAGCTTTTATAGGTAGACTTGTTTATGAAATTTCCATGCACAAGAAGAAAATGGTATGCACACTGCACAGACCATTAGGTGAATTGCAGAAGAATAAACACTATTTTGGAATTATGGGATGATCTGATCAACCAGCTGAAGAAGCGAAAATTGTAGATATTATTTTGGAAGAGTATTTTGTAACGTATGCAAAAATGAAAATAGAAAATTTGTTTATAGCTTCAAAGCGAACCAATAGTCCTCCATATAAAGAAGAAACTGAAAAATCTAATGCGTTTTATGCTTACTTACACTACAACTAGCCATGGACTTCATTTCAAACCAAAAGGTACCAAATACTCTTGTTTGCTTTTTAGACTCGCTTTTCTTAAGAAAATGTATGGAAATATGCCATGTGAACTTGTCAAATTAGAGGGACATTAACAAACAAATATTTTATTTTATTTTGGATATTAAATTCTTTGTAACAAACACATTTGCATGTTTTTATTTTATAAAAGATTCGGCAACAATGGTGTTTTAACATTAAACCACCGTGTAAATTTGTTTCATCGTGTGGCGCCAGTAACAATCGCTTGAAACTGCACTATACACATGTCTTTAATATAGTGTCGGTCCAGGTCCAAATAGTTTCGATGATTTGCGATCTAACCTTTTGACAACTGTCACAAGAACAAAAAGCATTTATGGTCGAATCGTATTTTAGAAACGGACGGAAAGTTGTTGCACAGTGGATGTATTCCGTAGAAGACTGCTATCAGGAATATCAAGAACAGTTTCGTAGGGCCCACATCAATGTTGGATACAACACGTTTAATTGTTTTCTTCGTCATATTGTGCAACGTATTAATGCATGACTTGACTTTCATGTCATGGAAACAGATAAAGCAGACGGCTGCCAAAGTATTTTGCATTATATTTTGTCTCTGGAAAGTGCATGGCGAACCAAAAATACGAGCCCTGTCTCAGTGAAGTTGGCCCAACCATTCAAAATATCAAATTTATAAATTTACAGCACTTCGAAGCAGACATTTTTGAAAATGTGCTATTTTTTTTGTTTCTTTACAGATTTTAGAGAATGTTTAAAAACATTTTTAGATATATTTAGCATTAAGTTGGTTGTTTTGTATAATAATTTGATTGTAACAAAATACACGTCGAAAACAGCTTAAGTTAGATAGTCTGTTTCTAAAAGTTTAGTAGGTGGCTTTGAAATAAATCACAATATTTGACGTTTCAATAAGTTTAAACAATGCGTTAGTGACATTTCACAACATATTTGAGCATTCATTGTTGTTGACAAATAAAAATGTCTCGTGGTAAGGCTGTTCCTGAAGAAATATAAGGAATGTTATAATTCACTTGCATTCAAAAGACAAATCTGCTGCGCAAATCGCAAACATTGTTAATTTATCATGATATACAGTGCGAAACATTATTAAACTTTACAAAACTACTGGATCCATTGCTCAAATGCAGAGAAATGGAAGTTGGCCACATTATTCTGATACAAATTTAAGGGGTTCTCAGAAGGATTATTGTGCAAAATCGTCGGGCTAATTATGGAAAACTGAAAGTTTTATGGAATCATGCAACAGATAAATGTTTTTCAAAGGCAACTTGTCACAAGGCTGCCCGAAAACTAGGGTTTAAAACTTACAAGGTAAGCCCAAACTGTTTAGGATTTTTTCCGTTTTCAATTTTACGATCTGGAGGCAAAGGAAAACACTTAGAGGCAGAAGAAAAATAGACTTTGCGGGCAAAAGAGCACAGAGCTTAGTCTCAGCATCAATGGATCTCCAATTATACGGAGTGATGAGGCTAGATTTGAAGTTTGTGTTGGTGATAGTCAAAGCAGAGTTATTAGAACTAAAGGAGAAGTGTATCACAATGACTGCCTTATGAAGAAAGTTAAGTTTGCATCCTCTGTGATGATTTGGGGATCCATGTCAGCTAGAGGGGTCGGAAAATTACACTTTCTAGATATCATGAACGCCTAAGTACATTAACTTCCTTTAAAATCATTTGAAACTAAAAATTGAAGAACTACGTTTGCAAAATATTGAATGTATCTTCCAACAAGATGGCGCCTCTTGTCATACGGCTAAAAAAGTGAAAGATTGGATGTTAGAAAACAATGTTTCCCTTTTAAAATGGACGGCTAGTAGTCCAGATCTTTCGCCGATTGAAACATTATGGCATATAATGTAGAAGAAGTTGCGATCACAAGCCACAAGAACCTTACCAGAGTTGCGTGCTCGCCTCTAAGAAATTTGGAATAGTTTCACTCCAGATTATTGCCGAACATTAGTTAACACTATGACGAGACGTATCGAGGCAGTAATAAGTCAAAAAGGCAATGTAATGCAGTGGAAATTTTCTATTTAATTTTTGTCGATTTTCTGTTTATTGGCAATATTAGGCATTTCTTTAAAAAAATTCTTTGTTAGTTAAAATATAGTTTAATTATATGCCAAGAGTGAATAAACGTTTCCTATATAATTAGAAAAATGTGTTGATTTTAATAAATTTTCTGTTAACAGGATAAATTTCGTCAAAAAAACATAATATTTTTATTAGTTTGGGCCAAATTCACTGAGACCAGGCTCGTATAATAGGAAGCGACAATCGTGAGCAGTTCCTTATTGACATCTGTTGATGATCTGAGAATCTAGGTTATGTTATCTATGATTGAAACTGGATTTATAGATTGACGTAACGTATGCCTTAATGTAACGTTTCCGTAAGAAGTTCGTCAATTTTTACCAAGTTTACCAAAGTGTTTTTTTAGGCACAATATTAACTGGGCATATTATTTAACGAAAAGAAGCAAAAGTTAGCATTTAGTAAAACACATTAATTTTTCAAATTTTGTAATCATATGTATACATGAAATATTAATACAAACAAGTTTAGTCCAATTCACTGCCCTTGAAACACAAAAATCTTAAAAAAATATATACAGGGGTTTTTCAGAAATAACTGGCATAACTTCTGGAGCATACAGAACTTCAAAAAATAAAATTCTTATATTGATCATGTTATTGTCTCGATCATCTTTTAGTCCAGGTTTACTGTTTAAAATTGAATATTGACCGTAACTTCTACTTTATACTAGGTACATTATCGAAATGTGGTACAGTTGTATTTCTGGAGATGAAAAATCAGTAAAAACAGCTGATATCCTCAGCCTAAACTGCATGCGCCATTATCATATCGTGCCCAAGAACGGTAGACGCACAGGATTGCTCGATCTCGTAAGCGTAATGTTCGCCAGTCGGCAGATGGGTGTGACGTCAGCGCTAGACTAACGGTGTTATTTGTACATCAGCGGTGCGGGTTTTGACGCGGGTTTTGACTGTGTTTTCTTTATTTTATGTAACTTGTTTTTAGTTTTCAATCTATTATTGAATATTTGTACTAAATTAGTACCATCTTGCTTAGTATTAAAAACGTAAGAACTAATATATTTTGTCAAATTATCTCTCTTTTGTGTATAGGTTAGAAGTTAGATTTGAGATCTCCTCGTCATTGTCTTCGATTTTTTGTAGGTACTGGGTTATTTAATAGGTAGGTACTTATATTTTATCATTTTTAATACACTTTACCCTATACTTTATTTTTATTATTTATTTAGAATGCATTATGACAGGAACGAGGTGTGCTGTTTATGGTTGTAATACAACTTACGCTTTAAAAAAAGCAGGCGAAAATATTATGTTCCATACCTTCCCCAAGTCAAAAGATATGGTTTCACAAACGATTAGGAGAGCATGGGTGGCAAGATGTAAAAGAATGGACAGTTTCAATCCTAATAATAGTCATATTTGTTATCGTCATTTTACGGAAAATGACTATGAAAGAGACTTACAGAGTGAACTGCTAGGTAAAAGAGTTTAACCTTTCCATCTTCATCCAAAGCTTCTTTAACTACAGATTAAATCTGGCAAGAAGAGTAGTTGAAAATGCATTTGGCATTTTAGCCAAACGATTTAGAGTTTTTTTGACTACGATTAATATGAATGTGGAAAAAGGGCAAACCATAACATTGGCATGTTGCACATTACATAATTTTTGAGACCCGAATGTCCCACTTCCATCCTAGAAGAGCTTGATAAAGACTATAGATTTCAATTTGGACTTTCTTACCAAACATGCTCACCAAGACATGCTTGCGTTGCTGCCCAAGAGGAGTTTTGTGATTATTTCGTGAATGAGGGAGCTGTGCCTTGGCAGCGGAATACATAAATAAAACATATTGTAACATTTCACACACTTTTTATCTAAGTATATTATCTTTAAAACTATGTACTCTCCTCTTTCTTGTCTAATGCCTCAAACAAAACTAGTATCAAAATATAACCTTCCTTGTGTTCAAATTTTCAATGTTAGTACTCCTGAAGTTCACGCACAACTTGACAGAAAATAGGACATGCCCTAATTCGTGAATTAACTTCATGAAGAAATTCATGAATTAATTCATGAAGAAATTGCCAGTGTAATAAACGTCTTTTTATAATAATTTGCCCTTGAAGTGACTTCATGAATTAATTCATGAAGAAATTGTCAATGTAAAACAGGCATCCACAGAGTGTGTACCAGTACAGGTGCAATAAAACCAAATGTCAAGTCCTATAAGCGCCTTTTATCGAACCTTTTGTGAAACATAATTTTCATAGTGTTTATTAAGAGTATTATACTCGTAATAAATTGAAACTAAAATTTGGCATACATTATTTTTAATATTAATTTATAAAATAATATCGCAAAAGATTAGTATCATACTTACCGTCTTTCAAACGTTCAAAATACTTTGTATAATAATAATATTTTATATTTGCCTCAGCCAGAGGCCCCGGCAACTAAATTCCACATGAGTCATAAAAAGTTCAACTTCAGTGCCTTGGTACATAAATAACTATTTTCGAAATTTTCTTCTATGCAATTATTCCATATATTGGCAATTTTATAAATTAATCCCTTAGTCTTGATACATTCTAAGTAAAAAATAAAAGTTCTCTGTACTCTTAATAGTGTATAAAAATCAAAGGATTGGCAAAAGTAGCTCAAAAACACAGAACATCCACAGAAAACCCACCCTTTCTATATTTTGAACGGTAGCTCCCGGCGCGCTTAGGAGATAGCAGTCTAGCGGTGACGTCACGCCGGCGGAGAGATTTGCCCGATCGAGCAATCTTGTGCGTCTACCGTTCTTGCCGACACCAAGAACGGTAGTAGCTCCCGGCGCGCTTAGCAGATAGCAGTCTAGCGGTGACGTCACGCCGGCGGAGAGATTTGCCCGATCGAGCAATCCTGTGCGTCTACCTTTCTTGGATTCCGCGTACCTGTAGTAGGACTTGGGCCAATGGGGCGCGAGGTCCCTGGCCGCGTGGGCGTCCTGCAGCGCCTGCGCGAACGCCCCCATCTTGACGCGGGCCGCCGACCTGTTGGAGAACAGCACGTGGTTGGTGGGGTCCAACGCGAGCGCGTCGCTGTACAGCGCCACCGCCGTCGCAAAGTCGCCATTCTGGCACGCCGTGTTGGACTGTCGCACCTGAAGAGAAAGGCTCATCCTTGGGTGACAGTAAATTTTATGACTTTTACTGTACTAAAATTTCGAGTCTATGCAGGGGGATCTTGGTTATCTTAAGAGATACGAGGTCCGTTAAATTAGGGCAAAGTTGTGGAATTTGATGCCGAGTAACATGGTAAAAAGAAATTTTGGCTGGCCCTTTTCGTTTTGAAAATAATGCGAAAAAACTGAAAACTGTCGTTCTCGTTTTTATTTTTTTAAACGAAAACGAATGGCGCTGGACATTTCTAAGTTAAACATTAGTAAGGCACTTTTTTACAGGGAATCTAAATATGACCTCTCATTTTTTTCTCGCCTCACTGGACAAAGATATGACGATCAACATTCATTTTTCTTATGGGCGCCATATTGGATTTTTGATGATGTCACACATTATGCTTTACATTGTTTTTCTTGCCGTAATATCAAATTAATCATTTTTGCAAAGAGTGCCTTGGATACATAAGCCACATAATGTTTGACATTCGTTTTCGGGCCTGTTGGCGAGTATGTAAAGTGTACTTACGGGGGAGGGAGCAGGAAAACACTATTTTAAAACGAATGGCATTGTACAGGGTGGCTCACTATAAATTGACACCCCCTTAATAACTTGTTACTTTTAGAAAAATGTTTTTTTTACAAAAGTTTTATATACCTACTAATACGATGTTTTTTGTGACACTATTGGACCTTATACAGTGTGTTCTAGAAAGCCGTGGCAGACATAACTTATGTTTTTTTTAATGGAACACCTTGTATATTTTTGGATTATTGAATTCTACGCATTTTTCTGATTCCAACAAAGTGTATATATGTATGTTCGCTCCAAATGTTATTGTCATTTTCAATAGAAATTAAATTTCAAACAATAAATCTGACGAAGTTTATTAACTAGTACTTTATTATTTAAAATTTCTCATTTCTCTCAATTTCCTTTCTTCATTGTGTTTTCCAACTTGCAAACTGTCAATAATAATTATTACTATAATTTGGCATTTATCTTCCATAATATGGCAACCTATGACCCAAGGAGTAATCCCTCACAAAAAAGGCTCAGTTCTGAACGAACGGTTGGAGCAAATATATATCATAATATGTACTTCATTGGAATCAGAAAAATGCGTAGAATTCAATAATCCAAAAATATACAAGGTGTTCCATTTAAAAAACATAAGCTGTCTGCCACGGCTTTCTAGAACACACTTATAAGGTCCAATAGCGTCACAAAAAACTTTTTATTAGTATGAAACGTTTGTAAAAAACTTTTTTCTAACCTCAAAAACTAACAAGTTAAGGGGGGTGTCTATTTATAGTGAGCCACCCTGTACATATTTAAAAAATATATAATATGTCATTATATGTAATGACATATAATGACATATTATTATAAGTCATTATTCACCAATTTTTGGCATGTCTGAACAAGACATTATGCTTTACTGTACATAACGTCTCTCCATCCCATTAAATTCCCTTATTTTATACAAAAACGAGTGAAATGACACTTTGCCATTGTACATAGGGTTCCCCATATTAAAGTACCATTTTAATATTCATATTGAAATGCAAAGGAGGTAAGTGATCGATGTTTTATTTAGTTGGCCATGATGATTTGTCATCTTTGGGGTAATTAAATTACTGTAATCAAGTAGGCGCCTTTCACCAAATAAATTTAATTAACTGTATGGAAAGGTGATTTCTTAATTTTCGTAATTGCTATGCGAAGTCTGCGAAGAAGTTGTGTAAAATATTCTTTATGGTTTGAAATTCATTATTTTTAGAGATAAACTTTTTTTTTGTTTGAAAGACCTTCAAAAACTGCCTCTTTTGACTTACCTACCATTTTCAAAATGCGAATCACTTACAAAGAAAATTGGCTAACAACCCTGCCTGATGTCATTGCCATGATAGTCAAATAAATGCAATTCACCATAAGTATAGTCCTCCTTACGGCAGAATGCGTGCGACGTAAGGGGGAAGAACTCGTAAATATTATGGAATTAGTCACAGTTCAGGGGCATAGCTCAATTTTGTTTAACTCACTGACTTAATTTTCATATAATAATTGTTATTTAATTTATTGTTAATATTATTCTTAACGGTGATGCCTTAGACTATGGAGGAAGGCAAACCCTTATAACATTGCCAATTATTTCTCGTGCTTGAGAATGCAACTTGCCAGCGGCTTAAAAAATGAGGTCTGTATGGTAGCCCAAATACGCAGTTAACTTTACGTACTATAGGAACAGGCACAAAACCCGTTGGCTAACTAATTTTGTCAGCCGACTCCTTCGTAGAAGTGCTGTGTTGCCGTATTTCAAAGGCGATGGTAGACGCGACGAAGTTGAAAAAATATAATAGGTGTTTTATCACACCGCGTTTAAAATAAATGATAAACAAAAATGGGTAAGTGGTCCCGTGATGCCAGCTTTATTTTTTCGGTATAACAGAGTTCAGAAATTCGGCTTCAATATGATAAAACTTGTATTCGCCAATAAATAACGACTACTCGTATAGGAAATCTCGCAACGCCGCCTGCATTCTTTAGAAACGTTTTCTTTCGTGCTTTGGACTATACCTACTTATATTTTTCAGTAATTTATGTCTAACTTATTTAACGTGTTAGAAAATAAATTGCCCCTCTGCTATCTTTTTCTACATCTTCAGTATTTGCATAATAGTCAAGTCAAGTTGAAGATGGTTTCTCAAAAACGAAATGTTGTAGAACAAATCTAAAAACGCCATCTTAAAGCCCGTTAAAAAGTGACATTAGAAAGTGTTTTTCTTTTTTTCTATCTGTGATAACTACAGAAAAATAAAATCGAAACAGCAAAATTTAACTTTTTTCAAAATATCTCAAAAACGAAAAATATATTAGAAATCTGTTTGCACCATTTTATTGACCTTAAAATTGCACAACTTTTTCCCCATTTAATCGCTGTTCTATCTCTCACCGTTTGCAAGATCCCCATGCTGTTCATTCATATCCGGGACACATTGTATATTTCTATTTTGTTTTAGGAAAGCAAATGAATATGTACGAGCAAGAACACCACCAAATGAAATCATCATATGCCCTTTAAATAAGACCTGTATCGATAGACTGGCGTTCGAGAAAGATATCTTCTACATGATGACATATACAAAACTTCAGTACTTTACTTCTAGAGAATACTTGGACCAGTATGGACAATATTTCATACTTATGACGGATATATGCATTTTTAAGTCATTATAGTTATGTCATAATGAGAAAGGATGATCCCGGCTATAGCTTCATATTCTGAAAAGTAGATGGCACCTATGGTCAACAATGTATTTTGCATTGTATTTTGTCTCAGGGAAGCGCATGGTGAGCCAGAGAACTGTCAAACATGACAGCCGTGAGCAGTCTTTATTAATACGCCAGTCAACGATGATCCATTGTCTCAATTCTCGACAGACAGTTGATGCTACCCTCGCAAGTTGGATTTCTGAGTCGTTTTATAGAAAAGTTGAAAATATTCGATGAAGCTGAAATTAGAAAGAACTCACAACCCGCCATAATGTTTAGGAGTCCGAGTTTGAAGAATCTTATTTGTGCTTTTTATACAGGGTGTTCGAAAAATAGACGGAGATATTTTAGAGGGTGATTCCCTGTTAAGAAATATGAAAAAAAGTTTCTATAAACATGGGTCCGGAAATGCAGAGTTTTCAAGATACAGGATGTTAAATAAAAAAAATAAAACATGAAATTATTAATGTCTTAAAAATTATTTACTCGATTCTGTTGAAATTTGGCAATGTTATTTGTTGTATTAAGAGGCTAATTTCGCCCTAACTAGATTAAATTTATTAAGTCCAGGGGCGTCCCGGGGGGCACCTTAGCGAATATTATTATCAAAAAAATGTACGCCACTACCTTTTTTGTAACTTTAATATTTTTTGTTTGATTAAGCATCTAAAAATACAACTTCTTTCCCTCTTGTATTGTTTTCCTATCTCACTTCGTTTTCGAGAAAAAAAAAACCGTTTTATTGCATGTCACTGGACAAAATTGGTTGTAGTGTACTTTATGTCGGTGAGATTGTATATATTTTTACTTGTCATTGATATGTTGCACACAGATTTACTTGTCGAAGAAGTCGAAATAAACTATTAGAACAAGACAAAACTTACCTTTTCCAAAAATAATTGTCTGCTAGCAGCTGGAAGCTCAGAGGTACCCTCTGCTTCAACCTGTAATATAAAAAAAACGTAATTATGCAGATATTTCCATTATTCATTCAACTAGTTAAATATCAACGTCAATGAGTGATCCAAAATCGTCAAGTTTTTGTTCCTTACCTTTTTTTTTGTGGAGTGAAAAATAAACGGGAAAATCGGGGTAGTACAGGGTTATTCATATAATATTCTACCTTTTTTGTTTTTAATTTTTTTACAATTCCTGAATTGAATACGCACGAATATAGCCAGGAAGAGTCCTACCTTATCACAGAGAATTACTGGAAGTTTAAAAATAAAGAAGAGATAAATAAAACACGACATGTTTTAACTAATATGCAGGAAGCAGCCATATTATATACTTCGTGGGAAATCCGAGACATTCTGTTAAAGATGCATAGAGTTATTTGCAAATATCATGGAGCTCAGTCTAGAGAGTGTTGAAAATGCATAAGTTTAGACCATATTGTTATCGCCCAGTTAAAAAACTGTATGAAAATTATAATAATTATAGAAGGCGAGAATATTGCAAATTAGTGTTGGAGAGGCAAGCGGAAAATGATCAGTTTATAGGTGCATATTTTTATCACTTGTAAAATTATCACTATAAAGATTACACTATACCAGTATTAACTAACCTATTACTAGACGTTACTATTATATTACTACTCCTACGGTTATTACTATTAGAGATTCTATACTGTGGACTGATGAAGTCACGGGCGTAGCCAAGGGGGGGGTTTCGGGGGTTCAAACCCCCCCCCCCCGAAATAAGCAAAATATTACCTAATATTATACCGAAAAAATACGAGGAGTGAAGAGTTAAATTATTATTACGTTTGAATTTATGTAGTAATAGTAGCGCCTAGCGCCATCTATTTTGTACTGTAGGGACACTTTGCGTTGTTTCTCGATTATTCGCCACGCCCCTCGGTCGAAATGAGCGGAACTTTGTGGAAGTTCGTGGAAGTTTCTGGACGGCTACTGGGCTGCTATATAAGCGGCGCCGCTGCGCGTGACCGCGCTTACGGCAGTATTGTTCCATGCGAACTCGAAGCGAATAAAAGTGAAAAGTGGTGAACGAATAGTGAAGAGAATTAAGTGTACCGTGTAAGTGAGTAATTTTAATGCGCTGTTATTCGATGACCTTGTTAAGGATAGATACGTGAATCATTATTACTGTCGAAAAATGGAGGGGAAAAAAGGAAGGGTGATAAACTTAAAGGTATGGACTACTGGAAAATTGGTGTAGTCAAGGTCAAGGGGTTTCTAATAAAGAAACAAATTTGGATTTAGCTATCAAAGCTTCAGCTACCTTGCATGCTGATAAGAAGACTGCCTACCCCGAAATCTAGTTTGGAATGCCTAGATATGTGCGATAAAAACCTTTATCCTAATATTTACACATTACTACAAATCTTGGCTACCATTCCTGTATCCACTGCTACCCCAGAAAGGTCTTTCTCGAGCCTAAGGAGACTGAAAAACTATTTACGAAACACTACAAGTGAAAACAGACTTAATGGTTTGCCTCTAATGAACACTATGGAACAGAAATTCATGCAGATGAAGTAGTGGATATATTTAAAAGAAAAAGCCGAAGATTTCTTCTTTAATGGTTTTAGATTTAGCGCAGAGGAACGAAATTAATTTATCCATTTCATTTAAAGTTAAGAACTTTATAAATATGTCGTAGTTTTTCGGATGAATATATAGATATTAAATTTCATGTAAGTATATTTTTGTTGTTTTATTTACTTCTCAAACTAAACCCCCCCCCCAAAACTAAATCCTGGCTACGCCCGTGGATGAAGTCATTTTTACCACATGTGGCGTTTTTAATAAAAGAAACACTCACTATTGGTCATCAGAAAATACACGACAGTTTATTTCAATTCAACGGCAAGGTCGAACTTGAATAAAATGTTTGGTGTGGTATTTTTCGGAATCACATAATTGGTCCAGTATTTTTGAGGGTGGTTTAACTGGACTAAAATATTTACAGCTCTTAAGAGGAGAAACTTTTGATCTATTGAATGAAATTAATGAGCCGAATATTGTTTGGCAACAAGACGGTGCTCCAGCACATAAATCAAAGCTGTCAAGAGGCATTTAGATGACACTTTTGTAGAGTTGATTGGTTCAAATTGGAACTATTTTATGGTCTGCCAGAAGCCCGGACTTGACCCCACTCGATTTCTTTCTGCGGGGCACTTTGAAGGACCGGGCATATGCGGAGAGGACAAATAATATCCACCAAGTTAAAGAAAAAATATCTCAGGAGATCAGAGAGATGAACGAGAAGGTATCGTGGCTAACTACAAGAGAAGTTTATTAAGAAGGTATTCTCTCGGTGTTGCACAAAATGGAAGCATTATAAAACACCTTCTATAATTTAATTTAATTCATGATAAAGTACCAGGTTCCATCCTTAAATATGCCTTTTATTAAGACTAAAATGACAGATGACTTAAAATATAACTTATGGAAAATGTCCACAGCAGTATTGGCTTTGTTGAATTTTCAATATATTATTATTGTACGTAATTGTGTGAATACAACAATTAATGTAAACTGCCAAATCTCCATTTTTTACAATTTCATATTTACATTTTTTTCCAAAATTAAAAACAAAAAAGTTGAGGGTGTAGAATGTTTGTGAATAACTCTGTACATACAGTGTACAGGGTGGTTCATTATAAACTGACACCCCCCTTAACTTGTTAGTTTTTGAGGTTAGAAAGAAAAGTTTTTGACAAAAGTTTTAGATAGTAATACAAAGTTTTTTGTGACGCTATTGCACTGTGTACAGTGTATTCTAGAAAGCCGTGGCAGACATAACTATTGTTTTTTTAAATGGAACACGCTATATATTTTTGCATTTTTTAAATCTGCTCATCAAGGCAATCAAAATGATATTAAACTTTGTGGCATTATCTTTTTCCGTTTTTGAAAAATTCCGTATTCAAATTTTATACTAAATTTATTTAACTCGAATTTGTGGATCTCGTGATAAAGATAGACGATCAATGTAATAACGAAAAATATTTACTTTAAACAAGAGAGTAACATAGTGGAACTTCAAAATGTTTAGGAGCTTTTAGGATTTTCCTGAAATTCTTTATTTCGAGAACACCCCCGTAAAATTTGTATTCTCCATCCGATTTTAGCCGCGTTTTTTTTCTAAAAATAGGCCACAAAAAACTCTACGCTGGTGCAAAATTTCAGGTCTTAATGTCAATTTTCAAGGCCTACTACAATTTTTTTTCTAGTAAAAAATGACGAAAACCATTTAGCGATTTTTTATTTAAAATCTGACACCACAGCGTTAATCAGAACAACCTAAAACCCCCGTATACCAAATTTGAACAAAAAATATACAGGGAGTTCCATTCTGCAGGTTGTGAAAGTTGAGCAAAATAGGAATTTGAAACTCATCTGGAGAGTCAAGTGTGCCATGGAATTACTTGTGTCGATGTGTAAAGATCCAATAAAAAATATACAAGGTGTTCTTCTCTGTAGCAACTCGAAATGCTGAATTTTTTAAACTTTATAAGGTCAAAAATCGAGTATATCAAAACACATTACAAACGAACTAAGTCTAAAAAATACAGAAGCCTGCCAGTCAGTAAGTCCATATGAGTTAAGGTGGCTGGTGTGCCACAACAGGAAACGCACAGAAAATGTATCATCTTAGACAGTGACTTTATTGATAAAGGTCCAACAATTTGAATTGTTTTTATTTGTTGGTTGGATGACGTAAAGAAATAAATTGCTTTTGTATTTATTAATATTTATTCAATGATTCCAGAGCACTCCTGACCAATATAAAGTTTAATAAAAATTCAGCATTTTGACATCGCCCAGAGAAAAAGACCCTGTACATTTTTGTATTGAATCTTTGCACACCAACACTTTGAGTAGTCCTGTTGATCATTCATCTGTTTTGACGGGATTCCATGGCACACTTGACTCTCCAGATGCCTTTAAAATTCCTATTTTGCTCGATTTTGACAACCTGCAGAATGGAACTCGCTGTACATTTTTTGTTCAAATTTGGTATACGGGGGTTTTAGGTTGTTCTGATTAACGCTGTGGTGTCAGATTTTAAATAAAAAAATCGCTAAATGGTTTACGTCATTTTTTACTAGAAAAAAAAATTGTAGTAGGCCTTGAAAATTGACATTAAGACCTGAAATTTTGCACAGGCGTAGAGTTTTTTGTGCCCTATTTTTAGAAAAAAAAGCGGCTAAAATCGGATGGAGAATACAAATTTTACGGGGGTGTTCGCACTTAAGATGAAACACCCTGTATACATCAGTAAAATTTGAAAAGGCTTCTAAACATTTTGGAGTTTCACTATATTACTCTCTTGTTTAAAACAAATATTTTTTGTTATTACATCGATCATCTATCTTTATCACGAGATCCACAAATTCGAGTTAAATAAATTTAGTATAAAATTTAAAAACGGAATTTTTCAAAAACGGAAAACGATAATGCCACAAAGTTTAATATCATTTTAATTGCCTTGATGAGCAGATTTCAAAAATGCAAAAATATATAGGGTGTTCCATTTAAAAAACATAAGTTATGTCTGCTACGGCTTTCTAGAACACACTGTACACGGTCCAATAGAGTCACAAAAGACTTTGTATTAGTATCTAAAACTTTTGTAAAAAAACTTTTTTCCAAACCTCAAAAACTAGCAAGTTAAGGGGGGGTGTCAATTTATAGTGAACCACCCTGTACATACTCCTGAAGAATCGTCCTGTAAATTTCCTTTGTGTTTGTGTAGCGTCGACGTATTATGAGGAAGGTGACTTCTTCTAAGACTGAACAAGCTTCTATAGTCCAAAGCACGAAAGAAAACGTTTCTAAAGAATGCGGGCAGCGTTGCGAGATTTCCTATACGAGTGGTCGTTATTTATTGGCGAATACAAGTTTTATCATATTGAAGCCGAATTTCTGAACTCTGTTATACCGAAAAAATAAAGCTCGCATCACGGGACCACTTACCCATTTTTGTTTATCATTTATTTTTAACGCGGTGTGATAAAACAACTATTATATTTTTTTCAACATCGTCGCGTCTACCATCGCCTTTGAAATACGGCAACACAGCACTTCTGCGAAGGAGTCGGCTGACAAAACCAGTTAGCCCACGCGTTTTGTGCCTGTTTCTATAGTACGTAAAGTTAACTGCGTATTTGGGCTACTATACAGACCTCATTTTTTTAGGCCGCTGGCAAGTTTTTTCCGCCGGCTCAGAGAGCTCAGTGGCGTTTCGTATGTTCGGGAGTTAACGTGTTCAAAATGAGTAAACAGGGAAGAACGTTGCATTCTCAAGCACGAGAAATAATTGCCAATGTTATAAGGGTTTGCCTTCCTCCATAGTCTCAGGCATCACCGTTAAGAATAATATTAACAATAAATTAAATAACAACTATATGAACATTAAGTCAGTGAGTTACACAAAATTGAGCTACGCCCCTGAACTGTGACTAATTCTATAATATTTGCGAGTTCTTCCCCCTTACGTCGCACGCATTCTGCCGTAAGGAGGACTATAAATACCAGAAAACAACTTGTTCCCTGATTCTACTATCGGCGACACTGATTAGTATTTAGAATGCAAGTGGTAGTTCGCCGATTATAATAGTATGCCGGACGGACTTCAGAACACGTCTACCTACTTCTGTCTAATAAGATCGCGGTAAAGGCAAAATTACCTGGTTTATTACTATGGAGCAACTTATTAATGTGTACCTACTCTGCATTATCATAATAATCCTATTGTTCTACTGCATATTTTCTGTGTCTTCGGGCATTTTATTCCTTTATCTAAAGAAACAGTTAGGTATATCTACCTTTTCGTTTTGGATATTTATAGTTTACAGTTATTTACATTGCAATGTGTGTAAGTGCTCCTTTTTTGGCAGAGGGCAACAATTAGTTTTGCGACATCGATGTATCGATAAGCTGATTACAAAAAACATTTTTTCTATGACTGTAAAGAAATTGTCTCATTGTATGTTCATTTTTAATTGGGAAATGTACTATATTGGACAGGGTGGGTGGCTCACTATAAATTGACACTCCCCTTAACTTGTCAGTTGTTGAGGTTAGAAAAAAAGTTGATTACAAAAGTTTTAGATACTAATACAAAGTTTTTTATGACGCTATTGGACTTTATACAGTGTGTTCTAGAAAGCCGTGGCAGACATAACATATGTTTTTTAAATGGAACACCTTGTATATTTTTGGATTATTGAATTCTAAAATACGCATTTTTCCGATTCCAACGAAGTATATACAGTGTGTTTCACTTCAAGTCGAGACAATTCATTATTTTTTTACGGGTTGACCAATTTTCAAAAACTTTTTTTTAAAATATAGTGCTCCGAAAGATCTACATTTTGACACTAATTTTTTTCAGATTTGTCTTTTCCATGACCTACTACGATCAAAATTATACTCCCAAAAACTGCAAAAGTACATTAGGCATTTTTTTAGAAAAAAAAATTATTAGCACAGTCGTATTGGCCATATCCGAAAACCCTACATACCAAGTTTCATGGTCATAACTTATACAGGGCGTTCACAAAATAGCTTCAAACATAGCCAAAATACGGTTTTTCGGAGTACTCTGAACAAACAACGAGAGATATTTTAAAATTATTTCTTTGCAGTTTGATTAGGGCTCACATAAGCCATCAATTCCCACGATTTCATGGCCCTGCCTTATACAGGGCGATCGCATAAAAAATACAAAAATCGAAAAAATCGATTTTCCTCTTGGTGTTTTTTTTGACATTTTTTCTACAATTTTAACTTATGCCTATTAAAAAACATAAACAATATTAAATTTTAGAAAGTATTTTCAATAAAAAGCTCCCTTTTCTTAATTTGAAAAAATTTAAAAATTTATTGGTATCCACGTATTCAGGGTGCTCTTTATTGAAAATACTTTTTAATAGGCATAAGTTAAAATTGAAGAAAAAAATGTAAAAAAACACCAAGAGAAAAATCGATTTTTTTTTAATTTTTGTATTTTTAATGCGAACGCCCTGTCTAAGACAGGGCCATGAAATCGTGGGAATTGATGGCTTATGTGAGCTCTAATCAAACAGCAAAGAAATAATTTTAAAATATCTCTCGGTGTTTGTACAGAGTACTCCGGAAAACCGTATTTTTGCTATGTTTGAAACTATTTTGTGAAGGCCCTGTATAAGTTATGACCGTGAAACTTGGTATATGGGGTTTTCGGGTATGGTCAATACGACTGGGCTATTCATTTTTTCCTAAAAAAATGCCTAATGTACTTTTGCAGTTTTTGGGGGTATAATTTTGATCGTAGTAGGTCCTGGAAAAGACAAATCTGAAAAATATTAGTGTCAAAATGTAGATCTTCCGGAGCACTATATTAAAAATTTTTTTTTTGAAAATCGGTCAATCCGTAAAAAAATAATGAATTGTCTCGACTTAAAGTGAAACACACTGTATATGTTATATGTTCGCTCCAACCGTTCGTTCAGAACTGAGCTTTTTTTGTGAGGGATTACTGCTTGGGTCATAGGTTGCCATGGAAGACAAATGTCAAATTATAGTAATAGTTATTATTGACAGTTTGCAAATATATTCCCGCTATGGAAAACAAAGTGGGCTATTTTAAGACTTCAGAAAAAAATGAAGAAAGGAAATTGAGAGAAACGAGAAATTTTAAGAACATAGTTAATAAACTTCGTCAGATTTATTAATAATAAATAACATTTAGAAAAAGGATATATTTATATGTACAGGGTATCCCAACGAAAACTTGACCCCCCCAAAAATTCGAAAACCGAACAATATTTGAAAATTCGCCGAGACCTGTCGATTTTTGTTTTTGGGGGGAGCTTTTTTGACAGTCATGCCAACCCGATATGTTCATCCCCCTAATCCCTAGCAACCCCAACTTTAAAATTTCAAATGGAACTACCCCCTTGTGGCGCGTCATTTTAAAGCCCTTTTTATTGTGAATACAGTGATGCGTAGTTTTTAGAATTCTGTTTAGATTTGACAGAATTATTGGCTAAAAACGGAAAGTTGACAATCCACTGTTTCTACACAAATGCCCGCCACTATTAAGTTTTTTATCTACTATACACGACCAAATTACCTAGTTTTTATTGACGTGTCGATCAGTTTACAAAAAAGTCACAAATGAAAAAGCTGAAGCAAAACAAAAAAGTTAGTTTCAGCCTGCTATTGAAAGTATAAACGTGTTTTTGAAATGGTTTATTCTATCATGGAAAGGTTATAATTTGTTGCAATTCGTGCTGTGGCTTTAGCGCAATCATGATTTCGATAACAAATTTGACGATTGAGGCTAATATGCCTTATAGAAATGTTGTTTGTTTAAGAGATACAGGGCGTTGAAGGTTGATTTCTTGAAATTGAATTATGGCTACATCTCCCAAAATAATGAAGCTGCTGAACTGAAATTTGGCACCGCTATGTTTTTGAGGATGGAGAATAATCTAAAAATATCAATTTTGCGGTATCTCACAGAGGGCGCCACTTGCGCTGTTTTTGGATCGTGTTTTTACTCCTAACTTTTTTGAGGTTATCTTTTTGATGTTGCAGGTCCATCATTTTAAGGCATCATTTCATTCTGCAACAAAAACGTACTCTTGTTTCATAACGACAAAATCAACCGTTTGCGTTGAAATTGGCAAAATGTGCCCCGAAACACCTGTTGACTTCAATATTCGAAACATAAATTTTCACCTACCGCTTTCAAATGTTACAAATCGACTGTACATTCAAAATAAAGAAAAAAATGCCAGATGGGCATTGGTCGAAACACCATTTGTTTTCTTGAAATAGAGTGTCCAAATTTTGCCAAGTTTCAATCCGTTCCATTTTGAAAACAAAACATTTTTGGTACATTGTTCATAGCAATTTTTTTCTCACTTTAAGTGGTACAGTGAATCTGTAACATTTGAAAGTAGCAGGTAAAAATTGTATGTTTCGAATGTTTGAGTCCACAGGTGTTTCGGGGCACATTGTGCCAATTTCAACGCAATGCGGTCCATCACTAAAATGATGGACCTGCAAGATCAAAAAGATAACCTCAAAAAAGTTAGGAGTAAAAACACGATCCAAAAACAGCGCAAGTGGCGCCCTCTGTGAGATACAGCAAAATTGATATTTTTAGCTTATTTTCCATCCTCAAAAACATAGCGGTGCCAAATTTCAGTTCAGCAGCTTCATTATTTTGGGAGATGTAGCCATAATTCAATTTCAAAAAATGAACTTCTCTTAAACAAACAACATTTCTATAAGGCATATTAGCCTCAATCGTAATATTTTGGCCCCAAATATGTGCAGTTGCTCTATGGACCATTATTAACGGGACGCCCTGTATGTGCGGAGAGGTGAATGACACACACTGTATAATATCTCCATAGCTTTGACAGTTACCCACCAACAGAGGCTGGGCATCTAAAAATGATCACCCCTAAGGCCTAAATGGAATTTTAGACTCGATGGCTTCCTGCGTGGTCACCAGACCGTCGACAGCCGACGTTCGCGTTTCTCCTCCAGACGAACTTTGCGGTCCGTCGTCCGGTCCTGCCCTGTAATTGGGGCGGCGCCCCCCCCCCCCCCCCCGGTCGTTTTTTTCTGACCGAGGGGGGCGCCCAGGTAAAGCCGGAGAAGATTGGCCGAAAGTCTAAAATCACGGGGACGACGGCGAGAACAGGAAACGGTCGGCGTTTGACCGAATAGTGTCTATCATGGTCGGTGGAAGGCACTTTTTTACGTAGATTCCAGTGGCGTACACCGTTTTTCTTTAGATGGTCTCAATTTCGAAATAATGGCCAGAACTTTGTTTTTTTTAAATGGAACACCCTATACAGGGTGTCCGCAAATTACACCGACAACGCTTGACAGATGATAGGAAATGTGATTTTAAGAACTTTTTTTAAATAAACATATGTCCGCTGACACGTAGTTGTTTTTAATATTTGTAACTACAAAAGATATCGATTTCAAATTTGGTAGGGATTATAACGTCAGAAGGTGCTATTAAAACAAGTAATGCAGGATTTCTTAGAGAGCCAGTGGCGTGCGTAAGGGTAATTCGACCTTCCGTTTTTCAAAAGAACTTCTACACAGATTGATTTTATATAAGTAAACGGAAATGGTTCTGCAATCCCCAATCAATTCTAAACAAAAAATGTGCCTTTCAATTTTATTTTCTGCTAGATCGTATTTCCAAAGCCTTCTATGGCTTTTTGTATTTTTAAGAAGTAATGTGTTTTTCATGTTTTTCAGTTAAAATTTCAATTTTTACAAGCCAGGGAGTCACTTCTCAATAAAATTGAAAGACACATTTTTTGTTTAGAATTGATTGGGGATTGCAGAACCATTTCCGTTTACTTATTAAATCAATCTGTGTAAAAGTTCTTTTGAAAAATGGAAGGTCGAATTACCCTTACGCACGCCTCTAGCGCTCTAAAAAATCCTGCATTACTTGCTTTAATAGCACCTTCTGACGTTATAATCCCTACCAAATTTGAAATCGATATCTTTTGTAGTTACAGAAATAATTAAAAAAAATCGTTTCAATGAGTAAATTTTGACACGCTGTATATTAAAAACAACGCGTCAGCGGACATATGTTTATTCAAAAAAAGTTCTTAAAATCACATTTCCTATCATCTGTCAAGCGTTGTCGGTGTAATTTGCGGACACCCTGTATATTATTAGCTCATTAGATAGCCCCATTGATGCTGATTTCAATGATATAAGGTTTGATGGGTCTGTCTCAAACAGTTTTGGAGAAAAAATATAATCCGGTTTAATGCAACACCATTTAAATAAATCACTTAGAATCAAGGTAGGTCATATTATATTACCAAAAACAAATTTTACGTTCTTTATGCACATTTTTATAATAAATTAAAATAACAGTTTAAACTAGATAATTAAAGCAAATATTCAAACTGATGTCCGTTATTGTCAATACAAAAATTACACACCTTTTGATAACACTTTGAACTGCATTATGGATATGAATATTTGAAATAGAATTTACACAGTCTATAAAATTTTGTCTGAGTTCATCGATATTAATGCTAGTTTTTTTGTATAACTTATCTTTAATGTGCCCCCAAAAGAAAAAATCTAGCGGTGTTAAATCCGGCGACCTTGGGGGCCAACGCTCCGGTCCATTAGTTCCCATCTAGTTATTTCCAAAAACGGCTCTGACATTATGAGGTGGTGCACCATCATGCTGGAAAACTGATTTCTTGTCTCATTTAATGGAAGATTGTCCATAAATTGCTGAATAAGATACTGGTTTAAGATTTCATAATACCGTTGACAGTTTAGTCTTTCTTGATAAATGTGATATTTTAAAACACGATTGCCATGTAGAGCGCACCAAACACTAAAACCAAACCGCCCTTGGATTCGAACTTCGACAGTATCATGAGGATTGATATCAGACCAATAATAGTGCTCGTTATGTCTATTGAAAATTCCGGCACTGCTAACATAGGCTTCTTCTGTCCAAATCACATTACTAGCAAAAAATTGATCTTGTTGGACACTTTGACGATACCATAAGCAAAACTCCAGTCGCCGCTCAAAATCGGTTGGTTCCAAATGATGCATTTTCTTAATTTTATATGGTCTGAACCAATGACGTCAAAACCTAAAGACGTGGTGCCCCATTGTTAAAACGCCCTTTATTTTGACTCCAAGATTAAATATATCCATACTACTCTAAAAATATGCTACAAACAAAGACAGAAAGTCAACCATCAACCAACTATACACCCGGTGATTCCCGGTTATAGTTCCTCCAGAATCACACTTAGATATCGCATGTTTTTTCTTCTTTGGGGGCGCCGGAGGCATCGGAACCTCACCTGAAGACTCGGGGGATGGTCTAACGACGCCAGCCTCCGAGCCTAGAGTCCAAATAAGTTCGCTACAGCTCGACAAAAAGGGACAATTTCTGACAATCTCGCAACATTTTCGGAATAATTTAATGGAGCGCTTAGATTGTGATTAGTTCTGGGCGTCAAGCGTTTATCAAAACAAACTTGTCTATAGGTTCTGACGTCATTGGTCTGAACTTATATATTTTTTAATTATTTAAAGCACGACGTCTTGAAATCCCAGATTGAGATTTAATTTGACGACTTGAAATTGAAGGATTTTCAATCGCCATTCCAATGACATTGAAAGCAGTTTCTTCAGCATCTTCAATGTTGTAATTTTTGGGTCTTGGCTTATTGAAGGTCCCATGATTGGTGAGATTTTCTTTTAATCCTAGAAAAATAGATTTATGAGGTTGTCTTCTTTCTGGATAGCGATTGAAGTATAGTTCGGATGCCATATCAGGATTATTATCATTTAGGATATAACAACAACAAGACATTGTTTACTTTTAACTTAATAATGCGTATTTATGTGTAACCATGCAAATTAATGGCGTTCACTTCGATTACAACTGTTATAAGTAACGTGTAAATACTGTCATAGATGACATACGCCTACTGAGATTAGAAAAAAATAAATGGTGTTGCATTAAACCGGATTATATTTTTTTCTCCAAAACTGTTTGAGACAGACCCATCAAACCTTATATCATTGAAATCAGCATCAAAGGGGCTATCTAATGAGCTAATAATATATAGGATGTTCCATTTAAAAAAACAAAGTTCTGGCCATTATTTCGAAATTGAGACCATCTAAAGAAAAACGGTGGAACACTGGAATCTACGTAAAAAAGTGCCTTAAGAAAGTTTTTACAGAAATCAATTATCTTTAGAAACAAAAAAGTTATGAAGGTTTTAAGATATCGCTCAAAATCGAAAAACGCCCTCTAGCGGCGAAACGGTAAAATATATCGAAATGCGGTTTGCGGCAATGAAGTTTTCACGAAATTTAAGCTCGAGAGTGGGGGGTTCATTTTTTTCTATCTGGCTTAGAAATGGGTGTTTCCTATTAAAAGTGCCCAAATTTGCCCACCCTGTACAGTGAGGACGAGAAGGTTGGAACAAATTCGGTAAAATGTTGAGGTGGCGAATAAAAAAAAATATTTAGTAAATAAAATATTTGAAGTTTTTGCGGTGAGTAGACTGTGTACGTAGTGTTTCGGGTTATATTAATTTTACCAAAGATTCTAATAACATATATTAACATAGAAAGATCCTAATAGTAACATATAAAATGAAGTTTTATGTAGTGTTTTTTTATTACTAAGGTTGTTAGCACAAAAATCTCTAAAAAAATACTAGAATTGCCTTTGCAATTGCAATAAAAATAGGTCTGGAGCTACTTTTTGCAATGCAATAAAACTTGCCACAGATGACTCAAAACGGAGTTAATGCGCGTGCGCACAACAAGAATGTCAGCAATTTTTATTGCCGACTCTAAACAGGGCTTTTATAGAGCCGCAGATGGAGCCCCCCGGACTTCCTTCTCAGTCCCAAAAACAAAAGCATCAAAGCCGCCGCCGATGTTTACCCCGATGTTTACATTCTCACGGCGCATCGAAAGCAAGCACTCATCTAAAAGCTTTTGTTCGCTTAATTGCCACCGTTCAAACAATTCATTACGGAACCATTCGGCCCCATTAGTCGCGCTGTTTGCCAAGAGGATTCACGACATATACAGGGTTTCCCAACGAAAACTTGACCCCCCCCAAAAAATTAGAAAACCGAAAAATATTTGAAAATTCGCCGAGACCCGTCGATTTTTGTATTGGGGGGAGCTTTTTTGACAGTCAAGCCAACCCGATATGTTCATCCCCCTAATCCCTATCAACCCTAACTTTAAAATAAATGGAACTACCCCCCTTGTGGCCCATCATTTTAAAGCCCTTTTTATCGCGAATACAGCGATGTATCGTTTTTAGAATTCTGTTGAGATTTTACAGAATTATTGGCTAAAAACGGAAAGTTGATAATCCATTGTACGCGTAGTAATTTTTACAAATGCCCGCCACCATTGAGTAAACCCCTATTATTCCTTTACTCAATGCCGCCACTAAAAAGTTTTTTATCTACTACACAGGACTAAATTACCTACTTTTTATTGACGTGTCGATCAGTCACAAAAAAGTCACAAATGAAAAAGCTGAAGCAAAACAAAAAAAGTTCATACGAATTCACACCTTATATATTTTTAAAATATGTAACAAAAAGTCACTGTCACAAAAAAGTTCCGTTTTTTTGCTTGTAACCACGATATCGTCAATTCCATTGAATTGACAAGTAGATGGAAGGAGTGTAGAGAGAGAAACTGGCAGCCAAACTTGAGTAAGTGAAATAGTAAATAAATCAGCTGATTCCGGCAAAAACCACATAACCCAAAAGAGGTGTTTGTCCTAACTTTCTATTTTTGTGTCCTGTGCTTCAAACGAGTTCCGTTGTCAAACGTCATTTTAGTTTTCCTTCTGTCCCAAGTCCCAGTACGAATAGGAGTAATTATTGTATTATTTATATTTGATTTGAGTTCGTGTCGTGGTGGCAGTTTCGTATAAAACGGCGTTGAGTTTTCTTAGTTGGTGTTTGGTTTAATATTATTTTTAGATCGGAGGGAAAATTTAATTTAGCTATAATATTCTCTCTGTTTAAGTTGTAAATTACAAAAAAGAGGGTCAACTCCTGTTGTGTATTTGGATGTACCAAACGGGGCGGAAAGAATAAGAATAGTGGGGTTTCTTTTCATTCGTAAGTCTTAAAAATCTTTGCTAATAACTTTGCAGTTTTCCAAGAGATGAGGTGATATTAGAGACAAGTGGATTGCAGCAATAAAAAGGAAAAATTTTGCACTGTCTACAAGTATTTACTTGCATTTGTAGTCAATAATTTATTGAGAGCAATTTCATAGAGAATTTTGGCAGCGCAAACTTAAAAAGTACGTAATTACTGCAGTTTTTTATTTTCCAAGTCATGATGGAAACTCTATCAAGGGAAAAACTGGCAAAATATTGTGCTAATGAACGCTCTTCGTAGTCAAAGATGGAATTAATCTTGAGGTTCTGGTCCCTTTAATAAGGTAATTATTTGTAATTCTTTTTGTTAGATGCCTAAACATTAAAAATTATATAAAAATATGTAAAAGCTACCTGTCTTACATGCTTTTCCTATTAAATTAATTTTAAAATTAATAAATTAGTTAAGATAAGTAATTAAAGTTGAAAATGTATACCTTATCCTAGATATTTTGTCGCCTTTATTTTAAAATAAACTTTGATTTTGGAATTTGTATTTTATTTGTCTCGATTTACTTCCAGGTATATAAAATTGCCATGTAATTTTTTTAATCAATTCACTACTTTTTTTGTGCAATATTTACATAATTGTGGTTATATAGAAAAATTCTCATTCCTACAAACAAGCCCCGAATTTCGGAATATAGATCATACAATAAAGAGAATTACGGAACATGCCCATTAAATTCGCCCATTAATATGCAACATCCCTATATACCTCCTTTGCCTGAATCAGCTGACACGTTCATTAGGCGTTCCTTGTCTTACTTATTGCCATTTGAAACCTATCTCTCTCTAGAGTTGGCTGCCCCAAACAACAATGAAAGTGGTACCTGTGCGACTTCCATTGTACTTATCAATTCGATGGTTTATTCTATCGCGGAAAGGGTAGAAATTGTTGCAATTTGTTATCGAAGTCATGATTGCGCTAAGGCTACATTACGAATTGCAACAATTTCTAACCTTTCCGCGATAGAATAAACCATTTCAAAAACACGTTTACACTTTCAATAGCAGGCTGAAACTAACGATTTCGTAGTTACAAGCAAAAAAAATTGGGACTTTTTTTGCCACAGAGACTTTTTGTTATTTTAAAAAGATATAAGGTTTGAATTCGTGTGAACTTTTTTTTGTTTTGCTTCAGCGTTTTCATTTGTGACTTTTTTGTAAACTGATCGACACGTCAATAAAAACTAGATAGGTAATTTGGTCGTGTGTAGTAGATAAAAAACTTATTAGTGGCGAGCATTTGTGTAAGAAATTACCACGCTACAGTGGATTGTCAACTTTGTGTTTTTAGCCAATAATTCTGTCAAATCTCAACTATTTCGGTTTTCTAATTTTGGGGGGGTCAAGTTTGTCAACCCTGTATTAAGGAAAAGCGACGTTCGGACGTTCGTTCGCATTGGTAGAGCCGACGGGAGCAGGAGTTGGACTATAGGTTTCCTAAGCGTAACGGTGCATTTTAATGATTGATTAGCGTGATTATAACCGAGCGCAAAAAGGAGAAAAGAAAGGGCCTACACGGGCGTTCATAATAAAGAGCGGCGAGGAATGCGTGAGAATTAATTATCTAGGTTGTAGGTACCATGTGATCACGTATATTTTTACACCCTCCCTTATTTTCTATATTTTTGAGGCTAGGAAAAAAGTTTCAGATAAAAGTTGAAGAGGCCAAAGCAAAGCGGTGCTAAATCGAACTTTAATGGAACACCCTGAATATTTTTAGATATTTGAGGTCTGCTCATTCTCACAATTTCGATAATGTATCCATGTAATATGTTTGTTTCAAGCGTTTGGAAAATATTCGACCTTTAAAGTTCCAATTTTGCACTTTTGATGTCAATTTATGAAACTTTGGCCTTGTACACACTGTGGTCATTGAAGTGTCTAACACATATGGGACTTTTTTTTATTTATTAATTAATTGCACAACCAAAATACAGACATCGCCGAAAGTTCATGCATGTTCAATAATCAATAAATAAGTACCCTTATTTCAAAAAATTCAGCAAAAAGTTATTAAGAGAAGTTGTTTAGAATTAAAAGCTATGCGCAAATACCAAAACAGCCTCCTAAGAAAAAAACAATTGAATTAATTTCTACAGTTTCTTAATAAACATTTAAAATAAACACGGAAAGATTTTTAGTACCTGTAATTATAAATAATAAAGGATGTTTTTAGTGGCATGTCAGGCAAAGGATGTCAATTGAAAAAATTGCACTCCAGCCGAGACTCGAACTCGGGACTCCTACTGTGGCCGTAGGCCTTGAAAATTGACATTAAGACCTGAAATTTTGCACCAACTTGGATTTTTTTGGTAGCTTATTTTTAGAAAAAAACTCGGTTAAAATCGGATGGAGAATACAAATTTTACGGGGGTGTTCGCACTTAAGATGAAACACCCTGTATGTTTGCAAGAAAATTATTTCCTTCTGTTAACGACGACATATTTTGCAGAATTTTGAGACAAATTTCCAATAGATTAACACATCTATTCTGTAACGTACTGCCCCTGTTTTTTTTCAATTATATGATGATATACGGCCTGAATACCTGAATTGCGCTAAACACTATATAAGAAAGGATGACTGAATATGAAGATTTGTAGCTGTATATGCACGAACACCGTGCCGTAAAGCCGCGTGCCTCGGTGCGCCTCGACTGAGAACTGAGAGCGTGAACGAGGCGTTTGGCATGGCCTGACAGTGTGACGTTGCAGCGGAGGGGAGGGGATGGCTGCAGGCTGCAGGCCTTCTATCGGCACCGTCTCAATAACAAGGCCCGCCAGCTGAAAGCTATGAGTCATCCAAGGGAGGTGAGCCTAAGGCGCCAAATTCAAATTTCAAGATGTCAACTTGGTAAATTTGGTAAAAAAAAACACTTTAAAATGATTGTTTACATATATAGCTCATGGTTTTACAACACGGATAATAATCTACGAGAGTGAAAGTCACATTTTCAAGGGCTTTTGGTGCATTTAGATATCTACCGGTAAAATTTTCGTAAATGCCAAATATTTCTTATTTGCCTGCCTAGATACAACTAAATTCGAATAAATAAAACCATAAAACTTACTGATTTCAAGGTGGTTACGTTTAATCACTTAAAATTGTTAGGTATATCACTCTCCAACAACAGTCCAAACCAAAACCCTGGAAAACTGTAGGAACAAAATCTCTTTTGATGGCCTTCACCCACTTTTCCCTTAAAATGGAGTCTTTATGGAGGAAAAAGCGGACACATTAGGACCGCCTTTGCGGTTTACCTTGCAGTTGGGAACGGAACACGTCCACGGCATGATTTAAATTAGTCCGAAACTATAGACACAACTTAAAACCTATAAACTAAAATTGAACTTTAATCACTTTGTTCTGAACCACTGCATGCTGTTTTACCACCTTATTGATAAAACTCCACGTCCTATATTACTAAAAAAACACAGTCCAACACACAACAAACGTTCTTTAAAACAGGAAAATCGCCAGACAAGTAAACGTAAATAACTACAAAAAGCTACCTCCCGACCTCCCCGTGATGACGTAGTGACGTTTCGCGTCGCCAGCTGGCAGGCCTTTATCATTGCGACGGTGCCGCTCACGGGCGTAGCCAAGATTTAGTTTTTGGGGGGGGGGGTTTAGTTTGAGAAGTAAATAAAACAACAAAAATATACTTACATGAAATTTAATATCTATATATTCATCCGAAAAACTACGACATATTTATAAAGTTCTTAACTTTAAATGAAATGGATAAATTAATTTCGTTCCTCTGCGCTAAATCTAAAACCATTAAAGAAGAAATCTTCGGCTTTTTCTTTTAAATATATCCACTACTTCATCTGCATGAATTTCTGTTCCATAGTGAATGTTCATTAGAGCCAAACCATTAAGTCTGTTTTCACTTGTAGTGTTTCGTAAATAGTTTTTCAGTCTCCTTAGGCTCGAGAAAGAACTTTCTGGGGTAGCAGTGGATACAGGAATGGTAGCCAAGATTTGTAGTAATGTGTAAATATTAGGATAAAGGTTTTTATCGCACATATCTAGGCATTCCAAACTAGATTTCGGGGTAGGCAGTCAAGTTAGCTGAAGCTTTGATAGCTAAATCCAAATTTGTTTCTTTATTAGAAACCCCTTGACCTTGACTACACCACTTTTTCCAGTAGTCCATACCTTTAGGTTTATCACCCTTCCTTTTTTTCCCCTCCATTTTTCGACAGTAATAATGATTCACGTATCTATCCTTAACAAGGTCATCGAATAACAGTGCACTAAAATTACTCACTTACACGGTACACTTAATTCTCTTCACTATTCGTTCACCACTTTTCACTTTTATTCGCTTCGAGTTCGCATGGAACAATACTGCCGTAAGCGCGGTCACGCGCCGCGGCGCCGCTTATACAGCAGCCCAGTAGCCGTCCAGAAACTTCCACGAACTTCCACAAAGTTCCGCTCATTTCGACCTAGGGGCGTGGCGAATAATCGAGAAACAACGCAAAGTGTCCCTACAATACAAAATAGTTCGGCTGCAACTGCGTCTGCCTCTCGTCAAAAGATGGCGCTAGGCGCTACTATTACTACATAATATATTCAAACGTAATAATAATTTTACTCTTCACTCCTCGTATTTTTTCGGTATAATATTAGGTAATATTTTGCTTATTTCGGGGGGGGGGGGGGGTTTGAACCCCCGAAACCCCCCCCTTGACTACGCCCGTGGTGCCGCTTCTATCCCGTCTGCCTCGGCTGTAGCCCCACACAGCCCCAACGAACGAGCCGCTACTGGCAATTAATATTGCCCGGCATGTTATATTCTCACGAAAAAAAGCGGAAAGCTCCCTCCCATATCTCCCGGCGCATCCTCGCGTCCCCCACCTCCTCTAACCCCTGGGAAATTACAGATGCTCGCCGGCCGTAACTGTACTTTAATAGGCGGCCAGAGCGGCAGCGCCGCCACGTCCTGTCGTCCGGCTCTTCTTTCTTCGGCGCATTCCATTCTATTTTTGCCGCGAGCGCGCTGCCTGCGCGATGCCGAAGCGAAGAGAGACAACAACAACAAAAAAATGGAAACTCGGAGACGGAAACGGCGGGAGAGTGCGAGGGAAAAGCCCCGCCCGAGGATGGGCTTCGAAATTTGGCGGTCTAGCTCGCTTCGAACGCGATTTTCTGGTGGTAAGAGTGTGGTGTATTCAGCGCCGGTTTTAGCTTGACTACCGCCAGGTGCTCCCAAGCAGCATTTTTAGTCGCCGTTACGTTCCGGCGACATTTGTTTACAACTTTAAAGTTGTGATTACTACTGATAGGAACGTAATTACTACGTTCCTATTACGTCCCTGTGACCAGTGGTGGAGACGTAGCAGCGTGGTCACCACTACTTTGTTGGATTTGTTTGCTTCTTTACATTCGCGTCCTTGCTTTGTCTTTGTCTAAATAATTAAAAAGTATTCTAGCCCAGCATCTTCCGTCATTTTTCAATACCCGGGGAAAATATAAGTACCTAATATTTATTTTTAACTTATGTCTACGAATAATGGTAGGTATAAGAAAGGTATTAATTTGCTGATTTATTTCTCATTGCTAGATTCAAGAAACTAAAACGATTGAAAATTTTCTGTCAAATATGACATTGATAGATTGAAAAGTAACAACGCGCCCTCTCAAAATGCATGTTTTAACACTTTTTTATCAGGAAGATAAATTACGAAAATGTGCGAAATTACCTAAAAATGCTGAAAAATGCATTTTTAATGTTTCTACAAGTTATACGAGTTCATTTTTGCTCAATTTTCTCTTTTTTGGGACAATTTTGAAGAAATAACTATTTCAGTACCAAAGGAAATTGACATTTGATATTAATGGCGTCTATCATTTTATTAGAAAATATGGCGTAATTTTCAGTAATTACTTCTAAGTATTATTTACCTTAAAATGGGTGTTTGAAGGCTTTGCCACTTAACTGGTAGTAACGGCAACTAGACTTTTTTCACTTTAAGGTAATTCCTACCTTTAAGACGAAAATTAGTTTTAGATATTTTAAACTCTAAAGTCCTAATTACTACAAGAGAACTTCAAAGTTCCAGAAGCCTCGTTTAAGTTCCGAATGCTACTACTAGGTTCCATTTGGAACTTTAACCTATAATTTTTATATGTGAGTGTTGTTTTCAGCCGGTGTGTGTTTCGTGCTATAATTTGAAATGTTGATATTTAAAATTGTAGCCACTCAAGAGAAGCGTTTTGTATTTTTCTATTGAAGACAAGTGCTCGTGTTTCGATTCGTTTCATCCAACTGCTGCTTTAATTTTCTATAAAATGTGAATGTGTGTCTATAATTTTTCTTCTTTCTAATGGCTGACATTTTCATCACTTCGCAAAAACGACCCAATCCTTCAAACGATTGTAAGGAACTAAATGTAGTTTCCATTTTGGTCCCTATAGAAGTGACAGTTACTTTAAAGTATTTTTTTTTAGTAATTGGAACTTTCTAGTAATTTTAAAATGGAGTGAGAAGTAAAACTTACCATACAGTAGTTTTCTATAGTAGCGGAAAAGTTAATTTCACTTTAAATATGACTATATAGTTCCGTAACTTTGGAGGTATTTCTAAAGTCGTTAAGATGTAGAAGTTACTTTCACCGTTACCATAAAGTAATGAAAACTTTAAAGTGATAAACAAGTAACACAACAAAGTAATTGTGACCCATTGAATATAACTTTAGAGTTACCGTGACTTTAACGTAATTTTGCATAGTAACAATTCCGTTCCAGATAGGTACTTCAAAAACTACTTAGAAGTACTGAAACCATAAAGTTCCAACTTGTAGTAATAATTACTACGTAATTACTCATACTTTCTCAATATAAGTAATAAAAACTAATAAGTCAATTTTTAAGTAATAATTACGTAATAACTACTTATTCAAAGTTCCCATCTAAGTTACCGCAACTTTAATGCTGCTTGGGTGAGTTCAAAAAACGCGTTATCTTTCCTCTCATTTTTTTACTTTTGCCCGAAAAACTAAACTTTTTACTTGGAAGGTAATCAGAAATTTTAAAAAATTGAATCTTTGTGATACAAAATTACGCCGCAAGAAATCCCAAGCAAAACATATATTATTCTAAACATCATTTATTATATTATTCTTGTTAACTGGTGGTATTTTTTTTTTGTTCAGTATAACTCATAACATTTGTAGCATTCAAACATACTAAAATATTTATACTGAAAGATTGCGCTGGTATATAGGTAACAATTTCGCAATGTGTACGAAAAGTTAAATGGGCCTTTATTGGCCGGGTTTTGAATATCTGGTCACTTTTGATGGGCGATGGCTCCGCGTTTGACGTTTGATGTTTACGTCTCGCCAGGGCCTACTTATTGAAAAAATCGTACAATAATGGGCTACTTCAGTGCCGATTTCTGAGCTTTTAATGACGGTTCTGAGACACTTCACTGCCGATTTCAAGAAATAGTTATTTATGTACCAAGGCACTGAAGTTCAACTTTTTATGACTCATGTGGAATTTAGTTGCCGAGGCAAATAAACCACATGAGTCATAAAAAGAACTTCAGTGCCGAGGTACAGGGTGTCCACGAGATATTTGACCCCCCCACTAACTTTTTTATTTTTTGAGCTAGAAACACGAATAGAAAAGCATTTTGTAGAGAATTTTATTATTTTTTTTGCGGTTTTATTGCATTTTATATAGGGTGTTTAGAAAAAGAGTGGCAAACTAAACTTATGTTTTTTTAAATGGAACACCCTATATATTTTTGCATTTTTGAAATCTGCTCATCAATGCAATTAAAATGATGTTAAACTTTGTGGCATTATCTTTTTCCGTTTTTGAAAAATTCCGTTTTCAAATTTTATAGAGTAAGATCGGGGAATATGGAATACCATTTTTATTTCTTTAGAAAAGACATATTTATTAACAAAATAATTTATTCATTTTTGAGTATATTACGCTCATGTCTATTGCTTATATATTGCAATAAGTAGTTTTGATCAGTAATGTTGTAAAATAGGTAAAATTGGTAACTTAAGAAAATGACACATTTTTCAAGTAAATGAAAAGCGGGGGGGTAATATGGAATAGTGGTGTCGGATATAAAAAAAATCAAAAATATTCCCAAAACTACTGCACATTTATTTTATTTTCTAAAAATATATTAGATAATCTATTGAAAAATCACAAAATATACTATTTTTTAGTAAACTATATTAAAGTCGGGTTAAGTGGAATATAGGCTTGGCGACATTCCATATTACCCTCCCGATGCACCTTAGGAAAAACCAGTTGTCAACAATTAAGGGAAAGCATATTGTTCCTGCTTTAACATTAGTTACATCAACTCATGTCACTTGCCACTTACCTTGTTGTTAAAAGTTGTTATTTTGATGAAAATACCCGTGTTTCACACTCAGATCAGACACTGTTCGAAAACTTTGATAACCTCAAAAACCAAATAACTGATGCCCTGCAGTATAGAAGCGCGCAGGGCCAAAGTCTTTGATATGAGTGGAACAACAGTGTACTAAGAAATGTAAATTTGGATACCCATCATTAGATGGCGCGATGGTTTCGAAAATTTAGGTGTATTCCATATTACCCGACTATTCCATATTCCCCGATTGTACTCTACTAAATTTATTTAACTCGAATTTGTGGATCTCTTAATAAAGATAGATGATCGATGAAATAACAAAAAATATTGGTTTTAAACAAGAGAGTAACATAGTGAAACTCCAAAATACTTTTACGTTTTTACGATTTTCCTGAAATTTTTTTATTTCGAGAATATAATCAGTAAAATTTGAAAAGGCTCCTAAACATTTTGGAGTTTCACTATATTACTCTCTTGTTTGAAACAAATATTTTTTGTTATTACATCGATCATCTATCTTTATCACGAGATCCACAAATTCGAGTTAAATAAATTTAGTATAAAAGATGAAAACGGAATTTTTCAAAAACAGAAAAAGATAATGCCACAAAGTTTAATATCATTTTAATTGCCTTGATGAGCAGATTTCAAAAATGCAAAAATATATAGGGTGTTCCATTTAAAAAAACATAAGTTTAGTTTGCCACTCTTTTTCTAAACACCCTATATAAAATGCAATAAAACCGCAAAAGAATTAATAAAATTCTCTACAAAATGCTTTTTTATTCGTGTTTCTAGCTCAAAAAATAAAAAAGGGGGGTCAAATATTTCGTGGACACCCTGTACATATTATATATTTTTTTAAATCGGAAAAAAATGTTTTATTAGGCAAGAAAAGAATAATAAGGGATCACCCGTCCATGAACCGACTACGCGCGGCGTTGGTTGACTTTGACGATCGCTCTACCTAGGTCAAGTAAGACAAGACACGGCATCTTCGTACAGAAAAACCAAACTGCTGCTTCTTGTGCAGCCTGCACAACAAATCTATTGATTTTCAAATTTACTAAAATATGTATACTGAAGGATTGCGCTTCTATAGGAAACAATTTCGCAATGTGTACGGCAAGTTAAATGGGCCTTTATCGGCCGGGTTTTGAATATTTGGTCACTTTTGACGGGCGATTTCTCCGCGTCTGACGTTTGATGTTTACATCTCGCCAAGGCCTACTTATTGAAAAAATCGTAAAATAATGTAGCCCATTATTGTACGATTTCTGTGCTTTTAATGACGATTTTGGGACACTTTACTGCCGATTTCAAGAAAACATATTTTTTATTATACTTCTTTGAAAACACCTTATTTTCATCTGTTTTAGCAATAATGAAATATGGGTTTTTTCGCGAGGTTTTTCGGGCTAGCGCACGGAAACAGCGCATGGAAAAACTTTCCGTGCGCTGAATAAAAATACCGAATGTATGGCTTTAAATTAGAAATATACAGCAAAGTAAACTAAATTTAAGAAACTCTATATGCTGTCTGATATTTAACATGTACCTATTTTGTATTTTAATTCGTAAGTGTTTCAATATTTAGATACATTTCTGTAATATTTTTGACGTTTTATTCACCTTATCTGACAATAACTAATTTACAACAAAGCACCTTTGAAATAATTTGAGAGTAACCATGGAATATGGATATTGTCTGCATTGTTTATTTTTTGTCAATTAAATTTATTATAATATAAAATAAATATAAAATGTTTTAAGTTTCCGTTTTCAAAGAAGTATAATAAAAAATATCGTTCATTACACGTCCAGAAATAGATTTTTCCCTGCTTGCATGACTTCCCGTATTCGGCTGAGCCTCACACGGGAATTTGTCACGCGCACACGGAAAAATCTTTATTTCCACACTCGTAATGAAATATACTATTTCGCAATCTTTTTGTCGCTGAAGTGCAACAGTTTCGTGTAGAAACAAAAACAATTCAGAACCAATTCGCGCCAGGAGTTCGAGTGTTCTATATCTTTTGGTTGGACACTGGGAGCCCCAAGCGACCCTGAAAAAAACATCCAGTTTGGAATTTTTTCTGCGACCCCTATAAGCCGAGCAAAACTTTATTGGTCGATTCCTCAATATTCTCTTGAAAATGATAAAAACCTATGAATAAAGAAACCCGGGAAGGAGCAAATTTTAGCTTTACGCTGGACCGGTCCAGTCTCTGCACCTGGCGGCATCCCGTTTCCGGTTTACAAAAGTACTTGCCGATGGAATGTTATCCCCCAAACATTTTGTTCTGGTAGTCACGGAATAGCCGCAGGCTGCACAGCTAACCATAATAGATCTCCAAAAAGTACTTATCGAAGAACTACACAAATATCTATAATAGCACAAACCACTGTGACAACTGTCAAATATAAAAATATTTTGTCAAAATTTAGTCTCCATACAGGGTGATTTCCGTCTCACGTATTTTATAATGCCGCGATAGAGCTTTGGCTCGTTCCTGGGGTTCTTTATTCATTGATAAAAACCTTGTAAACTCGCCCACCACGTTTGCAATCTAACCGACTATCGATATCTCCTTTAAATGCCCAAACAACAAAATAGACCGGGAGATAGTGACCGATTTTTGGACGTGATTTTACTCAGTATAGCGCATTATGTTGCGTATATTCTTACAATAATAAGGTATGAATCAGAGAGTCATCCTGGGTTCTTCTATGGAGAACTGAGTTTTCATTTATTCAAAAAATATGCGTTTTGATATGATTTTAGTCAGGCTGCCATGTGTTTTATAATGAAGTTCAAAATAGAAAATTCCTGGGAAAACAGTAGGCGTACCGTTAGCGTGGGCCCAAAGGGCTATTGTTGTCAAGTGAACTTTGTATTTTAATAATTCATTTTTCCACGTGTCTGGACAAGCTGCCAATGAGAAGTATATGCAAGTTCTTGTAATGAAACTTATGAAAAAAGTATGGCATACCGTTTGCGCATGTCCAAGTACAGTTTAAATTGAATGTTGTTTAATAATTTAAACGATTTATTCTATGTAAAGTGTACTTGGACATGCGCAAAGGGTATGCCATATTTTCTTCAGCAGTTTTATGACAAGAACTTAATCCTACTTATCATTGGAAGCCTGTTTAGAAACGTGGAAAAATTAATTATTAAAATACAAGTTCATGTGGTGGAGCTCCATCATGATAACTTTTGTTTTATTTTGTTACATTTTGTTACCAGCTAAAATTAAAATATTTGAAAGTTTGAACTATGTCTTATTATAAAATAGAAGGTAATTATGAAAATATTCCATGGCTGACTATGGGAAAATTTTAAAAAAATCATCAGGAAATTAGCAATAGCTCTTTTAGTTTTTATAATAACTATGGATATCTTTGGAAAGCTCAAAAAATGGCCGATTTGATAAGGTCACAGCCAACTATGATTTACATTTAAAAAAACACAAGTTTATGTCATATCTCAAAAATCACAAACATAAAAAATTGGATCAGATTATCTTATTAAGCCCAAAATTATCTACAATTTTTGTCTGTACAGTTTTTCTGTATAATCAGAAATAAGGGAGCTACAGAGATCTGATGAAATAGCAAAAATCACCCTTTTCAAAATATCTAGTGAGCCATGAACTTTCTTAAAAATCCAAAAAGGGCATTAGATTGAGCATTCAAAACCTCAATTCTTTCCCCCATTTATCCTTTGTTCTAGCTCTGCTAGTTTCCGAGATCCCCTGAACAACACGACAAAAATGAGCGCTTGAGCATAATGTTTTCAATAGTTAGGTAGGTACCTAGTAAACTAGAATTAGGTTAAGGTATTTTTGCTTTGGTTTGGTTGAAAGACCACTCTTTCAAGGCGGGCGTGATGTTTGGTTTTTTATTGTAAACGCCGCGGAGGGAGCCATGGGAACGAAGTAGTACAAAAAAAAGGAGGGGACAGATATACAGTCCATAACAACGAAGGCGACACGTGACAGTAGAAATACAGACCAAGAAAAAGTTGCTTTTATGGGTTTAAACGTTGTAAAAACAATAAAATAAAATATGTTAACCAGCCAAGATTGAAGAGTTATTTCCTGACCGAACCAAAAGGGGTCATCGGAAGAAGAACCCAGGACGACTCTATCCTTGTTACTGTGAGAATATACGCATAATGCCATACTGAGTAAAATCACGTCCAAAAATCTGTCACTATCTTTCGGTGTGTAACCCTCCGTATTATTGTCCCGCCGCCAGCCCTAATTTCTGTCCTCACCTCCGTGAAATCCCTGTGCGACATCCTTCCACGTCGAAATCCATAAACCGCCCCCTTATTTCGATGTCTCACAGACCGCGCACGAATCGCCCGAACGCCGCCCCAACAACCCCAACCACCTGTTCGCGCACCGGCGGCACCGCGGCGCGGGCTCCCATGGCCATCCGCGATCCTCGATCGTTTGGACGCGACGCGGCGGATCGAAGGAGGCCGCCGATCCTCATCGGGCAGGCGACGTTCGCGGTTGGTCGGCCATCTTGGCGGCCGCGGTAGGTATGCGGCGTCGTGGTACCACGGAGGTACCCTAGGGTGGACCGGCGGGTTCCCCCGAAGTAACATTTTAAGTAGTTGTATTAGGGTTATAAAATTGTCGCTTAGGGTAGACAAAATAACTATAGGTCTTATAGTAGTTGCACGGGCGTAGCCAAGGGGGGGGTTTCGGGGGTTCAACCCCCCCCCCCCCCGAAATAAGCAAAATATTACCTAATATTATACCGAAAAAATACGAGGAGTGAAGAGTTAAATTATTATTACGTTTGAATATATGTAGTAATAGTAGCGCCTAGCGCCATCTTTTGACGAGAGGCAGACGCAGTTGCAGCCGAACTATTTTGTATTGTAGGGACACTTTGCGTTGTTTCTCGATTATTCGCCACGCCCCTCGGTCGAAATGAGCGGAACTTTGTGGAAGTTCGTGGAAGTTTCTGGACGGCTACTGGGCTGCTATATAAGCGGCGCCGCGGCGCGTGACCGCGCTTACGGCAGTATTGTTCCATGCGAACTCGAAGCGAATAAAAGTGAAAAGTGGTGAACGAATAGTGAAGAGAATTAAGTGTACCGTGTAAGTGAGTAATTTTAGTGCACTGTTATTCGATGACCTTGTTAAGGATAGATACGTGAATCATTATTACTGTCGAAAAATGGAGGGGAAAAAAAGAAGGGTGATAAACCTAAAGGTATGGACTACTGGAAAAAGTGGTGTAGTCAAGGTCAAGGGGTTTCTAATAAAGAAACTAATTTGGATTTAGCTATCAAAGCTTCAGCTACCTTGCATGCTGATAAGAAGACTGCCTACCCCGAAATCTAGTTTGGAATGCCTAGATATGTGCGATAAAAACCTTTATCCTAATATTTACACATTACTACAAATCTTCGCTACCATTCCTGTATCCACTGCTACCCCAGAAAGGTCTTTCTCTAAGGAGACTGAAAAACTATTTACGAAACACTACAAGTGAAAACAGACTTAATGGTTTGGCTCTAATGAACATTCATTATGCCACAGAAATTCATGCAGATGATGTAGTGGATATATTTAAAAGAAAAAGCCGAAGATTTCTTCTTTAATGGTTTTAGATTTAGCGCAGAGGAACGAAGTTAATTTATCCATTTCATTTAAAGTTAAGAACTTTATAAATATGTCGTAGTTTTTCGGATGAATATATAGATATTAAATTTCATGTAAGTATATTTTTGTTGTTTTATTTACTTCTCAAACTAAACCCCCCCCAAAACTAAATCCTGGCTACGCCCGTGTACCGTGGGGTATTAGGGTTATAAAATTGCCGCTTAGGGTAGACAAAATAACTATAGGTCTTATAGTAGTTGTCATGATGTTATTTACTCGAATCGCGAATGTAGTTGTCCTATAAAAGTCTTCTACACTGTGTTCATTTGAAAACAGTCCACCCTTAATATTTTTAAAACTATATATACCTACGAAAAAAATCAGAAATCGCCGGGACCCGTCAATTTTTGTTCGGAGGGGGAACTTCTTTGCTATAAGTTTTGTAATAATAGTTCGGCTTTGGTAATATCTGTTACTGCGTTACGGGTTTGTGAATAAACATTTCCTAATAATCTTAAGATGCCTGGCCACAGACTTAATTTGCAAGCCAGAGAAATTGTAGCGAAGTTATTAAATTATTTCAAAGATGAAAAACGCAACGGAGGACCACTTTTACCAGTTCACGCAGTCCAAGAGGTAAATTGCAAACATTATGGCAGTAGATAGTGATTACGGAATCAACTATTTTTCAGCGTGTTTCTCAAGCTCTGGGCATTAGTTTACGCACTGTTTCACGCATTTCCCACGAAGTGCAGAGAACAGAGGGTCAAGATGGTCCCCAGGAAAATCCAACTACTTCTGCCGCGAAATATGGACCTCGACAAAAAAACAAAACCACGGACTTGCCAGAGGAAACGAAAATGGAAGTCAGAAATGTTATTTATAATATGTATTCAGAAAGTAAGTTTGCATTCCAGTTGAATTCGGTGTATGTGTAGTTAAATGTTAAATTTTCTTTTACGTGTTTCTACATTGCTATAACTAGATAGTCAGACTATCACTTTACAATTTCAAGGCACGGTCAAATGTATAATTATAATATATAAAAGTAAAACCACACAAGTAGAATCCTTGTTTATATAAATAAGGGTAGAATGTGTTAATGCAAGGAAAAGAGCAGAAAAAATATTCTAAAATGCAAAAGATATTTAGGAGTTTTGTATCTGGGTTAATGTTTTAGAAACCAACTTTTAAATTAACAAATTACCTTTTTTTCATTCTTGCAAATATCAAAATTTGCTTACAATGCATTTGTTTTAGGGTTAAGGGTAGCTGGAGTGGGTTAGAGTTAAACATATATATTTTTTAAATTTTAAATTCATTTATTATTTACAGAAAAGCACCTAACTCTGAAGACTTTGAGGGAGGAATTGGCTATTAAAGTACCGCTTAATATTAGTAAGTCATCCTTGGGTCGTTTATTACCACAGATTGGTTTTAAATATAAAAAGGACGACAACCGCAGGGCGTTAATGGAAAAGGGTCAGATTGTCTTGAGAAGAGCAGAGTTTCTGTGTAAATATAAAAATAATCAATACTCTGAGTTGAAGCGGCAAGTTGTTTTCCTTGACGAAACTTGGATATTTGCAAGAGGAAACCAAAAACGATCTTGGCAGGATGAATCCATAAAGAGCGTTCGAAGACCTGAGGGATACCAAGGAAAGCGCTTTATAATTTTGCATGCTGGTCATAATAAAGGATTTGCGGACAACGCTTCCCTTGTTTATTCTACTCGGTCAAAACTAGCTGACTACCACGGAGACACATGAATGGCGACATTTTTCTAAAATGGGTTAAGGAAAAACTTGTTCCAAATTTGGAAGAGCCGTCACTCATAGTCTTGGACAATGCACCTTACCACAGCACTTTATTAGAAAGGCAGCCAAACCCATCGTGGAAGAAAGCAGAGATCTTACAATGGTTGCAAGATAACGACATATCTGTGGAGCCTCACCTATTCAAGGCAGAATTATTAGCATTGGATGTGAATCTATAGCCGTGAGTAGTCTTAAAAAATAAATCAGTCAACGTATTAATACTTTTCAGTCTTCTTTAATAATGTTTACATCTTTTGTATATTTTAACAATATAGTATACATATAAATTTACTAAAATCTGTACTATTTCGAATATTCAAACTTGATGTACATTTTCATAAACAAAAATGATATTATTTTATTTATTTTATTATTTTCCCTTTTATAATAATAATTTAATAATTTATTTGAACAAATATATAAGTTTATATAAACCTGTATTATTTTGAATGTTGCTATTTACTTGCAATATATTTTTGTAAGCCAATAATGATTATTCTCTTCTTTGCCGAAATGTCGGCTGCTTTCCTTACATTATGAGTTTATACATAAAAACAAAGCCATTCTGCATACCATAAAAAATTCCTGAACGCATTATTTTACAATTAAAATTTGGGTGAATACACCGGGGTGAGAGGACTGAGTATCTGCATTGAGTAAAGGAATAATTTTATTCCTTTACTCAATGGTATCTGGTATATCTGGTTGCGTTTACAAGTATAAATTTTCCCCATCTAAATCTACGGCACTGGAGGATGCAGCCTCGATTTGCTTGATTAAGCTTGATTAAGCCCAGGGCTGTATATGGTTTGGGGGTTCAAGCCCCCTACATTGAGAAAAGACGAATACTCGTATGATTTTGTAATTTCCTATACCTCTTTTAAACTATCTGTGCTTTAGGTATATTTCTAAAAATTTTCGCCTACGGCGCATTTTAGTAACCAAACACCTCTGCCACAGCTTATCCTAACATCCTCTGCTTTCTTTTGTATATCCGGTTTAAAAAGCAATGACTTTTATGGGCTCACACTAAAACAAATTTCGAAATTTCTATTGGTCACAGTTGCCCTATAAAAGAAGACTGAGCAGGACTTCTTGGCTACAAATGTTAAGAATATATTTTGCTTGGAATTTCTTTTCGTTAATATAAACTTGGCCTTGAATATTTGAAAATTTTTCGCCTGCTGCGCAATTTTGTAGGTACCACAAAGATTCAATTTTTTTTTAATTTCTGACTACCTCCCAACTAAAAAGTTTAGTTTTTTGGGCAGAAGTAAAAAATTGAGAGGAAAGATAAGGCGTTTTTTAAACTTAGCACCCGGCGGTAGTCAAGCTAAAACCGCGGTACCATGGTCTCCAACTTCCCGGTACCTCGATGGTAGCTCAGGTAGGAGTCTGCTAGCCGCAGAGGCATCGCAAATGGTTCCGGGAAAAGTTGACTGACGGAGGCCAGGCCATTTAAACATCAACATCCAACGTCAACAAAATAGTAAATAGTACCTAGGTGCCCGCATCTGATTCTACCAACCGAATCTAGAGCTGGCAGGCCGCATACCCGTTTACAGGCTGTTCCGGATAAGAACCGACACAGAGCAGGAGCATACAGGGGAGCCCAATATAAGGTGATTTAACGCAACTTACCTATATACTAAGTTGCACCCCTGACAAGTTGTAGGGCTTGAAAGAGGGCTTTGAAGAAATCAATATCTCAGTTATTTTTGAACTTGGAAAAACCAAAGTTGGTACACTTTGTAATCGACAGAAAGCATAGTTCAATTGTACCATTTTAAAGGGTTGATATAGGAGCGATGCACCCTAAAAATGTGACAGAACTTTTTTGTCCGTTGGCGGATTTACAAAATCGTCACTTTGTGTTATGAAGAATTTAATTCTAAAACTTTTTTTACTTCTGTTATGTTATTCGAAAAACTTTACCGCTTTCGCCAAAAATGCGAATAACTGAAAACACGTATTGCAGATGTGATATATAAAATCTTTGAAAATTCAAAAGTTGGCTATGAAATTAAAAGTCAAACTTGAATAACAACCATTTAATGGGAAAAGGATCTAAATAAATGGATTGGAAGAGGAAATAATTGCCCAAAGAAAGAAGTCACATTTATTGACATCTGGTGACCGTGGCGGCCAAACATGTGGGTTTTCTTTCTTCGAATAAATATAAACTCCAGGACAAAATTAACGCACCAACATAATAAACCCCACAAAATTGCATTTTGTCTAAATATATCAATGTCCAAAATTGTCCAAAACGTCAAAAATGGAGGGGTCGAAATGTCAAAAAAAATTATTCGAAGCCGATCTGGAGATACAACTAAAAAACCGAACTTCGAGTTTTCCCTTTCGATCTAACTTTGAAGACTATTTGCGCCGAAACGGTTAGAGCTACAACATCCTACCTTGCGCCAATCGACGCAGCGGCTCGAGATGTATAAGTAAGGGAGAAATCAGACAACCGAAAAATTAACTGCGACCGTAGCGAATATTCTTCCGAGATTTTCGGGGGTCAACCCCTTTGTTCACTGAAATTTGACCATTTCGCAAAAAAAATAAAATTGGCCGGAATTCTAAATGCCTGGCCAGCGCACTTTTCCGAAAATCGCCTAAAAAACCTAAAATGATAAAAATCAACGATTTTAAAAAAAATCTTGTTTTTTATTTCTTTTAATTAATGTTGGCCAGTTTTTATTAAATGCATATTTTTTAACCGATTACATCTTGTTTCGTCAAACGAAATAATTTTTTCGAGTATGAATAATACACTCAGATCAGCAAAGTAGGTATTTCTTATTTCTTATACACTTCACAAGACTTTTTACCCACAATGAACCACAATAAAGTTAAACAATATTCAGTTTTTACTTTCAGATGAGGTTCTTTGTTTTTTTAGAAGGATTTTTTGAAAGTTTCATTTCTGTGAAAAGCTGCTAAATTCCTATTCAAATTGTTTTTGTTTTCCTGGTTGTCCAATTTTTTTCTTCAAAATTACATTTCCTGGGTATCAACCATCGACATAAAATGTGACTGTGTGTTATCACAATAAATTTTTATTTAATTTTTGTTTCACTAATTTGTTGTAATTGATCGAAACATAATATGTATAAGCAATTACAACAAATTACTAGAAAAAAAATTAAATAAAAATTTATTATTATTTTTTTACTTATAAATATTTATTTAAATTTTTTCCTTAATTTGTTGTAATTGATCGAAACATAATATGTTTTATTATTATTTATTACAACAAATTAGTGGAAAAAAATTTAAATAAAAATTTATTGTGATAACACACATTCATATTTTATTTCGATGGTTAATACCCAGTACACGTAATTTTTAAAAAGAAAAAAATTCTTTCCAAGTATTGTAATAAATATTATTATAAAAATTTGTCAGTTTTGTTTTTTCATCCAAAACGATTTTTGAATTTTAAGGTTTTCTTTCTATGAATAAATATAAACTCCTGCACAAAATTAACGCACCAACATAGTGAACACCACAAAAATTGCATTTTTTTAAAATAAAAATTAATGGAAAGATAAATTAATGGAAACTATATGAAAAGCAACAAATTGCATTATTTAATTAGTTAAACAGTAGTAAATGTCCAAAGCCTACTATTTATATTCTTGGTAGACATAAAAATAATTTAAAATATGATTTGAAATATTGCACCTATGTTGGTGCGTTAATTTTGTCCAGGAGTATCTATATTTTTAAGTATCCTGATTTTAATAATGATTTTATTTAAAAAATCGCTTTGGTTAAAATCGTGATTTTAATTACGATTTTACACAACTGATTTAAAACATCCTCCACCCTTACAAAATCAAAATGATCAAAAATCGATCTATCGGCATCTGAATACGTAAATTACCTAGGGCGCTGATCCGGAAAACCTATAGGTGGATGGGCGGGAGATAGCCTCCAGCCAATCCGCAGCCGATCCGGAGATACAACTAAAAAACCGAACTTCGAGTTTTCGCTTTCGGTCTGAGTTTGAAGGCCATTTGCGCCGAAACGGTTAGAGCTACAACATCCTACCTTGCGCCAATCGACGCAGCGGCTCGAGATGTATAAGTAAGGGTGAAATCAGACAACCGAAAAATTAACTGCGAGCGTAGCGAATATTCCTCCGAGATTTTCGGGGGGTCAACCCCTTTGTTCACTGAAATTTGACCATTTCGCAAAAAAAATGAAATTGGCTGGAAAAGGGCTTATCCGACGCAGTTTGGCCCGTAGAAACCGAAAATCCGGTCGAAATTGCACTTGGAGGCTTCTAAATGCCCGGCCAGCGCACTTTTCCGAAAATAGCCTAAAAAACCTAAAATGGCAACTTTTTAAACGTGCTCTGGACGACTCCAAAACCAGCCTATCCGACGTAAATTGAGCCGCAGAACACGGATCCGGCCTCCAAATTCGTCTAAAAAATTTGCAAATGCCCGGCCAGCGCACTTTTGTGAATTTCCGAAAATATAGTAGTAGAAAATCGCGACTATTAAAATTTAAAAAAATCAACGATTTTTTAAAAACACCATGTTTTTATTTCTTTTAATTAATGTTGGCCAATTTTTATTAACGTGCATATTTTTAATTGATTATATCTTGTTTCGTCAAACGAAAAAATATTTTCGAGCATGAATAATACACTCCGATCAGAAATGTATTGGTATACTTCTTATTTCTTATACTTATACACTTCACAAGACCTTTTTACCCGCAATAAACCACAATAAAGTTAAACAATACTCAGTTTTTATGTTCAGATGAGGTTCTCTGTTTTTTAGAAGGATTTTTTGAAAGTTTCATTTTTGTGAAAAGCTGCTAAATTCCTTTTCGAAGGATTGTTTGAAAGTTTCATTTCTGTGAAAAGTTGCTAAATTCCTTTTCAAATTATTTTTGTTTTCCTGGTTGTCCGATTTTTTTTCTTCAAAATTACCTTTCCTGGTTATCAACCATCGAAATAAAATGTGACTGTGTTATCACAATAAATTTTTATTTAAATTTTTTTCCACTAATTTGTTGTAATTGATCGAAACATAATATGTATAAGCAATTACAAGAAATTACTGGAAATAAAAATTTATTATAATAACACACAGTCACATTTTATTTCGATGGTTGATACCCAGGACATGTAATTTTGAAAAAGAAAAAATCCTTTCCAAGTATTGTAATAAATATTATTATAAAAATTTGTCAGTTTTGTTTTTATCCAAAACGATTTTAAATTTTAAGGTTTTCTTTCTATGAATAAATATAAACTCCTGCACAAAATTAACGCACCAACATAATGAACCCCACAAAAATTGCATTTTTTTTAAATAAAAATTAATGGAAAGTGGAAAGATAAATTAATGGATACTATATGAAAAGCAACAAATTGCATTATTTAGTTAGTTAAACAGTAGTAAATGTCCAAAGCCTACTATTTATATTCTTGGTAGACACAAAAATAATTTAAAATATTATGATTTGAAATATTGCACCTATGTTGGTGCGTTAATTTAAACCGAACCGAACTTCGAGTTTTCGCTTTCGATCTGACTTTGAAGGCCATTTGCGCCGAAACGGTTAGAGCTACAACATCGTACCTTGCGCCAATCGATGCAGCGGCTCGACATGTACCTATAAGCAAAGATCATGATATTGAATATTATGATCTTTGCTATAAGTAAGGGTGAAATCAGACAACCGAAAAATTACCTGCGAGCGAAGCGAATATTCCTCGTTTTTCGGGGGGTCAACCCCTTTGTTAACTGAAATTTGACAATTTTGCAAAAAAAATAATAAAATTGGCCGGAAACGGGCTTATCTTCTAAATGCCCGGCCAGCGCACTTTTCCGAAAATCGCCTAAAAAACCTAAAATGGCAACTTTTTAAACGTGCCCTGGACGACTCCAAAACCATCCTATCCGACGTAAATTGACCCGCAGAACACGGATCCGGCCTCCAAATTCCTCTAAAAAATTTCTAAATGCCCGACCAGCGTACTTTTGTGAATTTCCGAAAATATTAACCTGCCCCGAAAATAGGTCTTTCCGACTTAGTTCGACCCGTAGATGTCGGAAATAAAGGTTAAATTCGATTTCGTCCAGTCGTTTCCGAGAATTTCGTATTCAATGTCCAAAACCGGTGAGCGCTATGCCTTCGGGACCATGCCAGATCGATTCGGCTGGTCGATTTACGTAGGAAAAGTTCCATGTCACGGTAAAATTACGTTTAATTCGGGCGCAGCAACGAAGTAGTAGATAATCGTGACAATTTTCTATGCATACCTATTGCATAGAGGCCAACAAATAATATAGCTTTGTGACATGGGGTGGTCGCGGTTGCGCGAACTTCGGCGGAAGGCGTGGCCTATCATTCAGGCCAGTGGTGGAGCGAATTTAGGAAAAATTTAATAGGTTGAACTTTTACAAGTACCAAATATATCGCGTTCCAAAGAACAGAAATCCTCAGTTGTAATCCTTGGAATGCATTAGCGTTTTTAATTCAAATATTTCAAGAAGTTGCTAAAAATTATATTGGTTATAGGTATATCGCTAGTAGGTATATGCGTAATTACATTCGGAATTCGGAATGTTTTTTCTTACAGTGAATATTACCATTTCTTATAACCGATTTATACAGCTGCTATAAAGGCATTATATTTATTTAATTTATTTTCATTAAAACATGGAACTGACCTGGAAAAATATTTTGTTCATAAATACTATAATATAGAACAATCTAATTTGAATTATACCCCGATTGCTGTAAGAAGTCCGGATTTTGTCGGATGACAATTCTTCACAAAATCCCTAGGAATTTTCTGTTCTCCATGGTTATATTGCATGTTATATGCGTTGCAACCAGTTAATGACGTTACTCATTGATATGGTGGCACGGGCGTAGCCAGGATTTAGTTTTGGGGGGGGGGGGTTAGTTTGAGAAGTAAATAAAACAACAAAAATATACTTATATGAAATTTAATATCTATATATCCATCCGAAAAACTACGACATATATTTATAAAGTCCTTAACTTTAAATGAAATGGATAAATTAATTTCGTTCCTCTGCGCTAAATCTAAAACCATTAAAGAAGAAATCTTCGGCTTTTTTTTTAAATATATCTACTACTTCATCTGCATGAATTTCTGTTCCATAGTGAATGTTCATTAACCATTAAGTCTGTTTTCACTTGTAGTGTTTCGTAAATAGTTTTTCAGTCTCCTTAGGCTCGAGAAAGACCTTTCTGGGGTAGCAGTGGATACAGGAATGGTAGCCAAGATTTGTAGTAATGTGTAAATATTAGGATAAAGGTTTTTATCGCACATATCTAGGCATTCCAAACTAGATTTCGGGGTAGGCAGTCTTCTTATCAGCATGCAAGGTAGCTGAAGCTTTGATAGCTAAATCCAAATTTGTTTCTTTATTAGAAACCCCTTGACCTTGACTACACCATTTTTTCCAGTAGTCCATACCTTTAGGTTTACCACCCTTCCTTTTTTTCCCCTCCATTATTTTCGACAGTAATAATGATTCACGTCTATCCTTAACAAGGATAGATAATATTAGGTAATATTTTGCTTATTTCGGGGGGGGGGGGGGTTGAACCCCCGAAACCCCCCCCTTGGCTACGCCCGTGTATGGTGGTAGTTTCCCAAATGATACTAAAAGAGCATAATTAAATAAAAACCATATTGCAATCACGATTATACCGCTACAAATTCTCATTTTATATAAAACGCCATGTAAACACTTTTCATTTTGGTATTTTAGGCAAATTTAGATTAGGTGTGTAAAAATGGCAGAGAAGGTTTTCCGGATCGTTCAAACTTATGACCCGGCTGCATTTTTTGCTGCATTGATGCCAACCTAGGATGTCGAAATTACCAATTTTGACAACTCAGTAGGTAAGTATTTCTTAAAAAAAATCACTCTATCACACTATTGAATATGATATACGCCTAGACTATTGTTGAATCAAGCAAATGGTCCTTTTCAATTTGGGCATTTTCATACTCTTGGACATGCCTGCAGATTTTAGATTACTCCTCCGCTGGTAACTCAGGAAATCTCCTGCGGGTTAGATTTTCAACACCGCTCAAAGTAAATTTGGGATGCCACCCAGTTTTTTCGCAATAATTTCCCTTGCTTGACTATGAAGCACTTTTTCTTTTATTTCAATTTTTTCGGAGCTATCACAATCGCAAAAACAATTATAACAAAAGAAAAAAGCTTCTATCAGCACTGCCAAAATTTAGTGTATAATCATTGAGTAAAGGAATTATTCCTTTACTCAATGGTAAAATCACGAAACACCAACCCAAGACGCAATAAAAATACTAAGTAATACTATAATGGTTCCCTTGATGCGCCACTGGTATGCTCGTCTGGCTGCCTGGCAAAGCCGTTGCTAGACGACGCCCGTAAACAAATCTACTGCGCATCGCAATGGCGGGGTGGCCATTGTCCCTTTCCTATTTTTGTACCACTCTACTTGTCCCTTGGCAAAATGAGGGCTGATAAAAATCAACGATTTAAAAAAAATTGGAGCATGAATAATACACTCAGATCAGTAAAGTAGGTAACCTACTTCTTATTATTTCTTCTATAGTGCCCAAAATCGGCGAATAATGACACCAACGACCAGGGCCGCGCCGATGCTTAGTGGCGCCTGTGTGCAATTTTTTTTTATGGCGCCCATGAAATGCACACAAATAACCTAGAATGCACCCAATATGGCTATGGCGGCTGAGGAGCTCAGAGCTCTCTGTCGGATGGCTAAAATTTTGCGCCTACTCGAAAAGCATCTTAAACGTATCGAAAAACGCCTAGGCGCTTCGAACAGCATCTGAGGATCTAAGTGACTCGAAAAGCGTCTAATCGACTCGAAAAACGTCTAATCTACTCGAAAAGCGTCTCGAAGCGTCTCGAGACGTTTCCTACGAGAGTTCTGAAACGGAAGTGAATTCATAAAGATCGCCAGTAAGTTGACGGTCAATAATCTCCCATCTCACCGGCCATATTGATGAATTCACGTCTGCTCCAGAACGCTCGTAGGAAGCGTCTCGCGTCTCGAGACTCTTCGAAACGCTTCTCGAGTGACTTAGCTGTTTTTCGAGTCGCTTAGACTTTTTCGAGCCCTTTTCGAGTAGTTTAGACGCTTTTCGAATCGCCTAGACGTTTTTGCGTCGTTTTTCGATATTTTTAGACGCTTTTCGAGTGTTTGTCGAGACGTCTAGACACTTTTCGACTCGCTTAGATGTTTTAAAGTCGTTCTTTGAGACGTTTAGACCCTTTTCGATGTTTCGATAATGACCTGGCGGAAGCGGTTTGTGTGAACTTAGTCACGCTTTTGCCAGCCACGATTTTTGACGTAGCGATTGTTGAAGAGGAATTTTATTTCTCGGGTTTCGTGAAACGCGGGTACAGCAAACGGTTTTGAGTTTAGAGCGCTTACGGCTCAAGACTATAACTCTGAGAAGTAATTTGCCAATGAAATGAGAATTTTTCAAGTTTTCCAGTTCCGTTTCACAAGACCAATACTGCAGCTAGATAGAGAGGGCATACATGGGGGTAACTTTGGGAGCAAACAGTTTTCTTTACCCGTTTTAGGGGTTGAAAAAATAATAAAATTTGTCAAACCGAGCGGTAATTTGCCAATACAATGAGAATTTTCCAAGTTTTCTAGTTCCGTTTCACAAGACCATATACTGCAGCTGCCATACTTGGGGGTGACTGTATTAGAAAACAATTTTCTTTGTCTGCCCGTGTTAAGGGTTGAAAAAATTTGCAAACCAACCGGTAATTTGCCAATACAATGACAATTTTCCAAGTTACAAAATTTAAATTTTTTTCAACCCTTTCAACCCCTTTCAACCCTCTATAGAATTTCCTGTTTAAATGCAGATTATAATAAGGCTTGCTGACCGCATTTACTCTATAGGATCTCTATAATTCATTTCATATCTCTTAACATGCTTTAAGTAAGTTTGCAATTTGCAATTTATTAAATAGAGATTACTAAATTTGTAAACTATTATAGGAGATCTTGAAAATTATGGTTTTTAAGGGGATTCTTGTTTTCAACGTTTGAGGTCAAAAACCTAGGTTATGTCCAATTACTTTGGGTCGCCATTCGACGCCTTTTGGCGCCCGTCGTACCTGGCGCCTGTGTGCGCCGCACACGTTGCACACGTGAACGGCGCGGCCCTGCCAACGACTTCATTGTCTCAACGCTCTCTATCCAGGAACCCTAAAATCAGAGTAAATGAGTACCTAAATAAAAGAGAAAGGAGAACATTGCGACCAATGATCTGTATACCTAGATGACCCATTCAAATGGTATTGTACCTAATCCACGTTGATATACAATAAAATATCAAAACAAAGACCCTGTAGTGGTGCACAGATGATCCGTAAATATATCGGTTTGATCCAGTATTTTTAGCACCGCACACGACGCATTTTAAGCGCCCCATCACTACTTATTCACTTTAATAGGTTGATAACTAAACAAATGTAAAGAGCTTATTAGCGTTTTTAACCTGTACTCGGCGCGCACTACAACAAAAGACAGGCGTTCGGTCCTGCCGCGTCGTTGCCAAATCTATTACGCTTGCCCCAGTTTTCCTTCTATGCAACCAGGCTTAGTACATAATTTAATATATTTTCAACATGTGTATTTTAATATTACCAATTATAATATGATATATTATATAATGAAGAGATAATATTAACATAATTATATATCTCTGATGACTTTGCTATATTTACATTGTAAGAAATAAGTGCTTTCATTATTTGTCACATTAAGGAAGTTGCAACTAGGCAGAAAAAAATTGTAAATAAACACCAAAATGTTGAGGACGAAGTTGTATATTGGATTATGGATCTAGGTATACCCCGATTACTGTAAGAAGTCCCGATTTTGTCAGATGACATTCTCTACAAAATCCCTAGGAATTTTCTGTTAACCATGGGTATAGCATTGGTATATGTGTCTCAACCAGTTAATGACGTCACTCATTGATTTCTGATGTGAAAAGTTACCCAAGTGATACGAAAAAAAGAAGATAATAAAATAAAAATCCTATTGCAACCACGTTTATGTCGCTACAAATAAAAATAACTATGATTACAACTCATTTTAATAATAATTTCAAACGTCATGGAAACACTTTCATTTTGGTATTTTGGTATAATCAGGTACTCGCGGCTTCGTCTATGGTGCGTACTCAGGCAAATTTTATTTCGGTGTTGTGAAGTGACGGTGAAGGTTTTCCGGATCGTTCAAAAGTGTTCAAACTTTGGGCAGTGAAAATATTCGCGGGTTTCGTACGTTTCGTGAGTTTTACCGTTATCTGTGTTGTTCTTTTTCGTGTTATTAGTAGTTATTCATTGTGCAAATGGGCTCGTTACTGACCTGGACTTATGACCCGGTTGCTGCATTAATGCCAACTTAGGATGGCGAAATTACCAGTTGACAGTCCCAGTAAGGACTTCTTAAAATAATTTGACTATATACCCCGATTACTGTAAGAAGTCCCGATTTTGTCAGATGACATTATCCACAAAATCCCTAGGAATTTTCTGTTAACCATGGGTATAACATTGGTATATGCGTCGCAACCAGTTAATGACGTCACTCATTGATATATGATGTGAAAAGTTACCCAAGTGATACGAAAAAAAGAACATAATAAAATAAAAACCCTATTGCAGTCACGATTATACTGCTCCAAATAAAAATAACTATGACTAGAACTAATTTTAATAATAATTTCAAACGTCGTGGAAACACATTCATTTTGGTATTTTGGTAAAATCGGCTACTTGCGGCAGCGTCTATGGTGCGTATTCAGGCAAATTTTATTTCCGTTTTCCGTGTTGTGAAAGTAAAAACCTATATATATTTTGTGGTTCAAAAGGGTTAAAACTTTGGGCAGTGGAAATATTCGCGGGTTTTGTACGTTTCGTGAGTTTTACCGTTATCTGTGTTGTTCTTGTTCGTGTTATTAGTAGTATTCATTGTGCAAATGGGCTCGTTACTGACCTGAACTTTTGACCCGGTAGCATTTTTTGCTCCATCGATGCCAACTTAGTATCTCGAAATTACCAATTGACAGTCCCAGTAAGGACTTCTTATAATAATTTTACTATACAGGGTGGTTCACTTTTATGTGGTAGGACTTTAACATTAGATAGAAAAAGATAATCTAAAATGAAAATTTTATATCAACATATATCGGGGAAAGCTTAGTTTCCGAGATACAGGGCGTTGAAGTGTTGGAAAAATATGAAGTATTTTTTACACTGTCCGAACCAGTGGAGATATTTAAACCAAATTTGATGTGTAGTACCACCTTTTTGACTACGATATTTAGTGATAATATGAAAAACCAGTGGTGGAGTTATGGGTTTTCACTATCACTAAATTTAAAAAGTAATTAGTACGGACCTGTCTCACATCAACGTAATTTTTTTTTCGTAAAGTTCTTTCAATTCTCTACAAAAAGTGTATCTTGACATTTTTTTGTATCTGCCACGGTTGTGTAGTAAATAAATTATTTCGTTTCCATCTCAGCCTTTTTTGCCTAAAAATGTGTTTTCTAAGATTATTGATAAATATCGCAAATAACAGAAATTAATTATGGAACACTTATCGGATTCAGCTATTTTATTTTTAATTTTATGGAAACAATTTTAAAAATAAACTGGCACTTGGTTTGAGGTACATTACTTTATTATCATTTTAACATTTTTATCAAATCTGTATTATTTCTTAATAATTTTTATAATTATAAATTTGTAGAATTCTAAATTATACCACGACGAGTAAAACATGATTCTTCCGCCCATAAAATGTTATTGAAAAATTGTCTTATTTCCTTTGACTACAAAATCCATCGGCAAAATACTAATGTCCTTTCTGCATCGCCGTACTGGTGAAGATAAGTGTGCCATGGAGAAGAAAATCTTATTGACAGTTAATAATACAATAATCTGTCATCCAGTAGATGAACGTAGCAGCGCCGCAGTTTGTCTTTGTTAATAATTAAAATGCCGTTCCAATTTACAAATGAAGAGCAGGCTGACATCCATTTCTGCTATGGAGTTGCAAATGAGAACTCTGCGGAAGCAGCCAGAGAATACCGGAGGCGATTTCCAAATAGTTGCCATCCGCGTCCCTCGGTGTTTGTTAACATACACCGGCAATTCAGAACTCGCGGTCTGAGAACTAGAATCGTCGAACGAGGAAATGAAAACAATATCCAACAAGTCAGACGCAACAATGATATTCTTCGTGAATTCGATAGGAATCCTACAACAAGTAGCAGAAGAGTGTCAGTGGCCCTACGTGTTTCAAAGTCTGCAATTTTGCGAGCTTTAAAAAGAGATCACAGGCATGCGTATCATCTACAACCCGTACAAGGTTTAAGGCCCGGCGATGCAGAAAGAAGATTAGTGTTTTGCCGATGGATTTTGGAGTCAATTGAAGGAAATAGACAATTTTTAAATAACATTTTTAGACGGACGAGTCGTGTTTTACTCGTCGTGGAGTAGTAAACTTTCATAATCAGCATATTTGGGCACAAGAAAACCCACATGCAATCCGGCCAAGAAATTTTCACGTCGAATTTAGTGTCAATGTTTGGATTGGACTGTACAACCATCATCTGTTTGGACCCTTTTTTTTGCCACAGCGAGTGAATGGTGACAATTTTTTGGAGGTTTTAGTAGCTGAGCATAATAATATGTGGGAAGACATTCCTTAAACTTAAGATTGTTGGCTTGGTTCTAACTTGACGGCTGTCCTGCACATTTTCACCGAAATGTGAGGAACTGGTTAAATAATAACTTTCCAAATAGGTGGATCGGACGAGGGGGACCGGTCGCTTGGCCACCACGTTCTCCGGACATAACACCTCTGGACTTCTTCGTATGGGGATTTTTAAAAGAACAAGTCTACGCGACTCCTGTAGAAACAAGGGAACAACTTATTGATCGTATCAGAAATGCGTGCGATGAATTGAGAAATGGCAATTTAATCGATGCTGTTCAATCCGTTAGGCGTCGAAGTGAATTATGTGTGCAACAGAATGGATCACATTTTGAACAATTGTCGAATGTTGTACAAATTTAGAATTATAAAAATTATTAAGAAATAATACTAGATTTGATAAAAATGTTAAAATGATAATAAAGTAATGTACCTCAAACCAAGTGCCAGTTTATTTTTAAAATTGTTTCCATAAAATTAAAAATAAAATAGCTGAATCCGATAAGTGTTCCATAATTAATTTCTGTTATTTGCGATATTTATCAATAATCTTAGAAAACACATTTTTAGGCAAAAAAGGCTGAGATGGAAACGAAATAATTTATTTACTACACAACCGTGGCAGATACAAAAAAATGTCAAGATACACTTTTTGTAGAGAATTACGTTGATGTGAGACAGGTCCGTACTAATTACTTTTTAAATTTAGTGATAGTGAAAACCCATAACTCCACCACTGGTTATTTCAGGACCTTCATATTATCACTAAATATCGTAGTCAAAAAGGTGGTACTACACATCAAATTTGGTTTAAATATCTCCACTGGTTCGGACAGTGTAAAAAATACTTCATATTTTTTCCAACACTTCAACGCCCTGTATCTCGGAAACTAAGCTTTCCCCGATATATGTTGATGTAAAATTTTCATTTTAGATTATCTTTTTCTATCTAATGTTAAAGTCCTACCACATAAAAGTGAACCACCCTGTATATAGATCATTGATTGCGACCCAGACCAGAGACCAGGACCAGACCAGTTGACTCTCACCCGACAACGACACGGACGGCGCGCCGGGCCGCCGCGTCGTCGTCAGCCGTTCGACCGCGGCCAAACGAAAATGCCGTCGCCGTCGGTCCGGTGCCCGTGTACGCCGCCAGCTCCGAATTCGCGCCACGTTTTTTGGTGAGGCCGTCGCCCGGGTGTTCCGCGGGCGCCTGGCCTGACCGGGGGGCGGGGGTGCCTGGGGCCGGAGGTCGACGGTCAACGTCGGCTGTTCGGCGGCCGCGGCCGACGATTCCGCTGAATCGCGACCGAAAGTGTGAGGTTATGTCCGTCGCGCGCGTGTGTTTGTGTTTACATCGGAAGCGCCGTCTTTGTTTATAGGGGGGCGACGGACTCTCGCACCACGTTGAAGGTAACGGCACTCATTATAGTCAATTAAACAATATTGTTTAGGTAGGTACCTACTTTTATGAGGTGCAAAAAAATATGTGTTTTTACAGAGTTTTACCATAGCCGAACGAGTAAAAAACACTGGTTTTACTCAATGATCTATTTATACCTAGATCCATAATCCAATTTACAACTTCGTCCTCAACATTTTGCTGCATGTTTATCTACAAAACTTTTCTGCAGAGTTGCAACTTCCCTAATGTGACAAATAATGAAAGCACTTATTTCTTACAATGTCATCAGAGATATACAGGGTGAGTTTTTTTTCGATGCCCACTATGGGGATCTCGGAAACTAGCAGAGCTAGAACAAAGGTTAAATGGGGAAAGAATTGCAGTTTTGAATGCTCAATCTAATGCCCCTTTTGAATTTTTAAAAAAGTTCACGGCTCACTGGATATTTTGAAAAAAGTGATTTTTTGCTATTTCTTCAGATCTCTGTAGCTCCGTTATTTCTGATTATACAGAAAAACTGAGAAAAAAATTGTAGGTAATTTTGGGCTTAATAAGATAATCTAATCCAATTTTTATGTTGTTTGTGATTTTTGAGATAGGTTATGACATAAACTTGTGTTTTTCAAATGTAAATCATAGTTGGCTGTGGCCTTTTCAAATCGGCCATTTTTTGAGCTTTCCAAAGATATAAGTACTCGAGGATATAATACTCGGCATAGTTATTACAAAAAATAAAAGAGCTATGACTAATTTTCTGATTTTTTTAAAAATTTTCACATAGTGAGCCATGGAATATTTTCATAATTACGTTCCATTTTATAATTAGGCATACTTAAAACTTTCTAATATTTTGTTTTTAGCTGGTAACAAAATGTAAGAAAATAAAACAAAAATTAAAAAACTCAAATTCAAATTATTGTTATTTTAAAAGGTCACCTTTTAAAATAAAAAAGGTGTTCAAACAATCTACCATTATTATTTATGCAAATATTGCATCTTTTTAAATCTGAATTTGTCGCCTTTCTTAGAGAGCGCCTGTCAATACTGCAATTGGTTCTAAAACAGCTGCTCTTAATTTAACAATTGTCTCATACTTTATTTTGTACTGTTCCCCACAAAAAGAAATCCAAAACAGACAAATCGGGGGATCGGAACTGCCAGAAAATAAGTCTATTTCTCCCTATCCAACTATTTGAATAGAGCTGATCTAGGTAATTTCTTACGGGCAAGTAATTATGTTGTGGAGCTCCATCATGATAATTTTTGTTTTATTTTGTAACATTTTGTCACCAGCTAAAAATAAAATATTTGAAAGTTTGAAGTAAGTATGTCTTATTATACAATAGAACGTAATTATGAAAATATTCCATGGCTGACTATGTAGAAATTTAAAAAAAAAAACAGAAAATTAGCCATAGCTTTTTTATTTTTTGTAATAACTAAGTATGCCGAGTATATGATTTACGTTTAAAAAAACACAAGTTTATGTCATATTTCAAAAATCACAAACAACATAAAAAAATTGGATCAGATTATCTTATTAAGCCCAAAATTATCTACAATTTTTGTCTCTACAGTTTTTCTGTATAATCAGAAATAACGGAGCTACAGAGATCTGAAGAAATAGCAAAAAATCCCTTTTTTTTAAATATCTAGTGAGCCGTGAACTTTTTAAAAATCCAAAAGGGGCATTAGATTGAGCATTCAAAACTGCAATTCTTTCCCCATTTAACCTTTGTTCTAGCTCTGCTAGTTTCCGAGATCCCCATAGTGGGCATCGAAAAAAACTCACCCTGTATAGTATTATAATAATTGGTAATATTAAAATACACATGTTGAAAATATATTAAATTACGTACTAAGCCTGGTTGCATAGAAGGAAAACTGGAGCAAGCGCAATAGATTTGGCAACGACGCGGCAGAGCCGAACGTGTTTATAGATGCCTTGTTGTGGTGCGGCGGGTACAGGTTAAAAACGCTAATAAACTCTTTACATTTGTTTAGTTATCAACCTATTAAAGTGAATAAGTAGTGATGGGGCGCTTAAAATGCGTCGTGTGCGGTGCTAAAAATACTGGATCAAACCGATATATTTACGGATCATCTGTGCACCAATACAGGGTCTTTGTTTTGATATTTTATTGTATATCAACGTGGATTACAATGCCATTTGAATGGGTCATATAGGTATACAGATCATTGGTTTTACTACCTACCTATTTTGAATAGGTACTTACATTTTGCACTCAAAAATGTTCCGGTTATTAGTCCGCTCTAGTGTCGCTACTACCAACAGTAAAAAAAACTTGAGCTCTGTACTTGAGCCAATATTCATGTTTTGTCTTATTGTGTGTAGCTAAGGTATTATGTTTAAAAAATAGGTACAGGCACAACCGAGCACAACCATCTCAACTTACAGAGACGGCTGTGGTACAGGGTACAGGTACAGATCAAAATAATAATGATAACACCTCGGATAACACTAACACTGAACCTCCGACCAAAAATCCATAGATAGGTACCTAAGTATTTTTTTATAATGTCCATTCACCACAGTAGAATTGTTTGTTACGAAGAATAACAAAAAACCTAACCTCAATTTCTTATTGACAAACGGCAATTTTCCGAGCAATTTTCTCTCTGTAGGCCATGGACGTGTGCATTTATTATTGGAAGTGGCTATTTATACGTCCGACGGATATGAAAGTCGGTGTGGGTCTTGCGTTCTCATTGGCGAGTTGAGTCACGTGACCTCTTTGGACGTACATTTAACTCCATACACGTCCGGAGTAAACTGATTTAGTATTTTTTAGATACGTCGGAAGTGTATTTTTCTCAAGCATCGTTTAGGAGCGTATGTCCTCCTTTTTTGGCGATGGGCGCTGCCGTATGAAAAAGAAGGGGCAAGTAATTGTTTCCCAAAATTTTCTTGAAATTACTTACCAGCGCCCAGAGATATACTTTGTAATTACCCCTTCTTCTTTTTTCACACTGCAGCGCCCATCGCTGCCGACTGCCACATATAATATCATAGCCGAAAACCTACCTAAACACTGATATTCTAATATGGTGCGAATGCGCCCTTCTTTTTTCATACGGCAGCGTCTATCCCCCAAAAAGGAGCAGTGCATACGCGCCTTATTGCAACGATGCTTGACAAAAATGCACTTTCGACGTATGCTTACTTCAGGCGCATGAGAATGCAATCAGAGAATTTTCTCTGATGCAATCTTCCAAACGGAATTTCAGTGCTTGAAGTTGTATAGAGCGTCTTTGCTAAAATTTTGTTTAATTTGACTTTTAAAAGTAAATAATTGAAGCCCTATTGGATTAGTTATAGTATACCAGGATGGCTATACAACAGGTAAGAATGAATTCTGTTAATAAAACTCCTTGCATTGAACTATGATTTTAAACAAAAAAATGTGTTTTAAATTTGGAAGTGGCTATTTATACGTCCGACGGATACAAACGTCAGTATACGTCTTGCGCTCTCATTGGCGGGCTGAGTCACGTGACTTCTTTGGACGTGCATTTAACTCCGTACACGTCCGAAGCCGAAGTAAACTAATATTTAGATACGTCGGAAGTGCATTTTTCTCAAGCATCTTTGCAATAAGGAGCGTATGCACTGCTCCTTTTTGGGAGATAGACGCTGCCGTATGAAAAAAGAAGGGGGCATTCGCACCATATTGTGGCAGTCGGCAGCGATGCGAGCTGCCGTATGAAAAAAGAAGTGGTAATAATTTCCAATGGTGTAACCCACCCCCGATTTTCTTGAAATTTTGGCTACCCCCCGACATTCGGCGCGGCACCGAATGTCGGGGGGTAGCCAAAATTTCAAGAAAATCGGGGGTGGGTTACATCATTGTAAATAATTACCACTTCATTTTTCATTCCGCAGCGCCCATCGCGGAAAAAGTAAGGCATACGCAATATAAAATGAGACAAGCTAGGTCTGAATAATCTCGGACATCATCCAATCGACTTAATAAACAAGCAGATTCATAATCCATCGGACGGTAGAAGTAAGGTTATGTGTCACGTGACTCAATCGACCAATGAGAGCGTAAGACGTATACTGACGTTTGTATCCGTCGGACGTATAAAGTATAAATAGCCACTTCCTTCAAATTTTGTTCCTTGATTGGGACACGTCCCATTCAAGGGGCATGTTCTAGTTTGATGATTAGGTAAGTATAAAATCTTTGCTGCAGGCTGTAGAATGGAGCCAAATAAAAGACAGCGGACATCTTCAGGTGCTATGGAAGCGGCTGTGCGTGAAGTTGTTATAAATGGAGCTTCAATAAGAGAGGTTGCACAATGTACGGGTATTTCGAAAACGTCCCTGCATAGAGCTGTGAAAATTGCTAGAAATTTGACAATTGATTTATATAAACATTCGCCAAATATAGGAAACAGAAGGTTACTTAAAAATAGAAGAAGAAACTTTTAATGGTGCCTTTATGAGACGAACAAGAAATAAATTCCATTTTCCCGACGATGAAGACATTAAAAAAGAGTCTATTTTGGAGAAGCTTAGACCAGTCGAAGTTCCTGGAACATCTCGTATGAAGTCATATTTGTTTTTTGGGGATGAAATTTTTAGAAGAGCAAAAATATATGGAAAAAATTAAAAGTAAAAAAATATTTTTAAAAAAAGCTTTTATTTAAATGCGCTAAAAAGAATAAAATAATCTTTTCTTTTAAAACTTTTACTATCAACTTATAACGTCATTCCACAATTTATATGATATAAAAGCTTGTCGCGAGATTTAAGTAGTGGTATTTACTTAGTTTGAAAACTTAAATCTCGCGACAAGCTTTTATATCATATAAATTGTGGAATGACGTTATAAGTTGATAGTAAAAGTTTTAAAAGAAAAGATTATTTTATTCTTTTTAGCGCATTTAAATAAAAGCTTTTTTTAAAAATATTTTTTTACTTTTAATTTATTTTGTAATTTTTAGTTTGGCCAGGTGTCTGAGTCTATTCATCTCAGTTAACGCATCATTGTTGCAAGGTCGTTTGCCGGTTAGTTTAGAACAGTCTAGCTCTTCAATGAGGAGACCTTCTAATGATCTAACCCTACTTAAGGCCACGTATGCTTGACCAGGCGCGAAGAGCTTGGAGCCTAAATATACAACGAGACAGGTTGCAGACCAATGCTGTTGACGCCTATCTCACCAAACTACACAAGTCAAAGTTAACTAGTCCGCCATCTTGGGTGTTCCGCCATGTTGGATTTAGAATGACGTCACACATATAATCATGCATTGTCATCCAAATTAAACGTGTGTACAAAATTTCAGCTCGATCGGTTGAAATTTAACTAGTCCGCCATCTTGAGTGTTCCGCCATGTTGGATTTAGAATGACGTCACACATATAATCATGCATTGTCATCCAAATTAAACGTGTGTACAAAATTTCAGCTCGATCGGTTGAAATTTAACTAGTCCGCCATCTTGAGTGTTCCGCCATGTTGGATTTAGAATGACGTCACACATATAATCATGCATTGTCATCCAAATTAAACGTGTGTACAAAATTTCAGCTCGATCGGTTGAAATTTAACTAGTCCGCCATCTTGGGTGATCCGCCATGTTGGATTTAGAATGACGTCACACATATAATCATGCATTATCATCCAAATTAAACGTGTGTACAAAATTTCAGCTCGATCGGTTGAAATTTAACTAGTCCGCCATCTTGGGTGATCCGCCATGTTGGATTTAGAATGACGTCACACATATAATCATGCATTGTCATCCAAATTAAACGTGTGTACAAAATTTCAGCTCGATCGGTTGAAGATATCTGCTTCAAAATTGAGTTGCAAGATTCCACCCGAACAAATTACATACATACATACATACATACATACATACATTGCAAGTGAAATATTTATTTTCACGTTTTTTTTTCGCTTTAATTGTTTTTATTTTAATATTGACAGAATTTTTTGTGGAATTTGGTTATATTTTTAGAAATACATTTTCATTTACTTATGTATTATTTGTTGTTAGAGTAATTTTTTTATACAAAACCCAACCTCATGCATTTCCTAAACGAAACCTAGATTTAATTATCAATGTCCCATTTAAGAGCAACACGTGTCCCGTACATGGGACATGTTCCTTGAATGGGACACTATACAGGTTTTTAAAAAATACCTTTTTCTGTTACAAAAAAATAACATATATTGCTTATATCCCGATTTTGCGATGGTTAACACCACCTTATAATTTGAGTAAAATTTGTTTCCTGCAAAACTTTACTTGTTTCAAAATTATACGCATTCCTCCCCTACCTACTGACTTTGACTTTTATACTCGCTTTTATACTATATATAGACTTATAAACAGCCACTGCCTTTATTATTAGGCTAAAAATTAATATAAAATATAAATATCAAAATTATGCAAAACAATACCTTTTCATATTATGTACCTATTTGCAATATGTACGTACAGGGTGTCGCATTTTGGGTGTTTTTCTCAAAAATCTCGGTTACTATTAAAGCTAGAGGGTTGCGGTTTTCACGTCACTGTACTACTTTTTTGAGAGGAATTTGATGGACCAATCAGATTTTAGATAAGTTTTATAGTTTCCGCGCATTGGCGCCGGACTGAAATTTTCGATTTTTTGGAAACCTCTCTCCTGGCTACAACTTATATATATCGACAAATTTAATCAACTATTTTTATAGATTTTTTGGCGTAGAATCGAATGGAATAATTAGTTTTTTGGTAGCATTAATAGTTTTCGAGATATGAACTATGGTTTCCATTTAAAAAAATATATAACTTTGGTTCATATTTCAAAAACTATTAACGCTACCAATAAACTAATTATTTCATTCGATTCTACGTCAAAAAATCTATAAAAATAGTTGAATAAATTTGTCGATATATATACAGTGTGTCCACGGATAAAGTTCACGTCGAGGTTCACGTAGGGTGTAAATGACAAAAAAAAATCGAGTTGAAATTTGAGCTTCTGGGGATCAGCCCTGCTTGGTTTTAAACTAATTTGTGACATAATTTTACTTTCGAAAAATCACGTATGCCTTGGGAATTTTGAAAAAACTAATTTTCCACATCAGTAAAGTGCCCTTTCTGTAGGTTTTACGACAAAATGTTATTAAGAAAACTTGTTCAGAATGAAGAACTGAGTATTTTTTTCTGCTAAAAAATTATAACGCAGAAAAATCAAAGTCGACCTAGGCTTTTGAAATTTTTCACACCTATCCAGTTTTTCATTCTGAACAAGTTTTCTTAATAACATTTTAATGTGAAAGCTACGCAAAGTGCACTTTTCTGAAGAAAAGTGAGAAAAAATACCAAAAAATCAAAGTAGGTAGACTTTCGAAATTTCGCAAACCTACTCAGTTCTTCAATCTGAACAAGTTTCCTTAATAACATTTTGTCGTAAAACCTACAGAAAGGGCACTTTACTGATGTGGAAAATTAGTTTTTTCAAAATTCCCAAGGCATACGTGATTTTTCGAAAGTAAAATTATGTCACAAATTAGTTTAAAACCAAGCAGGGCTGATCCCCAGAAGCTCAAATTTCAACTCGAGTTTTTTTTGTCATTTACACCCTACGTGAACTCTATCCGTGGACACACTGTATAAGTTGTAGCCAGGAGAGAGGTTTCCAAAAAATCGAAAATTTCAGTCCTGTGCCAATGCGCGGAAACTATAAAACTTATCTAAAATCTGATTGGTCCACCAAATTCCTCTCAAAAAAGTAGTACAGTGACGTGAAAACCGCAGCCCTCTAGCTTTAATAATAACCGAGATTTTTGAGAAAAACACCCAAAATGGGACACCCTGTACATTGAAAAAATCATAGCAACCGCTTGTTCCTTCACATGAATTATGCCACTTGGTTTTATACATACATCTTTTACTGCGAGATGATCTGAACATATTCTTTTTTCTTTATAACTATTTTAGGTATTTAACTAGGTAGGAACCGAGGTAGGAACGTTATAGTTATAGTTTCCCAAAATGCCTCGCAAAATGCCCATCCATTTTTGCCTGCAGGAAACAAAAAATAATGGTGGATAGTATTTATATTGGTTATGAAAATATGAAAATAAACACATTTTTCTTGAAATCGGCATTAAAATGTCCCAAAATCGTCATTAAAAGCACAGAAATCGTACAATAATGTAGCCTATTATTGTACGATTTTTTCAATAAGTAGGCCTTGGCGAGATGTAAACATCAAACGTCAGACGCGGAGAAATCGCCCGTCAAAAGTGACCAAATATTCAAAACCCGGCCGATAAAGGCTCATTTAGCTTTTCGTACACATTGCGAAATTGATTCCTATAGAAGCGCAATCCTTCAGTATACATATTTTAGTAAATTTGAAAATCAATAGATTTGTTGTGTAGGCTGCACAAGAAGCAGCAGTTTGGTTTTTCTGTCAGAAGGTGCCGTACATCATTATACTTGTCCTAGATAGAGCGATCGGTAAAGTCAGGCAACGCCGCGCGTAGTCGGTTCGTGGACGGGTGATCCGTTATTATTATTTTCTTGCCTAATAAAACATTTTTTTTCCGATTTCAAGAAAAATATAATATGTACCTCGGCACTGAAGTTCTTTTTAAAAGCTTTTATTTAACTTGCAATGTATGTATGTATGTATGTATGTATGTATGTATGTATGTATGTAATTTGTTCGGGTGGAATCTTGCAACTCAATTTTGAAGCAGATATCTTCAACCGATCGAGCTGAAATTTTGTACACACGTTTAATTTGGATGACAATGCATGATTATATGTGTGACGTCATTCTAAATCCAACATGGCGGATCACCCAAGATGGCGGACTAGTTAAATTTCAACCGATCGAGCTGAAATTTTGTACACACGTTTAATTTGGATGACAATGCATGATTATATGTGTGACGTCATTCTAAATCCAACATGGCGGATCACCCAAGATGGCGGACTAGTTAAATTTCAACCGATCGAGCTGAAATTTTGTACACACGTTTAATTTGGATGACAATGCATGATTATATGTGTGACGTCATTCTAAATCCAACATGGCGGATCACCCAAGATGGCGGACTAGTTAAATTTCAACCGATCGAGCTGAAATTTTGTACACACGTTTAATTTGGATGACAATGCATGATTATATGTGTGACGTCATTCTAAATCCAACATGGCGGAACACTCAAGATGGCGGACTAGTTAAATTTCAACCGATCGAGCTGAAATTTTGTACACACGTTTAATTTGGATGACAATGCATGATTTTATGTGTGACGTCATACTAAATCCAACATGGCGGATCACCCAAGATGGCGGACTAGTTAAATTTCAACCGATCGAGCTGAAATTTTGTACACACGTTTAATTTGGATGACAATGCATGATTATATGTGTGACGTCATTCTAAATCCAACATGGCGGAACACTCAAGATGGCGGACTAGTTAAATTTCAACCGATCGAGCTGAAATTTTGTACACACGTTTAATTTGGATGACAATGCATGATTATATGTGTGACGTCATTCTAAATCCAACATGGCGGAACACCCAAGATGGTCATTAGAAGGTCTCCTCATTGAAGAGCTAGACTGTTCTAAACTAACCGGCAAACGACCTTGCAACAATGATGCGTTAACTGAGATGAATGGACTCAGACACCTGGCCAAACTAAAAATTACAAAATAAATTAAAAGTAAAAAAATATTTTTAAAAAAAGGGTTTATTTAAATGCGCTAAAAAGAATAAAATAATCTTTTCTTTTAAAACTTTTACTATCAACTTATAACGTCATTCCACAATTTATATGATATAAAAGCTTGTCGCGAGATTTAAGTTTTCAAACTAAGTAAATACCACTACTTAAATCTCGCGACAAGCTTTTATATCATATAAATTGTGGAATGACGTTATAAGTTAATAGTAAAAGTTTTAAAAGAAAAGATTATTTTATTCTTTTTAGCGCATTTAAATAAACGCTTTTTTTTTAAATATTTTTTTACTTTTTTATGACTCATGTGGTTTATTTGCCTCGGCCAGAGGCCTCAGCAACTAAACTCCACATGAGTCATAAAAAGTTGAACTTCAGTGCCTTGGTACATAAATAACTATTTCCTGCTCCCTCCCCCGTAACTTCACTTTACACACTCCCCAACAGGTCCGAAAGCGAAAGTGAAACGTTCGAGGTGCCCTGTTGCTGGGTACAAAAAGTGGTTGCTAGGTACAAAATGTTGGCCCTGTATATTTTGCGCAAAATATACAGGGTGTCTCAAAAAACTGTGACTCACTTGCGGTCAAAATATACAGGGTGTCTAAAAGACGTTTTTTTAGGTACCCTGAATATTTTGTGTTTCAAAAAAACTGTGACTCACTTGTGGCCAAACCCGAGCTACTCCCCTGACCCCTGACGTTGACCAAAATATACAATATACTTCAATTTCAATTACTGACACTGGCTAGTGTTTATACCTGTCCTGCTGTGTGTACAATAACAATAAAATTAAAAGTTTAATAGTATACCTAAGGTTAGCAAACATGTATTGCGGACCATTCACTACGCTCTGGTATAAATTCCGGATACTTTCAACAATTACCAAGTACCTAGGTACTTACTCTAATAAATGAATGTTTACTGCTGATATACATTCGGTTGTCTAGTCAAAAATGTAATTAGTTTCGGAGAAAACTGTATCGGAAAATTACTAATTTTAGTTTTAAATACCTATCTCTTATTAAATTAAAACAAGTGTTTTCTTCGAACAGATGTTTTTCGATCAGATGTTTTCGAACGAAATTCCGCGACCCACTTTACAACACCTGTAGTCGATTTTATTATATTAATAACCGGTAAATACCAAACACGTTTAGGCCTCGATTTAGGCTATTCGGTTATTATTGCTCATAACTCTCTGACGTCACAAAAAGCCTCGCAAAAAGTCCTTCATATGGCATCGTTATACCTACACAAACGCCTATGCCACTGTGGTGCATGGCCTCAAAAGTTAATTTAATTTACAAAATTAGGGGCCGCGGTGGCGTCGCTCGTACCGGCGCTGACTTTTTAGACTGCATGTTTTTCTGCCCTCGATCGACCTTGGTTGGACAAATGTGGGTTCACGGTATTGCTCCTAAATAGCTTTATCCGTGTGATTAAAAAGATCGTTTCAAAAAGATCTGATCTTTGATCTTAATTTGACGATCTTAGATCATTTTAAAGATCGAAGGTCGTTTAAAAGATCTAAGATCGTTTTAAAGATCTAAGATCGTTTGTGAGATCTAAGATCGTTTTAAAGATCTAAGATCTTCAAAAGGATCTAAGATCTTATAACGATCTAAGATCTTTTCCTCATTTGTTTTCGTTCATTTTTGAAACGTTTCTGTGATTTTTTTTATATAAAAAATGTTTTATTTTTGAAGAATAAAAAATAGTGCTCTTTTAGGTTGTTGCAGGAATAAGAGTTTATATCTACATATTTGTAAAATATGTTCTCATTTTGACCTCAATGTTGTAAGTAGTTCGTTTTTGAAACGTTTCTGTGATTTTTTTATACAAAATAATGAAGGTAGAAAGATAGGTAGGTATATACTTTTTAGAAGAAGGGATACTTTTGTACTAACAAGGATTTTTCTTTTTATACATATACACATACATTTTACCTACAACTACAAGAACCTATTTTGATGTCAAATTCAAATGAATGCTTTATGTTAATTCGTATTTTATTTTCAATTATCTATTTCTCAAAATTCCGAATTTTGTAACTTAAGTTATAAAGTTATAAATTGCATAAATAATCGGTGAACACGTTTTTACAAGAAAAGTCTAATTCTTCATGGGTATATCAACTGATTGATTACGTAACCAGTTCAGTTAGAGTAGTAACTTTACCTAACTAGTTACGTAAAACTGGACCCATCATCACTTGCTTAGGTTTTGAATTATACTATGTCAAAATTAGGAAAAGTATTTATAGACATCTTCTATATCTATTAACAGTATTAACTACATAATATCATGAATTTTGTTCATAGATCTTAGATGATTTGGAAGATCTTAGATCATTTAGAGGATCTTAGATCGTTTAGAAGATCTTAGATTGTTTAGAAGATCTTAGATCGTTTAGAAAATCTTAGATCGTTCAAAAGATCTTAGATCGATTGATCTTTTTTAAATAGATCATTTTTAGACGATCTTTGATCTAAGATAGTTTTTGTATGAAAAGCGCAACCAGAAAGATAACCGCGATTAAAATCAGATGATCGCCAAAAACCGTCTTGTCAGTTGTTTAATGGCCTGTCTTAGGTATGTTTCAGCAGAACCTAAAACCGGTTTGAAACTGTACCAAAGAAAAAAATACAAAGCGGTTTTAGAGATATTGGGAAAAACTGTTTTTTTCTTGTTAAATTTCAACACCCTGTATCTCAGGCATAAAGTGCTTGTGGGCTTGTGTTCATACAAATAAATTTTCTTAAAATCATCCAAGGATTATCGCCCTCAAGGATCAGCATTCAATTATGAAACACCTTATTAAGTCGACATTTTTTTAAACGTTTGAATACAATACCATGTCGGACAAATATGGACTTTGTCCATCGTCTTGAATCTTGAGTCAAACAACGCATATTCGTTCATAGGAATTTATGCCGATTTTTGCTTCTGATGAATGCGTATTGTACTTTTTAAATTATGGAGGTATTTTGTAAACCATTTTTAGGGGCCTTGAACGTCGGTCTTACGACTCCGAAATGAAGCAACAATGGATAGGTACCTATTATTGTGATATTGGCTGTGATTACATTTTAACTGGGTAGGTGGTACCTATAGGCAGGTAAATTAGCATTTTAAGCTCTTAACAACAGTCTCTAAAGTTACGTTTTTGTGTCCATAAATAAATAACTACATATTATTTAGTGAGAACCGAGGTACAGGGTGTTTACGAAATATTGGAGACCCCTTAACTTTCTTATTTTTGACCAGAGGAAAAAGTGTTTTTATATGAAAGTTGTAGAACATTTTCTCAACTTTCCATCGCTGTTTTCAGAAAGAAAATCGAACGTCTCGTTTTCAAAATAGAGACCTAAGTTGTTTTTTTTTAAATGGAACACCCTGTATGTTATCGAGTTTTTAGATTCTATGCTTCATTCCGATTACAACGATATATATATATTTAGTATGTTTTATATAACTTTTGTCATAGAAAATTGCATTTTAATACAGGATTACACAAAAACTAAGGTGGCCATGAAACTAGAACTAACGCATTTAAGAATATTTTTGATTTGAAAAATCGCAAAAACAACAGAAAAGCATATAAATTTTACTACACAAACAAAATATATAACAAAGTATAACAACAATATTTTTCATAAGAACTGTTCGAATTGTAATCCGTTCACTTGAAGGCATGAGCGATATCTCTTTTTCAAATTATTAATACTTGTTTATATTATATTTTGTTTGTGTAGTAAAATTTATATGCTTTTCTCTTGTGTTTTTATTATTTTTTCCGAGATTTTTATCTCTTGGATCCAAAATATTCTTGAATGTGTTAGTTCTAGTTTCATGGCCACCTTAGTTTTTGTGTAATCCTGTATTAAAATTCAATTTTCTACCACAAAAGTTATATAAAACATAAATATCGTTGTAATCGGAATGAAGCGTAGAATCTAAAAATTCAACATACAGGGTGTTCCGTTTAAAAAAACAAAAGTTAGGTATCTATCTTGAAAACTCAACGTTGGATTTTCTTTCTGAAAACGGCATTGGAAAGTTAAGAAAATTTGCTAATACTTTCATATAAAACACTTTTTCCTCTGGTCGAAAATAAGAAAGTTAGTACCTACCTACCTGCCTCAGTCGTTTTTATTGATTTTCATCTTTATACATTTTCTATCCGACAATAACAACACTCCAGCCGAGATTCGAGAATAATACCCGCGCTGCAAAACAACCTTTCTCCAGTAAATGTGTTGTCAACAGGCCAAAATTTAAATTTATCAATGAAGTAGGCTACCGACTACGGCGTCGTAATTTCGTTTAATTTTCCTGATTTTTCAGTGGGCTAGCGCGGTAAGCGTCTAGACTAGTTGACTGTTCCCGGCCAATCAGCTGAGAATGTCGTCACAGCCATTTCGAGTGTAAAGGCTTCCACCTTCAAATATCAATCTATGTAGGTCACTGTGGATCTTGGTCAGTTTTAAATTGATCTATTATACAGTGTGATCATTTAAGTGGGCAATATATGGGATTTTTTTTATTAATTGCACAACGAAAATACAAATATTTCCGAAACTTGGTGCATGTTCGATAATCACATTAGGCGCACTTAGAATGGTTGCAAGTCAAACGGCATACAGGGTAGGTCAAAAAATATAAAAATTGTACAAGAATAAAGTACCTACCCTTATTTCAGAAAATTCAGCAAAATGTTATTAAGAAAAGTTGTCTAGAATTAAAAGTTATGCCTAAATATCAAAACGTGGCCTCCTAAGAAAAAGAAATATATATTTTTTGAAAAACAATAATTTCCTAAAAAAAATTTTGTTTTAATATTCACCCTAAACATTTAATTTTTAATTAAACACCAAACTGATTGAAAGAGTTTGGTGGCGAAAAACCCAATTAAAAATTAAATGGATCTGTTTGCGCCACAAATAAATTTTAGAAAATATTCACCCTAAACATTTCATAAATCAATCAAAATTATATCAATGTCGCATAACTTTGTTTAATTATTTGTAAAATTAACTTTGATTTTTAAATGTTTAGGGAATCACAAACTTCATGTTTGTTGCAACGATATTACCTAAACAAAACTTTAAAATTTCGCAAAAATTCTTCTGAACAAGGTAAAACCCAAGGTAAAACATTAGTAATGATAATGTGTATATTAAAAAACTCTCATTTTAGATGCAAAATTTTTATTTTAAATGTTTATTAATGGAAATTAATCGGCAAAAAATTTTTTTTCTTAGGAGGCTATGTTTTGGTATTTAGGCATAGCTTTTAATGCTGAACAACTTTTCTTAATAACCGTTTGCTGAATTTTTTTAAATAAGGGTACTTTACTCTTGTGCAATTTTTATATTTTTTGACCTACCCTGTATGCTGTTTAACTTGCAACCATTCTAAGTGCACCTAATTATGATTACTGAACATGCATCAACTTTCGGCAATGTCTGTATTTTGGTTGAGCAATTAATAAAAAAAAACATATGTTGCACACTTAAATAACCACACTGTATAATGAAATGGAAGAACGCAGTAGGTGTACTACATAGGTTTTATAATCTAAACAATATCAGTTGTAAATATCTTAAATGACACTGATGGTATAAAATCTCATTTTTTAAACACCTTGACTATTTTTTGTTTAAATTTGGTATATGTATATGGAGGTTTTGGGGTGTTCAACAGGGAGTAAATAAATTTATATTCTTAAATGGGTACATCAAACATAACACAAATTTAAAACGTTAATATCATTTTCATTTGAAAAACTCATTCTTTTCCATATTTAGCAATAAAAAGTGAATACAATGATCAACCTAGTGATATAAAATAGTTTTTATGCAGTTACAAGTTTTTAAAAATTTTCAGAAAGTTTAAAATTATTAAAAATGGCAAACAAAAACAAAATCTTCTACCGAATGGAGCGTTCAAGTTCGGTACATTTATGTAAAATTGAAAAAGATACTTTTCAAGTAAGACTTTTTGAAATTCTAACAAATATGAGTAAACCCCTTTCTAACGATTTTATTTTTTAAATGTAATTTTTAAATGTTCCCCTATTATGTGAACTTTTTGGACAACACTGTAAGTAGGTAAATATATACGCTACATTCAATAATTGTTTTCCCTGAAATCGCCAAAAAATTTTCTACAATGGGGAACTTGAACAATTTTTTTATTTCTTTAATATATTTGCCTATCTATAGAAAAAGCACATACCAAATATCAGCCCTCAAATCGCAATATTTAATGTGCAATAAATAAAGTTGTGACCCGCAAGCTATTCATTTGAGACGACACGAAAAGCGCGGGAATGGTTGTGACGTCACACCGCTCGATCGATCGGAAGGCAGTGACAGGAGTGACAGCTACACAGAATTAGAGAAGGGAGAATGGAAATTGAACGTTAAAATAAACAGTTCGGCGACCTACTTCCAGAGGGATCTGATGTAGGTCAAAAATAAGAACCGCCTAAAATTTTAAATGTAACAAGCATTCTTTAACTGAATGGTGAGGCCACAGGATTAGTAATTCGTAGGTCCCGGGTTCAATCGCAGAAGTTTTTTTTTAATTATCACTGCATTCTACCTCTTATATTTATCACTAATTATCATTTTTAGTAATGATTCGACAATGGTTATTATGAAGATTATTACTCACAATCTACTCCATAGTGTATTTAAATTCAAAGTACTTACCTATACTTCGTATAAAACAAAAAGCAATGCACGTAACAATGACCAACAATCGGATTTGCATTGTTGGCCATTGTTACGTGCATTGCTTTTTGTTTTATACGAAGTATACCTAATATGAAATTGTCAGTAGCAGGAAAAATGTAATACATCGGCCAAAAAAGTGCGCTTACGCATCTCGCAATGTAAATAACTATTTAATACAGCACATACAGCACACTCTTTTCAAACATTATCAACAATATCAAGACTGAGATATATACTATAATAAGACGGATAAACAAGGATGGGACGTTCTCGTTGATCTTTCTAAACAAAGCTTGCGTGGTGCTGTAGTTTTTTTTACACCTGCCGCCCATATTAGTTTATACATGGTGCCGCCGCCCACCAGAGGCTCCACCACCAACGAGCTACTTTACGTCACAACCAAGGAGGGCGCGTTACAAGAATGATTTGAATTATGCAGTTTTCAATTGCTTATATTTATTACATAAAAATAGAAAATGAGTTTGTTTGTGAACTGCGTTTCATTTAATGGCAATAAATTACGTTTGAAAGTAATATTTTTCAAATTTAATTTTTGTGCAAGTTCCCCATTCACATACATATTCACTTACAACTTTTTTCTAAATTCAAAAACAAAATAGTCAAGGGGGTAGAATGTTGTGTGCACAACCCTGTACTATATAGCGCTTGACAACGAAGTATTGTTGGATATTATGTAATCTTAAACTTTGGTCTCCTAGTAGTTAGTAGCTTTTCTTTGAAGCAAAAGCCCCCCACCCCGAATTTCCAAGGTGCAGGCCTGCGACTTCGGTAGGCGCCGCGCGATTCGCGCACTTCCGATTGGCCGTGTGACGCCAGCAGATCGGCCGCCTCCCGCCGATTGGCCGGATCGGAACAGGCCACATGTTTGTCATGGATTTGTGGTACAGCGAGGCACAAAAAAAACCTCGGAAATCCGATCGACACGTTACGATTCATCGATGATTTCTTGGTTTTCTAAATAAACTTTTGGGGCCCCATCGATCAGTTTGGTGCGTGGAGACAAATAATACAGTTTTTGTGGCAGGACTAATAGAAAATCAGGTTGAATATGCATTAAAAGCAATTAAAACTGTAACTTACTTTATTACAAATGCATCATAATAGACCGTCAGACAGTGACAGATTTTCCTTACTGATTTTCTCATTTATGCCTTGGAGCGGGTTGAAAGGTAAATCGATGCTGAGTCGGAAAATAGTAATTTTAAGTTTGACCCCCGGGGAAAACATGGAAAATTCGATTTTTCAAAACAGAAAAAAAGGTACTAATTCTCACTTATGCCATGTTCACCGTATGATTTCTTATACTATTCCGACCTCGAATTAAGGGTTTGGCAGTTCACACAAAAAATGACTTGGTTTACTGACTCCATCAGTTATGCCGTTCAAAATGGTGAAAACTTATATCCTCACTAGCCCAAAAATTGATTGGCAGAAGTGACGCGTGGGGAAAAATGCACTTTTGGGTCGGAAAATAAATCGGAAATTTTTTTTTTCGTCAACTGATTTTGTCAGGGATAAAATGAATTGCAATAAAACTTTATATAGTTTCAGAGGCATAAGTGCAGAAATCAGTTGACGAAAAAAAAATTTCAGACTTATTTTCCGACTCAAAAGGGCATTTTTCCCCACGCGTCACTTCTGCCAATCAATTTTTGGGCTAGTGAGGATATAAGTTTTCACCATTTCGAATGGCATAACTGACGGAGCAATAAACCAAGTCATTTTTTGTGTGATCTGCCAAACCCTTAATTCAACCCTTTTTCCACACGCTACACTTATGCCTTTAGGTTTTCGAGGTCGCAATAGGATAAGAAATCATACGGTGAACATGGCATAAGTGAGAATTAGTACCTTTTTTTCTGTATTGAAAAATCGAATTTTCCATATGTTTTCCCCGGGGGCCAAACTTAAAATTAATATTTTCCGACTCAGCATCGATTTACCTTTCAACCCTCTCCAAGGCATAAATGAGTAAATCAGTAAGGAAAATCTGTCATTGTCTGACGGTCTATAATAGTAGGTAATGTCAATAGGTATACCTGAACACAAAAACCCTAATGTAAGAATTATGAGGTATAAAAATTTGTATGGTAGAAAAAATTGAAATTTCATTTTTACTTTAGGTTCTTTGTAGGTATTCAGGTACCACGTGATCACGTATATTTTTACACCCACCCTTATTTTCTATATTTTTGAGGTTAGGAAAAAAGTTCCGATAAAAGGTCTAGAAGCCAAAGCACGCTTTTTTCAGCGTTTATTTAGAATTTATTAGAGTTTATTTAGAAAAATGGGTCTATTTTTACAAGCTGAATTAGAACCACTTCCTGTCATCCGATTGAGCTGAAATTTTGCATACACCTTTAGTTCCGGTGACAATGCAATATGCAATACTCAATATTGTAATACTTTCAAAATGGCCGTCGCCGCAAGATAGCGGATGATGTATTTTTTGTCAACCCCCTTAATATGGGTATCAAATGAAAGGGCTTGAAGAGTAGAAAATGATAAAGTTAGTGACATCACACTAAATTCAGTATGGCCGCCACTACAAGATGGCGGATTACTTATTTGATACCCAACATGGGTATCAAATGAAAGGGCTCGACGGGTAGAAAACAATAAGGTGAATGACTTCATGCGAAATCCAATATGGCGGCCGCCCCAAGATGGCGGACTAAATTTCTTTACTACCCTCATCCCTGACATGGGAATCAAATAGGTACTAAAAAGCATAAAATAAAATTGAAACTAAAAAAAACCTTTTTAAAAACAAGCTTTTATTTAAGCCATGTTCTAAAACGAATAAAATAAGTTTAGGTGTTCGTTAAGATAATTCAATTCCAAATTGCGACAAGTTTTTGCAAATTGAAAAACTTGTCGTGCGAATTGTAAAGAAAAAATGCATACTTTGGCAAATAGGTACTTGCTTAACAACCAATCACTGTCCAATAAAATTAATTGGTACCCACTTTCATCAACATTTCGCGCGACAAGCTTTTCAATTTGCAAAAACATGTCGCAATTTGGAATTGAATTATCTTAACGAAAACCTGAACTTATTTTATTCGTTTTAGTACATGGCTTAAATAAAAGCTTATTTTTAAAAAGGTTTTTGTTATTTTCAATTTTATTAAAATTTCAAAAAGTTTAACTTGAAACAGTTGTTTCATTTTCAATTTTACATAGGTATGCGTCCTAAATTTGAACGCCATATTAGATTTGGTTTTTGTAGTTTTTTAAAAATTATTCTGAAATTTTAAAAACTTGTAACTTGGTAAAACTATTTTATATCGCTATATTAATAGGTTTATTATTCTATGTATTACTATATTTATCTATTACTGTTAAGTTTGATACGCATATAGTTAATGTATCCTCAAGCATTTAGGATATAAAGTTATCTGCATTAAATTTTCCACTACTAAATTGACGTCAAAATAATAATAAATTCAGAAATATCATAAGCTATTCTACATAATATCTAACCAGATTTCACCACTTTTTAACTCTAAAATTCAATAACTGAGTTTAAGATGAAAGGTAAATTGCTTCAGAAAAAGTGCAGGTACATACAATTACGTAGAATTAAAAAGGAAACAACTTTTTCAGTTAAAACTTTTGACTCGTTTATAGAGGTTCTTCTTTTATATGACAGAGATAAACAAAATACCTAAAACATATAGACCATTGGTTGTTTACAATACTTATTATTAGTGTAAACAAGCAGTTCTCCGCGTAAAGCACTTTGGGTAACTTTGACGCGCCAGTGCGGAAAAGTACAACTTTCTGCACGCTCGTAGAAAATGCCTAGTTATTTATGTACCAAGGCACTGAAGTTCAACTTTTTATGACTCACGTGGAATTTAGTTGCCGAGGCCTCTGGCCGAGGCAAATAAACCGCATGAGTCATAAAAAGAACTTCAGTGCCGAGGTACATATTATATTTTTTTTGAAATCGGAAAAAAAAAGTTTTATTAGGCAAGAAAATAATAATAAGGGATCACCCGTCCATGAACCGACTTACGCGCGGCGTGGCTTGACTTTGACGATCGCTCTACCTAGGTCAAGTATGATGACGTACGGCACCTTCTGACAGAAAAACCAAACTGCTGCTTCTTGTGCAGCCTACACAACAAATCTATTGATTTTCAAATTTACTAAAATATGTATACTGAAGGATTGCGCTTCCATAGGAAACAATTTCGCAGTGTGTACGAAAAGTTAAATGGGCCTTTATCGGCCGGGTTTTGAATATTTGGTCACTTTTGACGGGCGATTTCTCCGCGTCTGACGTTTGATGTTTACATCTCGCCAAGGCCTACTTATTGAAAAAATCGTACAATAATGGGCTACATTATTGTACGATTTCTGTGCTTTTAATGACGATTTTGGGACATTTTAATGCCGATTTCAAGAAAAATGTATTTATTTTCATATTATTTTGAAAAGACACAAGAATTAATAAAACGAAATATTTTAAAATTTTAAACCAACCAATATAAATACTATCCACCATTATTTTTTGTTTCCTGCAGGCAAAAATGGATGGGCATTTTGCGAGGCATTTTGGGAAACTATAACTATAACGTTCCTACCTCGGTTCCTACCTAGTTAAATACCTAAAATAGTTATAAAGAAAAAAGAATATGTTCAGATCATCTCGCAGTAAAAGATGTATGTATAAAACCAAGTGGCATTATTCATGTGAAGGAACAAGCGGTTGCTATGATTTTTTCAATGTACAGGGTGTCCCATTTTGGGTGTTTTTGGGTGTTTTTCTCAAAAATCTCGGTTATTATTAAAGCTAGAGGGCTGCGGTTTTCACGTCACTGTACTACTTTTTTGAGAGGAATTTGGTGGACCAATCAGATTTTAGATAAGTTTTATAGTTTCCGCGCATTGGCGCCGGACTGAAATTTTCGATTTTTTGGAAACCTCTCCTGGCTACAACTTATACAGTGTGTCCACGGATAGAGTTCACGTAGGGTGTAAATGACAAAAAAAACTCGAATTGAAATTTGAGCTTCTGGGGATCAGCCCTGCTTGGTTTTAAACTAATTTGTGACATAATTTTACTTTCGAAAAATCACGTATGCCTTGGGAATTTTGAAAAAACTAATTTTCCACATCAGTAAAGTGCCCTTTCTGTAGGTTTTACGACAAAATGTTATTAAGGAAACTTGTTCAGATTGAAGAACTGAGTAGGTTTGCGAAATTTCGAAAGTCTACCTACTTTGATTTTTTGGTATTTTTTCTCACTTTTCTTCAGAAAAGTGCACTTTGCGTAGCTTTCACATTAAAATGTTATTAAGAAAACTTGTTCAGAATGAAAAACTGGATAGGTGTGAAAAATTTCAAAAGCCTAGGTCGACTTTGATTTTTGTGTGAACAAGTTTTCTTAATAAGATTTTGTCGTAAAACCTACAGAAAGGGCACTTTACTGATGTGGAAAATTAGTTTTTTCAAAATTCCCAAGGCATACGTGATTTTTCGAAAGTAAAATTATGTCATAAATTAGTTTAAAACCAAGCAGGGCTGATCCCCAGAAGCTCAAATTTCAACTCGAATTTGTTTTGTCATTTACACCCTACGTGAACTTTATCCGTGGACACACTGTATATATATCGACAAATTTATTCAACTATTTTTATAGATTTTTTGACGTAGAATCGAATGAAATACTACTTATTGAAAAAATCGTACAATAATGGGCTACATTATTGTACAATTTCTGTGCTTTTAATGACGATTTTGGGACATTGGCACTGAAGTTCTTTTTATGACCCATGTGGTTTATTTGCCAGAGGCATCGGCAACTAAACTCCACATGAATCATAAAAAGTTGAACTTCAGTGCCTTGATACATAAATAACTATTTCTTAAAATCGGCAGTGAAGTGTCCCAAAATCGTCATTAAAAGCACAGAAATCGTACAATAATGTAGCCCATTATTGGACGATTTTTTCAATAAGTAGGCCTTGGCGAGATGTAAACATCAAACGTCAGACGCGGAGAAATCGCCCGTCAAAAGTGACCAAATATTCAAAACCCGGCCGATAAAGGCTCATTTAACTTTTCGCACACATTGCGAAATTGTTTCCTATAGAAGCGCAATCCTTCAGTATACATATTTTAGTAAATTTGAATATCAATAGATTTGCTGGGTAGGCTGCACAAGAAGCAGCAGTTTGGTTTTTCTGTCAGAAGGTGCCGTGTCTCATCATACTTGTCCTAGGTAGAGCGATCGTCAAAGTCAAGCAACGCCGCGCGTAGTCGGTTCATGGGCGGGTGATCCCTTAATATTGTTTTCTTGCCTAATAAAACATTTTTTTTCCGATTTCAAAAAAACTATAATATGTACCTCGGCACTGAAGTTCTTTTTATGACTCATGTGGTTTATTTGCCTCGGCCAGAGGCCTCAGCAACTAAACTCCACATGAGTCATAAAAAGTTGAACTTCAGTGCCTTGGTACATAAATAACTATTATTAGGCAAGAAAATAATAATAAGGGATCAAGTATCACAAGACACGGCACCTTCGTAGTCATCGTACAGAAAAACCGCTTCTTGTGCAGCCTCCATAACAATAATCTATTGATATTCAAACCTACTAAAATATGTATACTGAAGGATTGCGCTTCTATAGGAAACAATTTCGCAATGTGTACGAAAAGTTAAATGGGCCTTTTGTGGCCGGGTTTTGAATATTTGGTCACTTTTGACGGGCGATTTCTCCGCGTCTGACGTTTGATGTTTACATCTCGCCAAGGCCTACTTATTGAAAAAATCGTACAATAATGTAACCCATTATTGTACGATTTATGTGCTTTTAATGACGATTTTGGGACACTTCACTGCCGATTTTAAGAAATAGTTATTTATGTACCAAGGCACTGAAGTTCAACTTTTTATGACTCATGTGGAATTTAGTTGCCCAGGCCTCTGGCCGAGGCAAATAAACCACATGAGTCATAAAAAGAACTTCAGTGCCGAGGTACATATTATATTTTTTTTGAAATCGGAAAAAAATGTTTTATTAGGCAAGAAAATAATAATAAGGGCTCACCCGTCCACGAACCGACTACGCGTGGCGTTGCTTGACTTTGACGATCGCTCTACCTAGGTCAAGTTACAGTGGCTTTATACAAGAATAAAGCCACTGTAGGTCAAGTAAGACAAGACACGGCACCTTCGTACAGAAAAACCAAACCGCCGCTTCTTGTGCAGCCTCCATAACAATAATCTATTGTTATTCAAACCTACTAAAATATGTATACTGAAGGATTACACTTCTATAGGAAACAATTTCGCAATGTGTACGAAAAGTTAAGTGGGCCTTTATCGGCCGGGTTTTGAATATCTGGTCACTTTTGACGGGCGATTTCTCCGCGTCTGACGTTTGATGTTTACATCTCGCCAAGGCCTACTTATTGAAAAAATCGTACAATAATGTAGCCCATTATTGTACGATTTCTGTGCTTTTAATGACGATTTTGGGACACTTCACTGCCGATTTCGAGTAAAAGAATATTTTTGTTTATCGAACCACATTCCTAATCGTCACGCGAACGTCGTCTCGGCGATCAGCTGTTCGCCACTCTATAAACACCGGCAGAGCAAAGTCTTCAAGGGTATAACCTGGACGCTATCTGTCCGGCAAGGTTATCAAATAATCCGCGTCCAGATTGGCGCGGTCCCTCCGCGGATCTCGATCACTCAGTTTCGATCGAGCTGCATGTGCCTCGCTTTCGGGTCCGCGTTTTTGTTCAACTCTGCCCCGACCGCCTACATATACATATACAGGTGGATTACTGGAACTGGCGGAGGAACACACAGGTAGACCGATAGTGAGGGTATACAGTATTTAAGCATCGGACCAAGGATAATGCGGGGTGGTGCAATTTTATTCTGGGACACTTCAACGGGTGGTAGAAAACCATAAAATATTGTTAAACTCCTGGACAAAATTAACGCAACATCATAAATGTGCCACTTATTTGATGCTATTTTTTTTCTGAATTTATGATCCGATTTGAATGATTTTTTTTTGCATTGTGGGTTGGTTCCTTGACAATGTCAGAGTTTTCGCTGTTTATGATAGAAAGTTCATTTTCGATGTATACCGGGTGTAATAAAAATGTTATGTTTTTTTTCCGAAAATTCGTATCAACCTGTGGAGTATACTAGCAACCGAAACATATAACAGTTGACATTAGACGGTAGACCCATCTTTCTTCAACATTTTCTTTTTTGGTTTACTTCATTATCTCTGTTATTAAAGGAGATACACTGTTTTATAGCGTGACATGTTTTTATAGACTTTATTATTCAACACAGTCATTGTTAAATGTTTTCAAGTAGGCTACGGAATTTTTCTGACATTTCAAGCGATGTGTCAACAGATGTTGCGTTTTAAAGTTACAAAAGTCAAATAAAACTGGCCATACCGATAAAAACTGTTCGGAAACTGCTTATTAAACGTTCGTTTCATATGCCCAGTTGCCCGACTATTCTGTCGTTTAAACCAGCCTCATTTAAACGCCTTCTGATTGTTCGAGACGATATTGTATGATGGCGAGCAGTTTTAAGCTCACTTTTTAGCCTAGTACCGTTGAGTGAAGGAATTATTCCCTCATTCAATGCTAGTACTAGTGATATTCCTGTTTCTTAGAGCAGTTTGCCTAATAAAACGCTCATCCCTTGGATCGGTACATCGTTTTCGCCCTTGGCCTGACCTTCGAGAGTAAGATCATGTTTTGTTAAATTGTTCAACCATACGACTTATAGTCGCACGATGTCTTCCTATCACATTAGCAACATGACACATCGAATAGCCTTCATCCACCAAAGTTAAAGCTCTGTTGACGCATCGCTTGAAATGTCAGAAAAGTTCCATAGCCTACTTGAAAACATTGTATTGAATAATAAAGTCTATAAAAACATGTTACGCTATAAAAGAGTGTATCTCCTCTAATAACAGAGATAATGAAGTAAACCAAAAAAGAAAATGTTGAAGAAAGATGGACCTACCGTCTAATGTCAACTGCTATATGTTTCGGTTGCTAGTATACTCCACAGGGTGATACGAATTTTCGGAAAAAAACATAACATTTTTATTACACCCGGTATAAATCGAAAATGATTTTTTTATCATAAACCGCGAAAACTATGACATTGTCAAGGAACCAACCTACAATGCAAAAAAAATCATTCAAATCGGATCATAAATTCAGAAAAAAATAGGATCAAATAAATGGCAAATTTATGACGTTGCGTTAGTTTAGTCCAGGAGTTTATTTTTAACAGACTTCAAAAAAGGAGGAGGTTATCAATTCGGTTGTATGTTTTTTATCTTTGTTACCTCAGAACTCCGTCATTTATAAACCGATTTGGACAATTCTTTTTTATTTAAAAGGGTATACCTACAGAATGGTCCCATTTAAATTTGAAGAAAAAATTCAACCCCTGAGGGTGGACAAATAGGGGATGAAATTTCATATTGAACAGATTTTGGGGATTATTTTTTATTAGAAAGGGAGTACCTTAGAGGTGGCCCCCCTTTAAATTTGAAGAAAAAATTCTACCCCTGAGGGTGGAAAAATAGGGGATGAAATTTCATATTGGACAGATTTCGGTGATTATCTTTTTATTAGAAAGGGATTGCTTTAGGAGTGGCCTCATTTAAATTTGTATGATGATTCTTTCTTTATTGGAAAGGGGGTACCTTAGGTATAGTCCCATTTAAATTTAAAGAAAAAATTCCACCCCTGAGGGTAGATAAATAGGGGATGAAAGTTCACATTGGACCGATTTCGATAATTCTTAATAATTCACAAAAAAATAAGAAATAAAAAAATTGTAACAAAAAAATTAAAACCGAATTCAATAATTTGCCCGTATGCACACTCCACTAAAAACTTTAAAAAATTAACAAAAAATAACACCGACTTCACATATTTGCCCGTATGCATATTTCAACTAAAATCTTAGAAATATTTTTCTCTTTCTAAATCGAGTTAACTTTGGAGTCGGTGACAGTAAGTTATGATGTATGTAGGATATGATGTGTTCGTATCTAAATAGATTTAAATTCCTTGCCTTGACTGTCATCGAATCCAAAGATAACTCAATTTAGAAAGAGAAAAATATTTTTAAAATTTTAGTTGAAATGTGCATACGGGCAAATTTGTGAAGTCGGTTTTAATTTTTTTAAAGTTTTTAGTGGAGTGTGCATACGGGCAAATTTTTGAAGTCGATTTTAATTTGTTGTTAAAATTTTTATGTTGTATAACTTTTTATTCATAAATATCCATTTCGAGATACCGAATGTCAACGATTTGTTAAAAGGGTCGCGTCCTTTGAAAAAAGAATCCCAGGAAGGAGTCAAAGCTCTATCTGTATTATAAAATACCTGAGACGGAAAAATCGCCCTGAATATAGTAACCGTGTTTTGACACAATATTTTGATATCTGACACTGTGATAGGTGTCAGTATGTGGTATTTCGATACTTTTTCGAGTTATTATGCTTAGCTGTGCGGCTTGTGGCACTTCCCTGAGAGCCAAAACTAAAATGTTTGAGGATAATAATCCATCGGTAAGTAATTTTGTAATTTAAATTAACTTTTGAGGCCATGCACCAAAGTGGCATAGGCGTTTATGTAGGTACCCACTTCTTCGTAATTGGGAATTTAAAATTAGAATTGCTTAAAATCATCAAGGATTCCTAAACTTAAAGACATAAACGTGCGTTATAATTTTTTGCCTGTATTGGAAAAATGAGGACTTCCTTCTGCCTCGATTAGTTTGTCGAAACAACTCAAAGGGGCGCGCCACCGTAAAAACGGAAACGGCATCCCGCCATAATATGCAGAGACTGCCCCGGTCGAGCGTTAAGCCCAAATTTGGTCCTTGGGGTTCTTTATTCAAAAATCGCCTCAGTATTTTTTTTAATAAAACAATTTTTTTATGTGCCCATATCCCCGCCTTGGTATTATCACATAATTTGACACTTAATCAATGCATGATGCATGACGTGTACCGAATTTCGTTGGACATTAATATAAAATAAGAAGTTAAAATTTTTGGGAATTTAAACAGCGTGTTCATTATAAATGGACGCCCCCTTAACTTGCTAGTTTTTGAAGTTAGAAAAAAAAGTTTTTTACAAAAAATTAGATACTAATACAAAGTTTTTTGTGACTCTATTGGACCGTGTACAGTGTGTTCTAGAAAGCCGTGGCAGACATAACTTATGTTTTTTTTAATGGAACACCCTATATATTTTTGCATTTTTTGAAATCTGCTCATCAAGGCTATTAAAGTGATATTAAACTTTGTGGCATTATCTTTTTCCGTTTTTGAAAAATTCCGTTTTCAACTTTTATACTAAATTTATTTAATTCGAATTTGTGGATCTCTTGATAAAGATAGGTGATCGATGTAATAACAAAAAATATTTGTTTTAAACAAGAGAGTAATATAGTGAAACTCCAAAATGTCTAGGAGCCTTTTCAAATTTTACTGATTATATTCTCGAAATAAAGAATTTCAGGAAAATCGTAAAAGCTCCTAAACATTTTGGAGTTTCACTATGTTAGTCTCTTGTTTAAAACAAATATTTTTCCTTATTACATTCATCATCTATCTTTATCACGAGATCTACAAATTCGAGTTAAATAAATTTAGTATAAAATTTGAATACGGAATTTTTCAAAAACGGAAAAAGATAATGCCACAAAGTTTAATATTGTTTTGATTGCCTTGATGAGCAGATTTCAAAAATGCAAAAATATATAGGGTGTTTCATTAAAAAAAAACATAAGTTATGTCTGCCACGGCTTTCTAGAACACACTGTACACGATCCAATAGCGTCACAAAAAACGTTGTATTAGTATCTAAAACTTTTGTCAATAACTTTTTTCTAACTTTAAAAACTAACAAGTTAAGGGGGGGTGTCAATTTATAATGAACCACCCTGCACAAATAATCTTATTTTATGCTTTCTCCTGTTCAAGTATTCCAGAATACAACTGAATCGCACTCGGAATCGCACAATCCTTTATAATAATCAACCAGCGTAAAACAATACGAAATTAAAACTTTCCTTGTGATGGTGCAACAGCTGGTTACAACATAGGTATTTGTAAAGACCGCATAGGAAAAAATATTTTTAGAAATAATGGTTAAAGGAATAGGGTACTTAACGAAATTTTACAAAGTAGATAAAACAATCCTTGGACACAAGACCTTACGCCTAAGACCCTACCATTATTTCTAAAAATAATATTTAGGTAATTAATAGCAGGATTTTAGACTTTCTTGGAAATTTGGCGAGAAAGCACTTATGACGTCACAAGTGTTTTATAGAGGCAATTTGGCAACACGGCGATACCACTGAAGTGTTCTGAGGCATAACCTTATTCTGCTGTGAAAGTTTTAAAGAACGTTTAAATTTCAAAATTCTAACCTCAAATTCCCAGATTTAGGATGCCCCGTGAAACCACATTTAGTCAAGACGTGTTTTTTCGTAAATATTCGGTCACGTTTTTCTGCAATTTTTTTTGGCAAGGTTGGGCCTAGGTACGGAATTCGTGCTCAGTACTTCTAAGCACTGTGACGCCTTCATAAAAGTGTCTTCAAGATGGTCCCTAGCCCCAAGTTCTCCTTTATTAATAACTCGCAATACAATACTATTTCTACAACATATAAACCTTTGCAGTGTTATCCCACGAATTTCGGTAAAGACGTGAACGTTGGATTATTGTGCCTGATAATTTACCTACACCACACAACTAACAACGCGATATTACTACACAAACAATATAATAATAAATAAGAATAACACTATTATAAGAAATCGCACATCCAGGGTATCCCAACGAAAACTTTAAAATTTCAAACGGAACTATCCCCCTTGTGGCGCATCATTTTAAAGCCCTTTTTATTGCGAATACAGTGATGTATCGTTTTTAGAATTCTGTTGAGATTTGACAGAATTATTGGCTAAAAACGGAAAGTTGACAATCCACTGTACGCGTAGTAATTTCTACACAAATGCCCACCACTATACATAGACTTTGCACCACTATTAAGTTTTTTATCTACTACACACGACCAAATTACCTAGTTTTTATTGACGTGTCGATCAGTTTACAAAAAAGTCACAAATGAAAAAGCAGAAGCAAAACAAAAAATTTTCATACGAAAGCATGTGGTTGCTTCTGGGGTACTCCTAGTTTGGAGTATTGTGAGGGTGAGAATTATTATTATTCAAACCTTATATCTTTTTAAAATATGTAACAAAAAGTCACTGTCACAAAAAAAAGTTCCCGTTTTTTTGCTTCTAACCACGAAATCGTTAGTTTCAGCCTGCTATTGAACCTCGCCTTGCTTCTATTTTTAATTGCGAATACAAAAGTGCGGTGCATTTTTTGCACTGTTGCAGTCGGCCAATAGCGACAAATCGTTCTCCGCGCTCCCCGCTTCCCCGCGGACGCAATCTCTCAGTGCGCCTACAATATTTTCGAAATGGTTTGTTTATTCTATCGCGGAAAGGGTAGAAATTGTTGCAATTTGTTATCGAAATCATGATTGCGCTAAAGCTACAGCACGAATTGCAACAATTTCTAACCTTTCCATGATAGAATAAACCATTTCAAAAACACGTTTACACTTTCAATAGCAGGCTGAAACTAACGATTTCGTAGTTGCAAGCAAAAAACGGGGACCTTTTTGTGACAGTGACTTTTTGTTACATAGATATAAGGTTTTTTTGTGTTTCATTTATGACTTTTTTGTTAACTGATCGACACGTCAATAAAAACTAGGTAGGTAATTTGGTCGTGTGTAGTAGATAAAAAACTTATTAGTGGCGAGCATTTGTGTAAGAAATTACCACGCTACAGTGGATTGTCAACTTTCCGTTTTTAGCCAAAATTCTGTCAAATCTCAACAGAATTCTAAAAACGGTACATCACTGCATTCGCAATAAAAAGGGCTTTAAAATGATGCGCCACAAGGGGGGTAGTTCCATTTGAAATTTTAAAGTTGTGGTTGCTAGGTATTAGGGGGAGGAACATATCGGGTTGGCTTGACTGTCAAAAAAGCTCCCCCCCAAAAACGAAAATCGACGGGTCTCGGCGAATTTTCAAATATTGTTCGGTTTTCGAATTTTTGGGGGGGGTCAAGTTTTCGTTGGGATACCCTGTATATCTACTAATGTTTTGATTGAGCGGCATACGGAATGACGCGGGCGGCGTTGCCACATACGCGAATATTTCCGCATTATTGAAGTCTGAACATTTATCGCATATGTTCCATATACACATACTTTAACCAAAGTGTCACGTGACAGATATAGTTTCCAGCATGTGCAGCATAAACAGACACCATTTTGCTATAGAGGAGTCAATACATGGAACACATTCGCAATAAAAAAAAAGTATTTATGTGACAACATTTTTGTGTGCAATAGCAATAGTGAAAGCTCAAAGCTTTTATGGAAGGGTATAAACCTCGATATAAACCCTCTCTCTGGAAAAGGTCGTAGGTTAATAATAACACACGTTGGAAGCGAAGATGGATTTCTAGATGGCGGTTTATTAGACTTTCAATCCAATTCTACCAGAGATTATCACGAGGAAATGACGGCCGATGTATTTGAAGAATATTTTCAGCAAATGATAGAACGGATACCAAATAATTCCATACTTGTAATTGATAATGCAAGTTATCATTCTAGACTAGATGAATTGATTGACGACACTCTGGAAATTGAGCCTCTTATTATTGCCTTAGAACATGACCACTCGTCTGAATTTTCGGAAGGCGATCCTTTATATTTTGAATTGTAATATTATTTTAATAAATAAAATTCTCTATGTGAAATTGTATTGCCAACATTATTATAAATATCAAATAGTTTGTTTTATTAGTGTCTCAAAATTTAACATTTTTGCTAAATGGTTGGGTTGGTTTTAGGAACGGGTAAAAACGATAATAAATGAAAAACTTTTTATTTTCTTTAGCTGTCCCTTAATCCAAACAAACCATTTTGCAACCGACCCTCCGCCTATGGCATATAATTTCCTTTATTAGCATTTTATTGCATATTGTTATTTGGAGATTACACACAAGGAAAACGAGGATAAATACATTGAACAAATGGCAAAGCTTTTTGTCGGACCCAGGTAGTCTCTTGAATTTTTAATGAACAGAGTATACGCCACTGAATTTAAGATGCCAACGCCCCGACGGGCACTATGCGAACTAACTATATGGGCCATTGTCACCTATAGCTTTGGGCACACTTTGGGTTTACCCTGCGTTGTTCTTTGTTCTTGTTCATTGTTCTTGTCGTCTTCTATACATTTTGTGGTCGTCTTCATAAAGTTATTTGGTTATTAGGTAAAAGTTCCCCCCGACAATCGGCGCCCGCCGATTGTTGATCGAAAACAGCGGCCGGGCCGGACGTAAACACGGCACAAATCTTTCCAAATTTCGGATTTTCCGCGGGTTTCCGCGAAGTTTCGATGTTGCAAAAGGTGCAAAATAGTGTGGTGATCAGTTTGAGCTGCATATCGTAAAAATTCATCCGGATTATAACCACAAATATCGCCATGAAAAGTGAGGTGTCAAAGGAAATTTGAAAATTCATTTTCTCGGAAACTACGCCAGAGCACCAAAAACTAAGGTCAGATTCGTGTTCAGGGACCCCGAAAATAGGGGGGTGGCCAAAATTTCAAAAAAATCGGGGCAGACATACACCATGGGAAACTGTACTTTCCGGTTATTATAAAGTTTAAACATTATTGTTTATGATTTATGTAATTGCAAAGGCAACAGGCAACTAAAAATGAGCTAAAAGCAGAATTCGAAATAGAGAACTTTGTTGGTTAAATTAAATTGATTCGAAACTTGTTCCATCTCGAAAATGTTTTCAGGAAAAAACAATCAAAAAATGTTTAGGTTAGGACCTCGGCGATCGAATAAAGACGGTTTTTCGTCCGAATCTCGTACTAAAACTTAGTAATTACACTGCATAACACTTTAGCATGTTCAAATTCCACTTCTGATAACTGTGGGAGGCCTTTTGGGCGTGGTAATCATAATAAAAATCACATTTTACTTGCTTTATTTCATTTTCTAACAACTCTTCTTTAACTCTTCTCTCTTTTTTGGCACAAGCGTGGCGGGAATATTTAAACATTTGAATTCAACTGTTGTTATTTACCACATTATTATAATAGTCAACTTTAGAAAATAAAAAGCTTTTTTGACTGATTTTGAACAAAACAGAAAACATAATATACGGATCAACAAAATGGCATGGCCCATAGACTTAGTTTAGCATTGGGCCTACAGGGGGCGTATTTCTTATATTCAATCGCGTATAGTTGGATCCCACCATCTAAAGGACGTAATAAAATTGTAACGTTTCCTTCCCATACGCATCAGATCTCAATGTGACTTCTATAACTTGCCTATGGAAGATTGAAGATTACGTCAGCCTGAATTATTGATACACAAACAAGGCACCACATTTTGAATGTCACAAGTATATTTCAACTAAATATTTAATCGTACGTTTCTCTACATAATATAAACAAAAAATTATATTTATTTTATTTTTTTAAATATCACCTTATTTTATAAACGTAAACAGTGGAATGTTTAGAATTTCCTAAAATGACAAATAAAGTTACTAAAAAAAGGTATATTAGCGATTTCAAGATCTTTATTTGGAGAACAAACCCACGATCCAATCCACTTGACCCACGCGATCCCGAATAATAATGAGGCGAATATTAAGTAATGCATTGAATCGGCAACGTGCTAACATCGAACAGAGGTCGTGACTTCCTCACATTTTGAATGTCATACTCTGCCCAGATATTTTTATTAACCAACATCAGTTTTCGGTGCGAAAACTTTATCAAAATTATTTATAAAAAAGAAACTAGCAATTCCGTATTTTCAATTTTTGCAGTTTTGTTGCAGGAGAAGAGACGGCTGTTGCTCGACCGTATGAAGAAGTGAAGAAGCCAGAAGCAAAGACAATGGCTGAAAATACGCGAACGCAAAACGGACAATGGATTTTGGGTAAATAAATTTCTTTAGAATTTCCCCCGAGCCTTCAGGTGAGGTTTCGATGCTTCCGGCGCCTCCAAAAATCGTTAAATAAAAAAAACACTGTAAAAGAATAACTATTTTGTTCTAGTTTAATAAAGACGAATTATTATTATTATTATTATTATATCCCAGAATTGTCCCGGAAAGATCGATGACTACATGGTTGACGGTTGGCTTTCTATCCTTATTTTTAGAGTAGTATGGATATGGATATACAGGGTGATTCAGTCACGTTGTAAAAAATTTTAACCAAACAATGGAGGGGGTCTACTAAAAAGGAAAATGCGAAAGAATTTTTTTCTCAAAGTTTAAAACGTGTCGCAATTGAACCTTAGTACCCGAGTAACTTGACGCTTCTGCTTCAATGTCAACGGTCAAGGTTGGCACTGGAGAGATATGTTGCCACATTTCAATCATTTTCTTTGTGGAAGGTGAAACTGAAGAAATAAGAAATACTTACCTACATCCTTGTTTATGAAGGTCCTACATTTAAAAATATGCGGATAAACTTGCAAGCATTCGTTGCAACTCAAGTGTGCTTATTGCAAAACTAATATGTGGGTTAGTGAGCATTTGAGCAAATAAATAACTCTCGGATAGAAAACGGTAATGAAGAGGCCTTATAGAATAAATAGAGACTAAATCAATATAAAGTAACATATTATGCTGGAATGATATACATATAAGGTGCATAGCCACTATACACTATCCTTATAATACACGGTGAGTTTTTTCGATGACCACTATGGGGATCTCTGAAACTATCAGAGCTAGAACAAAGGTTAAATGGGGAAATAATTGCGGTTTTAATTGCTCAATCTAATTCCTCTTTTGGATTTTTTTGAAAAGTTCATGGCTCACTAGATATTTTGAAAAGAGTGATTTTTTGCTATTTCATCAGATCTCCGTTATTTCTGATTATACAGAAAAACTGTAGAGACAAAACTTGTAGATAATTTTGGGTTTAATAAGATAATCTAATCCAATTTTTTATGTTGTTTGGGATTTTTGAGATATGACAAACTTGTGTTGAAGGCTGTGACCTTCTCTAGGTAATTTCTTACGGGCAAATAATTATGTGGTGGAGCTCCATCATGATAATTTTTGTTTTATTTTGTTACATTTTGTTACCAGCTAAAGACAAAATATTAGAAAGTTTGAAGTATGTCTAATTATAAAATAGAACGTAATTATGAAAATATTCCATGGCTGACTATGTGAAAATTAAAAAAAAAAAACAGAAAATTAGCCATAGCTCTTTTATTTTTTATAATAACTATGCCGAGTATTATATCCTTGGAAAGCTCAAAAAATGGCCGATTTAATAAGGCCACAGCCAACTATGATTTACATTTAAAAAAACACAAGTTTGTGTCATATCTCAAAAATCACAAACAACATGAAAAATTGGATTAGATTATCTTATTAAGCCCAAAATTATCTACAATTTTTGTCTTTACACTTTTTCTGTATAATCAGAAATAACGGAGCTACAGAGATCTGATGAAATAGAAAAAAATCACTCTTTTCAAAATATCTAGTGAGCCATGAACTTTTTTAAAAATACAAAATGGGCATTAGATTGAGCATTCAAAACTGCAATTCTTTCCCCATTTAACCTTTGTTCTAGCTCCGCTAGTTTCCGAGATCCCCATAGTGGTCATCGAAAAAAAGTCACCCTGTATAATAAGATAATATTATTTTTTAGACTAAAAAAATTAACTCAAATTCCTAGTGCACAGCCACCAAGAACTATTTTGGATGATATATAAAAAGCAAAAATCCCATATTGTAGCAATTTATTCAGATCAGTCCTCAATGGTGACAAAATTATTGCAATTGAACAGATGTAAATTAAAACCAAAGCGTAGCTACAAACTGTAGAAGTCTTTGGCTTTGCCACTGTTTGGATATATTTTTTTTTAATTAAAAAAGATCTCTTATAAAATACTGAAATTGTGCAGTGCTGCTAAATGTAATATTTTTATGTGTTCTGAAAGAACTTATCAAAGATACTTACCAAATTATGAAATAAAATTTAAGTTTAAGTACCTGGCTCATTTTAGCATTTATTTTTTGTGCTACGGGCACAGGCAAATAAATCATGGTTTAAAATACTAAATGGTTGTTAAATTTTAGACATTTTGGTGAAGGCGCTAGTATTAATTTTAATATCTAAAACTTGAATACCCACGATTTCCTTCCCACACCTCCAGCCATGTTCAGTTTTTGAAATATCGTGATGCCATCTGATGACTTTGACTATCTTTATAACCTGAAATATGCTCTTGATGTACGTTGCCACAGAAATATTCCAAAATGTTGGGACAGAAGCAAGGGCGTCGATATTTTTTTCTTTTGGGGGAGGGGGGGGGGTAACAAATAAAGATAATTTTGCAAAACTAAAACTCTTTAATATTTGTTTGCTTTTGTTTAATTGTATAGTGGGGAAAGGTATCAAAACTTAATATTTAATGAAAATAAACATATATTCTTCTTGAAGTACCTACCTAATCTTTTAAAATCTATAAACAAGAATAAAACGTATATCCTTATATACCTAAATTGCACAACCAAACTGCATCTTGGGGGGGGGGGGTAATTACCCCCATTACCCCCCCTTATAGATGGCCTTGGACAGAATATATATATCTTATTCCAGTGACTATAGAATTCTTTCTATAGTCACTGCTTATTCGTAACTTATGCCTGTTTTACATTGACAATTTCTTCATGAATTAATTCATGAAGTCACTTCAATGACAAATTATTATAGAAAGTCGTGTATTACACTGGCAATTTCTTCATGAATTTCTTCATGAAGTTACTTCACGAATTAGAGCATGTTCTATTTTCCGTCAAGTTTTGCGTGAACTTCAGGAGTACTAACATTGAAAATTTGAACATAAGGAAGGTTATATTTTGATACTGGTTTTGTTTTAGGCATTAGACGAGGAAGAGGAGAGTACATAGTTTTAAAGTTTACAATATGTTTTATTTATGTATTCCGCTGCCAAGGCACAGCTCCCTTATTCACGAAATAATCACAAAACTCCTCTTGGGCAGCAACGCAAGCATGTCTTGGTGAGCATGTTTGGTAAGAAAGTCCAAATTGAAATATATACCTAGTCTTTATCAAGCTCTTCTAGGATGGAAGTAGGACATTGGAGTCTCAAAAATTATGTAATGTGCAACATGCCAATATTATGGTTTGCGCTTTTTCCACATTCAAATTAATTGTAGTCAAAAAATCGTTTGGCTAAAATACCAAATGCGTTTTCAACTACTCTTCTAGCCAGACTTAATCTGATGTAGTTAAAAATGCTTTGGATGAAGATGGATATGGTTAGAAAATATGTTCTGATAGGGGAAATGCAGCACAAAAAAATTATTTTGTTATTTATTCTCTTGTGTTGGTATTCCCTAGAATCTGACATAAGGTGACAAAAAAATTCATCAATTTCTTCATCAGTGTAAAATAGAACTTGTCGTGAATCAATTCATGAATTTATTCATGAACTTATTCATGAATTAATTCATGAAGAAATTGTCAATGTAAAACAGGCTTTACACAAATGTAACTTACGAATAAGATTATATCTATCTTCTATGCTTTGGGGGGGAAATGTTTGGAATATTTCTGTGGCAACGTACATCAAGAGCATATTTTAGGTTATAAAGATAGTCATACTTAGGGTTCCTAATAAAGGAACCCTAGTCATACTCATCATCTGGCAATATGATACTTCCAATGACGTCAAAACCTATAGACGTGGTGCTCTATTGTTAAAATGCCCTTTATTTTGACTCCAAGATGAAATATATCCATACTACTCTAAAAACATGCTACAAACAAAGACAGAAAGTCAACCATCAACCAACTATACACCCGGTGAGTCCCGGTTATAGTTCCTCCAGAATCACACTTAGATATCGCGTGTTTTCTCTTGTTTGGGGGCGCCGGAATCATCGGAACCTCACCTGAAGACTCGGGGGATGGTCTAACGACGCCAGCCTCCGAGCCCAGAGTCGAAATAACTTCGCTACGGCTCGACAAAAAGGGGCAATTTCTGACAATCTCGCGACATTTTCGGAATAATTTAATGGAGCGCTTAGATTGTGATTAGTTCTGGGCGTCAAGCGTTTATCAAAACAAACCTGTCTATAGGTTCTGACGTCATTGGATACTTCAAAAACTGAACATGGCTAGAGATGTGGGAAGGGAATGGTGGGTATTCTTTCATTTAGAAAATATATCCAAATAATGGCAAAGCCAAAAGTCTTCTATGTTGCCTCCTCTCGGCTTTTAATTTACATCTGTCCAATTTCTATAATTTTTTCACTATTGAAGGCTGGTCTTCGTAAATTGCTGCAAAGAATTTTTTGCCTTTTTAAAATTTTTATGTATATCATTCCCGCAGATGTTACTTTATTGATTTAGTCTCCATTTATTCTCTAAGGCCTCTTCATTGCCGTTTTCTACAATACTAACTTTGGGGAACATTTTGTGATTCTGGAATAATTTTAAATAATAATAATTAGGCATCAGAGTAACTTTTTGTTCAAATGCGCACTAAACCACATATTAGTTTTCCATTAGGCACTTTTTGTTGAGCTGCAACGAATGCTTGCAAGTTTATCCCCATATTTTATAATCTTCATGAATTATTTTAAAGTTGAAATGACAGTGTCATTCTTAGTGTCAAATTTTCATACTGCTTTGATTACTCTCTCAAAAATATATTTTTATTATACTTCTTTGAAAACACCTTATTTTCATCTGTTTTAGCAATAATGAAAGATGGGGTTTTTAGGGCTAGCGCACGGAAACAGCGCACGGAAAAACTTTCCATACGCTGAATACAAATACCGAATATATGGCTTTAAAATAGAAATATACAGCAAAGTAAACTAAATTTAAGAAACTCTATATGAGGCCATTATTTGCAAAACTCGCTAATCGACATTTCTGCCGAAAATTGTTTTTCTATCAGAAAATGTTCAGTTTCATAATGCGAATCGTTTGGTCAAGTCAATTCCGCTCAAAACAAGCTCTTTGATACCTAAATGTAGCATGAAAGTAACTATACCTTTTCAACCTCAAATTGAGAATAATCAATTTCAAATTGGGAATAAACAACTTCAAATTGAGAATAGTCAACTTCAAATTGGGATTAATCAATTTCAAATTGGGAATAGACAACTTCAAATTGGGAATAGTCAATAACAAATTGAGAATAAACAATTTCAAATTGGGAATATTCAATAGTAAATTCAAAATCAATAACTTCATGAAATAAAAACACTTATCAACAAGAAAAAATCAATTTGTTAACTAAAGTTTATAATATTAAGCAAAATTTGGACTGCCTGGTAAGGTTCAAAAAGACTTGGCCAGAAATATTAGAAAGAAGACATAAAGACCAAATCACAAATCGCAAACTATATAAGTTTAGCTTATAGTAATTAGAAAGTATAAGTAGTTCAAAATAACATAAATAATAAATTAACTGTAGCGAGTTGCACCAGATTTATAGGAAATATACAGAGATACATATACAGTGTGGTCATTTAAGTGTGCAATAGATGGGACTTTTTTGTTAATTGCACAACCAAAATACAGACATTGCCGAAAGTTGATTCATGTTCAATAATAATGTTAGGTGCACTTAGAATGGTTGCCAAAAAATATAAAAATTGCAGAAGAGTAAACTACCCTTATTTCAAAAAATTCAGCAAAAAGTTATTAAGAAAAGTTGTTTAGAATTAAAAGCTATGCCTAAATACCAAAACATAGCCTCCTAAGAAAAAAAATTTTTTCGTCAATTAATTTCCAGTTTCTTAATAAATATTTAAAATAAAAATTTTGCACCTTAAATGAGAGTTTTTTAATTACACATTATCATTGCTAATGTTTTAGCTTGCTCAGAAGAATTTTTGCCAAATTTTAAAGTTTTGTTTAGTATCGTTGCAACAAACATAAAGTTTGTGATTCCCTAAAAAATTAAAAATCTAAGTTTATTTTACAAATATGCTTGAATTTGAACTAACTTATGCGAAATTGATATACTTTTGATTGATTTATGAAATTGTTTAGGGTGAATTTTAAAACCATTTTTTTAGGAAATTATTAATGTTTTTTAAAAAAATATATTTCTTTTTCTTAGGAGACCATGTTTTGGTATTTAGGTATAACTTTTAATTCTAGACAACTTTTCTTAATAACATTTTGCTGAATTTTCTGAAATAAGGGCATACTTTACTCTTGTAGAATTTTTATATTTTTTGACCTACCCTGTATGCTGTTCGACTTGCAACCATTCTAAGTGCGCCTAATATGATTATCTAACATGCACCAACTTTCGGGAATATCTGTATTTTCGTTGTGCAATTAATAAAAAAAAAATCCCATATGTTGCAACACTTAAATGACCACACTGTATACCAGAAATATTAAATGATTAAATATATGGCAAAAATATGATATTTTAAATTCAATAAAATTAGGTACGTATTGTGTGTTTACTTAGATATAGGTAATTAAAATATTGCTTAATATGAAGTTGTTGATTTTCAATTTAATATTGAATATTCCCAATTTGAAATTGTTTATTCTCAATTTGATATTGACTATTCCCAATTTGAAGTTGTCTATTCCCAATTTGAAATTGATTAATCCCAATTTGAAGTTGACTATTCTCAATTTGAAGTTGTTTATTCCCAATTTGAAATTGATTATTCCCAATTTGAAGTTGAAAAGGTATAGTTATTTGCAATTAGTTAGTGCATTAGTATGATCACGTGGTACCGCGCTGCCGTAGCTGTGAGGGCGTGTGTTATGATTGTCATTAGTCTTATTTTGGAGATTGTTGACTGTGTTTCATTTATATTTTTATTTTGTTTTTACTACATTAATTTTTTTAGAAAAAAGTTTTTTTGTTTCCTTACCATTAAATAAATTTAATTAAAATTTATTTTCACTTTTTTTTAGTAAATTGTTGAATAATAAGAGGAAAACTGGGGTGACAAATATTGTTTTTGAATTTTATTTGCAAAACTGTCTTTATGCACTTTGTTTATTGTTTATTTTTGGCAAAATGGTTAGATTTAGGTTTTATTTGCCTCGTGATACAAAGCTACCAGTGAAAAAAAAAACAGCTAAAAAAATGCATTAGTGTTGCGGTGAGCAGTTTTTTTCATTTCCTGAACAATTTACTTCAAAGCATAGGGCTAGTTTTGCAAATAATGGCCTCATAATATGCTCTCTGATATTTAACATGTACCTATTTTGTATTTTAATTCGTAAGTGTTTCAATATTTAGATACATTTCTGTAATATTTTTGACGTTTTATTCACCTTATCTGACAATAACTAATTTACAACAAAGCACCTTTGAAAAATTTGAGAGTAACCATGGAAACGCATCATACATACCAAACACTATATTGTCTGCATTGTTTATTTTTTGTCAATTAAATTTATTATAATATGCCGATAAAATGTTTTAAGTTTCCGCTTTCAAAGAAGTATAATAAAAAATATCGTTCATTACACGTCCAGAAATAGATTTTTCCGTGCTTGCATGACTTCCCGTGTTCGGCTGCGCCTCACACGGGAATTTGTCACGCGCACACGGAAAAATCTTTATTTCCAGACTCGTAATGAAATATACTATTGCAAGCCTATGAGTCAATATCCCACATGTTTTTTCTTTACATCAGAATCATTACTTGAGCTTGACAGCTGATCTGGTGAACGCATTGAAATGTTGTACTTATCAATTCGATGGGTGAACGCTGTTAGGAGGTTTTAATATTTGTTTCTTTTTTTGGTTGACTTTTGAATTTTTTAAATTACGAATTCGTATTGAGCTATTCTTTTCCACCTGCGGTTAAATTTTTCTTACATCACGACTCAATCACCCTCTAGGGCAGTTATGAATTACCTCGTGAGACTTGCCATTAAATTTCAGGCGATGAAGACAAAGAATCGTACGACGACTTCCCGCCAAATGGGGACAACGGAGACGAGGGCCCCCCCGCCGCACGTTCGGACGGCCAGGGGGGTTACTCGCCCGCCCAACAGATGGCGCTCGTCGAGAAGCGGAAGAGGCTCAAGTAAGTTGCTGGTTCGATTTAGAACGGAAAATATAGGTCGGCATTGGCGTAGCTAAGGGGGGGCTGGGGGAGGGGGCAAGCCCCCCCCGGTATAAACATAGCCCCCCTGACAAATTCTAGCGTTTATTTTTATAATTTTTTTGACATTATAGGTTTACTTTAAACAGGGTGTCTACCAACCTGGAAAACCTGGAAATGTCAGGGAATTATTTTTGGTCAGGGAAATCAGGGAAAAGTCAGGGAAATCTATCAAAATAACCTGGAAATTTGTGGTTTAATAGATATAAAAATAGGAAATCTTTAATTCTTACAAAAACTAATCAAAATTATATCATATTCATTTTGATTCTACTCCACAGAGATCACATATTATGGTATTTATTTATATGCGATCCCTGTGCTTCTACTCTACTCCAAAGATAATCTAACTAAATAAGATTTTACGAAGCTATTTATTTTTGTTTTGAAGGTGTTTATTTTTTATGTTTTTTTTATTTTGAAGAATGTGTAAAAGATATTTTTTTGTTTTATACGTGATTTTATATTTTTACAATAAATCGTGTATCTTTATTTTTTACAGGGTGGCTCATTATAAATTGACACGCCATTGCTACTTTTTGAGGTTAGAAAAAAAGTTTTTTTTACAAAAGTTATAGATACTAATACAAAGTTTTTTGTGACACTATTGGACCTTATACAGTGTGTTCTAGAAAGCCGTGGCAGACATAACTTATGTTTCTTTAAATGGAACATCTTGTATATTTTTGTTATATGTCCGCTCCAACCGTTCGTTCAGAACTAAGCCTTTTTTGAGGGATTACTCCTTGGGTCATAGGCTGCCATGAAAGACAAATGCTAAATTATAGTAATAGCTGACAGTTTGCAAGTATATTCATGCTTTGGAAAACATAATGGGCTCTTTTAAGATTTCAGGGAAAATGAAGTAGGGAAATTGAGAGAAATAAGAAATTTTAAATAGTAACATAGGTAATAAACTTCGTCAAATTTATTGTTTGTTATTTAATTTTTTTGAAAGCGACAATGACATTTAGAAAAAGGATATATTTTTATGTGTTTTTGAGGGATTATTTAAAAAACCGAATTTATTATGACAGACTGAAAAATGTAGAAACAGTGAAAAGTAGAATTCGGGAAGAAATCCACATATTAAATACTGAACACAGCAATTTTATTGTTGCCCCAATAAACAGAAACTTAGTAGCAAATATCAATAAATTCATACGTATATCCTTTTTCTAAATGTTATTGTCGTTTTCAATAAAAATTAAATTTAGAACAATAAATCCAACGAAGTTTATTAACTATGTCACTTACTATTTAAAATTTCACATTTCTCTCAATTTCCATTCTTAATTTTCTCTGAAAACTTAAAATAGCCCATTTTGTTTTCCAACGCGTGAATATATATACTTGCAAACTGTCAATAATTGTTACTATAATTTGGCCTTTGTCTTCCATGGCAACCTATGACCCAAGGAGTAATCCCTCTCAAAAAAGGCTGTTCTGAACGAACGGTTGGAGCGAACATAAAACATACATGCTTCATTGGAATCGGAAAAATGCGTAGAAAATATACAAGGCGTTCCATTTAAAAAAACAAAAGTTATGTTTGCCACGGCTTTCTAGAACTCACTGTATAAGGTCCAATAATGTCACAAAAAACGTTGTATTAGAATCTAAAACTTTCAAACTCTCAAAAAAGGCTGTTCTGAACGAACGGTTGGAGCGAACATAAAACATACATGCTTCATTGGAATCGGAAAAATGCGTAGAAAATATACAAGGCGTTCCATTTAAAAAAACAAAAGTTATGTTTGCCACGGCTTTCTAGAACACACTGTATAAGGTCCAATAATGTCACAAAAAACGTTGTATTAGAATCTAAAACTTTTGTAACAAAACTTTTTTTCTAGCCTCAGACACTAGCAACAGTTTCTGCCAAAAAGTTGAAATTCCAAGCCACTTTATAACTTTCTTCGAAAACATAATAGGACATAATTTGCACATTTATTTAATTAATGTCAGATGACATCACTAAAACCAGTGACTATTCTATAGTCACTGCTAAAACTAATAGTCCGCTTTTGAATTTTTTTGTTAGTAAGCACGATCGTTCAAAGTAATTTCATCCCAGGTGATCTGTTGACTCTTCCATTTTATTCAAATTCGTATATTTATCTCAGTAGGTAGGTATTAGTCAGGGAATTTTTTGCTTTTTGGTCAGGGAAAACCTGGAAAAGTCAGGGAATTTTAAAAACTCGATTTGGTAGACACCCTGTTTAAAAAACATTACTAAGCTGATTTAATCTTGTTGCGTGTTCGTGTTATTGCGTATAGTAATAGGCACTGACTAAAACACTAATAACAAAATAAAACAAACTGAACAGCGGCAACACTGAACACTGGCAACACTGCCGTCACGCACTCACCCCGCACCCGTCCCCGTCAGTCCGCCACACGCCACACGCCACACTCACAGAATTAGCATCACTTGTTTTCTGTAGACTCCAAGGAGACCACATAAGTGGGCTGGTACAATTATAGCCAGGTATTCCGAGAGTTGAAAATTGGGTCGGACAGGCGTGTGACTCAGCCGGTCCTCCGGCCTGACCTACCTACGAAGTATCGGCAGAATGTATGGGTGGGCGCCCATAACGATTGATAAATGAATAAATAATAAATGATTCGAGAAAGCACCGGCAGGAATGTCGAGGAGACAAGGTTGGGAAGGCTCGGGCTCGGCCAGCGACACACTTCCTTATGCAAAAAACGACGGTAATTGTTTGCTGGTTACCAAAAAAATTGCGACAATCGAGGGTGGAGACCAGGGACTCTTTAAAATAAGGGGACCCAGCATGTCACAGTCTATCACATAGGAAAAGTGAGGCCTTGAGGGGAAGTTTGTTTTCTGTATACTCCAAGGAGACCACATAAGTGGGCTGGTACAATTATAGCCAGGTATTCCGAGAGTTGAAAATTGGGTCGGACAGGCGTGTGACTCAGCCGGTCCTCCGGCCTGACCTACCTACGAAGTATCGGCAGAATGTATGGGTGGGCGCCCATAACGATTGATAAATGAATAAATAATAAATGATTCGAGAAAGCACCGGCAGGAATGTCGAGGAGACAAGGTTGGGAAGGCTCGGGCTCGGCCAGCGACACACTTCCTTATGCAAAAAACGACGGTAATTGTTTGCTGGTTACCAAAAAAATTGCGACAATCGAGGGTGGAGACCAGGGACTCTTTAAAATAAGGGGACCCAGCATGTCACAGTCTATCACATAGGAAAAGTGAGGCCTTGAGGGGAAGTTTGTTTTCTGTATACTCCAAGGAGACCACATAAGTGGGCTGGTACAATTATAGCCAGGTATTCCGAGAGTTGAAAATTGGGTCGGACAGGCGTGTGACTCAGCCGGTCCTCCGGCCTGACCTACCTACGAAGTATCGGCAGAATGTATGGGTGGGCGCCCATAACGATTGATAAATGAATAAATAATAAATGATTCGAGAAAGCACCGGCAGGAATGTCGAGGAGACAAGGTTGGGAAGGCTCGGGCTCGGCCAGCGACACACTTCCTTATGCAAAAAACGACGGTAATTGTTTGCTGGTTACCAAAAAAATTGCGACAATCGAGGGTGGAGACCAGGGACTCTTTAAAATAAGGGGACCCAGCATGTCACAGTCTATCACATAGGAAAAGTGAGGCCTTGAGGGGAAGTTTGTTTTCTGTATACTCCAAGGAGACCACATAAGTGGGCTGGTACAATTATAGCCAGGTATTCCGAGAGTTGAAAATTGGGTCGGACAGGCGTGTGACTCAGCCGGTCCTCCGGCCTGACCTACCTACGAAGTATCGGCAGAATGTATGGGTGGGCGCCCATAACGATTGATAAATGAATAAATAATAAATGATTCGAGAAAGCACCGGCAGGAATGTCGAGGAGACAAGGTTGGGAAGGCTCGGGCTCGGCCAGCGACACACTTCCTTATGCAAAAAACGACGGTAATTGTTTGCTGGTTACCAAAAAAATTGCGACAATCGAGGGTGGAGACCAGGGACTCTTTAAAATAAGGGGACCCAGCATGTCACAGTCTATCACATAGGAAAAGTGAGGCCTTGAGGGGAAGTTTGTTTTCTGTATACTCCAAGGAGACCACATAAGTGGGCTGGTACAATTATAGCCAGGTATTCCGAGAGTTGAAAATTGGGTCGGACAGGCGTGTGACTCAGCCGGTCCTCCGGCCTGACCTACCTACGAAGTATCGGCAGAATGTATGGGTGGGCGCCCATAACGATTGATAAATGAATAAATAATAAATGATTCGAGAAAGCACCGGCAGGAATGTCGAGGAGACAAGGTTGGGAAGGCTCGGGCTCGGCCAGCGACACACTTCCTTATGCAAAAAACGACGGTAATTGTTTGCTGGTTACCAAAAAAATTGCGACAATCGAGGGTGGAGACCAGGGACTCTTTAAAATAAGGGGACCCAGCATGTCACAGTCTATCACATAGGAAAAGTGAGGCCTTGAGGGGAAGTTTGTTTTCTGTATACTCCAAGGAGACCACATAAGTGGGCTGGTACAATTATAGCCAGGTATTCCGAGAGTTGAAAATTGGGTCGGACAGGCGTGTGACTCAGCCGGTCCTCCGGCCTGACCTACCTACGAAGTATCGGCAGAATGTATGGGTGGGCGCCCATAACGATTGATAAATGAATAAATAATAAATGATTCGAGAAAGCACCGGCAGGAATGTCGAGGAGACAAGGTTGGGAAGGCTCGGGCTCGGCCAGCGACACACTTCCTTATGCAAAAAACGACGGTAATTGTTTGCTGGTTACCAAAAAAATTGCGACAATCGAGGGTGGAGACCAGGGACTCTTTAAAATAAGGGGACCCAGCATGTCACAGTCTATCACATAGGAAAAGTGAGGCCTTGAGGGGAAGTTTGTTTTCTGTATACTCCAAGGAGACCACATAAGTGGGCTGGTACAATTATAGCCAGGTATTCCGAGAGTTGAAAATTGGGTCGGACAGGCGTGTGACTCAGCCGGTCCTCCGGCCTGACCTACCTACGAAGTATCGGCAGAATGTATGGGTGGGCGCCCATAACGATTGATAAATGAATAAATAATAAATGATTCGAGAAAGCACCGGCAGGAATGTCGAGGAGACAAGGTTGGGAAGGCTCGGGCTCGGCCAGCGACACACTTCCTTATGCAAAAAACGACGGTAATTGTTTGCTGGTTACCAAAAAAATTGCGACAATCGAGGGTGGAGACCAGGGACTCTTTAAAATAAGGGGACCCAGCATGTCACAGTCTATCACATAGGAAAAGTGAGGCCTTGAGGGGAAGTTTGTTTTCTGTATACTCCAAGGAGACCACATAAGTGGGCTGGTACAATTATAGCCAGGTATTCCGAGAGTTGAAAATTGGGTCGGACAGGCGTGTGACTCAGCCGGTCCTCCGGCCTGACCTACCTACGAAGTATCGGCAGAATGTATGGGTGGGCGCCCATAACGATTGATAAATGAATAAATAATAAATGATTCGAGAAAGCACCGGCAGGAATGTCGAGGAGACAAGGTTGGGAAGGCTCGGGCTCGGCCAGCGACACACTTCCTTATGCAAAAAACGACGGTAATTGTTTGCTGGTTACCAAAAAAATTGCGACAATCGAGGGTGGAGACCAGGGACTCTTTAAAATAAGGGGACCCAGCATGTCACAGTCTATCACATAGGAAAAGTGAGGCCTTGAGGGGAAGTTTGTTTTCTGTATACTCCAAGGAGACCACATAAGTGGGCTGGTACAATTATAGCCAGGTATTCCGAGAGTTGAAAATTGGGTCGGACAGGCGTGTGACTCAGCCGGTCCTCCGGCCTGACCTACCTACGAAGTATCGGCAGAATGTATGGGTGGGCGCCCATAACGATTGATAAATGAATAAATAATAAATGATTCGAGAAAGCACCGGCAGGAATGTCGAGGAGACAAGGTTGGGAAGGCTCGGGCTCGGCCAGCGACACACTTCCTTATGCAAAAAACGACGGTAATTGTTTGCTGGTTACCAAAAAAATTGCGACAATCGAGGGTGGAGACCAGGGACTCTTTAAAATAAGGGGACCCAGCATGTCACAGTCTATCACATAGGAAAAGTGAGGCCTTGAGGGGAAGTTTGTTTTCTGTATACTCCAAGGAGACCACATAAGTGGGCTGGTACAATTATAGCCAGGTATTCCGAGAGTTGAAAATTGGGTCGGACAGGCGTGTGACTCAGCCGGTCCTCCGGCCTGACCTACCTACGAAGTATCGGCAGAATGTATGGGTGGGCGCCCATAACGATTGATAAATGAATAAATAATAAATGATTCGAGAAAGCACCGGCAGGAATGTCGAGGAGACAAGGTTGGGAAGGCTCGGGCTCGGCCAGCGACACACTTCCTTATGCAAAAAACGACGGTAATTGTTTGCTGGTTACCAAAAAAATTGCGACAATCGAGGGTGGAGACCAGGGACTCTTTAAAATAAGGGGACCCAGCATGTCACAGTCTATCACATAGGAAAAGTGAGGCCTTGAGGGGAAGTTTGTTTTCTGTATACTCCAAGGAGACCACATAAGTGGGCTGGTACAATTATAGCCAGGTATTCCGAGAGTTGAAAATTGGGTCGGACAGGCGTGTGACTCAGCCGGTCCTCCGGCCTGACCTACCTACGAAGTATCGGCAGAATGTATGGGTGGGCGCCCATAACGATTGATAAATGAATAAATAATAAATGATTCGAGAAAGCACCGGCAGGAATGTCGAGGAGACAAGGTTGGGAAGGCTCGGGCTCGGCCAGCGACACACTTCCTTATGCAAAAAACGACGGTAATTGTTTGCTGGTTACCAAAAAAATTGCGACAATCGAGGGTGGAGACCAGGGACTCTTTAAAATAAGGGGACCCAGCATGTCACAGTCTATCACATAGGAAAAGTGAGGCCTTGAGGGGAAGTTTGTTTTCTGTATACTCCAAGGAGACCACATAAGTGGGCTGGTACAATTATAGCCAGGTATTCCGAGAGTTGAAAATTGGGTCGGACAGGCGTGTGACTCAGCCGGTCCTCCGGCCTGACCTACCTACGAAGTATCGGCAGAATGTATGGGTGGGCGCCCATAACGATTGATAAATGAATAAATAATAAATGATTCGAGAAAGCACCGGCAGGAATGTCGAGGAGACAAGGTTGGGAAGGCTCGGGCTCGGCCAGCGACACACTTCCTTATGCAAAAAACGACGGTAATTGTTTGCTGGTTACCAAAAAAATTGCGACAATCGAGGGTGGAGACCAGGGACTCTTTAAAATAAGGGGACCCAGCATGTCACAGTCTATCACATAGGAAAAGTGAGGCCTTGAGGGGAAGTTTGTTTTCTGTATACTCCAAGGAGACCACATAAGTGGGCTGGTACAATTATAGCCAGGTATTCCGAGAGTTGAAAATTGGGTCGGACAGGCGTGTGACTCAGCCGGTCCTCCGGCCTGACCTACCTACGAAGTATCGGCAGAATGTATGGGTGGGCGCCCATAACGATTGATAAATGAATAAATAATAAATGATTCGAGAAAGCACCGGCAGGAATGTCGAGGAGACAAGGTTGGGAAGGCTCGGGCTCGGCCAGCGACACACTTCCTTATGCAAAAAACGACGGTAATTGTTTGCTGGTTACCAAAAAAATTGCGACAATCGAGGGTGGAGACCAGGGACTCTTTAAAATAAGGGGACCCAGCATGTCACAGTCTATCACATAGGAAAAGTGAGGCCTTGAGGGGAAGTTTGTTTTCTGTATACTCCAAGGAGACCACATAAGTGGGCTGGTACAATTATAGCCAGGTATTCCGAGAGTTGAAAATTGGGTCGGACAGGCGTGTGACTCAGCCGGTCCTCCGGCCTGACCTACCTACGAAGTATCGGCAGAATGTATGGGTGGGCGCCCATAACGATTGATAAATGAATAAATAATAAATGATTCGAGAAAGCACCGGCAGGAATGTCGAGGAGACAAGGTTGGGAAGGCTCGGGCTCGGCCAGCGACACACTTCCTTATGCAAAAAACGACGGTAATTGTTTGCTGGTTACCAAAAAAATTGCGACAATCGAGGGTGGAGACCAGGGACTCTTTAAAATAAGGGGACCCAGCATGTCACAGTCTATCACATAGGAAAAGTGAGGCCTTGAGGGGAAGTTTGTTTTCTGTATACTCCAAGGAGACCACATAAGTGGGCTGGTACAATTATAGCCAGGTATTCCGAGAGTTGAAAATTGGGTCGGACAGGCGTGTGACTCAGCCGGTCCTCCGGCCTGACCTACCTACGAAGTATCGGCAGAATGTATGGGTGGGCGCCCATAACGATTGATAAATGAATAAATAATAAATGATTCGAGAAAGCACCGGCAGGAATGTCGAGGAGACAAGGTTGGGAAGGCTCGGGCTCGGCCAGCGACACACTTCCTTATGCAAAAAACGACGGTAATTGTTTGCTGGTTACCAAAAAAATTGCGACAATCGAGGGTGGAGACCAGGGACTCTTTAAAATAAGGGGACCCAGCATGTCACAGTCTATCACATAGGAAAAGTGAGGCCTTGAGGGGAAGTTTGTTTTCTGTATACTCCAAGGAGACCACATAAGTGGGCTGGTACAATTATAGCCAGGTATTCCGAGAGTTGAAAATTGGGTCGGACAGGCGTGTGACTCAGCCGGTCCTCCGGCCTGACCTACCTACGAAGTATCGGCAGAATGTATGGGTGGGCGCCCATAACGATTGATAAATGAATAAATAATAAATGATTCGAGAAAGCACCGGCAGGAATGTCGAGGAGACAAGGTTGGGAAGGCTCGGGCTCGGCCAGCGACACACTTCCTTATGCAAAAAACGACGGTAATTGTTTGCTGGTTACCAAAAAAATTGCGACAATCGAGGGTGGAGACCAGGGACTCTTTAAAATAAGGGGACCCAGCATGTCACAGTCTATCACATAGGAAAAGTGAAGCCTTGAGGGGAAGTTTGTTTTCTGTAGACTCCAAGGAGACCACATAAGTGGGCTGGTACAATTATAGCCAGGTATTCCGAGAGTTGAAAATTGGGTCGGACAGGCGTGTGACTCAGCCGGTCCTCCGGCCTGACCTACCTACGAAGTATCGGCAGAATGTATGGGTGGGCGCCCATAACGATTGATAAATGAATAAATAATAAATGATTCGAGAAAGCACCGGCAGGAATGTCGAGGAGACAAGGTTGGGAAGGCTCGGGCTCGGCCAGCGACACACTTCCTTATGCAAAAAACGACGGTAATTGTTTGCTGGTTACCAAAAAAATTGCGACAATCGAGGGTGGAGACCAGGGACTCTTTAAAATAAGGGGACCCAGCATGTCACAGTCTATCACATAGGAAAAGTGAGGCCTTGAGGGGAAGTTTGTTTTCTGTATACTCCAAGGAGACCACATAAGTGGGCTGGTACAATTATAGCCAGGTATTCCGAGAGTTGAAAATTGGGTCGGACAGGCGTGTGACTCAGCCGGTCCTCCGGCCTGACCTACCTACGAAGTATCGGCAGAATGTATGGGTGGGCGCCCATAACGATTGATAAATGAATAAATAATAAATGATTCGAGAAAGCACCGGCAGGAATGTCGAGGAGACAAGGTTGGGAAGGCTCGGGCTCGGCCAGCGACACACTTCCTTATGCAAAAAACGACGGTAATTGTTTGCTGGTTACCAAAAAAATTGCGACAATCGAGGGTGGAGACCAGGGACTCTTTAAAATAAGGGGACCCAGCATGTCACAGTCTATCACATAGGAAAAGTGAAGCCTTGAGGGGAAGTTTGTTTTCTGTATACTCCAAGGAGACCACATAAGTGGGCTGGTACAATTATAGCCAGGTATTCCGAGAGTTGAAAATTGGGTCGGACAGGCGTGTGACTCAGCCGGTCCTCCGGCCTGACCTACCTACGAAGAATCGGCAGAATGTATGGGTGGGCGCCCATAACGATTGATAAATGAATAAATAATAAATGATCCGAGAAAGCACCGGCAGGAATGTCGAGGAGACAAGGTTGGGCAGGCTCGGGCTCGGCCAGCGACACACTTCCTTATGCAAAAAACGACGGTAATTGTTTGCTGGTTACCAAAAAAATTGCGACAATCGAGGGTGGAGACCAGGGACTCTTTAAAATAAGGGGACCCAGCATGTCACAGTCTATCACATAGGAAAAGTGAAGCCTTGAGGGGAAGTTTGTTTTCTGTAGACTCCAAGGAGACCACAAGGGGACTGGTCCAAGGTTATGTTATATGTCAGTGTGTCTAACTGCCATCAGGTTTTATGTGATAAGATAGTGCCATAGATTTCCCATTTGCCATAAATTTCCCATCATAATTCACAATTTTCAAGTTTTCTAACTTCCAGATACTCAGATGTGACAATTAAAGAATTTCAACTATACAATAAATTTGTTTCATTTGACAGTTGCCATATTCTGTATTTGTATACACAACATTGTCAACTATAATTTTTAGAAATCATGGAAACCTTTATTAATTGTTACTAACAATCAAAGTACCTGTTTTATTAATAGATTCTCCAATAAAATACTTGGCGTCACTGATACCATTAGAATGAGGAAAGAATAGGCTTCACTTTGGAAAGTATAATGCTGGGTCCCCTTACTTTAAAGAGAGTCCCTGGCGTCACTGCGAACCTGGACGGCTGGACGTGACTGTTTCTGTGATTAATATGTAACATTGCGAAGACGCCAATGTACATCTATATTTTTACTTATGCAGTATCAGTGTACAGGGTGAGTTTTTTTCGATGCCCACTATGGGGATCTCGGAAACTAGCAGAGCTAGAACAAAGGTTAAAAAATTGCAGTTTTGAATGCTCAATCTAATGCCCCTTTTGGATTTTTAAAAAAGTTCATGGCTCACTAGATATTTTGAAAAGAGTGATTTTTTGCTATTTCATCAGATCTCTGTAGCTCCGTTATTTCTGATTATACAATAATAATAATTTTGGGCTTAATAAGATAATCTAATCCAATTGTTTATCTTGTTTGTGATTTTTTAGATATGACATAAACTTGTGTTTCTTTAAATGTAAATCATAGTTGGCTGTGGCCGTATAAAATCGGCCATTTTTTAGCTTTCCAAAGATATAATACTCGGCATAGTTATTATAAAAAATAAAAGAGCTATGGCTAATTTTCTGATTTTTTTTTAATTTTCACATAGTCAGTCATGGAATATTTTCATAATTACGTTCTATTTTATAATTAGACATACTTCAAACTTTCTAATATTTTGTTTTTAGCTGGTAACAAAATGTAACAAAATAGCACAAAAATTATCATGATGGAGCCCGTAAGAAATTACCTAGATCAGCTCTACATTTAAAAAAAACACAAGTTTATGTCATATCTCAAAAATAACAAACAACATAAAAAATTGGATCAGATTTTCTTATTAAACCCAAATTTATCTACAATTTTTGTCTCAACAGTTTTTCTGTATAATCAGAAATAACGGAGCTACAGAGATCTGATGAAGTAGCAAAAAATCACTCTTTTCAAAATATCTAGTGAGCCATGAACTTTTTTAAAAAACCAAAAAGGGCATTAGATTTAGCATTCAAAACTGCAATTCTTTCCCATTTAACCTTTGTTCTAGCTCTGCTAGTTTCCGAGATGCCCATTGTGGGCATCGAAATAAACTCACCCTGTTTGTAGTAAAGTCGTGTGTATTTAAATTAATAATGTTGTGTCGATTAATAAGTAAATAAGCTCTACTATAGTTTGCGTAACTACTTTAATTTTCTTCATTTAGTTCAGTAAGTTCATTTACAAATAAGTACCTACCTAAACGGTGACGCTTATTCGACAAAATCATGGCTTATTCTACTTTTATTTTTAAACGGAAATTTGAGTCGTTTTATAGTGAGTCAGGTAAACACATATACACCAAAGGGTTTATATGCGGCGCTCAGGCGCTTTTGCAGCTTTTGCGGGTTACTGAATCTCATCTCCTTCAGGGGCTTAAGCCCCCCCGGAGAAAAAAGCTAGCTACGCTTACGAGCCCCGTCCCATATTAGTTGGCCCAGTCAATCTAAATGAGGCAATTCTTGAATATACTTGAATAAAAATAAAATATAAGGAAATAATGGTTTCTTTTAGTCAAATCGGTAACAAATAAACTTCGAAATATACAAAACAGTATTATTTTACTAGGTAAAGTAACAACAAATAAGAACAGTAGTATCCAATGCAAAGTTTTGGCCCTAGATAATAAGGCACTCTACTACTTAAGTAATGCTACCACTGAGTTACGTCACCTTTTCTACTTATAACAGCTTGAACACGTCTAGACATGGTATTGGCTAACTCCTGGTAATCATTTGGGGCAAAACTATCCCATATATTTTGTAGTCTCGCTCTTAATTCTGGTATGGTCCTCGCAGGTGATAATCGTAATTTTTTCTTCATGATATGCCATAAAGTTTCAATTGGGGACAAATCTGGGCTACTGGATACCCATGGTAAAAGCAGAATATTGTTTTCCAACAGCCAGTTTCTAACCCGTTTTGCTGTATGGCATGCAGCGCCATCTTGTTGAAAAATAAAGTCCAGTTCTTCGGCATTCCTCTAAAGTAGGTTTTAGGTATGTTTCCAGAATATAAATGTATCTTTCGGCATTCACGATACCTTCTACAAAATGCAGGATGCATACTCCTTTAGCAGACATGGATCCCCAAACCATTACCGAATGCAGGAAATTTTATTTTTCTTTTCACACAGCCTGAATGATACGCCTCCTCTTTCTTTCTTATTACTCTACTCTGGCTATCACCTACACACACTTCAAATCTGGATTCGTCACTCCAGTGAACTGAATCCCATTGTTCCTAACACCAGTGTCTGTATTGTTTTACCAATAACAACCTAGTTTTTTTCTGTGCGCCAGTGAGTAATGGTTTTTCTTTTGCCTAAAAGAGTACTCATAAAAATGATTTAAAACTGCAGATACAAATAAACTTTAAACCTACCGTGTAAACTTTAAAACCCAATTCCATAGCAACCCTGTGGCATGTTGTTCTAGAAAACTTCTTCCCAGTTGCAGTATTCCATAATATACTTATTTCTCCATAATTGGATCGGTGGTTTTTAACAAATATTCTTCTTAAAGCTCTTTTATTGATATCAGCAACTCTACGCTTTCTTCCAGTTTTTTGCTTTTGGGCGATAGAGGTTGTTATTTTATATAACTGTATGATCTTTCGAACGGTACATAGAGATAAATTGACAATATTACCAATTTCCGATGCCGATTTTCCCGATTGTGACAAAGAAATGATTATCTTCCGTACATCCTCACTAACCGCCTTTCCTCGCGTCATTTTAATAATTTTTTAAGAGTAATATTAACTTGACACTGGGTGTATGAGACTACTGAATGACTTACAAATGTTAAATGAAATTAGTTGTCACAATGAGTTTGTTTATTTCAAAGCCATATTGATATTAAATTTTTAATACATTGGCTCTGCATGTACTCTAAAATACATTCTAAGTAATGTTTCTTTGCTTACAATGGGATTATTTAGAAAATGTGTAAAATAATATAAAACTCGCCAAATGTAAGTAGTAAATAATGTTTTTGTAAATTTACGAATCCTGGTTTAGGATTAAAATACCGAATTATAGTTTTTAGCGAGCTGGGCCAACTAATATGGGACGGGGCTCGTATGCCTCTATCCTTGGTTATTTTACACAAATAAAAACGAAAAAAGAAATGGCTCTTCTACATCTTCGTAGGTTCCTGTATACATATTGTGTTCAGTTCCGGCTTCGACGGTTCAGTTTTTCTGAAAAGAATCTTGGTGCCTCCCGGTGGAGGCGGCCGCCGCCGTACCCCACCTGTTGCGCCCGCCGCGCGACCTTCACGGCCAACTATGTTTCGCCGACCGCGTCAGTTTCGTCGCGGCCGCCCTGGATAATATCACGCGCGCGCGCGCATCCGTCGAAAACTATCGACAGTCGGCGCGTCGCCACCTCGATTGTTTCGCCAACAATAACAAATTTTCGGTCGGCGAGCGTCGGTCTCAGCGGGCTGCGCGCGTGTAAGGTGCACGACACCGACGGGCGTCTTGCAGGTTATGTGGAAAGTGTGTCAGGAAATCGATGGTCGAAAACATGGAGGTTTGTGTGCGGTCTCTCCGTGCTTTGGATGGAATTTTCGTTAATTGCCCGGGCGCTAATGACGCCATCAAACGTTCCGAGATGTTTTATTGAGTAGAATGTTGTTTGCGTCCAAGTTTTTCAGGTTACAAGTAAATATTCGTGTTTGTAACCTTTATGGGAATAACCTCGGGAATGGCCAATTAAATTTTACGTATATAGTTACTTTTGAAAGTTATAGTGTATTTAATGCCTTGGTTAATGCGATTTGAATGGCATTCTTGGTTTGCGACATTCAAATAAAACCTACGCTAATGGCGTCAAAATCAAAGGTTTTTGAACAGTTCATTTTTTTATAATGTAGGTATCAAATTAATAAAAGTGCGTAAATTATTACCCCACACCTGACCCTATTTTATTTTTCACCAGTGTTTTGCTCAGGCCAAAAATAATGGCCTGAGATATTTTGTATGATAGTTGTAAAGTAAGTACCTACCTAACTGTGGATCGTAATCCATTATATGTACAGAGTGTCTCACTTAAGAGTGAAACAACCTTATAACTTATAACTTCTTTAATTTTTAACCGACCAGAATGAAATTTTTACCAAAGGTAGAAGGCATTGTTGCCTACTTATTTCCAAAAAATTAGTTGTCTACATCAAAGTCAACGCCACCTGCGATGCCACAATCGAAGCTAAAAATCCTAAAGTCATATTAGGCATTTTTTTTTCAAACAAATGTACTAAAAAAAGTTGTTCAGAATCGATCCAGAAACCTAAATCCAAAATTTATGGCACTCTTTTCTAAACTCAGAAAATTCTTAAATTGCTAATTTTGTACTTTAATTTTTTTATTTAATATTTTTGATTTTATGAGAATTTTTCCTGGATCGATTCTGAACAACTTCTTTTAGTAAATTTTTTTTGAAAAAAAAGCCTAATATGATGTTCTGATTTTTAGCCTCGATTGTGACATCGCAGGTGGCTTTGACTTTGGAGTAGGCAACTAATTTTTTGGAAATAAGTAAAAAATATCTTGCTGGTCGGTTAAAAATTAAAGAAGTTATAAGGTTGTTTCATTCTTAAATGAGCCACTGTGTATATGGTGTTGGCAGTCAAGTTTTTCACCATCATTGTAATCGGTATATTTCATTTAAAAATTTAAGATGCCAAAAAGTGGCAAGGAAACATTAGTCTGGGCCTTTTTGAAAAAAAAAATAGAAAAAAGATTGGGCAGTGTCGATTTTGTAATTACAAATGTCAACACCATGCCACAAGAATGATGAAACGCATCCCAGCTAACTGTAGAAAGTGTCCCGAAAATGTAAAGAAAAGTTTCTGTTGTCATGATATTTTAACCTGAAATTTATTAATCTGGCATTTCACTTTGACGTGACATGATCTTTGAAAAAGGAGGAAGATATTTATTCTCCGAAAGCTCAGAAAACAAATTTGTTGAAGTTATTTTTTTGAGTTACACGTTCAAAGTTTCGTTCATTTACTGTTAAGAATTTATGAATTTTCCAGGCAACTTGAAAAAGTTGTGTTTTAATCAGTTTGGTGGCGAAAGCCCAATTCAAAAATTAAATAGACGATGAAGAATACGCATACCTAAACGATAGCAATAGTAACCCTAAAACAACCTTTGCCAGAACCCATCTCTAGTTAGTTCGTTATAACCGAGTTCAGATGTACCGCCGGTATATCTTATTCGGAAATGCAAATCGGCAAATAATGATGCTAATGACTTATAGTCCTGGAGCCCCTGTACAAAAGTGAAACGATTAGCGGATAGTTTCTTTATATTTTCATTCGATTGCACCCACATTGTGCAGCTACGTTTGGGGTGTCAGCTGGCTAGGTGGCGGTGGGGGTAGTTGCTAAGGGGTTGCAAACACATCAACACATCAACAATTTTTTTTTCAAGTTTTGTTTTATTTTTCCTAAAGGACGACAGATATGGCAGACATATTTGGTACAGTTTAGACACACATTAAATTCTATAAACTAAATGTAATTCGGCTTGTCTACTTCCACCAGTGTGGGAGAGGCGGGGGTCAACCACCATATTTTTCAATAAAAAAAAAATGGTACGCCACTGGAAAAGTATATTTTTTACCTTCACTAGGTTTTCCAATTAATTATAAGAAAAACACTATTCTTGACTTTTTTCGAAAATGTACTATTTTTGAAAAATTAATTATTTTGTGTAGGTATTACATTTTTTAGCAGAAGAAAATCAAAGTAGGTTAGGCTTTTGAAATTTTGCACATCTACTCAGTTTTTAATTCTGAATAACTTTCCCTAGGAACATTTTGTCATAAAACCTAGATAAAGGGCAATTTACTGGAGCAAAAAATTGGCTTTTTCAAAATTTCCAAGACACATGATTTTTCGAATCTAGAAATCCTTTTTGTAGGTTTTATGGAAAAATGCTGTCAAGGAATAAAAATAATTTGACCTCTCTACTTCCACCAGTGATCGAGAAGCGGGGGTCAACCATCATATTTTTTAATTAAAAAATGATACGCCACTGGAAAAGTAATCTTTTTGCTTCCACTAAATTTCACAACCAATTCTAAGAAAACAAGTATTCTTGACTTTCTATCGAAAAATGTACCGTTTTTGGAAAATTAATTTTCGAGCGTTTTAAGTTTTTTAGCAGAAGAAAATCAAAGTAGGTCTAGGTTTTTGAAATTTTGCACACTTACTCAGTTTTTAACTCGGAACAACTTTCCTTGATAACATTTTGCCATAAAACCTTCAAAAAGGATTTCTAGATTCGAAAAATCATGTGTCTTGGAAATTTTGAAAAAGCCAATTTTTTGCACCAGTAAAGTACCCTTTATGTATTTTTTATGACAAAATGTTATTAAGGAAAGTTATATATTCTTAGAATTGATTGGAAAAAGTTAACGCAGAAACATATTACTTTTCCAGTGGCGTAGGTGCCATTTTTTATTGAAAAATATTATGGTTGACCCCGCCTCTCCGCCACTGGTGGAAGTAGATAAGCCGAATTATGTTTAGTTTATAGCATTTAATGTGTGTCTAAACTGTACCAAATATGTCTGCCATATCTGTCGCCCTTTAGGAAAAATAAAAGAAAACTTGAAAAAAAAAATTGGTTTGTTCTTGTGTTTGCAACCCCTTAGCAACTACCCCCACCGCCACCTAGCCAGCTGACACCCCAAACGTTGCAGCACAATGTGGGTACAATCGAATGATAATATAAAGAAACTGTCCGAAATCGTTGCAATTTTTGTACACGGGCTCCAGGACTATTACATTGTTCACCATTGTCGACTATTGTGACGCACGGATCGACACTCGCATAAACAAGAGCACGTGCGTTGAGATATTCGCTAGGGCCGCATTGAGGCACGACCTTTATTTAATTTTAGTTTTACAATAATTGTTTAATAAAATATTTCGGAAAAAAAATTATTGGCTTAATTAAAATGGTTCAAAACATCGATAAAATTGTGTCTAAATAGCTGAGAACAACAAGATAAAACCGCATAACTACACTTTTGCGATCGAGCACGTCCCTGTTGCCGAGTCGGGTGAAATTTTGTAGCCTACCGACCAATCGCGGAACGTCATTGAACACGTGGTTTTATTTACGCCAGGCGTAAGGATTGCTCGATTTTAGTATAGGTACTTCATTCGTAATGTACTTAAAGAAAAATTGAAGAAATGACAAAAATATGCCGGTTGTATTTTGATAAGTTGTGGGGCTAAATGTGGTCTCAGGTGTGGGGTCGAATTACCACCCCCCACAGGTATGAAGGTGTTCAAATAATTCAACTCAGAACAACGGTGATGCAGTTTTTTCCGAGAATCTGAATCTGGCTTCAGAATTGACATACTTACAGATAAAATCGGAGAATGTCCTGACCTGCCCATAAACATCACCTTGGTACTTTTAGCGTTGACTGACGTATTTATACAGGGTGTTCGAAAAATAGACGGAGATATTTTAGAGGGTGATTCCCTGTTAAGAAATATGAAAAAAGTTTCTATAAACATGGGTCCGGAAATGCAGAGTTTTCAAGATACAGGATGTTAAATAAAAAAAAAATAAAAAATGAAATTATTAATGTCTTAAAAATTATTTACTCGATTCTGTTGAAATTTGGCAATGTTATTTGTTGTATTAAGAGGCTAATTTCGCCCTAACTAGATTAAATTTATTAAGTCCAGTGGCGTCCCGGGGGGCACCTTAGCGAATATTATTATCAAAAAAATGTACGCCACTACCTTTTTTGTAACTTTAATATTTTTTGTTTGATTAAGCATCTAAAAATACAGCTTCTTTCCCTCTTGTATTGTTTTCCTATCTCACTTCGTTTTCGAGAAAAAAAAATAAAAACCGTTTTATTGCATGTCACTGGACAAAATTGGTTGTAGTGTACTTTATGTTATGATATTGGAAAAGTTGCAATAACACTCTTTCCTAGAAATGCTTTTGATTATTTGTTTTCCAAGGCACTTGTGATTTTTTTTGCAAAAATTGATAAACCAATTTTGTCCAGTGACATGCAATATATTTAACATCCTGTATCTTGAAAACTCTGCATTTCCGGACCCATGTTTATAGAAACTTTTTTTCATATTTCTTAACAGGGAATCACCCTCTAAAATATCTCCGTCTATTTTTCGAACACCCTGTATAATAATATATCAGTCAACGCTTTTAATGTTCCGTATGCTGAACTGCTGGGATTATGGCATTATCTGTGCGTATGTATATTCTGGGGTTTGGCAAGCTATAAATAATCAGAATTAAACATAAGTCCGCAAATAACCACATGTAGGATATAAAGCAGACACTGTCTAAATACTTAATACCTACAGGATTCCTTTATCAATGATTTTTTAATATAGGTTGTTTTATTTTTATCTACCTTTCTATAAAATTCCAGAGGTATTCAGCAAAATACAAGCGCTTAACATTAGTAGCAAATATGAAAAAATCCGGTTCTGTTTCTGGGAAAAATATAATTAGTGATGACATCATCACTTCTCGAGTCACTTATACTTCCAAAATTCTCAAAATAATTTTTTAAAACTCATACTTCAAAATACTTTTTTCTTGTTTCTGTCGTTTCAAAGGCCCTAGGGCGCCAACTCTGGGACACCCTGTACACGGTATTTTCCGATGTACTTTCAGTTGAACTTTCATTTATAAATATAAATATACAGGGTGAGTTTTTTTCGATGCCCACTATGGGGATCTCGGAAACTAGCAGAGCTACAACAAAGGTTAAATGGGGAAAGAATTGCGGTTTTGATTGCTCGATCTAATGCCCCTTTTGGATTTTTAAAAAAGTTCATGGCTCACTAGGTATTTTGAAATGAGTGATTTTTTGCTATTTCATCAGATCTCTGTAACTCCGTTATTTCTGATTATACAGAAAAACTGTAGAGACAAAAATTGTTGATAATTTTGGGCTTAATTGTATAATCCAATCCAATATTTTATGTTGTTTGTGATGTTTGAGATATGACATAAACTTTAGTTTTTTTAAATGTAAATCATAGTTGTCTGTGGCCTTATCCAATCGGCCATTTCTTGAGCTTTCCAAAGATATAATACTCGGCATAGTTATTATAAAAAATAAAAGAGCTATGGTTAATTTTCTGATTTTTTAAATTTTCACATAATCAGCCATGGAATATTTTCATAATTACGTTCTATTTTATAATTAGACATACTTAAAACTTTCTAATATTTTGTTTTTATCTGGTAACAAAATGTAACAAAATAAAACAAAAATAAAAAAACTCAAATTTAAATTATTATTATTTTAAAAGGTCACCTTTTAAAATAAAAAAAGGTGTTGAAACAGTCCACCATTAATATTTATGCAAATATTGCATCTTTTTAAAACTGAATTTGTCGCCTTTCTTAGAGAGCGCCTGTCAATACTGGCAATTGCTTCGAAAACAACTGCTCTTAATTCAACAATTCTTCGTACTTTATTTTATACTGTTCCCCACAAAAAGAAATCCAAAACAGACAAATCGGGGGATCGGGGCTGCCAGGAAATGGGTCTATTTCTCCCTATCCGACTATTTGAATAGAGCTGATCTAGGTAATTTCTTACGGGCAAATAATTATGTGGTGGAGCTCCATCATGATAATTTTTGTTTTATTTTGTTATATTTTGTTACCAGCTTAAAATAAAATATTTGAAAGTTTGAAGTTGTCTTATTATAAAATAGAACGTAATTATGAAAATATTCCATAGCTGACTATGTGAAAATTTAAAAAAAAATCAGAAAATTAGCCATAGCTATTTTATTTTTTATAATAACTATGCCGAGTATTACATTTTTGGAAATCTCAAAAAATGGCCAATTTGATAAGGCCACAGCCAACTATGATTTACGTTTAAAAAAACACAAGTTTATGTCATATCTCAAAAAGCACAAACAACATAAAAAATTTGATATTAAGCCCAAAATTATCTACAATTTTTGTCTCTACAGTTTTTCTGTATAATCAGAAATAACGGAGCTACAGAGATCTGATGAAATAGCAAAAAATCACTATTTTCAAAATATCTAGTGAGCCATGAACTTTTTTAAAAATCCAAAAGGGGCATTAGATTGAGCATTCAAAACTGCAATTCTTTCCGCATTTAACCTTTGTTCTAGCTCTGCTAGTTTCCTGTATATAAATAAAAAAATAAATATTGACTGATAAGATAAATTAAAACCTTATTATCTCTGCTCAAATGCATATAACTAATATTGTCTCATTAACCACACAGGTGTGAAGTAATAGGTTGCCATGTCTGGAATAGTGGTGATATCACAAATGCGGATATCATCAAAAGATGCGCAAAAACTGTTCCTTTTAGAGAAAATGAATTTATTTCTCACTTTATGTACAGGGTTAACATAAAATCGTCTTTGGTTTCCATTAAAAAAAATATAACTTTGGTTCATATCTCTAAAACTATTAACGCTACCAAAAAACTAATTATTCCATTCGGTTCTACGCCAAAAAATCTATAAAAGTAGTTGATTAAATTTGTCGATATATACACTGTGTCCCGGATAAGAATGAACAGCATGGGGATATTGCAAACGGTGAGAGATAGAGCAACGGTTAAATGGGGAAAAAGCTGCGCAATTTCGAGGTCAATAAAATGGCACAAACAAATTTCTAATACCTTCTTTCGTTTTTGATTTATTTTGAAAAAAGTAAAATTTTGCGTTTTCGATTTTATTTTTCGAGTTATGACAGATAGAAAAAAAAAGAAAAACACTTTCTTATGGCACTTTTTAACGGGCTTTAAGATGGCGTTTTTAGATTTGTTCTACAACGTTTCGTTTTTGAGAAACCATCTTCAACTTTATTTTTTTAAATACGGACCTGGATTTTTTTTTGCAGATTTTGAAAGCACTTTTCATTGCAAATACCACGATGTATGACACGAAATATTTTTAAAATGTTTTGAGACAATTATACTGATTATTCCTTTTTTTCCATTCATTTTTTTCTATTGCGGCCCTGTATTTAATAATAAGAAGTCTAATTATTAATCAGTATTGACAACAATTTATTTACAGTTTATTTTTACTTCGAAAACTTAATATTTTTAAATACGGCCCTGTCTGGTAAGTGTTTTCCTCTGTTGTTGTACAGCAAACAGTGTCGCATTGTGTTTTGGAGTAAATTCTTAGCTTTTTCTAATTGTCAGAAGAAAGCTTTAAGCCAACGAAATCAATAACTTTTGCTATTTATTAATTGCAACAATACATTCGTTCGGCCTCTACACTATTTCTGTGACGCAAGATATAACATGCTGACATGTTAAATTTGTCCCCATTTGAAAAAGCACCCTCCATTTCTAATGATACAAATTGTTAACTAAGTGATACAGTGGGAGTTGTGACAAATGACAAGGGGTTGGTTTCGTTGTTTCAAAGCCTTCTAGGTGGGGGTTTTTATTTATTTTTTATTATCGCATGTGACTGTTATTAGTCTTTGCCGTCCTTTTTTTGGTTCTCCAATAATCGAAAGATAAGTTGTAAGTTAAATTGTTGACAATACTGATTAATATTCAGACTTCTTATTATTAAATATAGTGCCGCATTAGAGAAAAATGAATGGAAAAAAGGGAATTTTCAGAATAATTGTCTCAAAACAATTTAAAAATATTTCGTGTCATACATCATGGTATTTGCAATGAAAAGTGCTTTCAAAATTTGCAAAAAAAATCCAGGTCCGTATTTAAAAAAAATAAGTTGAAGATGGTTTCTCAAAAACGAAACGTTGTAGAACAAATCTAAAAACGCCATCTTAAAGCCCGTTAAAAAGTGCCATAAGAAAGTGTTTTTCTTTTTTTTCTATCTGTGATAACAACTTCAGAAAAAAATAAAATCGAAAACGCAAAATTTTACTTTTTTCAAAATAACTCAAAAACGAAAAAAGATATTAGAAATCTGTTTGTGCCATTTTATTGACCTCGAAATTGCGCAACTTTTTCCCCATTTAACCGTTGCTCTATCTCTCACCGTTTGCAATATCCCCATGCTGTTCATTTTATCCGGGACACAGTGTATAAGTTGTAGCCTGGAGAGAGGTTTCCAAAAAATCGAAAATTTCAGTCCAGCGCCAATGCGCGGAAACTATAAAACTTATTTAAAATCTGATTGGTCCACCAAATTCCTCTCAAAAAAGTAGTATAGTGACGTGAAAACCGCAACCCTCTAGCTTTAATAATAACCGAGATTTTTGAGAAAAACACCCAAAAACACCCAAAATGGGACACCCTGTACATTACCGCACTTTTTCCGCTTGGATGGGCCACCCTGTACCTACATACTACACTATACACTCTGTATGAAATCCTTTTATGTTTAGGTATGGCAGCAAATATTTTGAACATGATTATAATAATGTAAAACATTAGTTTCAAAGTCAAGTTCGCACTGTTCTTGATTATTAATAATTGGTTGTTATAAGCTATAATGTTTTAGTTTTAGACACAGTGAAAGTGTATTTGAACAATTTTTTAAAAGCTGTTTTAGAATACGTAACATAATACAAGTTTCTTGGCATGGAAAACTTACAAACATACGAGTAATAGAAAATATTCCCTATTCGCTAATAGAAAAATAAAATTACAATTGTAGTATTTATTTTTTTTCATTGCCCTTTGTATATTTAATACTTTACGTTACACTTCCTGATAAGACAAATAAACCTGAAATAAAAAAACTAAAATTTTTCCAATGGCTCATAAACAATATATTAATAATAGTTATTTGGTCATGGTCAATTTGCGTCATTTTTTTTTTCATTTTGCAACCAAATTAAGAATCAAATAATTATATGTCACTGTAATTTATTTTTGTTGTTAGTCATGCTAGCTATCTTACTTATTTGCTACAATGGAAATAACACGACATAAAAAAACAAGAAAACATGAATCTTCATCGTTGAGTCTTCTTTAATGCTATTACCACAGACCTATATAGCTTCGCTAAGCTATATAGGTCTGTGCTATTACCTAGCTGTACTTAAGTACTTATAGCATGGAAGGTCAAAGTACAGCGGTACAAGGTTTGAATCCATAATTAAGAGCATTGTTACAATAACGAAATCGAAATTACTTTGCGGCCAGACAAACACGAAATAAACGTAGGTAGGTAAAATTGACTCGACAATTATTGCTGAAAATGTTAAATGATCCAGGTCTAGCATACCTTCTTGTTAATTAGAGATTTATTAATCAGTTTGCATACAGAGTGTTACAAAAAAGGAGGGTTCATTAGACTCCTCTTTGGTCGTCTCTTCTTCAAAATACAGGATGTCAAATCATTTAAGAATGTGATTCCTCCTTACAAATAATAATAATAATTTTCACCCTCACAAATACTCACAATACTCTAAACTAGGAGTACCCCAGAAGCAAATGAAAGGATAGTTTCTATATTTTCCAATAACTTTTATTTTATCTCCGGCAGGGTTGCTACTGCACTGGAAAATCCGGAAAACCGGGAAATGTCAGGGAATTTCAAAGTGATCAAAATTGTCATGGAATTGTCAGGGAATTTTGTGAAAGTTCCTAAATGTCAGGGAATGTTTCGCGCTTTCCGGCCTGCAAAGCGCTATAGAAAATATTTAATCCGGTCTTCTATTTCTATAGACAAGGGTCTACGGATACGGACCACATATCGATTGGAAAGCTTCGCGCAGTGGCAATCGCTCCCTTGCGTGTTGGTTGTTTTATGGATTTGCGAATTTTGTCTTTCTATGTATTTGGGCCGGTGTTGGTGAAAATATCATAGACAAGAGGAATATTTATTCTAGAGTTTTTGTGTTGAATTTTCGTGACTGAGACCGTTATTTTGATTAGGTACTAGTGAAATAATTACTGGACTTTACTAATGGCTGATTGTGGAGAATCACCGAGAAGTACTCGGTGTGGAGAATGCAAGATCAACGTCCAACTTACGAGCTCACGTAAAAAGAAAGCATCCAGGTAGATACCTATTTTTCTTTCTATTTTTTAAATAATAACCACAGAGAAGACCAGTTTTAAATTACACTACTAAATAAAGAACGCAGTACTTCGTAGTTTATTATATCTATTAAACAGAGTGTGAAAAATTAGGTAAAAGTTGGGATCTCTTTGACACATTTGACAAGATGAGCACACTTGTGTTCTGGTCTTCTCTGTGATAATAACACGGCCCTCGGAGGGCCGTGGACAATAGCTATTACTTATAAAGTTTAATCAAACTTTTAGACAAAGTTGACATTTTGGCGCCGAAAGTAAGAAAGTTGGAGACTTACTCTGCAAAAAATGTAGTAACACCTTTACAATTTTTGGCAATTTAAGGGAGCACATAAAACGGAAACATCCAGGTAAGTTCAAATATAACTTGACAATTTGGTTTATTCACTTGAATACTCTCCCATATACCTCCCTATTTCTAACCTTCCTTTTTTTCAGAGCAATTGGAAGAATTGGCCCCAATTAATAAAAAAGTGTTTAGAATAGAGCCCCAAAGACGACTTTTTAAAACTAAAAAAATCAAACAAAAAAAGCAAGTACCTACTATCAGCACCATCAACTGATCAAGCGGATGTGTTAGCACTTCAATTATTATGGAATCGACCCTGTAGTAATAATAGTAGTGCCTGTACTCAAAAAGAAATCTGATATAGTTTTATACCTACCCGCTAGGTATTTCATTTAAATAATAAAATTTAGTTAAGTACCTACCTATCACTTTTATTTATTAAACATCAGACACCCAATGTCTAGTTATTTAAATAATACAAATAATCAAATTTTCTTCCTAACAGTTTCTATCTTCCTATCTAGTCTACATTAGAGCTCATTTCAAATATATTTCATGTGTATTTAATTTTGCCAAAAAAATACCATAAAAGTAACCTTATTTCTTATTATGATCAGTGAATTCTATAGAGTTCACTGTTTACGATTTTACGATAGACCAATGTCGATATCGAATAGGTACCTATCGCGACACGTGCGGGAGCGATTGCGACTGCGCGAAGCTTTCCAATCGATATGTGGTCCGTACCCGTAGACCCTTGTTTTCTATAGTAGGCCAAGTGTTCCGAGACCACGCGCCTGCGCCTGCGTCTACTTATCAGAGGGCAGGCGCTCAAAGACCACGTGCGCACCGGTACATCGCGGATACAGTTTCTATTTCTGCAGGAATATAGACTTATGTCAGAGAATATAAAACAACCAGCAGTATAACTTACTCTTGAGAGAAATCATCCGCAAATTCAATGACCTTGAGCCATATTGGGGGAATAGAAGTCGGAGGTGTAGTCGGGAAAATCAATTCAGAAATACAGAGTAGTATTAGTAAAGTATATAGTGTGTGGTAAGCACAAGCAGCTTTGACTCCTTCCTGGGATTCTCTATTTAAAGATACTAGCACAAAGCACAATTTACAAAAAAAAACACACTCCACGGCACTGTAATATCTCTCATACAGCCAAAAAAGAACTGCCCAATCGCCCCGACACTGCATCCATTTGACAGAATCTATTCCCAAATGGCGGCCGCGCGAACAGGTGCACTAAGAAAGAATTTTAATTTTTTTATTTTGTTTTTGTTACAAGTACTTATAATATAAGTAATATATTATGACCTTTGGTTTTTTTTTTTCAAAAAATATTGGCCATTCATTACCTACCTTACAAAAATTGTCTGTAAAAAACTGTAAAATGTCATGGAATACCTGTAAATGTCAGGGAATTTTATCGATCAACCAAAGTAGCAACCCTGTCGGGCGTTGGCTTTTTTTTCAAAACCTTTCTAATACTATTCGATGAACAAACTGTAAAGACGAGTTAAATATTCTCGTTTAGAGGTGGATTTCTTCTAATTTCTAATTAACCAGTTAATTTACATACAGTATCCTTCAGAAAACTAATAAAACGAATAAAAAATCCAAAACGGTCTATAAAAATAACAAAATATCAGTTTTGTGTTCAGAAAGGGCAGAATTAATTTTATTAAGTTTAACATCACTTTTATGTCCTGATAAACTTTAAAGTTTGGGAAGTTTATCCAATGTATTTTAGATCACAATTAAAATTAAAATTGTAAATATATAGGTATATTTTTTAATTTCATGATGTAGGTAATTCCATTTTATCTTCAGCTCCAACGAAGTTCTTAAGCAAGAACGAAAGCTTGGAATGTTTATAATTATTATAGTGTAGAGCCCTTATATTAAACTGTGTTGCTGTAAATCTTCCTTCTTCACCGTGTAGGTACAAGGTTAATCATACCTAAAGTTATAAGTACATACCGTACTTTCACCGTTTTGGTAGACATAGGGGAATAGGCCGCGCGTCGCCGTGCGTCCAGCTAGGTTTGTCAGTCGTTGGCGGGGGGAGTACACAGTAGTCCCGAACCGATTATCAGTCGAGTTCTGCGAGCAAAAAACACGCCCCGCCCCCCGCCAACGACTGACGAACCTAGCCGAACACACGGCGGCGCGCCGCCCAGCCATGGCAATGTCTACTAAAACGGTGAAAGTACGGTATACATACCTATATGGATTCTACAAGGAACCAACTCACTAAATCTTCATCTCGGAGCCATGCACCATTTTTTTTTATTTTTGTGCAATTTTTCAACATTTATTTTCGGTATTTTTCTAACGCTATCCTATTACGGAAGAAAATATATATTTGATCATTATTATTGTCTCCAGTAAGTTGCAGACACTAATCTCTTTCGAGTTAAAACACAATTACTGATAATAATTATTATTCTTTATCATGTTTAACAATTACATATTTACAATTTCCAAATTTAATTTGTATTTTGACGTGATGCGTAAATTATGTTAATTTTAAATTTCATAAGAGTTACAATTTTACAAAGGAAAAGTGTACAATTTTATGACTTTACGATGAACAATATAAAAACAGTAATAGTACAGTAAAATTGGGCCAAAACCCAAACATAAAAAAAAGTTGTTTCTAGCGCGAAGTAATTCCATACCCTCCTAAGAGTTAGTACTAAAAAGTTACACCACCACCAGCGTCGGGTTTCGGGGGGAGGGGGTGAAAAGGGCAGGAAATTCTTATTTTTCACAGTTTTGCGTGAATATCTAGTAAACTATGAGGTTTAGCGCAAACGTCATCCTATTCGCAAATATCTATGCATATATAGATACATATTACACCCATAGATTGTTATTTTTTGTCACAACATAACCTCATAAATATATCCAATACAAGTTAGTAGCCTTAGTTAATTTGTACTCACTTTTTGACCTTATTCATTATATTATATTATATTATATTATATTATATTATATTATATTATATTATATTATATTATATTATATTATATTATATTATATTATATTATATTATATTATATTATATTATATTATATTATATTATATTATATTATATTATATTATATTATATTATATTATATTATATTATATTATATTATATTATATTATATTATATTATATTATATTATATTATATTATATTATATTATATTATATTATATTATATTATATTATATTATATTATATTATATTATATTATATTATATTATATTATATTATATTATATTATATTATATTATATTATATTATATTATATTATATTATATTATATTATATTATATTATATTATATTATATTATATTATATTATATTATATTATATTATATTATATTATATTATATTATATTATATTATATTATATTATATTATATTATATTATATTATATTATATTATATTATATTATATTATATTATATTATATTGAAAAAATGGGAGGGAAATCAAAATGATACTAAAGGTTATAAGTTTTAGGTGAATCATTAATTGCGTTATCAGTCAGCACCAAATAGTTCACTCGAGCTGGTGAGAGGAAACAAATCTTCGTGTTCTTAGTCCACTTGAGAATCATCATTTAAATCGTCGTCGATGATTACAGTATCTCTATTGAGACATGCAAGTCCTAAGCAATTGCTGCACATACTTGAACAATTGAGACCACTTCTTCGACACTCGCAGTTTTGGCAAAAGCATACGATGAGGATTGTTTAATATATATTTTCTTGTTTTTCACATGAGCTTCCTATTCATGACTTTCTCATTTTTACAAGCTAAGGATAAATTAGATATGGGAATAATTTGACATAAAAGAACGAATGGAAATCAGAACGCTATAATGAATGAGGGCAAAAAGTGAGTACAAATTAACTAAGGCTACTAACTTGTATTGGACATATTTACAGTCATATACTTATGAGGTTATGTTGTGACAAAAAATAACAATCTATGGGAGTAATATGTATCTATATATGCATAGATATATGTCTATATATATTCTACATAAATTATTCAGTTACTAATTTATATTGTAATCATTTTAAGTTTTTTCGACAAAAACTACGTGAAATAAAAACAAAGAAATCTTTACCCCTCCATATCATGGAAACCGTTCACTTTACCATAATTCTGTATATAATAATTCTTGTTCGGAATTTAATGTATATCATTTGCGTATAGGATGACGTTTGTGCTAAACCTCATAGTTTACTAGATATTCACGCAAAACTGTGAAAAATAAGAATTTCCTGCCCTTTTCACCCCCTCCCCCCGAAACCCGACGCTGGAGGTGGTGTAATTTTTTAGTTCTAATTCTTAGGAGGGTATGGAACTATTTCGCGCTAGAAAGGACTTTTTTTTGGATGTTTGGGTTTGGCTTAATTTTTTGTTAGTTTTACTCTACTATAAACTATAGCTATTATAAGTACCGCTGTAATTTACAGGGTGTCCCAAATTGGGGGTTTTCTCCCATTTTACCAAGATATAGACAAAAGTGAGCTATCCATTAGGGATGCACCGAATATTCGGCCATTTTTCGGGCATATAACAACATGAGTATATTTCGTATCCATCCAAAGCACCAAACTTTATACAAACACAAACCTCCCAATTACAATGCCTTACTCCCTTATCTAGAACTGAAGACAAAATGGATCCAAACGTTCAATGATCTCTACCATCAGAAACATTGTTAACCTTTTGAGTTTCATCTTTAAACTTCTGAAGTTCATTCCGGGCGTGTCCGCTGCTTTAGCACCAAATCTTTCCGAAAGACTCAAAGGGCAAATATTCGAGGATACCGAAGACAGCAATGCCACGCAAGGCGGTTTATTTAACAGCGCTCAAGCTGTAGCGGTGGAGGAGGCAAATGAAAGCGGTGGTGGTGGTAGAATAGTAGAAAAAGACGTTCCGAAAGACAGAAGGCGTAGTTTAGTAACACCGGAACCTCTGACCTTCAATCTAGAAGCATCGGCGAGCGGCGGACCTTCGCCAACGACAGAGAAATCGTTCAAAAACCTCATAGACCTCTTAGAAGAGAAACCCGGGTACAGGCCTCGTCCGCCTTCGAATTTCCTCAGCGACTTCGCGTCGGGCTTGAGGGAAGGCCCGATCCCTCCGCACACGGATAAGTTCACGTACTTGGGTGGCGCGCAAGGCCCGAAAATGTTGAACAAGGGTTACCTGGGGAGGAGGAACTCCAAGAGGTTCGTGATAGGGGACGGCGAGGACGACCTGCCGGGTTCCTTGCCCGAGCTGATGATAACCGAGAGTCCGACCGAACCTACGAGGCCGCCATGGCTGGAGGACAGCGCCAGGTTGCAAGTGGGCCGGAAGACCTTGACGTAAGTCCGGATTTGGTGTCTGTCGGTGTTGGTCTCGGTGTTGGTACATACGGGAAAGGTCGGATGTTTTTGTGTATGGTTGCTTTAGGCCAGTAAATAAAGGCATAATAATTGGCACATTTAACATTAAGTCTAACCTGGACCAACACTATACAGTGCACGGGCGTAGCCAGGATTTAGTTTTGGGGGGGGGGTTTAGTTTGAGAAGTAAATAAAACAACAAAAATATACTTACATGAAATTTAATATCTATATATTCATCCGAAAAACTACGACATATTTATAAATTTCTTAACTTTAAATGAAATGGATAAATTACTTTCGTTCCTCTGCGCTAAATCTAAAACCATTAAAGAAGAAATCTTCGGCTTTTTCTTTTAAATATATCCACTACTTCATCTGCATGAATTTCGGTTCCATAGTGAATGTTCATTAACCATTAAGTCTGTTTTCACTTGTAGTGTTTCGTAAATAGTTTTTCAGTCTCCTTAGGCTCGAGAAAGACCTTTCTGGGGTAGCAGTGGATACAGGAATGGTAGCCAAGATTTGTAGTAATGTGTAAATATTAGGATAAAGGTTTTTATCGCACATATCTAGGCATTCCAAACTAGATTTCGGGGTAGGCAGTCTTCTTATCAGCATGCAAGGTAGCTGAAGCTTTGATAGCTAAATCCAAATTTGTTTCTTTATTAGAAACCCCTTGACCTTGACTACACCACTTTTTCCAGTAGTCCATACCTTTAGGTTTATCACCCTTCTTTTTTTTCCCCTCCATTTTTCGACAGTAATAATGATTCACGTATCTATCCTTAACAAGGTCATCGAATAACAGTGCACTAAAATTACTCACTTACACGGTACACTTAATTCTCTTCACTATTCGTTCACCACTATTCACTTTTATTCGCTTCGAGTTCGCATGGAACAATACTGCCGTAAGCGCGGTCACGCGCCGCTTATATAGCAGCCCAGTAGCCGTCCAGAAACTTCCACGAACTTCCACAAAGTTCCGCTCATTTCGACCGAGGGGCGTGGCGAATAATCGAGAAACAACGCAAAGTGTCCCTACAATACAAAATAGTTCGGCTGCAACTGCGTCTGCCTCTCGTCAAAAGATGGCGCTAGGCGCTACTATTACTACATAATATATTCAAACGTAATAATAATTTAACTCTTCACTCCTCGTATTTTTTCTGTATAATATTAGGTAATATTTTGCTTATTTCGGGGGGGGGGGGGGTTTGAACCCCCGAAACCCCCCCCTTGGCTACGCCCGTGGTCGGTGTTAGTCTCGGTGTTGGTGTATACGGGAAAGGTCGGATGTTTTTGTGTATGGTTGCATTAGGCCAGTAAATAAAGGCATAATAATTGGCACATTTAACATTAAGTCTAACCTGGACCAACACTATACAGTGTGTCCGAAATTGATGATGCATGTATCGCGATCTCGGAAACTGTTAGAGATAGAGAAACGGTTAAGTGGGGAAAGTTTTAGACAATTCTGTTTGTAATTGAAGGCCGTTTAGTTTGCGACTTTATCTCTTTTGGTTTTGAACATATTTTGAAAAAACTAAAATGATGCATTTTCGAAAATTCCCTGTAATTTCTTTATTTATGAAAATTTTTAAATTCTGTAAAAACTTTCTTAGGGCAACTTTTTACGCCTAAAACGCCTATGTAGTCAGATTTTATTTGCAACGTTTCGGTTTTTTGGAACCATCATCGACTTTGTTTTTCATATGGGCGCAATATTGGATTTTTACGGTTTAGAAAAGCCTTTTTTTTAGCTTTCTACTAATGTAACACACCTAGTAAAAAAAGTTCGTTTATGGGTAAAAAAACAAAAATACGATTTTGTTATAAATTTGGCAACGTCGCACAATAAAGAGCTCATAGTGGATTTAATCTCTAAATTTCAATTAATAAGAAAATATCCTTGTAATAGTTTCTTCTATATGAAAATGTTTTGAAATCATAGAAATAACCCTTTTTGAATTAAGCATGGAATTAAATGTATAAACTGTAAAGAATAATAATAATAGAAATAATGTATGTACAGGGTGATCCAAACTCGACGCCCCAGGCCTACAGCGGGAACACAAAAACTCAAAATAAAATTTCGAAAAGGGGTTCTTAAATGGGACATACTAAGGTCCAATTGTGACCGAAAATTAGCTTTTTTGGTGTTTGGGAAAATGGCCGCTGTGACGTCATCGATATTATTTTCCCAGAAACATACCAGTTTTTCTCTATATATTGAAAGTCCTTATCATTCTCAACAACTTTTGTAGGGAAAGATTTTCTGTATTTTTTATTGTTCAAAATATACAGGGTCAAATATGTAAAAAACATGGAATTTTTTCTAATCATTTTTCGAAATCTAGATAGCTATGGAAACAATTGATAGTCAGAAATTATTTAAGAGTATTTTAGGGTGCCTTGCGCACCTTTAAATTTATTCAACTGGAATATTTTTAAAAAAAAATTTTTAACAAAGAATAATAACAACCAAGTTAGTAACAACCACAATTCAGAAAATTAAAAAATATTCCAGTTGAATAAATTTAAAGATGCGCAAGGCACCCTAACATACTCTTAAATAATTTCTGACTATCAATTGTTTCCATAGCTATCATGATTTCGAAAAATGATTAGAAAAAATTCCATGTTTCTTTACATATTTGACCCTGTATATTTTGAACAATAAAAGATACAGAAAATCTTTCCCTACAAAAGTTGTTGAGAATGATAAGGACTTTCAATATATAGACAAAAACTGGTATGTTTCTGGGAAAATAATATCGATGACGTCACAGCGGCCATTTTCCCAAACATCAAAAAAGCTAATTTTCGGTCACAATTGGACCTTAATATGTCCCATTTAAGAACCCCTTTTCGAAATTTTATTTTGAGTATTCGTGTTCCCGCTGTAGGCCTGGGGCGTCGAGTTTGGATCACCCTGTACCTATCTGGTAACATGATGAATTGTGTTACGGTTAATATTCGAGAATATTGGTAAAAAAAATTACGATTTTGGTTGAAAATTTGGCAAAGTCGCACAATAAAACACCAATTATTATTTTTCAGAATACCCAATTTAATCCAAAAATCATTTAATTGTTATGTACAGTACAATAAACAAAAATTCAGTAGATAATTATTGACGTGATACATTTTTCTATAATATCAGTAGGCTTTCGATTTTAAACTATACTCAAATTATTTTAAGAAGTCCTTACTGAGACTGTCAATTGGTAATTTCGATATCCTAAGTTGGCACCAATGCAGCAAAAACTGCAACCGGGTCATAAGTTCAGGTCAGTAACTAGCCCATTTGCACTAATAACACAAAAAGTAACACGAACAAGAACAACACAGATGATGGTAAAACTCACGAAACGTAGAAAACCCGCGAATATTTTCATTACGGAATGTTTGAACCAGTTTGAACGATCTGGAAAACCTTCACTGTCACTTTGACACATCGAAGCTAAATTTGCCTGAGTCCGCCCCTAGACGCTGCCAAAAGCAGCTGATTATTACAAAATACCAAAACGAAAGTGTTTCCATGACGTTTGAAATTATTATTAAAATGAGTTGTAGTCATAGTTTTATTGTTATTTATAGCGGTATAATCGTGATTGCAATGGGGTTTTTATTTCATTATGCTCTTTTTTTCGTATCACTTGGGTAACCTTTCACATCATAAATCAATGAGTGACGTCATTAACTGGTTGAGACACATATACCAATGTTACACCAGAGTTATACCCATGGTTAACAGAAAATTCCTAGGGATTTTGTGGAGAATGTCATCTGACAAAATCGGGACTTCTTACAGTAATCGGGGTATAATGTCAAGTTTAAATCTGTCACAAATGTGAAAGTTTTTCATTTGAACGTGGTTTTTGTTTCGACTCTGGCCTAATGTGTAGAATGGCGCAAAATTTCTCAAACGAAGAAAAGCTTGATGTATGTTAGTATCTTATATTAAAAAGCAAAGAAATGCGTATAGGGCCACAGACAATTATTTGGAAGATTATCCGGATAGACGACAACCTAACAAAAGGTTTGTCTATGGTATTCCCCAGAAAGCAGACAAGTCCTCGAACAGCGTACAGGGATGTTCTGTCCAATATTAACCGTAACACAATTCACGGTGTTACCAGATCCGTGGTAAAAAAATGTCAGAAATGTTGGAAGCAAATGGGCGGCATTTTGAATACTAGCTTAGACAATTTTATTTCAGTTATTATTTATCTTTACAGTTGTTTATACGGTAAATTTCTATTATAGGTACACACGACCGATTTTAACAAAAAAAAAAATAATTTACCGTTTAGTAGTAAGTACCCTGAAAAAACATCGATTTACAAAGATGTAACTGGAAAACTAAGCCTCAGCCCCAAATTTCGTTTTGATTTTCGTAATCTACACCTCAATATACGTAAGTGTACAAAATTTCATTAAAATCGGTCGTGTGTACGTATAATAGAAATTTACCGTTTATACATTTAATTCCATGTTAAATTGCATTAAGATTTGAAAAAGGGTTATTTCTATGATTTCAAAACATTTTCACATAGGAGAAACTATTATAAGGACATTTTCAGAACATTTTCATATTATTTGTAGTTTAGAGATTAAATCCACTAGGAGCTCCTTGAGTTTTGTTATTTTATTGTGCGACGATGCCAAATTTATCACAAAGTCGTAATTTTTGTTTTTTTACCCATAAACGAACTTTTTTTTACAAGGTGTGATACATCATTAGAAAGCTAAAAAAAGAAGTTTTTCAAAAACAAAGTTGATGATGGTTCCAAAAAACCGAAACGTTGCAAATAAAATCTGACTACACAGACGTTTTAGGCGTAAAAAGTTGCCCTAAGAATGTTTTGACAGAATTTAAAAATTTTCATAAATAAAGAAATTACAGGGAATTTTCGAAAATGCATCATTTTAGTTTTTTCAAAATATCTTCAAAACCAAAAGAGATAAAGTCGCAAACTAAACGGCATTCAATTACAAACAGAATTCTCTAAAACTTTCCCCATTTAACCATTTCTCTATCTCTAACAGTTTCCGAGATCCCAATACATGCATCACCAATTTCGGACACACTGTATAGCGCTGTTTCAAGCGATCGCCACTGGCGCCACACGACGACTATTGGTTCGCTTTGGAGCTATAAACAAAATTTTCTATTTTCATTCTTGCATACGTTACAAAATACTCTTCCAAAATAATATCTAGAATTTTCGCTTCTTCAACTGGTTGATCAGATCATCCCTAATTCCAAATACTTAGTGTTTATTCTTCTGCAATTCACCTAATGCCGTTGACTAACGTATTAATAAGACTTCTCACGGCTATAGTTTCATGTCCTGGAAAGTAGATGGCGCCTATGGTCAACAATGTATTTTGCATTGTATTTTGTCTCCGGGAAGCGCATAGTGAGCCAGAGAACTGTCAAACATGACAGCCGTGAGCAGTCTTTATTAATACGTCAGTCAACGGTAATGGTCTGTGCAGTATGCATACCATTTTCTTCATGTGCATGGAAATTTCATGTTATCACAAACGAATCTACCTATAAAAGCTGTGTTAATAGGATAAAACTGCTAAATACTGGACGCAAAGGCAATTCGTTACCGTAAAAAGAAGGCAAATCGTAATAAAGCTGGATATTTGAAATTTGGGACATTTTAAACGTCAGTAACTGATATACCAATAACCACAGAATACCCCCCTATAACCTATAATAAGTCGCCATTTTTTTCGTCTAGTGGCGCCACGCCAGTCCGTAAACAACAATGAAATATGACGTCATGCTCGGGTCTTTAATATAGTGTCGGTCCAGGTCTAACATTTTTAAAACTTTGGGATAAAGTATGAACCGAGGTATCAACCAACTCGAAAATATGCAGTTTTGCAACTTGATCAAAGGTTGACAACAGGCAAAACCAGGGACTCTATAAAATAAGGGGACCCAGCATTATACTTTCCAAAGTGAGGCCTATGCTTTCCTCATTCTAACGGCATCAGCGATGCCAAGTATGTCATTATATTGGAGAATCTATGAATATAACAGGTACTTTGATTGTTAGTAAAAATTAATAATGGTTTCCATGATTTCTAAAAAATTAGACTTGACAATTTTGTGCCTACAAGTGCAGAATAGGGCAACTGTTAAATGAAACAAATTTATTTTATAGTTGAAATTGATTTCCAGCAATTATTTCCACGAATTTAAATAAAAGGTATGGTAAGTCAGTGCCGATTTTGCTTATTTAAGAATTTGTCGCTATTCCATCTTGTGACCAGGTTCCTCAATCCATTTGTAATATGTACTTGAACTTTCTTCCCATTTTGAATGTATCTAACTTTCACAGATTTCGGGATGGACTAATAAGATTAGGTCTAGTAGTTCTAATCATGGTAGTTTTTCTCGGTGTTAATTATAAAATGTTTGTAATTTTATTTCTCTCCCAAGGTATACCTTACAAACTTAAAATAAACTTGTAGTCGTAGATTAAAACTCTTTAAAAAACGACCTGGACTGAAGCTACCTGCTTAATAATTTAACATTTACGAAATACGACTTTTGTTTTGAACTACCTACTTATACGTAATGCCCACGTAATGGGAATTGTAGGATTACTAAAGGTGATACAAGAAAAATCTGGTTGCAATTATTGGGACTACTACAGGCGGCCGCATTACCTTTAATTGACACATCTGAGTATCTGGAAGTAAGAAAACTTAAAAATTGTGAATTATGATGGGAAATATTTTGCCTCCTTTAGAATCTATGGCACTGGCATGTCACATAAAACCTGATGGCAGTTGGACACTGACATATAACATAACCTTGTATCAGCCCACTTATGTGGTCTCCTTGGAGATATACAGAAAACAAGGCTTCACTTTTCATATGTGATAGACTGTGAAATGCTGGGTCCTCTTATTTTAAAGAGTCCCTGGGCAAAACCTCGGGCAAAACCAACTGCACTGTTAAATTTTTCTTTAAATAAATGACTAATATTAATATTTCGACTCTGAAAGCTCTATAACCTGTCGCTAGAATAGCTATTTTTGAAGAAAATATTGCCACAACGGTGAATTTTGCTCGGAATTTTGTATTCTGTATTAGGTAAATATTTTTAGGCTAATTTGGCACTACTGCCCTGTCAAATTTGACAGGCATTGTTTCTCTTTTGGTATAATAATTTTACTCAATAAAGGTAAGATTTTACGACTTCTTAAATTACTGTGTTACGTTGAAATGCTACTAATTTATACAAGTAGTAGGTACTTTATTTTAATTTTGTGAATAGCGTAAAACTTAATGAGAGTGTACCTACGAAATGAATAATAATGTTTTGCGTGCCTGATACTCAACGAAAATTACAATTTAAAATTGATTCCAGGCATAATAAGATGACGTAGGCTAACAAAACTCGTTTTTAATTATTATAATACTACTACTACTACCCAAAAATATTATTGTTCTTACGTCATATAATGTTTTAAGTGTCCACTATTGATTGTTTTGAAATAAATTGTATTCAAAGATTAGATTGCCCTATATTGTAATCGCTATCTATGATGGCAGAGATAACAAATTGTCAATCTCGGACCAGTAAACATCAAGCAATTAAACAGTTGAAAGGGTCAAAAAATAGTAACCATGATGGAATTTAACAGGTATTGTTTGCTTATTTCATTTTGTGGTATTTTTCACATAATGGAAATAGTAATATTTTCTATTAATAAAAAATATCCACACATCCCCTACTTTGAGAAATAGACTGCCAATACATTTATGGAAATGGTGAAATGGGGGTGCTGTTTAGGAGTTCAAACTGGTTTTTTCTTTGCGATTTTCAGCGAAAAGTGACCTCTTAGCGGAAAATATCCTTTACAAAAGTTATATATAGGATAACATAACTTCAAATTTTTCAAGAACATCGGAGAAACCCGATTTTTCGGATTTTTATTTTTTTCTCTCGTAAAAATAACTCAATTTACATGAAATGTTGTGAAAGTGTACCGTTTTTTTATCGAGTAAGCCTGATTTTACTGGACTTTGGGAAACAGGTAGTTTCCGAGATATTCACACAAAAAAATCTTCCACGGAAAACTTTATTATTTTCTTTTTCGATTTAAATATCTTGTCCGTGATCAATTTAAACGTTGAAATGTCTACTTTAAAATGGTATCTACAGTTTCACTTCAAGTTGAGACAATTCATTATTTTTTTACGGGTTGACCGATTTTCAAAAACTTTTTTTTACAATATAGTACTTCCCTACTACGAAAGATCTACATTTGACACTATTTTTTTCTTCAGATTCGTCTTTTTCTACCTACCACGATCAAAATTAGAAAAAATTATGGAAATAGTGCCCCTAAAACGATAATAGTCATTTTGTAATCATCCACACCAAAAAGTTAAGGTTGATATTTTTCTAGTCCAGGACAAAATACGGAAAGATGAACCTTGATTCGAAGTGGGTTCAAAATGATTATGAACATTTTATTTTCATATATTTTTTTTTATACTTAATTTATCCGCAAACGTTTCGTTTCTGGGATACAGGATGTGAAAACATGAAAAAAATAAAGTTTGTAGGTATTATCACAGAATAAATAGTTGTGAAGCTATTTATTCTGTGGTATTGTAAAACGGCTGGAGCAATCATATGACATATTTATGTCGCTGGAATCCAACAAACAGAAACTGTCATATTCTTTGTTTAGTTCTTGATTTATAAACCACTTTTTCGACAAGTTTCTTGCTAGTCCTGCTAGTGCATTAACAACAGTTGTAGCACAGGTGATGACGATGACGTAGTCAACAACCAACAGCTATGCCGAAAACCCCAAGTACCTACATTTCAACGGATGTACTGGCACTTCTAAGTTTTCCAAAAGTTAATTATTTACATGACACAAAACATCGCACACCACATATTACCTAAGTACTTGCAAAGATACTCACTTTATTATATTTTATCTTTTGTAAGTGGTGTTCATTTTTTGTGATACAACTTCAAAATCTGCTACGGTGGAGAAATCTGCCCCTGTAATCTGTAAGTAACGTGATGGGTGATAGATAAATATATACAGTGTGTCCACGGATGGACTTAACTATACTTGTAAAAGTTTTTATTTTCAATTCTTCGAAAAAAGTCATTCTTCATAAAAAGTCAGCTTGTTCTTAAAATAAAATTGGCATGGAAAAAGTTGACATTACTTATACTGGGTGACCAGAAAATTAAAGAAACGTTATGCTAAGAGTATTTGTAGAGATAATGAAAAAAGTTATAAAGAAAATTTGCTCAGCGTGGTAAGCTACTTAAGTGTACAAAATTTCAAAGCGTTAGGCCTACGTTGATTTTTTGATTGCAGTTTTTTCGAGTTTACCCTCGGCAAAACTTGACAGCTGTTGTATAATAGGTAGTATGTTTTGTAAGCTATGTGTATGCAGAATAATCTGTTACTCATGAAATAGTCTTGTCAAATACCATTCGGGTATCTAATTTTTCCCGTGAAAAAAATCCAAAAAAACACAATGCTAAGTAATATTTTTTTTAACATTCGTGCAGGTGCCACCAGCACTCATGCTTCTTGTTAAAATATTACTTAGCAACGTGTTTTTTCAATTTTTTTCGGAAAAATTAGATGCTCTTATGATATTACTTACGACAATAACAAAAAACTCAAAAAATATAAACAAAATGTAATGCCGGACAAATAAATAATGAGTGACATACTTAAAAAATGTTTCTTTTGGTGGTATCTTCATGACGATCTCTTGCAAATTTGGCATTGAACCCCGCTCGAAAAATCGTAGTAAAAATGGGAAACCCGACTAAACAGCATTCTCAAGGTGGAAGGCTTTTTGCGATTTTTGCTGGCGAAAATCTAGATTGCCAAAAACGTTTCCTTGTTCCCTGTTCTTCATTGTTGCCCTCACAGTAGACCTGCGAGTACCACAATGAAGCCACCCGGAGGAATTTGGTAAGAGAAAATGTCCGGGGAGAGAATTAGGTTAATTTTTTTGACATTCAAAAGTTCGAAGTTGTTTAAAAGTGGATGCATTCGATTTTCTACAAGGAATTTCTGAGCAGAAGGCAAAGGTATTTACCCCGGGTACCTGTTTACATTTTTGTCAAATCAGCGTATTGTAATCTATTTTAATTTGTGTGGTATTTACTACGTTGTGGCAGAATAAAATTTGTGTGATTTATCCTCGCACTTTTGTAAGTAGGGTTCTTTTTAATTTTTGTTTTCTTTTATCTATTTTCAGGCCTTCCATGTCGCAGGGTACTGTTATGATGCAAAACAGACTGCAGGAGAAGGATTTTACCGTAGCAACACCTGAAGAGTTTGTGAAGAGGTTCAATGGTACCAAAGTTATCAACAAGGTCAGTCTTGAAAACCTTTTGCACACGAAAAGTTTGCGAAGATATAGGTGGCCAAAAAAGTTCCAAACGTTTTAGAATTGATTGCAATCAAACATTTTACCTCCACATCACCACGTAAGTCTTGCCTTGTTTCGGCAAAACTATTTCAAAAAAATTGTATTCGTTAAATCGGTCTAAAATGGTCTAAAATTTCGAAAACAAAGTAAAAAAGTTTTGGTGTCTGTGTCACGGTCAAAATCGTTTTTAAATAAATTTAGTAAAAAAAATTGATAATAGAATACTTATTTCAAATAAATGGCAAAAGATAATGGTTTGAGGCTAAATAAAATTGTAACAAATTGTAGAGGGGTGGGCGAAAGTCAACGTCCCAGGTCTAGGTAGGTATAGCGGAAACACGAAAACTCAAAATAATGAAATTTCGAATAGGGGTTCTTAAATGGGGCATACTAAGGTCCAGAAACACACCATTTTTTCCCTATATACAGTGTGGTCATTTAAGTGTGAAAGATATGGGATTTTTCATTATTGAGGGGGTTGCCGACAGCGAAAGTGACGTTAGATTTCGTATTTTTTAAGTTGTATACCATAAAATATAATAACATTTTACCTGGCAAAAATTTAGTACAAACATCTCTGTCTTCATTTTAATCATAAGATATTACAAGCAGTGTTTTGTTTTATAGGTTATGAAAACCTTGGGAAAAATAATAATTCCAGTGCATATGCTTTTAAGATCTTATGATTAAAATGAAGACAGAGATGTTTGTACTAAATTTTTGCCAGGTAAAATGTTATTAGATTTTATGCTATACAACTTGAAAAAATACGAAATCTAACGTCACTTTCGCTGTCGGCAACCCCCTCTTAATTGCGCAACGAAAATACAAATATTCCCGAAAGTTGATGCAAGTTCGATAATCATATTAGGCGTACTTAGAATGGTTGCAAGTCAACCAGCATACAGGGTAGGTCAAAAAATATAAAAATTGTACAAGAGTAAAATACCCTTATTTCAGAAAATTCAGCAAAATGTTATTGAGAAAAGTTGTCTAGAATTAAAAGTTATGCCTAACTACCAAAACATGGCCTCCTAAGAAAAATAAATATATTTTTTTGAAAAAATAATTTCCTAAAAAAAAATTGTTTTAATATTCACCCTAAACAATTTCATAAATCAATCAAAATTATATCAATTGCGCATAACTTTGTTCAAATTCAGGCATATTTGTAAAATTATTTTATTATTTTTTTAGGGAATCGCAAATATCATCTTTGTTGCAATGATATTACTTAAACATAACTTTAAACTTTCGCAAAAATTCTTCTGAACAAGGTAAAACATTAGTAATGATAATGTGTATATTAAAAAACTCTCATTTAAGGTGCAAAATTTTTATTTTAAATATTTAATAAGAAACTGTGGAAATTAATTGACGATTTTTTCTTAGGAGGCTATTGTTTTGGTATTTAGGCATAGCTTTTAATTCTAAACAACTTTTCTTGATAACCTTTTGCTGATTTTTTTGACCTACCCTGTATGCTGTATAACTTGCAACCATTTTAAGTGCACCTAATATGATTATTGTCTGTATTTTGGTTGTGCAATTAATAAAAAAAGTCCCATATGTTGCATACTTAAATGTCCACACTGTATGTATATTGAAAGTCCTTATCATTCTCAACAACTTTTGTAGGGAAGGATTTTCTGTGTCTTTTAGTGTTCAAACTTTTCAGGGTCAAATAAGTAAAAATCATGTAGGAAAAAAATTTTATGAAATCTAGCTAGCCATGGAAACAATTGATAGTCAGAAATTAATTAAGAGTGTGTTAGGGTGCCTTGTGGATCCTTAAATTTATTCAACTGGAATATTTTTTAAATTTTTTAATTGTGCTTGTTACTAACTTGTTTGCTATTGTTTGTTACAATTTTTTTTTTATATTCTTCAATAATTTCTGACTATCAATTGTTTCCAGGTCTAGCTAGATTTGGGAAAATTATTAATCCATGTTTTTTTACATATAGATTTTGAACAATAAAATTTACAGAAAATATTTTCCTACAAAAGTTATTGAGAATGATAAGTACTAAAGTGCTTTCAATATAATATGGAAAAAATTGTATGTTTCTGGGAAAATAATAAAGATGACGTCACAGCGGCCATTTTCCCAAACATCAAAAAAGCTAATTTTTTAGTATGTCCCATTTAAGAACCCCTTTTCGAAATTTAATTTTGAGTTTTTGTGTTCCCACGTCGTCGAGTTTTTTTTATTTTTTTATAAATTACCTAGGTGCTATATAGGTACATACAGGGTGTCCCTGTTCGGGTTGTCTATACCACAGATAAACAAAAATTAAATTTTTGAGAAAAAGTCATTCTTCACAAAGAACTGTTTGAACGAGTGTTTGAAACTCTCAAGATAGTTATTTGTTCGAGTTAATATATGTATAGGATGTTAACAGTTTAAAAAAATTGAGAATAATGAAGAGTAAATACCACAAATGTTAAAGCTATGCAGAAAATTAATTAAGAAAAGTTGCATATTGGAATTAAATATTATGCTCCAATTTGAAGGCACGGCCTACTAGTGACAACTAAATAATTTGGGATATTTGTGAATTCACTTCCTTATTTAATACTTTTGAAAACACAATTTTCTTTTGAAAATATATGTTTTATTAAAAATACATTACATTCTACATTTAAAAAATTCTCTGCTTATATTTACAGGGGCCTGAAAAACCACAAAAAAAATCATTAATTATTATACATACATTTAACAAAAAATGCAGCAAAATATGTATAATTCAATGCGAATGTTACATTTAAATTAATTGTGGAACTAATTTCAATTTTCAAGCAGTAAATGTAGCGTTAAGATTTTTAGTAACTTGCTATTAATTTTTATAATTTTTGTACACCTTTTGAACAAATAACTATTTTTTCGAAAGGCAAGCAAACATTATTATGAAAAATTACATTTTCTTGTGTATTTGTAATATGTATAGGCTGAACAAACACTTTTGAAGACCTATGCATGGCGCTGTTTCAAACGATCGCCATTGGAGCCACACGACGAAAAAATCTTAGCAAATCTTAGCAAGTCTAAAATGCAAGCAAGAAGAGTACTTTGGTACCTTTTGGTTTGGAATGAAGTCCATGGCTAACTGTGTTGTAAGTTAGCATAGAAAGCATTAGAATTTTCAGTTTGTTCTTTATGCAGAGTGGAACTGAATCATGGTACACCCCACTTTTTTCCCCTGTTTTTTGGAGATGCAATGTTGAAATTTGGCATATTGATGTTATTTTATAAATGTCACTTTTTGACGTATAAATGTATTTTTGTCCGCTTCCGGTTTTACCACATTTATACTGGAGTGTATAAGATAGAATTTCAAAATTGTATCTCAAAAAATGACAAAAAAAACAAGGAAAAAACGTGGGGTGTACCCTGATTTAGTTCCACCCTGTACATAGTGGACCATTGGTTCCTTTTGGGGCTTTAAACAATTTTTTCTATTTTCATCCTTGCATACATTACAAAATAAATACTTTTCCAAAATATAATATCTAGAATTCTCGCTTCTTCAACTGGTTCAACAAATCATCTCATAATTCCAAAATAGTGTTTATTCTTCTGCAGTTCACGTAATGGTCTGTGCATACGATTTTCTTCATGTGCATGGAAATTTAATGTATTCACAAACAAATCTACGTATCAAAACTTTGTTAATATGACACAACTACGAAATATTGACTGCAAAGAGAATTTGTTACCTTATAAAGAATGTAAATGGTAATAAAGCTAGATTTTTAAAATATGTGACATTCTAAACATCAGAAACTGACATACCTATCACTACATAATACCCCCCTAATAAGTTGCCTTTTTTTCGTAAACTAGCGCCACTTCAGCCCGCAAACGGCAATTAAATTATGACGTCATGCTTGGGTCTTTCATATAGTTTTCTTCAATATAGTGGTGGTCCAGGCAAAGGCAACCCGAACTGGAGACACTTTGTATATTTATTACTTATTACTGCACAGTGTGTCCATGTTAAGTCTTGCATCTTGCAATGTAAATAACTATTATCAAAATCGATCAACGAATAAAGATTTTGCAAACGTGGACGCACTGTATATCGTTGGATTTGAGAAAAATCAGAGTAATTTATTTGAAGTCATTATACACATAAAATTATATCAACTACACTCTATTCAAACCAAATGCAAGTGGCGCGTAAACATTTACACGATGGAAGCACGTGAACAATTCTGAGGGCTAATACGAGGCAGGGCCGCATTAAGGACGATCTCTATAAATATTAAAATATTAAAATAATATGCCCCAGTATTAAGAACTTTAAAAACAAACTTTTGTGGCACACCTAGTCATTCACTTACCTGAAAATTTCTACTATTAACACAAATCGCAGCTCCAACAATTAATAAACAGCGAAAGAATTATATCGGAAACAAATAAAAGTCCACTTGCAACTCAATACACGTCTGTAAGAAACGCCGACTCGCTGCACTCGCCCGCCGGGCCAGACTTTATTGCCGGCTGGCCAATAGCAAGCCGATCATGTGCGTATCACGCTCTAGCCATGCAACAACTTGTGTTTGTGTTTCACTTGCATTTAGTTTGAATCAGGGACCCTTTAAAGTAAGGGGACCCAGCATTATACTTTCCAAAGTGAGGCCGTTTCTTTCCTCATTCTAATGGTCTCAATGATGTCAAGTATGCCATTTTATTGGAGAATCTATGAATATAACAGGTACTTTGATTGTTAGTAAAAATTAATAATGGTTTCCATGGTGTCTAAAAATTAGACTTGACAATGTTCTGTCAACAAACACAGAATATGGCAACTGTCAAATGAAACAAATTTATTTTATTATTTTATATTTGAATTTGGTTTCCTGCAATTATTTCCACGAATTTAAATAATATAAGTATGGTAAATCAGTGCCGATTTTGCTTATTTGAGAATTTGTCGCTATTGCACTTGTTACCAGGTTCCTCAATCCATTTGTAATATGTATACTTGAACTTTCTTCCCTTGTTGAATGTATCTACCCAAAGAACTTTCACAGATTTCGGGATGGACTAATAAGATTAGGTCTTGTACTTATTTCTAATCATGTAGTTTTTCTCGGTGCTCATTATAAAATTTTTGTAATTTTATTTCTCTCTCAAGGTAGGTACCTCACAAACGTAAAATAAACTTATAGTTGTAGATAAAAACTGTTTAAAAAAAGACCTGACTGAAGCTACCTGCTTAATAATTATCGAACTACCTACTTATACGTAATGCCCACGTAATGGGAATTGTAGGATTACTAAAGGTGAGACAAGAAAAATCTGGTTGCAATTATTGGGACTACTACAGGCGGCCCATTACCTTTAATTGACTATCTCGAAGTTAGAAAACTTAAAAATTGTGAACTATGATGGGAAATATTTTGCCTCCTTTGGAATCTATGCATATACCTATAGCAACCTATACTTACCGCGCAAGAGAGGCGTCCGACCGGGGGAATAATTTGGCACCCATTTTTAACCCTAAATGAGGCGGGAAATTTGAAACAATTTATACGGGTGGGTTCCATAAATAATGTAATGTCTTGGTTGTCGTCTTGTGTAAAATGGAAATTATTTTAGTTCAAAGTACAACATAGGTCCAAGAGTTTTGTTATTTTTGGTTTTGTAGGTTGAGAAATTATACAACTTAATCAAAATAACATATTTTAATCATCATAAGGAGAACTAATTCAATTATTATTGTACATTATACCTTATACAGTAGCTACATTTTAAATAATTACTTATAAAAACATGACAATATTTTTTATTACTTAACGATTTCATACAATATTACTTGGGATAATTATTTCTTTAAATACTTTTAATAATAATAATCTATTTTCCAGGAACATATCTATACTGATTTCTGAATTTTTAGGCGGCTACTTTTTCTTTTTGTTAGTTTAAAAAATACAAGCAAAAGAAAACTTGGTAACTTCAACTTCTACCACTTTAATCTTTGTTTCAAAAATGCAAGTGAAGTAATTTCTAATTACGCTCTTCTTTGATAAGCTTCAATAATTTTGCTGGCGGTGATTTGCAGTTAACAGGTTTGCTTGCTGCTGCCTGCTGCTGTTTGCATTTCTTTGGTTAATACTATATGCTCCAGAAATGCGTCTCTCTTTGTCGTATCGAGAATTACACTATCTCCATTTTCCTCATCTGCATAAGTTACCTACTTCTTGAACTGGTATGAAGTTCTTTGGTGGTCTTACCAATTTTGACGCCACTGCTTCTTCGGTTAGGTTTCTAGTTTCTAGATGGTAGAGCCACAGCTTAAATATGAGCTGTGGTAGAGCGCCACTTTTCGCGTTCTTTCGTGTTGTATTAAAAAATTCTGTTCATCAAAATGAATAGAACACGCATACATAGTTGTAGTGTCCCTCCCGACAAGCCTCCGGCTGCCCCGGGACACTGGTTCGAAAGAAAATACCGCGGAACAATGAACCGTTTTATTGCAACGCAAAGATTAAATCTGACACACACACTAAATTCTTCTGACAGTAACAATAGGCCAACTTGGTCGCGACAATCATATACCGGGCGCTCGTGTCTCTCACATGAGACATCCTCCCACCTGAGGAACGTTTCATTTTAAGTAACTCACAATCGAGACACGAAAGCTCGTTGCACACAAGGCAAACTTAAACTGTTCTAACAAATACAACTTATATCTAAGGCTTGAGACAAAGAAGCCTTCCTCTTATCTAAACCTCTTAGGCATCTTCGAAAGTCTACCACTTCGCGTGACACTCATAAATGGGCGAATCGCACTGCCCTCGGAATTGACCTTTTGCACTCCCGCACTTACCGACGTAGCGCGCACATCGCACTCGGAATCGATTTCTGGTACGCCCGTACTCTCTGGTGCAGAACGAGACTCCGAAGCAGCAGACTTTTCTGATGACTCCCGACACTCCATTGGGAACAGGCGTTGAATGGGTCTCAGCAGGACACCACGAGCCGTATGAACTCGCGCAAGACGGACCTTTCCATCTCTTCCAGGGAATAGCTCGAGGACACGTCCAATCGGCCAATCCAGACGCTTCTTCCCATCACTTCCCACCAAAACAATGTCGCCACAACGAATCATTGCAGTCGATTGGCAGCTTCTATTAAACTTCAGTTGACCCAAATATTCTGATCGGAAGCGTCGGCGCAAATCGTCACACAATTTCTGACGGTACCTTACTTTACGACATAAGGAACTACGATCAACTGCGTCACAATCCGGAACTCCAGACGCTCGAACTTCTCGTAGAAACATCGCAGGGGTTAGAACGCCTAAGTCTCTCGGATCGGTGGAAACGTACGTGATGGGTCTAGAGTTGATCACGTCTTCACACTCGCACATTAAAGTTGACAGATCCTCGAACGATAAACACGCGTTGCCAAGAACCTTCCGCAATAAACGTTTGAGGATACCGATAAGTCTTTCCCAAAATCCACCCCACCAGGCAGCAGTAGGGGGGTTAAAGCGCCAAACAATTCTTTGCGCCGTGGCATATTCAGAAACGGAAACCCAGTCCAAACTGGCGAACGCATTTTCTGTACCGACAAAGTTCGTCCCGTTGTCACTGTAGATCGTGTGGGGTCGACCTCTTCTGGCCACAAAACGTCGTAGGGCTTTCATAAAACAAGAAGTCGACAATGACATCGCTAGTTCCAGGTGCACCGCCCGATATATCGCGCACGTAAATAGACACACCCACACCTTTTCGCCCGATCTCAGAAACAAAGGGCCAGCAAAATCTACGCCCGTAATCTCGAATGGCGCCGCATCTCGCACTCTATCGACAGGTAACGCAGGGCTCTCTTCTTGAAACGGCTTGCTGTCTTGTTTCCTACAAGTGGCACAACGAGATAAAGCTGAGCGAATGACTCGTCTTCCCCCAAGAACCCAGTATTTCTCTCGAAGCAACCCCAACATTCCCTGTGGGCCAACATGTAACGACTTTTCGTGAAGATCAAAAATCATGCGCTGGACTAAGAGGTGCTTTCCAGATAAAACAACTGGAAAACGGAAACATTCGGTGTCTTCTCTGTTCGAAATCCGAGTTTTCAAGCGAATCAACCCGGCTCCATCCTTGAAAGGATGCAACGTTCGAAGGCGTTGGTCAGTTTCCCCTTCAAAACATTCCTTTTGAACCATTTGCCAAACGAATACTTCAGCTGCATCGATTTCGGCTACAGTCAAGGTACCGGTCTTGCGTTGTTGCGTGTCCCTAACATTGTCGATGAAACGACGAGTCCAAGCAACCATCCGCAACGTCTTTCCAAATTTTGAGAAGTAACACAGATGCCAGGGATCGCCATTTATGTCCAACATAGAGACCACTACTCCTTTCTTCTTTTCTCGGAGTACTTCTTCTTCGTTGGCCATCAGTTCACCACAAGGCCATAGAACAGGATCTTCGTACAACCACTTGGGGCCCTCCCACCATCTCGACTCATACAGGCGTTGAGGAGAACAACCACGCGAAGGAAGGTCCGCTGGGTTCATAGAACCAGGCAAATGGTTCCAACATTCGGTTCGTGTCAACGACCTGATCTCTTTTACCCTATTTCCAACAAAGGTGGCCCATTCCTCGAATCTGCGGATCCACGAAACAACCGTTGATGAGTCGCTCCAATAGTGAACCTCGACCTCATCATCAAAATCTTGCATTGCAGATGATCCAAGACGTGCTCCTAACGTCGCCGCCAATAATTCAAGCCTTGGAATTGTGACTTCTTTGAGAGGAGCAACCCGGGCTCTTGCAGCGATCAGAGACACCGACACCTTGTTCTCAGATTCCGTACGCAGGAAAACCACCGCGGCGTACGCGTCCTTGCTAGCATCGCAGAAAACGTGGACGCTCCTATGACGTACCTCTCCAGGACCAGCTTTAACCCACCTAGGTATTTGTATCTTGAACAGAAAAGGCAAACCTGCCGTCCACTCTTGGAAAACGCGTTCGATGTCTTCATCCACTTGAACGTCCCAATTCATCTTTCTACTCCAGGTTAGCTGCAACAGGATTTTTGGCTGAAGCGCGGCAGGGCAGGTGTACCCTATTGGGTCATATATCCTTTGTGCCACAGAAAGGATCAATCGCTTCGTCACCACCTTGCTTTCAACGACCTCGACTTTGAAACACTTTTCGTTAAGCATTAGGACATCTTTATTCGCTTCCCAAATCAATCCTAAAACTGGAACAGAACGCTCTCCTTTAGATTCCACGCGCTTCGTGTACTCCCACCCTCTCAGTTCGAACTTCGAATCATACATGACAGACACGGATTCCTTGATGAAAACTTCGAGGGATGTCTCGTCCGCAAGGCTGGTCACGCAGTTGTCGACATAAAAGCTACGTGACAGTCTGTCCACTGTCTCTTTGCTATATGGGACGTCAGAATTATCACACTTTTCTGCACAAGCTCGAAGGTGGTGGTCGATGGTTGCCCCCAGTAGAAATGGGCTTGATTTCACCCCAAAAACCACACGCCTATGACGAAACACGATTCGCTTCCCGTCTGGACTCGTCCAAAGAAATCGCAGGAAGTCCCGGTCTGCTTCATCAATACCAACTTGCAGAAAGGCCCTCTTCACGTCCGACACAACACCCAGCTTAGCAATTCGAAAGCGCAACAAGAGAGAAGGAATTGATTCTATCAAGTTTGGTCCAACTTCTAGGCAATCATTCAGGGACGGCTTTCCTCTTTCGCTCGCAGAGGCGTCAAAGACCGGCCTGATCCTCGTGGTGCTTCCTTCTTTTACGACTGGTCGGTGCGCTAGGTAATGACAGGGTTCAGTGTCAAACTGTTCCTCAGAGACCTTTTCGATGATACACTCAGCTAGCCATTCTTCGAAAACTTGCCCATAATCGTCTAAAATGTCCTTTGACTTCAACCGATTCAATGTGGATTCCAACCTTTTTTCTGCCAATCTATAGTTGGATGGTAGGGGTGGATGTCCCTCCAACCACGGCAACCTTACGATATACCGGCCCTGATCGTCTCGTCTAACAGTCTGCAGGAACAGTTCTTTTGTCGCCAACTCCAACTGCGCACGTGTTTTTCTTTCTGCGGAGTCAATGATTCCCAAGGCGTCCAGATCCCATAACTTTGTAATGGGTGCATCGTTCACGTACAATGACAGAACAGTCATCGCTGAGCTAGTCTCTGCCTCGCATGTCGAATCCCGCCCAATAAGAGTCCAACCTAGGATGGTTTCCATCGCGCTCAAACCACATCTTAAATCCACCTTGCGTCCGGTGTAAAGTTTGCCCAATATGTCGGCGCCCAACAAAACCTCGATAGGCCCAGAATTAAAAACATCTGACAACATAATGCCATGAGACTCTAGCTCGCTCATCCACACTCCCTGATGAATGGGATAAACCGTATTACAAATCTCGGGATAATCTAATACGCTCACAACACAAGAACGCCCTCTATCGTCAGTCAACCGAATCTCGTAACGAGAATGTTGTTGTGGACAAGTGACCAGTCCCCCAAACAAGCTATGAACAACCGTTTCATAGCCCACCGGCTCAAATCCGAGATCTCTCGCTGTGGAGGTCAAAATGTACGATCGCCCGGAACCACCATCCAAGAAAGCCCGAACTTTACGAGATTTCTGCCCACAGACGATGTTTACCCACAATGTTTGATAAACCACCGGAGAATTAGTCCGATTTACAAGCGCCTGACTTACCGGCTGTTCCACAGGCCCTTCCTTCGACGAGGGTGAAGGCTGTGTACAGTGTGTACACATTAACGAGGCATGTAGCTTTCCACAAATCGTGCACCTCTGCTTACTCCGGCATCTTCTAGAAACGTGACCGGGTGTCAAACATCTGAAACACGCACTCCTTTTGACGAGGAGTTCCCTACGCTGCTCTAGAGTTAGCCCCTGTGCCTTAAAACAACTGCCGCTCGCATGACCCCCATCGCAAAAAACGCATTTTCCTATTTCCGAATTTACAAGACAGGCCGCAGTAGCCATTTTTTGCTCAGGAACCTGTTGTGGTCTGTTCTTGTTGGGTGCAGCCGCCGATTTGCTCGATACCCCCTTGCTTAATCCAAACTTATCAGTCGCGAGAACAATGCGTTGTTCATTCTCAACTTCTCGTTCTAAGAACCGCATAATACTCTCTAACCGATTTTGTAGTGGTGATTCTTCGGAAAACTCTTCAGTTTTCCCTCCGCAAACCCCAGAAAACTCACCCGAACGTTGCCAGGCTCGCAGCAATCCTTCTGGCAGGCATGACTCGATGAGTGGAAACAATATGGCTGCGCAATTTTTCTTGGTAATCCCCAGCGTTTCTAGCGCCCTTATCTGCGTCTCAATGCGATCGTAAAGCAAAGAAATGTCGACGTCTCCACGACCTACAGAGTTACTCAAAATCAGCTTTAACAATTCGCGCACGTACACCTCGATTTGCAGGTCTTCCCTACCATACCTCGCTTTCAAGCAGTCCACCATCTTCTCGTAATTTTCCGCCATCGCAGGAAAACTTTCTACGACGCGCCTAGCTCTGCTACCTGGTACAGTGGCCTGCTCTAAGTAGGCAATCTTGTCCCGTACGTCTATGCTCTGGTCTTCATGCACCTTTCGGAATTGTGCCCAAAAACTCAACCAGTCTTTTATTTCGCCGCTAAATCTTTTTATTTCAATTCTAGGTAATTTAAAATTAAGCCTACCTGCGCCTCCACTTCGGCCTCCACTACTATTACCTGCCTCCGAGATGTCCTTGTTGGTATCTACGTCACGCTTACCTAGGAGGGCATGAGATTTTATTCGGAGGGTCGTGTACCTTTTTAAATAAACATCGCTTTCACTGACATCTTTTTCCAGTGTATCTTCACTTGCATCTTGCTCCAGTAGCATGGAATATACAGCCTCGTTTACAACGTTTACTTCTCCGAATTTTTTATGCACGATTTCCCAGCTGACTTCAATCTCATCTAGATCAGGCGTCTGTGCCGACAACAGTGCTTCCAACTCGTTCGCGGACCGAGTAAAAGCGCCGCGAAGCACTTTGCGATTCTTCTTGGCAGCTTCCATGTTATAGCCTGAAGTCGCAGGCTACCAATAACATGAGCACAATCCTGAACGCTCACGTGAACACGTCCCGCGGTCCTGTCACGGTCGCCACAAAATGTAGTGTCCCTCCCGACAAGCCTCCGGCTGCCCCGGGACACTGGTTCGAAAGAAAATACCGCGGAACAATGAACCGTTTTATTGCAACGCAAAGATTAAATCTGACACACACACTAAATTCTTCTGACAGTAACAATAGGCCAACTTGGTCGCGACAATCATATACCGGGCGCTCGTGTCTCTCACATGAGACAATAGTCCTTCCAGAGAATATTATTGTCTATGACGCCTAGAGTACAAAGCCACTTTCTAGATTTAGTTTTTTCTCTTGAAAACCTAAAAATCAGCAAGAAATCAGAAAATATCAATGAAAAAACAATACTATTTGGCAAAAAACTATACCTATTTACTTACCTATGGAATTTAATTTCACAATCTGGATGTAAAAGTCCCTTCGCATTTTTACAATGCTTTAGCAAGTCATTTTTTTATTTCGTAAATATGAAAACGAAAAGCTAATATAAAGAAGAAATCACTATTAAAAACTAAAAACGCGTCTCTCAAAAAGGCATGTCACGCTGACTTTTATGATTTTACTGGCGCCTTCAAAAAGTATAATGCAATTTCCAATTTCATTCATACAGTACCTATAAAAAAAATTAAACAGGGAATAAAGTAGCAACGATTTAAACTGTCAATATAGGGTTAAAAATGGCGGCGAATTCCATCTCTTTTCGTTCCCTGCGCCTTGCCGTGTGCAATAGGGTCAAAAGCGGTATACAGGGTTTTCAAACTTAAGTCGGCACTATTGCTAACTTCGTTATTGCTGGAGCTACAAAGTAGGTTAAATATGCAAACTAGTAGTATTTTTTCCGCTGATTACGACGGTGAAAACGAAATAAAAATTGAACGTCGCGTTTGCGAGTTATGTCAAAAAGTTCCATTTTTTCAAATGGGACACCCAGTATACAATATACGCAACCGATAGAAAATTAAATTCTGAATAAAAATTGCCATATGACTTTTTACCCTAAAATCAAAAATGACAAAGCAATTGATGATTTTTCAAATTGGTCAAGGGGGCTGTGATTTCATAAACAACATTCATTTTGTTATAAATGCTGTCAAGCTTAAAATGTCATGTTGAAGTTTTGATAGTGAATAGTTCAGTTTGTGGTTTTTGAGGAAAAAAATAATGCCTTTCACGCATTCAGAAAAATGCGATATGTTGGAATGTTATATCATTTGTCAAAAAAATAGCCACCGAGCTCGTGAACGTTATAATGCTTTGTTTCCTAAGCGTAACATGCCAGATCGAAGGTACTTTTTGCTTTTGTATCGTAAGTTTAGATCGAATGAAGATGTGTTTAAGAAAACTAGAACCAAGAAACAATTCATAATAAGTGAAGCAACTGAAATTGATGTCGTAGCTTACTTTGAAGCTTATCCTAATAATTCAATTAACGATGCAATGCAAGCAAGTGGACTATGTTTGGGAACTATCCACAGTATTCTAAAAAAGCACAAGTTTGTGCCATACAAGTACAGACCTACGCAGTCGCTGGTACCAGGAGATCAAGAAAGACGTATCCATTTTTGTCAATGGTTCATTAATAAAATCAGATTTAATGATAATTTTTGGCGCTTGGTTCTTTGGAGTGACGAATCAAATTTCTCCAATAGGGGCATGTTTAACAGAAAAAAGAGCCACTATTGGAGTCGAGAAAATCCGATGTTCTTCCATCCTTCTAACCCGCAGATACGCTTTAGTGTTAATGTTTGGTGTGGTTTGATCGGCTCAAGAATTGTAGGCCCTGTATTTTATCAAGGTGCATTAACTGGAGAGCGGTACGCCGAAATGTTAACCGTCACACTTTGAGACTTTTTGGATGACCTAAATTTAATGGATAGACAACAGATCTACTTCCAACAAGATGGAGCTCCTGCCCAGAATGTTCGACAGATTGATATCCTATTACAAGACTTTTTTGATGGCAGATATTTATCAACTAAAGGCCCTATTCGTATGCTTCCCCGGTCGCCAGACATAACGCCTATGGATTTTTTCTTTTGGGGGTACTTGAAGGGTGTGGTGTATACAAGGCGGTATGACAATCTTGAGGACCTCCAGCAAAGCATCATTCATGCAATCAATAATGTTGATGGTAGAATTATTGCCAGGGCCACTAGGACCGTTTACAAGCGAGCTCAAAAATGCTTGGAGCAAGAGGGTGATGTTTTTGAGCACCTAATTTAAATTTTGTTGTTGAAGTTACAAATAACTTAAAATAAACGATCCGTTTCACATCATGGATATTCGTTTTAATTTCTACTTTATGGTAAGGCAAAATTACGACAACTAACACGCCCCCTTGACGAATTTGAAAAATCATCAATTGTCATATGGCAATTTTTATTCAGAATTTAATTTTCTATCGGTTGCGTATATTGTATACTGGGTGTCCCATTTGAAAAAATGGAACTTTTTGACATAACGCGCAAATGTGACGTTCAACTTTTATTTCGTTTTCACCGTCGTAATCAGCGGAAAAAATACTACTAGTTTGCATATTTAACTGACTCTGTAGCTCCAACAATAACGAAGTTAGCAATAGTGCCGACTTATGTTTGAAAATCCTGTATGTTAATATACAGGTATGTGAATCTATGGCACTGGCGTGTCACATAAAACCTTATGGCAGTTGGACACTGACATATAACATAACCTTGTACCAGTCTCCTTGGAGTCGACAGAAAACAAACTTCCCCTCCAGGCTTCACTTTTCCTATGTGATAGACTGTGAGAGGCTGGGTCCCCTTGTTTTAAAGAGTCCCTGGTTTGAATAGGGTTTAAAAATACAAAATGTCGGCCCGCGTTCCGATGCGGAAGTAAAATCCCCCACATAGATAACCTCCGCTCGCCATTGCAGGTTCTCATAGCGAACAACGGCATCGCGGCGGTGAAGTGCATGCGGAGCGTGAGGCGGTGGTCGTACGAGATGTTCAAGAACGAGAGGGCCGTGCGTTTCGCGGTTATGGTCACGCCCGAGGACCTGAAGGCGAACGCCGAGTACATCAAGATGGCCGACCACTACGTGCCGGTCCCCGGCGGCACCAACAACAACAACTACGCCAACGTCGAGCTGATCGTGGACATCGCCGTGAGGCTGCAGGTGCAGGTAGGCAGTTCAGTTATTTATTTTTTACGAAGGCGTAGAAAGGCCACGTTTTCTTCTTCTTTATTTCTGTAAAATTTCGAGTTTAAACTCGAAATTTCGACTACAAATTTGAAATTTCAAGTTCAAACTCGGCTCGTGCGCGACTTTTCCACTCAACGTAATAAGTTGTTTACAACTCTCGCTATGTAATATACCTACTATTTCTTGGTACTAACCTGAGAAATCACCATTATTTACCTCATTCCTCTAATGAGAAGTAATATTGTCACAACTGGAATTGTGACTGGGGGTGAGCGGTTATTAGATGGTAGAGCGAATTGAAATGTAACCAAGTAGATAGTTTAATCGAGACTGATAATTTAAATAGAAGGCTTTTAGAAAAATAGATATTTATTAACCTAAATAAATAGCAGTTAAAAAGACATAATAAAAATAGAATTTACTTACATTATAAAGATGCTATCTTGGAGACCAACATCTCTGCAGCCAGGGGGAGTCATTGTGGCGTCAACCAGGATTCATGGTTACGCCTTATTGTTGAGCCGTCTAGACGCGAGTCGTGGCACCTGGAACCCATTGATCGATGACTGTCCCCCGAAGTGCCGACCGCCGGTTTTTAGTCCCTTGGTGGAAACCGAGTCAGCACTTCGCGAGCAATCGCCCGATATGGTTCGATTCGCCATTGACGTAGGAATTGATTTGCACTTTAGCAATGTGCAATAGTTTTTGAGGTTTATGAACCTTCTAATAATTAATAAATGAAACTATACATTTTCCTGGTTGACAATATTTCTCACCCTAGGTAAATAATGATAATAAAAAAATACCTAGGTAAATAATGAAAAATTCTCTATATGACATTTAAAGGTTAGTGTCATTTTATCAGCTTGACAACTGAACTCCCAGGCTACTTGATATTTCGAAGTATTTGAAAAAAGCGAGAAATGACTAAAATAAACTAAAATATGGCAATATTTCAATGTTAGTAGTAAAAAAAATTCTCTATACACTTCGCTTGAGAAGGCCATTATTTACCTCGCATAAAAAAAATGCTCGGTAAATAATGGCTCACTTCTCAACCTAGGTGTATAATATACTATTATTTGTTTATGTCAAACCTTGCAAGCTGAACTGGAACCACTTCTTGACATCCCATTGAGATAAAATTTTGCATACTTACACCTTTAGTTCTAGAGTAAAAGAATATATATTTTAAATTAAAATATATACCTATTCTTTTACTCAGTAGTTCTAGTGACAATACAATATTGTAATACTTTCAAAATGGCGTTCGCTCCAAGATGGCGGATGATGTAATTTTTGTCAACCCCCCTAATATATGGATATCAAATGAAAGGGCTTGAAGAGTAGAAAATGATAAAGTTAGTGACATCACACTAAATTAAATATGGCTGCCGCTCCAAGATGGCGGATTACATTTTCTTTTGAACCCCCTTAACATGGGTGTCAAATGAAAGGGCTTGAAGAGTAGACATTACATTTCTTTTCACCCCCTTAACATGGGTATCATATGAAAGGGCTCGAAGAGTAGAAAACTATAAAGTTAGTGTCATCACACGAAATTCAGTATGGCCACGGCTCCAAGATGGCGGATTACATTTTCTTTTGAACCCCCTTAACATGGGTGTCAAATGAAAGGGCTTGAAGAGTAGACATTACATTTCTTTTCACCCCCTTAACATGGGTATCATATGAAAGGGCTCGAAGAGTAGAAAACTATAAAGTTAGTGTCATCACACGAAATTCAGTATGGCCACGGCTCCAAGATGGCGGATTACATTTTCTTTTCAACCCCCTTAACATGGGTGTCAAATGAAAGGGCTTGAAGAGTAGACATTACATTTCTTTTCACCCCCTTAACATGGGTATCATATGAAAGGGCTCGAAGAGTAGAAAACTATAAAGTTAGTGTCATCACATGAAATTCAGTATGGCCACGGCTCCAAGATGGCGGATTACATTTTCTTTTCAACCCCCTTAACATGGGTGTCAAATGAAAGGGCTTGAAGAGTAGACATTACATTTCTTTTCACCCCCTTAACATGGGTATCATATGAAAGGGCTCGAAGAGTAGAAAACTATAAAGTTAGTGTCATCACACGAAATTCAGTATGGCCACGGCTCCAAGATGGCGGATTACATTTTCTTTTCAACCCCCTTAACATGGGTGTCAAATGAAAGGGCTTGAAGAGTAGACATTACATTTCTTTTCCATGGGTATCATATGAAAGGGCTCGAAGAGTAGAAAACTATAAAGTTAGTGTCATCACACGAAATTCAGTATGGCCATGGCTCCAAGATGGCGGATTACATTTTCTTTTCAACCCCCTTAACATGGGTGTCAAATGAAAGGGCTTGAAGAGTAGACATTACATTTCTTTTCACCCCCTTAACATGGGTATCATATGAAAGGGCTCGAAGAGTAGAAAACTATAAAGTTAGTGTCATCACACGAAATTCAGTATGGCCACGGCTCCAAGATGGCGGATTACATTTTCTTTTCAACCCCCTTAACATGGGTGTCAAATGAAAGGGCTTGAAGAGTAGACATTACATTTCTTTTCACCCCCTTAACATGGGTATCATATGAAAGGGCTCGAAGAGTAGAAAACTATAAAGTTAGTGTCATCACACGAAATTCAGTATGGCCACGGCTCCAAGATGGCGGATTACATTTTCTTTTCAACCCCCTTAACATGGGTGTCAAATGAAAGGGCTTGAAGAGTAGACATTACATTTCTTTTCCATGGGTATCATATGAAAGGGCTCGAAGAGTAGAAAACTATAAAGTTAGTGTCATCACACGAAATTCAGTATGGCCACGGCTCCAAGATGGCGGATTACATTTTCTTTTCAACCCCCTTAACATGTGTGTCAAATGAAAGGGCTTGAAGAGTAGACATTACATTTCTTTTCACCCCCTTAACATGGGTATCATATGAAAGGGCTCGAAGAGTAGAAAACTATAAAGTTAGTGTCATCACACGAAATTCAGTATGGCCACGGCTCCAAGATGGCGGATTACATTTTCTTTTCAACCCCCTTAACATGGGTGTCAAATGAAAGGGCTTGAAGAGTAGACATTACATTTCTTTTCCATGGGTATCATATGAAAGGGCTCGAAGAGTAGAAAACTATAAAGTTAGTGTCATCACACGAAATTCAGTATGGCCACGGCTCCAAGATGGCGGATTACATTTTCTTTTCAACCCCCTTAACATGGGTGTCAAATGAAAGGGCTTGAAGAGTAGACATTACATTTCTTTTCACCCCCTTAACATGGGTATCATATGAAAGGGCTCGAAGAGTAGAAAACTATAAAGTTAGTGTCATCACACGAAATTCAGTATGGCCACGGCTCCAAGATGGCGGATTACATTTTCTTTTCAACCCCCTTAACATGGGTGTCAAATGAAAGGGCTTGAAGAGTAGACATTACATTTCTTTTCACCCCCTTAACATGGGTATCATATGAAAGGGCTCGAAGAGTAGAAAACTATAAAGTTAGTGTCATCACACGAAATTCAGTATGGCCACGGCTCCAAGATGGCGGATTACATTTTCTTTTCAACCCCCTTAACATGGGTGTCAAATGAAAGGGCTTGAAGAGTAGACATTACATTTCTTTTCACCCCCTTAACATGGGTATCATATGAAAGGGCTCGAAGAGTAGAAAACTATAAAGTTAGTGTCATCACACGAAATTCAGTATGGCCACGGCTCCAAGATGGCGGATTACATTTTCTTTTCAACCCCCTTAACATGGGTGTCAAATGAAAGGGCTTGAAGAGTAGACATTACATTTCTTTTCACCCCCTTAACATGGGTATCATATGAAAGGGCTCGAAGAGTAGAAAACTATAAAGTTAGTGTCATCACACGAAATTCAGTATGGCCACGGCTCCAAGATGGCGGATTACATTTTCTTTTCAACCCCCTTAACATGGGTGTCAAATGAAAGGGCTTGAAGAGTAGACATTACATTTCTTTTCCATGGGTATCATATGAAAGGGCTCGAAGAGTAGAAAACTATAAAGTTAGTGTCATCACACGAAATTCAGTATGGCCACGGCTCCAAGATGGCGGATTACATTTTCTTTTCAACCCCCTTAACATGTGTGTCAAATGAAAGGGCTTGAAGAGTAGACATTACATTTCTTTTCCATGGGTATCATATGAAAGGGCTCGAAGAGTAGAAAACTATAAAGTTAGTGTCATCACACGAAATTCAGTATGGCCACGGCTACAAGATGGCGGATTAGTTTCTCTTCAACCCCCTTAATATATCAAATGGTGATTATTTGATTAACAGCTAATGACCTTTTTCATAAAAGTACAAAATAATAAGTTTTTGTAAATAAAAAGCTTATCGAGTGAATTGTAAAGAAAATACATACCTACTTTGGCAACTGTATTTTTCTATAAAAGAAATTTACACAAGAAAATCTCGCGACAAGCTTTTATATCATGCAATTATATAATGTAACAAAATTATGGGTTGCTCTGGTTTCATTTATTTCAAAATTATTTCTTCTTTTCTGAGCATTTAAATAAAAGCTTGTTTTTTACTATTAATTAATTAATTATTTTTTTAGTTGCCAAGTATGTATATATTAAGTAAACAGTAACTATGAACTGTCAAAATTGATAAATTTGAAATATGTCAGGGTAATTTTAGATATTAACCGATTATTGCCGTGAGATGCTCTTCTATACTTATTAGTTGTAAATGATGTTGCATTTCTATTGATTAAAAAATTGCATCGTAATGAAAAATCTGCATCATAATGTGTCTTTCTTCGTTTTGCATAACATTTCGATGCAAAAATCAAAATTTCGAGTTGGAACTCAAAATTTCGAGTTTGAACTAGAAAATTTCATGTTTGAACTCGAAATTTCAAGTTTGAAGTCGAAATTTCGAGTTTGAACTCAAAATTTAAAGTTTGAACTCGAAATTTCGAGTTTGAAGTCGAAATTTCGAGTTTGAACTAGACATTTTACAGAAATAAAAAAAACGCTTTTGTAATTTTTTTAGAATAATTTTTTTCTACATTTCTGTATAAATTTTCTCCAACCCCTTGAAGGTTATGTTACAATAACAAGTATGACAGTAATATAACTTAAACGTTGACGTTTGCCATTATGTTGTCGCTAGCCAACATTTATGAAGTATTTGTTTAAAGGTCACATGTTTTTCACGTTTGTCAGCTGTATTTTGTGTTGTTTTACTAACCTAAATCGAAATATAATAAATGTACGAATCAAAAAATCAAAAAATGTAAGAATCAAAATATAAAAACTTCTACCACATAACTTTGATCTGAATTTTTTGTTATGTTAGTTCCTTTGCTTTCAGTTTATAAACTGAATCAAATAGAAGTATCAAACTTCAAATTACATCATAAAACCTCTTTTTAAAAATTAAATTAAGAATAAAAAGCTAATCAACTCATCTTTAAAATTACTGAGAAATCCCGTTAACTGGTATTGTATTATTGATATTAGGTAAGTTTTTAAAAAAAAAACACATGTATTTTTGTTATTACTCTCAGGCTGTGTGGGCAGGCTGGGGTCACGCCTCGGAAAACCCGAAACTACCAGAGTTACTCCACAAAAACGCCATCTCCTTCATCGGCCCCTCGGAGAAAGCCATGTGGGCGCTCGGTGACAAGATTGCTTCGTCGATCGTCGCCCAGACTGCCGACGTGCCCACGCTACCGTGGTCGGGATCAGGTCAGTAAACACTGCGGTATACGGGGTGTTGCGGAACGTGGATACTGCCACATAGTAAATTATGTCGCAAGGAGTAGAAGTGAGTCTTTTTGTGCTGCGGAATGCTAACCGCAAAGACCGTAAGGTGAACGTAAATCGGAATAAGCTGGATATTTAAAATATGGGACATCCTAAACGTCAGAAACTGACTTACCTATAACGTGTAATCATCAGAGCTGGGCAGATCTATCTAAAAAAGATCGTTTTAAAGATCTAAGATCGCGATCTTGATCTTAGATCTAGATCTTTTTTGTTTCACTAAAGAACGATCTTTTTTAAAAAGATTGTTTCAAAAAGATCTAAACTACCAGAGTTACTCCACAAAAACGCCATCTCCTTCATCGGCCCCTCGGAGAAACCCATGTGGGCGCTCGGCGACAAGATTGCTTCGTCGATCGTCGCCCAGACTGCCGACGTGCCCACACTACCGTGGTCGGGATCAGGTCAGTAAACACCGCGGTATACGGGGTGTTGCGGAACGTGGATACTGCCACATAGTAAATTATGTCGCGAGGAGTAGAAGTGAGTCTTTTTGTGCTGCGGAATGCTAACCGCAAAGACCGTAAGGTGAACGTAAATCGGAATAAGCTGGATATTTAAAATATGGGACATCCTAAACGTCAGAAACTGACTTACCTATAACGTGTAATCAGAGCTGGGCAGATCTATTTAAAAAATATTGTTTTAAAGATCTTAAGATTGTTTTAAAGATCTAAGATCTTTAAAAGGATCTAAGATCGTTATAACAATCTAAGATCTTTTCCTCATTTGTTTTCGTTCATTTTTGAGACATTTCCGTGATTTTTTTATATGTATAAAATAATGTTTTATTTTTGAAGAATAAAAAATAGTGTTCTAGGTTGTTGTAGGAATAACATTTGTAAAATATGTTCTCATTTTGACCTCAATTGTTGTAAGTAGTTCTTTTTTGAAACGTTTCTATGATTTATTATACAAAATAATGTAGGTAGAAAGGTAGGCACATATTTTTTTAGAAGAATGAATAGTTTTGTACGAACAAGGATTTTTCTTTATACATATAATCTACATATTATTTCTAAAACATATGTATTACGAATTCAGTTACCTACTTACGTTACCACAGAAAATATAGTTCGACAACAGAAAGCTCCTTAACAATACCTGTCAAATGGACTCCAACTACAATAATGTTTTATTTTTCAAGAATAATTAGTGCTCTAGGTTGTTGTAGGAATAAGAGTTTTTTGTTTTCATATCTATATATTTGTACAATATGTTCTCATTTTGACCTCAATGGTTGTAAGTAGTTCATTTTTGAAACGTTTCTATGATTTATTATACAAAATAATGTAGGTAGAAAGGTAGGCACATATTTTTTTAGAAGAATGAATAGTTTTGTACGAACAAGGATTTTTCTTTATACATATAATCTACATATTATTTCTAAAACATATGTATTACGAATTCAGTTACCTACTTACGTTACCACAGAAAATATAGTTCGACAACAGAAAGCTCCTTAACAATACCTGTCAAATGGACTCCAACTACAATAATGTTTTATTTTTCAAGAATAATTAGTGCTCTAGGTTGTTGTAGGAATAAGAGTTTTTTGTTTTCATATCTATATATTTGTACAATATGTTCTCATTTTGACCTCATTTCATAGTTCATAGTTCATTTTTGAAACGTTTCTGTGATTTTTTTATTCAAAACAATGTAGGTAGAAACATAGGTATATATTTTTTAGAAGAATGAATAGTTTTGTACGAACACGGATTTTTCTTTTTATACATATAGTCTACATATTATTTCTAAAATATATGTTTTACAAATTCAGTTACTTACGTTACTAACGAGCGTTCATTTAAAGCAGTTCACCTCAGGAGATCTCTAGGTCACCGCTAAAGTGCAAATTGTCAGAATTCGCGAAAAATGACAAATAATATAAACAAACTAACGTACATTTTACCTACCACTACAAGAACCTATTTTGAGGTCAAATTTAAATGAATGCTTTATGTTAACTTGTATTTTATTTTCAATTATCTGTTTCTCAAAATTCCGAAAGTTTTTACAAGAAAAGTCTTATTCTGGATAGGTATATTAACTGATTGATAATGTAACCAGTTCAGTTAGAGTAGTAACTTTTCGTAACTAGTTACGTAAAATTTTACTTTACACAACTAGTTACGCAAAACTGGACGTATCATCACTTGCTCAGGTTTTGAAAGATGTCACTTTATACTATGTCAAAATTAGGAAAGTATACACATCTATATCTATCTATATAATATCATGAATTTTGTTTAAAGATCTTAGATCGTGTAGATGATCTTAGATTGTTAAGAAGATCTTAAATCGTTTTTAGAAGATCTTAGATTGTTTAGAAGATTATAGATCGTTTAGAAGATCTTAGATTGTTCAAAAGATCTTAGATCGTTTAGAAGATCTTAGATCATTCAAAAGATCTTAGATCGATTGATCTTCTTTAAATAGATCATTTTTAGACGATCTTTGATCTAAGATCGTTTTTGCATGAAAAGGTCAATTTTTAAACGATCTTAGATCTTTTTTTGAAAAACGATCTGATCTATGATCTAGATCTTTTTTGGCGCGATCTTTCCCAGCTCTGCGTGTAATAGGTCATTTTTTTTTTTCGTATACTGGCACAAGCAACAATGATCTTTAATATATTGTTAACTAACTACGAGTAAATAGATAAACTTTTCCTTTCCAGAACTGAAGGCCCAGTACTCGGGCAAGAAGATAAAAATTTCGTCCGAACTGTTCGCCAGGGGCTGTGTCGGTACAGCCGAGGAGGGTCTCTCGGCCGCCCACAAAATCGGCTTCCCCGTCATGATAAAAGCCTCGGAAGGCGGCGGCGGCAAGGGCATCAGGAAAGTCGAGAACCCCGACGATTTCCCAACAGCCTTCAGACAGGTATAGTCCAAAGCACGAAAGAAAACGTTTCTAAAGAATGCGGGCAGCGTTGCGAGATTTTCTATACGAGTAGTCGTTATTTATTGGTGAATACAAGTTTTATCATATTGAAGCCAAATTTCTGAACTCTGTTATACCGAAAAAATAAACCTCGCATCACGGGACCACTTACCCATTTTTGTTTATCATTTATTTTTAACGCGGTATGATAAAACACCTATTATATTTTTTTCAACATCGTGGCGTCTACCATCGCCTTTGAAATACGGCAACACAGCACTTCTGCGAAGGAGTCGGCTGACAAAACCAGTCAGCCAACGCGTTTTGTGCCTGTTTCTATAGTACGCAAAGTTAACTGTGTTTTGGGCTACCATACAGACCTCATTTTTATGCCGCTGGCAAGTTTTTTCTGGCGGCTCAGAGAGCTCAGTGGCGTTTCGTATGTTCGGGAGTTAACGTGTGCGAAATGAGTAAACAGGGAAGAACGTTGCATTCTCAAGCACGAGAAATAATTGCCAATGTTATAAGGGTTTGCCTTCCTCCATAGTCTAAGGCATCACCGTTAAGAATAATATTAACAACAAATTAAATAACAATTATATGAAAAGTAGGTCAGCGAGTTACACAAAATTGAGCTACGCCCCTGAACTGTGACTAATTCTATAATATTTGCGAGTTCTTCCCCCTTACGTCGCACGCATTCTGCCGTAAGGAGGACTATAACATAGAGTATCCAATGTCGTGTCCTCCGCGATATCCGTCAAGCGGTTTCTTCTCTGCAGAGTAAACCGTTTTCGTTTCAGGTCCAAACCGAACTGCCCGGCTCGCCGATTTTCGTGATGAAGCTGGCGAGGGGCGCGAGGCATCTAGAAGTACAACTCTTGGCGGACAACTACGGCAACGCCATCTCGCTGTTTGGCCGCGACTGTTCGATCCAGCGGCGGCACCAGAAGATCATCGAAGAGGCGCCGGCGGCCATCGCCCAGCCCGACATTTTCGAAGACATGGAAAAGGTAGGTGTGAGACCAATGATGTCAGAACCTATGGACAGGTTTGTTTTGATAAACGCTTGCCGCCCAGACTTAACGGCACAAATTAATTCAGAAATGCAGCTCATTTCAAGTTACTTTAAAGATAACTTACTGCACCTAAATGAAGAGAAAACCCAAATGCTACAATTTTATTTTATTATAAATAACGACTGTTGTTACACATAACTGACGTTGCTTTGTCATAGCCTGTATGATTTTGTTGGCAATAAAAAATATTATTATTATTATCGACTTAGCCAAAAGGCATTCGCACTCCCTCTCTGGGGAACATTCACTCAGATTCCGGGTATCCCGGATACCATAAGGCTCTGGCTCGGACGAGATCCTTGCCATGTTATCGGGCCTTAGGTGACATTGATGTTGTCGGACGTTCCTGCACTCCCCATGAATTTCCTGACGGTTCGGGCTGTCGCAAGTAGTACCGCTTTCTGCATGGACCTGTAAAGATTATCAGTTAGACCCAGCTCTTTGATGTTTCTCAGCAAACTTTTTGGTATAACACCAGTTGTTGACACGATGATTGGAATCGTCTGGACGTTCTCCATTTCCCATTGCCTTCTAATTCGTTCTTCTAAGTCTCTGTACTTCGCGATCTTCTCGACTTGCTTCACACGCAGGTTGTTGTTGTTCAGGATGGCCACATCAATCAGAGTTGTCTTCCTAGAAATTTTATCAACTATTATAAGGTCCGGTCTTATTATTATATTATTATTATATCGACTTAGCCAAAAGGCATTCGCACTCCCTCTCTGGGGAACATTCACTCAGATTCCGGGTATCCCGGATACCATAAGGATCTGGCTCGGACGAGATCCTTGCCATGTTATCGGGCCTTAGGTGACATTGATGTTGTCGGACGTTCCTGCACTCCCCATGAATTTCCTGACGGTTCGGGCTGTCGCAAGTAGTACCGCTTTCTGCATGGACCTGTAAAGATTATCAGTTAGACCCAGCTCTTTGATGTTTCTCAGCAAACTTTTTGGTATGACACCAGTTGTTGACACGATGATTGCCTTCTAATTCGTTCTTCTAAGTCTCTGTACTTCGCGATCTTCTCGACTTGCTTCACACGCAGGTTGTTGTTGTTCGGGATGGCCACATCAATCAGAGTTGTCTTCCTAGAAATTTTATCAACTATTATAAGGTCCGGTCTGTTATGGGCAACTCGTTGATCTGTCAGAACTGTACGATCCCAGTAAATATTGTAGTTGCTGTTCTCAAGAACAGGCTCCGGTGTGTAGCTGTAATATGGGATCCTCTCTGCCTGCACAAGCAGAAGTTTTTCCGCCAGTTCCTGGTGCAAGATCTTGGCAACCGAATCGTGTCGTTCCTTATACTCCGTTGATGCGAACATCTGACATCCTCCTGTTATGTGCTGGATTGTTTCTGAAGTTGGGCACCCGTATCTGCATCTGTCATCCACTACCGATGCATCTCCTACAATGAATTTTAGGTAGTTGCGAGTTGGTATAACCTGATCTTGTATGGCCAGTAGGAAGCCTTCCGTCTCGGGGAACATTCGTCCCGAGGTCAGCCAATAGTTCGACGCTAACTTGTCGACATGTTCCTGGTTAACCTCAGTAGGATGCCTCCCGTGCAGCGGCTTCCCCAACCGCCTCTGTAGTTTATCGTTGTCGGTTCGGTGGTGATTTTGACGCTCGTGTTCCGTCAGACGTAGCGGTGTTGAGACGTCTGCTCCGCATTTAGCCCTATGTAGTGTGGAGCTGTTGGCCTGCCTGTAGAAATAATTACGCAGATTTAATTTTATTATTATTATTATTATCCGTACCTAGCCTACTATCAATCAAGTCCACTAATAAAAATTAATTCTAAATCGATTCAACAGGTAACTAGCTTTAAATTATTAGGTTTATATATTGATTCTTCTCTAAATTGGAAAAATCAAGTTGACTATGTGTGTCGTAAATGTGCATCGATAGGTTTTGCACTCAAGAGACTAAGATTGATCGCAGGTGAGCATTCTGCAAGAATCTTCTACTTTTCAAATTTTGAATCAATTCTTAGATATGGTATAGTGTGCTATGGGGCATGTCAAGTGAATCAAGAAGAGTTTTTTTGCTTCAAAAGCGTGCAATTTGAAATCTTTTTGGCTTGAGTTATCTTGAGTCTTGCAGAAGTACCTTTATCAGTAAACGTTTGTTAACTTTCCCATGCCTTTTTATCGTTGAGCTTCTTAAATTTGTGAAAGGTAATCTACATGGATTCATGAACTTAAATCAATATCACGATTACAACACCAGACATGGTTCAGACTTACAATACACTGCTCACAGGTTAACACTCTTCGAATCCAACCCTCACTACAGTGATGCAATTCTTTATAATAAACTACCGAATTATACAGGGTGATTCACTTGTAAATACCGAAAATTTAAGAATCGACAAAACATGAAAAAATAATGCGAGTTTCCTATATAAACTCAGTTCGTTTGGGCCTTAGTTTTCAAGATACTGGGTGATCAAGTTTAAAAAAAAAATGGTTTTATTTTTTTCTACGTAAATATTAGAGGTATCAAAACTAAATTTAGTACACAAGATACATGAATATAAAAGTACAAAATATCACGTTTTAAAAATTACCATTGGCGGAGATGTGGGTAATTAATTGGTGTCAATAATTCGACAAAAAAATAGTACGGCCCTGCACAAAATAAAAAAGACGTATTTTTGAATAGAACATTCAATTATAAGCAAAAAATATCTCTTGGCATTTTTTCGTAAATTTGGTCGTTTCGGCGTAATTGTAATGTTTGTGATTTATTACACATAGGGGCAAACTGGTAAAAGTAATTAATTCAAATCAAACATTTTTAATTTCTTGTGCACTAAATTTAGTTTTGATATCTTAATTGCCCCTTTTTGTCGAGCCGTAGCGAACTCATTTCGACTCTGGGCTCGGAGGCTGGCGTCATTAGACCATCCCCCGAGTCTTCAGGTGAGGTTCCGATGCTTCCGGCGCCCCCAAACAAGAAAAAACACGCGATATCCAAGTGTGATTCTGGAGGAACTATAACCGGGAATCACCGGGTGTATAGTTGGTTGACTTTCTGCACAGAATAAATAGCTTTGCAACAGAAGCCTCCTTACGGACATGTGTCAAAAATAAGCGAGTCTCCATTTCAATTTACAGAAAGACAGACAGTATTTTAAGCATAAAGTTGGTTCTAATACAATCTCTTTGTTATGTAGATTAACGTAAAATCAAATAAAATGCATACTATTCATGTCTTTAGAAGATATTTCGCTAAAAAGCGAGTCTCCTTTTGACACATGTCGCTAAGGAATTGTCTGTATTGCTCGTTAGTCTGTGCTTTCTGCCTTTGTTTGCAGCATGTTTTTAGAGTAGTGTGGATATATTTAATCTTGGAGTCAAAATAAAGGGCATTTTAACAATGGGGCACCACGTCTATAGGTTTTGACGTCATTGTGTGAGACTGTTGAAATTAACCGTCATCTGGAGCGGGTGACATAACCGCGAAATGTGATTGATCATTGACGATATCATTGAACATATTATTTGTTGTTTGCAGGCAGCTGTGAGATTGGCGAAAATGGTGGGTTATGTCTCGGCTGGTACCGTGGAGTACCTTTACGAAACCAGCGGGCACTACTACTTCTTGGAGTTGAATCCGAGGCTCCAAGTAGAACATCCCTGTACTGAAATGGTTTCAGATGTGAATCTACCGGCAGCTCAACTACAGGTAAGATAGTAATAATCTAATAATTAGTTGTAGTTTATTCAAATGGTCCATCAGACATTAATAATAGTACTAAGACATTAATATATCTCTAGAATAAACAGCCCAAGTAACATTTAAAGTTGCATAAAAAACCTGAAGACGTTGTTGCGACCAATAATACAACTTGTCTATATTTATGGACGGTTGGAAACAGGTTTTCATGACTTTTCATACAACTTTTATCTGACTTGATTGGATATGACTTTTATAAGTACATTAGGTCGTGTAAATCATTCAAAGATACCTTAACGTCATAAAGAAGTAGCTCTAAAGTTATGAAGATCTCTATTAAGACATTCATATTACCAATTAGACATAAATATTGAACGTAGTGTTATACCAACAATCCAATATGACTAAATACGATGGTCTGATTTAATTTGAGATAATGCGAAGTCATGTTGTGCAGTGTTTGCTTGTAATACGAAGACATTTCATTCTGTCTCGGCTGTAAGTGGTAAAAACGAAATTATACGTTGGTGATATTATGCAGTAAAGCATCTCGGTTTTTGACGATTGCATACTCAACAGAATCTATTGCGAATTTTTATTTAATGTGAAAATTATAAATATAGCTCGTAAATTTACAACGCACCTTTAAAATAATGGAAATTAAAGGAAATGAAAGAAAAAAATGTCAAATAGGAACATGCTTTAAATTAAAATTTAAAGTGTTTCAGTTGTACAGGATCGTTCGATATATCGAAAATACATGTTTTCCACTCAGATTTCTAAGATTTGTGCCCACAAATTATATTCGAAGTTTTGCCACTTTCGTAATACAAACATGGTTGTCCTATTTAACTGAATTTCTGATGGCAAACATGGCCGATGGTGCTTAGATGACTTAGTAGTTGTAAAACTTCAGTCAAACTACCAAGAGGTCAAACTACCAATAGTTCTAAAACTGTCAAACGACTATTAAGAGGTTATAAAGCGACTAAAACTAAAATCAAAATTACAGAATAAGTACCTATTTATATGCGCATGCTTGTGGAGGGCTGTTTTTAGAAATTTCTGCAGTACGGGATAGGTGCCTCGTCAAGTTCGTAGTAGTGCTAGTAGTAGTAGTATAAAAAAAATAAAGATTTGTATGACAAAACTGATTTAATTCCAAGTTTTTGTAACTGCTCGTCGATAACTTCTTGAGCATTTGTATTTTGCCCAGTCTTTTGTAAAACTCATAATAATTTTTAACAGATGCTGATATGCTTATACTATCTTATTACTGCTTTACATTTACTGTATGACATATGGCACATCATATGATACAATAAATTAAGTCTCACTTTTACTAATGACCCTATGAAAGTCGTATAAAGGTATTTTATTAAAATTACCACTTACTGGGGTCATATTGAGGTTGAAATTAATATTAATGTGCATGTGCACTACTTTCTTACCGTCATGTTCACATTTCTATGTTGATCTTTCTTTAAAACTGTTCTACAACATCTATGACTTGCACTTACTGATGTCTTATAATATATTTAAATCGTCTTTATACGACTATTGCTCCACATAGTTATAATGTGGTCAAATTATTTTCTTTACAACCGTCATTCAACTATATTTCTAATGTTGTAAAAATTATTGTATTCTCAACGACGGAAACCTCTTTACAACCTTATAATAACCTTGGAAAGACTATACAGGGTGTTATTTAAGTACGTAGCCAAACTTCAAGGGGTGATTCTTTGAGTGATTTTTAAGAGGAAAAGTTTATATAAACATAGGTCCGTTATTGCTTCGTTTTCAAGATACAGGGTGTCAAACTTTTTTAAAAAAATATTTTTTTCAACAACATCTTAATAATCCTTTAGCCGATTTTGCTGAAATCTGGCATTGTTTTTTTACTGTAGAGAGGGGTTAATTTAGCTCTAAGTAGATTCAAATTATTAAATCCAGTGGCGTCCCGGGGGGGCACCGTGACCAATATTTTTGAAGAAAAAATAACTGACTTTTTTAAAACTTTTATGTTTTTTGCATTAAGAAACTAAGAATACAACTTTTTGGTCTCTTGAATTTTTTTCGTATCTGGCTTCTTTTCGAGAGAAACAAAATAAAAACCACTTTATTGCATGTCATTGCTTTGTTGTTGCATTGCTGCTTTCTCGAAAACGAAGCAAGATAAGAACAAAATTTAAGAGACAAAAAAGTTGTATTCTTGGTTGCTTAATGCGAAAAAAGAGTTTTAAAAAAGTCAGTGGCGCACATTTTCTTTTTCTCAAAAATATTGGTTAAGGGACGCCACTGGACTTGATAATAATTGTAATCGACTTTTATATTTTTTTCACATTAAGCAACTAAGAATACAACTTTTTTGTCTCTTGAATTTTTTTCGTGTCTTTGTTAGTTTTCGAGAAAAAAATAAAAACCACTTTATTGCATGTCATTGCTTTGTTGTTGCATTGCTGCTTTTTCGAAAACGAAGCAAGATACGAACATGATTCAAGAGGCCAAAAAGTTGTATTCTTAGTTGCTTAATGTGAAACAAATATAAAAGTAGATTACAATTATTATCAAGTCTGGTGGCGTCCCTTAACCAAAATTTTTGAGAAAAAGAAAATGTGCGCCACTGGCTTTTTTAAAACTTTTATATTTTTTTCGCATTAAGCAACTAAAAATACAACTTTTTCGTCTCTTGAATCTTGTTCGTATCTTGCTTCGTTTTCGAGAAAGCAGCAATGCAACAAAAAGCAATGACATGCAATAAAGTGGTTTTTATTTTTTCTCTGGAAAACGAAGCCAGATACGAAAAAAATTCAAGAGACCAAAAAGTGGTAGTCTTAGTTCCTTAATGCGAAAAACATATAAAAGTTTTAAAAAAGTCAGTTTAGTACATTTTTTTTTCAAAAATATTGGTCACGGTGCCCCCCGGGACGCCACTGGACTTAATAATTTGAATCTACTTAGGGCTAAATTAACCCCTCTCTACCGTAAATAACACTGCCAGATTTCAGCAAAATCGGCTAAAGGATTATTAAGATGTTGAAAAAAAGATTTTTTTAAAAAGTTTGACACCCTGTATTTTGAAAATGAAGCGATAACGGACCTATCTTTATATAAACTTTTCATCTTAAAATCACTCAAAGAATCATCCCTTGAAGTTTGGCTACGTACTTAAATAACACCCTGTATAATGTTGACGTTAAAGTAACCATGTTATGCCTGTTATAAGACTTTGATAGGACAATTACTTTCATGATTCGAGTAAATAACATCATAACAACTACTATAAGACCTATAGTTATTTTGTCTACCCTAAACGACAGTTTTATAACCCTAATACAACTAATTGGACATTAAGATAAATAATTATAACTTAAAATGATACTTGGTAGGTAAGACAGTGAAGTGTTAAACGTGAAATAAATGGTAATCGGGTAACGCTAAGTGTGAAAACATGGCATTCCTAAGTTGCTATTTACAAGGTCTTCTTACCCAGTCTGTTGATAACTATTCGCTGGCGTTTCTCATTTTAGATTGCCATGGGTCTGCCACTGCACTACATAAAAGACATCAGGTTGTTGTATGGCGAATCTCCGTGGGGAATGACGGAAATCGACTTTGACAGTCCCAGGCACAAGCCGCAACCGTGGGGACATGTCATCGCGGCTAGGATAACCTCCGAAAATCCGGACGAAGGTAAGAGTCGTTTCAGACGAAACGCGGATTTTGGCGTTTGACGTTTTTCAAATGTCGGATATACTCAAATTATTTTAAGAAGTCCTTACTGGGACTGTCAATTTGGTAATTTCGATATCCTAAGTTGGCACCAATGCAGCAAAAACTGCAACCGGGTCATAAGTTCAGGTCAGTAACTAGCCCATTTGCACTAATAACACAAAAAGTAACACGAACAAGAACAACACAGATGATGGTAAAACTCACGAAACGTAGAAAACCCGCGAATATTTTCTTTGCCGAATGTTTGAACCAGTTTGAACGATCTGGAAAACCTTCACTGTCACTTTGACACACCGAAGCTAAATTTGCCTGAGTCCGCCCATAGACGCTGCCAAAAGCAGCTGATTATTACAAAATACTAAAATGAAAAGTGTTTCCATGACGTTTGAAATTATTATTAAAATGAGTTGTAGTCATAGTTATTGTTATTTATAGCGGTATAATCGTGATTGCAATGGGGTTTTTATTTTATTATGCTCTTTTTTTTGTATCACTTGGGTAACTTTTCACATCATAAATCAATGTGTGACGTCATTAACTGGTTGAGACACATATACCAATGTTATACCCTTGGTTAACAGAAAATTCCTAGGGATTTTGTGGAGAATGTCATCTGACAAAATCGGGACTTCTTACAGTAATCGGGGTATATTCCTAAAATTCTGTATGCCTGAAAAAATAGGTATGTTTATTTTTTTTTGGCAGATCACATATTGACAGATGTCAGATATTTAACCCTGATTTTCTATGTGTCGTATTTAAAAGAAAGAAGAAAGAACCTTTATTTAAGTAGGAAACCCTAATATACAAACGATTGACTTTCGATTAACTTACTTAGGAGGGAGCCAACAACAACAGTCATAACAACACATATACAAATTTGTAACAAAATACTTTGAATGTGATACACAACCACCAGAAAAACATAATCATAAGACAGCACAAGTAATACAAGGCATTAGTTTACTAACTGTTTTTAATATCATCTAATAATCTCTTCCTAAAAATTCTAAGCCAGGTCGATTTCTTAATCTCATCCGACAACATATTGAACTCCCTGAATCCCTTGAAAAAGAGCGAGTTCATTGAATTTCTATTACCAAGTCTATCGATGTGAAAGTCGCAGTTTCTTCTTGTGGAATAATTATGAAAGTCAATATTAAGAGTTATAAATTCCTGAAAGTAAGGTGGGCTAAGTTGTGCAATATCTTAAAAAAGATGAAAACCATTGTTAGGTAGTATAACCAGAGAACAAGTTGTTCTCTGGTATAACCTTTTGTTTACTGGAAGCCACTTTAGAACATCAAGTATGACTGTCACTGGCGCACATCTGCCAATCTTTAGTATTAGTCGCATTCCACGGTTCTGCAGTTTTTGTAGCTGTCCAATTTGATTGGAATTAGAATTAAACATATAACTCACTGAAGCACAATAATCAAAATGTGGCTGAATTGGAAAATTGTGACTTTAGAATTCATAGATAAATTTTTGGATATTTTTTTGAAAATTTCCGAAACTTTCGGATAGTTTCCAATTTTCTTTTTTTATTGTTTACTTTAATTAGTCACACTTAGAGCTTTCCAAAAATACCAAATATGTCATATTTTAAGTGAAATTTGCTAAAGATATTGTAGAAAAGGTATATAATATCACAAAATGTAAAAGTTTTGCTTTGTAATTCGTATTTCATGATCATAATTCAAATTTCCACTTTCAGATTTTAAATTATTAGTATTATTAATTAATTACTACCTACAGTAAAAAACGCAAGAAGTGACGTTTTTTTTTTTTTTGTTAAAAAAATACTATTATTTTCTTGCAGACTTAGCTGGGACAAAAAACCATTACTCCCGCTAAACCAAAAGTGATATGCAACCGTGTTGTGCAGATTTTTTATTCACTTTACTAGTCTAACGAAAAATTGCAATAAAATCGCCATCTTAATTAAAAAAAAAATCGGTTATTTGGCGATAACTTTTTTGTTTGAAATTAAACTGTTTTTTTCTTGGCGGCATTCAATTCCTTGGAAAAAACAAAAACTACCCAAGTTTAGTTTTTGAACCACCAATGTATCTTAAAAATTACCGAGATAATCACTCGTAACATCTTAATTGCGACACCCTGTACAAAAGTAAAAATAAAACATAAGGATAAAAAATAAAACCAAATATGAAAGAATAATAAATTCACATATTGTTCATATTATCATTATTTATCTAGTTTAATTTAATTTAAACTTATTAAATTTCAGAAGTCAAAAAGTCTAATAAAAAAATATAATAAAATATATTTGATCTGTGGTCTATAGCACAGTTCATGATTCTTCTTTGTTCTTTTTTGTATTTTTTAGGTTATGCCATGAATCTTGGCCAGGCATTTCTGACGGCAAATTTATAATTTCCACATAAATTCCTGGAAACTTTCCGTGAAAGTTTCCCGGGAATGTTTCGGACACTTTCAGGGAAAGTTTACTATACCTTCAAGGTTTCTTCCTGGAAAGTTTCCAAAAACGAAAACTTTCCCGACTTGGAAAGTTTCCGTTGCCCATCTCTATTTAAAAGTAAAAAATAAAACCAAACATTTCATATAGGTAGGTATTTTCCAGTCGTATTCAAGATAGAGAGAAGTGTTTTTCTGATTTTAGGATGTTCTGAACCAATAAACTACTCAACTCATTCTGCTGACGTTTCGACTTTATTTACTCAAGTCTTCTCAGAGCTCTGAAGAACATTATGGCTATCAAAAGGTTTTCAGGATGACCAAAATTTTCCTTTCTTCTTTCTCTAAACTACGGGATCTATCACTTTTTCAGTTCTTCAGGGAGGTAACAATACTGATAATGGTAAATAAATGCCTAGCACCATCCTTATTACAAGACCAATTAAATTTGATTTCAAATCAGCATACAGTATAGGGTTCAGAAAAACATTTAGTTTTATTAGTTCGATTTACATTAAAGAATGACATGACCAGCCCACAGAATATTATAGACACGACACACGACCCACAAAACAACAACATGTGGCTGTAAGGTCGAGTTCGGACAACCATTTATACAACTTGTCTTTCTCTAGAGAATCGATTTCGATTCAATGTGCACGCCTGAGATTAGAAAGGAGATCGAACTTTTGGAGCTTCAATTACTAGTATAACCGGCAACGTCGCAAACGCAATTTCATTGCTCTAAATTAAGGCACGCAGTTTAAAATTTTTATATAGCTTTTTGGTTAATAATACCTGGGGAGATGATAATGGATGGTGTTCCCCAGGGTTCTGTCCTTGGACCGGTTTTGTTTCTGCTGTATGTTAACGATCTGGCGTTTATAGATATTGAAGGGAGATTTACCATGTTTGCAGATGACACCACCATATTTTGACGAAGCAAGGATCCTCAGCAGTTGAATGGCATAATTGAAACTGATATCCTTAAAGTCAAGATGTGGTGTGATTCTAACCGGCTCTCATTTAATGTGCAAAAGACGAATGTTTTACTGTTTAAGTGTTCAATTAATGGAATCTCTCTAGGGGGTCGAACTTTGAAAGAGTCAAACTCTTGTAAGTTTCTTGGCTTGCACATTGATAGTAAATTGTCCTTTCAGGACCACGTTGAACATTTGCGGCATAAGCTGGCCAAGGATTGTTTTGCGTTGAGAGTTATTTCGAGTGAGCTCAGTAGAGCTATAGCGAGGAACGCTTACTTTGCCCTCATTGAATCTCACTTGAGGTATGGGATTTGTTTCTGGGGAAACTGGACAGACACTGCTCAAATCTGTCTTTGTCCTTCAGAAGCGAGCACTGCGATTCATCACTGGATCTGGTTTGCGTGACTCATGTCGTCCTCTTTTTAGAGCCCACAAAGTATTGACCCTCACATCGATATTTATTCTGGAGACTCTCTGCTTAATGTTTAAAAACATCGTAATAATATTCTTAATTCGTCTAGGAACTCTGGCTGCAGCACGAGGCAGGTTCTAAGGATAGATCTTCCTATACCTTATACTACATGTGTAAAAAAATCACTGCTCTACACTTCCAGAAAGATGTTCAACCACCTGCCTTTGCATATAAGAAATATTGATTCAATTACAATGTTTAGAGGCACGGTTAAGCTTCTTCTCTTGGAAAAAGCATATTATGTACTCGATGAATACTTTCAGGATAGTTTAGTCTAAGTTCTGACTGGAGACTGTAATATGACTTCTGTTCAGCATGATGACGGTTTTTGTTAATTTGTATGTATTGTGAAAACTTTGTCCATAAGATTTTATCTTTGACAATAAAGTTCATTTTATTATTATTATTAATAAAGTTAGGTATCGATGAGAAAGATGCTGAGGGGGATTTTATTAAAGAGTTATGCGATTAATTTCATTCTTGCAGTAAGAAATATCGAAATTCGATTGAGTGAACATTGTCGATATTTCACGTACTCAAGTTTGGCTGCCAGTTTCTCTCACTTGGCTCCGTCCACACTACTGATCACACCCGATCCTCTTTCTATGCGGCATTTGAATCGTTTATTTCAGAAACCCCTCATCTCCAGAATATTACATTTCGAGTAAACAAAGAAAAACTGCGCAGTTTCCCAAAAAAAAACTTTTTAGTAATAAAAAAAATATAGTTTACACTCAAATGATTTTTTCAAATTTCGGCATAAAAATTTAGAACTTGTTTTACATTTTTCAGCCAAAAAAAAAAATATTTTTTTTCATCCACATAAGGGGTTTCTGCAGTAAACATGACAATTTCTGATTTTTTAAATTTTTTGACACTGCGGCATATTAAACAAGCTATTTTTTGTATATTTGTTTATGAACACAGGTTTTATTTATAAAAACTAAACTTAAAAACCATTTTTTAACTGAAAACGATAAATGCTACAATAAAAATTTGTTTTATTAATCTTCAAATTCTGAGTCTACGTTACACTCGGCTTCTGTAGTAGGCCACTTCAAAATGTCATCGTAAAAATGTTCATAGGCACTTGTATATGCCATAAGCTTTTGCAAATCATCAAGTTTCTATTTATTTATTGGGACCTTATGAGCAGAATAAGCTTTTTGTGATGGCAGTTCAGGAGCAGTATCAGTTTTTAAAAGGCTAAAAGTAGAACAGGTAGCACCATCAATAAAGGTATTTGTTATTACTTTTCCACCTGATTTTTACTGCGAAACGGTCTGAAATATTATACAAACACGTGTTTATTGACAAACCGCACTGTTGCCAGATAGATGGCTAAATTCAGATGCGCATTGGTCAACTTTGGTGCAGAAACACCACATGTGTCGTCGGTTAAGGGGTTTCTGCATTAAACAAGAGTTTTGAAGCCGCTCGACAGGCATTTATAGTGTTTATAGTGTGTACGGATAGGGGCTTTTTGCACTAAACGATGTGTTAACCTATAGACATTTTAATTTTAGATAAATAGTTATTTATGTACCAAGGCACTGAACTTCAACTTTTTATGACTCATGTGGAGTTTAGTTGCTGAGGCCTCTGGCCGAGGCAAATAAACCACATGAGTCATAAAAAGAACTTCAGTGCCGAGGTACATATTATATTTTCTTGAAATCGGAAAAAAAAGATTTATTAGGCAAGAAAATAATAATAAGGGATCACCCGTCCACGAACCGACTACGCGCGGCGTTGCTTGACTTTACCGATCGCTCTACCTAGGACAAGTATAATGATGTACGGCACCTTCTGACAGAAAAACCAAACTGCTGCTTCTTGTGCAGCCTACACAACAAATCTATTGATTTTAAAATTTACTAAAATATGTATACTGAAGGATTGCGCTTCTATAGGAAACAATTTCGCAATGTGTACGAAAAGTTAAATGAGCCTTTATCGGCCGGGTTTTGAATATTTGGTCACTTTTGACGGGCGATTTCTCCGCGTCTGACGTTTGATGTTTACATCTTGCCAAGGCCTACTTATTGAAAAAATCGTACAATAATGGGCTACATTAATGGGCTACATTATTGTACGATTCCTGTGCTTTTCATAACGATTTTGGGACATTTTAATGCCGATTTCAAGAAAAGTCAATTTCTAATATTTTGGTCGATGTGGGGTTTCTGAAATAAACGATTCATTTGTTTCCCAGGCTTCAAGCCGAGCTCCGGCACCGTGCAGGAGCTGAACTTCCGATCGTCGAAGAACGTCTGGGGCTACTTCTCGGTGGCGGCGTCCGGCGGCCTCCACGAGTTCGCCGACTCCCAGTTCGGCCACTGCTTCTCGTGGGGCGAGAACCGCGAACAGGCCAGGGAGAACCTCGTCATCGCGCTGAAGGAACTGTCGATACGGGGCGACTTCAGGACCACCGTCGAGTACCTGATCGGGCTGCTGGAGACCAAGAGCTTCCAGGTGAGCGAATAATAATAATAGTTTATTGATCACAGTTATCACAGACAGGGATATATGACAAGTCAGTGCAGTAGTAGATTAATCATGTACAGAATTTGTAAAATCAAAATGCATATATTCATCTATGGTATAAAAGGCGTTTTCTAGGAGCACCGATTTTATCAGTTTAACATATGTTTTAAACTCTTTATTCTTTATACAGGGTGTTCGAAAAATAGACGGAGATATTTTAGAGGGTGATTCCCTGTTAAGAAATATGAAAAAAAGTTTCTATAAACATGGGTCCGGAAATGCAGAGTTTTCAAGATACAGGATGTTAAATAAAAAAAAATAAAACATGAAATTATTAATGTCTTAAAAATTATTTACTCGATTCTGTTGAAATTTGGCAATGTTATTTGTTGTATTAAGAGGCTAATTTCGCCCTAACTAGATTAAATTTATTAAGTCCAGTGGCGTCCCGGGGGGCACCTTAGCGAATATTATTATCAAAAAAATGTACGCCACTACCTTTTTTGTAACTTTAATATTTTTTGTTTGATTAAGCATCTAAAAATACAACTTCTTTCCCTCTTGTATTGTTTTCCTATCTCACTTCGTTTTCGAGAAAAAAAAAAACGTTTTATTGCATGTCACTGGACAAAATTGGTTGTAGTGTACTTTATGTTATGATATTGGAAAAGTTGCAATAACACTCTTTCCTAGAAATGCTTTTGATTATTTGTTTTTCAAGGCACTTGTGATTTTTTTTGCAAAAATTGATAAACCAATTTTGTCCAGTGACATGCAATATATTTAACATCCTGTATCTTGAAAACTCTGCATTTCCGGACCCATGTTTATAGAAACTTTTTTTCATATTTCTTAACAGGGAATCACCCTCTAAAATATCTCCGTCTATTTTTCGAACACCCTGTATAATTCAGTAGTTTATTATAAAGAATTGCACCACTGTAGTAAGGGTTGGATTCGAAGAGTGTTAGCCTGTGAGCAGTGTATTGTAAGTCTGAACCATGTCTGGTGTTGTAATCGTGATATTGATTTAAGTTGATGAATTCATGTAGATTACCTTTCACAAATTTAAGAAGCTCCACAATAAAAAGGCATGGGAAAGTTAACAAACGTTTACTGATAAAGGTACTTCTGCAAGACTCAAGATAACTCAAGCCAAAAAGATTTCTGATTGCATGCTTTTGAAGCAAAAAAACTCTTCTTGATTCACTTGACATGCCCCAGCACACTATACCATATCTAAGAATTGATTCAAAATTTGAAAAGTAGAAGATTCTTGCAGAATGCTCACCTGCGATCAATCTTAGTCTCTTGAGTGCAAAACATATCGACGCACATTTACGACACACATAGTCAACTTGATTTTTCCAATTTAAAGAAGAATCAATATATAAACCTAATAATTTAAAGCTAGTTACCTGTTGAATCGATTTAGAATTAATTTTTATTAGTGGACTTGATTGATAGTAGGCTAGGTATGGATAAAATTGTAGCATTTGGGTTTTCTCTTCATTTAGGTGTAGTAAGTTATCTTTAAAGTAACTTGAAATGAGCTGCATTTCTGAATTAATTTGTGCTGTTAAGTCATGGTGATCTTTGTTGTATGCCACTAAGGTAATGTCATCTGCAAATGCACAATGATACAGTTTTATAAAGTAGTATAAATCATTACAATATAGGAGAAACAATAGAGGGCCAAGAACACTACCTTGTGGTACCCCTGTTTTGATTGATAAGTTATCTGATGATTCACCTGCAAACGAGACGAATTGCCTTCGATCTGTTAAATAACTCTCTAAAAGTTTATTGGAATTTCCTCTTAAACCGTACTGAGCAATCTTATTTAAAAGTATTTTATGGTTTACACAATCAAACGCCTTTGACAATCGGGCGTCGGATAATTAAAGAAAAAGAATCGGTAGAATACCGTGAGATATTGCCGGTTTGTTTTATATTTTCTTCATTTTAAGGCCTTGTAAGAAAGCTACAGGGTGTCAAAGTTTCAAAAAATATTTCAGTGTTATAAGACCATGTATCTTTCTTATAAGACCGCCAAATAAAAAAGTTTATAGGACAAATGGACAATATTTTTCAGTATTCTACCGATCCTACACTCTATTCAATCTAAATGCAAGTGGCGCGTAAACATTTACACGATGGAAGCACGTGAACAATTCTGAGGGCTAATACGAGGCAGGGCCGCATTAAGGACGATCTCTATGAATTTTATAATATAAAATATTAAAATAATATGCCCTAGTATTAAGAACTTTAAAAACAAACTTTTATGGCACACCTAGTCATTCACTTATAGTTCGTACAACACAAATTCCGTTGCACGTCATCAATAACAATTAATGACGAAAATTGTGTTACCAACGTTTTATATGAAAACATGTGCGATTTTGTGTGTTGATATTTGAATTTGGCCTAGTATTATGTTGGTACCGCTGTTAACGCTACGGCCGAATTTACAACCGCCAGAGCCCGAGTTATAAGTTATAACCTCGTGGACGCGCACGTGAACGTTTCCACGTGTTTTGCATTGGAATAAACAATTCCGAAAGCTTGGCAATTAACCAATAGTTTTCTCTAAAGACCAACTTGACTGCAAACCCACTAAAAGTTCAATCTTTTATCATATAAAATACATTGTATGCTTGTGGTTTAAAAATATGGTGAATGCGACGGTTATTGTTTATATCTTTACTTTTCACGATACGGCAACGCTGCGTCCCTATGACGAGTCTTTTCCAATGCCGTATACGATGACGTGCATCGGAATTTGTTTTGTACAAACCATACCTGCAAATTTCTACTATTAACACAAATCGTAGCTCCAACAATTAATAAACAGCGAAAGAATTATATCGGAAAAAATTAAAGGTCCACTTGCAACTCAATACACCTCTGTAAGAAACGCCGACATGCTGCACTCGCCCGCCAGTACAGACTTTATTGCCGACTAGCCAATAGCAAGCCGATCTCGTGCGTATCACGCTCTAGCTATGCGACAATTTGTGTTTATGTTTCACTTGCGTTTAGTTTGAATAGAGTTTAGAAGTTCAATCAAAATTCAATCATCCAGTTTTTAGTGGCACTCATTTCTGGAACACTGTATATACTAACAAAGAAAAAGAAAAACAAACATCAATGGTTTTAAAATAATACTTAAAGATGGCATATTTTCTGTGGTCTATTATGAATACGCCATATTGAAAGAGGTATTATTTTAAAACGGTAGGATGATGTTTGTTTTCTACGGAAGCATAGAAGGGCCATACCAATATTTTATTTTTATTGTACTCGAAATCCGACTTTTAAAGTCGAAGACCGTATTTTGAAGTTGAAATTCCGACTTTGAACTCGAAATTTCGACTTTAAAAGTCAAGATCTGAAAGCTACGTTGCCAGATTTTTGATAAAAAATCGCTAATAGCATTTTTCATAATATTGAATCGACTATTTCCCTCGTCTTAATTTCCACCAATCACAAACGCGCAATTTTGAATTACAAATGGCTTCTAGATGGAAAAACTGTATGACAGGACCTGTCAGCAGTTTTTTCGAGTTTACCCGTGGCAAAACTCGACAGCTGTTGTATAATAGGTAGTATGTTTTGTAAGCTATGTGTATGCAGAATAATCTGCTACTCATGAAATAGCCTTGTCAAATACCATTCGGGCATCTAATTTTTCCTGTGAAAAAATCCAAAAAAACAATGCTAAGTAATATTTTTTTAACAAAATGCATTCGCACAGGTGGAAAAATCCTCGTCTTCGACTCGGATTTTTGTTGCCACCAGCACTCATGTTTCTTGTTAAAATATTATATAGCAACGTGTTTTTTCGATTTTTTTCAGAAGAATTAGATGCCTTTATGATAGTACTTTACGAATAAATAATATTTAAATCTGGCATATATAGGCTTAGGTATTATTTTAAAAAGATAAAACAGTGTTCTTTGCCGTTTTCTTTATTAATGCGACATTTGAATAAGTTTGCTTGATTTTCAGATATTTCCGAAGCATTCCTCATTTTTAATTAAAAAGAAAGAAAAACAATTTTTCAAATTTAACGTCCAGTAGAAGTAATTATCAGTGATAAATATATAAGAGGTAGAATGCAGTGATAATAAGAAAAACTTGGTCTTCATGCGGGATTGAACCCGGGACCTACGAATTACTAGTCCCGTGACATCGCCATTTATTTAAAGAAGTGCTTGTCAAATTTAGACTTTTAGGCAGTTCTTATTTTTGACCTACATCAGAGTCCTCTGGAAATGTGTCGCCGAACTGTTTATTTTAACGTTCAATTTCCATTCTCCCTTCTCTAATTCTGTGTAGCTGTCACTCCTGTCACTGTCTTCCAATCGATCGAGTGGCGTGTCTTCAACAAACATTCCCGCGATTTTCGTGTCGTCTCAAATGAATAGCTTGCGGTCACAACTTTAATTATTTATTGCAGATTAAATATTGCGATTTGAGGGCCAATATAGATAGGCAAATAAAGAAATTAAAAAATATATCAAGTTCCCCATTTGTGGTTATTCTTACTGGCTGTAATAAAATAAATTGTGTGTTGTTTTAAATCAAATCAAATCAAATCAAATATGCTTTATTGCCATAAGTAAGGACTTGTTGACAAAGCTGTGTTAATAGTAATAAAAATGTAAATATATATAAATATGCAAAATATGCAAAATGCAAAAAAAAAATGCAAAAAAAGGAGAAAAAAAAAATATTAAAAGTAAAAACACATATTTAAAAAAAGGAAAAAAAAAAATAGAAAAAAAAAAAAAAAAAAAAAAACACAAAAACAAAGAAACAAGCAACAAGCAAAACAAACAGCAAATAAGAGTATGTCAATATAAAACTACAATGAATCCAGGAAAAACTCTTCTAATGTATAGAAGGCTTTTTCCAATAGCAACTCCTTCACTGACCTCTTAAATACTGTCTTAGAGCTCAGGGATTTAATGGAATTCGGCAAGTGATTGAAAATCTTCTTAGAACCGTAAAAAATCGACCTCCTGACCAGAGCGGACACAGGAATCGGAAGATCGACATTTAGCGCCTGCCTTGTGCTACGACTGCAGCGTCTCGAAAAGCCAGGCTTATGTTTCTCAAAGATTAAACACACAGTCTCCAGAATGAAGAGGCAAGTGAGAGTCAGAATTTTATGAGTCCTAAATAATGGACGACAGGACTCACGGGGCTTAGCACCACAAATGAAGCGTAGGGCTCTTTTTTGTAACACAAATAACGATCTCCAAAGAACCAGACCACATGCTCCCCAGAAGCAGATACCATATCTTAAGTGAGATTCTATCAGAGCAAAATAAGCAGTTCTTCTAACAGAAAAGTCAAGCTCTCTTGAGATGACCAAAAGCGCATAGCAACCCCTAGAAAGCACCGCGTACAGAGAAAGAATATGATCCCGAAAAGATAACGTGTCGTCAATATTCAGACCAAGAAATTTAGAACATGAAGATTGTTTAATACTTTGTTGATCTATACTTATTTTATTGAGACAACACCTAAAGGAGAGAACATTGGTTTTTGAAATGTTAAACTTTAAAAGGTTAGAGTCACACCAACTCTTCACTCTAAGAATATCTTCCGCGATGACAGCATTCAGTTGGACCGGATCTCTGTTATGCCACAGCAGAGTAGTGTCATCAGCATACATTGTGAATCTACACTTAACATCAATAAATTAATAAAAAAATCAAAGCTTCGCCACATGTAACCACTGAGAATGATCTTTCTTTCAAAGCATACAAAATTCTTGACTTCAACCTTGCGAAAACGAGTAAAAACCAACGTAACCATTATGTAATTAAGTTTATTAAAAATGCAATCATAAACTGAAAAAAAAATTAATTATGTGTTCAAATTAATGTACGTACTGCGATAGTAGTCCAGTCCTATGATTGTTGTCCATATGGAAAAGTAAAGCTTTAAATGGGTAAGTTTATTCGATAAAGTTGTGGAGATTTCCCGAAGAGATAGACGAAAAGTAGCTAAGGAAAAAGTTGAATGCCACTGAAAAAGTAAATGGGTCACTGTAGGTATAGTCAAATTATTTTAAGAAGTCCTTACTGGGACTGTCAATTGGTAATTTCGCCATCCTAAATTGGCATCAATGCAGCAAAAGGTGCAACCGGGGTCATAAGTGCAGGTTAGTAACGAGCCCATTTGCACAATGATTTACTACTAATAACACTAACAAGAACAACACAGATAACGGTAAAACTCACGAAACGTACAAAACCCGCGAATATTTCCACTGCCCAAAGTTTGAACCCTTTTGAACGATCCATAAAACCTTCACTGTCACTTTCACAACACCGAAATAATATTTGCCTGAGTACACACCATAAACGCAGCCGCAAGTAGCTGATTATACCAAAATGAAAGTGTTTCCATGACGTTTGAAATTATTATTAAAATGAGTTGTAGTCATAGTTATTTTTATTTGTAGCGGTATAATCGTGATTGCAATAGGGTTTTTATTTTATTATGTTCTTTTTTCCTATCACTTGGGTATCTTTTCACATCATAAATCAATGAGTGACGTCATTAACTGGTTGATACACAACATATACCAATGTTATACCCATGGTTAACAGAAAATTCCTAGGGATTTTGTGGAGAATGTCATTGACAAAATCGAGACTTCTTACAGTAATGGGGAAGTTACACTCGTTTTAATGAAAATGAAAATGAAAACTAGGAACAAAAATACTAGACACATATTTTTGTTTTTTTCATTTAGAGTTTATTTAAGCTAAAAAATAATGTTTTTCTATTTACGTGACGTCATCAAGCGGCTATTTGAAAGTGGCGCTCAAGCTAGTGATTGTTAGTTCGAAATGTTGGTGGGATTGTCAACAACCCTGGGTTATCTGGTTCTAAACTATAAATTTTGTCTTCTCGTGTCAATCGGTTTCGGCGTTTATCATGTGATTTTCGAGGTTTTATGGAGTTTTTTTGTGAAATTATGCCTGAACTTTCTTCATTGAAAATATTTTGGCTTCATACTTACCTATTTATTTGCGGATAAGCCAGTTATACTATTTAAAAACGTAGGTAAGCCAGCATTTTATTACCTATTTCTCTTTCTCTTCAGAGGTAACAGGAAAATATGAATTTATTTTGTAGAGTAATATGCATAAAAGCATCTATACTTAACTGGTAAATTATCGGATTTTGCCTCTAAATATTCACCTACCATTTTAATTTTTAAACACAATAAATGATAAAAAATCACCATCAAAAAATTGCGTTGTCACCTCAGCTGCTTGAAAAATACAAACTGACAACTACAAAAATCAAGGTTAGGCTGACAACTGATGTCACTGACAGACGCACATATTAGCTTTGTTCGCAGAGCAGTTCGGAACCAGTTGTGAACAGTAACTGTCTCTGTGATTGATTAATTCAAATTTTAAATTTTTTTAAGCCAATCACATTGATAGTTACTGGTTCAGAACTGTTCGGAACTGCCCCGCGAACAAAGCTATTATTATTAGAGGATAGACGCATGTGCTGATGACGCGTCGCTACCAACCTGAAGGTGCAACTATACGAAAATTCCTAGTTACCGCTTGATGACGTCAATATTGAAAAATTGTGTTTGAAAATGCAATAAGGGCTTTGTTGCAAACTATATTCGATTGAAACTTGAATTATAGGAAATAAAAATGGTTTTTTTTGTTCTAAAAAAGAGATTTCCACATTGATTTTAACTAAGTGCAACTACCCCATTGGGGTATATTAGAGGCCCTGTATGACACGAAAAGTGACAGTTATTGGTTTTAACAGAGGTTGGACAACGATCGGATCTCTCTCTCTGGCGAGGGTCTTATTTTCCCTATGAAATTCATTTTGTGCAACAGACATATATTTTTTCGCTCTTTCTATCATTCCCCTAGCAGCAGGATGTGTCAAAATTAGATTTTAAGGTTAAGCTAACGACATTTAACTGCCATAAACGTAGGTAGATGAGGGCACAGTTTAAAATGTATAAAAATATAGATAAAACCAATAAATTGGGTAGGTAGTAAGTATGTTATTTGCAAAGCTTCACTAATAATAATTATTGAAGTTTGAATGGAAAAGTGAAGAAACATATAATTTGTTCCAAGCAAACAGCAATTTTAGGATATCAGGATAAAAACATTTATTAAATTTTTGTAGGAATGTGGTGTACTTATGTAGATACATAAAATTAAACAAGGCTCTAGCATACCAACTAACTAAACTTTCGAATATTTCTTCAATAGGAATCGTAGCTGCAATAATAATTATTATTCCTTTCATTTAAAAATAAAAATCAAAAAGGTCTTTTAAATGGTTTAAACTGTATGGTTTCGTTTCTTCAAACTCTCTTCTTATACCTACCGTCAAAATTTTAAGACAATTAATACTGAAATTTATACGGAATAAAAAGTTGGAAAGTTTGTTTTGGTAATATGAATCAACCACTATTGAAAAACATGGTTAATAGAATTAGGCTGAATAAAAAAATGAGTACCTAGGTATTTAATATCGATATTAGTCTTTCTTTCATTTTTTGTAAATAAAGTTAATAACTTTTCAATGCAAGAGAGATCATCTATATTTCAAAAAAGAAGACAACAGTATTTTTGTTTTCAAAGATATATTGTAAGTAAATAGGAAAAATCAAACTAGTACTAGTTCTCAGAAATTTATACATATTTAATGGTTCTTTCTTGCTAAAGTCACGTTCATCAAACGTTGCAGGAGAGGATCGTTTCTTCAGCACAACCTGACACTCAAAATCCATGTCGGAGAAGTGAACCTGTGAAAGTTAAAGAACTAAATTTAAGCTACCTAAACATAATAAAACGCTGCCATCAAATGCTATTTTTTTATCACACATTTAACTGACTACACAAAAATGGTTCTTTATATAAAATTCCCACCCGTGTTAACTTCTTTTTTGTCCGATTTTGTTGGCCTTAGTGGAAAATAAAGCTCCTTCAAAACTGTCTCTCTCTAACAGTTATTATAAATTCTAAAATATCCTTACAAGTAAGATTTTGTTAGTATTTTATTGCTATTCGTGGCGTTTTTTCCTGTAGGAGGTTTCGAAAAAATGTATTAGAACAAGTATTTACAAATTAAATTATATTACAGTCTCTTTCCAAATTTCACGATAGGAAGAATTTTCTAATTGCAAACAACTTTTTTCGTATTTTTTAGTTTTCTCCTTTCGAGAAGCAACGAAAATTTTAAAAAATTAACAAAATAGGTCAAAAAATTATGGAGGTGGAAGTTTTGATGTGGAAGATCCTGTATAGTTTTCTGGAATATACGTCTCTTCGTTGTGAGAATTTTGTCGTAGAAAAATTTCCTTTACAGTAACAAAATATTATAAACCAATCCAAAGTTATCACGCACAACTTATATAATAAATACATTTTTTATTATTCCATGAAACGAAAAATGCCTATGCTGGTCCAGTAAATACCTATACCCAACAGGTTTTACCTCCTTGAAGGCAAAAACTTTAGAATTATCTCTTTAACATTGGGAAATTTTCATAAGAATTCTAATAAGTGGTTTGTATAACCTTATGGACTTTTATTGAAAACAAATAGGTACTAATATTTAATATTAATTTAGGTACCTTATGTTATGTTGCTGATGCAGATTAAGGAAATTATTCTGCAGATTAAAATCACAGATCAAACAAAAAATAAAAAGGAACTAGATACTTATGTAATTAAATTTACTTACCTCGCAAAGTTTCGTATCATTTCCAACTCTCATGTTAGGGTATTTCATTTGCACTTTCCATCGTGCTCGTTCTTCTGCACTTTTTTGAAAGGGTGTTAAGAAAAATCCATCCTGCTCAGAATTCTTGCAGTTTCTTATTACGCAAGATGTCATTTTTACCTTTTAACACTCCTTTTTGCAAAAGAAAATTAGCACGCTCAATAATCGTATATTTATTTCTTATCTATGCTCAATAATTTGTCGACAGTTTGTTGACAAACTGACACCCGCCAATATAAAAATATAATAAAAACAATGTTACTAGATCTGCCAAAATCTGTTGTCCAACCTCTGTTAAAACGAATAACTGTCACTTTTCGTGTCATACAGGGCCTCTAGGGTATATCTACGTATATATATTTTTTTCTAGGATAACACCATCGACACGGCCTGGCTGGACATCCTGATCAGCGAACGCGTGCAGGCGGACAAGCCCGACGTGATGTTGGCCGTGATATGCGGCGCCCTGCACATCGCCGACAAAACCATAGAGACGGCCTTCAGGGAGTTCAGGACGTCGCTCGAGAGGGGCCAGATCCAGGGCGCCAACATGCTGACAAACGTCATCGACGTCGAGCTGATCCACGAGGCGTAAGTGACGAAATTGGCCCGCGCGACACTTTTTTTTCTAGAGTTAGGTCTGGCGACTTTTCCGGACACTTTATGAGGCCATTTATCCCGATCCACTTGTTTCCAAACTGATTATTGAGAAATTCTTTTACAATGTTGGCTTTGTGTGGTGGAGCTCCGTAGCGTTGAAACCACATGGTTGTTCTTAAATTTTCATTTTCAATATGAACTGGCAACTGTTATCGCAAAAATTAGAGATCATAATCGTGTAATACAAAGTATATATTATTCTTAATAAAGAGGATGAGGTGTATTTTCTTGCAAAATATATTTATAAAATTAGCATGGTAAAGCGCTTTCGGCTACATAGCCATCATCAGTATCACATGACAGGTGTGTACAGAAAAAAATTTTTTAGCCAATGAGTCTATACAGGTATAAAAAGACAATGGATAACCCATGTCACACATTAAAATGTTAAGTTAACATCACAGCCATAAGCTCAACAAATACTATGCAAATTAAACATTTTCATGGTAAAATCGAACGACCGATTGCGATGCAATCAGCCGAAACCTATTCAATTTATTATCCTTGCCTGTCATAATTGAAATGCTTTCTCTTGACATTTAATAATGGGGAATTTGCACACAAATTAAATTTGAAAAATATTACTTTCAAAAGTAATTTATTGCCATTAAATGAACCACAGTTCACAAAAAACTTATGTAATAAATATAAGCAATTAAAATCTGCATAATTCAAATCATTCTTGTAACGCGCCCTCCTTGGTTGTGACGTCAACTAGCTCGTTGGTGGTGGCGCCTCTGGTGGGCGGTGGCCCATGTATAAACTAATATAGACGGCACATGTATAAAATCTACAGCACCATGCAAGCTTTGTTTAGAAAGATCAACGAAAACGTCGTACCCTTGTGTATCCGTCTTATTATAGTCTATCGCAGTCTTGATATTGATGATAACGTTTGAAAAGAGTGTGCTGTATTAAATAGTTAATTACATTGCGAGATGTGTAAGCGCACTTTTTTCTTTTTTGGCCTAGGAGGTTGTTCAACGCCCATGTTGCCTCGGATCTTAAAACTCTCTCCAAGGCCAAAAAGAGTTTACGCATTGAGCAATGTATTACATTTTTCCTGCTACTGACAATTTCGTATTACATAAGTAAGTACTTTGAATTTAAATACACTATGGAGTAGATTGTGAGTAATAATTTTCATAATAAAATAACCATTGTCCAATTATTACTAAAAATAATAATCAGTGATAAATATAAGAGGTAGAATGCAGTGATAATAAAAAAAAACAATTTCTTGTGTGATTGAACCTGGGACCTACGAATCTAGTCTCGTGGCCTCACCATTCACTTAAAGTAAGTAAGTAAGTAAATATTTATTCATAATTATTACACAAAAGTGCTTTTACATGTCAAAAATAGGTATATATATATAAAATAATCTCTAAATAAATTAAAAGTAAAAAAATATTTTTAAAAAAAGCTTTTATTTAAATGCGCTAAAAAGAATAAAATAATCTTTTCTTTTAAAACTTTTACTATCAACTTATAACGTCATTCCACAATTTATATGATATAAAAGCTTGTCGCGAGATTTAAGTTTTCAAACTAAGTAAATACCACTACTTAAATCTCGCGACAAGCTTTTATATCATATAAATTGTGGAATGACGTTATAAGTTGATAGTAAAAGTTTTAAAAGAAAAGATTATTTTATTCTTTTTAGCGCATTTAAATAAAAGCTTTTTTTAAAAATATTTTTTTACTTTTAATTTATTTTGTAATTTTTAGTTTGGCCAGGTGTCTGAGTCTATTCATCTCAGTTAACGCATCATTGTTGCAAGGTCGTTTGCCGGTTAGTTTAGAACAGTCTAGCTCTTCAATGAGGAGACCTTCTAATGACCATCTTGGGTGTTCCGCCATGTTGGATTTAGAATGACGTCACACATATAATCATGCATTGTCATCCAAATTAAACGTGTGTACAAAATTTCAGCTCGATCGGTTGAAATTTAACTAGTCCGCCATCTTGAGTGTTCCGCCATGTTGGATTTAGAATGACGTCACACATATAATCATGCATTGTCATCCAAATTAAACGTGTGTACAAAATTTCAGCTCGATCGGTTGAAATTTAACTAGTCCGCCATCTTGAGTGTTCCGCCATGTTGGATTTAGAATGACGTCACACATATAATCATGCATTGTCATCCAAATTAAACGTGTGTACAAAATTTCAGCTCGATCGGTTGAAATTTAACTAGTCCGCCATCTTGGGTGATCCGCCATGTTGGATTTAGAATGACGTCACACATATAATCATGCATTGTCATCCAAATTAAACGTGTGTACAAAATTTCAGCTCGATCGGTTGAAATTTAACTAGTCCGCCATCTTGGGTGATCCGCCATGTTGGATTTAGAATGACGTCACACATATAATCATGCATTGTCATCCAAATTAAACGTGTGTACAAAATTTCAGCTCGATCGGTTGAAATTTAACTAGTCCGCCATCTTGGGTGATCCGCCATGTTGGATTTAGAATGACGTCACACATATAATCATGCATTGTCATCCAAATTAAACGTGTGTACAAAATTTCAGCTCGATCGGTTGAAGATATCTGCTTCAAAATTGAGTTGCAAGATTCCACCCGAACAAATTACATACATACATACATACATACATACATACATTGCAAGTTAAATAAAAGCTTTTAAAAAGAGAACATGTTTAAAGTTTAAAAAATTGTTTAAAATTTAAAATTTAAAATTTAGAGTCAATAACACCTCAATTAGTAACACAAACAGTACAGGTACATGTGATAGTTATACATCAAGATAGGTCATTAAAGTTGCTACCGAGGTACTCCTCAAGAGAATAAAAGGAATTTAAAATTAGATATTGTTTAATTTTTCTCACGAAACTTATATGCTCCAACTCTTTGATGGATGGTGGAAGGACATTAAAAAAAGATACACAGTGGTAGTCAGTGCCCCTTCTGGCTCGGGTCAGTCTGCGAAATTCAGGTACAATGTTATTATTGTTGCGCTTATCATAGCCATGAACCTCACAATGCTGTGTGAAAAGATGCATGTTTTGTTTAATGTAGCAAAGACATTGCAAAGAAATGCTTGTTAAATTTAAACTTTTAGGCGGTTCTTATTTTTGACCTACATCAGATCCCTCTGGAAGTTGGTCGCCGAACTGTTTATTTTAACGTTCAATTTCCATTCTCCCTTCTCTAATTCTGTGTAGCTGTCACTCCTGTCACTGTCTTCCAATCGATCGAGTGGCGTGTCTTCAACAAACATTCCCGCGATTTTCGTGTCGTTTCAAATGAATAGCTTGCGGTCACAACTTTAATTATTTATTGCAAATTAAATATTGCGATTTGAGGGCTGATATTTGGTATGTGCTCTTTCTATAATAGATAGGCAAATATATTAAAGAAATAAAAAAAAATCAAGTTCCCCATTGTCATTGAATGTCTCATAAAACTTCAATAATGGTAAGGTAACCCACATTGAAAAAGTTGATAATGTTAATATATTAGTTTATGGAGAAGCTGAAAAAAATGCTAGAAGAGGTTAGAATTAAAATTAGAATTCTAAATTTTATAGGGAGAAATATCCTGATCACAAAATGTTTATTTGATTAGAAAAAACTTAAGGAAGAACCAAAATGCATTTTCTACCCACAAAGGCCTGGAATATTGATGATTTAATAGAAAAAATAACACCAATAACAGTTTTTCATAAGTTCATACAGTTATATGTTATACAGGGTGATTCAGTTTTAATCTGCAACACTTCAACAGGTGATAGAAAACCAAAAAATAACCGCACTTTCTTCTATAAACTATATCATTTTAAGGCGTTATAAAAAAGTTACAGGGTGTTATAGTTGCAAGAAATATGTGGAATTTATTGAATATTTTACAAACTAGTGGAGATATTTAAGTCATATTTGGTACACGTTATAACGGCATGGGTTAGCATAAAACCTGTTAATATCAAACATCTTGAACAACCAGTGGCGTAGAAATGGGTAATTAGCATAATTTATTTTAGAAAAAAAAATAGAACCACCTTGTATAGCACTAAAATGTATTCAATTTCTTATGTATATTTTAATTGTAAACAAAAACGTTCTCTTAGCATTTTTTTCATATGTGTCAGGGTTCATAGCAAATTTGATTTTTTCGCATTATTTCGGGGTACTTCTGAAAAACTAACTTAAAACTTTTCTCCATAAGTAACACTCAAAGTAGAAAAAATGTGTTTTTTACTTTAAATACAGTAACTTTTCCCAATAAACTTACCCATTCAAGGTTTTACTTTTCAAGATACAGAGCGTAACATTAATTGTATCTTCCTTAAATGTTTTAGACCCTGTATCTTCAAAAGTATAGCCTTAAATAGGTGAGTTTATTGGAAAAAGTTACTTTATTTCAGGTAGCAAACACATTATTTCTACTTTAAGTGTTACTTATGGAGTAAATTTTTTAGATAATTTTTCAGAAATAGCCCGAAATAATACAAAAAATCAAATTTGCCAGGAAACCATGACACATACGAAAAATTAACAAGATGGCATTTTTGTTTAAAATAACAATCTACATAAGAAATTGAATACATTTTATTGCTATACAAGGTGGTTCTATTTTTTTTTCTAAAAACAATTATACTAATTACCTACTTCTACGCCACTGGTTGTTCTAGGTGTGTGATATTAACAGGTTTTATGCTAACCTTTGCCGTTATAACGTGTACCAAATATGATTTAAATATCTCAACTAGTTTGGTAAATATTCACTAAAGTCCACATATTTCTTAAAACTTCAACACCCTGTAACTTTTTAATAAGGCCTTAAAATGATATAGTTTATAAAAGAAAGTGCGGTTATTTTTTTGTTTTCTATCACCTGTTGAAGTGTCGCAGAATAAAACTGAATCACCCTGTATATTTATAACTAATAATAAAATTTTAATATTTTAATTTCAAATTTTAAACGAAGAATTGGGGCCCCTAAGGTTTCTCTCTTCTTGTGTATAGTGCTCGAGTTTTATTCACTACTCGTACTAGGTAAGTTTCAGTTGGAGTTGTTTTTGTTTTGTTTATTTAATTAAAATTAAATACTTATGTCATATGATGTATAGCCATATATGCTCAATGCTGAAACCTAACCTTTAATATTCTATTCTTTATTTAATTAAATTAATTTAAAAAAATGTATCTTCACATTTCAGTAGAAGTACAGTTAGGATTATGAATCATTATTCTGAAAACTCCCAGGTTGTTTGAAAAACCCCAGGAGTTTTTACAAAGCTCCGGGAGTATTGACAGCTAAATAAAATGGCCGATAGGAGGTTTCAGGCGGGGCGGAATGGGACTTTTTAAAAATCCCAGGAGTAATCACTACTTTTTAATGAAACAATATATCAAAAAATTTTATTTACAACAGTTTATCAGAAAAACGTGCTCTTTCCAAATATATAGAGAAACAGGTATGGTGCTGGGAGAAATATATTTGATGACGTCATATCCTATACATAGTGATTCACCTAAGACTCCTCGGCCTCATATCTCAGCAACGAAATGAGATATTTTAGTTCCGTAAAAAAACAGAGCTCATCGAATACTTTATTCTTAGGCTGCAATTGAATTTTTCTATTGCAAATGGTAAAGAATAGTTTCGATCGCAGTGACCTTGAAAAATTATTCATCCAAATTGCCCTTCAATTTGAAGCAAATTATATGCTATAAATAAATTTCGAAAAATCAGTAGTTTTTGAGTTAACGCACTTTAAATTTGGCAGTACAGGCATGTGGAAAATCTGTAGTGGACAATCCTAACATTATTTCCAAAAATAATTTAAAGATTTAAGGGGGAGGAATTGGTCCTTGGGACACCCTGTACATTTGAAATAATGATAAAACCACTCTGTGAGATATTAGGATAGTTCTCAGAAAATTAATTTATCGTTTTTTGTTTTGGAAATATTCTATTTTTCACATGCATGCATTGCTAATTTTAAAGTGCGATAACAAAAAAAACTGTTGATTTTTCAGAATTTGCTTATAGTGCATAATTTGCTTCAAATTGAAGGACACTTCGGATGCACCACTTTTCAAGGTCACTGAAAACGAAAAAATTCTATTGACCGCAGCGCCATCTACAATTTGCATTGGAGAAATTAAACTTGAGCATACAAATAAAGTACTCAACGAGCTCTACCTGCCTTTTTTTTACGGAACTAAAATATCTCATTTCGTTTCTGAGACATGAAGCCGGGGATTCTTAGGTAAATCACCCCGTATTTCCCAAATTCCTAAAAAACTATCTTTTCGGCCTAAAAGCAAGCTTGAGTTGTCCTACATGAAACCCACAAGTCAAATTTTTACCGACCCTGTACATGGCCCGATACTGAAGTCGATCTCGCTTCCCTTCCAGCTACGGAACTAAAATATCTCATTTCGTTTCTGAGACATGAAGCCGGGGATTCTTAGGTAAATCACCCTGTATTTCCCAAATTCCTAAAAACTATCTTTTTGGCCTAAAAGCAAGCTTGAGTTGTCCTACATGAAACCCACAAGTCAAATTTTTACCGACCCTGTACATGGCCCGATACTGAAGTCGATCTCGCTTCCCTTCCAGCTACGGAACTAAAATATCTCATTTCGTTTCTGAGACATGAAGCCGGGGATTCTTAGGTAAATCACCCTGTATTTCCCAAATTCCTAAAAAACTATCTTTTTGGCCTAAAAGCAAGCTTGAGTTGTCCTACATGAAACCCACAAGTCAAATTTTTACCGACCCTGTACATGGCCCGATACTGAAGTCGATCTCGCTTCCCTTCCAGCTACGGAACTAAAATATCTCATTTCGTTTCTGAGACATGAAGCCGGGGATTCTTAGGTAAATCACCCTGTATTTCCCAAATTCCTAAAAAACTATCTTTTTGGCCTAAAAGCAAGCTTGAGTTGTCCTACATGAAACCCACAAGTCAAATTTTTACCGACCCTGTACATGGCCCGATACTGAAGTCGATCTCGCTTCCCTTCCAGCTACGGAACTAAAATATCTCATTTCGTTTCTGAGACATGAAGCCGGGGATTCTTAGGTAAATCACCCTGTATTTCCCAAATTCCTAAAAAACTATCTTTTTGGCCTAAAAGCAAGCTTGAGTTGTCCTACATGAAACCCACAAGTCAAATTTTTACCGACCCTGTACATGGCCCGATACTGAAGTCGATCTCGCTTCCCTTCCAGCTACGGAACTAAAAGATCTCATTTCGTTTCTGAGACATGAAGCCGGGGATTCTTAGGTAAATCACCCTGTATTTCCCAAATTCCTAAAAACTATCTTTTTGGCCTAAAAGCAAGCTTGAGTTGTCCTACATGAAACCCACAAGTCAAATTTTTACCGACCCTGTACATGGCCCGATACTGAAGTCGATCTCGCTTCCCTTCCAGCTACGGAACTAAAATATCTCATTTCGTTTCTGAGACTTGAAGCCGGGGATTCTTAGGTAAATCACCCTGTATTTCCCAAATTCCTAAAAAACTATCTTTTTGGCCTAAAAGCAAGCTTGAGTTGTCCTACAAGAAACCCACAAGTCAAATTTTTACCGACCCTGTACATGGCCCGATACTGAAGTCGATCTCGCTTCCCCTCCAGCTACAGAACTAAAAGATCTCATTTCGTTTCTGAGACATGAAGCCGGGGATTCTTAGGTAAATCACCCTGTATTTCCCAAATTCCTAAAAAACTATCTTTTTGGCCTAAAAGCAAGCTTGAGTTGTCCTACAAGAAACCCACAAGTCAAATTTTTACCGACCCTGTACATGGCCCGATACTGAAGTCGATCTCGCTTCCCCTCCAGCTACGGAACTAAAAGATCTCATTTCGTTTCTGAGACATGAAGCCGGGGATTCTTAGGTAAATCACCCTGTATTTCCCAAATTCCTAAAAAACTATCTTTTTGGCCTAAAAGCAAGCTTGAGTTGTCCTACAAGAAACCCACAAGTCAAATTTTTACCGACCCTGTACATGGCCCGATACTGAAGTCGATCTCGCTTCCCTTCCAGCTACGGAACTAAAATATCTCATTTCGTTTCTGAGACATGAAGCCGGGGATTCTTAGGTAAATCACCCCGTATTTCCCAAATTCCTAAAAACTATCTTTTCGGCCTAAAGGCAAGCTTGAGTTGTCCTACAAAAAACCCACAAGTCAAATTTTTACCGACCCTGTACAGGGTCATTTTTTTAAAATTCCGAATTTTGAATTTATTTTAAAAATATATGCAAAAACATACTGAAATGTTTAAAATATGTGTCTTATGTGAAATTGTCTCAAGTTTTTTATGGTGCTATCAGAATCTGCGTATGTGGTCCCATATACAGAGTGTACTACAAACTCGCATTTTTTTAAATAGAACACCCTGTATTTTATTGCACTACGTAATAGCACTTAAAAAGAGATTCTTAAATATATATACATGTCTTTTTACAGTTTTAATAATATTCACATTTTTATTGTGATTTTAGGATACATTTATTAAATTTCAAAAATCGAGCAGTGTGCCATGGAAAGGATATATAAATATAGCCGAATTTTTGTTTTTATTAACAACTCATAAACATACCTACAACTTCTGAATTGTCATCTCTGTCTTAAACTACTACAACTAACAATGAGTCAAAATAATGTAAAACCAGTAGCAAACTTAATTTTGTGACACTAATGTGATCATTACAATATTAATTTACGAAAATGACAGGCAGACTTATTCTTTGTTTTTACTTTCCATGGCACACTGCTCGATTTTTGAAATTTAATAAATAATTTCCTACAATTACAATAAAAATTTGAATATTATTAAAACTGTAAAACATAAATATCGACATGTATATATATTTGATAATCTCTTTTTAAGTGCTATTACATAGTGCAATAAAATACAGGGTGTTCCATTTAAAAAATGTAAGTCTGTAGTACACCCTGTATACGGGGCCAGATACGCAGATTCTGATAGCACCATAAAAAACTTGGGAAAATTTCACGTAAGACGCATATTTTAAACATATTAATATGTTTTTGCATATATTTTTAAAATAAATTCAAAATTCGGAATTTTAAAAAAATGACCCTGTACATGGCCCGATACTGAAGTCGATCTCGCTTCCCTTCCAGCTACGGAACTAAAATATCTCATTTCGTTTCTGAGACATGAAGCTGGGGATTCTTAGGTAAATCACCCTGTATTTCCCAAATTCCTAAAAACTATCTTTTCGGCCTAAAAGCAAGCTTGAGTTGTCCTACATGAAACCCACAAGTTAAATTTTTGCCGACCCTGTACATGGCCCGATACTGAAGTCGATCTCGCTTCCCTTCCAGCTACGGAACTAAAATATCTCATTTCGTTTCTGAGACATGAAGCCGGGGATTCTTAGGTAAATCACCCTGTATTTCCCAAATTCCTAAAAAACTATCTTTTTGGCCTAAAAGCAAGCTTGAGTTGTCCTACAAGAAACCCACAAGTCAAATTTTTACCGACCCTGTACATGGCCCGATACTGAAGTCGATCTCGCTTCCCTTCCAGCTACGGAACTAAAATATCTCATTTCGTTTCTGAGACATGAAGCCGGGGATTCTTAGGTAAATCACCCTGTATTTCCCAAATTCCTAAAAACTATCTTTTTGGCCTAAAAGCAAACTTGAGTTGTCCTACAAAAAACCCACAAGTCAAATTTTTACCGACCCTGTACATGGCCCGATACTGAAGTCGATCTCGCTTCCCTTCCAGCTACGGAACTAAAATATCTCATTTCGTTTCTGAGACATGAAGCCGGGGATTCTTAGGTAAATCACCCTGTATTTCCCAAATTCCTAAAAACTATCTTTTTGGCCTAAAAGCAAGCTTGAGTTGTCCTACATGAAACCCACAAGTCAAATTTTTACCGACCCTGTACATGGCCCGATACTGAAGTCGATCTCGCTTCCCTTCCAGCTACGGAACTAAAATATCTCATTTCGTTTCTGAGACATGAAGCCGGGGATTCTTAGGTAAATCACCCTGTATTTCCCAAATTCCTAAAAACTATCTTTTTGGCCTAAAAGCAAGCTTGAGTTGTCCTACAAGAAACCCACAAGTCAAATTTTTACCGACCCTGTACATGGCCCGATACTGAAGTCGATCTCGCTTCCCTTCCAGCTACGGAACTAAAATATCTCATTTCGTTTCTGAGACATGAAGCCGGGGATTCTTAGGTAAATCACCCTGTATTTCCCAAATTCCTAAAAACTATCTTTTTGGCCTAAAAGCAAACTTGAGTTGTCCTACATGAAACCCACAAGTCAAATTTTTACCGACCCTGTACATGGCCCGATACTGAAGTCGATCTCGCTTCCCTTCCAGCTACGGAACTAAAATATCTCATTTCGTTTCTGAGACATGAAGCCGGGGATTCTTAGGTAAATCACCCTGTATTTCCCAAATTCCTAAAAACTATCTTTTTGGCCTAAAAGCAAGCTTGAGTTGTCCTACATGAAACCCACAAGTCAAATTTTTACCGACCCTGTACATGGCCCGATACTGAAGTCGATCTCGCTTCCCTTCCAGCTACGGAACTAAAATATCTCATTTCGTTTCTGAGACATGAAGCCGGGGATTCTTAGGTAAATCACCCTGTATTTCCCAAATTCCTAAAAACTATCTTTTTGGCCTAAAAGCAAACTTGAGTTGTCCTACATGAAACCCACAAGTCAAATTTTTACCGACCCTGTACATGGCCCGATACTGAAGTCGATCTCGCTTCCCTTCCAGCTACGGAACTAAAATATCTCATTTCGTTTCTGAGACATGAAGCCGGGGATTCTTAGGTAAATCACCCTGTATTTCCCAAATTCCTAAAAAACTATCTTTTTGGCCTAAAAGCAAGCTTGAGTTGTCCTACATGAAACCCACAAGTCAAATTTTTACCGACCCTGTACATGGCCCGATACTGAAGTCGATCTCGCTTCCCTTCCAGCTACGGAACTAAAATATCTCATTTCGTTTCTGAGACATGAAGCCGGGGATTCTTAGGTAAATCACCCTGTATTTCCCAAATTCCTAAAAACTATCTTTTTGGCCTAAAAGCAAGCTTGAGTTGTCCTACATGAAACCCACAAGTCAAATTTTTACCGACCCTGTACATGGCCCGATACTGAAGTCGATCTCGCTTCCCTTCCAGCTACGGAACTAAAAGATCTCATTTCGTTTCTGAGACATGAAGCCGGGGATTCTTAGGTAAATCACCCTGTATTTCCCAAATTCCTAAAAACTATCTTTTTGGCCTAAAAGCAAGCTTGAGTTGTCCTACATGAAACCCACAAGTCAAATTTTTACCGACCCTGTACATGGCCCGATACTGAAGTCGATCTCGCTTCCCTTCCAGCTACGGAACTAAAAGATCTCATTTCGTTTCTGAGACATGAAGCCGGGGATTCTTAGGTAAATCACCCTGTATTTTCCAAATTCCTAAAAACTATCTTTTTGGCCTAAAAGCAAACTTGAGTTGTCCTACATGAAACCCACAAGTCAAATTTTTACCGACCCTGTACATGGCCCGATACTGAAGTCGATCTCGCTTCCCTTCCAGCTACGGAACTAAAATATCTCATTTCGTTTCTGAGACATGAAGCCGGGGATTCTTAGGTAAATCACCCTGTATTTCCCAAATTCCTAAAAACTATCTTTTTGGCCTAAAAGCAAGCTTGAGTTGTCCTACATGAAACCCACAAGTCAAATTTTTACCGACCCTGTACATGGCCCGATACTGAAGTCGATCTCGCTTCCCTTCCAGCTACGGAACTAAAAGATCTCATTTCGTTTCTGAGACATGAAGCCGGGGATTCTTAGGTAAATCACCCTGTATTTCCCAAATTCCTAAAAACTATCTTTTTGGCCTAAAAGCAAGCTTGAGTTGTCCTACATGAAACCCACAAGTCAAATTTTTACCGACCCTGTACATGGCCCGATACTGAAGTCGATCTCGCTTCCCTTCCAGCTACGGAACTAAAATATCTCATTTCGTTTCTGAGACATGAAGCCGGGGATTCTTAGGTAAATCACCCTGTATTTCCCAAATTCCTAAAAACTATCTTTTTGGCCTAAAAGCAAGCTTGAGTTGTCCTACATGAAACCCACAAGTCAAATTTTTACCGACCCTGTACATGGCCCGATACTGAAGTCGATCTCGCTTCCCCTCCAGCACCAAGTACAAGGTGCAGGCGAGCAAGAGCGGCCCCAACACGTACTTCCTGCAGATGAACGGCACGTTCAAGGAGATCGAGGTGCACCGGATGAGCGACGGCGGCATCCTGCTGTCGGTCGACGGCTCGTCGTTCACGACGTACATGAAGGAGGAGGTCGACCGCTACAGGATAGTGATCGGCAACCAGACGTGCGTGTTCGAGAAGGAGAACGACCCGACCATACTGAGGTCGCCGTCCGCCGGGAAGCTGATCAGCGTCGTCGTCGAGGACGGGGGGCACGTCAGCAAGGGGCAGACATACGCCGAGATCGAGGTGAGCGAAGGTGGGGGCTTCCTCGCGGGGGCGTTGTTCTTGGTTTGGTAAAGAAGTTATAAGACGTTACTTGTTATTTGTAGGCCATCTAACGTTCGTTTAAACGAACATAAAAATTATATCAGGCAAAATCAAATTTCAGAGTCGAAAATATGTGAACACTCTTTTAATAACAATCATAGGATTTTGTGGGATAGTTCCAAACCAATTCTCAAAGAAGAAGTTAGGAAATAGACGAAAAATTAAAGAATCTGCATTTATTCTAGGAAATACGGACAACTGTGTTGCTGAATGTTCAGTGGAATTCAGTAAAATATTATTGCCACTTATTCAAAGAGAAGTTAGTATAAGTAATTAGATAGAACACAGGGTACAATATCAGACAGGTGGCTAGGCTACTGTTTCTGTTGTCATGACATTTTAACCTGAAATTTAATAATCTGTCATTTCACTTTGACATGACACAGGGACCCTTTAAAATAAGGGGACCCAGCATTATACTTTCCAAAGTGAGGCCGTTTCTTTCCCCATTCTAATGGTCTCAATGATGCCAACTATGCAATTTTATTGGAGAATCTATGGATATAACAGGTACTTTGATTGTTAGTAAAAATTAATATGATTTATAAAAATTAGACTTGACAATGTTCTGTCAACAAACACAGAATATGGCAAGTGCCAAATGAATCAAATTTATATTATATTTGAATTTGGCTTCCTGCAATTATTTCCAGGAATTTAAGTAAAGTAAGTTAGTGCTGATTTTGCTTATTTGAGAATTTGTCGCTATTGCACCTTGTTACCAGGTTCCTCAAACCATTTGTAATATTATGTAGGTATAATAGGTACGTACTTGAACTTTCTTCCCTTGTTGAATGTATCTACCCAAAGAACTTTCACAGATTTCGGGATGGACTAATAAGATTAGGTCTTGTACTTAGTTCTAATCATGTAGTTTTTCTCAGTGCTCATTTTTGTAATTTTATTTCTCTCCCAAGGTACCTCACAAACGTAAAATGAACTTATAGTTGTAGATAAAAACTGTTTAAAGAAAGACCTGACTGAAGCTACCTGCTTAATAATTTAATATTTAGGAAATACCATTTTTGTTTTGAACTACTTACTTATACGTAATGCCCACGTAATGGGAATTGCAGGATTACTAAAGGTGAGACAAGAAAAATCTGGTTGCAATTATTGGGACTACTACAGGCGGCCGCATTACCTTTAACTGACTATCTGGAAGTTTGAAAACTTAAAAATTATGAATTATGATGGGAAATATTTTGCCTCCTTTGGAATCTATGGCACTGGCATGTCACATAAAACTTGATGGCAGTTGGACACTGACATATGTAACATAACCTTGTACCAGCCCACTTATGTGGTCTCCTTGGAGATATACAGAAAACAAGGCTTTAAAGAGTCCCTGACATGACAGAATCTTTGAGAAAGGAGGAAGATTTATTCTCCGAAAGCTCAGGAAACAAATTTGTTGAAGATATTTTTTGAGTTACAAGTTCAAAGTTTAGTTCATTTTTTGTTAAGAATTTATTAATTTTCCAGGCAACTTGAAAAAGTTGTCTTTTAACCAGTTTGGTGGCGAAAAACTCAATTAAAATTCAATGGATCTGTTATTGCCACAAATAAATTTTAGAAAATGTGTTATTTGTTATATTGAAAAAAGTGAAATTTTGCGTTTCCAATTTCATTTTTTCTGAAGTTGTTATCACAGGTAGGAAAACGGGCTTTAGATTTGTTCTACAACGTTTCATTTTTGAGAAACCATCGTCAACTTTATTTTTTTAAATACGGAATATGTATGACACGAAATCTTTTTTAAATGTTTTGAGACAATTATACTGAAAATTCCTTTTTTTCCATTAATTTTTTTCTATTGTGGCCCTGTATTTAATAATAAGAAGTGTAAATATTAATCAGTATTGTCAACAATTTAACTTACAGTTTATTTTTACTTCGAAAACTTAATATTTTTAAATACAGCCCTGTCTGGTAAGTATTTTCCTTTGTTGTTAGTATCGCATTCTGTTTTGAAGTAAATTCTTCGCTTTTCCTAATTGTGAGAATAAAGCCTTAAGCCAATGAAACCAATAACTTTTGCCATTTATTAATTGCAACAATGCATTAGTTGGGCCTCTACACTATTTCTGTGACACAAGATAGAACATGCTAATAGGTTAAATTTATCGTCATTTGAAAAAGCACCCTCGATTTCTAATAATACAAATTGAAATTATTAACTAAATGATACAGTGGGAGTTATGACAAATGACAAGGGGTTGGTTTCGTTGTTTCAAAACCTTCTAGGTGGAGGATTTTTATTTATTTTTTATTATCGTAATTTTTAGTATAATTGTCTCAAAACATTTTACAAATATTTCGTGTCATACAATACATCATGGTATTTGCAATGAAAAGTGCTTTCAAAATATGCAAAAAATTCAGGTCCGTATTTAAAAAAATAAAATTGAAGATGGTCTCTCAAAAACAAAAATTAAAATCGAAAACGCAAAATTTGACTTTTTTCAAAATAACTCAAAAACGAAAAAAGATATTAGAAATCTGTCAATCATTTAACTGTTGTTCTATCTCTCACCGTTTGCAAGATCCTCATGCTGTTCATTCTTATCCGGGACACATTATTGTGTAATGCTATATTTTGCATAGGATTCATTCACAAACATTTTTGTACTTTATCGTTTCTAAGCTATAACATTTTGATTAGTATTCCCCACTTAAAAAATCTATTTTTCTTGAAATCGGCTGTGAAGTGTCTCAAAATCGTCATTAAAAGCTCAGAAATCGCCACTGAAGTAGCCCATTATTGTACGATTTTTTCAATAAGTAGGTCTTGGCGAGATGTAAACATCAAACGTCAGACGGGGAGCCATCGCCTGTCAAAAGTGACCAAATATACAAACCCGGCCAACAAAGGCCCATTTAACTTTTCGTACACATTGCGAAATTGTTACCTATAGCAGCGCAATCTTTCAGTAAAAATATTTTTATAAATATTGAATATCAATATCAATCGATTTGTCATGGAGGCTGCACAACAAGCAGCAGTTTGGTTTTTCTGTTGGAAAGAGCCGTGTCTCATCATACTCGTCCTAGGTAGAGCGATCGTCAAAGTCAAGCAACGCCGCACGCAGTCGGTTCATGTATGGGTGATCCCTTATGATTATTTTCATTTTTTTCTGATTTCAAAAAAATATATAATATGTACCTTGGCACTGAAGTTCATTCACTGAAGATTCATTCGCAAACATTTCTGTAGTTTTCCGTTTTTAAGCTATAACATTTTGATTAGTATAACTCGAAAACGGAAACATTTAAAAACTTTCCATACTTTAGTAAATTACACATAAAAAAGGGCTTTAAGGATGTTTTTGCGCCGAGATCGAGGCGAGCGAAAGTGAAGTTTTCATTTCGCAGGCGTTTTTCTTGTTTTATATTGCTTGTTAAAATTCAAAAAATGGATATAAAAAAACCTAGACGGTGTTTTTAGTGGATTTATTGAAGCCTACAAAAGTTTTGTTAATGACTTTGAATACGTTTGCTCGCCCATTCTCAAATAATTAAACCAATAGTGTCACCATGTTTGGCAGAATGTTTCTCATTCTGTATAATTTTTTTCTGTTACTTTAGGTTATGAAGATGGTCATGACACTGCAGGCGAACGAATCGGGAACGATAACTTACATCAAACGTCCCGGCGCGGTGCTAGACGCGGGCTCGATTATAGCGACACTGGAACTCGACGATCCATCTCTGGTAACTAAGGCTGTGCCCTACAAGGGCCCGTTCCCCGAACTCGACGTTTCGCAGCCCGTCATCTCCGAGAAATTGAACCACATACACAACATGTATAAGGCCGTCTTGGAAAACACTTTGGCAGGTAAGGAACTACCAACTACACGCTCTCCTGGTAGTATTCGGGAAAATTTTTGGAAGGCCATAACTCTTCATTTTCTGCACATTAAAAAAATAGTCAGGGGGCTGGCGTCAAAATTTCATGGGCCATTTCAGCATAATTTTTCTTCATTCTGTACGGTAGTTTTTACTTGATAAATAAGTAAGGTTAGTGTCAGCTGGCGCACCCCCATGGCAAAAGGATACTAGGGGACTACGAATCTAGTAAAAAAATATTTTTCGGGTCATTTTAGCAAAGCTGGAAGTTTGAGGATTATTTGTTTATGGTGATTCTTGTTAGAAACTTGTAAGCTGCGCATGTGAGAAAGTTGAAAAAATTCCCGATGATTTCAGCAAAGCTGAAAATTATTTATACAGGGTGAGTTTTTTTTGATGCCCACTATGGGGATCTCGGAAACTAGCAGAGCTAGAACAAAAGTTAAATGGGGAAAGAATTGCAGTTTTGAATGCTCAATCTAATGCCCCTTTTGGATTTTTAAAAAAGTTCATGGCTCACTAGATATTTTGAAAAGAGTGATTTTTTGCTATTTCATCAGATCTCTGTAGCTCCGTTATTTCTGATCATACAGAAAAACTGTAGAGACAAAAATTATAGATAATTTTGGGCTTAATAAGATAATCTTATCCAAGTTTTTATGTTGTTTGTGATTTTTGAGATATGACATAAACTTGTGTTTTTTAAAATGTAAATCATAGTTGGCTGTGGCCTTATAAAATCGGCCATTTTTGAGCTTTCCAAAGATATAATACTCGGCATAGTTATTATAAAAAATAAAAGAGCTATGGCTAATTTTCTGATTTTTTTAAATTTTCTCATAGTCAGCCATGGAATATTTTCATAATTACGTTCTATTTTATAATTAGACAATACTTCAAACTTTCTAATATTTGGTTTTATCTGGAAACAAAATGTAACAAAGTAAAACAAAAATTATCATGATGGAGCTCCACCACATAATTATTTGCCCGTAAGAAATGACCCTAGATCAGCTCTATCCAAATAGTTGGATAGGGAGAAATAGACCTATTTCCTGGCAGTCCCGATCCCCCGATTTGTCTGTTTTGGATTTCTTTTGTGGGGAACAGTACAAAATAAAGTATGAGACAATTGTTGAATTAAGAGCAGCTGTTTTAGAAGCAATTGCCAGTATTGACAGGCGCTCTCTAAGAAAGGCGACAAATTCAGCTTTAAAAAGATGCAATATTTGCATAAATAATAATGATGGACTGTTTTTTTAATTTTTGTTTTATTTTGTTACATTTTTTACCAGCTAAAAACAAAATATTAGAAAGTTTGAAGTATGCCTAATTATAAAATAGAACGTAATTATGCAAATATTCCATGGCTGACTACGTGAAAATTTAAAAAAAAAAATCAGAAAATTAACCATAGCTCTTATTTTTTATAATAACTATGCCGAGTAATATATCTTTGGAAAGCTCAAAAAATGGCTGATTTTATAAGGCCGCAGCCAACTATGATTTACATTTAAAAAAACACAAGTTTATGTCATATCTCAAAAATCACAAACAACATAAAAAATTGGATTAGATTATCTTATTAAGCCCAAAATTATCTACAATTTTTGTCTCTACAGTTTTTCTGTATAATCAGAAATAACGGAGCTACAGAGATCTAATGAAATAGCAAAAATCACTCTTTTCAAAATATATAGTGAGCCATGAACTTTTTTAAAAATCCAAAAGGGGCAATAGATTGAGCATTCAAAACTGCAATTCTTTCCCCATTCAGCCTTTGTTCTAGCTCTGCTAGTTTCCGAGATCCCCATAGTGGGCATAGAAAAAAACTCACCCTGTATAAATAATTTTCAGCTTTGCTAAAACAACCCCAAAGAAAATTTTTTTTCCAGATTCACATGATTCTTTAAATAAGCTTTGAAGCATCAACCTGAAGTGAAAAGATTAACTTTGGTGAAATGACCTGGTCAAATTTGACGCCAGCTCCCAGACTAAAAATACTTTCGTGGTCGTGCCTTTGGGGTCGGAACCCCGCCAGCCAACCTTGACGTGTCCGTCAATTCAAACTTTCAGGTTACTGCCTGCCGGACCCCTACAACGCCCCCCGTCTCAGGGAGGTCATAGAGAAGTTCATGTTGTCGCTAAGGGACCCCAGTCTTCCCCTATTGGAGCTCCAAGAGGTGAGTTTCTCTACAAGCGTCCAGAGTCTGGCTCTGGACTTTTCAACCGGCCAATCGTAGGCCGCGTCAATATGAGAATACTTAAATCTGATTGTTTCATATATTATATTATTTAATCTGTGTCTGATTGTAATAACGGCTGGGAAACGAGCAAAGTGATATTCATTGTCACAGTGAAGTAGGCATCGGGCGTAATACGACGGAATGTCTAGTCATTACACGTATTGCCGGCAACAGGTGTAATAAAATAACTATTACCTTGTTTGACTCAAATTTTGCGTCATTTCAAGGATTGCCCTTGTTAGTCAAACAGAATAATCGGTCGGACGTCGGACCATTGAATGTTACAGCGTCTGACTGCCGTTTGTTCAATCATTTGTTGAAAATTTGTAGAATTTGACTGAACAAACGGCAGTCAGACGCTGTAACGGCCGATTACTCTGTTTGACTAACAAGGGCAAGGGCAATCCTTGAAATGACGCAAAATTTGAGTCAAACAAGGTAATAGTTATTTTATTACAGCTTTTGCCGGCAATACGTGTAATGACTAGACATTCCGCGAAATGACGTATTACTCCCGATGCCTATGACATATATATATATGTATAAGTCTGTACAACAACGTCAACAACCGAAAACCGCGGGCTTTCGATTTAAACCTCCAAATTTCTTTCGACGACGACCGCCTGTGATTGGCCGGTTGAAAAGTCCATAGCCAGACTCTAGACGCTTGTAGTTTCCCTCGCGTCCGCAAACCGGACATCCCTAAACGGAACTCTCTCAGGTTATGGCGTCGATATCGGGCCGCATACCCATGGCGGTGGAGAAGAAGATCCGCCGGTTGATGGCGCTGTACGAACGGAACATCACCAGCGTGCTGGCGCAATTTCCGAGCCAGCAGATAGCGAGCGTGATCGACAGCCACGCGGCCAGCATGCACAGGAGGGCGGAGCGCGACGGTTTCTTCCTGTCGACGGAGAGCATCGTGCAGTTAGTCCAGCGGTAAGTCGATAACGTTGAAGCGGGACCGACACTACAGTGTGTCCCACTTAAGGACTGACATCCGCTGTAAAATTTTTATTTATAGCTCGTTTTTCATAAACTTGTTTTTGTTGGATAGAGCTTCAAAAATGGCATCAAACACATAATTCAAGTGCCTCGTGCGTTAAAGTCATGACCCACTGAGATGGTGTTGTAGTGCTGAAATTTCGAGAAGTACTATTAGGGATTTTTTTAGAGGAAAATTAATGCCACACTCTTATTCAGCATTGTTCGAAACCCAAATGTACCAATTTGCATTGCCGTAGATCTACAGGGAGTTTCAAAATTTTTATTACCACACTTAAGGGCTGACCACCCCCGTAAAATTTTTATTTATAGCTCGATTTTCATAAACTTTTTTTTGTTGGGTAGAGCTTTAAAAATGGCATTAAATGCATAATTCAGGTGCCTCGTGCGTTAAATTCATGGCCCACTGAGACGGTGTTTTAGTGCTGAAATTTCGAGAAGTACTATTACGGATTTTTTAGAGGAAAATTAATGCCGGTTTCTTGTTCAGCGTTGTTGGATACCCCAAACGTAGATACCAATTTGCATTACCATAGCTCCACAGGGTGTTCCAAAAAAATTAAAAGGAAAAGTAAGGCTGGATTGTTATATGCAGTGAGAGGTTCCAAACAAAAACGTACTAATTTGTAATTAATTTTCTTAATTTCTGGTAAGTTGGTCACTAAAATATTCATGAGGAACACATATTCTTTCAAAAGTTTATTAGCGAACAAATTTTTTATTTAATTTAATATCATCAAATACATGAATAAACAATACAACATAACATAAACTCAAATTTCAGTCATTTCAATTAGTCCTCCATTTTCTAATGCAAATTGGTACGTTTGGGTTTCCAACAACGTTGAATAAAAAACTAGCATTAATTTTTCTCTAAAAAAGTCCCTAATAGTACTTCTCGAAATTTCAGCACTAAAACTTTGTCTCAGTGGGCCATGAATGTAATGCACGAGGCACCTGAATTATGCATTTAATGCCATTATTAAAGCTCTATCCAACAACAAAAAAAGTTTATGAAATCGTGCTAAAAATAAAAATTTTACAGGGGTGGTCACCAATTAAGTGGGACACTAAAAATTTTGAAACACCCTGTAGAGCTATGGTAATGCAAATTGGTACGTTTGGGTTTCGAACAACGCTGAATAAGAATCCGGCATTGATTTTCTTCTAAAAAAAATCCCTAATAGTACTTTTCGAAATTTCAGCACTAAAACACCGTCTCAGTGGGCCATGAATTTAAGGCACGAGGTACCTGAATTATACATTTAATGCCATTTTTGAAGCTCTATCCAACAAAAAAAAGTTTATGGAAATCGAGCCATAAATAAAAATTGTACAGGGGTGGTCAGTCCTTAAGTGGGACACACTGTATATTAAAGGCCCGAGCATGACGTCATATTTTGTTGTTGTTTAAGGACTGGAGTGGCACCACTCGACGAAAAAAATGGCGACTTATTATAGGTTATAGGGGGGTATTCTGTGGCTAATGGGATGTCAGTTTCAGACGTTTAAAAAATCCAAAATTTTAAATATCCAGCTTTATTACGATTTGCCTTCTTTTTGCGGTAACGAATTGTCTTTGCGTCCAGCATTTAGCAGTTTCATCCTAATAGCACAGCTTTTATAGGTAGATTTGTTTGTGATAACACGAAATTTCCATGCACATTAATAAAATTGTATGCACACTGCACAGACCATTAGGTGAATTGCAGAAGAATAAACACTATTTTGGAATTATGGGATAATCTGATCAACCAGCTGAAGAAGCGAAAATTCTAGATATTATTTTGGAAGAGTATTTTGTAACGTATGCAAGAATGAAAAAAGAAAATTTTGTTTATAGCTCCAAATCAAACCAATACTCCCCCATATAAAGTAGAAACTGAAAAATCTAATGCGTTTTATGTTTACTTACACTTTACACTACAACTAGACATGAACTTCATTTCAAACCAAAAGGTACCTACCAAATATTCTTGCTTGCTTTTTAGACTCGTTTTTCTTAAGAAAATATATGGAAATATGCCATGTGAACTTGTCAAATTAGAGGGACATAACAAACAAATATTTTATTTTGGATATTAAATTTCTTGTAACAGACACGTTTGCATGTTTTCATTTTATAAAAGATTCTGCAACAATGGTGTTTTAACATTAAACCACCGTGTAAATTTGTTTCGTCGTGTGGCGCCAGTGGCGATCTCTTGAAACAGCGCTATGCACAGGTCTTTACTATAGTGTTGGTCCAGGTTGAAGTGATGATTTTCGATCATACACATTGTTGAAATTTCCCAAATATTTTGCGTACAATGCAAAAACTAATTATTAAATTAAAATACTTATACCGCATCTTAGTATTGAATGCTAATAATTGTAATTCACTATATTTATCTGATTTAATTCGTTTTCATTCCAAAATTAAAAGTTTGAAACTTTTTACATTTACAGGTTTACACAGGCACCTAGAAACTACTTGTATTGTAAAAATGAGATGTCAAAAGTTTAAATTGAATCACTCGATATCCCTTTCGATTTCAGGTACAGAAATGGTATTCGTGGTAGAATGAAGGCTGCCGTTCAGGACATCCTGAAGCAGTACTACGAGGTGGAAAGTCAGTTCCTGCACGGTAAGTTCACGAAATCCAAATATAGTTGAACTCTGACTTTGTGCGTGCGTCAATAAACATGTCCCATGTTACGAAAGAAAATATAGTTTGCAATAGGGTACTTTATAAAATTTTACAAACTTGATGCGGTGAAAATTGCAAAGAAAGTTGAAATTTCAAAATTCTAACCTCAAACCCCCACTTAAGATGTCCCGTGAAACCACAGTTAGTCGAGAAGTGTCTTTTCCACTATACAAAATGGCTTTTCAAAAAGGTCACCATACGATCACTTATAAATCGTTTAAAGAGCACTATTCTGCATAAAGGTGTCATTATTGTTGTATAGCCGCTTATTAAGCAATTATAAATTATCAGGAGAATTTAAATAAGTTATAATAAATAGTAATGCTTTATTATCTCATGAATTTTCTATTTGTAGTCTTCCTTTTTCATTGAATTTATGTCTCAAGTGCCATCTCTCGTTGGACGTTAGATATATTTTCTTTTTTAATTGATTTTTATTAATATCGTTAAACAAACATTTTGCAATAATTTTGGGAACTGGCCCAACACCCAAGTAAATAATAATATAATAAATTAAAAGCTAACCACAAATAATACTTTCTGACTATAAATAAAAAGCAGAAATAGGTAGCTACAATAAGGTATTATTATTATTTATTCCTAAAAACAGGTAAACAAGGCTCAGAATTAGGCCTCTTCAATATGATCCATAGCCCTAAATTCTCCATTTATTAATAACTCGTAATACTTTACCATTACTACAAGATACAAACCTTTGCAGTTTTATCCCACGAGTTTTGGTAGATATGAGCACCCAATTTCGGCAACTTATCGGATTGCCCTTCCACATAATCATTGTCTGTGATTTTACACTGTGAATTTACACTACACAACTAACAACACTATAAAATGTATAAAATTACACAAACGATATAATTATAAAGAACAATATAATAATACTAACTCGAATAGATATCTACTAATGATTTGATTGAGCGGCATACGGAATGACAGCATGATGGTAAGCAGGTTGGCGGGACTTCCATGGGCGGGTGGTGTTGCCACATACACGAATATTTCCACGTTATTGAAGTCTGAATATTTATTGAACGAGTATTGGCGCGTGCAGCATAAACAGACACCATTTTGCAATAGAGGAGTCAATACTCGGAACACATTCGTAATAAAAAAGTATTTATGTGGCAACATTTTTTGTGTGCAATTGCATTAGCTAAAGCCCAAAGGTTGCAATACATTAAATAATAGATATTGATATTCATAGGCAAGCTGAAGACATTTGTTTGAATAGAAAAGTACAATTTGCCTTTGTTCCGCGAATTATTGCAAACGGGCACCAGCAATGTTGCACTGCAATTTCTTATTACAGGCGCAGAAGTTGCCTTGTTTGGCATTCTAGAAAATAAAACTACGAAACTGTCGATTTGAGCCTGAATGAAATTGTGCAACATAAATAAATAAGGGTTAAAAGCCATTGCTTCATTTATTATGTGTTATGTTGGTCATCTACTGTAAACTGAGTACAATAGGGTACTTGACAATAACGTTGCCGGTGCCCGTTTGCAATAATTCGTGGAATAAAGGCAAATTGTAGTTTCCTATTCAAATATCTCCAGCTTGCCTATGAATATCTATTACTTAATGTATTGCAACCTTTAAGCTTTAACTAAAGCAATTGCACACACAAATTTTGTCACATAAAGACCTTTTTTATTACAAATATGTTCCGTATATTGTGGGATTTATTATAGTTTGTTATTGATATTTATTATTATAATACAGTGACCGGCAGAAAGTTGGACACAAATGGAAAACTTTTTTATTATTAATTTCTCAGAAAATTTTATTCTTGATAAAAGTTGGTGCATCATTTCAAACTCAAAACGCACATATCAAAATTTAAATATATCTTTTTGGATACGAGGTAGATTAAAAAATGTCAAAATAAGTCAAGAGTAGAGTACCCTTATTTTTTAAAATAAGGTAAAAAGTTACTTACAAAAGTTGTTTGGAATTAAAGGTGGATGTCAGAGTTAAAGTCACAGCCACCTAGTCAAAAAAAAAAAAAGAAATTTACCTTTTTTTGGTTTTTTTCGACCACCCTGTGTATTACAAAAAAAAAATACCGCAAGCGCAACTCATCATTGGATAACACATGGATTTGCTACTAAACTTTAATTTTGTTCGATTAGCAGCTAGAAATTTAAATTAATCGAAATCAGAGTTTAAAAATATTAAATTTTTGTGTCCAACTTTCTGCCGGTCCCTGTATATTGTTTGCGTAGTTATCATGTTGTTAGGTTAGTTGTGTAGTGTAAGTTATCATGGACAAGAGATTACCTGAAAGGGCAATCCATAATTTGCTGAAATTGGATGCTTTCTGGTAGCACAATTTTTTCTTATAATCTGATATTCGCATCTGCCGAAATTCATGGCATAAAACTGCAAAGATTTGCACCTATGTTGTAGTAATAATAAAGCATTATGAGTTATTAATAAATGGAGAACCTGGGGCTAGGGACCATCTTGAAGGCGCGTTTATAAAGGCGCCATAGTGCTTAGAAGTACTGAGCCCGAATTCCGTACTTAGGCCCCAATACTTTTGACGTCACAAGTGCTTTTCCGCGAAATGTCGAAGAAAGTCTAAAAACTTGCTACTTACGTAAATATATATTTTTTAAATAATCATAGGGTCTTAGGCAAGTGTCCGGGAATTATTTTGTCAAGTTTGTAACATTTCGTCAAGTAGCCTATTTTAGGGCAATCAAAAATATTGCTGAAGTACCCTATCATAAAATCTTACGCGGAAACTTACCTTCTCACGATTACCGAATTTTCCCTTATTTTTTCCTCAGGTTCCTACGACAAATGCGTGGCTATACTGAGGGACAAAAACAAGGACGACATGGAGGCCGTCACCCAGACGCTGTTCTCCCACTGCCAAGTCGCCAAAAAGAATCTGCTCATCACGATGCTAATCGACCACTTATGGTCCAACGAACCCGGTCTGACCGACGAACTCGCCACCGCCCTGACGGAATTGACGTCTCTGAACAGGAGCGAACATTCCAGGGTGGCGCTGAGGGCTAGACAGGTGAGACCAAACGGTTACTCACATTTTTTCCATCGGAGTCTCAAAATCGTCATTAAAAGCTCGGAAATCGGCTGATTTTCATATGATTGTTTTCTATATTTTTTCTATTTTTTTTTTTGAAAGATTTAACGACTATACATTAGATAGGCCTATCTGTCAAACAACAATAATAATATATATTTTTTAAACAGTATCGAATTTATTTTCAATTGCTCCCTTAAAATTAAAAAGCAATTAATGGTTCATTAATTTTAATTTTGGTTAACTTATTTCATTTCCAAAATAACTGTTCTTTCCAACATTATAAATATTAGGTCTCGTAAATAATTGTTTGCAGCTTAACTATGAACTGTCAAAATGAATAAATTTTGAATCTGTCATTGTCATGGCAATCTATGATATTGAACAAATATTGGCCAAACGTGTATTTCTTTATTGGTTACAAAACTTTGGAGATTTTTGTGTTAATTAAACCTGCTAACAAATATAACAGTATACAGTATCTCCGGAGGGACTTATCTATACTTGTAAAAAAAATTATTTTCAATTTTTCGAAAAAAAGTCATTCTTGATAAAAAAAATCTGTCCTTAAAATAAGATTGGTATCGAAAAAGTTAACATTACTTATGCTGGGTGACCAGAAAATTGAAAAACATTAATTAGCATAAGAGTATATGCCTCTATTTGTAGAGATATTAAAAACAGTTATAAAGACAATTTTATTCATTGTGGTAAGTTATATACAGGGTGACCATATTTCGAGTCTATGCATGGGGATCTCGGTTATCTTTAGAGATACGAGGTCGGTTAAATTAGGGCAAAGTTGGGGAATTTGATGCCGAGTAACATGGTAAAAAGAAATTTTGGCTGGCCCTTTTCGTTTCGAAAATAATGCGAAAAAACTGAAAATTGTCGTTTTCGTTTTTATTTTTTTAAACGAAAACGAATGGCGATGGACATTTCTAAGTTAAACATTATTCTGGCACTTTTTTACAGGGAATCTAAATATGACCTCGCATTTTTTTTCTCGCCTCCCTGGACAAAGATATGACGATCAACTTTTATTTTTCTTATGGGCGCCATATTGGATTTTTCAATTTTTTGAAAGAGGATTTTTTTCTGGTTAAAACGATATGTCACACATTATGCTTAACTTTGTTTTTCTTGCCGTAATATCAAATTAATCGTTTTTGCATAGAGTGCCTTGGAAACGTAAGCCCCCTAAGTAACTTACCACGCTGAACAAATTTTCTTTTTTTTTCAGTATCTCTACAAATAGAGGCAGTTTACTCCTATACTTGTAATAATAATAAAGCTGTTTGTTTAAATTAAGTTATTTTTTAAGAATCAGATGTTTGTGAGTAATGTTATTAATTACAAATTTTTCTTTCTTTTTCTTCTGTGTCTATGCAGATGGTGCCCACAGCCTTTTGAGTTAAAAATACCCCTTTTATGCTACTCCAACAAACCCCGAGCAGTCCGGGTATATAACGTCACAAATCAAGGCATGTAGTTAAAAAAAATTAATTATTAACTACGTTATATATTCTCTTAGGTAATTGATAAAAAAGGAACAAACATCTGATTCTTAAAAAATAAATGAATTAAAACAAACCCCTTTATTATTATTGTAAATTGGCCCCACGTTGGGCGCACATTTTCAGTGATTTTCACTGCGAAATGCACAAATTTTAGGAAAAATTTATAGTTGATATGAACTGTCAAAAATTGATAAATTGTCAATCTATCATTGCCGTGGCAATCTGTGATATTGATCGAATATTGGCTAACCGTGCATTTTCTATTAGTTATAAACTTGTATCGTAATGAAAGATCTGGTCCACTGTTGATATTTATCAATGTTTTCTTTCAATTATTAGGTGCTTATTGCCGCACATCAACCGGCCTACGAACTACGCCACAACCAGATGGAAAGCATCTTCTTGTCGGCAGTCGATATGTACGGTCACGAGTTCCACCCTGAAAACCTGCAGAAACTCATCGTTTCCGAGACATCCATCTTCGATATTTTGCACGATTTCTTCTACCACACCAACAGGGCCGTGTCGAGTGCCGCGCTAGAAGTAAGTAAAGAATAGAAATTACAATAGGGAAGTTGACTGTTTTTCAAATTTAGTGCCAGTGGATTCTTTTTACCTTCAACAATAGCGTACTACATGTAATTTGCCATTTTACAGCTTTGTTAGAGAGAAAATCCACTTTTTGTTTTTCCACCAATTTGAGCGATTTTTAAAAATTTATGTCACAATAGTTTTTCCCTATGTAAACGTACTGTGCGATCTCTTCTTCTTCCAACCTGGCTGTAAAGGTTATGCCGTAAATCGCTGTGAAGCAAGTCACAGAGCGATGCCCAGATTGGAATTTCCACTGTCAGGCTGTACGTTTTCGAACTTTTTAATAATATTTATAATTGATTTTTCATAATATAATTTTATATTTAGAATACCTAGTTACTTTTGTGACATGAAAGTAAAATGATTTAGGGCTGGTAAAACTAAAATAAACATAAAGCATCTTTCTAATGTTATACCACGATTAAATCTGACAACTGAGGAAATAAAGGCTTGACGTTCGACAGTCCACACTGTGGACGCGGACACAACAGTATCATAATATTTTACTATTTCGACGGCGAAGAAATACTGAGAATCACCGAAAGGAGTTGTATTTGTGTGTATTTCTTCAAATGCTTTGTTAGCTATTGCACAAATAGGTCCGATAATACTAACAAAATGTTTGTGACTGTGCCCACTCCGCCAGATAAAAAGAAACTGGTTTATTTATTTTATCAGAATCTCTTACTAACACAACGTAGACACGGTGCAAGAATACGTATAATACTGATAAACTTGCACCTGTAAATGATAAATATATACCTAAGGTGTAAACCCAATAGTATATATATGGTTTGTACAAAACAAATTCCGTCATCGTATACGGCATTGGAAAAGACTTGTCATAGGGACGCAGCGTTGCCGTATCGTGATAAATAAAGATATAAACAATAACCGTCGCATTCACCATATTTTTAAACCACAAGCATAAAATGTATTTTATATGATAAACAGTTGTTTCACTCGGTCGCAAATTAAGTATAGCAAAACCTCGAAAAACGTACACCAAGTCGGTAAACAATGCAAAACGCGTGGAAACGTTCACGTGCGCGTCCACGAGGTTATAACTTATAACTCGGGCTCTGGCGGTTGTAAATTCGGCCGTAGCGTTAACAGCGGTACCAACATAATACTAGGCCAAATTCAAATATCAACACACAAAATCACACATGTTTTCATATAAAACGTTGGTAACACAATTTTCGTCATTAATTGTTATTGATGTGCAACGGAATTTGTGTTGTACGAACCATAAAAATTAATCCTTTATACTCCTGCCTTCCTCTTCTTTATTATTGTTTAGACTAGAAGATAATAATAAATAATATGTTTCTACGACATAAGCTAAAAGCTATCATCAAAAACAAAACTGTCCAAAGTTTGGATTTGCTGGTTATGTTGTCCACTGTCAGCTGAAGCTGAAGGATATTTCACAATGTCCAATTATTTTTATTTCTGCTTCTTCTGAGCTAGCGTTCGGCAATTTTCGGGAACTATTGTGACGTAGAAACCCCCGTCGGCAAACCGAATGAAGATTAAAAAATCTTCATTTTATTTTCAAATTATTAATTAATGCAACACTTTTGAGGAAAGTTATATGTGCTAGTTGTGTAATTTGGTGATACTTCATCCGCTGATTAGCATTGTATCTCAAAATTCGATTAGAGGAAACTTCCCTATTGTAATTGCGATGGATTTACAATTTGTTTGGTTTGTTTGTAGGTGTACGTGAGGAGGGCGTACACAAGTTACGAAATCACAACCCTCCAACATCTAGAATTGAGCGGGGAGATACCGTTGGTGCACTTCCAGTTTATGTTGCCGCCGAGCCATCCGAACAGGCTCGCGAAACTTACCGTCGGCGTCGATCCTTCTCAAGGTAAGTCGAACGACGACGGAAGAATCTACGAACGCAACGACCTTTTCCCGTCCCCAGTCGGCGACGCCGAGACCGTCAAGACGGTCGACACGTTCCAGCGCACCGGCTGCATGGCCGCCTTCGACAGCTTCTACCAGTTCGACGAGTACTCGGACGAGATCCTCGACCTGGTCGAGGACTTCGCCAACCCGGCCACCATCTCGGCCAGGGACCTGAACGCGATCGAGTCGGGGTCGGAGTCGCGCGCCAACTCGACGTCGATCAACGTCAGCTACTCGGCCGAGGGCCAGCGGCAGGCGGAGGAGACGACGGCGCGCGAGCCCGTCCACATCCTGCACGTCGGCGTCAAGGACAACGGCGACAAGGACGACCCGAGCCTGAGCAGGATGTTCGGCGGGTTCTGCGCCAAGCACATGGACGAGCTGCTGGCGCGCTGCATCAGAAGGATCACGTTCGGTGAGTCCGTTCGACGATTTTGGGCACGTCCGGACAACCTTCTATCGTTGACTGATATATTATTAAAGACTGCTCACGGCTGTCACGTCTGACACATTTTTGACTCGCCATGCGCTTTCCGGAGATAAAATACAATGCAGAATACATTGTTAGCCATCGGAGCCATCTGTTTTCCAGGACAGGACAAAGCTATAGCCGTGAGAAGTCTTTATAAATACAACAGTGGCTAGCAAATATCTCAGGGGTTTCGCCGAAGTAGAGCTGACCCGGAATCCACACACGGCCAACGCAACTCCTCTCTATGCCTACGCAACTCTCGTTACGTTGTTCGTCGTCAGAGGGCTGTGATCGTAGCGTCCTCAGAGATGGTGTGCAAGCATGAACAAATCAGAGAGAAAATAGCATTAGACAAGGTCTAAGCCTTTTACAAAAGTTAATAAACCACTAGGTTACGATTAATATTTAATATTGACAAATAACGATAAAAATTAAATGTTTAGAACTATACTAAACTAAGGGGAACTATGCATAGCTTTTAAATTTTATAGATAATATTAATTAACTGACCAGAATAGCAAAATATTTAATATTTTAATTAAAAGAAAAAAATATGAGAATGGTCCAGCCCGAATTTTGAAATCTATGAAATTTCCAAATCAAATTTAACGCGAAAAGTTTATTTGAGACTTGAACGGTAAGTACAGAATTTAAGAAAGCTGATAAAACTGCAGTCAATAGGAATTTACTAGAAAACTGAATTTATGGGTGTCAGATTTATCTGAGTGGCTCCGTACTACAGAATCGAGACCGAAAAATAAGAAAGTAACGTGTGACTAATGTGACCAAAACTTCAAAATATTCAACCAGAAAACAACCGCAAGATGGTGGGTATTCAAAGAAGGACAGTGCTATGTTTTTGAGTTAAAGAAGGCCGGGGCCTTGGACGAAATGTGTCCTTCAAAAAAAAAAATAGCACGTCAAAAAAAATGCTACAGGTGAGTAGTAAAGTCGCTGAATTAAGCAAAAATCAAAAGAAATTACTCACCTGTAGGGTTTTCCAGGAGAAACAGCCACCACCTGCTCGCTGTGTCCTGCGCTTCATCAGCTACGCAAGGCAAGCGTCGTTGCCTCGCGATGCCGTGAACATAGAAAAACAAAAAAACCCAAAAATATTAGTCACACCAAGTCAATCCCCGATATAAAAATACAAAACCACTCAAACAAATCACCGATGGTAAAAATTGAGCGAGATGAATGCCGAAAAATCGAAAATTTCTCTCAAACTCTCTGTAAAAATGGAACCCTCCCGGCTGGTGGCCGGCAGGACCTACGTCATCTGTCCGCTCTCGACCAATCCGGTTTCAGCACGGAACATATTTAATAAACTAAATAGTGTTTATGTTCAAATTATGCATCAAAAGAACCGAAAAATCGAGTAATTCATAATACAGATTTTTAATTACATACCTGCTGATAGGTAAACACACACTTGAATTTTCGCATTTTGAATCTGCACAGGGTTCGAGGCTAGGCGGAAGTATGCAGTAATGGACCATATGACGCGTGAAAATTTGAAATAATTTAAGTTTTAAAATTTGAAAAAGTCATAATAAAATTGAATACAGTATTGTAAATGAATTGAAACTGTACGAAAAATAAACTAGTTATTAAGTATGAGATATACAGGGTGTCCAACTTTATAACTGTACAAATTCGTAAATCTTCATTTTTGGAGACAAAAGCCTAAACTTTTTTTTGTTTGAAAGGCCTTCAAAAACCGCTTCTTTTGACCTTCCTGCCATTTTCAAAATGCAAATCCAGGGCCGACCCCACAGCGTTAATCAGAGCACCCCAAAACCCCTATATACTAAATTTGAATAAAAAATATACAGGGAGTTCCATTCTGCACGGTGTCAAAGTTGAGCAAAATAGGAATTTTAAAGGCATCTGCCAAATCCAGGGCCGGCTAGCATTTTTTTATACCCTCAATTTTCTCGAAAACCCTTTAGCGATTTTTTTATTTAAAAACTGACCCCACAGCGTTAATCAGAACACCCCAAAACCCCTATATACCAAATTTGAATAAAAAATATACAGGGAGTTCTATTCTGCATGGTGTCAAATTTGTGCCATGGAATCCCCTCAAAACAGTTGAATGGCCAATAGAACCACTCAAGGTGATGGTGTGCAAAAGTCCAATACAAAATATACAGAGTATTCCTATCTGTGCCATCTCAAATTACTGAATTTTTGGGACTTTATACGGGTCAAAAATCGAGTACATCAATGCCGCTCCACAAACTATAAACGAACTAAATCTAAAAAATACAGAAGCCTGTCAGTCAGTATGTCCATATCAGGTGGATGGTGTGCCACAACAGGAAACGCCCAGAAAATGTATCATCTTAGACAGTGACTTTGTTGAGAAAGGTCGAATAATTTAAATTGTTTTTATTTGTTAGTTGGCATTTTGTAAAAGAATACATTACTTTTGTGTTTATCAATATTTTTTCAATGATTCCTGAGTACTCTTGATCCGTATAAGTTTCATAAAATTTCAGAATTTTGAGACGGCTCAGAGAAAAATACCCTGTATATTTTTGTAGTAAATCTTTTCACATCAACATTTTGAGTGGTCCTGTTGACCATTTGACTGTTTTGCAGGGATTCCATGGCACACTTGACTCGCCAGATGTCTTCAAAATTACTCTCTCAACTTTGATACCCTAGAGAATGGAACTCCCTGTATATTTTTTGCTCAAATTTGGTACATGGGGGTTTTGGGGTGTTCTGATTAACACTGTGAGGTCAAATTTTAAATAAAAAAATCGCTAAATGGTTTTCGTGAAAATCGGGGGTATAAAAAAATCGCAGCCGACTCTGGATTTGCATTTTGAAAATGACAGAAAGGTCAAAAGACGCGGTTTTTGAAAGCCTTTCAAACAAAAAAAAGTTTAGGCGATTATCTCCAAAAATGAAGATTTTACGGATTTGTACAGTTTTAAAGTTGGACACCCTGTATGTTTGAAAATAATGACTTTATAACAAAATATAAAAACGAGTATCGGATTTTGAAATGGAAAAATCCGTTACAATGTTTATTCAAAATTGTGTATATCACATTACTCTATTTTGATAGGCAGTCATATTACCTTTATTATTTTCAGCTGTTTTGAAACACAAGCAGTTCCCCAAGTTCTTCACATACAGAGCACGCGATGGATTCGTTGAAGACAAAATCTACAGGAATCTAGAACCGGCCTGTGCGTTCCAGCTGGAAATCGACAGAATGCGCTCCTACAACCTCGAGTGTCTACCCACATCGAATCAAAAGATGCACCTGTATCTTGGAAAAGCAAAGGTGAATACTTTCTTAATGTTTTTCTCCTAATAGCAAAAATCACTCTTTTCAAAATATCTAGTGAGGCATGAACTTTTTTAAAAATCCAAAAGGGGCATTAGATTGAGCATTCAAAACTGCAATTTATTCCCCATTTAACCTTTGTTCTAGCTCTGCTAGTTTCCGAGATCCCCATAGTGGTCATCGAAAAAAACTCACCCTGTCTAGTAGAATGTATTTTCAAACTCTACTTTCAATCCATATAGTCCAAGAGCCGGCCGCATGATTTCAGCTCTCATAAGCTTATAGAATAAGATGTTATGTAAAATGTAGATAGTATATTTCTTTACTTGAAGCCAGTAGGTTGCCTCAGATAATATAGGGCCGATCATTGTTATTTAAAGAAGTTGTGGATAATTTAAATTTTTTTAATAGGTACAACCCGTCCCACGAACATATTTACTACTTTTTCGCAAAAGTCTTTGACAAATTCGAAAAGTGCCGTTCTAAAAATCAAAGAAGATGGTACATTTTTTAATTGGGTCTTGTACTTTCCTCCAGTACTAAAAGAAACCTCGAAAATCCGATATTTAACCAAATTTCCCGACTCCCGATTTTCAAGTTTCGAGAAATGGGACGGCTGTAGAATTAGAGAAATTGACGGGAAATCCTGAGGAACCACTCTTAGAAATTTCGTGTTTTTTCTCATTTTTTTATTTTTTGGGGGCTCCGGAAACATCTGCACTGCACCTGAAGACTTGAGGGAAGCTTTAAAAATTCTGAAGCCAGAGCCCCAAGCCGAAATAACTTAGCTGTAGCTCGGCGAAAAAAGGCAATTTTAGGTGGCGGGAAATGCCGGCCGTAAAAAAGATGCGTCTCACCTGTGTTGGTCGTTTTTTTCGCCGAAAATCCTTAATAACTGGAAAACGAGAAATATTTACCCGAAAAAGTTTCTTTAAATATGTTGACCCGTTCTCTGGCCATCTCGCCGTACCGTCAAATCTCCCGCGTTTGAAAAAATTTTTTCCTGTGCATCAAGCGGTATATGACACTGGCTGTATAGCGGAACTTCGCACACAACTCGCGTCCCCAAGGTCCAGACTTGCCCCTGTCTTTCGAGCCGTATTTAACAGCGGAGGTTTTTCGGGGCCCCGAAAATACGCCTATCGGATTTCTAAAGGAACAAGATACTCTTTTTTATTGTTGCTCCATGGGTCTTCTTTCCGATGGTACCTATTTTGTTCTATAATCATAGGAGAGTAGATTTGCCTAAAATTTGACTGCAACTTCTTCAGCGGAGCATTTTCGGGGCCCAGAAAATACGCCTATCGGATTTCTAAAGGACCAAGGGACCCTTTTTTTATTGTTGCTCCATGGGCCTTCTTTCCGATGGTACCTATCTTGTTATACGAGCCCCGTCCCATATTAGTTGGCCCAGCTCGCTAAAAACTATAATTCGGTATTTTAATCCTAAACCAGGATTCGTAAATTTACTAAAACATTATTTATTACTTACATTTGGCGAGTTTTATATTATTTTACACATTTTCTAAATAATTCCATTGTAAGCAAAGAAACATTATTTAGAATGTATTTTAGAGTACATGCAGAGCCAATGTATTAAAAATTTAATATCAATATGGCTTTGAAATAAACAAACTCATTGTGACAACTAATTTCATTTAACATTTGTAAGTCATTCAGTAGTCTCATACACCCAGTGTCAAGTTAATATTACTCTTAAAAAATTATTAAAATGACGCGAGGAAAGGCGGTTAGTGAGGATGTACGGAAGATAATCATTTCTTTGTCACAATCGGGAAAATCGGCATCAGAAATTGGTAATATTGTCAATTTATCTCGATATACCGTTCGAAAGATCATACAGTTATATAAAATAACAACCTCTATCACCCAAAAGCAAAAAACTGGAAGAAAGCGTAGAGTTGCTGATATCAACAAAAGAGCTTTAAGAAGAATACTTGTTAAAAACCACCGATCCAATTATGGAGAAATAAGTATATTATGGAATACTGCAACTGGGAAGAAGTTTTCTAGAACAACATGCCACAGGGTTGCTATGGAATTGGGTTTTATAGTTTACAAGGTAGGTTTAAAGTTTATTTGTATCTACAGTTTTAAATCATTTTTATGAGTACTCTTTTAGGCAAAAGAAAAACCATTACTCACTGGCGCACAGAAAAAAACTAGGTTGTTATTGGTGAAACAATACAGACACTGGTCTCAGGAACAATGGGATTCAGTTCACTGGAGTTGACGAATCCAGATTTGAAGTGTGTGTAGGTGATAGCCGGAGTAGAGTAATAAGAAAGAAAGAGGAGGCGTATCATTCAGGCTGTGTGAAAAGAAAAATAAAATTTCCTGCATTCGGTAATGGTTTGGGGATCCATGTCTGCTAAAGGAGTATGCAGCCTGCATTTTGTAGAAGGTATCGTGAATGCCGAAAGATACATTTATATTCTGGAAACATACCTAAAACCTACTTTAGAGGAATGCCGAAGAACTGGACTTGAATTTATTTTTCAACAAGATGGCGCTGCGTGCCATACAGCAAAACGGGTTAGAAACTGGCTGTTGGAAAACAATATTCTGCTTTTACCATGGGTATCCAGTAGCCCAGATTTGTCCCCAATTGAAACTTTATGGCATATCATGAAGAAAAAATTACGATTATCACCTGCGAGGACCATACCAGAATTAAGAGCGAGACTACAAAATATATGGGATAGTTTTGCCCCAAATGATTTCCAGGAGTTAGCCAATACCATGTCTAGACGTGTTCAAGCTGTTATAAGTAGAAAAGGTGACGTAACTCAGTGGTAGCATTAGTTAAGTAGTAGAGTGCCTTATTATCTAGGGCCAAAACTTTGCATTGGATACTACTGTTCTTATTTTTTGTTACTTTATCTAGTAAAATAATACTGTTTTGTGTATTTCGATGTTTATTTGTTACCGATTTGACTAAAAGAAACCATTATTTCCTTATATTTTATTTTTATTCGAGTATATTCAAGAATTGCCACATTTAGATTGACTGGGCCAACTAATATGGGACGGGGCTCGTATAATCATATGAGAGTAGATTTGCCTAAAAATTGACCGCAACTTCTTTAAATAATAATGATCGGGCCCATATTATCTGAGACAACCTACTTGCTTCAAGTAAAGAAATATACTGTACATTTTGCACATCTTATTCTATAAGCTTATGAGAGTTGAAGTCATGCGGCCGGCTCTCGTACTAATATTGAGGGGATGTGATCTCTCTACAGGTGGCCCCGGGCAAGGAGGTGACGGACTACCGCTTCTTCATCAGGAGCATCATCCGCCACTCGGACCTCATCACCAAGGAGGCGTCGTTCGAGTACCTCCAGAACGAGGGCGAGCGCGTCCTGCTCGAGGCGATGGACGAGCTCGAGATCGCGTTCTCGCACCCGCAGTCGAAGCGCACCGACTGCAACCACATCTTCCTCAACTTCATACCGACCGTGATCATGGACCCGGCCAAGATCGAGGAGGCGGTGACGAGCATGGTGATGCGGTACGGGCCCCGGCTGTGGAAGCTGCGCGTCCTCCAGGCCGAGATCAAGCTGGTGATACGGGCGTCGCCCAACTCGGCGACGACGCCGATACGGATATGCATCGCCAACGACAGCGGCTACTACCTGGACCTGAACATGTACACGGAGGTGGTGGACGCGGAGACCGGCGAAATTCGGTGAGCGACTCGACTATTTTGGCATTTATCGTATAGAATAGAATAGTGTTTATTGGTGCTACCAAATACAAGATTTTTACACAAGTCAACAATAGTCGAAAGTACAATATCCAATCTATGATACGAGACTAAGAAACAACACAGAGTGGAACTTACACAAATATCATTATTTCATTTTAACTACACATTAAAATATAAACTTATACACTCCATTTAAATATGACTACAACACATCCCAAGCAGCATTTTTAGTCGCCGTTACGTTCCGGCGACTTTTGTTTGCAACTTTAAAGTTGTGATTAAAACTGATAGGAACGTAATTACTACGTTCCTATTACGTCCCTGCGACCAAAATGGGGAACATTTTGAGGGTGATAGATACGTATCGGCGATTATAGCAACTTACACCGCTACGACGCGCTTACGTTCCGGCAACGTGGTGGAGACGTAGCAGCGTGGTCACCGCTACTTTGTTGGATTTGTTTGCTTCTTTACATTCGTGTCTTCGCTTTGTCTTTGTCTAAATAATTAAAAAGTCTTCTAGCCCAGCATCTTCCGTCATTTTTCAATAACCGTGGAAAATGGAAGTACCTAATATTTATTTTTAACTTATATCTATGAATAATGGTAGGTATAAGAAAGGTATTAATTTGCTGATTTATTTCTCGTTGCTAGATTCAAGAAACTAAAACGATTGAAAATTTTCTGTCAAATATGATATTGATAGATTGAAAAGTATCAACGCGCCCTCTCAAAATGCATGTTTTAACACTTTTTTATCGGGAGGATAAATTACAAAAATGTGCGAAATTACCTAAAAATGCTGAAAAATGCTTTTTTAATATTTCTATAAGTTATACGAGTTCATTTTTGCTCAATTTTCTCTTTTTTGGGACAATTTTGAAGAAATAACTATTTCAGTACCAAAGGAAATTGACATTTGATATTAATGGCGTCTATCATTTTATTAGAAAATATGGCGTAATTTTCAGTAATTACTTCTAAGTATTATTTACCTTAAAATGGGTGTTTGAAGGCTTTGCCACTTAACTGGTAGTAACGGCAACTAGACTTTTTTCACTTTAAGGTAATTCCTACCTTTAAGACGAAAATTAGTTTTAGATATTTTAAACTCTAAAGTCCCAATTACTTACTACAAGAGAACTTCAAAGTTTCAGAAACCTCGTTTAAGTTCCTAATGCTACTACTATAAGTCTCATTTGGAACTTTAACCTATAATTTTTATATGAGAGTGTTATTTTCAGCATGTATGTTTTGTGCTATATTTCGAAATGTTGATATTTAAAATTGTAGCCACTCAAGAGAAGCGTTTTGAAATTTTGTATTGAAGACAAGTGTTCGGGTTTCGATTCGTTTCATCCAACTGCTGCTTTAATTTTCTATAAAATATGAATGTGTGTCTATAATTTTTCTTCTTTCTAATGGCCGACACATTCATCACTTCGCAAAAACGACCCAATCCTTCAAACGATTGTAGGGAACTAAATGTGGTTTCCATTTTGGTCCCTATAGAAGTGACAGTTACTTTAAAGTTTTTTTTTTTTTTAATAATTGGAACTTTCTAGTAATTTTAAAATGGAGTGAGAAGTAAAACTTACCATACAGTAGTTTTCTATAGTAGCGGAAAAGTTAATTTCACTTTAAATATGACTATATAGTTCCGTAACTTTGGAGGTATTTCTAAAGTCGCTAAGATGTAGAAGTTACTTTCACCATTACCATAAAGTAACGAAAACTTTAAAGTAAACTTTAAAGTAACAAGTAACACAACAAAGTAATTGTGACCATTGAAAATAACTTTAGAGTTAACATGACTTTAACGTAATTTTGCATAGTAACAATTCCGTTCCAGATACTTCAAAAACTACTTAGAAGTACTGAAACCATAAAGCTCCAACTTGTAGTAATAATTACTACGTAATTACTCATACTTTCTCAATATAAGTAATAAAAACTAATAAGTCTATTTTTAAGTAATAATTACGTAATAACCACTTATTCAAAGTTCCCATCTCAGTTACCACTACTTTAATGCTGCTTGGGATATAAAATCAGTCTGTCAACATGCCATCAAAGGCTGCTCTTATACAATTCATTCACCGAGTAGAAAGCTCTGCTCAACAGATACCTTTTAACAATCTTTGAAAATCTATTTAAAGGTGTTGTTTTTACAGTACCAGGCAACAAATTGTAAATCACAGGACCATAATAAGAGACTCCATTCCTAGTCTTATATATTCTATGAGATTCAACATAAATATTTGATTTGTTTCGTGTATCATAAGCATGTATACCCTCACGTGTATCGTAAGTGGGAGAGTTTTTATGAACATACATTAAGCACTGGAAAATATAAAGGCAAGGCACCGTAAGAATTCCTAGTTTTATGTAGGATTACTACTCCTTTTGCTCTCGCATGATGGCTTTGAACACAAGTGGTGTGATCGTCGAAAAAATCTGAACGAGGGGAAGAAAAATCGCGGAAATGACTCCCTCGATTGACAACAACAAACACAACAAAAATTACTGTACCACGAGCCGGGTCACGGAAATTTGTTCAAAAAACATCTGTTCGAAAAATCATTTATTCGAAAAACATCGGTTCGAAAAAACATCTGTTCGAAAAACATTTATTCGAAAAAAATTGTTCGAAAAACCCTTGTTCGAAAAACATCTGTTTGAAAAACATCTGTTCAAAAAACATTTATTCGAAACACAATGGGGTAGTTGCGCTTAGTTAAAATCAAAGTGGAAATCTCTTTTTTAGAACAAAAAAAAACATTTTTATTTCCCATAATTTAAGTTTCAATCAAATATAGTTGGCAACAAAGCCGTTATTGCATTTTAAAACATAATTTTTCAACATTGACGTCATCAAGCGGTAACTAGGAATTTTCGTATAGTTGCACCTTCAGGTTGGTAGCGACGCGTCATCAGCGCATGCGTCTGTCCTCTAATAATAGTAGCTTTATTTGCGGAGCAGTTCGGAACAGTTCTGAACCAGTAACTATCAATGTGATTGGTGTCATTAGTTGTCAGCCTAACCTTGATTTTTGTAGTTGTCCGTTTGTATTTTTCAAGCAGCTGAGGTGATAACGCAATTTTTTGATGGTGATTTTTATCATTTATTGTGTTTAAAAATTAAAATGGTAGGTGGATATTCAGAGACAAAATCCGATAATTTACCATTTATAGATGCTTTTATGCATATTACTATACAAAATAAATTCATATTTTCCTGTTACCTCCAAAGAGAAAGAGAAATAGGTAATAAAATGCTGGCTTACGTTTTTAAATAGTATAACTGGCTTATCCGCAAATAAATAAGTAAGTATGAAGCCAAAATATTTTCAATGAAGAAAGTTCAGGCATAATTTCACAAAAAACTCCATAAAACCTCGAAAATCACATGATAAACGCCGAAACCGATTGACACGAGAAGACAAAATTTATAGTTTAGAAACAGAAAACCCAAGATTGTTGACAATCCCACCAACATTGTGAATTAAAAATCACTAGCTTGAGCGCCACTTTCAAATAGCCGCTTGATGACGTCACGTAAATAGAAAAACATTTTTTTTATTTAGCTTAAATAAACTCGAAATGAAAAAAACAAAAATACGTGTCTAGTATTTGTGTTCCTGGTTTTCATTTTCATTGTCATTAAAAAGAGTGCAACTTCCCCATTATTCGAAAAACATCTGTTCAAAAAACATTTGTTTCATTTAATTAGATGCAAGGAACACTTTGTTAAAGCACCTCTCTCCAATATTACCCTTATTAAAAGCATTATATTTAAGGTGACATCTCACAAAAGGGTGGGAGAAGACTATAATGTTACATATCTTTGAAAACTTAGGATCCTTTCCGACAATGTGAAAGCCTGGCCGTAATAACGCGGTCTGGCAGCACATGTATGTACAGACTGAGTCATTTTCGATTCTTTTATGGGGTATCTCCGTTATTTGTATAGATAGAAAAAAAAACAAGGTAGGTGTTCATGAGTTAATTTTTTGAGATATTTACGATCCTCAAAACAGATCTCTGATATCTCCAATACTTTAGAAGATACAGGGCGTTTTTGAAATTTTTGCAATTATCATAGCTCATTTGTTTTTAAACCAATATATTTCGTTGAAAACGCTTTATACGCACTTTTTTACGTAGAATCCATTGGAGTAAACAGTTTTTCTAAAAAATAGTTATTTTACCTACCAAGGCACTGAAGTTCAACTTAATAATTCAACTTCAGTGCCTTGGTACATAAACAACTATTTTATAGAAAAACTGTTTACTCCAATGGATTCTACGTAAAAAAGTGCGTATAAAGCGTTTTCAACGAAATATATAGGTTTAAAAACAAATGAGCTATGATAATTGCAAAAACGCTCTGTATCTCCTAAAGTATTGGAGATATCAGAGATCTGTTTTGAGCATCGTAAATATCTCAAAAAATTAACTCATGAACACCTACATTGTTTTTTTCTATCTATACAAATAACGCAGATACCCCATAAAACCATCGAAAATGACTAAGTCTGTACTGTGACAGAGGGTTGCTACTGCACTGGAAAACCTGGAAAACCGGGAAATGTCAGGGAATTTCAAAGTGTTCAAAATTGTCATGGAATTGTCAGGGAATTTTGTGAAAATTCCTAAATGTCAGCAAAAAATACTTGCCATTTCTGGAAATGTTTCTTGGTTTCCGGCCTGCAAAACGCTATAGAAAATATTTAATTCGGTCTTCTATTTGTGTAGTAGGCCAAGTGTTCCAAGACCACGCGCCTGCGTCTGCTTATCAGAGGGCAGGCGCTCAAAGACCACGTGCGCACCGGTAGATCGCGAATACAGTTTCTATTTTTGCTGAAATATAGACTTATGTCAGAGAATATAAAACAACCAGCAGTATAACTTACTCTTGAGAAATCACCCGCAAATTCAATGACCTTGAGCCATATTGGGGGAATAGAAATCAGAGGTGTAGTCGGGAAAATCAATTCAGAAATACAGAGTAGTATTAGTAAAGTATATAGTGTGTGGTAAGCACAAGCAGCTTTCTCTTTCCTGGGATTCTTTATTTAAAGATACTAGCACAAAGCACAATTTACAAAAAAAACACACTCCACGGCACTGTAATATCTCTCATACAGCCTAAGAAGGAATTTTTATTTTTTTATTTTGTTTTTGTAACAAGTACTTATAATATAAGGAATATATTATGACCTTTGTTTTTTTTTTTTTAAAATATTGGCCATTCATTACCTACCTTACAAAAATCACTTAAAATTGTCTGGAAAAAAACTGTAAAATGTCATGGAATACCTGTAAATGTCAGGGAATTTTATCGATCAACCAAAGTAGCAACCCTGTGTGACACCTGCTTGAATAAGAGCCCTCTCGATTTGTAGCTTCTTTGGAATCGGCCAGAGGAGTAGGTTTGAAATGTGAAAGCCTGGCCGTAAGAACGCAGTCTGGCAGCACAATATGCACTGCAACATTGCTTGAATAAGAATAAGAGGCATCTCGATTTGTAGCCCCTTTGGAAGCAAAATATACAGGGTGTCTCAAAAACTGTGACTAACTTGCAGTCCAAATATACAGGGTGTCTAAAAAAATGTTTTTATACAACCTGTATATTTTGTGTTGCAAAAACTGTGACTCTCAATAGCGGCCAAACCTACTCCTCTGACGGATTCCAAAGAAGCTACAAATCGAGATGCCTTTTATTCAAGCAGTGTTGTAGTACATATCCCAACTTTTCAAAGATATGTTACATTATTGGAGTATTGTGAGGGTGAGAATTATTATTATTATTATAGTATTCTCTTACTCTGTTGCGAGATGTTTTTCTGTTTTCCTAGTTGGCATAGAATAAGGAACTATCTCTTATTAAATTAAACAAATCTTTTCTTCGAACAAATGGTTTTTCGAAAAAATGATTTTTCGAGCAGATGTTTTTTGAACAGATGTTTTTTCGAATAGATGTTTTTCGAACAAATTATTTTTCGAACAGATGTTTTCGAACAAAATTCCACGACCCACTACGAGCCTTGTCTCAGTGAAGTTGGCCCAATCTAATAAAAATATGTTTTTTGAAGAAATTTATCGTGTTAACAGAAAATTTATTAAAATCAACACATTTTTCTAATTATATAGGAAGCGTTTATTAACTTTTGGTATATAATTAAATTAAACTATATTTCAACTAGGAAATAATTTTTTTTTAAGAAATTCCTAATATTGTTAATAAACACAAAATCGACACAAATTAAATAGAAAATTACCACTGCGCTACATCGCCTTTTCGACTTATTACTGCCTCGATACGTCTCAACATAATGTTAACTAATGTTTGGCAATCATCTGGAGTTAAACTATTCCAAATTTCTCGGAGACGAGCATGCAATTCTGGAACAGTTCTTGTGGGTTGTGATCGCAAGTTCTTCTTCATTATTCATGCCTTAATGTTTCAATCGGCGAAAGATCTGGACTACTACTAGCCATCCATTTTAAAAGCGAAATATTGTTTTCTAACATCCAATCTTTCACTTTTTTAGCCGCATGACAAGAGGCGCCATCTTGTTGGAAGATACATTCAATATTTTGCAAACGCAGTTCTTCAATTTTTAGTTTCAAATTATTTTGAAGGACGTTAATGATGCCATCTACAAAGTGTAATTTTCCGACCCCTCTAGCTGACATGGATCCCCAAATCATCACGGAGGACGGAAACTTAACTTTCTTCTTAAGGCAGTCCGTGTGAGACACTTCCCCTTTAGTTCTAATGACTCGGCTTCGTCTATCACCAACACAAACTTCAAATCTAGCCTCATCACTCCGTATAATTGAGTTCCATTGATGCTGAGACCAAGCTCTGTGCTCTTTTGCCCGCAAAAGTCTATTTTTCTTCTGCATCTTTGTTAGGAAAGGCTTTTCTTTTGCCTACAGTTTGTAAAATTGAAAACGGGAAAAAATCCGAAAGAGTTTGGGCTTACCTTGTAAGTTTTAAACTTAAACCCTAGTTTTTGGGCAGCCCTGTGACAAGTTGCCCTTGAAATGCATTTCCATAATGAGGTTGTTGCACTAAGTTAAAATAAAGGTGTAAACTCTTTTCTAAGCGAGAAAACTATTTTTTCTTCCTTTCAAGTTTTATTCAAATACAATTTGTAACAAAGCCGCTATTGTATTTTAAAATATAAGTTTCCAACAGTGACGTCATTAAGCGGCTTTCTAGGTATTTTAGTATTGTTTCGTCGACAAATTGGTAGTTGCAGTCAGTAAAACGTCATTCAGGACAGTTGTCAGCTTGTATGTACGTTTTTTGGTTCGTATTTTTCAAGAATTCCCAGAAATCTCATGAAATGTTTATAATTTATTTTTTTCCACAAAAATCATAAGTTTTTTGCCAACGGAACCAGATAACCATTGTTGCTGAAAGAAGCACCAACATTTTGAACTAAAAATAACTAATTTTTCAAAAAGCCACTTGATGACGTCGCATAAACAGAAAATAATTATTTCTCGACTTAAATAAACTCAAAACGAAAAATCCAAAAATACGGGGCCGATATTTTTGTTCATAGATTTCATTTTTATAATAACAAAACTATGTGCAACTTCCCCATTAGTTCGAAGATTTTGCATGATAATCCTTCACAGAGCCGTTAAAGTTGTATCAGAATAATGTGGCCGACTTCCATTTCTCTGTTTCTGAGCAATGGATCCAGTAGTTCTGTAAAGTTTAATAATATTTCGCACTGTATATCGTGATAAATTAACAATGTCTGCGATTTGCGTAGCAGATTTGCCTTTTGAATGAAACAGAATTATAACATTCCTTATTTCTTCAGAAACATCCTTACCACGAGACATTTTTATTTGTCAACAACAATGAATGCACAAATATGTTGTGAAATGTCACTAATGCCTTGTTTAAACTTATGTGATTTATTTAAGAGCCGCCTACTAAACTTGTAGAAACCAGGGACCCTTTTAAAGGGTCCCTGGTAGAAACAGACTATCTAACTTAAGCTGTTTTCGTCGTGTATTTTGTTACAATCAAATTATTATACAAAACAACCAACTGAACGCTAAATATATCTAAAAATGTTTTTAAACATTCTCTAAAATTTGTAAAGAAACAAAAAAAAATTGGACATTTTCAAAAACTTCTGCTTCAACATGCTATAAATTCATAAATTTGATTTTTGAATGGTTGCGCCAACTTCACTAAGACAGGACTCGTACATTAACTTTTACTTTATGTTACTGTCATCCTTGTTATTGTAAAATAAGCTAAAGAGGTTGGAGATCAGAGACATAACAATTATGCAAGTTTCAACTTACATTTATATGTATATAATAAACTGACAACTACTGTCTAATATTGCAAGACTGACCCTCTACTTTTTATGATTTTCCTCAATAATTTTCAATCGACATTACTTTGATCTCAAAGTATGTTAATTAATTATGCACATGACACAAATGTTATATTGAAAGCAAATAATCTTAACGGAATTACGGATATTAGAATTTGTCAATTTAATGGATTATCAAATAGTAGAATTACGTTTAGCACGCTATCCATCTTAAGGATAGAAACTCGAAACACCTATTCGTCTTTTCTGCAGAATCTTTTAACACGTTGACTGTCATGTGTATATATATTATGCACATCAAACTTGCCCACCGCGCCATGTGCATATACAGGGTGAGTTTTTTTCGATGCCCACTATGGGGATCTCGGAAACTAGCAGAGCTAGAACAAAGGTTAAATGTGGAAAGAATTGCGGTTTTGAATGCTCAATCCAATGCCCCTTTTGGATTTTTACAAAAGTTCATGGCTCACTAGATATTTTGAAAAGAGTGATTTTTTGCTATTTCATCAGATCTCTGTCGCTCCGTTGTTTCTGATTATACAGAAAAACTGTAGAGACAAAAATTGTAGATAATTTTGGTGCTTAATAAGACAATCTAATCCAATTTTTTATGTTGTTTGTGATTTTCGAGATATTGTCACGACCTGGATAGCCGTGACTGGGAGCGTAGCAAATAATAACAATTGGCCTTAATTTGACATAGGTTAATTTATTATTTAAAATGAAAAAAGCTTCACACAATTGACAATTGACACAATGAGAGAAAGACACTTACTTTTGTTAAGAGACAGCAGGGGCAGGCGTCATCGCAGCTGGAATACCTGGTTGCTGGTTGGCCCCGCCGGTTGGTCGATCTTTTCTTTAGCACTCGTACGGACTGACTGTCGCCTTGAACCGATCGATGGTTTTAGGTAAACTTTGATTTTGTCGCGGAATCAGCAGTCAGCGATTTTTATGTTAAGTTTCGATAATACCGGCGGTGCCTGAACTCAATCGAGTTCATTGAATTGTTTCGTTATAAATTCATTGCTTACTTTTCGTTCGTGACAATATATGTAAATCATAGTTGGCTGTGGCCTTATAAAATCGTCCATTTTTTGAGCTTTCCAAAGATATAATACTCGACATAGTTATTATAAAGAATAAAAGAGCTATGGCTAATTTTCTGATTTTTTTAAAAAATTTCACATAGTCAGCCATGGAATATTTTCATAATTACGTTCTATTTTATAATTAGACATACTTCAGACTTTTTAATATTTTGTTTTTAGCTGGCAACAAAATGTAGCAAAATAAAACAAAAATAAAAAACTCAAATTCAAATTATTATTATTTTAAAAGGTCACCTTTTAAAATAAAAAAGGTGTTCAAACAATCCACCATCATTATTTATGCAAATATTGCATCTTTTTAAACTGAATTTGTCGCCTTTCTTAGAGACTATCAATTGCTTCTAAAAATCTGCTCTTAATTCAGCAATTATCTCATACTTTCTTTTGTACTGTTCCCCACAAAAAGAAATCCAAAACAGACAAATCGGGGGATCGGGGCTGCCAGGAAATAGGTCTATTTCTCCCTATCCAACTATTTGGATAGAGCTGATCTAGGTAATTTGTTACGAGCAAATCATTATTTGGTGGAGCTCCATCATGATAATTTTTGTTTTATCTTGTTACATTTTGTTACCAGCTAAAAATAAAATATTTGAAAGTTTGAAGTGTCTTATTATAAAATAGAACATAATCGTTGACTGACGTATTAATAAAGACTGCTCACGGCTGTCATGTTTGACAGTTCTCTGGCTCACCATGCGCTTCCCGGAGACCAAATACAATGCAAAATATTTTGTTGACCATAGGCGCCATCTACTTTCCAGGACATGAAACTATAGCCGTGAGAAGTCTTATTAAATCGAAAAAAAATTCACCCTGTATATGATTCACAGGCAGCGCTTTATGTCAGGCCGCGTATGTATAATATGTGCACATGTACCTTCCTTACATTTCTTATGGGGAATCTGTTGGTGTGGCATGGGATTAACACCATCTTAGTTGGTCTGGTAATATCTTACTATTTAGGTTTTTGTTACAAATTTTCTGTGGTAACATTTGATTTAGGTCCAGAAGGTATTTATTCTTATAAATCACTAACTAAATACAGTAAAATAAATGAACTATGTTCCCTTCTCAAGTTATATTATTTTCTGTCTACACGTACTTTATCTTTACAATGCGTGAATAGAATGTACAGGGTGGTTCACTTTTATGTGGTAGGACTTTGACATTAGATAGAAAAAGATAATCTAAAATGAAAATTTTATATCAACATATATCGGGGAAAGCTTAGTTTCCGAGATACAGGGCGTTGAAGTGTTGGAAAAAATATGAAGTATTTTTTACACTGTCCGAACCAGTGGAGATATTTAAACCAAATTTGATGTGTAGTACCACCTTTTTGACTACGATATTTAGTGATAATATGAAGGTCCTGAAATAACCAGTGGTGGAGTTATGGGTTTTCACTATCACTAAATTTAAAAAGTAATTAGTACGGACCTGTCTCACATCAACGTAATTTTTTTTTTCGTAAAGTTCTTTCAATTCTCTACAAAAAGTGTATCTTGACATTTTTTTGTATCTGCCACGGTTGTGTAGTAAATAAATTATTTCGTTTCCATCTCAGCCTTTTTTGCCTAAAAATGTGTTTTCTAAGATTATTGATAAATATCGCAAATAACAGAAATTAATTATGGAACACTTATCGGATTCAGCTATTTTATTTTTAATTTTATGGAAACAATTTTAAAAATAAACTGGCACTTGGTTTGAGGTACATTACTTTATTATCATTTTAACATTTTTATCAAATCTAGTATTATTTCTTAATAATTTTTATAATTCTAAATTTGTACAACATTCAACAATTGTTCAAAATGTGATCCATTCTGTTGCAAACATTGACACTAAATTCGACCTGAAAATTTTAGAAAACACATTTTTAGGCAAGAAAGGCTGGGATGGAAACGAAATAATTTATTTACTACACAACCGTGGCAGATACAAAAAAATGTCAAGATACACTTTTTGTAGAGAATTGAAAGAACTTTACGAAAAAAAAAATTACGTTGATGTGAGACAGGTGCGTACTAATTACTTTTTAAATTTAGTGATAGTGAAAACCCATAACTCCACCACTGGTTATTTCAGGACCTTCATATTATCACTAAATATCGTAGTCAAAAAGGTGGTACTACACATCAAATTTAAATTAAAATTTAAAGTTTAAATATCTCCACTGGTTCGGACAGTGTAAAAAATACTTCATATTTTTTCCAACACTTCAACGCGCTGTATCTCGGAAACTAAGCTTTCCCCGATATATGTTGATATAAAATTTTCATTTTAGATTATCTTTTTCTATCTAATGTTAAAGTCCTACCACATAAAAGTGAACCACCCTGTATGCACACGACGTATGTTTGAAATGATGTAATCAGGTGCCATGTGCATATATTTTATTCACGCGTATATTGCCTACTATAATTATAAAATAAATATTTATTGACTCTTAAACTATTTGGTTCTCAAAACGTAAAAACAACTAAAATTTTCAATAAAAATACTTTGGCGCAATGGACCCGATCAAGAAATTCGCCTCGGCGGTCAACGTGTTAAATCAAAGCGGAAAAAAAGATTCCAGGCGATTCTGGTACATCTTCTATTGTCTCCTTCCAGATTCCACGCGTACGGCAACAGACAAGGGCCGATGCACGGCCTGCCGATCTCCACCCCGTATCTCGCCAAAGACTACCTGCAACAGAAACGCTTCCAAGCCCAAAGCGCGGGGACCACGTACGTCTACGATTATCTGGACATGTTCCGGCAGATGGTCGACTCGATGTGGAAGAATTACAGCCGGGAGCGAATGAACGAGAATATCAGGATGCCGGATAAGGTAATTCCAACGCCGCCGATTCTTTTTTTAGGTTATTCTTCTTCGATTGCACAAAAAGTTTTGTTGCGTCCGTTGCGCAGAGCTAGGAAAGATCGCGCCAAAAAAGATCTATATCATAGATCAGATCGTTTTTCAAAAAAAGATCTAAAATTGTTTAAAAATAGATCTTTTCATGCAAAAACGATCTTAGATCAAAGATCGTCTAAAAATAATCTGTTTAAAAAATATCAATCTAAGATCTTTTGAACGATCTAAGATCTTCTAAACAATCTAAGATCTTCTAAACAATCTTAAGATCTTCTAAACAATCTTAAGATCTTCTAAACGATCTAAGATCTTCTAAACGATCTAAGATCCTCTAAACGATCTAAGATCTTTGAACAAAATTTATATTATACAGTTAATAGATATAGATGTCTATAAATACTTTTCCTAATTTTGACAGAGTATGAGGTGACATCTTTCAAAACCTGAGCAAGTGATACGTCAGTTTGTTTATATTATTTGTCATTTTTCGCGAATTCTGACAATTTGCACTTTAGCTGGGACCTAGAGATCTCCTGAGGTAAACTGCTTTAAATACCTGTCTACCTACTATATTTTGTTAAAAAATCCCAGAAACGTTTCAAAAACAAACTACTTACAACAATGGGGAACTTGCACAAAAATTAAATTTGAAAAATTATGCTTTCAAACGTAATTTATTGCCATTAAATGAACCACAGTTCAGAGAAAAACTAATTTTTTATTCTTATGTAATAAATATAAGCAATTAAAAACTGCATAATTCAAATCAGTCTTGTAACGTGCCCTCCTTGGTTGTGACGTCAACTAGCTCGTTGGTGGTGGCGCCTCTGGTGGGCAGCGGCACCATGTATCAACTAATACGGGCGGCACATGTATAAAAACTACAGCACCACGCAAGCTTTGTTTAGAAAGAACAACGAGAACGTCCCATCCTTGTCTATCTGTCTTATTGCAGTCTTGATATTGTTGATAATGTTTGAGAAGGGTGTGCTGCTGTATTAAATAATTATTTACATTGTGAGATGCGTAGGTAAGCACACTTTTTTGACCGAGGAGATTGTTTAATGGCCGTGTTGCCTCGTTTCTTAAGACTCTCTTCGAGGCCAAAAAGAGTTTACGCATCGAGGAATGTATTACATTTTCCCTGCTACTGACAATTTCATATTAGGTAGATAAGTACTTTTAATTTAAATACACTATGGAGTATATTGTGAGTAATAATCTTCAAAATAATCATTGTCCAATTATTACTAAAAATGATAATCAGTGATAAATATGAGAGGTAGAATACAGTCATAATTAAAAAAAACTTCTTGTGCGATTGAACCCAAGACCTAAGAATTACTCGTCTTGTAGCCTCAGTTAAAGAAGTGCTTGTTAAATTTTGATTTTTAGGTGGTTTTTATTTTCGACCTACATCAGATCCTTCTGGAAATGGGTCGCCGAACTGTTTATTTTAACGTTCAATTTCCATTCTTCCTTTCCTAATTCTGTGTAGCTGTCACTCCTGTCACTGCCTTCTGATCGATCGAGCTATATGACGTCAAAACCATTCCCGCGCTTTTTGTGTCGTTTCAAATGAATAGCTTGCGGTCACAACTTTAATTGTTTATTGCAAATTAAATATTGCGATTTGAGGGCTGATATTTGGTGCGTGTTCTTTCTATTGATAGGCAAATATATTAAAAAGATAAAAAAAATTGTTCAAGTTCCCCATTGAGGTCAAATAAGTGAGAACATATTTTACAAATATGTAGATATAAAAACAAATACTCTTATTCCTACAACAACCTAGAGCACTATTAATTCTTCAAAAATAAAACATTATTTTATATAAAAAAATCACAAAAACATTTCAAAAATGAACGAAAGCAAATGAGGAAAAGATCTTAGATCGTTATAACGATCTTAGATCCTTTTAAAGCACTTAGATCTTTAAAACGATCTTAGATCTTTCAAACGATCTAAGATCTTTTAAACGGTCTTAGATCTTTAAAATGATATAAGATCGTCAAATTAAGATCAAAGATCAGATCTTTTTGAAGCGATCTTTTTAAAAAAGATTGTTCTTTAGTGAAACAAAAAAGATCAAGATCGCGATCTTAGATCTTTAAAACGGTCTTTTTTAAATAGATCTGCCCAGCTCTGCCGTTGCATAATAATTTTTCCAGCTCATGGACTTTGTCGAACTCGTCTTGGACCCGGAGACTGAGACCAGATTGTTGGAGCAGAAGAGGGTTCCCGGCGAAAACAATGTCGGCATGATCGCCTGGCGACTGACGCTGTACACCCCCGAATATCCGGAAGGGAGGAACATCATCGTCATCGCCAACGACATAACCTACCTTATCGGTCAGTATTAAATGGCCATGGGAATTTTCGACCGACTACTCGTCCTTTGTTAAAGGTTCGTTCGGGCCCAGGGAGGACAAGGTGTTCGAGCTCGCCAGTCAGGTCGCCAGGAGGTCGAAGATCCCCCGGATATACCTGGCCGTCAATTCCGGGGCTAGGATAGGGCTCGCCGAGGAGGTCAAGGCGCTCTTCAGGGTGGCGTGGCAGGACGACAGCGATCCCGAGAAGGGATTCAAGTATCTCTACTTGACTCCCGAGGATTACGCCAAGGTTAGCGCGACGAATTCCGTTAGGGCGGAATTGATCGACGACGACGGCGAATCTAGGTGAGTGGCGTCGGGATGTTTACTTTTGGATGTTCGCAAAATGTTTCGGCGTCGAGTGAGGCACTTTTTCTTACTGTTGCCAACTCCGATATCTTCCAGGTACAAACTGACATAATGGGCAAAGAGGGTGGGTTAGGTGTTGAGTTCATACTGACATTTATATGCAATTATAAGTTTAAACTGACAATTATCTAAAGTTGCAAGTTAAAACTGTTAAAGTTGCTGTTAAAACTGTTAAAATTGCGTGTTTAAACTTACAATAATTATCCAAAAATTGCAAGTTTAAACTGGCAATTATCTAAAATTGCAAGTTTAAACTGATAATTACCTAAAGTTGCAAGTTAAACTGATCATTATACTTATTTGAAAGTTTAAATTGACAATTATCTAAAAATTTCAGGTTTAAACTTACAATTATCTAAAAATTGCAAGTTTACACTGACAATTATCTAAAATTGTAACTTAAACTGACAATTGTCTATTATGCAATTGCAAGTTTAAACTGACAATTATATCTACATAATTGCAAGTTTAAACTGACAACAATCTAAAGTTGCAAGTTAAAACTGATCACTATACAATACATAAAATTGAAAGTTTAAACTGACAATTATATGCAATTGAAAGTTTAAACTGGCAATTATATCTACATAATTGCAAGTTTAAACTGACAACAATCTAAAGTTGCAAGTTAAAACTGATCACTATACAACACATAAAATTGAAAGTTTAAACTGACAATTATATGCAATTGAAAGTTTAAACTGGCAATTATATCTACATAATTGCAAGTTTATACTGACAATTATCCAAAGTTGCAAGTTAAAACTGGCATTATACATAGTTGGAAGTTTAAACTAACAATTATCTAAAAACGCAGGTTTAAACTTACAATTATCTACATATTGCAAGTTTAAACTGACAGTTACCTAAAATTGTAACATTAAATTGACAATTATATATTATGCAATTGCAAGTTTAAGCTGATAATTATATATTATGCAATTGCAAGTTTAAACTGATAGTTACATTTACATAATTGCAAGTTTAAACTGACAATTATCTAAACTTGCAGTTAAAACTTATCATTATACATAATTGGAAGTTTAAATTGACAATTATCTAAAAATTGCAGGTTTAACAACTTACAATTATCTAAAAATTGCAAGTTTAAACCAACAATAATTATCTAAAATTGCAACTTTAAACTGACAATTATCTATTATGCAATTGCAAGTTTAAACTGATAATTATCTAAAGTTGCAAGTTAAAACTGATCATTATAAATAATTGAAAGTTTAAATTGACAATTATCTGAAAATTACAAGTTTAAACTTACAATTATTCAAAAATTGTAAGTATAAACTGACAATTATCTAAAATTGCATGTAGAAGATCAAAGTTGCAATTTTTAGATAATTGTTTAAACCTGCTATTTTCAGATAATTTGTCAATTTAAACTTTCAACTATGTATAATGAACAGTTTTAACTTGCAATTTTAGATAATTATTGTCCGTTTAAACTTGCAATTATGTAGATGTAATTGTCAGTTTAAACGTGCAATTTTACAATTTAAGGATATTCACAGGTTTCTTTAGCATAAATAACGGTATATTACAACTATACAACATAACTTTCAGTTATCCAAGCTTTCGCTCTTACTTTGAGAGCTTCGCCAGGGCTAAAAGGTGGTAATTCTAATAAATGGCTGTGAAAATTTTTCAAAAGGTACCTACTTACAATTGATTTATGGTTATGTTGTAATAATAGGGAACTTGAACAATTTTTTTTCTTTCTTTAATATATTTGCCTATCTATAGAAAGAGCACGTACCAAATGTCAGCCCTCAAATCGCAATATTTAATTTGCAATAAATAATTAAAGTTGTGACCGCAAGCTATTCATTTGAAACGACACGAAAAGCGCGGGAATGGTTTTGACATCATATAGCTCGGTCGATCAGAAGGCAGTGACAGGAGTGACAGCTACACAGAATTAGGAAAGGAAGAATGGAAATTGAACGTTAAAATAAACAGTTCGGCGACCCATTTCCAGAAGGATCTGATGTAGGTCGAAAATAAAAACCACCTAAAAATCAAAATTTAACAAGCACTTCTTTAACTGAGGCTACAAGACGAGTAATTCTTAGGTCTTGGGTTCAATCGCACAAGAAGTTTTTTTTTTTAATTTAATCACTGCATTCTACCCTCGATTCTACCTCTTATCATTTTTAGTAATAATTGGACAATGGTTATTTTGAAGGTTATTACTCACAATCTACTCCATAGTGTATTTAAATTCAAAGTACTTACCTACCTAATATGAAATGGTTTTAAGAAACGAGGCAACACGGCCATTAAACAACCTCCTCGGCCAAAAAAGTGTGCTTACCTACGCATCTCGCAATGTGAATAATTATTTAATACAACAGCACACTCTTCTCAAACATTATCAACAATATGAAGACTGTGATAGACTATAATAAGACGGATAGACAAGGATAGGGACGTTCTCGTTGATCTTTCTAAACAAAGCTTGCGTGCTGCTGTAGTTTTTATACATGTGCCGCCCATATTAGTTGATACATGGTGCCGCCGCCCACCAGAGGCGCCACCGCCAACGAGCTACTTGACGTCACAACCAAGGAGGGCACGTTACAAGACTGATTTGAATTATGCAGTTTTTAATTGCTGATATTTATTACATAAAAATAAAAAATGAGTTTTTTTCTGAACTGTGGTTCATTTAATGGCAATAAATTACGTTTCAAAGCATAATTTTACAAATTTAATTTTTGTGCAAGTTCCCCATTGTACAATATGTCATAAAATTTATTATTATAACACATCCATAAATCCATTGTAAGTACCCTTTGAGAAATTTCCACAGCCATTTATTAGAATTACTACCTTTTAGCCCTGACGAAGCTCTCAAAGTAAGAGCGAAAGCTTGGATAACTGAAAGTTATGGTGTAAGTTGTAATATAGCAATATTTATGCTAAGGAAACCTGTGAATTTCCTTAAATTGTAAATTTGCATGTTTAAACTGACAACATAATTGCAAGTTTAAACTGACAATTATCTAAAGTTGCAAGTTAAAACTGTTCATATTTATATATCAATGAATTTGGGCCATACTTTTGGCCTTCGTCAGGGTATTGAGATGAATATTGAAAAGTTATGGTCCTATGAATATAAACGTCCAAAAATGGAATAAAATTGTTGTGTAAATATTTTTGTTGTTGTCAACTGAAAATTTTGTAATATAATATTACAAATTTGTAATATATATAATATATATAATATATTGTAATAATATAATATTACAAAATTTAATTTAATTTAATTTGTAATATAATATTACAAAATTTTCAGTTGACAACAACAAAAATATTTACACAACAATTTTATTCCATTTTTGGACGTTTATATTCATAGAACCATAACTTTTCAATATTCATCTCAATACCCTGACGAAGGCCAAAAGTATGGCTGAAAGCTTGGTTTATTGTAAAGAATAAATAAAATATAATTTTGGCTGAAATACCCGTTATTTTACTTCATTAAAACTGTTCCTTATACATAGTTGTAGCGGGTTTAAACAATTATCTAAAAATTGCAAGTTTAAAATGACAAAGCATTTCGTCCTCAATTGAAGTTGTTTCTTGATAGTTGCAACCTTGAATATCTTCCAGATACAAACTGACAGACATAATAGGCAAAGAGGACGGTTTGGGTGTAGAAAACTTGAAATACGCCGGTATGATCGCCGGCGAGACTTCCGCCGCTTACAATGAGGTCGTCACCATCTCTATGGTGTCGTGCAGGGCGATCGGCATCGGTTCGTACCTGGTCAGATTGGGCCAGAGGGTGATACAGATCGAGAACTCGCACATAATTTTGACGGGGTACAGTGCCTTGAACAAGCTGCTGGGTAAGTCTGAAGATAAGTTTAAGTTTATTCACTCATTAGAACAAAATTACATATTAAAGAAATACATCTTTCTAGAATAAACTTCAAATCCTCTGAAGCATTGCTTGTCTGAGGAAAGTGTAAATATACATTATGTACATATTATTTATTTAATTATTATTATCTATTTAATAAAATTAATTTTATTAAAGTAATTAAAAATTAATAACAAATAATCTAATCAATGAAAATGTTAATGAAGATGAAAAGGTAGAGATAAAAATAAAAATGGTGTTTCTATTAACCAATATTTAATTAATTTTTTATATGTTCTAAAAGATTTAATTTGTTTAATTTCCTTTGGTAATATAAATATTAATGGCTAATTGGAGTACCTAAACTTTTGGCCAGGAATTTTTACTACCAATTACCAAAAATTGCAAGTTTCAGCAGACAATTGTAGGCAATTGCTGCTTTAAACTGGCCATTATCTAAAATTATTGTTCAAAGTTCAAACTCACAACTATCTAAAATTGCAAGTTTAAACCGACAATTATGTCTACAGAATTGCAAGTTTAAACTAACAATTCTCTTAAATTGCAAGTTTACACTGACAATTATCTAAAATTGAAAGTTTAAACTGACACTTATGGCTACATAATTGTAAGCTTAAACTAACAACTACTATCCAAAATTGCAAGGCAGACAATTATTTAAAACAGCATGTTTAAACGGGCCATTATCTTAAACTGCAAATTTAAACTCACAAATTATACCTACATACATAGACGTAACTGGGGGGGCGGCTAGGGGGGCTTAGCCCCCCTACATTTCTATTAGCCCTCCCTAAAATGTAAAGGATGTGAGGAGATAAGCTTCCCGTAAACAGAATAGATCTAACATTCTGACAACGCAACGTTACGCAACACGGCGAACACCGCACGCGCCTTTTTAAATTCACCAGTTTCGACGAATCGCTTGCTCTTGCGGAATCTTGCGCCTTGTGCTCCCACAAAATCCGACTGAAATTTAAACGCGCAAGCGAGAGCGAGCACACCGTGCCTGCTGCCGAGAGAAAGAGAGACGAGACGGGCGTCGGAGAATGTACTTTTGCTGTGCCAGACTCCAGACTTTTATTTTGTTATTCATCCAGTGTATTGTTATTTCGTTATAATATGTACTATGTAAATAATCTTGCATCACAAAATAGCAGACATTCTCAACATTTTTTCTCTGGTTTCTACTCGGAAACCTCTACTTTTTCACAACGTTTTTTCTGAAATGAATTAAAGATGATTCAAAATTACCAGTAGATAGACCTATACATTACTTTTTGAAGCCTTAAAATTAACGTTTTTGGGTGTGGCACCTCAAGGGTGGTACAGGGTAATCCAATCAGTAACGTATTTAGAAGAGCGGGACCGAACCCCATTTCGGAATTCGGAAAATATTCACTCCAGCTTGTAAATTTGAAGGTATTGGGATTTCCCAAGACTAATTTTATGTAATTTTTCTTCAAATTTTTAAAAAATTAATTCCTGGTCACAGAAGTGATCCAAACTCGTAGCCCCGGCCTACCATTTTACAGAATGACATATGTAAAAAATATACCTTTGTAAGTAGTTAACCGACTTTCAAAAATTTCTTCTTAATGGATTAAATAATTCCTTGCCGGGGCCCCGCATTTTCATGTGGCACCCGGCCCCGCAAAATGTCGAGCCGGTCCTGATCAGCCCCCCCTAAAAATACGACCTAGTTACGTCTATGCCTACATAATTGCAAGTATTTCAAGTTTAAACTGATAATTATCTATTATCTAAAATAGCAAGTTCCAACTTACATTTTTTATATCTACATAATTGCAAGTTTGAACTGACAATTATAGCTTTGGTCCAACAATAGTTTTGAATCATAATGCAGAAGAGTAATTCTAGAACTGTTATCACAGAAAATATATTCAGAACAGAGAGTTCTTTAATGACAGCTGTCCAACTTTGAAACTTAATATTTTCCAAATGCGTTGATATTGACGTCCACTATTAAATGTTGGTTAATCTACGAATTGGGAAGATTATATTGTGGGAAAATATCATTTCATAAAAAATGCAATCTGCTTGTTTCTGGAGACTGAAGTTGGAGTCCATTTGACATGTATTGTTAAGAGGGGGTTGCCGACAGCGAAAGTGACAGTAGATTTCGTATAGCATAAAATCTAATAACATTTTACCTGGCAAAAATTTAGTACAAACATCTCTGTCTTCATTTTAATCATAAGATATTACAAGCAGTGTTTCGTTTTATAGGTTATGAAAAACTTGGGAAAAATAATAATTCCAGTGCATATATATAAATATATACCTACCTAAGCTGTACACCTCGCTGTAAATCCAATATAAATTTTACATTAAGATAATTTAATCTGGGATTTCCTACCTAACTTTCCCCACAGTAAGTAGAAAAATTAATCCTTTATACTCGTGCCTTCCTCTTTATTATATGTTTTTTCGACAAAAGCTATCATCAAAAACAAAACTGTCCAAAGTTTGGATTCGCTGGTTATGTTGTCCCGCTGTCAGCTGGAGGATATTTCACAATGTCCAATTATTTTTATTTCTTCTTCTTCTCAGCTAGCGTTCGGCAATTTTTGGGAACTATTGTGACGTAGAAACCCCCATCGGCAAACCAAATGAAGATTTAAAAAATCTTCATTTTATTTTCAAATTATTAATTAATGCAACACTTTTGAGGAAAGTTATATGTGCTAGTAGTGCAATTTGGTGATACTTCATCCGCTGATTAGCATTTCATCTCGAAATTCGATTAGAGGAAACTTCCCTATTGTACCGACATAATGGCAAGTATTGCAAGTTTAAACTCACAATAATTATCAATTATATAAAATTGCAAGTTTATTATGTAAAATAGCATGTTTAAACTGGCCGTTATCTGAAACTACAAGTTTAAACTGACAATTATCAATTATCTAAAATAGCAAGTATATCTACATAATTTCAAGTTTAAACTGGTAAGATATTTATTGCAAATTTAGACTGACAATTGTCTAAATTGCAAATTCAAATTTTGCTAAAGTTGCAGGATTAAACTGACATTATTGCAAGTTTAAACTGATATTTATCTCAATGGGGTAGTTGCACTTAGTTAAAATCAAAGTGGAAATCTCTTTTTTAGAACAAAAAAAAAACATTTTTATTTCCTATAATTCAAGTTTCAATCGAATATAGTTTGCAACAAAGCCGTTATTGCATTTTAAAACATAATTTTTCAACATTGACGTCATCAAGTGGTAACTAGGAATTTTCGTATAGTTGCACCTTCAGGTTGGTAGCGACGCGTCATCAGCGCATGCGTCTATCCTCTAATAATAATAGCTTTGTTCGCGGAGCAGTTAGGAACAGTTCTGAACCAGTAGCTATCAATGTGATTGGCTTAAAAAAATCTAAAATTTGAATTAATCAATCACAGCGACAGTTACTGGTTCCGAACTGCTCCACGAACAAAGCTAATTTGTGCGTCTGTCAGTGCCTAACCTTGATTTTTGTAGTTGTCAGTTTGTATTTTTCAAGCAGCTGAGGTGACAATGCAATTTTTTGATGGTGATTTTTTATTAGAGTTGCCAAATGTCCGGACATTTATTTTCAGAGAAATGTCCAGCCAATGTGTCCGTAATATGTTCGGACATTTATCAGACATTTATAAAATAAGCTGAAAACATCACCATCCTATTGGATTTAAGTAGAGCTTTAAAACGATATATTAATTATATATGTTTTTAAAATTTTAAATAAAACTAATAAAAGAAAACACGTCATGCGTGTAGCATGTTTAAGATAAGTCTTCTTGCAGAATTTGCAAATTCCATATGTTTTGTTGTTTTTTTTTTTTGGACTTTTTGGAAGTAATTCCATATTATACCACTTCTTTTACCCATTAATAAAAGGAAATAAGAAAAAAAAACACACACACAGCAGATATCTTATATGGAGGGAAACCCTTCCAAAACGTGTTGTTATAAACAATTTAAAAAATTTGAGGTTAAGTTTCGCTTCTTCTATTTAAAATATTTTGAAATTTATTGGACACATTCGAGCATTTTTGAATGTGTCATGTCCATAAATGTCCGTGCTCGGACATTTATGTCCGGTCACAAATAAGTGTCCGGCAACACTTTTTTTTATCAATTATTGTGTTTAAAAATTAAAATGGTAGGTGGATATTTAGAGGCAAAATCCGATAATTTACCAGTTGTAGATGCTTTTATGCATATTACTATACAAAATAAATTCATATTTTCCTGTGACCTCTGAAGAGAAAGAGAAATAGGTAATAAAATGCTGGCTTACGTTTTTAGATAGTATAACTGGCTTATCCGCAAATAAATAAGTAAGTATGAAGCCAAAATATTTTCAATGAAGAAAGTTCAGGCATAATTTCACAAAAAACTCCATAAAACCTCGAAAATCACATGATAAACGCCGAAACCGATTGACACGAGAAGACAAAATTTATAGTTTAGAACCAGATAACCCAGGGTTGTCGACAATCCCACCAACATTTTGAACTAAAAATCACTAGCTTGAGTGCCACTTTCAAATAGCCGCTTGATGACGTTACGTAAATAGAAAAACATTATTTTTCAGCTTAAATAAACTAGTATTTTTGTTCTTAGTTTTCATTTTCATTGTCATTAAAAAGAGTGCAACTTCCCCATTATCAAGTTCCAACTGACAAAATGTACAGCGCGTTCGCAACTTGCACGTGCTACGTTCAAATTCGCATCGACACCAAACCGTAACCGTCGTGTTCGCTTTGCAGGTAGAGAAGTGTACGCGTCCAACAACCAGCTCGGAGGCACGCAAATCATGCACAACAACGGCGTGTCGCACGCCACGGCCCAAACCGACCTGGACGGCATCCGCACCATCTTAGAGTGGCTCTCGTACATTCCGAAAGACAAGCTGTCCACCGTCCCGATCGTGCCCCCCGTTGATCCCGTGGACAGGGACGTGACGTTCCTGCCCACCAAGGCGCCGTACGATCCGCGATGGATGCTCGCCGGTAAGAACATGTTCGAGATCGTTTTGAGTAGAGATGAGAAAGTTTCCAACAAAAATGTCCGAAACTTTCGGAAAGTTTCCAGTCTTCTTTTTTTTAGTGTCTAGTTTAATTAGTCACACTTAGAGCTTTCCAAAAATACCAAATATGTCATATTTTGAGTGAAATTTGTTGAAGATATTGCAGAAAAAGTATAATATCACAAAATGTAAAAGTTTTGCTTTGTATAATTGGTATTTCATGATCATAATTCAATATTCCACTTTCAGATTTTAAATTATTAGTATCATTATTATTTAATTACTACCTACAGCAAAAAACGTAGGAAGTGACGGTTTTTTTTGTTAAATAATAGTTATTTATGTACCAAGGCACTGAAGTTCAACTTTTTATGACGCATGTGGAATTTAGTTGCCGAGGCCTCTGGCCGAGGCAAATAAACCACATGAGTCATAAAAAGAACTTCAGTGCCGACGTTCATATTATATTTTTTTTGAAATTGGAAGAAAAATGTTTTATTAGGCAAGAAAATAATAATAATAAGGGATCACCCGTCCATGAACCGACTTACGCGCGGCGTGGCTTGACTTTGACGATCGCTCTACCTAGGTCAAGTATGATGACGTACGGCACCTTCTGACAGAAAAACCAAACTGCTGCTTCTTGTGCAGCCTACACAACAAATCTATTGATTTTCAAATTTACTAAAATATGTATACTGAAGGATTGCGCTTCTATAGGAAACAATTTCGCAATGTGTACGAAAAGTTAAATGGGCCTTTTGTGGCCGGGTTTTGAATATTTGGTCACTTTTGACGGGCGATTTCTCCGCGTCTGACGTTTGATGTTTACATCTCGCCAAGGCCTACTTATTGAAAAAATCGTACAATAATGGGCTACATTATTGTACGATTTCTGTGCTTTTCATAACGATTTTGGGACACTTTACTGCCGATTTCAAGAAAATACTATTATTTTTGCAGATTTAGCTGGGGCAAAAAAAAACATTGCTTCCCCTAAACCGAAAGTGATATCCAACTGTGTTGTGCACATTATTTTATTCACTTTACTAGTCTGATGAAAAATTGCAACAAAATAGCCATCTTAATTTTAAAAAAAGGTAATTTGGCGATAACTTTTTTGTTTGAAATTAAACTGTTTTTTTTTTCTTGGCGGCATTCAATTTCTTGGGAAAAACAACACAAGTTTAGTATTTGAACAGCCAATGTATCTTAAAAATTACCTAGATAATTGCTAGTAACATCTTAATTGTGTCACCCTGTACAAAAGTAAACATAATAAAATAGAGAACTGAAAAAAGATAGATAAATAAAAATGATAAAACCAAATATGAAAGAATATTTTAATAAATTTAAACTTATTAAGTTTCAGTCAAAAAGTATATAGAATATAATAAAATATATTTTATCTGTGGTCTATAGCACAAGGACACAGTTGTTCATGATTCTTCTTTGTTCTTTTTTTTATTTTTAGGTTATGTCATGAATGTTGGCCAGGCATTTATGGCGGCAAATTTAAAATTTCTAGATAAATTCCCGGAAAACTTTCCGGATAGTTGCCCAGGAATGTTTCCGAAACTTTCAGGGAAAGTTTCCTAAACCTTCAAAGTTTCTTCCCGTAAAGTTTCCAAAAATGGAAACTTTCCCAACTTGGAAAGTTTCCGTTGCCCATCTCTAGTTTTGAGTGTTTGTCTGTCGCTGACGCAACGTTTAGGTAGGGAATCCGTGTCGGACCCGTCGATATGGGAGAGCGGCTTCTTCGACAGGGACTCGTGGTCCGAAATCATGCGTCCGTGGGCGCAGACCGTGGTCGCCGGCAGGGCGAGGTTGGGCGGGATTCCCGTCGGGGTTGTGGCCGTCGAGACGAGAACGGTGGAACTTACGCTGCCGGCGGATCCCGCCAACTTGGACTCTGAAGCCAAGGTGAGTAATTATTAATGCTACCGTTTCATCTCGGAGAAAGTAGGGGAAGGCAAAAGAAGCCACGCAAACATTTTAGTAGCACATTTCGAAATTATTTTCAGTGTATCTTAGAAATTATCGTCAGTGTATTTTTTAAGTGATCGTCGTATTTTCTAAGTTATCATCAGTGTGTGTCTTAATTTATCAGAGTATTTTGGAAATCATCTTCAGTGTATTTTCAAAATTATCATCAGTGTATTTTCGAGATTATCGCTGTATTTGTGAAATTATTGTCAGTATATTTTCGAAATTATACCCAGTGTATTTTTAAAACTGTAAAGCGTATTGTTGAAACTATCATTTTGAAAAAAAAATACAATGCCTTTGTAAATACACTGACTATAAATACCCTGACTATAAATTAAAAAATACACTTGATAGTTACGGTAATACAATGACAATAATACACTGACGATAATTTTGAAAATACCCTGACGATAATTTAAAAATACCCCGATGATAATTTTGAAAATGATAATTCCATAAATACAATGACGATAATTTCGAAAATACACCGAAAATAACTGAAAATACAGTGACCATTATTTTGAAAATACACTGACGATAATTTCAAAAATACTCTTTACAGTTTCGAAAATATACTGACTAATTTCGTGAATAATATGGTAATGACTTCATAACTGACGATAATTTTTCAAAAATACCCTGATGGTAAATTAAAAATAAACTGAAAATAATTTCGAAGCAACGATAATTTCGAATATACACAGATGAAAATTTTGAAACACCTTGAGGATAATTTAAAACTACACAAACGGTAATTTTAAAAACATGATAAGTTCAAAAATACGCTGACGATAATTTCGAAAATACACTGAAAATAATTATTGCGAAAATACAGTGACAATAATTTTGAAAATATACTTTACAGTTTCGAAAATACACTGACTAATTTCAAAAATAAAAAAATGACTTCGTAAATACACTGACGATGACGATAATTTCGAAAATACGCCAACGATAAATTAAAAATACACTCAATAATTTCGAAAATACACTGGCAATAATTTCGAAAACACAACAATAATTTAAAAAAACACCGAAAAAAATTTTGAAAATAGGATAATTACACTGATGATCATTTTGAAAATACACCAAAGGTGATAAGTTGTAAAAATACACTGACAATAATTTTGAAAATACACTGAAACTGTAAAGTGTATTTTTAAATTATCGTCAGGGTATTGTCAAAATTACCGTCAGTGTATTTTCGAATTTAACGTGTTTTTGAAATTAGTGTCAGAATATTTTCGAAATTGTCAAGTTTGTTTTTTAATTTATACTCTGAGTATTTACAAAATTATCGGCAGTGTATTTTTGAAATCATCGTCACTGTATTTTCAAAATTAATTATCGTCAGGGTATTTTCAAAATTATTATCAGTGTGTTTTGAAATTATCGCTGTGTTCTTAAAATTATTGTCATTGTATTACCGAAATTATCAAGTGTATTTTTTAATTTATACCCAGGGTATTTTCGAAATTATTGTCGGTGTGTTTACGAAATCATCGTCGTATTTTCGAAATTAGTCAATTTTTTTCAAAACTGTAAAGTGTATTTTTAAATTATCATCAGAGCATTTTAAAATTACTGTCAGTGTATTTTCGAAATTATCGTGTTTTTAAATTATTGACAGTGTATTTTCGAAATTGTCAAGTTTGTTTTTTAATTTATAGTCAGGGTATTTAAAACATTATCTTCAGTGTATTTTTGAAATTACCATCGTATTCTTGAAATTAATAAGTTTTTAAGTGAATTTTTTAAATTGTAAAGTGTATTTTTCAAATTATCATCCGTGTATTTTCAAAATTATCCTTAGTGTATTTTTCAAATTATCGTCGGTATATTTTCAAAATTATCATCAGTGTATTTTTGAAATTATCATCAGTGTATTTTCGAAATATTGTCAGTATATTTTTGAAATTATTGTTGGTATTTTTGAAATGATCGTTAGTGTATGTTTGAAATTATTGTCTTTATATTTTTGAAATTATCATCAGTGTATTTTCGAAATTATCGCCAGTGTATTTTCGATTTTATCACATTTTCAACATACCGGTGGTGTATTTTTAAATTATCGTCGGTGCATTTTTTAAAGTAATACAATTTTGCAGACTGTATCTCAAGCCGGCCAAGTGTGGTTCCCAGACTCGGCCTACAAGACGGCGCAGGCCATCCAAGATTTCTCAAAGGAAGACCTGCCGCTCATCATATTCGCCAACTGGAGGGGATTCAGTGGCGGGATGAAAGGTGAGGTACTATTTTAGTTTGACCGTACCTATACAGGGTGTTCCTTAATAACATGCTAATACTTAAGGGGGTTATTTTTGGGCCCATTTTAAGAAAAGAACTTCATATGAACGTATGTCGTAAACGTCCCAACTTTTGAGATACAATTGAATTTTGGCTACATCTCCCGAAATAATCAAGCTGCGGAACTGAAATTTGGCACTGCTATGTTTTTGGGGATGGAGAATAAGCTGAAGATGTCAATTTCACCGTATCTCACAGAGGGCGCCACTTGCGCTGTTTTTTGATCACGCTTTTACGCGTAACTTTTTTGAGGTTATCTTTCTGGTCCTGCAGGTCCATCATTTTAGTGCATCTTTTCATTCTGCAAGAAAAAGGTACTCTTGTTTCATAACGATTAAATCGACCGTTTGCGTTGAAATTACCAAAACGTGCCCCAAAACACCTGTTGATTCCAATATTCGGAACACAAAATGTTCACCTACTGCTTTCAAATGTTACAGATCAACTGTACATTCAAAATGATGAAAAAAATGCCAAATGGGCATTGGTCAAAACACCATTGGTTTTCTTGAAATAGAGTGTCCAAATTTTGTCAAATTCAATCCTTTCCATTTTGAAAGCGAATAATTTTTGGTACATTGTTCATAGGAATTTTTTTCTCAGTTTAAATGGAACAGTTGATCTGTAAAACTTGAAGGTGGTAGGTGAAAATTTTATGTTTCGAATATTGAAGTCAACAGGTGTTTTGGAGAACGTTTTGGCAATTTCAAAGCAAACGGTTGATTTAATCGTTATGAAACAAGAGTACCTTTTTCTTGTAGAATGAAAATATGCACTAAAATGATGGACCTGCAGGACCAAAAAGATAACCTCAAAAAAGTTACGCGTAAAAGCGTGATCAAAAAACAGCGCAAGTGGTGCCCTCTGTGAGATACGGTGAAATTGACATTTTCAGCTTATTCTCCATCCCCAAAAACATAGCAGTGCCAAATTTCAGTTCAGCAGCTTGATTATTTCGGGAGATGTAGCCAAAATTCAATTTAAAAAAATGAACTTTAACGCCCTATACCTCAAAAGTTAGGACGTTTACGACATACGTTCATATGAAGTTTTTTTCTTAAAATGGGCCCAAAAATAACTCCCTTAAGTATTAGCATGTTATTAAGGAACACCCTGTATACTCTTCTTTCCAGACATGTACGAGCAAATCATGAAATTCGGCGCTTACATCGTGGACGGGCTCAGACAGTACAATCAGCCGATCATAATTTACATTCCGCCCAACGGCGAGCTGAGGGGCGGCGCCTGGGCGGTGGTCGACCCCACCATCAATTCGAGGTACATGGAGATGTACGCCGATTCGATGTCGAGGTTAGTTTTGCGTCGATTTTTTCTTTACGAAAGTTTTGCAGTGCATTTTTAATAAACTCCTGGACAAAATTAACGCAACATCATAAATGTGCCACTTATTTGATGCTATTTTTTTTTTCTGAATTTATGATCCGATTTGAATGATTTTTTTTTGCATTGTAGGTTGGTTCCTTGACAATGTCATAGTTTTCGCTGTTTATGATAAAAAGTTCATTTTCGATTTATACCGGGTGTAACAAAAATGTTATGTTTTTTTTCCGAAAATTCGTATCACCCTGTGGAGTATACTAGCAACCGAAACATATAGCAGTTGACATTAGACGGTAGGTCCATCTTTCTTCAACATTTTATTTTTTGGTTTACTTCTTTATCTCTGTTATTAAAGGAGATACACTGTTTTATATCGTAACATGTTTTTATAGACTTTATTATTCAACACAGTCATTGTTCAATGTTTTCAAGTAGGCTATGGAACTTTTCTGACATTTCAAGCGATGTGTCAACAGAGGTTGCGTTTTAAAGTTACAAAAGTCAAATAAAACTGGCCATACCGATAAAAACTGTTCGGAAACTGCTTATTAAACGTTCGTTTCATATGCCCAGTTGCCCGACTATTCTGTCGTTTAAACCAGCCTCATTTAAACGTCTTCTGATTGTTCGAGACGATATTGTATGATGGCGAGCAGTTCTAAGCTCACTTTTTAGCCTAGTACTGGTGATATTCCTGTTTCTTAAAGCAGTTTGCCTAAAAAAAGCTCATCCCTTGGATCGGTACATCGGTTTTGCCCTTGGCCTGACCTTCGAGAGTAAGATCCTGTCTCGTTAAATCGTTCAACCATACGACTTATAGTCGAACGATGTCTTCCTATCACATTAGCAACATGACACATCGAATAGCCTTCATCCACCAAAGTTAAAGCTCTTACTGCTTCTTCTGCCGATAAATTTTTTGGTCGATTCATTTTTCAATAATTTTAAAATACTCGTCGGGCAACTGGGCATATGAAACAAACGTTTAATAAGCAGTTTCCGAACAGTTTTTATCGGTGTGGCGAATTTTATTTGACCTTTGTAACTTTAAAACACAACATCTGTTGACACATCGCTTGAAATGTCAGAAAAGTTCCAAGCCTACTTGAAAACATTCAACAATGACTGTGTTGAATAATAAAGTCTATAAAAACATGTTACGATATAAAACAGTGTATCTCCTTTAATAACAGAGATAATGAAGTAAACCAAAAAAGAAAATGTTGAAGAAAGATGGACTTACCGTCTAATGTCAACTGCTATATGTTTCGATTGCTAGTATACTCCACAGAGTGATACGAATTTTCGGAAAAAACATAACATTTTTGTTACACCCGGTATAAATCGAAAATGAACTTTTTATCATAAACAGCGAAAACTATGACATTGGTCAAGGAACCAACCTACAATGCAAAAAAAAATCATTCAAATCGGATCATAAATTCAGAAAAAAATAGCATCAAATAAGTGGCACATTTATGATGTTGCGTTAATTTTGTCCAGGAGTTTATTTGCGTATCTCCCTCCGATTTCTAGGGGCGGCGTGCTCGAGCCGGAGGGTATAGTGGAGATCAAGTTCAGGAAGAAGGACCTGCTCAAGGCCATGCACAGAATAGACCCGGTCCTCAAGGAACTGGACGCCGAAATCAAGAAGATCGAACAGACGCAGCGGCCGAGGGAGAGGTCCGCAAGCATAACGGCCACGCAACAACCAGAGAGGCAAAAACCCGCAGAACAAGTGAGTTTTTTTATTATTATCTTACATGGACGCGTTTTGTATTATGTTGGAATGTCAACGCCGGATTCTTGGTGCCGACTTTACGTCACGCTATAGCATTTGGATTCCCACAATTTTGGCACGTACAACATGGTTCTGAACTTGTCTCTCGAGTTACGTGATATCCGATTAGATCGCAACTAAGAAATACTTAAGAAATATCTCATTGAAAAAAGTGATTTTTGATTCATTTAATTACATTAATTTAGTTTTTTTTTTAAATTTTAAATTGTTTTGTCAGAATATAATGAACTGTCAAGTTGGTTGAGAATAATAAATAAATGAATGAAATTTAAAATTTTGGACAAAACGATGCTCAACATCGCGAGGTGATAAACCCGATTTTCTCGGAAATTTTAAAAATAAATCAATGTCTCAAAAACCAGACACTTGTGTAGAATTTTCTGAGGAATTCGAATTCGAAACTTAATATACCGGGTGTTGTTAAAAAAATATTGTAAAAATACCGTTTTCCAAAATATTGTGAAGTTGGATTTTAACACGAAATGTTAGGAATGAGTATATGGGGAGTAACGAGAAAGTGTCGGTTTTCATTTCTGACTTCCGGTTTTACCGGAAGTGAGCATCACTTTGTCAGATTTTTTAGACAACCTGCATATTTTGGGTTTTTTAAGTCCCTTTTGTTCTTCCAATTACAACCATATATATTTTTATATAGTTATCTGTAAAATGAACCAAGCAGTAAATTTTTATTTTTTGATAAATTTCGTCAAATATGATAAACTCCCATCTTTGCATGGGATGCTAAAAATATATGGTTAGAGATAACTATATCAAAGTATATATCATTGGAATTGGGAGACGAAAAATAGCCTAAAAACCAGAAAATATACAGGTTGTCTCAAAAATCTGACAAAGTGATGCTAACTTCCGGTAAAACTGGAAGTGAGAAATGAAAACCGGCACTTTTTCGTTACTCCCCGTATATTCATTATTAACATTTCGTGTTAAAATCCAACTTTTTTTAAATAACTTTTTAACAACAACCGTTAACTGGGACACTCTGTACATGGTGTTATTGTTATTATATGACACTGGAAATTGCCTTTTTTCACTTTTGCCGGATAAATTATACAGTATGTTCATTTTAAACTGAAAAATGGGCCACATCCGGTACTTTCGGTCAAACCGGATGTGTAATAATTTGACACGTGTCGCTATTTTCTTCGTCCTATTGAACTACAAAGATATTTTTAATAACTTTTTCCTCTAAAGTTAATTTTAAGCGAGTTAGCTCATTTTTTGCAAATGACATTGTAGGAAAATATTCCATAGAACAAAAGTTTCTCCAAAATACCCAGTCTTTCAAATGCGCTATGCTCCAATGTTCCTAGGATCGAAAAGTTTCTTTGCACCGCAGCGCCATCTATACGCCATTATCAAAATGAACGCTTATCAGTTTCAAATAAAGCCCTCTTCACGTCCTAGCGAACGGCTTTTGCATAATTAAAATATCTCTTTTTGTTCTGGAGATATCGGCGACGGGACTCCTTATTGGGACACCTTGTATACACTTTTCGTTTCGTTTTTCCATTCAAATCTAGTATTACGACCATTAATAGAACCATCTATGCTCATGTCAGTTAGTACACAGCTACCGTGACCTGCTACAAGAGCGGTTACATGATCAAAGAAAGGAGGAGGCAAAATGAATCTGTTTAACAAAAAGCTAGACTGTATCTATTATAATGATCCGAATTAAATTGTCGGCATCTCAATTATTCTCAGGTCATACTGGTCGTCACAATGAAATTATGTCTATTGTCGAAGAACTGTGGGAAGCAAAAATTACAGATTTATCAAGGCATAGGTTAGTCTGTCCATGACATTTAAGACATAATGACAATTGATAAATTTGGCTCACATATATTTAAAAATAATCTGCTGAAGATAATATAGTAGAAATCAAAAACGTAAAGCTTTATTATAATTTAGTGTTTCCACTAAACAAAATTACTGGAAAACATTATTTGCTGTAGATCAAAGAGAGACTTATTCATGTCATTAATATATCTTTAAATTCTTATTTCAGTTGGATCTAGAGAAAAAGGTGGCGGAAAGGGAAGCCCTCTTGATGCCCATGTACCACCAAGTATCCGTTCACTTTGCCGATCTACACGACACCCCGGAAAGGATGTTAGAAAAGGGAGCCGTAAATGTAAGCAAACATTCCCCAGCCACTTATTCATATTTCTAACTACTCAATATCCTCCAGGACATTATCGAGTGGAAAAGATCGAGGTGTACGTTATATTGGAGATTGAGGCGACTCCTACTCCAAGAGATCGTCATAAAGGACCTCCTGGAGGCGCAGCCGGAGCTCGAGATGGGCCAGGGCGAGTCCATGCTCAGACGGTGGTTCATCGAGGACAAAGGGGCGACCGAAGTAAGTGACGTTTCTTACCTTATTTTCCCTTATGGTTCCGAAGAACAGTTGCGTTTCCTATTAATAGTGATTCTGGAGGCCAAAATGGGCTAATACACCAATTTACGATATTCTTTTGTTCGCCAGGGTTTATCCCCAAAAAATATTGAAATTAACTCCATCTTTACCGCTGTCGAAAGCAGAGTCTTGCCCAAGGTTAGTTTATAGGGAGGTTAGGAGGGGGTGAGAGAGGCAAGGGGACAAAGAGCTGAATATATGTTAACGCTTCCAGCCATAGGCGCACACATACATTTTTGCCATATTCATTTGAAGCTTGCAGTCAAAGGCGCGATTTTTGTTTACTTTAGGTTGCACCTAAATTTCTTATATTTTCCCTCTTGAAATGTCTCTAGAGTTTCTTTTTGTTTTCGACATTCACTAACTGCGTTACCCCTTATGATACGCCACTGGTATCAAGCTGTAAAAATTAATAATGATTTCTAAAAATTAGGCTTGACAATGTTCTGTCAACAAACACAGAATATGGCAAGTGCCAAATGAATCAAATTTATTTTATATTTGAATTTGGTTTCCTGCAATTATTTCCAGGAATTTAAGTAATATAAGGATGGTAAGTCAGTGCCGATTTTGCTTATTTGAGAATTTGTCGCTATTGCACCTTGTTACCAGGTTCCTGAATCCATTTGTAATAATATGTGTACTTGAACCTTCTTCCCTTGTTGAATGTATCTACCCAAAGAACTTTCACAGATTTCGGGATGCACTAATAAGATTAGGTCTTGCATTTGGTTCTATTCATGTAGTTTTTCTCGGTGCTCATTTTTGTAATTTTATTTCTCTTCCAAGGTTCCTCACAAATGAAAAATAAACTTAAAATAAACTTATAGTTGTAGATAAAAACTGTTTAAAAAAAGACCTGACTGAAGCTACCTGCTTAATAATTTAAAATTTAGGAAATACCATTTTTGTTTTGAACTACTTACTTATATATGTAATGCCCACGGTAGGATTACTAAAGGTGAGACAAGAAAATCTGGTTGCAATTATTGGGACTACTACAGGCGGTCGCATTACCTTTAATTGACTATCTGGAAGTTAGAAAACTTGTGAACTATGATGGGAAATATTTTGCCTTCTTTGGAATCTATGGCACTGGCATGTCACATAAAACCTGATGGCAGTTGGACATTGACATATAACATAACCTTGTACCAGCCCACTTATGTGGTCTCCTTGGAGATATACAGAAAACAAGGCTTCACTTTTCCTATGTGATAGACTGTGGCATGCTGGGTCCCCTTATTTTAAAGAGTCCCTGGTAAGGGACTACCTTTGGTTTTGTTTAAGAGTGGGGGGGATGTCCTAATAACCTTCCTATAAACTCTTGCCGATGATGTCAGACCTAAGGCTTTTAGTTGAACATCAGTGTCACTTTGGCTAAATAAATGGTTGGGTTCAATGCGCTCCCAAATCTGTAATCGCTGTGAGCGCTTTACGTCGCTGCCTTCGGTTTGGCAGCGATTTCATTTTTGCTAGATTTTCTTGGTAACGCCGGTAGCGGATTTATCATGTTTCCATCCTTTTTTATCGTTCCTGCTCTCTCTGTTATTCTGAAACTCTTAACCTCGAAATTCTTGTTGGGTATCGTTAATTTTATTTATTTTCCCAAAAAAGAATAAACACACTATAAATAAATAAAAAATGGAAGATTGGGAAATTGTAGGAGACAATTGTGGAAAATTAGCCAAAAGGTTAGAATATAGACACAGAAAATCAAGTTATTTAAAAAAAAAATAGAAAATACCGAAAATAAATACATAAACATAACCTACAAAAAAAGCTGATGACAGACAACACTAAGTTATAAATTATTGGTCGTTCAACGTAACACGGCATTTATTTTATCGTAGGTTCAAACCCAATACAATGCATTTACTTTTGTTTTAATTCTCAACAAAAATACAGATTTTATTGTTTACTATTTTCTATTTTATTTTATCACCATACTAATAATAAAAACTGTGCGCCTTCACCGATTAGGCTATTATACAGGGTGTTTCATCTTAAGTGCGAACACCCCCGTAAAATTTGTATTCTCCATCCGATTTTAGCCGCGTTTTTTTTTTTTTTAAATAGGCCACAAAAAACTCTACGTTGGTGCAAAATTTCAGGTCTTAATGTCAATTTTCAAGGCCTACTACAATTTTTTTTTTCTAGTAAAAAATGATGAAAAACCATTTAGCGATTTTTTTATTTAAAATCTGACACCACAGCGTTAATCAGAACAACCTAAAACCCCCGTATACCAAATTTGAACAAAAAATATACAGGGAGTTCCATTCTGCAGGCTGTGTGAAAGTTGAGCAAAATAGGAATTTTAAACTCATCTGGCGAGTCAAGTGTGCCATGGAATTACTTCGAAACAGTTGGATGATGAACAGGACCACTCACAGTGTCGATGTGCAAAGATCCAATAAAAAATATACAAGGTGTTCTTCTCTGTAGCAACTCGAAATGATGAATTTTTTAAACTTTATACAGGTCAAAAATCAAGTATATCAAAACCATCCCAGACATTACAAACGAACTAAGTCTAAAAAATACAGAAACCTGCCAGTCAGTTAGTCCATATGAGTTAAGGTGGCTGGTGTGCCACAACAGAAAATGCACAGAAAATGTATCATCTTAGACAGTGACTTTATTGATAAAGGTCCAACAATTTGAATTGTTTTTATTTGTTGGTTGGATGATGTAAAGAAATAAATTGCTTTTGTATTTATTAATATTTATTCAATGATTCCAGAGCACTCCTGATAAAGTTTAATAAAAATTCAGCATTTTGACATCGCCCAGAGAAAAAGGCCCTGTACATTTTTGTATTGAATATTTGCACACCAACACTTTGAGTAGTCCTGTTGATCATTCATCTGGTTTGACGGGATTCCATGGCACACTTGACTCTCCAGATGCCTTTAAAATTCCTATTTTGCTCAATTTTGACACCCTGCAGAATGGAACTCCCTGTATATTTTTTGTTCAAATTTGGTATATGGGGGTTGTAGGTTGTTCTGATTAACGCTGTGGTGTCAGATTTTAAATAAAAAAAAACGCTAAATGGTTTTTGTCATTTTTTACTAGAAAAAAAATTGTAGTAGGCCTTTAAAATTGACATTAAGACCTGAAATTTTGCACCAACGGAGAGTTTTTTGTGGCCTATTTTTAGAAAAAAAGTGGCTAAAATTGGATGGAGAATACAAATTTTATGGGGGTGTTCGCATTTAAGATGAAACACCCTGTAGACTGTGACAGTTTTTGGTGCCCCATTTTCACATACATGCCTCAAAGACAGTTGAAAAGTACATCGATGTTGAGTAGAATGAAGGGAAATTGGGGATAACATGTGGAAAATTCGATTTTCCTATGTAATATAAATATGTTAGTTATGTATAATATGTTTTTTTTATGTTTTTCGGGATAGTGACGATATACATTTCCATACTTTCGATGGGCTTGTGTGGAAAAATTGATCAAAATCTCGGCTTGCGTGAAGATATGGGCAACAGCCACCTCGAATTTTCCATATCCCCAGGGGCCACTCGTAAATTTCCCTTCATTCTACTCAACATCGATGTAGGTACTTTTCAACCATCTTTGAGGCTTCTATGCAAAAATGGGGCACCTAAATCTGTCACTATCTGACGGTCTATTACTTCTGAACATCGTTTTCATAAACTCACTAATATCTGACATTGTCATTGGAATAATTAGTAGTTTCTCGATTTGACTCGATTCTTGTTATTTTATGTGCTACAAGATAGAATAGTATACGTTCTTCGAAGTAGAAGTAGTCTTTTTGTGCTTCACCCACTGGTCAACCTCACCTTCGGTTCGGCCGTCAACCTCTAGCCTCGGCACAAAAAGACTCACTTCTACTCCTTGTTACATAATCTTGTTATTATTATTAATAATTTCCCAGGGTTGCCACTGGAATTTAAACAACAAAGCACAAAATACTTTTTTACTTCCATTGTGAGAAAGGATTCACAGTGTAAATGAAAAAAAGTAAAATAATAGTTATTTATGTACCAAGGCACTGAAGTTCAACTTTTTATGACTCATGTGGAGTTTAGTTGCTGAGGCCTCTGGCCGAGGCAAATAAACCACATGAGTCATAAAAAGAACTTCAGTGCCAAGGTACATATTATATTTTTTTTGAAATCGGAAAAAAAATGTTTTATTAGGCAAGAAAATAATAATAAGGGATCACCCGTCCATGAACCGACTACACGCGGCATTGCTTGACTTTGACGATCGCTCTACCTAGGACAAGTATGATGAGACACGGCACCTTCTGACAGAAAAACCAAACTGCTGCTTCTTGTGCAGCCTACAAAACAAATCTATTGATATTCAAATTTACTAAAATATGTATACTGAAGGATTGCGCTTCTATAGGAAACAATTTCGCAATGTGTACGAAAAATTAAATGGTCCTTTATCGGCCGGGTTTTGAATATTTGGTCACTTTTGATGGGCGATTTCTCCGCGTCTGACGTTTGATGTTTACATCTCGCCAAGGCCTACTTATTGAAAAAATCGTACAATAATGGGCTACATTATTGTACGATTTCTGTGCTTTGAATGACGATTTTGGGACATTTTAATGCCGATTTCAAGAAAAATATAATAATATAATAATATAAAATATAAATATAATAATATAATAAAATGACCATTCATGAGCATTGCTTTTGACTTTGACAGCGCTGAGGAAGCAAATGCGCGTGCGCACAAAATGCCGCTTCATCGTTGGTCTAACTGCGGCAGGAATACAAGCAGTGTTGCCATATGTTTTACCTGATAGTGACAAAAATATTTGAATTTTAATATTTTCTTTGGGTAAATCCAAATAATTTTAAAAAAATACTGAATGAAATTATTGGACAATAGTTATTTATGTACCAAGGCACTGAAGTTCAACTTTTTATGACTCATGTGGAATTTAATTGCCGAGGCCTCTGGCCGAGGCAAATAAACCACATGAGCCATAAAAAGAACTTCAGTGTCGAGGTACATATTATATATATATTTTTTTTTATTAGCAAGAAAATAATCATACGGGATCACCCGTCCATGAACCAACTGCGGGCGGCATTGCTTGACTTTGACGATCGCTCTACCTAGGTCAAGTATGACAAGACACACGGCGCCTTCGGATAGAAAAACCAATTGATATTCAAACCTACTAAAATATATATACTGAAGGATTGCGCTGCTATAGGTAACAATTTCGCAATGTGTACGAAAAGTTAAATGGGCCTTTATCGGCCAGGTTTTGAATATTTGGTCACTTTTGATGGGCGATTTCTCCGCGTCTGACGTTTGATGTTTACATCTCGCCAAGGCCTACTTATTGAAAAAATCGCACAATAATGGGCTACTTCAGTGCCGATTTCTGAGCTTTTAATGACGATTTTGGGACACCTCACTGCCGATTTCAAGAAAAAGTAATTTTTGGAAAATATTTCACCAAGTTTTCTTTTTCCAGGGATACAAATGGGATAAGAACGAGGTGGTGGGCGAGTGGTTGGAAGGCCAACTGAACCGGCCCCACGAGCAGTCCATAGTGTGCCGGAACATCCACGCCGTGAAACGGGACGCGGCCCTAAACAAAATCAAGAATCTTGTGGAGGTAAGTTCTTTTTTACATATATTGCTATGGGGTACTTGGACAATGTTTCCATCTTGATGAAAACGAAAGTTCATATGGAGTAGAAAGGCCTTATGCCCAGGATACCTTTGGGCTGTTTATTTTCAACCTAACATTTCCTCTTCTTTGTTAATAGGAGTGTCCTGATATGACACTCGACGCTGTAGATGTGATAATCGAAAAGCTAAATGACAACCAAAAAGCGGAAGTAATCAAGAAACTTTCACTACTCGGATCCATGGAAAATCTCGACTAAACCATAATCTACAATTTTTATTTAAAGATTAATTGTGTAAATAAAATTTTTAAATTTTAAATAGGGATTTGTTAAATGTTTCAAAAAAACGTACAATATGATCTATTTTTGTACAAGGGGAGGGGATTTTTTTGTAATAATTTTTTTACCGTTAAGTGAACAAGGTAGGGTGCACTTTTGTACTGCAGCTACTTTATTTTTGTATATTTAAGGACATATTTATTATAAAGTTGTTTGTTGAAAGACGTTACATGTTGTTAGATATTTTCCAAATAAAAAGTTGTTACTTTATAACAGGCTATTATTTTTCTAAGCTAAAGTTACTAATGAACATTATTTTTTCGGTAACGATAACTCGTTACTTTTTGGGTTTGGTATCGAGTAATGCCTTCGATACGGCCCAAAACAAATGCACTTAATCCGAAGAGACTAAAATTTTTTACTCCTTTGGGACTAAAATATTTTAGTCCCATGGGAGTAAATGCCACGCTTTAGTCCCGCAAAAAAGTGATCACTAGTCCGTGCGGTGCAAAAAAGATATGCTAGATATTTTCAGTTATTACTTTATTACCAGGTTTATTAATTATAAACGGGTTTCATGGGAACAAAATTCAAAAGATGCAATAATGATCTTAAAACATTTTTTTTTATTATATATTATATAAATTACAATAAATATTTTTCTAAAAATATTTCTTTTATGACTAAGGCACAATAAATTCTTATTTTTTACTTACCCCAACAATATTTTTACAAAAGATTATATCATTCAAAAGCGTCTTGAAATATCTCTCCTTTTAAGACGCTTCCAAATTCGAATATAAAAAATCCCTTCACATTGGTTAAACAATTACTTTTTATGTGAAATTGTATTTAAATATATATAAAAAAAACACATCAGCAGTTTTTAAGTAACCATTTAACCGTATCCAAAAATAACTAACCCACTTAATAACAATATAAACATTCAACAGGCACTCATTCTTAATATTAAATAACTCACTGAAAAATTCATTCTTAACACCTAGATGACTATTTACAATAAAATGGCTCGCAATTATTTAAATTTTAAAAAATCGCCAACATAAAATAAAAAAAAAACTAAGTTTATAGTTTCCAAAATTCGAAAAGTTATGTAGGCGACACAAGTACCTATTTGAGCAAACTTATTCATAAAAATGCATTAAAATGCTCCGAGAAAAATATTTTTCTACAACTGCCAACAAAATCAGATGATTCGTTCAATGCGCTCCCAAATCTGTAATCGCTGCCAGCGCTTTACGCATTGGCGTACATTGGTGCATTGAACGGGCAAAAATGATAGACAGCGGCAGCGATTTCATTTTTGCTAGATTTTCTTGGTAGCGGACTTACCATGTTTCTATCCTTTTTTTTATCGTTCCTGCTCTCTCTGTTATTCTGAAATGCTTAACCTCGAAATTCTTGTTGGGGTATCGTTAATTTTGTTTATTTGTCCAAAAAAATAATTATTAACGCAATAAATAAGTAAAAAATTAAAGGTTGGGAAATTTGTAAGAGACAATTGTGGAAAAGTGGTTATAACTGCTTCTTGTATCACCAGCTCTGTGCAGTTGTTTATTATTTCTTGGTCGTCATTATAAAAATGAGCCAAAATGGTAGAAAATAGACACAGAAAATCAGGTTATTTTAAAAACGAAAATAGAAAATACCGAAAATAAACACGTAAACATAACCTACAAAAAAATCTGATGACAGACAATACAAAATTATAAATTGGTCGTTCAACGTACCACGGCAGCGATTGCAAAAATTCGGCCTGCATTGAACACATTAACACTAACATTGTGTTCAATGGACAAACTACACGACTTTTTTATTACTTCAAAACAGTGGACAGGATGAGTGAAAATAGACGTCCCAGGCCTACTGCGGGCACAAGAATAATGAAAATAAAAGTTCGAACGGGGATTCTTAAATGGGACATTTTTACATACCATTTTCCCCTATATGTAGCTAAAGTCCTTAGCATTCTCAACAGCTTTTGTAGGAAAAGATTTTCTGGGTCAGTTATTGTTCAAAATCTGCAGGGTAAAATATGTAAAAAGCATGGAATCTTTTTCCAATAACCAGGATCGGATTTCCGAAATCTAGCTAGCCATGGAAACAATTGATAGTCACAGGATATTTTTTAATTTTATTTTTTTGTAACAAAAAAAATATATTCCAGTTGAATCTTAAATAATTTCGGACTATCGATTGTTTCCATGGCTAGCTAGATTTCGGAAAACCGATCCTGGTGATTAGAAAAAGATTCAATGTATTGTTTACATATTTAAGCCTGTAGATTTTGAACAATAACAGATACAAAAAATATTTTCCTACAAAAGTTGTTGAGAATGATAAGGACTTTCAATATACAGGGTGACCGTATTTCGAGTCTATACATGGGGATCTTGGTTATCTTAAGAGATACGAGGTCGGTTAAATTGGGGCAAAGTTGCGGAATTTGATGCCGAGTAACATGTTAAAAAAAATGTTGGCTTGCTTGAAAAAAGTGAAAATTGTCGTTCTCGTTTTTATTTTTTAAAAGAAAATGAAGGGGGCTGGACATTTCTAAGTTAAACATTATTAAGGCATTTTTTTACAAGCAATCTAAATATGATCTCGCATTTTTTTTGACGCCTTCCTGGACAAAAATATGACAATCAACTTTTATTTTTCTTATGGGCACCATATTGTATTTTTACATTTTTGAAGAGAGGAATTTTTTCTGGTTAAAATGATATCTTACGGATTATGCTTCATTTTGTTTTTCTTGCCGTAATATCAAATTAATCGTTTTTGCATAGAGTGTCTTGGAAACATAAGTCTAGTTACCCATTGTTGCGAAGTGTGCTTTGGAATATTGTTTAACGGTTCAGTAAAAATGCAGTTAATGTTAAATTTATCCATTAAAATAAATCATAAACATACTACGAGAGTGTGGTCTGAGACCTTGTTATTTATTCGTCATTTGCCATATAACACATTAACACTAAAAAAAGTCAAACTGTAAACACAAGAACAACAAAAACCTAGACAAGTAGACAATCCTATTTTACAATAAATGTTCAATTTGTCCTCCTTGTTCCTCAAGGCACAATGCAGCACGTTTCCTTAAGTTGTTTATGGCTCGTCTAATATCCCTTCGTTGTCATTTATATTTGAGGAATAATAAATTTTAATCATGTCACGCTTTTTTTCATGTGAAAATGACATTTTTTCAGTAAAATAAGGTATGTGTGACACAAAATTGTACTAAACTATCAAACATTATGGGGCTTATGTTTTCAAGGCACTCTATGCAAAAACGATTAATTTGATATTACGGCAAGAAAAACAAAGTAAAGCATAATGTCTGACATATCTTTTTAACCGGAAAAAATCCTCTTTTTAAAAATGCCAAAACCCAATATGGCGCCCATAAGAAAAATAAAAGTTGATCATCTTTGTCCAGGGAGGCGACAAAAAAAAATGCGAGGTCATATTTAGATTCCTTGTAAATTTAACCGACCTCGTATCTCTTAAAATAACCAAGATCCCCATGCATAGACTCGAAATACAGTCAGCCAGTATAGTGAAAAAATGGTATGTTTCTGGCGATACAATATTTTCCGGAAAGCAAATTTTCAGTCATAATTGGACCTTAGTAAATCCCATTAGAACCCATGTTCGAAATTTTAGTTTTAGTTTTCACTTTCCCTCAGTAGGCTTGGAATGTTCAGTTTCGCTCACCCTGTAGAAATATGATTTTGGGCACTCGACACGGAGAAGTAATTATTGTAGTGGCGTAGTTTAGAACGATTTCAGTTTGCTTTTTTTTATATACTTGAAACAGTTGTAGAAAAGATGTTGTATGCGACCTGTGTGCAAAGCGCCTATAGCGAACCCAAATGTCATTCTAGTACGCTAGACAAGTGCTTTGCACACAAGTTGCAAAAAGTACTATTACGAAGCGATATATGTTGCGCAATTATAAAAAATAAAAATCCTACAATGTGTCTACAACGTATTGTGCTAGAAAAGTCTTGCCAAGGCACAATTTTCACCGATATGTCTAAGATATATAACATTACTCTTTATCACATAATGAGAAAACGTTTTGGCTAGAAAAATATACAGTCGCTAGCTACGTAACCCTGTGTTCACCGCAGAATTACTTAGCTAAAAAACTAACTAAAATAAAACTTAAGGAACGAAATATTCACTTCTTCGTAACATTACCTGTCGAACTTTGGTCTAAAAAATGAGGAATCGCTTCAAGCCATCTTTTAGACAAAAGCCCGAACAAATATCTAGCTAAATAAAGTACCTAACCTAAGAAAAGTTAGCTAATGTATCTGTCATTTAGCTAACTTCTCCTTGTTTTTTTTTTTACAGTCCAAGAACAACAAATTCAGTACGTTGTTTCCAGAAATGTCGTTACTTGGATTTAATAACTATAAGACTCTACTTTAAAGCCCCTAAGCTTTAAAAATCAATATGTTGTGCAATATATCACATTTGATCATATTTATAAAACTAAAAGTCGTTTTTTTTCTTTTCATGCCCAAAAACCAAAGCTAAATAGTTCCAGCTAAAAATCAAACAAAATGATATAAACAAATTTCTCTCCTTTGCTATAATTATTTAAAGAAATAATAATGACTTGTTCTTTTTGACGTAGAAAGCTGCCCACTGTTATTTGGAACACCCTGTATATTAAACCCTTCGTTATACAGGGTGTTCCGGAAATAGGTCTAGGAAATGAAACGGCGCAATCTTTGACAGATTCTAGGCTTATCTATTGTGGAATATATTCGCTTTTCTAGTTTATTTTTAGTTTGCTCATTGTTGATGTTTGCTAAGACCCTGCTGTGACATTTTAATTTTTTGTACACACATTAGGCGAAATATCACATAAAAAATGTTTTTGAAAATCTCTTAATCTATACAGTTAACAGATAAAAAAGGATACAGCACACCTAGTAGTAAAATAGAAGAAACGAAAATATTCTGCAACAGAAAAGTGTAAAGCCAGTAGTACACTTGTCAATTTCTTCGTCAATAAATTACAATAAATTGTGCAAGTTAAATTGAAGACCTCGGTGCAAAAACCGGACAAGTCCATAGTTTATAAGTTTTGGGAAAATGAAAAAACTTTCGGACTTGTCTAGTTCTTGCACCCAAGAATGCGATCGGCCAAGTCCTAAAGCTATATATCGACGTTATTCTGCTTTGGACTTGGCTGATTCTTGCACCAATACATCGGCGATATTTTAATACATAAATGTAGTGGAAAAAGTCAATTTTACCCAAAAGTGGACTTGTCCAGTCTTTGCACCGAGGTCTTCAATTGTAGGTGTAAAACAGAAATTGTCGTCAATTTACCATCAATTTCTTTGGCAATTTCTTGGAGCAACAAGTTGACGCAAGTTCGAAAATATTGTGGCAAGTTTGGGTATTTCTAGGGATTTTCTGTGTTCGGACCTAAATACGAATTTTGGTGACTTAAATTTTTTTACGGGAAATGAGATTATGCTCCAGTTCACTCAGTATTCACATTTACTAATTTAAATTTGTAACTATTGTTTATTCGATTTTTGCAAGTGATTTGAGCAATTCACGGAGTTATTTACTTATTAATATTTGCATATTTGTGCTTTTGTGTTGGTAGTATTGAAATTGCACACTAAATTGACCAATTTATTGATGGTGTAAAACGTACCAGGGTATCTGCAATTTGTTGACCAATTTATTGTGCAATTTTAGTGGCCAAGAAATTGACAAGTGTAATACCAGCTTAATAAGTTGTACATCCCTATCAAAATTGACATGTTTCGAGAAAATCTAGCAACTTGATTTTTTACCTTTAATACGCCATTTAATATAATAAATACGCCCCCTGTAGGCTCAATGCTAAACTAAGTCTATGGGCCATGCCGTTTTGTTGATCCGTATATAATGTTTTCTGTTTTGTTCAAAATCAGTCAAAAAAGCTTTATTTTCTAAAGTTGCGACTATTATAATAATGTAGTAAATAACAAGTTGAATTCAAATGTTTAAATATTCCTGCCACGCTTGTGCCAAAAAAGAGAGCAGAGTTAAAGAAGAGTTGTTAGAAAATGAAATAAAGCAAGTAAAATGTGATTTTTATTATGATTACCACGCCCAAAAGGCCTCCCTCAGTTATCAAAAGTGGAATTTGAACAAGCTAAAGTGTTATGCAGTGTAATTACGAAGTTTTAGTGCAAGATTCGGACGAAAAACCGTCATGATTCGATCGCCGAGGTCCTAACCTAAACATTTTTTGTTCCTGAAAACATTTTCGAGATGGAACCAGTTTCGAATCAATTTAATTTAACCAACAAAGTTCTCTATTTCGAATTCAGCTTTTAGTTCATTTTTAGTTGCCTGTTGCCTTTGCAATTACATAAATCATAAACAATAATAATGTTTAAACTTTATAATAACCGGTAAGTACAGTTTCCCGCGGTGTATGTCTGCCCCGATTTTTTTGAAATTTTGGCTACCCCCCTATTTTCGGGGTCCCTGAACACGAATCTGACCTTAGTTTTTGGTGATTGGGCGTAGTTTCCGAGAAAATGAATTTTCAAACTTCCTTTGACACTTCACTTTTCATGGTGATATTTGTGGTTATAATCCGGATGAATTTTTACGATATGCAGCTCAAACTGATCACCACACTATTTTGCACCTTTTGCAACATTGAAACTTCGCGGAAACCCACGGAAAATCCGAAATTTGGAAAGATTTGTGCCGTGTTTACGTCCGGCCCGGCCGCTGTTTTCGCCCCACAATTTGCGCGCGCCGATTGTCGGGGGGAACTTTTACCTAATAACCAAATAACTTTATGAAGACGACCACAAAATAACAAGAACAATGAACAAGAACAAAGAACAACGCAGTGTAAACCCAAAGTGTGCCCAAAGCTAGAGGTGACAATGGCCCATATAGTTAGTTCGCATAGTGCCCGTCGGGGCGTTGGCATCTTAAATTCAGTCGCCTATAGGTTGTAAATTTGGATCAAAAAGTTTTATGTCAAACACCCTTCATCAAATCTGTCAAAAATTACACAATTTCATTTTTTACATCTATTCGCGGAACACCCTGTATTACCTTTGCGTAATCCCAACTCAGATTTCGACAGTTAATATTTATTGACTGAAAATTTAGACAGAAAGTGTAAGGGTGTTATTAAAGTACGGGTGTTCGAAGTTATTTTTTTTAACGGAACACCCCGTATATTATAGGCTTATCTTGAGGTGCTCCAAAATGTATTATACTCGGTATATTCGTCTATGGCAGTTTTTGAAATGTTAATTATTTAAATTTATTTTTCGGTAGCATTCTCAGTTGGCCATGAAACAAAACAATGTGTCAACTCTCAGTTAACACTTCCTGTTGCCTATTTTGTAGGTTATGTCATAGAATCGAACCAAATACAGGGTGTCCCGTTAATAATGGTCCATAGAGCAACTGCACATATTTGGGGCCAAAATATGACGATTGAGGCTAACATGCCTTATAGAAATGTTGTTTGTTTAAGAGATACAGGGCGTTGAAGTTCATTTTTTGAAATTGAATTATGGCTACATCTCCCAAAATAATCAAGCTACTGAACTGAAATTTGGCACTGCTATGTTTTTGGGGATGGAGAATAAGCTGAAAATGTCAATTTTGCTGTATCTCACAGAGGGCGCCACTTGCGCTTTTTTTGGATCGTGTTTTTACTCCTAACTTTTTGAGGTTATCTTTTTGATGTTGCAGGTCCAACATTTTAAGGCATCTTTTCATTCTGCAACAAAAAGGTACTCTTGTTTCATAACGACAAAATTAACCGTTTGTGTTGAAATTGGCAAAATGTGCCCCGAAACACCTGTTGACTTCAATATTCGAAACATAAAATTTTCACCTACCGCTTTCAAATGTTACAAATCGACTGTACATTCAAAATGAAGAAAAAAATGCCAGATGGGCATTGGTCGAAACACCATTCGTTTTCTTGAAATAGAGTGTCCAAATATTGCCAAGTTTCAATCAGTTCCATTTTGAAAACAAAACATTTTTGGTACATTGTTCATAGCAATTTTTTTCTCACTTCAAATGCCACAGTGAATCTGTAACATTTGAAAGTAGCAGGTAAAAATTTTATTTTTCGAATGTTGGAATCTACAGGTGTTTTGGGGCACATTTTGCCAATTTCAACGCAAACGGTTGATTTAATCGTTATGAAACAAGAGTACATTTTTGTTGCAGAATGAAATGATGCCTTAAAATGATGGACCTGTAACATCAAAAAGATAACCTCAAAAAAGTTAAGAGTAAAAGCTTGGCTCAAAAACAGCGCAAGTGGCGCCCTCTGTGAGATATGTTGAAATTGAAATCTTCAGCTTATTCTCCATCCTTAAAAACACAGCAGTGCCAAATTTTAGTTCAGCAGCTTCATTGTTTTGGGAGATGTAGCCACAATTCAATTTCAAAAAATGAACTTCAACGCCCTGAATCTCTTAAGGCATATTAGCCTCAATCGTCCTGTTTTGGCCCCAAATATGTGCAGTTGCTCTATGGACCATTATTAACGGGACATCCTGTATAAGATGAACGCCCTGGCGTACCGAACGAATGAATGCGAATGAAACGCGATTCTATCGCCGAGCCACTAAACAAAGTCCACCCGAACAAAAAAAAAATCGCCCTACACCCACCGCCGGCGACTACCTCTTCCGCACCCCGTTGGTCGTGACGTCGCCGACCCCGCCGAAATACCCCAGCGCCTTCAGCGTGCCGCCCACCCTCGCGACGAGCGGCTCCCTGTACTTCCATATCGTCGTGTCCATGACGGAGGTCTTGCGGAACTCCTCGCAGCTCTTCTTCAGCGTCTTGACGCAGTCGGCGCGGTAGTGGTGGAGCTGGGCGTCGGCCGTCTCGACCGGGTACGAGGTGCAGCCGCTGCCCAGGCAGCTCAGCGGGAAGTGGTTGTGCAGCGTGAGGACCTTCTCGGTGTTGTGGAAGCACTTGACGTACTGGCCGGGCTTGGTGAAGTTCTTGGTGCGGTAGACGTGCTGCAGCATGTGCATGTAGCGGGGGATCTCCTTGAACCAGCTGGAAATGAGGGACGGAATAAAGCTCGTATCGTCCGAGTAAGAGGATATAGGGTTTTTTCGTTTTCAGCGCTTGATCTTCGAAATTCAATTGATACAACTGTGTAGGCATGAGTCACTTCATGAGAACAATATTCGGAAGTGGCCGTAGCCCTCAGAAAAATAAAAAACATAGAAATGGCATCTGTAGATTGAAATGTTTGTAGGGGGTAGCACTTTTTATACTCTATTATTTATTTATTTGTTAATGTTTAGCAGCGTTGCCAATAATTCATAATGAAAAACTTATTTCTCTGGTAAATTAAGATAATCTTCAAGATCAAATTGCAAATAATAGTTTTGCAACAGTGGTTTCCATTGTATGTAGGGACTAGGGACATACCCAATCAGTTGCAAATACGTTTACTTTGAAGTAAATCATGGTAGATAATATATGATATTGATGTATTGATGAGATAAAGTCTGCCTGACTAATAGGTGAATCTAGTATTTATAATTATCTAGACACTTTATTAGGCAGTATTTCTATACTACGTGTAGTACTTTAATCTGTGATGCAACTAAGGAAACAATAATATACCTACAATTACCAATACCAATCGCACAATCTGACAAACGCGCATATCAAAAAAAGAGTGTGCCTCACCTTGTGTTTGACACAACTGGTGCTGTGTCTTTTAAAAGCAATTTTTCGCTGTTTTTAAATGTTTCTTAAGTATTCGTCGGTGTAAAATGCTTATACAGGGTGTCCGGTAAGTACCTCCTAATCTCTCGGAAGCATACAGGGGAGGTCAAAATAACCCTAGTTTGTCAAAGGAAAAAAAATCCTACAGTGCCCCTTAACGGAGATACAGGGCCCCAAAAGAGTACTTAGCGATTTACTTTTTTGGCTCTAACTTTTGAACCGACTTGTATAATTTAATGAAATTTTAATAGTTTATGTTGGCCATAAAGACTCGAAAACCATACTACCGTAGATGTTTCACATCGTCAGGGAAGTCAGGAACGGACTTGCCACCACACTGGTTGGGCCAAATTTTTGACAGGTGTCATTTTACAGAGCTGAAAACTGTTTTTTTAAATACTTTGGTCATTGCTCTTTAAAAAAGGTACTCTTCATTTCTTTCGACCAAATGAGCCGTTTTCGAAAAAATTAAGTTTTTGTATAACACTCAAAAGTTACTAATGCTAAACACAATTAGGTAAAAATCAGGTGGTTATTGTTTAATGGCCCTCGATGGATAGGTCGAGGTGGCCCTGTTTTATGGCCACCAAGGTCGCCTGATCTAAATCCTTTAGACTTTTACTTTTGGGGACATCTAAAACAACTAGTTTATTCAACACCAGTAAATACTAGAGAAGAACTACTAGCGAGAATAACACAGCATTCTAACGAAGTTCGTAATAATGCCGGAATATTATTTGCAGTGCAGCGGGAAAATATTCGAAGACTAAGAAAATGTATTGAAGTACGTGGAGCTCATATTGAACATTTGCCAAAATAACATTTAAACGTTTTCATTATTTTTGTGTTTTAATAACATTGTAAATTAATTAAGCTCCGATCAACCCTTTGAAAGGTTTTCGAGCTGGAAATCTTTCAGCCTTCTTGCCTTCGAAGAGTTGGACAGCGCTTCACCATAAATTAAATGCATATCAGCCTAGTCTGTATTATGTTATTTTTAGGGTTCCGTACCTTTATGGACAAGCACTCGTTAATTGTGTAAACGTGTTAAAAAACTTAATTTTTTCGAAAACGGCTCATTTGGTCGAAAGAAATGAAGAGTACCTTTTTTAAAGAGCAATGACCAAAGTATTTAAAAAAACAGTTTTCAGCTCTGTAAAATGACACCTGTCAAAAATTTGGCCCAACGAGTGTGGTGGCAAGTCCGTTCCTGACTTCCCTGAGGATGTGAAACATCTACGGTAGTATGGTTTTATGAGTCTTTATGGCCAACATAAACTATTAAAATTTCATTAAATTATACAAGTCGGTTCAAAAGTTAGAGCCAAAAAAGTAAATCGCTAAGTACTCTTTTGGGGCCCTGTATCTCCGTTAAGGGGCACTGTAGGAATTTTTTTCCTTTGACAAACTAGGGTTATTTTGACCTCCCCTGTATGCTTCCGAGAGATTAGGAGGTACTTACCGGACACCCTGTATAGACAATTAAGTTATACGTTATGGGCAAAAAAATATGTATTGTTTGCAAATCAAGCAACTCTCCAAAGGAGGTTACATATCATACGTAAGTACATAGGCGTACCTAGTTCGGGGCACGGTAAAAGATACCTTTATCACCAGAGGGAAAATAATTCTCAACATGGGTATCAAACGAAAGGGTTCGACGGTAGAAAACTATAAGGTGAATGACGTCATAATAAATCTAATATGGCGGCATCCCCAAGACGGCGGATTGCCTAATTCTTCACAACATCCTCGACATCAAATGAAAGGATTTGAAGAGTAGAAAACGATAAGGTGACTGACGTCATACTAAATCCAATAGGGCGGATGCCCGATGCCCCAAGATGGCGGACTAAATTTCTTTACCACCCTTTTGAGATGGGAATCAAATTGGTATTAAAAAAGCACAAAATAAAATAAATCATAAAAAAACCTATTTAAAAACAAGCTTTTATTTAAGTAAACCATTTACTAAAACGGATAAAATAAGTTTAGGTTTTCGTTAAGATAATTCAATGCCAAACTGTGACAAGCTTTTTTAAATCAAAAAGCTTGTCTCGCAAACTGTAAAGAAAATATATTCTTTGGCATGTACTTGCTTATCAACCAATCACTGTCCAATAAACTTAATTGGTACCTACTTTTATGAACATTTCCTTACGCGACGAGCTTTTTGATTTAAAAAGCTTGCCGCAGTGTGGCACGGAATTATCTTAACGAAAACCTAAACTTATTGTATCCGTTTTAGTTCATGGCTTAAATAAAAGCTTGTGTTTTTAAAAAGTTTTTATTTTTTATTTTTTTATATTGTGTTCGCCGAACAATCCCCAACTAGTAACTGTCAATAACAATGATGTTTGAATTTTAGAATTGACGTGTACTAGTTACACTTCAATTTTTATAAAAAAAATTGAGATATAAACGCGAATATATTTTTTCCTACTTTTAAGTATAACTATTTAAAAAAAATAAAAGGTACGCCACTGCTTTGTAATCGTTAGCACCAGATCTGTCACCCGAACTGTAAACATTATTCTTTTTATTATGGGAACAAACTTGCCAAAACAAAGCCAGTTCTACGTTTTTTATTTTTCTGAGCCGTAGCCTAACCGGTAAAAGCATTGTTATGATGCGTTTACTTTTTTTTAATTCTCAAAAAAGTACAGTTTTTTGTTTACTATTTTATTTTACTGCAATATTAACAATAAAATCTGTATTTTTGTCAACAATGAGCCTGTTTCACCCTTTTTTTATTTTTGATTATAAATCTTAATAGTAAGTAAAACACGAAAATATTTTTTCTTGAAATCGGCAGTAAAGTGTCCCAAAATCGTCATTAAAAGATCAGAAATCGGCACTGAAGTAACCCATTATTGTACGATTTTTTCTATAAGTAGGCCTTGGCGATATGTAAACATCAAACGTCAGATGCGGAGAAATTGTCCGTCAAAAGTGACCAAATATTCAAAACCCGGCCGATAAAGGCCCATTTAACTTTTCGTACACATTGCGAAATTGTTTCCTATAGAAGCGGCGCAATCCTTCAGTATACATATTTTAGTAAATTTGAATATAAAATAGATTTGTTGTGTAGGCTGCACAAAAAGCAGCAGTTTGGTTTTTCTGTACGAAGATGCCGTATCTTGTCTTACTTGACCTAGGTAGAGCGATCGTCAAAGTCAAGCAACGCCGCGCGTAGTCGGTTCACGGACGGGTGATCCCTTTTATTTGCCTAATAAAACATTTTTTTCCGATTTCAAAAAATATATAATATGTACCTCAGCACCTCGGCCAGAGGCCTCGGCAACTAAATTCCACATGAGTCATAAAAAGTTGAACTTCAGTGAACAACTATTTTCCGATTTTTTTTTCGGCCGGGAAATGCCCTAAAAACGTTTTTCGAATTCAAATTCATTGGGCCCGTTTCGTCACGGGCCCAAAAAGCTGATTGGCTACTGTTTTCGACGTTGACACGATTTACGGCAATATCAATATGTCTCTATTTGAGATTTGTGAAGACTGAAGAAGAAGAAAATTTACCTAACTTATATTTTCTGGCAAAAGCCAAATAGACATAACACATAGTGGCTAGATTGCACGAAAAGAGCAGAGTTCGCAATAAGAAATAAAAAAATAACCTCAATAACAATTAATTTAATAATATACCACAATCATAATGTTTTTCTCTTTTTTGAGTTAAAAGTTACTTGGAGAATGATCACCAACTTGTAAGTTGTGCAAACCTAAATAAATCTGGTTTATAACAACAACTAGACATAATCTTGACAATCAAAATTTAATTTATTTACTCGAAATATTCTGACATCGTTGGTTTTTGCCGTTACTTCTTCATTTTGCAATTATTCTTAAAGCTAACTCTCGAATATGTTTTCTATCGTCCCCTAAAATGGCTATCAAAACGTTTTCCAGATGACCAAAATATTCCTTTCTCCTTTCTCTCAATTACGGGGATCTATCACTTTTTTCAGTTATTCAGGGAGGTAAAAATACTGAAAATGCTAAATAAGTGCCTAGCACCATCCTTATTACAAGACCAATTAAATTTGATTTCAAATCGGCATACGGTTATACACTTAACTTTTAACTTTTGCAGGTTTTCAGAAAAACATTTAGTTTTATTAGCTCGGTTTACATTAAAGAATGACAGAATGACATGACAGATTTTTATAGAGACGACACACGACCCACAACACAACTACCTGTGTCTGTATGGTCGATTCAATGTGCACGTCTGAGATTAGAACGGAGATCGAATTTTTGGGGCTTCGATTACTAGTATAACCGGCAACGCCGCAAACGCAATTTCATTGCTTCAAATTAAGGCACGCAATTTAAAATTTTTATATATTTTTTTAGTTAATAAAACAATTAGGTATTGAAGAAAAAGATGCCGAGGGGAATTTTATTAAGGGAGTGATGTGATTAATTTCATTCTAGTAGTAAGAAGTATCGAAATTCGATTGAGTGAACAAGGCCCATTAAAAAGAAGACGCCACTTCTGAAGATTGTTTTCATAAATCACTAACATCTGACACTGACACTGAAATAATTAGTAGTTTCTCGATTTGACTTGATTATTGTTATTTCGAGCTCTTTAAGATAAAATAGTATATTATGTTACTTGGAGTAGAAGGTCTTTTTGTGCTTCGCCCAGTTATCGGCCTCACCTTCCGTTTTTAAAAAGATCCGCCGAGGCCTCGAGCATTTATGTACATTTTTGAAAATGGTGCCATTCGATTGCTTGTGAAAAGACCTTTAAAACTAGACCCCATATGTATGACTTTTGATTAAAAAAGTATAAAGTAAAACAAAAATAAAAAAATTAAAATATGTAAAATAAAAAAAAAATTCAGTTACAGACTGAAGACAGATTTAGAACCCAACGCATAGGTACATGTAGGATGTAGGTTAGTTAGGTTTACATTTTTCTATTTTTGTTACTAAATCTAAATAACTTCTTTATCTGTCAGGGTTGCTTTGATTAAAATCAATGATTTAAATCGCGATTTTAATCGTTTGATTAAAATAAAAAAAACATTTGATTTAAATCAAAATTTAAATGTAGTTACATTATGTAAAAAACACGCCACTGGCTGTGTAACTGAAGAGGAAATGAGCATACATAAGCAACTGCATTCTGCAGTAGCATCTTCAGCAGGAGTAGAGCGTATCATTTCATCTTTTAATTTGGTTCATAGGAAATTAGGAAATAAGCTAGGTACCGAGAAGTCTGCAAAACTTGTCTTTCTGCTGAAATCCTTAAATAAAAAACATAAGTAAAACGTTTTCATTATCGATTTATACGTTTAAAAAAATCAAATATAATTTCCTAATAAAATAATAAAAAGAAAACCACTTTAAACAAAAAATTCTATATATAAATAAAAAAAATCTGATTAAGTTGATTTAAAAAAAATCAAAAAAATCAGCAACCCTGTTATCTGTACTGGAGCCATTGAAAGTTCAATGTTTTCTCATTCTTCCTGCATGGGCAAAATATTCAGCTTTACAAAATTTGCAAATGGCCTATTTTAATTTTTGGTCACTTCTTTTCTTGAAGTAATTCCAGACTATTGAATTTTGTTTGACCATTTTGCAAAGCAGGTACCTACACAGTTCGCAATATTCTAGGTTAGAATTAGAAACGGTTTTGTAGTTTTATAGGTTAGAAATGGAGTATTTTTTTATAAATGACCATAAATGCTCATAAATGACCATAAATGATCATAAATGCTCCAAAACTGCCGGACAGTGACCACAAATGGCAAGACACTTTTAAAAATGTCCTGCTCATAAATGCTCAAAATGCTTCTGCTCGTAAATGATCCAGCCATCTACACATACTACTATTTTGTTTGAATGTGTTAAATGACCGAAAAAAAGTCCTTCACAGAAAGTGTTGTGAACGTCCGCAAAAGTACTTTTCCTTGATGTATCAATATCATTTACGTCGAGTTCTAAAACCCGATATTTTCGCAGTAGTTTAAACTTGTTAAAAAATATTTAAAAGAGTGACTTACCCATGGTTGTGTATCAAGTCATCCAAAAAATACACATTTCTGACATTATACGAAGCTCGTTCTTCTTTATTTATTTTGAGGGCTTTCGGTAGGACCTTGTCCATTAGTTCTTTCCATGTGGTGCCCTCGAGCGGCATTATAACCTGAAAGTTTGAACAAGATTCTATACCACACATATTAGTATTGATCAGGGACTCTTTAAAGTAAGGAGACCCAGCATTATACTTTCCAAAGTGAGGCCTATTCTTTCCTCATTCTAATGGTATCAGTGACGCCAAGTATGCCTTTTTATTGGAGAATCTATGAATATAACAGGTAGGTACTTTGATTGTTAGTAAAAATTAACAATGGTTTCCATGATTTCTAAAAATTAAACTTGACAATTTTGTGTCTACAAGTGCAGAATATGGCAACTGTCAAATGAAACAAATTTATTTTATAGCTGAAATTGATTTCCAGCAATTATTTCCACGAATTTAAGTAATAAGTATGGTGAGTCATTGCCGATTTTGCTTTTTAAGAATTTGTCGCTATTGCACCTTGTTACCATGTTCCTCAATCCATTTGTAATAATGTACTTGAACTTTCTTCCCATGTTGAATGTATGTACCTAAAGAACATTCACAGATTTCGGGATGGACTAATAAGATTAGTTCTAGTAGTTCTAATCATGTAGTTTTTCTCAGTGTTAATTATAAAATGTTTGTAATTTTATTTATCTCCCAAGGTACCTCACAAACTTAAAATAAACTTGTAGCCGTAAATAAAAACTCTTTGAAAAACGAACTGACTGAAGCTAATTTAAAATTTACGAAATACGATTTTTGTTTTGAACTATACCTACTTATACGTAATGCCCACATAATGGGAATTGTAGGATTACAAAAGGTGATACAAGAAAAATCTGGTTGCAATTATTGGGACTGCTACAGGCGGCCGCATTACCTTTGATTGACACATCTGAGTATCTGGAAGTTAGAAAAGTTAAAAATTGTGAATTATGATGGGAAATATTTTGCCTCCTTTAGAATCTATGGCACTGGCATGTCACATAAAACCTGATGGCAGTTGGACACTGACATATAACATAACCTTGTATCAGCCCCCTTGTGGTTCTCCTTGGAGTCAACAGAAAACAAACTTCCCCTCAAGGCTTCACTTTTGCTATGCGATAGACTGTGACATGCTGGGTCCCCCTATTTTAAAGAGTCGAGGGCTTGATGGATATTTTAAGAGAGTAGAGAGCGCCCAGCAATTATTGAAGATGTCATGTTTGTGACCCACTGTATGAAAACTATTGGGAGCAGGACTAACAGTACCAACACCATTGACACAGAGAGAAGATATATTTTTTTGTTAGTAAAAAGTACAACTAGTTATTGGCTATTGGCCAGTTTTCGTTTTACAAACTAACCTCATCGATGTCGAGAAGAGCGATGTATTTGTACTCGTACATGTGTTTGTAGAAACAGTCGTTATACGGTATAAGTTCGTTTTGTCGTTTGTGATTTGTTTTCTTTGTGAGGTATAAGTGTTGAAACGATGGTGCATTTGGTTGACCTCCTGCTAGGTTTATAGGTGTCACCTGAACCTATAAAAATAAATTGCACCGTTGAAATTGGCCATTGTCATTTTATGAATTAAAACATATGAAACTAAAAACAAACTGTACAACTGGGAAACAAAGATTGCCAACCATTCATAAATCTAGTACTTACCTTTCCTTCTTGCTCATAATGTCTCAGCACTTTGCTGATGTTAGGATGTACTTGGAGTTCGTAGAAAAATATTTTGTCGGCTCCAAGAATGTTCAGCAGTTCAATCCACTCGACTAGTCTTACAGACAGATCTTCGTGGAGGAAATCTAAGCCCTGGAACAAAAAAGAAATTATTTAAAATCTGACAAAAAATGCAAGACCTTTTAGGGTCACCCTGTAGATCACTGTCTATAATAATTACTGTAATATTGGGGTGGCACCATTCGACGAAAAAAATGGCGACTTGTTATAGGTTATAGGGGGGTATTCTGTGGTTATTGGTATGTTAGTTACTGACGTTTAAAATGTCCCTAATTTTAAAGCCGGATTTATAAACTTTGCCGTTTGCCGTTGCCGTTTGACGTTCGAAAGTTGGACATCCAAGATTTGATGTTAGTATTTATAAACTCAAATTCCGTTGCCGTTTGCCGTTTGACGTTCCGTTGGGGATAACCAACTTTTATCTTTTTCCGTTTGCCATTTCAGCTCCGGCCAATGAAGGGCCTTTTTAAGGGTCACGTGGGAAGTCACATGGTTTCCCAGCATATCAGTAGCTGATCATCTGTATTGATTTTGTGTAATATTTTAATATTAATTATCCAAAATAACGCTACATGGTAGTAAACAGAATGGATTCAGAGTTGCTAAATCAGAATATTATATAAAATCGAACGACTTCGCTCCGATGACAATGATTGTTGTTGTTATGGTTTATCTTTCTGGCATTGATACCACGCAGGCATACAGAAAATTCTAAACCAAACGGAAAAAGTTTATAAACGACTTTGGAAACAGAGCTGCGGCGACGTCAAACGGAAACGTCGAACTTCAAACGGCAACGTCAAACGTAAAAGTTTATAAATCCGGCTTAAATCTCCAGCTTTATTACGATTTGCCTTCTTTTTACGGTAACGAATTGTTTTTGAGTCCAGTATTTAGCAGTTTTATCCTATTAACACAGCTTTTATAAGTAGATTTGTTTGTGAAGAAAATGGTATGTACACTGCACAGAATTGCAGAAGAATAAACACTATTTTGGAATTATGGAATGATCTGATCAACCAGCTGAAGAAGCGAAAATTGTAGATATTATTTTGGAAGAGTATTTTGTTACGTATGCAAGAATGAAAATACAAAATTTTGTTTATACCTCCAAAACGAACCAATATAGTCCTCCATATAAAGAAGAAACTGAAAAATCTAATGCGTTTTATGCTTACTTATACACTACAACTAGCCATATGGACTTCAAGGTACCAAATACTCTTGCTTGTTTTTTAGACTCGCTTTTCTTAAGAAAATGTATGGAAATATGCCATGTGAACTTGTCAAATTAGAGGGACATAACAAACAAAAATATTTTATTTTATTGTGGATATTAAATTCGTTGTAACAGACACATTTGCATGCTTTTACTTTATAAAAGATTCTGCAACAATGGTGTTTTAACATTAAACCACCGTGTAAATTTGTTTCGTCGTGTGGAGCCAGTGGCGATCGCTTGAAACAGCGCTATGCACAGGTCTTTAATATAGTGTTGGTCCAGTATTGGGTATACCTACTTTGACACAGACAGCGAAGTCCTTCTTGACCTCCGGTCTCTCATAGATAACCTTCAAATTGTTTGTGGAATTGTCGCATTGCTTCTCTACTAAAGAGATGGACTGGGGGATTTTCTCTCGAAACTTCTGCGGGATGACACATGCCGTAAGATACGGTTGGTAGATGCCTTGCTTGTAGTTGCCCCATTTCTTGTACCTGTAACAATGATGTTATTCCATATATCGTTGAGATTCTTAATTTGAAATTGGAATTTAAGTAAAGAACAGTAATTTTTGTTGTTTCTTGAAATTCTCGATTGATAACTCAATATATCGTCGTCACATCCCACATCCCTATTAAAACAGAAAATATAGCCTGTAAGTATTATCGTTGAGTGAATTCCTCAGTCAACGGTATTATTCCATTAGTCAGTATGTTATATGGTGAAGTCGCCGGTTTAATATTTCTAAAATAAATTAATGTTTAGTTTTCGGACATACCGTTGATTGAATACTTATAGACCGTCAGACAGTGACAGATTTGGGTGCCCCATTTTCGCATACAAGCCTCGAAGAGGGTTGAAAAGTTCAGGGTGTCCCATTTTGTGTGTTTTTGGGTGTTTTTCTCAAAAATCTCGGTTATTATTAAAGCTAGAGGCGTTGACTGAAGGTTTAAAAAGACCTCTCACGGATCCAGATAAAATGCCGAGCGCTTTTGGAGGCGAAGGACTATGGATATTCGATTGTATTTAAAACTTTTTCCAATGATCGTAGTCATTCGCCTCCGCGCACCAACTCCATCTACTGGTGTATAGCGGTATTATTATTTCTATTTAGCTCTCGTCCAGTACTACTGTTTAGCACCATCTATTTTCGATAATTACAATGACTCTAACAAAATCGATAATTAGTGGTAGATTTCGTACTCGACAATTTCGTATTCCAAAAGGCTCGTTTGTGTTCGGGGCGGGGCAAACAAGTCTAAAAATAGACACGGGGGGAGAAGGGAGAAGGGGCCAGTGAAATAATTCTACGATTTGGCTTTTATAAAATTAGGAATAGATTCAGGGTTGGGCGTATTTCAGTTTGATATTTGACGATTTTAACGGATTGGCAGATTTTTAAAATTCTCTTTTTTAGGATATAGTGATCTACATTATGTTGCTTCAATTTCTTACGTTGATTTGAAAAACAAAACATATGTCCAAAATGAAAACTTTGAGAAAAGTGAAAAAACTGATTGCCTTCCCTCTATTAGGGAGTATTTTTTAATGTACCTAGGCGTTTTTCTGGAAAAATGTTGAATACAGAAAGAGGTTGTTATTTATTTTTATTTTTTTAGCTTAAGTAACTAATAAAAATATATACTGTGTGTCCTGCGATTCAGTGCCCAAGGGGTGTAAACGATAAAAAAATTCTAATTGTAAGTTGACATTCTGTTTGGTGTTGCCCCAATAATTGGCCGAACCTATCAGCAAAGTCTAGAGAATACTAGACTTTGCTATCAGTACACAGTGTATACAGGGTGTATTTTTGTCGAAAAAAACAAGGCCGGAGTAAACTGTACCCTCAATTTTAAAAGCTAGCTAGCTAGGACAATGCCTGCCATTGTTAAAACGATATTATTGCTTATATCTGCCAAACTATGATACCACACCACTTAATCAGTGGCGGCTCGTAACTATTTAAACTTAAACAGGCGGGGCCAAATATCGGAAGACATTTAAAAATCAATGTGCCTTACTAAACCGGTGTAAAGTTAGTAGCCGATTTTCTGGCAACAAAAAATTTTCCTCGCCCTTATTTCCACAAATTTATTTTGATAAAAATAAAGTAGAAATGGTAACTATTATTAAACTTTCTAAGCAGATTAAACTGGAGAATGAAGAAAAATATTCATCAAAAAATAAACGTTGAAATTTTTGGCTCCTAGAAAATTGGCTGCTAAGTGCTAAGTTCAGTTTTAAGTAGACACTTTTGTTGAATTTACGTGATCGCGTTTTTTATGTTCTGCCGTTTGATTTTTCTCTATAGTTAAATCAAGGTAACGGCCTGCCCTCTATAACTGTTTAATTTGCAGTTTTTGCTCAAATTACATTGACGAAAATGAATTTCTTAATAAAAAAACTAACACTGTTTTATGAAATGCTACTTTTATTAGTGATATAAACAAAAATAGTAAAAGTAGGTAAATAAGGATTTTTTAAACTGTTGACTATGTATGTACCTACATGTAGGAATTGATATTTTTTAAGTAGGTATTGACTGAACACGCCAGAAAGTAATTACCCATTTTCATTCAGAATTACCTTTGAACATTTTTTGACAGAGAGGAATAAAATAAAATAGTTAAATGAGAAAACACATTTATTAAAAAAATACCTAAATACCAAATCCAGAAATATTGTCAACATAAATAAATTATATAAGTTTATTTGCCTCGGCCAGAGGCCTCGGCAACTAAATTCCACATGAGTCATAAAAAGTTGAACTTCAGTGCCTTGGTACATAAATAACTATATTCATATTATGGTATTTACCTGTTACGTATTTACATTTGCTTCTCTTTGTTTGGACCTTGCCATGGACTATGAAATTTCGTTCGAAGTTTCTGAATTTTCTTTTCGTCAAAGGTGGAAAATGTAAATGCCTTTCATTAATTATTGTTCTTTCTAAAATTATTTTACACTCTCCATGAGTGTAAAACATATTCAAAATATCTTCGATAGAATAGTTAATTTGAGCCATTCTTGTCAACAGTTAATATTTTATTTTTTGGAACACAATAAATGACAATCACAAATGAAAAATCCATGGCCACCTATTAGACAAGGTCCGTTGTTTCTTGATATGGAGCAGCAAAAATACGTATTTTGAGTAATAACGAAGCAACCGCTTCATTTAGACATATAGTGTGTTATATCTTTTTGAACTGTCTTTTCACAAGCATTTCAATGGTGCAATAAAAAAATATGGGTTCCATTTGAAAAAAATGAGATTTTTCAATTTTTCGATGTTGATATTGGGAATTTTTTCCCGAACACCCTGTACAATATTTTGAAATGGCATATAGACCACTTAATAAAGTTGACTTTCGCCTACGACAGTCAAAAATTTCAGTTTTCCAGATTCGTAAATTTCGAAGTTATCATCACTATGGTCGATGGCTGCAACACTCAAAAAAATCAAAAATTTGCGAATATCTCGAAAAGGGTTAGGAATAGGATACACATTATATTCAGAAAAAAGATTTGGAATTTAATAGGGAACCAAATGGTGTAATAATATATAGGGTGTTCTATTTGAAATAACAAAGTTGCTATCCACTTCCGGTATAACCGGAAGTGATCGGAAGTTGAAAATATTTTAGAAAGAAAGTTTACAAGCTGTTATATAAGTGACCAAAATTTCAAATTAAAATTCGCACTCCTTCCCCGTAAACTTCTAATGAACCACTTACGTGAATCACCCTGTATACATAAGTTGTAGCCAGGAGAGAGGTCTCCAAAAAATCGAAAATTTCAGTCCTGCGCCAATGCGCGGAAACTATAAAACTTATCTAAAATCTGATTGGTCCACCAAATTACTCTCAAAAAAGTAGTACAGTAGTACGTGAAAGCCGCAACCCTCTAGCTTTAATAATAACCGAGATTTTTGAGAAAAACACCCAAAAACACCCAAAATGGGACACCCTGTACATCGATGCTGAGTAGAATGAAGGGAAATTTACGAGTGGCCTCTGGGGATAACATATTATGGAAAATCGAACAGAGAGCAGAGCACGAGAGGGTTTCAAATAGTCTGCAATCAAGGTCCATTGTTCACGTCTAGCCACATTACTTATTAATTTCCCAATCAGAAGGCAACAATGTGTAGCGCCCGATATCCTGCCCGATAAAAATCTCGACTTGAGTCACTCGGTATACCGCGAACTCGAAAAAGTGTAACGCCGCGTTCGCTTTTTGCGAAACTCGCGGTCCGGTTTAGGCCGATCGAAAAATCGAATTACAAAGCCGCAGAATTCGATATTATGGGTCTTGCGGCGGGCTTAAAAATAAAACAATATCCAACCGGTCACGATTGTCGAGCGGACAGCTGATATATATATACAGGGTGAGTTTTTCGATGCCCACTATGGAGATCTCGTAGACTAGCAGAGCTAGAACAAAGGTTAAATGGGGGAAGAATTGCAGTTTTGAATGCTCAATCCAATGAACCTTTTGGATTTTTAAAAAAGTTCATGGCTCACTAGATATTTTGAAAAGAGTGATTTTTTGATATTTCAGAAAAACTGTAGAGACAAAAATTGTAGCTAATTTTGGGTTTAATAAGATAATCTAATCCAATTTTTTATGTTGTTTGTGATTTTTGAGATATGACATAAACTTGTGTTTTCTAAAAAATGTAAATCATAGTTGACTGTGGCCTTATCAAATCGGCCATTTTTTGAGCTTTTCAAAAATATGTATGATACTCGGCATAGTTATTAAAGAAAATAAAATAGCTATGGCTAATTTTCTGATTTTTTTTTAAATTTTCTCATAGTCAGCCATGGAATATTTTCATAATTTCGTTCTATTTTATAATAAGACATACTTCAAACCTTCAAATATTTTATTTTTAGCTGGTAACAAGATGTAACAAAATAAAACAAAAATTATCCTGATGGAGTTCCACCACATAATTATTTACCTCTAAGTAATTACCTAGATCAGCTCTATCCAAATAGATAGGGAGAAATAGACCTACTTCCTGGCCGCCCCGATCCCCCGATTTGTCTGTTTTGGATTTCTTTTTGTGGGGAACAGTACAAAATCAAAGTTTACAGTCTGTAAACTTTGACAAAGTAAAGTATGAGACAAAATTGTTGAATTAAGAGCAGCTGTTTTAGAAGCAATTGCCAGTATATATTGACCGGCGCTCTCCTAAGAACGGCGACAAATTATCAGTTTTAACAAGATGCAATATTTGCATAAATAATAATGGTGGATTGTTTGAACACTTTTTTATTTTAAAAGGTGACCTTTTAAAATAATAATAATTTGAATTTGAGTTTTTTAATTTTTGTTTTATTTTGTTACATTTTGTGACCAGCTAAAAACAAAATATTAGAAAGTTTGAAGTATGTCTAATAATTATAAAATAGAACGCAATTATGAAAATATTCCATGGCTGACTGTGAAAATTTTTAAAAAATCAGAAAATTAGCCACAGCTCTTTTATTTTTTTATAATAACTACGCCGAGTATTATATCTTTGGAAAGCTCAAAAAACGGCCTATTTTATAAGGCCACAGCCAACTATGATTTGCATTTAAAAAAACACAAGTTTAGGTCATATCTCAAAAATCACAAACATAAAAAAATGGATTAGATTATCTTATTAAGCCCAAAATTATCTACAATTTTTGTCTCTACAGTTTTTCTGTATAATCAGAAATAACGGAGCTACAGAGATCTGACGAAATAGCAAAAATCACTCTTTTCAAAATATCTAGTGAGCCATAAACTTTTTTAAAAATCCAAAAGGGGCATTAGATTGAGCATTCAAAACTGCAATTCTTTCCCCATTTAACCTTTGTTCTAGCTATGCTAGTTTCCGAGATCCCCATGTACTTTAGAACACTTGTAGATTGACCAGATCTACGTAAGACGAATCAGATTGCCCAGGGGCTTTTTCGTGTGCTGCAACTTTAATAACGATTGGGTTAAAAATAATGGTTGTCACAATTTGTTCCAGTGATGACTCTAAGAGACCTTCAGTTAGCATGCATTCTGAGATTGGTCGAATAAAAACAGTGTAAAGTAGTAAATAAAAACAGTGTAAAGTCGTGTACAAATCGTGGCTCTTTGGTAACGAACAAAGGCATAGCGGATCGCCCGGAAATCGCAGACAATCGGCGAACGCCGTTCTCGACTGTCCGCATTTTCCGGACGTCCTGTATATTCGAAATAAATCGACAACTCTACCGCTACGATACGTGCAAACACAAAACTAAGAGTCGTGCTACAGGTACCAACAAAACCCTAATACCTGGTAAGGCCACACCCAACTATGATTTACATTTAACAAAACACAAGTTTATGTCATATCTCAAAAATCACAGACAACATAAAAAATTGGATTATATTATTTTATTAAGCCCAAAATTATGTACAATTTTTGTCTCTACAGTTTTTCTGTATAATCAGAAATAACGGAGCTACAGAGATCTGATGAAATAGCAAAAATCACTCTTTTCAAAATATTTGGTGAGCCGTGAACTTTTTTGAATATCCGAAAGGGGCATTAGATTGAGCATTCAAAACTGCAATTCTTTCCCCATTTAACCTTTGTTCTAGCTATGCTAGTTTCCGAGATCCCCATGTACTTTAGAACACTTGTAGATTGACCAGATCTACATAAGACGAATCAGATTGCCCAGGGGCTTTTTCGTGTGCTGCAACTTTAATAACGATTGGGCTAAAAATAATGGTTGTCACAATTTGTTCCAGTGATGACTCTAAGAGACCTTCAGTTAGCATGCATTCTGAGATTGGTCGAATAAAAACAGTGTAAAGTCGTAAATAAAAACAGTGTAAAGTCGTGTACAAATCGTGGCTCTTTGGTAACGAACAAAGGCATAGCGGATCGCCCGGAAATCGCAGACAATCGGCGAACGCCGTTCTCGACTGTCCGCATTTTCCGGACGTCCTGTATATTCGAAATAAATCGACAACTCTACCGCTACGATACGTGCAAACACAAAACTAAGAGTCGTGCTACAGGTACCAACAAAACCCTAATACCTGGTAAGGCCACACCCAACTATGATTTACATTTAACAAAACACAAGTTTATGTCATATCTCAAAAATCACAGACAACATAAAAAATTGGATTATATTATTTTATTAAGCCCAAAATTATGTACAATTTTTGTCTCTACAGTTTTTCTGTATAATCAGAAATAACGGAGCTACAGAGATCTGACGAAATAGCAAAAATCACTCTTTTCAAAATATCTAGTGAGCCATGAACTTTTTTAAAAATCCAAAAGGGGCATTAGATTGAACATTCAAAACTGCAATTCTTTCCCCATTTAACCTTTGTTCTAGCTATGCTAGTTTCCGAGATCCCCATGTACTTTAGAACACTTGTAGATTGACCAGATCTACGTAAGACGAATCAGATTGCCCAGGGGCTTTTTCGTGTGCTGCAACTTTAATAACGATTGGGTTAAAAATAATGGTTGTCACAATTTGTTCCAGTGATGACTCTAAGAGACCTTCAGTTAGCATGCATTCTGAGATTGGTCGAATAAAAACAGTGTAAAGTCGTAAATAAAAACAGTGTAAAGTCGTGTACAAATCGTGGCTCTTTGGTAACGAACAAAGGCATAGCGGATCGCCCGGAAATCGCAGACAATCGGCGAACGCCGTTCTCGACTGTCCGCATTTTCCGGACGTCCTGTATATTCGAAATAAATCGACAACTCTACCGCTACGATACGTGCAAACACAAAACTAAGAGTCGTGCTACAGGTACCAACAAAACCCTAATACCTGGTAAGGCCACACCCAACTATGATATACATTTAACAAAACACAAGTTTATGTCATATCTCAAAAATCACAGACAACATAAAAAATTGGATTATATTATTTTATTAAGCCCAAAATTATGTACAATTTTTGTCTCTACAGTTTTTCTGTATAATCAGAAATAACGGAGCTACAGAGATCTGATGAAATAGCAAAAAATCACTATTTTCAAAATATCTAGTGAGCCATGAACTTTTTTAAAAATCCAAAAGGGGCATTAGATTGAGCATTCAAAACTGCAATTCTTTCCCCATTTAACCTTTGTTCTAGCTATGCTAGTTTCCGAGATCCCCATGTACTTTAGAACACTTGTAGATTGACCAGATCTACATAAGACGAATCAGATTGCCCAGGGGCTTTTTCGTGTGCTGCAACTTTAATAACGATTGGGCTAAAAATAATGGTTGTCACAATTTGTTCCAGTGATGACTCTAAGAGACCTTCAGTTAGCATGCATTCTGAGATTGGTCGAATAAAAACAGTGTAAAGTCGTAAATAAAAACAGTGTAAAGTCGTGTACAAATCGTGGCTCTTTGGTAACGAACAAAGGCATAGCGGATCGCCCGGAAATCGCAGACAATCGGCGAACGCCGTTCTCGACTGTCCGCATTTTCCGGACGTCCTGTATATTCGAAATAAATCGACAACTCTACCGCTACGATACGTGCAAACACAAAACTAAGAGTCGTGCTACAGGTACCAACAAAACCCTAATACCTAGTAAGGCCACACCCAACTATGATTTACATTTAACAAAACACAAGTTTATGTCATATCTCAAAAATCACAGACAACATAAAAAATTGGATTATATTATTTTATTAAGCCCAAAATTATGTACAATTTTTGTCTCTACAGTTTTTCTGTATAATCAGAAATAACGGAGCTACAGAGATCTGACGAAATAGCAAAAATCACTCTTTTCAAAATATCTAGTGAGCCATGAACTTTTTTAAAAATCCAAAAGGGGCATTAGATTGAACATTCAAAACTGCAATTCTTTCCCCATTTAACCTTTGTTCTAGCTATGCTAGTTTCCGAGATCCCCATGTACTTTAGAACACTTGTAGATTGACCAGATCTACGTAAGACGAATCAGATTGCCCAGGGGCTTTTTCGTGTGCTGCAACTTTAATAACGATTGGGTTAAAAATAATGGTTGTCACAATTTGTTCCAGTGATGACTCTAAGAGACCTTCAGTTAGCATGCATTCTGAGATTGGTCGAATAAAAACAGTGTAAAGTCGTAAATAAAAACAGTGTAAAGTCGTGTACAAATCGTGGCTCTTTGGTAACGAACAAAGGCATAGCGGATCGCCCGGAAATCGCAGACAATCGGCGAACGCCGTTCTCGACTGTCCGCATTTTCCGGACGTCCTGTATATTCGAAATAAATCGACAACTCTACCGCTACGATACGTGCAAACACAAAACTAAGAGTCGTGCTACAGGTACCAACAAAACCCTAATACCTGGTAAGGCCACACCCAACTATGATTTACATTTAACAAAACACAAGTTTATGTCATATCTCAAAAATCACAAACATAAAAAACTGGATTAGATTATCTTATTAAGCCCAAAATTATCTACAATTTTTGTCTCTACAGTTTTTCTGTATAATCAGAAATAACGGAGCTACAGAGATCTGACGAAATAGCAAAAATCACGCTTTTCAAAACCGCAATTCTTTCCCCATTTAACCTTTGTTCTAGCTCTGCTAGTTTCCGAGATCCCCATAGTGGTCATCGAAAGAAACTCGCCCTGTATTTATATTAAGCGAGAGTGCGAGTCCCAAAGGTCAACCGCTCCCAAGCGGTGAGTGACATTATTACACTGATAGCGCTTGCGATCTGGAACGAAGGCTATATGGAATTAAATCCGGGGTGACGAATGTGCTGCCTGTCGCTTTGAATAAAGAACTCGAAGAAGGAGCAAATTCGGGCTTAACGCTCGACCGGGACAGTCTCTGCATATGGCGGGATGCCATTTCCGTCTTTACAGTGGCGCGCACCTGAGTTGTTTCGACAAACTAATCGAAGCAGAAGCAGAAATCATTTTTCGTGAAATACAATACAGGCAAAAAATTATGAGGCACATTTATGTCTTTAAGTTTAGGAATCCTTGATAATACATCAATTCTAATTTTAAATTTCCAATTATGAAGAAGCAGGTACCTACACAAACGCCTATGCCACTTTGGTGCATGGCCTTGAAAGTTAATTTAAATTACAAAATTATTTACCGATGGATTATTATCCACAAACATTTTAGATTTGGCTGTCAGGAAAGTGCGACAAGCCGCACAGCTAAGCATAATAACTGGAAAAAGTATCTAAATACCACATACTGACACCTATCGACGTGTCAGATATCAAAATATTGTGTCAAAATTTGGTTACTAGTCAGATAGAGCTTTGATTTCTTCCTGGGATTCTTTATTCAAAGGGAAGAATGAATATCCTGGATCCTTATATAAGGCAAACCCGATTTTTCCCAATGTTAAGTGTCAAATTTGACAGGCATATTCCGTCTCTTTAAGGGCAGTAGTGCAGCCAAAGCATGCACTAACATAGCTCGAAATCAGATTTTCACAGATCTAATAATATTTTTTTTACATTTGACATTTGATCATTGAGTAAAACAATAATTTATTCCTTTACTCAATGATTTGATGCAAACTTTATCAATATCACTGTATAAATTATTGTACAGGGTGTTCGTTTTAAATGGCTCATTCGATATATCTGTTAATTTTTGTCAGAACAAATCCAAAGCTATAGTGGATGAACTTCTTTTATCACCAACAAAATTGCTGTCCTTGACGACCTCTTTTTTTATATCTTGAGAAACACAAAATTGTTTGGAACAACAACTGTCAACATATAAATATTATCATTACCCATTATCGCTTTTTCTTGTAAACACTTTTGCACTCTTTATTAAATCTTTAGTTTTGAAATAGGTAATCAGATATATGTGGGATCAAACATTGAATTATCTGGAAACAGTGTTTATACCGCCTTTTTTATAAATATAATTAGCTGATTTGATGTGTTATAACCGAGGTTATAATGCACTTGCAAGTTTGTTCTGTATTTATACTTCAAGTGATTTTCATTTTTAACCCCATAATATGAAAATATTTCATTAGGGATGGCATTACTAACGGCATAACATTAAAAGCCTAGGCCTACTTTGATTTCCTTCTGTTAAAAAATTTAAAACGCACGAAAATGAATTTTTCAAGAACGGTGTATTTTCGAAAGAAGTTAAGAATAGTTTTTTACTTAGAATTGATTGGAAAATTTAATGAACGCAAAAAGGATTACAATTCCAATGGCGTACAATTTTTTTATTAAAAAATATGATGGTTAACACTCGCGTCTCCGGCACTGGTGGAAGTAGACAGGCCAAACTATTTTTAATTTACAGGACTTAATGTGTGTCTAAATTGTACCAAATATGTTTGTCTTAACTGTCTTCCTTTAGGAGAAATCAAAGAAAACTTTCGAACTTTAGAAAACCGTTAGGATTTCACGTCTGTAAAATTTTTATTCTTCACCCGATTTTAGCCGTTTTTTTTCTAAAAATAGGCCACAAAAAACTCTTTTTACGTTAGTGCAGAATTTTATGTCTTAATCTCAATTTTCAAGGCCTACTACGATTTTTTCTAGTAATAAAAAACGAAAATCATTTAGCGATTTTTTATTTAAAATCTGACACCACAGCGTTAATCAGGACACTCCAAAACCCCCACATACCAAATTTAAACAAAAAATATACAGGGAGTTCCATTCTGCAAAGTGTCAAAGTTTATTTGTTTATTTTATACCTCAGGAGTGCTCTGGAATCATTCAAAAATATTAATAAACACAAAAGTAATTTATTTTTCTACAAAATGCCAACCAACAAATAAAACAATTTTAATTATTGGACCTTTTTTTAACAAAGTTGTTGTCTTAAGACGATACATTTTTGGTGTGTTTCCTGTTGTGGCACACCAGCTACCTTAACGCAACTCGTATTATGGACTTACTGACTGGCAGGCTTCTGTATTTTTTCGACTTAGTTCGTTCATAATGTCTGGGGTGGTTTTGATATACTTGATTTTTGACCTGTATAAAGTTTAAAAAATTCAGCATTTTGAGTAGGCACAGAAAAGAACACCTTGTATATTTTTTATTGAATCTTTTCCCATCAACAATGTGAGTGGTCCTCTTCATCATTCAACTGATTCGAAGTAATTTCATGGCTCACTGACTCACCAGATGCCTTTAAATTTCCTATTTTGCTCAACTTTGATACCTTGCAGAATGGAACTCCCTGTATATTTTTTGTTCAAATTTGGTATATGGGAGTTTTGGGGTTCCCTGATTAACGCTGTGGTGTCAGATTTTAAATAAAAAAAATCGCTAAATGATTTTCGTCTTTTTTTTTACTAGAAAAAAATTCGTAGTGGGCCTTGAAAATAGATTAAAACCTGAAATTTTGCACTAGCGTAAAAAAAGAGTTTTTTTGTGGCCTATTTTTAGAAAAAAAACGGCTACAATCAGATGAAGAATAAAAACTTTACAGAGGTGTCTCCATTCCAAACGGGCCACACTCACGGGCGTAGCCAGGATTTAGTTTTGGGGGGGGGTTTAGTTTGAGAAGTAAATAAAACAACAAAAATATACTTACATGAAATTTAATATCTATATATTCATCCGAAAAACTACGACATATTTATAAAGTTCTTAACTTTAAATGAAATGGATAAATTAACTTCGTTCATCTGCGCTAAATCTAAAACCATTAAAGAAGAAATCTTCGGCTTTTTCTTTTAAATATATCCACTACTTCATCTGCATGAATTTCTGATCCATAGTGAATGTTCATTAGAGCCAAACCATTAAGTCTGTTTTCACTTGTAGTGTTTCGTAAATAGTTTTTCAGTCTCCTTAGGCTCGAGAAAGACCTTTCTGGGGTAGCAGTGGATACAGGAATGGTAGCCAAGATTTGTAGTAATGTGTAAATATTAGGATAAAGGTTTTTATCGCACATATCTAGGCATTCCAAACTAGATTTCGGGGTAGGCAGTCTTCTTATCAGCATGCAAGGTAGCTGAAGCTTTGATAGCTAAATCCAAATTTGTTTTTTTATTAGAAACCCCTTGACCTTGACTACACCACTTTTTCCAGTAGTCCATACCTTTAGGTTTATCACCCTTCCTTTTTTTTCCCCTCCATTTTTCGACAGTAATAATGATTCACGTATCTATCCTTAACAAGGTCATCGAATAACAGCGCACTAAAATTACTCACTTACACGGTACACTTAATTCTCTTCACTATTCGTTCACCACTTTTCACTTTTATTCGCTTCGAGTTCGCATGGAACAATACTGCCGTCAGCGCGGTCACGCGCCGCTTATATAGCAGCCCAGTAGCCGTCCAGAAACTTCCACGAACAACGCAAAGTGTCCCTACAATACAAAATAGTTCGGCTGCAACTGCGTCTGCCTCTCGTCAAAAGATGGCGCTAGGCGCTACTATTACTACATATATTCAAACGTAATAATAATTTAACTCTTCACTCCTCGTATTTTTTCGGTATAATATTAGGTAATATTTTGCTTATTCCGGCCGCGGTGGCGTCGCTCGTACCGGCGCTGACTTTTTAGACTGCATGTTTTTCTGCCTTCGATCGACCTCGGTTCGAGGCAGGCACATGCATATGTCTTTAAAGAAAAACACCGCTATGGCCAAGAGCACTGGACAAATGTGGGTTCACGGTATTGCTCCTAAATAGGCTTTACCCGTGTGATTCACTAATTGTCCTACACTCACTGGGATTACTACGGTTTTCTAGGGTTTTCCGTAGTACTTGAGCGAATGCTATCCTAGTTCTATCGGGAAAAAAGTCGGCCCTAGCCGCAAATGGCAACGAAGACAAAATAATAGTAATTGCCCCCCTCCCCCGCACAAGCATGTGGTTGCTTCTGGGGTACTCCTAGTTTGGAGTATTGTGAGGGTGAGAATTATTATTATTATTATTATTATTATTTCGGGGGGGGGGGGGTTGAACCCCCGAAACCCCCCCCCCTTGGCTACGCCCGTGGGCCACACTGTATACATGTTTATATGAAGTTTTATCCACCCTGTATACATGTTACTTATTCTATATTTAGTTTTGTTTCGAAACTCTGAGTTTCAGACATTCTAAACGTAGCAGTAAAATTTTTCAAAACATAAATTAGTGGGTGGGAATGTGGGAATGATTATCTACTTATTTTTTAGAGGTCTACCCTCTAATTTAGCACCATTGTCTTGATAACGATCAAAGATTAGGGACACTATCGGTTCGATTGCAGCTTTTTTAGGCCACAAAAAGGCGCCTTCTCTCGATCGTGCGGTTTTGATTCTAGATATCGAAAAAATAACTGCATTAATTATCGATTGCCGTTCGGTTTGTGGTACTTTTACCACCGACACGAATAGAACGGCATAACCTTTTATTGGATCGGTTAAGATTTAGTTTGCTGTCTCCGGCTGTATTGTCTCATTAGAAAGTGGACCGCAACGTGTGAGTGTGGCACGGGCGTAGCCAGGATTTAGTTTTGGGGGGCGGTTTAGTTTGAGAAGTAAATAAAACAACAAAAATATACTTACATGAAATTTAATATCTATATATTCATCCGAAAAACTACGACATATTTATAAAGTTCTTAACTTTAAATGAAATGGATAAATTAATTTCGTTCCTCTGCGCTAAATCTAAAACCATTAAAGAAGAAATCTTCGGCTTTTTCTTTTAAATATATCCACTACTTCATCTGCATGAATTTCTGTTCCATAGTGAATGTTCATTAGAGCCAAACCATTAAGTCTGTTTTCACTTGTAGTGTTTCGTAAATAGTTTTTCAGTCTCCTTAGGCTCGAGAAAGACCTTTCTGGGGTAGCAGTGGATACAGGAATGGTAGCCAAGATTTGTAGTAATGTGTAAATATTAGGATAAAGGTTTTTATCGCACATATCTAGGCATTCCAAACTAGATTTCGGGGTAGGCAGTCTTCTTATCAGCATGCAAGGTAGCTGAAGCTTTGATAGCTAAATCCAAATTTGTTTCTTTATTAGAAACCCCTTGACCTTGACTACACCACTTTTTCCAGTAGTCCATACCTTTAGGTTTATCACCCTTCCTTTTTTTCCCCTCCATTTTTCGACAGTAATAATGATTCACGTATCTATCCTTAACAAGGTCATCGAATAACAGCGCACTAAAATTACTCACTTACACGGTACACTTAATTCTCTTCACTATTCGTTCACCACTTTTCACTTTTATTCGCTTCGAGTTCGCATGGAACAATACTGCCGTAAGCGCGGTCACGCGCCGACTATATAGCAGCCCAGTAGCCGTCCAGAAACTTCCACGAACTTCCACAAAGTTCCGCTCATTTCGACCGAGGGGCGTGACGAGTAATCGAGAAACAACGCAAAGTGTCCCTACAATTCAAAATAGTTCGGCTGCAACTGCGTCTGCTTCTCGTCAAAAGATGGCGCTAGGCGCTACTATTACTACATAATATATTCAAACGTAATAATAATTTAACTCTTCACTCCTCGTATTTTTTCGGTATAATATTAGGTAATATTTTGCTTATTTCGGGGGGGGGGGGGGGGTTTGAACCCCCGAAACCCCCCCCCTTGGCTACGCCCGTGGTCGGTGTTAGTCTCGGTGTTGGTGTATACGGGAAAGGTCGGATGTTTTTGTGTATGGTTGCATTAGGCCAGTAAATAAAGGCATAATAATTGGCACATTTAACATTAAGTCTAACCTGGACCAACACTATACAGTGTGTCCGAAATTGATGATGCATGTATCGCGATCTCGGAAACTGTTAGAGATAGAGAAACGGTTATTTTTTCGGTATAATATTAGGTAATATTTTGCTTATTTCGGGGGGGGGGTTTGAACCCCCGAAACCCCCCCCCTTGGCTACGCCCGTGGTCGCTGTTAGTCTCGGTGTTGGTGTATACGGGAAAGGTCGGATGTTTTTGTGTATGGTTGCATTAGGCCAGTAAATAAAGGCATAATAATTGGCACATTTAACATTAAGTCTAACCTGGACCAACACTATACAGTGTGTCCGAAATTGATGATGCATGTATCGCGATCTCGGAAACTGTTAGAGATAGAGAAACGGTTATTTTTTCGGTATAATATTAGGTAATATTTTGCTTATTTCGGGGGGGGGGGGTTGAACCCCCGAAACCCCCCCCTTGGCTACGCCCGTGGTCGGTGTTAGTCTCGGTGTTGGTGTATACGGGAAAGGTCGGATGTTTTTGTGTATGGTTGCATTAGGCCAGTAAATAAAGGCATAATAATTGGCACATTTAACATTAAGTCTAACCTGGACCAACACTATACAGTGTGTCCGAAATTGATGATGCATGTATCGCGATCTCGGAAACTGTTAGAGATAGAGAAACGGTTATTTTTTCGGTATAATATTAGGTAATATTTTGCTTATTTCGGGGGGGGGGGGGTTGAACCCCCGAAACCCCCCCCTTGGCTACGCCCGTGGTCGGTGTTAGTCTCGGTGTTGGTGTATACGGGAAAGGTCGGATGTTTTTGTGTATGGTTGCATTAGGCCAGTAAATAAAGGCATAATAATTGGCACATTTAACATTAAGTCTAACCTGGACCAACACTATACAGTGTGTCCGAAATTGATGATGCATGTATCGCGATCTCGGAAACTGTTAGAGATAGAGAAACGGTTATTTTTTCGGTATAATATTAGGTAATATTTTGCTTATTTCGGGGGGGGGGGGGGGGTTGAACCCCCGAAACCCCCCCCTTGGCTACGCCCGTGGTCGGTGTTAGTCTCGGTGTTGGTGTATACGGGAAAGGTCGGATGTTTTTGTGTATGGTTGCATTAGGCCAGTAAATAAAGGCATAATAATTGGCACATTTAACATTAAGTCTAACCTGGACCAACACTATACAGTGTGTCCGAAATTGATGATGCATGTATCGCGATCTCGGAAACTGTTAGAGATAGAGAAACGGTTATTTTTTCGGTATAATATTAGGTAATATTTTGCTTATTTCGGGGGGGGGGGGGTTGAACCCCCGAAACCCCCCCCTTGGCTACGCCCGTGGTCGGTGTTAGTCTCGGTGTTGGTGTATACGGGAAAGGTCGGATGTTTTTGTGTATGGTTGCATTAGGCCAGTAAATAAAGGCATAATAATTGGCACATTTAACATTAAGTCTAACCTGGACCAACACTATACAGTGTGTCCGAAATTGATGATGCATGTATCGCGATCTCGGAAACTGTTAGAGATAGAGAAACGGTTATTTTTTCGGTATAATATTAGGTAATATTTTGCTTATTTCGGGGGGGGGGGGGGTTGAACCCCCGAAACCCCCCCCTTGGCTACGCCCGTGGTCGGTGTTAGTCTCGGTGTTGGTGTATACGGGAAAGGTCGGATGTTTTTGTGTATGGTTGCATTAGGCCAGTAAATAAAGGCATAATAATTGGCACATTTAACATTAAGTCTAACCTGGACCAACACTATACAGTGTGTCCGAAATTGATGATGCATGTATCGCGATCTCGGAAACTGTTAGAGATAGAGAAACGGTTATTTTTTCGGTATAATATTAGGTAATATTTTGCTTATTTCGGGGGGGGGGGGGGGTTGAACCCCCGAAACCCCCCCCTTGGCTACGCCCGTGGTCGGTGTTAGTCTCGGTGTTGGTGTATACGGGAAAGGTCGGATGTTTTTGTGTATGGTTGCATTAGGCCAGTAAATAAAGGCATAATAATTGGCACATTTAACATTAAGTCTAACCTGGACCAACACTATACAGTGTGTCCGAAATTGATGATGCATGTATCGCGATCTCGGAAACTGTTAGAGATAGAGAAACGGTTATTTTTTCGGTATAATATTAGGTAATATTTTGCTTATTTCGGGGGGGGGGGTTGAACCCCCGAAACCCCCCCCTTGGCTACGCCCGTGGTCGGTGTTAGTCTCGGTGTTGGTGTATACGGGAAAGGTCGGATGTTTTTGTGTATGGTTGCATTAGGCCAGTAAATAAAGGCATAATAATTGGCACATTTAACATTAAGTCTAACCTGGACCAACACTATACAGTGTGTCCGAAATTGATGATGCATGTATCGCGATCTCGGAAACTGTTAGAGATAGAGAAACGGTTATTTTTTCGGTATAATATTAGGTAATATTTTGCTTATTTCGGGGGGGGGGGGGGGTTGAACCCCCGAAACCCCCCCCTTGGCTACGCCCGTGGTCGGTGTTAGTCTCGGTGTTGGTGTATACGGGAAAGGTCGGATGTTTTTGTGTATGGTTGCATTAGGCCAGTAAATAAAGGCATAATAATTGGCACATTTAACATTAAGTCTAACCTGGACCAACACTATACAGTGTGTCCGAAATTGATGATGCATGTATCGCGATCTCGGAAACTGTTAGAGATAGAGAAACGGTTATTTTTTTCGGTATAATATTAGGTAATATTTTGCTTATTTCGGGGGGGGGGGGGGGGTTGAACCCCCGAAACCCCCCCCTTGGCTACGCCCGTGGTCGGTGTTAGTCTCGGTGTTGGTGTATACGGGAAAGGTCGGATGTTTTTGTGTATGGTTGCATTAGGCCAGTAAATAAAGGCATAATAATTGGCACATTTAACATTAAGTCTAACCTGGACCAACACTATACAGTGTGTCCGAAATTGATGATGCATGTATCGCGATCTCGGAAACTGTTAGAGATAGAGAAACGGTTATTTTTTCGGTATAATATTAGGTAATATTTTGCTTATTTCGGGGGGGGGGGGTTGAACCCCCGAAACCCCCCCCTTGGCTACGCCCGTGGTCGGTGTTAGTCTCGGTGTTGGTGTATACGGGAAAGGTCGGATGTTTTTGTGTATGGTTGCATTAGGCCAGTAAATAAAGGCATAATAATTGGCACATTTAACATTAAGTCTAACCTGGACCAACACTATACAGTGTGTCCGAAATTGATGATGCATGTATCGCGATCTCGGAAACTGTTAGAGATAGAGAAACGGTTATTTTTTCGGTATAATATTAGGTAATATTTTGCTTATTTCGGGGGGGGGGGGGGGGGGGTTTGAACCTACGCCCGTGGAGTATGGGGTAGGTCGGACACTTTCGAGGATTGTTTCGTTGTCCTGCTCGTAAAAATTCTTCGGAGGCAGAGGCGGAGGCTGGATTATCGCAAAAAGTGCGACGAACGTGGCTACGTACGTAGTACGACTAAATTCGAGCTAGAAGAAGAACAATTCAAAGCCAACCTTGCCTCTGTGGTGGCAGTTTGACCTTCAAATTTTCGATTTTATAGCAATCCAGGGACAGTTAATGCTATCAATAAACTGTATGAACTACAAGGATATTAATAATGAATTAATAAGTATTTAGTTTTCTAAAATAATAAAATGCAAATAGTATACAGGGTGTCCAGATTTGGTTGTAAATGCGGGGTTTTCGGTTATTTTTAGAGCCTAATATAGATAATAACTACATAGTGTTATATATTTTTGTAAAGCTTACGATATGAATATAACTAGCAGAAAATATACAGGGTGTTCTATTTAAAAAAAAACTAAGTTCGGTCCATATATCGAGCACTATCAATTTTAGTAAAAAACAGAATACCACACTGAATTCTACGTGAAAATATCTATAAGATACAGTTTCTGCCATTTCAATATCATTAACCATTCCCAAGATATGAGGTATGCCCCAAAAGCTCAAATTTTCAATTTCGCCCTGTATCTTAAAAACGAAGGTGGCTATGAAAAATCTGTTTACGGTATCTTTCGTTTCACAAAAAAGTAGCAACGGTTCGCGAAAACCGCAACTCCATATCTCTAAAAATAACCGAGATACCCCGCATTTACAACCAAATCTGGACACCCTGTACAAACTCCGATAATTAAGGTGATGATATCGAATCACAAAGTATAAAGTTAGGTTGTATGGGATAGGCTGAAACACCACAAATCACCTTAAATATTTTAAGGTACCTTTTTCAAATTTCTAAGATTTTGCCATGAAAATTTCAACATTTGCAAGGAAGAGTTGCTTATTCTTTATCGTCCTCTAGTGATGTAAGTATGACTAACTTTTAATGATACATTTTAAATCCAAAACTGCAAATATGTGTTCGTTAATAAAACAAATTAGCTAATGCAAAATAGTTATGTCCTACTGTTGAAACAGAAAAATAATAAAAAAACCTTTTTAAAAACAAGCTTTTATTTAAGCCATGTACTAAGACGAATAAAATAAGTTTAGGTTTTCGTTAAGATAATTCAATTCCAAATTGCGACAAGTTTTTGCAAATTTAAATCCTTGTCGCGCGAAATGTTCATGAAAGTAGATACCAATTAATTTTATTGGACAGTGATTGGTTGATAAGCAAGTACCTATTTGCCAAAGTATGCATTTCATTCTTTACAATTCGCGCAACAAGCTTTTCAATTTGCAAAAACTTGTCGCAATTTGGAATTGAATTATCTTAACGAAAACCTAAACTTATTTTATTCGTTTTAGTACATGCCTTAAATAAAAGCTGGTTTTTAAAAAGATTTTTTTTTCAATAATATTTTGTGCTTTTTAGTAACTATTTGATTCCCATGTCAGGGATGAGGGTAGTAAAGAAATTTAGTCCGCCATTTTGGGGCGGCCGCCATACTGGATTTCGTATGAAGTCATTCACCTTATTGTTTTCTACCCGTCGAGCCCTTTCATTTGATACCCATGTTGGGTATATATATACCCATGTTGTGTTATAGAGGGCGCTGGTAGCAGCTTAAGAATAAAAATCGCATCAGGTAAAGTGCCTTTTCTGTGCGAAATTTTATTAGGAAAACTTGCTCAGAATTAAAAAATATGACATTGTATCAAATTACAGAACTTAATATTTTTTATTTATATTTTTTTTAAATATAAATATGTAATCATCAACAAGTGCAGAAAGTGACACTTTTCCGCACGCGATTGCGAGTGTGGAAAAGACACTTTCCGCAAAAGTTAGGAACACTATTTTTTCTATAAGCGTGCGGAAAAGCAAAGAAATTAAAAGTACAGTTTTCCGCACGCTTGTAAAAAAAAATATTTATTCTACCCATGTTACTCCATTATCAGCACACATCTCAACTCTGTTCGTAAATTCATTGTAGCTATTTTAAATGGCTTGAAGGTCAATTGAATTTATAGCATTTGCAATATGACAAAATTGTCATATTCCCCTATAATACCACTTTGCCGTGGACACATTGTATGTGTATACATAAATATGGCATATTCTTCATAGATCACAGAAAATATGCCATATTTAAGTAATATTTTAAAGCGATAAGATGATGTTTCGATTAAGTTTACCTGATTTTTAATTATTTCCAAAGCATTTCTAATTTCTAATTGAAAATACAATTTTTTACAACCTTAAGGCCTTGTAGAAATGTTAGTCGGCGATGTAAATTAATAAAGCTTGGGATGTTGGGGGATATTGGGGGTGCTGAATAATGCGAAATTGATATAATTTTGATTGATTTATGAAATTGTTTAGGGTGAATATTAAAACAATTTTTTTAGGAAATTATTGTTTCTCAAAAAAAAATTTCTTAGGAGGCAATGTTTTTGTATTTAGGCATAGCTTTTAATTCTAGACAATTTTTCTTAGTAACATTTTGCTGAATTTTCTGAAATAAGGGTACGTATGTACTTTACTCTTTACTCTGGTACAATTTTTACATTTTTTGACCTACCCTGTATGCTGTTTGACTTGCAACCATTTTAAGTGCGCCTAATATGATTATTTTTTATTTATTAAAATTTGTATTTTCGTTGTGCAATTAATAAAAAAAAATCCCATATGTTGTACATTTAAATGACCACACTGTATACATTCTAAGAATGGAATATCAGCAATAACCACTTTTAATCTGCTAGGTAAAGTCCGTGTACAGGATGTCCTAAACTGGATACTTTTTAGGTGTTTCTCCTATTTCCGCTCGAGATAAACAAAAAGTAGCTAAGGTGTCCACTGATCGATTTTCGAGAAAAGTTTTTCGTTTTATCGTTTCTTTTATATAGAGATGAATAAATCCTAGCATTCCTACCAGGAAGTTTTAAGACAACCCTGTATACTAGGAGATGGTAGGAACCAAATAAATAATCACGAGATTGAATTCTAACATTCTACTACCTATTTCAGATGAATATCTAACAAAGATAAACGAAAACTTTTCAATTAGTAACAATAAATGGCTTTCCTTCTTCTTCCTTCTTCCTACGTAGGTACTATTATTCTCCTTCGGTAAAATATTTCGATCGGCAAAATCGCAGAAATGTCATCATCTGGGTTGACGAATCAAGCGGTTTTAATTACAACACCGGTTCTGAATAATTATTAGGAAATTGCCAGAAGAATGAAGGCCATCTGATTTCTGGGTGATATCAATTCAGATTTCTCCGGTTCCAAAAAACCAATAGTACGTTTCCTAGGGATATGCTAATTTTTATTTTCATATACCTGTATGCATTACTATAAATATAATATAATGTGGAGAGATAATAATGTTTATATTGTAATCATCCTTTTTCTTCAAAACTATAATTAGGCATTAATTTCTGCAAAACAAACAGCGGAGAGTAGTATTACAAACATTTTTGAGGTCAAACTATACCTGTATTTAAAGCTAATAAGAGAAAAGTTTCAGAGCTAAAATTATAAATAAAAACCGATTTCACAATTATTTACAATTATTGAGGAAGTTATGTAATCATTGTTATTCCATGTACAGGGTTATTCATGTAACATTCTACCCTCCTTAATTTTTTGTTTTTAATTTTGAAAAAAATATATACTTATGTTTTTTTTAGATGGAACAATCTCTGTATTTCTCGATTTTCGAAATCTACGTATCTTTATGGTTTCAGCGATATACAGGACGATTTTTTTAAGACTACCACCGCGACTTTATCGCTTATTTTGCGTCCTACAAAAAAACACGTAAAGAACAAAATGTAAACATTTTTCGACAGCTAGGGTGGTACCGAAAAAGAAATCGACATCCATGGTCAACTTTTCGTACAATATAAAAAAAAACTCAAATTGAGCAAAACTATTAATAGAGATAGAGGAAAACTTTCATATTGAAACTTGATGGCCGAACACCCTGTGTAATTTTCTGAAACTATCTGAGTACCTACCCAGTTGCATAAAGCTTCTTAGTGCCATCAATTTTCAATAAGAAAGTTTTCCTCCGTCACTTAAAATATACATGCTACGGCTATTAATAGTTTTGCTCAGTTCGATTTTTTTTATATAGCTGTTATTTGTCCATTTCCAGCAAAAAGCGAACAGTTTTCAAAATGTTGTAATGGTATAATAATTATATTATAAATATTTTACTACCTATGCTATTTTCATCACTCCTTTTGCTATTTTATCATTATTATTTTATAGAAAGTTGCATGAAAGCATTTATAACTAGGTATTATTAATTAATACAATTAATAATTCACCTCGGATGTCTGCCTAGATTATTACTGCATTTTAGTGTATTTATTGTGTATGGTATATTTGAATAAACATATCCTATTTACTAACATATTATTGATTTTTAACCCTACAGAACACTTTCAGTTATTTATAGCAGGAGTATGAGTTAATACCTAAAAAAATATTTTTAAAAACAAGCTTTTATTTAAATCCTCTGAAAAGAAGAAAATAAACTTTATAATAAATCAAATTAAGGCAAACCCATAATTTTGTTACATTATAAAATTGTATATGATATAAAAGCTTGTCGCGAGATTTTCGTGTGTAAATTTCTTTTATAGAAAAATACATTTTCAACTTAAAATTACTTTCAAGATATAATATATTATATATTCTCGCGACAAGCTTTTATATCATATACAATTTTATAATGTAACAAAATTATGGGTTTGCCTTGGTTTGATTTATTATAAAGTTTATTTTCTTCTTTTCAGAGCATTTAAATAAAAGCTTGTTTTTAAAAATATTTTTTACTATCAATTTTATTTTCAACTTTTTAGTTCTACTCTTCGAGCCCTTTCATTTAATGCCCATATTATGGGAAAAGAAAATTTAATCCGCCGTGTTGGAGCGGCGGCCATATTGAATTTAGTGTGATGTCACTAACTCTATCGTTTTCTACTCTTCAAGCTCTTTCATTTGATACCCATATTACAAAAAAAAAACGGTAAATTTCTACTTTATCCACTTTTGGAATTTTTGTGATTTTTTGGGAAAACATTGAAAATACATGTTTTTAAGTCATTTGTAACCAAGAAAACCTTGCGCAAATGGATATTAACTGTTCTGTGGGAGTTAACAAGTTTCTTTTTAGGGCAAGGAAAATATTCAAATATGATGTCAATTTCATTTCGAAAATATTCTCTAGACTTTTGTAATTAAATAAGGAAATCGCTACACTCAGGGTAAGGAAAATATTTAAATATAATAGCAAATTCTTCAGAAAACTAAAATTAAATTATTGTACTTACCCTAGTAACCAAGTCAGCGCACCCGCAATAGCCGCCGAAAAACATCATGGCGCTGGTTTTGTACGTATTACTGTCTCTAGATTTCAATAATCTTTTGGAATTTTTGCGATTTTTTTGGAAAAACATTGAAAATACACGTTTTTAAGTCATTTGTAACCAAAAACTTTGCGCAAATGGATATGAACTGTCCTGCGGGAGTTAAACAAGTTTCTTTTTAGGGCAAGGAAAATATTCAAATATGATGTCAATTTCATTTCGAAAATATTCTCTAGACTTTTGTAATTAAATAAGGAAATCGCTACACTCAGGGTAAGGAAAATATTTAAATATAATAGCAAATTCTTCAGAAAACTAAAATTAAATTATTGTACTTACCCTAGTAACCAAGTCAGCGCACCCGCAATAGCCGCCGAAAAACATCATGGCGCTGGTTTTGTACGTATTACTGTCTCTAGATTTCAATAATCTTTTGGAATTTTTGCGATTCTTTTGGAAAAACATTGAAAATACACGTTTTTAAGTCATTTGTAACCAAAAACTTTGCGCAAATGGATATGAACTGTCCTGCGGGAGTTAAACAAGTTTCTTTTTAGGGCAAGGAAAATATTCAAATACGATGTCAATTTCGTTTCGAAAATATTCTCTAGACTTTTGTAATTAAATAAGGAAATCGCTATACTCAGGGTAAGGAAAATATTTAAATATAATAGCAAATTCTTCAGAAAACTAAAATTAAATTATTGTACTTACCCTAGTAACCAAGTCAGCGCACCCGCAATAGCCGCCGAAAAACATCATGGCGCTGGTTTTGTACGTATTACTGTCTCTAGATTTCAATAATCTTTTGGAATTTTTGCGATTTTTTTGGAAAAACATTGAAAATACATGTTTTTAAGTCATTTGTAACCAAGAAAACCTTGCGCAAATGGATATTAACTGTCCTGCGGGAGTTAAACAAGTTTCTTTTTAGGGCAAGGAAAATATTCAAATACGATGTCAATTTCGTTTCGAAAATATTCTCTAGACTTTTGTAATTAAATAAGGAAATCGCTACACTCAGGGTAAGGAAAATATTTAAATATAATAGCAAATTCTTCAGAAAACTAAAATTAAATTATTGTACTTACCCTAGTAACCAAGTCAGCGCACCCGCAATAGCCGCCGAAAAACATCATGGCGCTGGTTTTGTACGTATTACTGTCTCTAGATTTCAATAATCTTTTGGAATTTTTGCGATTTTTTTGGAAAAACATTGAAAATACACGTTTTTAAGTCATTTGTAACCAAAAACTTTGCGCAAATGTATATGAACTGTCCTGCGGGAGTTAAACAAGTTTCTTTTTAGGGCAAGGAAAATATTCAAATACGATGTCAATTTCGTTTCGAAAATACCTATTCTCTAGACTTTTGTAATTAAATCAGGAAATCGCTACACTCAGGGCAAAGAAAATATTTAAATATTGCCTAGTAACCAAGTCAGCGCACCCGCAATAACCGCTGAAAAACATCATGGTGCTGGTTTAGTAGGTATTGTCTCTAGATTTCAATAATTTTTTCGGGACACTTCCGGTCATTAGCGCAACATATGAAAGTGGTTTCCGTGTTTCTGGGATGATGTACTACACAAAGGTAATTTTAGTTTTTCTCTAACCCAAAAGTGGATAAACTAGAAAATAACCAAAAATACATCATCCGCCATCTTGTGGCGACGGCCATTTTGAAAGTATTACAATATTGAGTATTGCATATCGTATTGTCACCGGAACTAAAGGAGCATGCAAAATTTCAGCTCAATCGGATGTCAGGAAGTGGTTCTAATTCAGCTTGCAAGATTTGACCTAAACGTACAATCATACATAGTTCACCATACATTGCAAGTTAAATAAAAGCAGGATAAAAGCTTGTTAAAAAGAAACTATAAAAACCGGCATAATGTGCGAACAGTTTCTTTACATAACCACGCGGCACTCGCGGCAGCCTCGTAGGACTAAGTTCCTTCGTCCAGCGATGCTATTGACCTCGACATACACAGAAAAGAAAGACCAATAAGACCATCCGTATATAGATAGCCCAAGCGTTTGCGTGCATAGAAGAACACGAACGCCACACGGACACCCGAGAGCTAAGAGCTGTAGGTACCACGGCCATTGTTCAATTTGCGATTTACGATGAAAGCGGATAAATCTAGACTTCGCCTTTTTTGTGCTGTTCTAAACCCACTCTGTGATTTACTGCAGAGTCGGGCGCTTCCCGCTTCTCTCTGAATAGACGGGAATTGCGCCTTATACAGAGTGCTTATTCGTACAGGGTTGTTCATATAACATTCTACCCCCCTTAACTTTTTTGTTTTTAATTTTGGAAAAAATGTAAATATAAAAATTGTATAAAATTTTCTTGCGATTTCAGTTGTGTATTCAAAAAAAATTATTGTCGCGTTTTGGAGATATAGACCAAGCTTTTAGATGGGACACTCGTTGAATATCGGACAAAATCAAAATTGCCGCGGAAAATTCAAAACAACTATAGCTTGACTTTGACACACGTATTTCAAATATACAGGGTGATTCAGTTTTATTCTGCGACACGTCAACAGGTGATACAAAACCAAAAAATAAACGCACTTTCTTGTATAAACTATATCATTTTAAGGCCTTATTAAAAAGTTACAGGGTGTTAAAGTTTTAAGAAACATGTGGTCTTTATTGAATATTTACCAAACTAGTTGAGATATTTAAGTCATATTTGGTACACGTTATAACGGCATGGGTTAGCATCAAACCTGTTAATATCAAACACCTTGAACAACCAGTGGCGGGGAAGTGGGTAATTAGTATACTTAATTGTTTTTAGAAAAAAAAAAGAACCACCTTGTATTGCAACAAAATGTATTTAGTTTCTTATGTAAATTTTAATTTTAAACAAAAATGTTCTCCTGGCAATTTTTTGAATGTGTCATGGTTTCGTGGCAAATTTGATTTTTTGTATTATTTCGGGGTATTTCTGAAAAATTCTCTAAAAAATTTGCTCCATAAGTATCACTTAAAGTGGAAATAATCTGTTTGCAACTTGAAATAAAGTAACTTTTTCCAATAAACTTACCTATTTAAGGCTATACTTTTGAAGATAGGTACAGGGTCTAATACAGTTAAGGAAGAAATAAGGTACAATTAATGTTACGCTCTGTATCTTGAAAAGTAAAACCTTGAATGGGTAAGTTTATTGGGAAAAGTTACTGTATTTAAAGTAAGAAACAAATTTTTTCTGCTTTGAGTGTTACTTATGGAGCGAAGTTTTAGCTAATTTTTCAGAAGTACTCGGAAATAATACGAAAAAATCAAATTTGCTATGAAACCATGACACATATGAAAAAATGCTGAGAGAACGTTTTTGTTTACAATTAAAATTAACATAAGAAATTGAATACATTTTATTGCTATACAAGGTGATTCATCTTTTTCTAAAAACAATTATACTAATTACCCACTTCTACGCCACTGGTTGTTCAAGGTATTTGATATTAACAGGTTTTATGCTAACCCATGCCGTTATAACGTGTACCAAATATGACTTAAATATCTCAACTAGATTAGTAAATATTCAATAAATTCCACATATTTCTTACAATTTTAACACCCTGTAACTTTTTTATAAGGCCTTAAAATGATATAGTTTATATCCAGTTTATATTTTTTGGTTTTCTATCACCTGTTGAAGTGTCCCAGAATAAAACTGAATCACCCTGTATTGATAATAAATTGAGAATTTCTGGAAGTTTAAAAAATAAAGAAAAGAGAAATAAACCACGACATGTTTTAAATGAGAATATGCGGGAAGCAGTCTTATTATACTTCGTGGAAAATCCGAGACATTCTATTAAAGATGCATCGAGATATTTGCAAATATCATGGAGCTCAGTCCAGAGAATGTTGAAAATGCATAAGTTTAGACCATATTGTTATATACAGGGTGGTTCACTTTTATGTGGTAGGACTTTAACATTAGATAGAAAAAGATAATCTAAAATGAAAATTTTATATCAACATATATCGGGGAAAGCTTAGTTTCCGAGATACAGGGCGTTGAAGTGTTGGAAAAAATATGAAGTATTTTTTACACTGTCCGAACCAGTGGAGATATTTAAACCAAATTTGATGTGTAGTACCACCTTTTTGACTACGATATTTAGTGATAATATGAAGGTCCTGAAATAACCAGTGGTGGAGTTATGGGTTTTCACTATCACTAAATTTAAAAAGTAATTAGTACGGACCTGTCTCATATCAACGTAAATTTTTTTTTCGTAAAGTTCTTTCAATTCTCTACAAAAAGTGTATCTTGACATTTTTTTGTATCTGCCACGGTTGTGTAGTAAATAAATTATTTCGTTTCCATCTCAGCCTTTTTTGCCTAAAAATGTGTTTTCTAAGATTATTGATAAATATCGCAAATAACAGAAATTAATTATGGAACACTTATCGGATTCAGCTATTTTATTTTTAATTTTATGGAAACAATTTTAAAAATAAACTGGCACTTGGTTTGAGGTACATTACTTTATTATCATTTTAACATTTTTATCAAATCTAGTATTATTTCTTAATAATTTTTATAATTCTAAATTTGTACAACATTCAACAATTGTTGCACACATAATTCACTTCGACGCCTAACGGATTGAACAGCATGGATTAAATTGCCATTTCTCAATTCATCGCACGCATTTCTGATACGATCAATAAGTTGTTCCCTTGTTTCTACAGGAGTCGCATAGACTTGTTCTTTTAAAAATCCCCATACGAAAAAGTCCAGAGGTGTTATGTCCGGAGAACGTGGTGGCCAAGCGACCGGTCCCCCTCGTCCGATCCACCTATTTGGAAAGTTATTATATTAGTTATTTCCGATCCACCTATTTGGAAAGTTATTATATTAGTTATTTTCGGTGAAAATGTGCAGGACAGCCGTCAAGTTGGAACCAAGCCAACAATCTTAAGTTTAAAGGAATGTCTTCCCACATATTATTATGCTCAGCTACTAAAAACTCCAAAAAATTGTCACCATTCACTCACTGTGGCAAAAAAAAGGGTCCAAACAGATGATGGTTGTACAGTCCAATCCAAACATTGACACTAAATTCGACCTGAAAATTTCTTGGCCGGATTGCTTGTGGGTTTTCTTGTGCCCAAATATGCTGATTATTACTACTCCACGACGAGTAAAACACGACTCGTCCGTCCATAAAATGTTATTTAAAAATTGACTATTTCCTTCAATTGACTCCAAAATCCATCGGCAAAACACTAATCTTCTTTCTGCATCGCCGGGCCTTAAACCTTGTACGGGTTGTAGATGATACGCATGCCTGTGATCTCTTTTTAAAGCTCGCAAAATTGCAGACTTTGAAACACGTAGGGCCACTGACACTCTTCTGCTACTTGTTGTAGGATTCCTATCGAATTCACGAAGAATCTCATTGTTGCGTCTGACTTGTTGGATATTGTTTTCATTTCCTCGTTCGACGATTCTAGTTCTCAGACCGCGAGTTCTGAATTGCCGGTGCATGTTAACAAACACCGAGGGACGCGCATGGCGCCTATTTGGAAATCGCCTCCGGTATTCTCTGGCTGCTTCCGCAGAGTTCCCATTTGCAACTCCATAGCAGAAATGGATGTCAGCCTGCTCTTCATTTGTAAATTGGAACGGCATTTTAATTATTAACAAAGACAAACTGCGGCGCTGCTACGTTCATCTACTGGATGACAGATTATTGTATTATTAACTGTCAATAAGATTTTCTTTTCCATGGCACACTTATCTTCACCAGTACGGCGATGCAGAAAGGACATTAGTATTTTGCCGATGGATTTTGTAGTCAAAGGAAATAAGACAATTTTTAAATAACATTTTATGGGCGGAAGAATCATGTTTTACTCGTCGTGGTATAATTTAGAATTCTACAAATTTAGAATTATAAAAATTATTAAGAAATAATACAGATTTGATAAAAATGTTGAAATGATAATAAAGTAATGTACCTCAAACCAAGTGCCAGTTTATTTTTAAAATTGTTTCCATAAAATTAAAAATAAAATAGCTGAATGCGATAAGTGTTCCATAATTAATTTCTGTTATTTGCGATATTTATCAATAATCTTAGAAAACACATTTTTAGGCAAAAAAGGCTGAGATGGAAACGAAATAATTTATTTACTACACAACCGTGGCAGATACAAAAAAATGTCAAGATACACTTTTTGCAGAGAATTGAAAGAACTTTACGAAAAAAAAATTTACGTTGATGTGAGACAGGTCCGTACTAATTACTTTTTAAATTTAGTGATAGTGAAAACCCATAACTCCACCACTGGTTATTTCAGGACCTTCATATTATCACTAAATATCGTAGTCAAAAAGGTGGTACTACACATCAAATTTGGTTTAAATATCTCCACTGGTTCGGACAGTGTAAAAAATACTTCATATTTTTTCCAACACTTCAACGCCCTGTATCTCGGAAACTAAGCTTTCCCTGATAGGTGTTGATATAAAATTTTCATTTTAGATTATCTTTTTCTATCTAATGTTAAAGTCCTACCACATAAAAGTGAACCACCCTGTATAAATGATGTTTAGTGGCATATAAAAAAAATCTTTCCATATTGTTATCGCCCAGTTCAAAAACTGTATAAAAATGACAATTATTAATTATTACAGAAGGCGAGAATATTGCCGTTTAGTGTTGGAGAGGCAAGCGGAGAATGATCAGTTTATAGGTGCGTATTTTTATCACTTGCAAATTATCAATATAAAGATTTTACTATACTACTATTACTAGACGTTACTATTCTATTACTACTCCTACGGTTGTTACTTTACAGATTCTATATTGTGGACTGATGAAGCCATTTTTACAACATGTGGCGTTTTTAATAGAAGAAACACTCTTGGTCCTCAGGAAACACACGACAGGTTATTGCAATTGAACGACAAGGTCGAACTTCAATAAAAGTTTGATGTTGTATTTTTCGGAATCACATAATTGGTCCAGTATTTTTTGAAGGTGGTTTAACTGGAGTAAAATATTTACAGCTCTTAAGAGGAGAAATTTCTGATCTATTGAATCAAATTAATGAGCGGAATATTGTTAGGCAACAAGACGGTGCTCCACCACATAAATCAAATGCTGTCAAGAGGCATTTAGATGACATTTTTGTACAGTGGATTGGTTCAAATGGAACTAGTTTATGGCCTGCGAGAAGCCCAGACTTGACCCCACTCGATTTCTTTCTGCGGGGCAGTTTGATGGACCGGGTAGATGTGGGAAAGGTCAAACAATATCGACCAAGTTAAAGAGGAAATATCTCAGGAGATCAGAGAGATGAACGAGAAGGTATCGTGGCTAACTACAAGAGAAGTTTATTAAGAAGGTATTCTCTCGGTGTTGCACAAAATGGAAGCATTATAAAACACCTTCTATAATTTAATTTAATTCATAATAAAGTATCACGTTCCATCCATAAATACTTATGCCGTTGGCTGAAACGCTTATGCCTTTTATTAAAATGGCAGAAAAAATAAAATATAACATATGGAAAATTTCCACAGCAGAATTGGCTTTGTTGAATTTTTAATATATTATTGTATGTAATTGTGGGAGTACAACAATTAATGTAAACTGTCAAATCTCCATTTATAATATTCTCGTAATAACTATATTTGAATTTTCCGTAGCAATTTTGATACTGGTCCTTATTAATCAACATTAAAAAATAAGATTTTAAGAAAATAACGTTACTTGGAATGGTTTTCATGTTGCAAATTATCGTGAAGAAATATTTGAAGAAGTCTTAGGAATTGATGGCATCATGATCATAGGATGAGATAAAAAGACAAAAGACATGGTTCTTCCATTATGGACCAGCAAGCGTGAAATTACAAGATTATAAGAGTTTTGTAACATGTCTCGCTTTACGAAATTTATTAACTTAAATTAAGGCAAGTTTACAATCTGGGATTTTCCAGATTTCTTGGCGATGATTCAAATATTTAATTTTTACTGTTAATGTATGTCGAAACTTTATTAGATCCTGTTCAATAAAACGAAAATTTGATGTGTTATATGTGCCACACGTTCTAATTATGCACCAGACGATAATAGTTACTTATAGAAAGATTATAAATATTTCACAAACCTAAATAGATTCACAAAAAGTTAATGGGACACATAGATGTATACATCTTTGATAGGACTAAAGATTTCGGAATCTGGTTGTATTGTACCAGCATCCAAGAGGTGTACAGGGTCATTCAAACTGGGCACCCCAGGCCAATTATGGACAAACAAAAAGCGAAGAAAATCTGCTATGCGAACAAATAAAGATTATATCGCAACTAAATTTAAAGTAACTTTTGTCTTGAATGTTTTGCTGGTTTGTTTTTCGTTTACAATTTACAGGCAAAAATATACAGAAAATTAAAAAAATAATAATTCGATAGATAATTTAATTGTGAACAAAAGTATTCAAGTGAACATAGGTCCAAAGATGCTTTATAAAAAGTATACAGGGTATTAAAGTTTATTTTTAAGCGGATTTTTAAATAATATCTTAAAAACGACGGAGGAGGTTATCAATTCGGCTGTATGTTTTTTATTTTTTTTTTATGTTTGTTACCTCAGAACTCCGTTATTTATAAACCGATTTGGACAATTCTTTTTTTTATTTGAAAGGGTATGCCTACAGAATGGTCCCATAATAATAATAATATCCTGATATCCGGGATACCCGGAATCTGAGTGAATGTTCCTCGTAGAGGGAGTGCGAATGCCTTTTGACTAAGTCAATAATAATAATAAAATAATAATAATAATATAAATTTATTTGCAGTTACAACATTATAATGAAATGTGTGCAACGTTACACCACGAGGCGTTAGCCGAGTGGTTTAGTTACACAAGTTTCATGATAATGTTCGTATCGAACTAGTATCATTCAAAATTTACTCTACGATGGTCGCATATTTTTGATTTTTCTTAAATACCATTTCTACGATGATGTCATTATGACACATTTCATTTGGATGTCCCTACACTCAGTGTTATTATGAACGCCATAATAATGTCCAAATGGCAATGCTAAATGTGTCATAATGACACCGTCGTAGATTAAAAAAACAATAATTCACTAAAAAATAAGAAATAAAAAATTTTTAACAAAAAAATTAAAATCGACTTCAAAAATTTGCCCGTATGCACACTCCACTAAAAATTAAAAAAAAAATAACAAAAAATAACACTGACTTCACAAATTTGCCCGTATACACATTTCAACTAAAATTTTAGAAATATTTTTCTCTTTCTAAATTGAGTTATCTTTGGAGTCGGTGACAGTCAAGGCAAGGAATTTAATTAAAGATAACTCAATTTAGAAAGAGAAAAATATTTTTAAAATTTTAGTTGAAATGTGCATACGGGCAAATTTGTGAAGTCGGTGTTATTTTTTGTAATTTTTTTAAATTTTTAATGGAGTGTGCGCATACGAGCAAATTTTTGAAGTCGGTTTTAATTTTTTTTATTAAATTTTTTTTATCAATTATCTATTTCTCATAATTCCGAATTTTATAACTTAGGTTATAAAATTATAAATCCTATAAAAAAAAAATTGTATGAACAAGGATTTTTCTTTTTATACATATACTTAATCTACATATTATTTCTAAAATATAATGTATTGCGAATTCAGTTACTTACGTTATTAACGAGCGTTCATTTAAAGCAGTTTACCTCAGAAGATCTCTAGGTCTCAGCTAAAGTGCAAATTGTCAGAATTCAAGAAAAATGACAAATAACAAACAAACTGACGTACATTTTACCTACAACTAAAAGAACCTATTTTTAGGTCAAATTTAAATGAATGCTTTATGTTAATTTGTATTTTATTTTCAATTATCTATTTCTTAAAATTCAGAATTTTATAACTTAAGTTATAAAATTAATTAATTAATAATCGGTGAACACGTTTTTACAAGAAAAGTCTAATTCTCCATACGTATATTAACTGATTGATTACGTAACCAGTTCAGTTAGAGTAGTAACTCTATGTAACTAGTTACATATAATTTTACTTTACACAACTAGTTAACGTAAAACTGGACATCACTTGCTCAGGTTTTGAAAGATGTCACTTTATACTATGTCAAAATTAGGAAAAGTATTTATAGACATCTAATTCTATTAACTATATAATATCATGAGATCTTAGATCATTAAGAGGATCTTAGATCGTTTAGAAGATCTTAGATCGTTTAGAAGATCTTAGATTGTTTAGAAGATCTTAGATCGTTCAAAAGATTTTAGATCGATTGATCTTTTTTAAATAGATCATTTTCAGACGATCTTTGATCTAAGACCGTTTTTGCATGAAAAGATCTATTTTTAAACGATTTTGATTTTTTGAAAAACGATCTGATCGATGATCTAGATCTTTTTTGGCGCGATCTTTCAGAGCTCTGCCTATAATCCACCTGTTAGTGACCCTGTACTTAAGGGTTTTTCAAAATTTTAGTTGTAGGGCGTTAGACCAAGGCAGCTATTTCGCGTTAATATAATTTTCTTTTGAAAAATACATATTTTTATATTGTATACCTATACAGGGTGTTCGAAAAATAGACGTAGATATTTTAGAGGGTGATTCCTTGTTAATAAATATGAAAAAAAGTTTCTATAAACATGGGTCCGGAAATGCAGAGTTTTCAAGATACAGGATGTTAAATACATATATTGCATGTCACTGGACAAAATTGGTTTATCAATTTTTGCAAAAAAAAACACAAGTGCCTTGGAAAACAAATAATCAAAAGCATTTCTAGGAAAGAGTGTTATTGCAACTTTTCCAATATCATAACATAAAGTACACTACAACCAATTTTGTCCAGTGACATGCAATAAAACGGTTTTTATTTTTTTTTCTCGAAAACGAAGTGAGATAGGAAAACAATACAAGAGGGAAAGAAGTTGTATTTTTAGATGCTTAATCAAACAAAAAATATTAAAGTTACAAAAAAGGTAGTGGCGTACATTTTTGATAATAATATTCGCTAAGGTGCCCCCCGGGACGCCACTGGACTTAATAAATTTAATCTAGTTAGGGCGAAATTAGCCTCTTAATACAACAAATAACATTGCCAAATTTCAACAGAATCGAGTAAATAATTTTTAAGACATTAATAATTTCATGTTTTATTTTTTTTTATTTAACATCCTGTATCTTGAAAACTCTGCATTTCCGGACCCATGTTTATAGAAACTTTTTTTCATATTTCTTAACAGAGAATCACCCTCTAAAATATCTCCGTCTATTTTTCGAACACCCTGTATAGTAATGACAAAACTAGTGATACAACAGCTTTAGCAAAGTTACGAAGTTTTAAAAACTCACCAAATGTATTTGTACTCGAAGCTCCTGGCGATCACCGGCTCCTTCTTGCCGTCGAACCAGAACTGACAATACGTGACCACTGTCGGTTCTATCCTGTCGATCATGCCCAGAATTCTCACCGTCGGGCCCAGTCGGTTATTTTTCCTTTTGTCCAAGTAAGCGCCGAACAGTTGGAACGTCCCGTTCGACGTCCTCAGCGTCTGCCAGTACAGATTGTTGAATTCCAGGTCGAACATGCTGGGAAACCTAGGATGAACGGACAACGACAATCATAGGTATCATCGTAGATTAAATAGTATGAGAGCCGGCCGCATGATTTCAACTCTCGTGAGATTATAGAATAAGATGTTATGTAAAATGTAGACAGTCCTATTTCTTTACTTGGAGCGAGTAGGTTGCCTCAATTAATATGGGCCCGATCATTGTTATTTAAAGTGGTTGTGATTAATTTTTGGACAAATCTACTCTCATATGATTATACAGGGTAAATCAGTTTTTTGTAGCAGGACTTTAACAAGTCATAGATCTTTAAAAAATAACCGCACTTTCTTCTATAAACTATATTATTTTAAAGCCTTATAAAAAAGTTACAGGGTGTTAAAATTGTAAGAAATATGTGGATTTTATTGAATATTTACCAAACTAGTTGAGATATTTAAGTCATATTTGGTATACGCTATAAAGGCACGGGTTAGCATAAAACCTGATAATATCGAATATCTTGCACAACCAGTGGCGGAGAAGTGGGAAGTGGGTAATTGGTAAAAATATTTTTAGAAAAAAAAATGAATCACCTTCTATTGTAATAAAAGGTATTGAATTTTTTATGTAGATTTTAATTGCATACAAAAATGTCCTCTTGATATTTGTTTGCATGTGTTCTGGTTTAATTATGGCAAATTTCATTTTTTTGTATTATTTCGGGTTATTTCTGAAAATTATCTAAAAAAATTGCTCCATAAGTAACACTTAGAGTAGAAATAATGTGTTTGCTACTTTAAATAAAGTAACTTTTTCCAATAAACTACCTATTTAAGGCTATACTTTTGAAGTTACAGGGTCTAAAACATTTAAGGAAGATACAATTAAGGTTACGCTCTGTATCTTGAAAAGTAAAACCTTGAATGGGTTAGTTTATTGCAAAAAGTTACTTTATTTAAAGTAAGAAACACGTTTTTTCTACTTTAAGTGCTACTTATGGAGCAAATTTTTTCGATAATTTTTCAGAAATACCCCGAAATAATACAAAAAAATGAAATTTGTCATTAAACTATAACACATGCGAACAAATACCAAGAGGACATTTTTGTCTGCAATTAAAATCTACATAAAAAAATTCGATACCTTTTGTTAAAATACAAGGTGATTCATTTCTTTTTCTAAAAATAATTTTACCAATTACCCACTCCTCCGCCACTGGTTGTGCAAGATGTTCGATATTAACAGGTTTTATGCTAACCCATGCCGTTTTAACGTATACCAAATATGACTTAAATATCTCAACTAGTTTGGTAAATATTCAACAAAGTCCGCATATTTTTTCCAACTTTAACACCCTGTAACTTTTTTCTAAAGCCTTAGAAAGATGTAGTTTATACAAAAAAGTGCCGTTATTTTTTGAAGATCTATCACCTGTTAAAGTCCTGCTACAAAAAACTGATTCACCCTGTAGAACAAAATAGGAAGGAAGGCCCATGGAGCAACAATAAAAAAGGGTCGCTTGGTCTTGGTCTTAGAAACCCGATAGGCGTATTTTCGGGGCCCCGAAAAATCTCCGCTGTTAAATACGGCGCGAAAGACGGGGGCAAGTCTGGACTTCGGGAACGCGAGTTGTGTGCGAAGCCCCGCTATACAACCAGTGCCATATATCGTTTGATGCAAAGGAAAAATTTTTTTCAAACGCGCGTTTTTCGAGAGATCTGACGGTACGGCGAGATGGCCGGAGAACGGGTCAACATATTTAATGAATTTTTTTCAGGTAAATTATTTCCCGTTTTCGAGTTATTAAGGATTTTCGGCGAAAAAAACGACCAACACAGGTGAGACGCATCTTTTTTACGGCCGGCATTTCCCGCCACCTAAAATTGCCTTTTTTCGCCGAGCTACAGCTAAGTTATTTCGGCCCGGGGCTCTGGGTCGGAATTTTTAAAGCTTCCCTCAAGTCTTCAGGTGAGGTGCAGATGCTTCCGGTGCCCCCGAAAAATCAAAAAATGAGAAAAAACAACCAATTTCTAAGAGCGGTTCCTCAGGATTTCCGGTCAATTTCTCTAATTCTACAGCCGTTCCGTTTCTCGAAACTTGAAAATCGGGAGTCGGGAAATTTGGTTAAATATCGGATTTTCGAGGTTTCTTTCGGTACTGGAGGAAAGTGCAGGACCCAATTAAGAAATTTACCACCTCCTTCGATTTTCAGAATGGCACACTTTTCGAATTTGTCAAAAGACTTTTGCGAAAAAGTAGTAAATATGTTCGTGAGACGGGTTGTACCTATTAAAAAAATAAAAATTATCTGCAACTTCTTTAAATAACAATGATCGGGCCCATATATTATCCGAGGCAACCTATTCGCTTCAAGTAAAGAAATCTACTCTCTACATTTTACTATCTTGGGCTAAAAGGACACAACATAGACAGTTTGAAGCATTGTTGAAACCAGTGGCGTAACCAGAATGTAAGGTGGGGGGGGGGGGGGGTCGGCTAATTATTATTAAAAAAAAACTTAGGTAATATTTTCGGCAAAACTATTGTTTTAAAATAAATTTTATTTAGAAATAAATACCACGCGACAGATCTTGGGGAGGGGGGGGGGGGCTAAAGCCCTCAAAGCCCCTTTGAATTTTCGGTAATATTTTCCTGTATTTGCGTATTTTGGTGCGTTTTAAAGCTATGTTGAAATTAATTGAACGCCAGGCTTTTTTACTAGAGCACTAAGACCACATAACATTACAGGTTAGAAGGGCTAAAATTAATTTAGTTTTGAAAGTAGAAAGTTGGTAGATATGTGGAACAGTGAAACATGTTTAATTTGAATTTGACCCCTTAGGCCCACCTTCCTTGGATGACTCATTGCTTTCAGCTGCCAAACCTTGTCATTGCGACGGTGCCGGTTGTTTCACCTTGTCTTTTAGGTGGCGTTGACTTTTGTGCCTCGAGGAAACTTCAACAATGATTCTGACAGTCAAGACAAGTAGATATCATAACGAAAGAGAGCTAAAGGGTGTGTCTGGTGAACAATGTGTAAGAATATATCCATAAAAAGAAATCGAATAAGCTTAAGAGAGATGGGTATGACACACATTTAGAACTGCCAGATCATCATACTAAGCGCTTTTAACAAAAATTTACCTTGCGCACGTGTTGTTCATCCCCATAGGTTTGTTCTTGTTCTTGTTCCAGTACACTATGGGTAGATTCGGCATCCTCTTCTGTATGTCCTCTATCAAGTTATCTTCGGACAAACTTGGACTTTTGTCGACGAAAGGTTCCAAACCCGAAATTTCCGTTGTGGAGTCTGCATGCCTTGTTAGTGGGTCCAGTCTGGAAATGATTACATTATACATATTTATTCTTTCTCCTTGTGGGCTACTGTTTCCATGATCGTTAAAAATGATCGTTAAAAATGCTTTTTTTATAACCGTAGAAAAATGGGTGGAGGTCTCTCAGATTTTTGGGACACCCTATATATTTTGGTTTTTTAGGTTCTTTTTCTTCTTCCAATTCGAAGATATCCAAGTTTTATATAGTTATATCTAACCATATATTTTTAGCATTCTGTGAAAAGATGCGAATTTATTATATTTTGTCGAAATTTATCAAAAAATAAAAATTCGCTGCTTGGTTATTTTTAGAGATAACTATAACTATACAGGGTGCCCCAAAATTAATGGGACATAGAGCAACTGCATATATTTTGGGCCAAAATATGACGATTGAGGCCAATATGCCTTATAGAAATGTTGTTTGTTTAAGAGTTCATTTTTATATATAGTTATAGTTATATAGTTATCTCTAACCATATATTTTTAGCATTCTGTGAAAAGATGCGAATTTATTATATTTTGTCGAAATTTATCAAAAAATAAAAATTCGCTGCTTGGTTATTTTTAGAGATAACTATAACTATACAGGGTGCCCCAAAAGTAATGGGACATAGAGCAAGTGCATATATTTTGGGCCAAAACATGACGATTGAGGCCAATATGCCTTATAGAAATGTTGTTTGTTTAAGAGTTCATTTTTATATATAGTTATATATAGTTATAGTTATATAGTTATCTCTAACCATATATTTTTAGCATTCTGTGAAAAGATGCGAATTTATTATATTTTGTCGAAATTTATCAAAAAATAAAAATTCGCTGCTTGGTTATTTTTAGAGATAACTATAACTATACAGGGTGCCCCAAAAGTAATGGGACATAGAGCAACTGCATATATTTTGGGCCAAAATATGACGATTGAGGCCAATATGCCTTATAGAAATGTTGTTTGTTTAAGAGTTCATTTTTATATATAGTTATGTATAGTTATAGTTATATAGTTATCTCTAACCATATATTTTTAGCATTCTGTGAAAAGATGCGAATTTATTATATTTTGTCGAAATTTATCAAAAAATAAAAATTCGCTGCTTGGTTATTTTTAGAGATAACTATAACTATACAGGGTGCCCCAAAAGTAATGGGACATAGAGCAACTGCATATATTTTGGGCCAAAATATGACGATTGAGGCCAATATGCCTTATAGAAATGTTGTTTGTTTAAGAGTTCATTTTTATATATAGTTATATATAGTTATAGTTATATAGTTATCTCTAACCATATATTTTTAGCATTCTGTGAAAAGATGCGAATTTATTATATTTTGTCGAAATTTATCAAAAAATAAAAATTCGCTGCTTGGTTATTTTTAGAGATAACTATAACTATACAGGGTGCCCCAAAAGTAATGGGACATAGAGCAACTGCATATATTTTGGGCCAAAATATGACGATTGAGGCCAATATGCCTTATAGAAATGTTGTTTGTTTAAGAGTTCATTTTTTGAAATAAAATTATGGCTACATCTCCCAAAATAATCTAGCTGCTGAACTGAAATTTGGCACTGCTATGTTTTTGCGGATGGAGAATAAGCTGAAAATATCAGTTTCGCCGTATCTCACAGAGGGCACCACTTGCGCTGTTTTTGGATCGTGCTTTTACTTGTAACTTTTTTGAGGTTATCTTATTGGTCCTGCAGGTCCATCATTTTAGTGCATCTTTTCATTATTCCACAAAGAGATACTCTTGTTTCGTAACGATCAAATCAACCGTTTGCGTTGAAATTGCCAAAACGTGCCCCAAAACACCTGTTGACTTCAATATTCGAAACATAAAATTTTCACCTATACCGCTTTCAACTGTTATCCTGTAAATGGTTCTGTAACTGTTGGATAATAAAGCTAATTATTATTATTATCATTATCATTATTATAAAAAAATGCTACAGATCAACTGTACTATTTAAAGTGAAAAAAAAAATCCCTATGAACAGGGTGGTTCATTATAAATTGACACCCCCCTTAACTTGTTAGTTTTTGAGGTTAGAAAAAAAAGTTTTTGACAAAAGTTTTAGATACTAATACAAAGTTTTTTGTGACGCTATTGGACCGTGTACAGTGTGTTCTAGAAAGCCGTGGCGGACATAACTTATGTTTTTTTCAAATGGAACACCCTATATATTTTTGCATTTTTGAAATCTGCTCGTCAGGGCAATAAAAATGATATTAAACTTTGTGGCATTATCTTTTTCCGTTTTTGAAAAATTCCGTATTCAAATTTTATACTAAATTTATAACTCGAATTTGTGGATCTCGTGATAAACATAGACGATCAATGTAATAACAAAAAAATGTTTGTTTTAAACAAGAGAATAACGTAGTGAAACTCCAAAATGTTTAGGAGCTTTTACGATTTTCCTGAAAGTCTTTATTTCGAGAATATAATCAGTAAAATTTGAAAAGGCTCCTAAACATTTTGGAGTTTCATTATATTACTCTCTTGTTTAAAACAAATATTTTTTGTTATTACATCGATCATCTATCTTTATCACGAGATCCACAAATTCGAGTTAAATAAATTTAGTATAAAATTTGAAAACGGAATTTTTCAAAAACGGAAAAAGATAATGCCGCAAAGTTTAATATCATTTTAATTGCCTTGATCAGCAGATTTCAAAAATGCAAAAATATATAGGGTGTTCCATTTGAAAAAAAAACATAAGTTATGTCCGCCACGGCTTTCTAGAACACACTGTACACGGTCCCATAGCGTGACAAAAAACTTTGTATTAGTATCTATAAAACTTTGTAAAAAACTTTTTTTTTTCTAACCTCAAAAACTAGCAAGTTAAGGGGGGTGTCAATTTATAATGAACCACCCTGAACAATGTACCAAAAATTATTCGCTTTCAAAATGGAAAGGATTGAATTTGACAAAATTTGGACACCCTATTTCAAGAAAACCCATGGTGTTTTGACCAGTGCCCAGTGCCAAAGTGCCGAGAAGTTTGTTAAAACGGCCAATCGCTATGAGCCATGAGCCCCGCTAGACTGCGTATAGACCCGTTGAACCATAGACAAACGCTCTATTTGGGTTTGTCTATGCGTTGAACTGTCCAATTGCGGCGTTGCCGCAGAGGCGTTCATGGCTCACAATTTGGTATAAATTAAGTCACTTGGAACCGCATAGAAACGGTTGGGCTTTGTCAAACAAGACCGAGCCTTAGGCAGCGCGCGCCCCTTATTATAAAAATTTCATTTAAATGCTCTAAAAAAGAATAAAAAAACTTTGAAATGATTCAAACCAAAGCAAACCAATAATTTTGTTTCACACAAAACAACACCACTCAAAAATCTATACACAAAAGCAAAATCCGTAAAATAAAGCGCAATCCAGTGCACGGCACTGGTTATACTGGCCTAACTGGTCCACGTCGACACCTGGCCCGTGGATCTCCGAAACGCCGACCAATCAAATCGCTACGCCCGCTTTCTTATTAGCTGCCTCCTTGACTAGGTCGACGTCGACCGCATAAAAACCTTTGAATTTTATACGGGTGATTTCTGCTGATAAACCTGGAATTTTTACCAGTAGCAGAGCGTGGTAAATGCTATGAGATAGATCGCGCCCCGCATATCACTGTGTTCCAAGTTAGTTCATTTATATTTTACCAGGGTATCCATATTAAACCGAACCTGGTATTAGTAGTAAAAAGAGATGAAGGAGACAGAGAAGATAGATATTGTAGTAAAAACAAGTGACTGCATGCTCGCCTAATATAATATCGCCAATACTTGCATGGGTTACACTGGTCGACGGCTGGCCACTTGTGCAGCGAAATGCGGTGGATAGGCGTACCATAATTTCACAGTTCTTAGGATATACCTACTTGCGTAAATAGTTATAATCGATATAGCCTTTTAGAGACCTTTTGACAATATTATATGGTGTATGAACCTTTAGGTTGGGTTTGACGACAACCTTAAAAAAACCTTAAAAGTGTAAGACCCACAAAACTCAGAGGTCTGTTTGTTAAACAAAATTAAACAAACATAATCAATAGTAATTAAATTTTATCAATCCCATAAAAAACAAAAGGATAATATTTATACACTTAAATAAATAGATACTACAACCAAAGTCTAGAGAATACTATAAGTCAGCTCACTTCTTTGTTCTCTCGGAGAAAACAACAATTTTTTGCGACTGGACGTAAATCAGCCTCGAACCGCTCTCAGCTACATATAGACCGGGAGATAGTGACAGATTTTTGGACGTGATTTTACTCAGTATACCTTGCAAAGGGCATTATGTGGCACATATTCTCACAATAATAAGGTATGAACCAGATAGTCATCCTGGGTTCTTCATATGAAAAATTGAGTTTTCAATTATTCGAAAAATATGCGTTTTGATATAATTTTAGTCAGGCTGCCATGTGTTTTATAATGAAGTTCAAAATAGAAAATTCCTCGGAAAACCATAGGCATACCGTTAGCGTGGGTTCAAAGGGCTATTATTGTCACGTGAACTTCTATTTTAATAATTAGTTTTTCCACGTTTCTGAACAGGCTGCCAAGGAGAAGTATGCATGTGCTTGTTATGAGAATGCTGAAAAAAGGATGGCATACCTTTTACGCTTGTCCAAGTACTGTTTAAATTGAATGTTATTTAATAATTTAAACGATTTATTCGATGTTAAGTGTACTTGGATATGCGCGAACGGCAGTTTCATAACAAGAACTTGCATACTTCTCATTGGCAGCCTGTTTAGAAACGTGGAAAAATTAATTATTAAAATACAAGATCACGTGGCAATAATAGCCCTTTGGACCCACCCTATGGTTTTCCGAGGAATTTTCTATTTGAACTTCATTATAAAACACATGGCAGCCTGTATAAAATCATATCAAAACGCATATTTTCCGAATAATTGAAAACTCAGTTTTTCACATGAAGAACCCAGGATGACTCTCTGATTCATACCTTATTATTGTGAGAATATGTGCCACATAATGCTCTTTGCAAGGCATACTGAGTAAAATCACGTCCAAAAATCTGTCACTATCTCCCGGTCTATAAGCTTATTTTCTTATCAAATAAGATATCGATCGCCGTACTCCGATGACGGCGGGCCGAGGGAGCGGGAGACGGCAGGGGGGAAACGTTTGTTTACACAAGACCGAGTGCGCCGACTTATAGTATTCTCTAGACTTTGCTACAACTACAAGATTGATTAGTTTGTCTGATTGTCTTAGCAAATAAATAGGCTGGCTGTCATTTGTCGAGTGGCTGAATTATTTACCTGGAAAACAAATTTACCTGTGCAAAAGAATTTGTTTAACTAAATAAATACGTCTTAAAAATTATCGAACATTGAATATGGTTTAAATAGTTTTATTTTCACTTTTACTAATCATAAATAATAGGCGACCTGAAACTGAACGACAGTATGTAGGCATGAACGTCAATGCCCGAGATTCCGAACGACAGGAATATGAATATAAGTACGACAGCGTCTGGGTGACACGAACGACTGTGTCTATTATCTGATCGGCAGATAATTATACATATAGACCGTCAGACAGTGACAGATTTTCCTTACTGATTTTCTCATTTATGCCTTGGAGAGGGTTGAAAGGTAAATCGATGCTGAGTCGGAAAATAGTAATTTTAAGTTTGCCCCCCGGGGAAAACATATAGAAAATTCGATTTTCCAAACAGAAAAAAAAGGTACTAATTCTCACTTATGCCATGTTCACCGTACGATTTCTTATACTATTCCGACCTCGAAAACCCAAAGGCATAAGTGTAGCGTGTGGAAAAAGGGTTGAATTAAGGGTTTGACAGATCACATAGAAAATGACGTGGTTTACTGACTCCGTCAGTTATGCTGTTTGAAATGGTGAAAACTTCTATCCTCACTAGAACAAAAATTGATTGGCAGAAGTGTCGCGTGGGGAAAAATGCACTTTAGGGTCGGAAAATAAGTCGGAAAATTTTTTTTTCATCAACTGATTTTGTCAGGGATAAAATGAATTGCAATAAAACTATCTATAGTTTCAAAAAAAAAAAAAATTCCGACCCAAAAGTGCATTTTTCCCCACGCGTCACTTCTGCCAATCAATTTTTGGGCTAGTGAGGAGAAGTTTTCACCATTTCGAACGGCATAACTGACGGAGTCAGTAAACCAAGTCTTTTTTTGTGTGATCTGCCAAACCCTTAATTCAACCCTTTTTCCACACGCTGTACTTATGCCTTTGGGTCTTCGAGGTCGGAATAGTATAAGAAATCATACGGTGAACATGGCATAAGTGAGAATTAGTACATTTTTTCCTGTTTTGAAAAATCGAAATTTCCATATGTTTTCCCCGGGGGGCCAAACTTAAAATTACTATTTTCCGACTCGGCATCGATTTACCTTTCAACCCAAGGCATAAATGAGAAGATCAGTAAGGAAAATCTGTCACTGTCTGACGGTCCAATATTTCTACCACATTATAACCAGTAATTAAATAATTAGTCATCAGTTAATAAAATTCAGGTATAAAAGGGTAAATTCGTTTGCCCCTGAGTTAGACTCGCCTAATTTGAAGAACAGCAATACAATCACAAATCACAATGGGTAAAATCACTGTAGGTCACAAATTTTAAGTAAAATAAAACCGCACGCACTCGACAAGACAGTGGATATAAATGAGAACGTAATGTTCTATATGAATGCAAGGGCCTATGCGACACCCACTCGTCTTAATGGTGTTAACATAAACAATCGCCGAGGGTTGGACCGTTTTAGTCTTGCTTATCATGCGTTTCACTTTTTACCTTTAGAATTTGGTATCTACTAGTTTTACGACAATATATTAAAAAAATAAATTCTTATAAAAGCGAAATATTTTGTTGCTTGTGGAATATGTATATTGTCACAAATGTGTTAGACGTATACATGCCCAAGGTGTTAACATATTGAAGGGACCTATTCAGCTTATCGCTTTCCTAACAATTCTGTGTTTAGGCTAGAAATAGTAAAATAAACCAGATACATCTCAAGGGTTTTGGGAATGCTAAAGTAGGTATAAGAGGTTAGAGGGGAGTCGAGTTCGGGCTCTCGAAACGACTAGTTGACTAACTCGGCTTTTATATTTGTATTTCTTGCATATACATTAATATAATATTTTATATAGTATTATAGTTTCATTTCTGGCCCACAAATGTGTGCCTTCACACGGAGCCTTTACCTTGTGTGTGCCGGAGGGTTGGATTAACCCTCACAGCTTGCCGGGATCATTGGGTGCGGGAGTCGCGAAGCGCAGAAGAAAGACAGCAGGTACAAAGTAGGGTGATGTTTATTCTTCCACTCACAGATATGCCTCTAACAGTATCTGGGCCATGGCGGGGGGCACGGGCGTAGGTATAATATTAGGTAATATTTTGCTTATTTCGGGGGGGGGGGGGGTTCAAACCCCCCCCCCCGAAATAAGCAAAATATTACCTAATATTATACCGAAAAAATACGAGGAGTGAAGAGTTAAATTATTATTACGTTTGAATATATTATGTAGTAATAGTAGCGCCTAGCGCCATCTTTTGACGAGAGGCAGACGCAGTTGCAGCCGAACTATTTTGTATTGTAGGGACACTTTGCGTTGTTTCTCGATTATTCGCCACGCCCCTAGGTCGAAATGAGCGGAACTTTGTGGAAGTTCGTGGAAGTTTCTGGACGGCTACTGGGCTGCTATATAAGCGGCGCCGCGGCGCGTGACCGCGCTTACGGCAGTATTGTTCCATGCGAACTCGAAGCGAATAAAAGTGAAAAGTGGTGAACGAATAGTGAAGAGAATTAAGTGTACCGTGTAAGTGAGTAATTTTAGTGCACTGTTATTTGATGACCTTGTTAAGGATAGATACGTGAATCAGTATTACTGTCGAAAAATGGAGGGGAAAAAAAGGAAGGGTGATAAACCTAAAGGTATGGACTACTGGAAAAAGTGGTGTAGTCAAGGTCAAGGGGTTTCTAATAAAGAAACAAATTTGGATTTAGCTATCAAAGCTTCAGCTACCTTGCATGCTGATAAGAAGACTGCCTACCCCGAAATCTAGTTTGGAATGCCTAGATATGTCGTAGTTTTTCGGATGAATATATAGATATTAAATTTCATGTAAGTATATTTTTGTTGTTTTATTTACTTCTCAAACTAAACCCCCCCCCCAAAACTAAATCCTGGCTACGCCCGTGGCGGGGGGGTAGCGCGGACTGTGGACCGACGCGACCGATACTATACGTGGTAGTGACGGGGGCGCGAGCTGCGCCCTTGACCCGACGCGACGGCGGGGTGCCGCTGCTGACCCACTGACGACTTCAACAGTGCCCAGGGGCGCTGTCGTCTGCCCCTCGGAGCCCGACCTGAACAAGGAGGCTACTCAAGCGGGGTCCATTGCCAGGTCAGACCACCGAGGGTGGTCAGTGATCGAGTAGCTGCTAATAAGCGGGGCTTACTGATTACAGATTTTGCCGACTCGGCGATTGGACTTTGATTTATCTAATGTTTATCTTATCGAGTAATCCTCGTATATTTTGTTATTGATTGTCCCCTGTATTTGTATAATGTTATCTTTACTTGTTATGATTAAGTAGAAATGAGTTTGAATAGGGTAGTTTCCTCTAATCAAATTTTCAAATAAATTGCACAGAACTTGATTCATCAAGTCCTACGTTAGCTTTAGCCATTTTTTATTTCCCGAATAAGTATTCACGAAGTTAGAATTTTCAAAATAAAATTTGAATTTATTTGAATTTGCGTTCGGGACCCGACCGCGTGTTGACGCCATAATAACGAGCCGAACATTTTCATTCGTTTTTTTATCATGTGGTACGGACTTGGACTGGAGACCTAATCTTATTATTTTGTGATTTGGTATGTCACTAGTCAAATAATATCAGCTGGAGTTTTGTTTACATTTCAAAATTTGTAATTCTATCAAAGTTATTGAGGGGTTCCAACGATTTTAAATTTTATATTTTATAATAAAATCATTGATTATCGCGTCGTCATATAGTAAAGGACTAAATGAGGTATTAATTCATTTTTATACCTGACCTAAGTGTTCACAAATCAACGATTAAAATAAGGTAAGCAAGTAGGCAATGTAAATTTTTATCATTGCTCCTTTCTTATAATATAATTAAAAATTGTGCTTGTGTTTCAAATTGAGAGAGATAGTGTAATAAAATCTAATTAATTACAAATGCAAATCTTAACTTATGTACATGGTACAATCCTAAACCCTATAGTTTAAATTACAAAGAAAAATGAATAAGTTTTTTTCTGCAGACTGGTTTTATTAGATCGACGTACGTGGGTGGTTTATTTTTGTGGAAAAAAATGAATATTAGGTACCATAAAATTGATATTGGTAGTAGGTAGTTCAATCCCCAGATAAAAGTGTTTGAGAGCAAAGTATAATTTAGTAAGCACTCTTTCTCAATTTGATTGTAGGTAGGTACCTAAAGAATATAAATAAGTAATCATTTAAATTCCAAGAAATACCTGCCTACCTGATGCATTTAAGTATATAGGTATGACATAGAGTGTTTAATTTGCTTTCTGTTTCAGTGCCAAGAAGTTGACAAAGAGTAACCATTGTCTTTTTTTGTCCCCTGCAAAAGGCACTCTTACGAATATTTTATTACTATTTGTAGAGGTGTTGGCACAATACTCTACAAAGCACTTTTTAGACATAATGCACCAGAAGTACAAGGACAATAACACAATCTGATGCCAAAGCCAAACAATCTCTAGGCCAAACGCGAAAACCGCAAAGCTAGAAAGCTAGGTTATGTTTCGATACCCACAAAACATCAAGAATAGGTTAGGACCGCACCGTTATCCTTACTAGTTTGCTGCACCGTTGCCAGATCCCGTTTCGGACTTGTATTCAGAAGTAAATCCTGTACTCCAAAGACCGACTATTCTTCAACAAATATTGAGAAAGTATATTACCTATATCTTTACGGAATATAGTGTTTTTTTTATAAAGTTAACTGCTGTTATTATTTATTGCAATTAATAGGTTTGTTCTAGGAAGCAATCTCAAACAAGTCCGAACCAATAACCAGAGTTAAAAACAGTCAGAGAATTTGAACTGTATAATCAACTATATGTTGACAATTTTAGTTTCCATACTAGAACACAGCTATTCTAATAACAAAATATTCGACCAGCAAGGACAAATCACACGAATGGGCAACGTACAATAAACGAATAAAGCTTCAAGGCTTCGCGGTCCTATTCACATAGCTCAAAATTATTATGACGTCAAAATTAAGAAAACCGTTAAAAACGGAAATAATTTTAAACTCAATTTTCTCCCAAAATTTTTAGTTTAGAATTTTACTAGTGTAGTCTGCATCAAAATACAGGCTTTCAACAAAATAAAATTTGAAAAACGGTTAAATACCCTATGGTTTGGTCATCGGTCCACAGATGTCACTTTGTTGACAATATTTTTAAAAACTGCGTGACGCTTATCTCCTATAATATTCTTTTTGTGGCGCCGATTGGAGTTTTTTATGCTGTTTCAAGTGGCTTTAGAAATACTGTACCTTTTCTGCAGGAGGAAGCGGCTGTTGAGGTGGGGCACCGGCACGTCGAGCGTGATCGACCTGAACTGGAAGGCCGTGTAGACGACCAGCACCCACAGCAGGCCGAACGTGAGGACCTTGGTGACGAAGCGGCCCCCGCTGCTCGTCGGCAGGCAGCACGCCATCCCCGATCTGCGAACAAACGAAAATGACGTTCATTCGTTGGTGTCTATCAATGATCTCTATACCTATATCCATAATGCAATACGCAACTTCGTCTTCGACATTTTGGTATTTATTTACAAGCTTTTCTGCAGTGCAGATCAAAGTTCCCTCCTTCACCAACGTAACATCAAAGATATTGCTATCTTTGTTGGGACATGTCCTGACAATCATCTGCAGGCACAATGATCCCAGCCAGCCCATTTGGGAATCATCAGATGGACGTATCTTTGATGTTACGTTAGTGAAGGAGGGAACTTTGATCTGCAATGTTTATTCCCAACGAAAATTAAGAACCAATGGTGTAGTTCAGGGGTCTCCAAACTACGGCCCGCGGGCCAAATCTGGCCCGTCAGTGTCATCAATCCGGCCCGCGACAGCTAATGGCTTATTGTTAAGTTGGATAATTTTTATACTCCAATTACTGCCACCTAAGAAGTGAGTGGAATACACCAGAACTTCTAGAACCATCGAGGTTCAACCAGAGATATGGAGTAGGAGAATGCGCTTTGACCTACTGCGGCTACAGAGAGGGCGCTTCGACGGCCGCCATGTTGACCCATAGTATTGTCTTGTAGTTTGTTTACGTTTTGACGTGCTTACTTTTAATTGCTTTTTAAGGTATTTTTCGTGTGTTTAGCGTGTTTGCTGGCGTGTTTTTGTAATCGTGTTGTGTTTTGTGTTCATTAACATGTCTTGCTCTGTAAGAACATGCGCAAATTGCAAAAGATTTAGACCTGAAAGTATATCCTTCCATTGGTAAATTATTATCCTAGAAATACTCGGTTTCCCAAAGACCGGGACCTCTATTTAGAATGGTTAAAAGCTTTAAATTCGCCCAGCAATGTACTATGGTCGAAGAACAAATTCGTTTGTTCAACACATTTTAAATCTGATGATTTTTTGTTGGTGGGCAATAAGAAATGCCTCCAGTCAACTTCTATACCGTCGGAAAATTTATCTGACCAACAACACACAGTGGTCCGAGCTTATCTATTCATTTTAATTTATTTTCCAAAATATAAAATTATACCTAAACGTAAATAAATGCAACAATTTGAAAAAGCAAATTATTTTGAAATTGTGGCACTTTCGTGGGTTAAAATGGCGGGAAAAAAACAACGCGATTTGAGCGCTATCTGTTAGTGATGGATAGAGAGAGGAGATTACCTATTTCCGCGTGTAACCACCAGATGTCGTCAAGTGTCGCGGTCGTAAACACATAGGTACCTATATAAATAGGTATGTGGTCGTAAACAATACAGTACAACACAATAGTGATTGAACAGCACAACACAATAGTGGTTAAACTAGCGAATTCAGCAAGCGTATGCTCGCTCAAAGCGCGTACTCGGCGACTAGTCTAGAAACTATAGATACTGACAGGAGAATTAAAGTGGGGTTGGCCCTTGGGACTCACTGAAGTAATCAGTATGGCCCCAAGGCTGAAAAGTTTGGAGACCCCTGGTGTAGTTCAATGCCGGTAGGGGAATTAGCCCTCGGAGTAGTTGTTTCTGTTGGTTCTATCTTTTTCTGCAGTGTTGCAACTTCCCTAATGTGACAAATAATGAAAGCACTTATTTCTTATAATGTATATATAGCAAACTTATCAGAGAAGTACATTATACAGGGTGAGTTTTTTTCGATGCCCAGTATGGGGATGTCGGAAACTAGCAGAGCTAGAATAAAGGTTAGATGGGGAAAGATTTGCAGTTTTAAATGCTCAATCTAATGCCCCTTTTGGATTTTTAAAAAAGCTCATGGCTTACTAGATATTTTGAAAAGAGTGATTTTTTGCTCTTTCTTCAGATCTCTGCAGCTCCGTTATTTCTGATTATACAGAAAAACTGTAGAGACAAAAATTCTAGATAATTTTGGGCTTAATAAGATAATCTTTTATTTTATGGTTATTACTTGCACTTCATTAGACATTACATTATACAGGGTGAGTTTTTTCGATGACGACTATGGGGATCTCGGAAACTAGCAGAGCTGAACAAAGGTTAAATGGGGAAATAATTGCGGTTTTGAATGCTCAATGTAATGCCCTTTTTGGATTTTTAAAAAAGTTCATGGCTCGCTAGATATTTTGAAAAGAGTAACTTTTTGCTATTTCACCAGATCTCTGTAGCTCCGTTATTTCTGATTATACAGAAAAACTGTAGAGACAAATATTGTAGATAATTTTGGGCTTAATAAGATAATCTAATCCAATTTTTATGTTGTTTGTGATTTTTGAGATATGACATAAACTTGTGTTTTTAAATGTAAATCATAGTTAGCTGTGGCCTTATCAAATCGGCAATTTTTTATCTTTCTAAAGATATAATACTCGGCATAGTTATTATAAAAAATAAAAGTTTTTTTTTCACATAGTCAGCCATGGAATATTTTCATAATTATGTTCTATTTTATAATAAGACATACTTCAAACTTTCAAATATTTTATTTTTAGCTAGTAACAAAATGTAACAAAATAAAACAAAAATTATCATGATGGAACTGAACCACATCATTATTTGCCCGAAAGAAATTACCTAGATCTGCTCTATCCAAATAGTCGGATAGGGAGAAATAGACCTATTTCCTGGCAACCCCGATCCACCGATTTGTCTGTTTTGGATTTCTTTTTGTGGGGAACAGTACAAAATAAAGTATGAGACAATTGTTGAATTAAGAGCAGCTGTTTTAGAAGCAATTGCCAGTAATGACAGGCGCTCTCTAAGAAAAGCGACAAATTCAGTTTTAAAAAGATGCAATATTTGCATAAATAATAATGGTGGATTGTTTGAACACCTTTTTTATTTTACAATAATAATAATTTGAATCCGAGCTTTTTAATTTGTTTTATTTTGTTACATTTTGTTACCAGCTAAAAACAAAATTTGAAAATTTGAAAAAGTTTGAAGTATGTCTAATTATAAAATAGAATGTAATTATGACATGGCTGACTAAGTGAAAATTTAAAAAAAAATCGGATAATTAACCATAGGTCTTTTATTTTTTATAATAACTATGCCGAGTATTATGTCTTTGGAAAGCTCAAAAAATGGGCGATTTGATAAGGCCACATAGCCAACTATGATTTACATTTAAAAAAACACAAGTTTATGTCATATCTCAAAAATCACAAACAACATAAAAAACTGGATTAGATTATCTTATTAAGCCCAAAATTATCTACAATTTTTGTCTCTACAGTTTTTCTGTATAATCAGAAATAACGGAGCTACAGAGATTTGATGAAATAGCAAAAAATCACTATTTTCAAAATATCTAGCGAACCATGAACTTTTTTAAAAATCCAAAAGGGGCATTAGATTGAGCATTCAAAACTGCAATTCTGTCCCCATTTAACCTTTGTCCTAGCTCTGCTAGTTTCCGAGGTCCCCATAGTGGGCATCGAAAAAAACTCACCCTGTATAGTTATGTTAATATTATCTCTTTATATGGACCGTCAGATACTGACAGATTTAGGTGTCCCATTTTCGCACACAAGCCTCGAAGCGGGTTGAAAAGTACATCGATGTTGAATAGAATGAAGGGGAATTTACGAGTTGCCCATATTTTCACGCAAGCCGTGCTCACTAAATGATTAATTAATAGAACCTGGCTTCGGAAAAAGAAAGGGTTTTGTGTTGCAGGTGGCTAAAGGGTTGAAATAAGGGCGGAATCTTGTAAGGGAAAATCGAGATTTTAGCCGATTTTTCCACACACGCCCAACGAAAGTATAAAAATGTACATCGTCACTAGCTCGAAAAAAGACAAAAAAAAACATTATACATAATAATTAACATATTATATACATAATAATATAATAACATATTATATTATATTTCCTGTTAGGCATATAAGTTACCAGGGTCTTAAAATATTGGAAAGGCCTATTCAGCTTATTTATTGAACACTTGTGATGTTTAGTCTAGGAAATATTAAGATAAACAAATAATACCGAAGGTGATGTGAAATAGGTCCATAAGGGACATTCGGGTTTGAGCGCTCGAGGCATTGATTTGTATGCTTTGTTAATCCTGTTCGTGGCATTTTTGTATATTAAAATATTTAATCGCGTATCTAAGTTGTTATTTTATTCATTACCTATCCCACATTCCCTTCATTCCACTCAACATCGATATACTTTTCAACCCTCTTCTTGTATGCGAAAATGGGGCACCTAAATCTGTCACTATCTGACGGTCTACAATAATTCCATTGCCGTTGTGTATGATGTTTTTTATTTTTTATACTGCGGTAACGAAACTAGTCTGCCTGGTCAGCAAACCCATTACGAAGCGTATTGTTGCCATATTATTTAAATATACTATCACCATGTGACCAGTGACCACACAGTTCATCAACATTCGACAATAATAAAAAATAATATGATTATGGATTATAATATAATAGATTATTATTCCACAATTTAATTTCTTATAACGGAGACTATTTTAAGAATATATAAATTTATGCAAGGGAGCTTAAAGGGTTTGACATCATTTGTAAAAAATACTATTTTTGTGTATACATATCTTTTTTGGGCATTTACAGTTCGTTGACTGTGTTTGTTAAGTTTCTTGCTGGTACTGTTTAAAACAAATGTTTAAATAAAAACAAATTTTTTAATCGATGTTTTAAACATCGACACACAAAAAAAATTGTTTAGAAAATAAAGAAAACAAAAAGTGGAACTTCACACCTGGCTAAAGTGAGGTAAAAAAATTAACATAATAAGAAGTAATTTTTAATATTATCACCGGTAAAAAACCAATTGGTGTGTCGGTCAATAAATATTTGGAAGAGTGGAGACAAGACAACACCTTAAAACCAAAATATTATTATAAGAACACTACTGGGATTGACTGGATATAATTTTTGTTCATTGACGCTATTGACTTTAAGACTTCATGTTAGCATGTATGTACAGGGTGTCCACACTAAGTCTCCCACTACGCCTATAACTTATTTTTTAATCGATTTCAAAAAAGGAGGAGGTTATCAATTCGGTTGTATTTTTTTATGTTTGTTACCTCAGAACTCCGTCATTTATAAACCGATTTGGACAATTCTTTTTTTATTTGAAAGGGTATACCTACAGAATGGTCCCATTTAAATTTGAAGAAAAAATTCCACCCCTAAGGGTGGACAAATAGAGGATGAAATTTCATATCGAACCGATTTCGATGATTCTTTTTTATTAGAAAGGGAGTACCTTAGAGGTGGCTCCATTTAAATTTGAAGAAAAAATTCCACCCCTAAGGATGGAAAATAGGGGATGAAATTTCATATTGGACCGATTTTGATTATTCTCTTTTTATTAGAAAGAGATTACTTTAGGAGTGGCCCCATTTAAATTCGAAGAAAAAATTCCGCCCGTAAGGGTGGAAAATGAGGGATGGAATTTTATATTGGACCGATTTCGATGATTCTTTCTTTATTGGAAAGGGGATGAAAGTTCATATTGGACCGATTTAGATGACATTTAAATTTGAAAAGAAATTAAATTTGAAGAGAAAAATTGCAATCCTAAAGGTGGACAAATAGGGGATAGAATTGAATATTGGACCGATTTCGATAATTCTTAATAATTCACTAAAAAATAAGAAATAAAAAAATTTTAACAAAAAAATTAAAACAGACTTCAAAAATTTGCCGCATGCACACTCCACTAAAAATTAAAAAACAAAACAAAAAATAACACCGACTTCACAAATTTGCCCGTATGCACATTTCAACTAAAATTTTAGAAATATTTTTCTCTTTCTAAATTGAGTTATCTTTGGAGTCGGTGACAGTAAGTTATGATGTATGTAGGATATATGATGTATTCGTATCTAAATAGGTTTAAATTCCTTGACTTTGACTGTCACCAAATCCAAAGATAACTCAATTTAGAAAGAGAAAATTATTGAAGTTTTGTGGGCCTAGTTTAACTCGCTTTGTGAATTTTTGAGAAAAGTCATGGCTTACTAGATATTTTGAAAAAACTACATTTTGGCGATTTATTTTAATCCGCATTTAGCTTTGTTGTTTCTGATTTTAGATAAGTAGTGTGCGTACCAAAGTTGGAGGGAATAGCGGTTATCATGTCCTACTTACAAACTATTAAGTAATCTGTGCTACTTACCGTGACAGCTGCCATTTTCGAGATGACACAAACTGTGTTTTTTAAAATGAAAACCATAGCGTTTTCCGTTATTTTTCAGAATAACCCTAAACCCTAAACCCGAAACTCTAAAAATGCCTGCTTTTTTGAGATCATGGCCAACATTGGGGACAAAATTCCCTCCAATTTTGGTATTTACACTTTTTATCTAAAGTCAGAAACAACGATGCTAGATGGATTAGAATTAATCTCCAAAATTTCGTTTTTGTCTAATAAGCCATGACTTCTTCAAAAATCCACAAAGCGCGAAATTGGGCCCACAAAACTGCAATTAGCTAGGTTCCGAGATTCCACGGGCGTAGCCAAGGGGGGGTGGTTTCGCGGGTTCAAACCCCCCCCCCCCGAAATAAGCAAAATTTACCTAATATTATACCGAAAAAAGAGGAGGAGTGAAGAGTTAAATTATTATTACGTTTGAATATATGTAGTAATAGTAGCGCCTAGCGCCATCTTTTGACGAGAGGCAGACGTAGTTGCAGCCGAACTATTTTGTATTGTAGGGACACTTTGCGTTGTTTCTCGATTATTCGCCACGCCCCTCGGTCGAAATGAGCGGAACTTTGTGGAAGTTCGTGGAAGTTTCTGGACGGTTACTGGGCTGCTATATAAGCGGCGCCGCGGCGCGTGACCGCGCTTACGGCAGTATTGTTCCATGCGACTTCGAAGCGAATAAAAGTGAAAAGTGGTGAACGAATAGTGAAGAGAATTAAGTGTACCGTGTAAGTGAGTAATTTTAGTGCGCTGTTATTCGATGACCTTGTTAAGGATAGATACGTGAATCATTATTACTGTCGAAAAATGGAGGGGAAAAAAAGGAAGGGTGATAAACTAAGGTATGGACTACTGGAAAAAGTGGTGTAGTCAAGGTCAAGGGGTTTCTAATAAAGAAACAAATTTGGATTTAGCTATCAAAGCTTCAGCTACCTTGCATGCTGATAAGAAGACTGCCTACCCCGAAATCTAGTTTGGAATGCCTAGATATGTGCGATAAAAACCTTTATCCTAATATTTACACATTACTACAAATCTTGGCTACCATTCCTGTATCCACTGCTATCCCAGAAAGGTCTTTCTCGAGCCTAAGGAGACTGAAAAACTATTTACGAAACACTACAAGTGAAAACAGACTTAATGGTTTGGCTCTAATGAACATTCACTATGGAACAGAAATTCATGCAGATGAAGTAGTGGATATATTTAAAAGAAAAAGCCGAAGATTTCTTCTTTAATGGTTTTAGATTTAGCGCAGAGGAACGAAATTAATTTATCCATTTCATTTAAAGTTAAGAACTTTATAAATATGTCGTAGTTTTTCGGATGAATATATAGATATTAAATTTCATGTAAGTATATTTTTGTTGTTTTATTTACTTCTCAAACTAAACCCCCACCAAAACTAAATCCTGGCTACGCCCGTGCGAGATTCCCATACATGATCATAAAAAAATTCACCGTGTATTTTACTTCCATACTGCTTACTAAAATCAAAACTCTTTAAGAAATTTTTGGTGTCCGTCTCCACCCTCGATTGTCGCAATTTTTTGGGAACCGGCAAACAATTACCGTCGTTTTTTGCATAAGGAAGTGTGTCGCTGGCCGAGCCCGAGCCTGCCCAACCTTGTCTCCTCGACATTCCTGCCGGTGCTTTCTCGGATCATTTATTATTTATTCATTTATCAATCGTTATGGGCGCCCACCCATACATTCTGCCGATTCTTCGTAGGTAGGTCAGGCCGGAGGACCGGCTGAGTCACAGGCCTGTCGGTTGGCGGCCGACCCAATTTTCAACTCTCGGAATACCTGGCTATACGTATACAGTGTGGTCATTTAAGTGGGCAACATATGGGATTTTTTTTTATTAATTGCACAACGAAAATTCAAATATTCCCGAAAGTTGGTGCGTGTTCGATAATCATATTAGGCACAGTTAGAATGGTTGCAAGTCAAACAGCATACAGGGTAGGTAAAAAATATAAAAATTGTACAAAAGTAAAGTACCCTTATTTTAGAAAATTCAGCAAAATGTTATAAGGAAAGTTGTCTAGAATTAAAAGTTATTCCTAATTATTAAAACATGGCCTCCTAAGAAAAAAAATGTATTTTTTAAAAACATTAATAATTTCCTCAAAAAAATTGTTTTAATATTCTCCCTAAACAACTTCATAAATCAATCAAAATTAAATCAATTCCGCACAACTTTGTTCAAATTCAAGCATATTTGTAAAATTAACTTAGATTTTTATTTTTTTAGGGAATCACAAATTTCATGTTTGTTGTAACGATATTAAACAAAACTTTAAAATTTCGCAAAAATTCTTCCGAACAAGGTAAAGCATTAGTAATGATAATGTGTATATTAAAGAACTCCCATTTAAGGTGCAATATGTATTTTAAATGTTTATTTAGAAACTGTGGAAATTAATTGACGAAAAAATTTTTTCCTTAGGAGGCTACGTTTTGGTATTTAGGCATAGCTTTTAATTCTAAACAACTTTTCTTAATAATCTTTTACTGAATTTTTTTAAATAAAGGTACTTTGGTACCCCGTTGATTGTGCAATTAATAAAAAAGCCCCATATTTTGCACATTTAAATGACCACACTGTATAGTGGGCAAGTAAATAAATACATGTAGAATAGCTAGTAGTAAGAACCATATACCTAAGTATTGTTAAATAATAACTTTACTTAAACTTTACAAATACGTATATTAATAGAAATTAATAGAAGCAACCGCGATTAAGTCGATGCTAACGCTAAGAAAGTCAAAATTCGAGTAAGTTAAAGGTTGTACAAATGGGCATGCTGTTTGTTTACTCTGGTAAATTTCCGTTATATTATGTTGGTTGACTACAAAAGTGTGTATTTTTTATGCTGTAGCTCCCTCTATCCTTGGTTATTTCTGTGAGGTACCTACCTATACTTCCGCAAATGCAAAGTCAAATTTATCGGAGATATTAAAACGGCGCGGCGGAACATTTTATCGATAGCCTTTAAATGCTGGGGTCAAGCCAAGAAATAACAGCCATGCAGTTAGACCGGAAGATAGTGACAGATTTTTTGGACGTGATTTTACTCAGTATGCCTTTCAAAGGGCATTATGTTGCGTATATTCTCACAGTAATAGTATAAATTAGAGAGTCGTCCTAGGTTCTTTATCTACCTATATGAAAATCAGAGTTTTCATTTATTCGAAAAATATGCGCCTTGATATGATTTTAGTCAGGCTGCCATGTGTTTTATATAAAGTTCAAAATAGAAAATTCTTCGGAAGACCATAGGCATACTAGTTCGGGAATATTACGTTTTTATTCCGACAAAATTCATAAAGTTTTGAAAATTGGTGGGTATGTTAGGAATAGCATAAGGATTAATAAACCAAAAAGTTCCCATCCCTAAATAGTGTGCTTCATCCCCTAGGACGTCCTTTCTACCCCCATTTTGAGTTTTTCTAGATTATATCGGCAACCGTGTAATTTTCGACAAAAATACCTATGTACAAAATTGTTCCTTGGAACATTCTCTATCAAAAAGGTTTTTAACACTTTTTTCCTAAAATTACTAATAACCTGGGAAATATGGCGCAAACATAAGGGTTGGTTCCGATGAGCACTCTCTACAGTACGATCTAAAACGTTCAACGCTTAAAATAGCAGTAGGCACTATAAACAACTTTCACCCCCTCACCTCTATAAAAAGAAAGTGTTGTACTTATTTCCACACCACCCTAGAGGTAAAGTACTTGGCGCTTTTTTTAAGTGGTATCCCCTGTAGGCCTAATCCACTAATTATCAAATGTTAATTATAAATCTTGGTCGTCTTCCACAGATTCAACATTTAAGCATGATTGTCCATGGCAATGATAACACATTGTAGAGCAACGCAAGCCTGCTCTTCTGCAACTACACCTGTATTCGCACCCTAATTTACATGAACATGAGATAAGCGTTAAAACAGATTCGGCAGCTGGTTCTTTTATAGTCATTGTTGGGATTAATATACCGCCAACTTTTTTCCATCCCCAATCGGTAGCTTTGAGCGTCACATTTTTCCATGTTTGAATTTGGTGAAAAACTCGATAAGAGTGTTGCCGAGCGGCAGCAGAAGTTGGTGGAAGTTTTGACAACATAACAGTGTTGCTGGCTTTAACAACTAGTCTGTTAAAAGACATTATTTTAGCTTTATACAACTGTACCTCGGCAGAAGAAAGTCTAGATGAATACAGATTTATGTAAATGGGTAATTTTTTACCCATTTAAGTCAAAGTCGTCCGATTTGCTTAAAAAGTTACAATCAGAATCAGACACGTCTTTTAATTGTAAACAACTTTTCTAAATAAATATTTTTGATAATTTTAAACACAAAGGAGTTTCACACTTGGAAATAAAAAAACGGAGTTGGCTGATTTGTTTGAAAAGTGATAATCGGACACATCTTTTAATTCCAAACAACTTTTTTCTAAGTAAAAGTTTTCGATATTTTTAAAAATAAAGGCAGTTTATTCTTGATCGCATTTCATGTTTTTGTATTTTTTGGACATCCTGTATAAAAAAATCGAAAATTCTCTTCGTGGACCATATTTTTTCGAGAAGAAGAAACTTTTATCAAGAATGACTTTTTATCGAAAAAGGAAATTTTTGGTCCATTTGTCCTCTTGGGATGTCTATCCGTGGACATACCGTACCTCTACGGGTATAGGAATTTTATTTCCCGTATTATCTAAAATGACAATTATTTCTGCCACTGTATGAAAAAATAATTATGGCTTGCTTGATAAAACCTTCTCAACTGAATGAAAAATGCAAAGAAATTTTCTTAAATACTAAATATCTAGAAAACGGGTAGTTTTTGGTATAGAATGTTATTTACATAAAATGTGGGGCTTGGACGCCGGCATCCAACAAACTATAGAAAAACCAATTTCGACATACCACACCACACACGGTTGTGCTGTCACACTTCGGCTAAAATATATCTTTGATATCTATTAAAATAAAGATACAGCACATTAGTTTCCATAACCTCCACGAAGTCCCTAAATTCCAAGAAAAATTCGATATCTTGGCAACGCTGCATCCAAAATACAAAACAAAAAAACGGTTCTGTAGTAAATTTCATGGAGAATGCAAATATTTCAAAGGATTAATGCAATTGTCAAAATCTAAATATTTTATTTTTGTCCTGCAAATACGAATCGCCCTGTATATGTGAAAATAAAAGAGGGGTTGCGTCCACTGCCAACCTTACAACTTTTGTATTCAAGTTTTTTCGTATCTCTTACGGTTCTTGAGATCTAGGGAGTAGGACAAACTATTTCGGACACGCTGTACTTTACCTCTAGGGTGGTGTGGGTGTGGAAATAAGTACAACACTTTCTTTTTATAGAGGTGAGGGGGTGAAAGTTGTTTATTTATTAAAATTGTAAATACATTTAGTGCCTACTGCTATTTTAAGCGTTGAACCGTTGGGTGAAGATAAACCTTCAGTCAACGGTTGAACGTTTTAGATCGTACTGTAGAGAGTGCTCATCGGAACCAACCCTTATGTTTGCGCCTTATTTCCCAGGTTATTAGTAATTATTTTAGGAAAAAAGTGTTAAAAACCTTTTTGATAGAGAATTTTCCAAGGAACAATTTTGTACATAGGTATTTTTGTCGAAAATTACACGGTTGCCGATATAATCTAGAAAAACTCAAAATGGGGGATGAAGTACACAATTTAGGGATTGGAACTTTTCGGTTTATTATTACATATGCTGTCCTGATTATTTCCACCAATATTCAAAACTTTATGAATTTTGTCGGGTATATCGCACTTTGGACCGTAATATTCCTGAACTATACCGTTAGCGTGGGCCCAAAGGACTATTACCAAAATCTAGAACTGGACGCTGCTATTACTGTCACGTGAACTCGTATTTTCCACGTTTCTGAACAGGCTGCTTATGAATGGTGATAAAGGAGACCCCATAGTCATTCCAAATTCCTGTTGGTAATAGTACATTTTGTACCTAGTAGGAAAAGCTGAACATTCCCGGACGACCGTAAAGATTGCCTGTCGAGGCGTAAGCCGAGACTGGCAATACGGAGTCGGGGAATGTGGCTTTTCCTACGAGGTATACATACTATTTTTCCGAAAATCGAAAATTACTCAAAGAACATAAATTATTACAATCAACTTGTTAAAATTTTGAAATAAGCATTATTAATTTTATTCACAAATAAAGGATGCCATGAAATATTTGTTTTGTAACTATGGAAACAAAGTAATATTGAATTGTCAAACTTGACGCATGAAAAGTTTATTTTTGGCGTTTTCCCATAGTGTTTTCCGCGTTTTCGAACGATGATGACTGTTCCATTTCTGGAACCCCCCCAGAACTCACGGAAGCAGTAAATACTGCCTCCTTGGATTTGTTGCCAACAAAATCCAGAGAAAAATATAACTATGCATACAATCGTTTTATGGAATATCGTAAGAATAAAAATGCAAGTTCATTCTCAGAAAATGTTGTAATGGCATACTTCTTGGAGCTTGGTTCCAAGATGAAATCTTCTACTTTGTGGGCGAACTATTCAATGTTGAAGGCAACCCTTGCAATTAGACATGATGTGGATATATCTAAATATCCAAAACTTCGTTCATTATTGAAACGGCAGGCAGAAGGCTATAGGCCAAAAAAATCCAAGATTTTAACTAAAGAACAAATCAACAAATTTATCCAGGAAGCTTCAGATAAAGAATATTTAATGATTAAGGTAGGTCACAAAACTTCAATTTTTATTCGGATTATTTACATATTTATTTATTGTTGTAGGTTGCTGTAATATTTGGTATTTCTGGAGCTTGTAGAATGGACGAGTTAGTTAAAATGACCTTACAAGATGTAGAAGACCTACAATCTAAGCTTTTAGTTGGCATACCAGACTCTAAAACGAATACATCAAGATCATTTGTAGTAAAAATTGTTTTCGAAAAACTTGTTCTCAATCATTTTTTTAGTTTATAAATAACTGTAAGGAAATAATATTTCCTTACAGTACAAAAATAAATATTTCCTAACAGTTACTTTCCGTTGCCTGGCAACGACTAAGTGCAAGGAAATATTGACTTTTCTTTCAAAAATGTTATCAAAAATGTCAATATTTCTGATTGATTTTCGGAAATAGTACATTGTGTACCTAGTAGGAAAAGCTGAACATTCCCGGACGACCGTAAAGATTGCCTGTCGAGGCGTAAGCCGAGACTGGCAATACGGAGTCGGGGAATATGGCTTTTCCTACGAGGTATACATACTATTTTTCCGAAAATCGAAAATTACTCAAAGAACATAAATTATTACAATCAACTTGTTTTTAGTTTATAAATAACTGTAAGGAAATAATATTTCCTTACAGTACAAAAATAAATATTTCCTAACAGTTACTTTACGTTGCCTGGCAACGACTAAGTGCAAGGAAATATTGACTTTTTCTTTCAAAAATGTTATCAAAAATGTCAATATTTCTGATTGATTTTCGGAAAAAGTCATTTCTCAGTTGAATATAAAGTGGTTTTAACACATAGTGTTGGCAGTTCTAATATTGCAACTATACCAACTCAAATTTGTTCTTTCTACAAAAGGCTGATCGTTTTCTAAATTTCTGCGTAAAATATTCAATGATTTGTCAACAGGGACATTTGTAAAAAGACTGACCTGCGTCAAAGCTAGCTAATATATACCTAACGATTCGGAAATTGATGTTGCCTATTTTTTTCTAAAAAATGATTACTGTTACTGATAAATGAAGTTGAGTTTCCTACTAGCGGATTAACAATTTTAAGTAAATATTTTGCTAACGAATGACTGGTGAATTTATTGAATTTACAATTGGGCGAAGAGGAATGTTAGTTTTGTGTACTTTGGGTAAACCCACGATCGTGGGTAAACCATATTGTGGAGGTTTTGAATGATGAGGAGTTATGAGTGTCCTTATTTGTATTTTTGTGTTATTTGTTTGCGTTTTTATAGAGTGTTTTGTATATTCTAGTTTGTATTGATTATTATCATATCTACACGGTTTTCTCTAAAATAACAGTTGCATTTCCCTTATCTGAAGTTCTAGCGATCCCCGAACTTTGTCGAAATAAATTGCTTCACACTGTAGAATAAAATTCGTAAAATACAGAAGCGCAACTTTCTTTTCCTGCTCCCTCCCCCGTAAGTTCACTTTACATGCTCTCCAACAGGTCCGAAAGAGAAAGTGAAATGTTCGAGGTGCCCTGTTGCTAGGTACAAAAAGTGGTTGCTAGGTACAAAGAGTATTGCCTAGCAACGATGCAACGATTATGCAGTAAGGACCTTAAAGCCATTAACAAAATATATGTAGCAACTTGAAACTGGCGTCAAATTTAATATGTTTCGCATCGATTGTTTTATAAACTGGTTTTGATAAAAAAACCCGAATTATGCCGAAGAAAAATTAAAAATATGGATATATTTTTCAGTGTCAAATAATGTGACGAATAGCAAAGTGAACGTAGCGCCGGGTTAAAAGCGTCCGGATAGTAAATCGGAGGTCACAGGTTCGAGTCCCACACAAAAATCAAGTTTTTTTAGTTTTTTTTATTATCGCCGCATTCTACTTCTTATATTTTTACTCATTTTCATTTTTGGTAATTGAGCAATAATTATTTTGAGTATTATTACTCACAATCTACTCCATAGCACTTAATTAAAATTACCTATACCTAATAGAAACTTGTCGGAAGCAGGAAAAATACAGGGTGGACCCAGATGAACTATACGATAGGTGTAAAAGACAAAAAATTTCGAGTTGCACCGTATTTTTATATTTTAAAAATCAAGCAGGCCTTGACAGGGTCAGAATGCAAAATTCCAAATCACCGTACCAAATTATAAAACAATCGGCACATTTTGATTTTTTTCCATTTTTGCGGTTTTAGCGCAAATCAAGTACATTTAAAAAAAATTTCAGAATGCAAGTTTAAGACCCTGTACTAAATTTCAAAACAATCGACAACTTTTTTTAATAAAATTTTTCGATATCTCTTGAAGAAAAGGTAGTATACCTGAACTGAAAATGAATAAATTGCCCCTGTCAAGGCCTGCTTGATTTTTAAAATATAAAAATACGGTGCAAATCACTTTCTAATCAAGCAAGGCTGATCCCCCAAAGCTCAAGTTTCAACTCGAAAATATTTTGTTTTACACCTATCGTACAGTCCATCTGGGTCCACCCTGTATACCTAATACATTGCCCGATGCGTAAGCTCTTTTTTGGTGGACTTAAGCATCTTGCAGTATATAACTATTGTTTTCCTGCTCCCTCCCCCGTAAGTACACTTTACATACTCGCCAACAGGCCCGAAAGCGAAAGTCAAATGTTCGAGGTGCCCTGCTCTGTTATTTTGGTTGCTAGCTGCGAAAGTGGTTGCTAGGTAGAAAAAGTATTGCTTAGCAACCCTTACGCAGCAAGGACCTTAAAACCATTAATAAAAATATGTAGCAACGCCAATCTTGCGTCAATTCTAATAGGTTTCACAATAATCGTTTTACAAACTGGTTTGGATCATAAAGAACACGAATTATACCAAAGAAAAATTAATAATATCAATGATTCTCTGGCGTCAAATAAGAGCCGCACAACATAACAAATTTGACAGGCACCTCGCTACCGGTAGGGTGACAGTACGCGATTAGTAATTCGTAGATCCAGGGTTCAAATCCCACACAAAGCTCAACATTATTTATTTATTTTCTATTATCGCTGCATTCTGCCTCTTATATTTATCAATGATTATCATTTTTAGTAATTGAACACAGGCTATTTTGAAGATCATTATTACTCACAATCTTTTCCATATATTATGATGTATTTAGAGCATAGACTTATAATAAGTCTATGATTTAGAGCTTTATTCAAAGTACCTATAATATAACCTGAAATTGTCGGTAGCAGGAAAAACGTAATACATTGCACGATGCGTAAGCCCTTTTTTGGCCTCGGAGGTTTTTAAGGACCTCCTCGGCCAACAAAGTGCATGGACTTACGCATCTTGCAATGTAAATAACTATTGTTTAAAGTGCAGCTATAACATGGCCTCCCGCCAAATAAACTAAAACACAAATTAAAACAAGACAAAAAACGCAAAAAATGAGCCTGGCATTCAAAAGTGCAGAAATAGCATTTTATGACCTCTATCGCTCTGCCTGCAGTGTGCTGGCGTCTGATGTTTGTACGGTTTTTAGACGTTTATTTTGCTAATTTAGCGAATTAGCACACCAGAGAGGCACTTACTTGCACATCCTGTCTTAAAATCCAGTTATGTATACTGTACAGGGTGGGCCGAATTGGACACTTTTAAAGGGAAACTCCTATTTTTGACGGAGATAGACGAAAACTGATGTCGGTGTCTGAGGCCCATTTTTTATGATAAACTTAATGGCGAAAACCGCAAATCGATATTTGTCACTGTTCTTGAGTTACAGAGGGCGCACAACTTTGTTCAAATTCAACAATATTTGTAAAATTTCTAACTTAGTTTTTTAATTTTTTATGGAACCACAAACTTCATGTTTGTTGCAACGATATCAAACAAAACTTTAAAATGTCGCAAAAATTCTTCTGAACAAGGTAAAACATTAGTAATGATAATGTGTATATTAAAAAACTCTCATTTAAGATGCAAAATTTTTATTTCAAAGAAATTGTGGTAATTAATTGACCAACAAATTTGTTTCTTAGGAGGCTAAGTTTTGGTATTTAGGCATAGCTTATAATACTAAACCACTTTTCTTAATAACCTTTTGCTGAATTTTTTGATATAAGGGTAATTTACTCTTGTACAATTTTTAAATTTTTTGACCTCCCCTGTATGCTGTTTAAGTTGCAACCATTCTAAGTGCACCTAATATATATATATATATATATATATATATATATATATATATATATATATATATATATATATATATATATATATACTTTCGGGAATATTTGTATTTTCGTCGTGCAATTAATAAAAAAAGTCCCATATGTTGCACACTTAATTGACCACACTGTAAAAGGTATACCCTCAAAGGTTTAATTTTCGAAAAAAATGATATCTAAAGTGCAAAAATTAGAAGTTTCAAGGTAGAATATTTTCTAAACGCTCGAAACAAACACATTACATGTATACATCATTGAAATTGTGACAGTGAGCAGATTTCAAATATCTAAAAATATACAGGGTGTTCCCTTAAAAACAAACGTAAATTTGGTTTGGCACCGCTTTTCTGAACACTCTGTATATAACTAAATAAACGCTGAAAAGAGCTTGCTTTGGCTTCTACAAATTTATTTAAAACTTTTTTCCTATCCTCAAAAATATAGAAAATAAGGAGGGTGTAAAAATATTACGTATATAATCATATGGTACATAGAAGGCCTATGATCCGCGAGTTCAGACGGTCCGGGTGGCAGGAAGCCGTTCCCGTTTACCATGTTCGGGTTTGTGTATTTTGTATTCACCATTCACCTTGTGCGAAATAAATCAGTGTTGTAACGTATTCGAGGATTTTCGTTGTCGACCCACGTCCTGATACGGTTCCTATTCGGCCTTTAACGCTGCCGATCAACTGGGACCTCGTCAATATTTACAGTATACTGAGGTTAGTTTTCATTTTTATTTCGTAAAAAATAACCTAAATACCAAATATTGGGTCTGTTTATATTATATTTATACATATTACAAAAGCCAGGAAGAAAATGTCCACCATAACATTTTCTTTGCCTCGGGATGAAAATTTGCGCCAAAAATAGATTCGTCAAATTCCAACTGAGATTTAATTTCTAAAAAACCCTTAAGTATGTGTGGCTAACACATTTTCAAGAAAGTGAAACAATTAAAGCGGACAAATGTGTTGTGGGAGGAAAATACCTACAGAGAATGTCACCTAAGCTAAAGGTGCTGTCCCAACAATTTTTGAGAATGTGCCAAAATATTTGAGTGCAGTGCCGTTTAACTCTCAGCCCAAAACAGCTGAGGCAGGTTGAAAATTTTGAAAAAAACAATTAGAGAAAGCCTGGATGCACAAAACCAATAATGTAATAGATGAAAGAAAACTCGCCAAATTGTTACGAAATTTGTTTTTCTACTTATCTCCAAAAATGCCTTTTATTATATAGGACTAAGTTGGTCACGTGTCACGTGACTACGCGATTATGCGTTAGCGCCATGGCCTGTCTTTATCGTTGGCCTCGATGGTACATTTTGTTGTTGTTCGTCGTTGTTGAATGCCTTACACTCAATCATCTGTTCCGTTACATTTCTGGATCTCTTTGCAAAAATAGCAAATGGCATACCTAATAATGAACAAAGTGATACCTACTTATTTTAAATTATGGAAACGCTAAGTACTAATAAGACAGCCATCGCGGTCATACCTACTACACTCACCACCCTGACAAACATACATTTCACATTTATTACGACCCAAGCAGGGGCCGTACCGCTTCAAAAATAGAATGTTCTGGTTTTAATTTGAGTTACTGCAGACGGCACACAGTCCTGATATGACGAACAACAAAACCAGGCATCGAATTACTCACACGCACTTCTATAATTCAAGACTTGAAACAGCAGCAGTCCGTGCGGGTGGTGTCCATTTGAATTTTAACGTCGTTAGATTATGAATTTCCGATAGATGTACAGGGTTATTTACCACAGTTTTTGATTTTGGAAAAAAAAAACGTAAATATTAAATTGTATAAAATTTGACCAAAAGTGTCATCTAAATGCCTCTTGACAGCATTTGATTTATGTGCTGGAGAACCGTCTTGTTGCCAAACAATATTCGGCTCATTAACTTGAGTCAATAGATCAGAAGATTCTCCTCTTAAGAGCTGTAAATATTTTAGTCCAGTTAAACCACCTTCAAAAAATAATAAATAAAGTTCAAATTTGTCGTTGAATTGAAATAAACTAGTCGTATATTTTCTGGTGACCAATAGTTTTTTATTTTTTCTCGTAAAAATAACTCAATTTACATGAAATTTTGTGCAAGTATACCTTTTTTGCATCGAACAAGCCCGATTTTATTGGAAGTTTCTGAGATATAACTATTACACATTTAAAAAAAAACAAATCTTCAAGGAAAATTTTATTGGTGTTTTTTTCGATTTAAATATTTTATCCGGGCTCATTTTAACCCTTGAAATGTCTACTTTAAAATGGGTCCAGAGATGCTTTATAAAAAAGATACAGGTTATATAGTTCATTTTTTAACGATTTTTTATTAATATCTCAAAAACGACAAATGATATTAACATTAAAGTCGGTACACACTATTCAGGCATAAAATGCAATAAATTGAAGCTACCAGCGTTTTGTTGCCATAACCACTGGCGTAGGAGGAGGTAGGATACGTCCCCTTTTTAAAAATAAGTTCTACGTCCATGGGTTTTTGATAAATTTGAGAGATTTTTTTATTTTCTTATTCATTTTTGCATAAAAATTTTCTATTGCCAATTCTCCCTAAAACTACTTGATTTTGAGTTGTGGTGCTTAATTATTATTATCATTATCACTATCGTTATTTTATTCATTAATTTAGAATACAACATAGCAACGCAGCAATTTAGAATGTAGGACACTTAATTAGGTAATTGTAACAATTGTATATTTTGCGAACAGATGATTTGAAGTGGTCTTAAAATAAACATGTAGGTAACATCGAACCAAGATATTATGTAGGTACATCATTTCACTACATGGCGACCCTGCCTTTTCTATAATTTTATATATACAGGGTGAGTCACATCTAAAGGCAGAGCCGAAAACACAAGGTAGAATTAGCTAAAATAAGCACATATGCTTAATAAACATTAGCTCAAAAACGCTTGGTTCTCCATATACGGAGTGTTGAAACTTTTCCAAATATTTCTTATTTCTTTTCTAGCCCGTTTAGGAATTATTTTATACATATTATGGGTTGTCATTTTGTGCAATAATTTGGCCCTGTTCAGATGAGCAGTGGCGTAGATACAAATAATTTTATTTTAAATGCCAGCATAATTACCTTCACTAGTTTAAAAAATCCGAAATTACGAAGAAACTGTACCAGAAATAAAAAAATACCAAGAGGCACTTTTTGTTCCAAATTGAATGGGCTATCCAAAAAAGGCAAAATTGTTTTGCACAGGGCCGTACTACTTTTTTTCTACAATTATTTACAGTAATTATTTGTACCTACGCCGCTGGTGATCGGAAGGGGGTCAAATTATTCCAGAAAATGGCAATCGTCCAGTGTATAATGTGTACCAAATTTGGTTGGAATTCCTAAATGGGATCGAAAGAAATTAAAAAATATATGTTATTTTTGGAAAATTTTCAACACGCTGTATATGGAGAACCAAGCTTTTTTGGGCTAATGTTTATTAAGCATATGTGCTTATTTTAGCGAGTTCTACCTTGTGTTTTCGGCTCTGCCTTTAGATGTGACTCACCCTGTATATTTGATAAACAGGGATAGATATTAAGTAATAATGTGTAAACAGAGCACCCCCATTTCACCATTTCGACTGATATCTTGTTTACTTTTTGTTTGTTCTCTTTCTTATATAGTCAAATTATTTTAAGAAGTCCTTCTGGGACTGTCAATTGGTAACTTCGCCATCCTAAAAAATGCAACCGGGTCATAAGTCCAGGTCAGTAACGAGCCCATTAGCACAATGAATAACTACTAATAACACGAACAACACAGATAACGGTAAAACTCACGAAACGTACAAAACCCGCGAATATTTTCACTGCCCAAAGTTTGAACCCTTTTGAACGATCCGGAAAACCTTCACTGTCACTTTCACAACACCGAAATAATATTTGCCTGAGTACGCACCATACACGCTGTTGCAAGTAGGTGATTATACCAAAATACCAAAATGAAAGTGTTTCCATGACGTTTGAAATTATTATTAAAATGAGTTGTAGTCATAGTTATTTTTATTTATAGCGGCATAATCGTGATTGCAATAGGGTTTTTATTTTATTATTTTTTTCGTCAGACTTGGGTAACTTTTCACATCATAAATCAATGAGTGACGTCATTAACTGGTTGAGACACAACATATTACCAATGTTATGCCCATGGTTAACAGAAAATTCCTAGGGATTTTGTGGAGAATGTCATCTGACAAAATCAGGACTTCTTACAGTAATCGGGGTATATGACCTTAACTAAATTTAATAATTTTATTTTTCCAAAAATGTATTGGCACCACAGTACCTCTGGCACTAGTCTATAGTATATAGGCAAGGCCTTAAATAAATTAAATTAAATACTAAAAGTGGATCATCACGATGTTCAGCAGCAAGAATCGTCGTCGTTCTCCAAAGCGGAAAGCGGTCAGACCTCAGAGAAACAACCGAGGATAGAGGGAGCAAAAGCATAAAAATGCACACGTTTGTAGTCAACCCACATCTAACGGAAATTTACCGAAGTAAACAAACATTATATGGCCAATCACAGACTTTCTTCGTCCCATTGCATTCAAAATCAGTCACTATTATTAAAAACACGAAAAATACACACGTAAACAATAAGAGAAAATTACACACTGGGGAGGGGTAAACAACACACAGAGAGATAATAATTAGCATTAGCTATACGGGTGTTTCAGACCTAAATACAATAATTTTAACCACATACTCAGAAAGGTGCCTAAATGCGGAAAATCGAAAAAAAAAATTTCGGAAATATTTTAGAAATAATTATAAATAATTTTAATATTTCCCCTAACGAGCCGCTCAGTTTTATTATCGGGTAGATGCGTACCCAAGGCGTGAGGGAGAGGCAAATTCGTTTCAGGTCTTCCTTGCGACGTTGCCAGGTCGCGGGGCCAGGCAACGAAAAATCTCAATATTTTTTTATCTTTTCAAGGTATCTACTGATTTATTTAAATGTGAAAGGTGGTTTAAAAACTATTCTCCTCTGGTAAGTTGAATGGTAACACCTCGGTAAGACACGCACTCACATTCGCACTTGCCATATTATCACAAAACTCCCGGTCTGGAAAAGAACGTTCGGCGGCACGGCAGCGCCCGGACGATATGGTACTGCGGTTTTCCACGGCGTCCACCGACGGAATTTCGACCTCAACTCGCCCTGCGTCCGAGGGGAATTGTAGTACCTTCTCCGCCTTCCTTTTCGCGTTGTCGGTTTCTTGGTTTCTAATGGCCGACTGGCCGACTCTCCTGCGCGGTCGCGCTCTGCGCTCCCTGTCGATGTGGCGACTGTCGTTTTGCTCGCGGTGCGACGTTGCCGATACAGTTCATTCATTGTCTGATTTTTTACTATTAACTAGATTTATTATTTATGTATTTATTACCATGTACAGTGAGTGTCCTCCGACAACAGGGATAATCTTTAGCAAACAAAAAAATAAGGGCACAAAACACGGCGCTTAGTTAAGGTTTTATGTTTTAAGAGGCAACACGATAACAACTAAAAATGCAAAAAGTGTGAATTTTTTTCCTTTTGAGTAGCTGGCTGTGAATTCATATTTGACATTGTATTGAGATTCCAAACAACTTTTCTTAGTGCCACTCTGATGTAGTTCTAAAAATAGGGGTACTTTACTCTTGAGGAATTTTCATATTTTTCAACATACCCTGTATACGAATCGAAATTTCAAAATTTTTGCTGGTGGATTTTGAGTTTAAGCACAAGCACCAACTTTTATCAAGAATATATTTTTTGAGAAACTTCAAATAAAGAAAATTCCCATTTGTATCCAACTTTCTGGCAGACACTGTATAATAATAAATATAAATAACAGATCAGAAAACCATACATGTGTTAGATAACAATATGGTTAGATGCCTAAGTGGGCGGGTTACGTTGCCAAATACGCGAATATTTCCACATTATTGAAGCCTGAATATTTATAGTATGTTCCCTACACAGATATTTTTATCAAAGTGTCAGACACAATGACGTCAGAACCTATAGACAGGTTTGTTTTGATAAACGCTTGACGCCCAGAACTAATCACAATCTAAGCGCTCCATTAAATTATTCCGAAAATGTCGCGAGATTGTCGGAAATTGCCCTTTTTTGTCGAGCCGTAGCGAACTTATTTCGACTCTGGGCTCGGAGGCTGGCGTCATTAGACCATCCCCCGAGTCTTCAGGTGAGGTTCCGATGCTTCCGGCGCCCCCAAACAAGAAAAAACATGCGATATCTAAGTGTGATTCTGGAGGAACTATAACCGGGAATCACCGGGTGTATAGTTGGTTGATGGTTGACTTTCTGGCTTTGTTTGTAGCATGTTTTTAGAGTAGTATGGATATATTTGATCTTGGAGTCAAAATAAAGGGCATTTTAACAATGGGGCACCACGTCTATAGGTTTTGACGTCATTGGTCAGACATGAAGGATATAGCTTCCAGCGTGTGCATCATAAATAGACACAAAGTCTTTATGTGACAACATTTGTTTGTGCAATTGCGTTAGTTAAAGCTCACAGGTTGCAATACATGAAGTAACATATACATTGTGTCCCGGATAAGAATGAACAGCATGGGGATATTGCAAACGGTGAGAGATAGGGCAACGGTTAAATGGGGAAAAAGTTGCGCAATTTCGAGGTCAATAAAATGGCACAAACAGATTTCTAATATCTTTTTTCGTTTTTGAGTTATTTTGAAAAAAGTAAAATTTTGCGTTTTCGATTTTATTTTTTTCTGAAGTTGTTATGACAGATAGAAAAAAAAAGAAAAACACTTTCTTATGGCACTTTTTAACGGGCTTTAAGATGGCGTTTTTAGATTTGTTCTACAACGTTTCGTTTTTGAGAAACCATCTTCAACTTTATTTTTTTAAATACGGACCTGGATTTTTTTTGCAGATTTTGAAAGCACTTTTCATTGCAAATACCATGATGTATGACACGAAATATTTTTAAAATGTTTTGAGACAATTATACTGATTATTCTTTTTTTTCCATTCATTTTTTTTCTATTTCGGCCCTGTATTTAATAATATTTATAAAGTTATAAAGTTCTTAACTTTAAATGAAATGGATAAATTAATTTCGTTCCTCTGCGCTAAATCTAAAACCATTAAAGAAGAAATCTTCGGCTTTTTCTTTTAAATATATCCACTACTTCATCTGCATGAATTTCTGTTCCATAGTGAATGTTCATTAACCATTAAGTCTGTTTTCACTTGTAGTGTTTCGTAAATAGTTTTTCAGTCTTCTTAGGCTCGAGAAAGACCTTTCTGGGGTAGCAGTGGATACAGGAATGGTAGCCAAGATTTGTAGTAATGTGTAAATATTAGGATAAAGGTTTTTATCGCACATATCTAGGCATTCCAAACTAGATTTCGGGGTAGGCAGTCTGATAGCTAAATCCAAATTTGTTTCTTTATTAGAAACCCCTTGACCTTGACTACACCACTTTTTCCAGTAGTCCATACCTTTAAGTTTATCACCCTTCCTTTTTTTCCCCTCCATTTTTCGACAGTAATAATGATTCACGTATCTATCCTTAACAAGGTCATCGAATAACAGCGCACTAAAATTACTCACTTACACGGTACACTTAATTCTCTTCACTATTCGTTCACCACTTTTCACTTTTATTCGCTTCGAGTTCGCATGGAACAATACTGCCGTAAGCGCGGTCACGCGCCGCGGCGCCGCTTATATAGCAGCCCAGTAGCCGTCCAGAAACTTCCACAAAGTTCCGCTCATTTCGACCGAGGGGCGTGGCGAATAATCGAGAAACAACGCAAAGTGTCCCTACAATACAAAATAGTTCGGCTGCAACTGCGTCTGCCTCTCGTCAAAAGATGGCGCTAGGCGCTACTATTACTACATATATTCAAACGTAATAATAATTTAACTCTTCACTCCTCGTATTTTTTCGGTATAATATTAGGTAATATTTTGCTTATTTCGGGGGGGGGGGGGGGGGGGTTTGAACCCCCGAAACCCCCCCCCCTTGGCTACGCCCGTGGTACGTGGCATCACTCAAAAAGATGTTGGCTCTGTTTACTTTTTGATCTTACTCCCTCTATCCTTGGTTATTCCTCTGAGGGTCAGACAGATGTTATTATCAATGAACAAGATCGAGAGCGCTTCGCGTCGCTCGTCAGCTGTCCCATACGCTTTCGACGGCCCCTTTGATTCGAAGACGCATGTGCTCAAAATGCAAATTAGATTATAAAAGCGACACTTTAACGACCCTCTTTGTCATGGTATATTGTATAATAATTTTAGCCGCTGAAGTGGTCCAGGGACCGATCACTTTTGTTTGGTTATTTAAAAAATGTAATATAATATACGGGGTGAGTTTTTTTCGATGACCACTATGGGGATCTCGGGAAACTAGCAGAGCTAGAACAAAGGTTAAATGGGGAAAGAATTGCGGTTTTGAATGCTCAATCTAATGCCCCTTTTGAATTTTTAAAAAAGTTCATGGATCACTAGATATTTTGAAAAGAGTGATTTTTTGCTATTTCATCAGATCTCTGTAGTTCTGTAGAGACAAAAATTGTAGATAATTTTGGGCTTAATAAGATAAGCTAATCCAATTTTTTATGTTGTTTGTGATTTTTGAGATATAACATAAACTTGTGTTTTTTTAAATGTAAATCATAGTTGGCTGAGACCTGATCAAATCGGCCATTTTTTGAGCTTTCCAAAGATCTAATACTCGGCATAGTTATTATAAAAAATAAAAGAGCTACGGCTAATTTTCTGATTTTCTTTTTAATTTTCACATAGTCAGCCATGGAATATTTTCATAATTACATTCTATTTTATAATTAGACTTCAAATTTTCTAATATTTTGTTTTTAGCTTGCAACAAAATGTAACAAAATAAAACAAAAATTAAAAAGCCCAAATTCAAATTATTATTATTTTAAAAGGTGTTCAAACAATCCACCATTAATATTTATGCAAATATTGCGTCTTTTTAAAACTTAATTTGTCACCTTTCTTAGAGAGCGCCTGTCAATACTGGCAATTGCTTCTAAAACACCTGCTGTTAATTCAACAATTTTGTCTCATACTTTATTTTGTACTGTTTACAACAAAAATAAATCCAAAACAGACAAATCGGGGGATCGGGGCGGCCAGGAAATAGGTCTATTTCTCCCTATCCAACTATTTTGATATAGCTGATCCAGGTAATTTCTTTCGGGCAAATAATTATCTGGTGGAGCTCCATCAAGATAATTTTTATTTTATTTTGTTTCATTTTGTTACCAGCTAAAATTAAAATATTTGAATGTTTGAAGTATGTCTTATTATAAAATAGAACGTAATTGAAATGAAAATATTCCATAGCTGACTATGTGAAAATTTAAAAAAATCAGAAAATTGCCATAGCTCTTTTATTTTTTTACAGGGACTCTTTAAAATAAGGGGACCCAGCATTATACTTTCCAAAGTGAGGCCTATTCTTTCCTCATTCTAATAGTATCAGTGATGCCAAGTATGCCATTTTATTGGAGAATCTATGAATGAATTGAGCATTCAAAACCGCAATTATTTCATCATTTAACCTTTGTTCTAGCTCTGCTAGTTTCCGAGATCCCCATAGTGGTCATCGAAAAAAATCACCCTGTATAATGTAATGTCTAATGAAGTGCAAGTAATAACCATAAAATAAAAACAGTTGAAAAAAATCTAATACCTAAACAAAATTGCAAAAATTCCTACGCAGTGCCAACTTTCTGTCTGGCCGTTTAAACAATAAAAAAGCTTGTAAAAAGAATGCAAATCTTGGCATTTGTTTTATTCCGTTTGACGATATGTTTACTAAGTAAATTAACATTCTTCAAAGTTTTATCGTATTTACTAATTAACGAAATGCCTATAAATAATATAATATTTCGCATGGTCAAAAATTCAGGAGACTTTGCTTTTGTTTGCTTCGCATTTTTGAAATGAAAAGTTGTGATATTATTGTTTGTTGTTCCAAGGTCGAATTGTACCCAAACATTTAAGCGGGTATAAATAATTGGAAATAGCAGGGACTCTTTAATATAAGGGGACCAAGCATTATACTTTCCAAAGTGAGGCCTATTCTTTCCTCATTCTAATGGTATCAGTAATGCCAAGTATGCCATTTTATTGGAGAATCTATGAATATAACAGGTACCTACTTTGATTGTTAGTAAAAATTAATAATGGTTTCCATGATTTCTAAAAATTAGACTTGACAATGTTGTGTCTACAATTGCAGAATGTGGCAACTGTCAAATGAAACAAATTTATTTTATAGTTGAAATTGATTTCCAGCCATTATTTCCACGTATTTAAGTAATAAGTATGGTAAGTCAGTGCCGATTTTGCTTATTTAAGAATTTGTCGCTATTGCACCTTGTTACCAGGTTCCTCAATCCATTTGTAATATATGTACTTGAACTTTCTTCCCGTGTTGAATGTATCTACCCAAAGAACTTTCACAGATTTCGGGGTGGACTAATAAGATTAGGTCTAGTAGTTCTAATCATGGTAGTTTTTCTCGGTGTTAATTATAAAATGTTTGTAATTTTATTTCTCTCTCAAGGTATATATACCTCACAAACTTAAAATAAACTTTTAGTCGTAGATAAAAACTCTTTAAAAAACGACCTGACTGAAGCTACCTGCTTAATAATTTAAAATTTACGAAATACGATTTTTGTTTTGAACTACATACTTATACGTAATGCCCCCGTGATGGGAATTGTAGGATTACTATTATAAAGGTGATACAAGAAAAATCTGGTTGCAATTATTGGGACTACTGCAGGCTGCCGCATTACCTTTAATTGACACATCTGAGTATCTGGAAGTTAGAAAAGTTAAAAATTGTGAATTATGATGGGAAATATTTTACCTCCTTTAGAATCTATGGCACTGGCATGTCACATAAAACCTGATGGCAGTTGGACACTGACACATAACATAACCTTGTATCAGCCCCCTTGTGGTCTCCTTGGAGTCAACAGAAAACAAACTTCCCCTCAAGGCTTCACTTTTCCTATATGTGATAGACTGTGACATGATGGATCCCCTTATTTTAAAGAGTCCCTGGGAAATAGCTACTTGGTACCAGCAAACTGATAAGGGAGAACTTGTAGGAAATTTTCTTTGTTATAAGTTGACAGCAATGAATCCTTTTTGTTTTGTGGACATCTAGTGGTTATTATTATTATTTGAGTATAGCATAAATCAACTCACTTGGAACAGCATAAAAACTCTTGGGCGGCGTTTGCTTTGTAAAACAAAACCGAGTCATAGGCCCTTATAAAATGTTATTTAAATGCTCTAAAAAAAGAATAAAATAAACTTTGAAATAATTTAAACCAAAGCAAACCGATAATTTTGTTTCACACAAAACAACACCACACAAAAATCTATACACAAAACCAAAACCCGTAAAATAAAGCGCAATACTTTTTTCCGTGCACGGCACTGGTTATACTGGCCTAACTGGCCCACGTCGACACCTGCTCCATTGATGTCCGAAATGCCGACCAATCAAATCGCTACGCTCGCTTTCTTATTGGCTGCCTCCTTGACTAGGTCGACGTCGACCGCAATTTTATACGGGTGATTTCTGCTGATAAGTCTGGTATTTTTACCAGTAGCGGAGCGTATATCACTGTGTTCCAAGTTCCAAGTGATTTCATTTATACTATACTTTAAATTCCATTTAATTACAACACAATGCAAAATTCATTGTGGAATCAACATTTTCATTCCAAAAAGATGACCATATAATTAACCCCTTCGACGACAACCAATAACTGTCAAATTTGACGGCTCTTGTTGCTCTTGACATATTTTCACTCAATGCTAGACCGTGTGGACATATTGTATTAAATAAACACACATGGCATTAAATACTACCAACCCAAGTGAGTTTTTTGTGTTTATTTTGAAAATCATTATGTTTTTCAAAAAACCAATGCCCAACTCAAATACTGCATTATATTGGGCATATTTGGACAAAAAATCAGCCAAATCTGATGTCTCGTTTGGAAAAACAATATACCTAAAGTTTCTGGTAATTTTTTATTAGAGAAGAAGAAGAAAACACATTTCAGGTATATTGTTTTCGCAAACGAAACATCAGATTTGGCTGATTTTTTGTCCAAATATGCGCAATATAATGTAGTATTTGTGTTGAGCATTGGTTTTTTGAAAGACCTAGTAATTTTAAAAACAAACACCAAAAACCCACTTGGGTTGGCACTATGTGTGATAATGCCCCCTTAAGTCTACTAAGTATAGACACAGACTAACGAGTAATTTATTCTGTGGTATAGATAATTGAGTAAATTTTATAACAGATTATTAATAACTATCAGTGCTTAAAATATTATGTTTTATAGTAATTTAATGCCAGATCCAATAAATTACATGATTAAGTATGTTATTTGTGGAGATATCTATTTACGTAATTTCCATACTAGCCTACCAATAGTATATCCAACAGTGAATCTTCTTTCATCACCACCATTTTATCACAACGTTCGAATTTTTCGACCTTGCCCAATCTATTTCTGGACGAATAGTAATTTTTCTGCATAAATTATGAAGGCTAGACTCGCCAATAGGTGGGAATACCGGTCGGTAGTAAAATTGTTTGGAATCCTGCCAAGAGATTCGACCTGTGACCCAATTTTTCGGTGGGAAAAACAAAAACGTATGGGATCCATCCCAGTTTCCGTGATAATTTTGAACAGTTTAGGAATCACATTAGAAAACACTGCGCGAAAATCTGGCAATCGTCTTAAAAATTATCTTGAAAATTCCATTCCTATCTTTTTTGACCAATCAGTTGAATTGAAAAGCTTGTCGCGCGAAATGTTGATGAAAGTAGGTAGGTACCCATTAATTTTATTGGACAGTGATTGGTTAGTTGCCAAAGTATGCATTTTTTTCTTTACAATTCGCGCGACAAGCTTTTCAACTTGCAAAAACTTGTCGCAATTTAGAATTGAATTATCTTAACGAAAACCTAAACTTATTTTATTCGTTTTAGTACATGGCCTTAATAAGAGCTTGTTTTTAAAAAAGTTTTTTTTTATTTTCAATTTCATTTTGTGCTTTTTGTAGGTACCTATTTGTTTCCCATGTCAGGAGGGTAGTAAAGAAATTTAGTCACTAACTTTATTTTTTCTACTCTTCAAGCCCTTTTATTTGATAGCCATGTTACGCGGACCGAGCGGTAAATAACTTTTTAAAAAATTATTTTTTCACTTTGTTTTTTATTTAATAATTATTACAAAAAACTTATGACTTTTTACAATTGAACTGGATTTAGGAATTGTTGGAAAAACAGAGATCTAAATATTAAGTAGGTACGGTATTATTCTGAACTAGACTGAATTAAGATACCTAGAACACCGCCGAATGGCATCAGAGGCTTTTATAGTTTTTTGGTGCTTGGTAAGGGAAACACCAGAAGCGCGTGATTTTCTAGAAGTTATTAAAACGGATGTGGAGTCTATGTAATAGAAGAAGTCGAAGTTTGCAGAAATTTAAGAAGCGTGATAACATATTTGTTTAAGACGTAGTTTCTGTGATTAGTTGGCGTATTTTCAGATATAACATAAATCCTCCACCTAGAAGGCTTTGAAACAACGAAACCAACCCCTTGTCATTTATCATAACTCCCACTGTATCCTGTAGCATTTAGTTAATCCACGATACACAGATAACGGTATGCCAGGTAGGAGAAAGAAAATTAAACTCTTCTGCGCATCTACGTCACTTCGACAAAAGCGCGGCCAACTTATAAAAAATAGTCCTGAAATTAGTCTCACTGACATACGTCAGTTATCAATTTCGCGTCAAGTTAAATCCAAAAATAGAATGTAGGCACGTGGTGTATATGTGGTTGCCTGGCTCACTATAAAATGAGTCAAATTTACGTTTAAAAATCAAAGTAAGCCATGATTTTGTCGAATAAGCGTCACCGTTGACGTCACAGCACCTGCGCGCGGACATACCGTTTTCTGTTTCTCGTGAGTTAATCATTTGTATTATTAGAAATGGAGAGTGCTTTTTCAAATGAAGACAAATTTAACATGTTAGTGTGTGATATATTGTGTCACAGAAATATATAGTGTAGAGGCCGAACGAATGTATTGTTGCAATTAATAAATAATGGCAAAAGTTATTGGTTTCTTTAGAAAAAGCGAAAAATTTACTACAAAACACAATGCGACACTGTTTGATGTACAACAACAGAGCACTGCCAGGGCCGTGTTTAAAAAAAAAATTAAGTTTTCGAAGTAAAAATAAACTGTAAGTTAAATTGTTGACAATAGTGATTGTGATTAATATTTAGACTTCTTATTATGAAATACAGGGCTGCAATATAAAAAAATGAATGGAAAAAAGGAATATTCAGCAAAATTGTCTGAAAACATTTAAAAAATATTTCGTGTCATACATCATGGTATTTACGATAAAAAGTGTTTTCAAAATCTGAAAAAAAGATCCAGGTCCGTATTTAAAAAAATTAAGTTGAAGATGGTTTCTCAAAAAATAAATGTTGTAGAACAAATCTAAAAACGCCATCTTAAAGCCCGTTAAAAAGTGCCACAAGAATCTGTTTTTCTTTTTTTCCTATCTATGATACTAACTTCAGAAAAGAATAAAATCGAAAACGCAAAATTTTACTTTTTTCAAGATAACTCAAAAACGAAAAAAGATATCAGAAATCTGTTTGTATCATTTTATTGACCTTAAAATTGCGCAACTTTTCCCCCATTTAATACCGTTGTTCTATCTTTCACCATTTGCAAGATCCCCATGCTGTTCATTCTTATCCGGGACACATTGTATTTAAATTTTGTAATAGAAGATTTACCAAATTTGTTGGAAAATATATAATGTGGTTTCAACAAGATGGAGCACAGAGTAGAGGAGTGTTAGATCATAATTTTAGAAACAAACAGATTGCCACAAATAGTACTATAATAGTCCTCCTTACGGCAGAATGCGTGCGACGTAAGGGGGAAGAACTCGCAAATATTATAGAATTAGTCACAGCATTAATTAAGGTATTCACAGTTCAGGGGTGTAGCTCAATTTTGTGTAACTCACTGACTTAATTTTCATACAATTGTTATTTAATTTATTGTTAATATTATTCTTAGCGGTGATGCCTTAGATTATGGAGGAAGGCAAACCCTTATAACATTGGCAATTAATTATTTCTCGTGCTTGAGAATGCAACGTTCTTCCGTGTTTACTCATTTTGCACACGTTAACTCCCGAACATACGAAACGCCACTGAGCTCTCTGAGCCGGCGGAAAAAACTTGCCAGCGACCTAAAAAATGAGGTCTGTATGGTAGCCCAAATACGCAGTTAACTTTACGTACTATAGAAACAGGCACAAAACGCGTTGGCTAACTGATTTTGTCAGCAGACTCCTTCGCAGAAGTGCTGTGTTGTCGTATTTCAAAGGCGATGGTAGACGCGACGATGTTGAAAAAAATATAATAGCTGTTTTATCACACCGCGTTAAAAATAAATGATAAACAAAAATGGGTAAGTGGTCCCGTGATGCGAGCTTTATTTTTTCGGTATAACAGAGTTCATAAATTCGGCTTCAATATGATAAAACTTGTATTCGCCAATAAATAACGACTACTCGTATAAGAAATCTCGCAACGCTGCCCGCATTCTTTAGAAACGTTTTCTTTCGTGCTTTGGACTATATAAGATATAATCCTAAAGCATAATAAAATAAATACTTTTACTGTAATTCATTTTCAATAATAATAATGATTTTTTATATCTTGTACAGGTGGCTTCCTAAGTCTCCCGACTTTTAGCCACTAGACTATATCTTATGGGAGAAATTAAAAAAATAAGACACCTTCAAGGGATGACAATAATTTAAAACAAAAAATTAGGGACCCTAGTATGACAATAACCAGAAACGTGTTAAAAAATGCAACGCAATATTTTAAAAAACACCTGGAGATGTGCTTAGCGAAGGATGGAGGGCACGTTGAAAATTTGTTGTAAACCTCCGACGGAAGACCAAAAAAAATATATATTTTTGGCCGATAATAGATATTAGAGATATGATATTACTAGCATAGATATGGTATATCTCGTAATGAGAAACGCAGATGCCAGTGGTTTATGTAGGATTAATTTGTATATTTTGTACTTCACATGTGGCAGCCGATCATATCAAAGGCGCTGAAATTTATTGTCGGACAGCGATGGGACAATCTCGATTTATTAATGGACAACCAAAAAACCATCTGGCGACTTGATAGTTGGATACTAATATAACCTTAGACATGGCCTACCCTGCCATGTATACATATTTTGTTACGTCGTTTTGAACGGCGGCCATTTTATATGTGGCTGACAAAGCGAGTACGCTGTGAGTTAATTTCGTGAAGTTGTGAAATAAAAGTAACAGTGATTAAGGGGAAAATATACTCTTACGATGGTGAATTGTTCGGCGTTTGGTTGCAAAAGCAGAAGTGAAAAGCAAGAGCCCGGGATTTCGTTTCACAGATAAATATTTAACAAGCTACCAATGATGCCATACAACTTTATTTTTTCTCAATATAACTTCTTCAAATTCCTTCTACCTTTTAGTATGATAAAGTACGTTGTTTTGTTTGTAAATAGAACCAATGTAGTTATTTTTTTTAACATCGTTTTTATTGAAAAGTTATAATTGATTATGATAGTTTCATAAAATATGGGCTGGTTTCCATGGGCGTGCATTATTTATTTTATTTTGATTGATTCGAAATCGCCGCAAATAAATATATTTCAGCACTTGACATTAGCTTTACATTTGGGAAATTATCTGCAAATAAATACGAATATCTCAAATTACATGTAAGTAAGTCAAAATTAATTACCTTTTCATTCTTAACATATTTGCGATATTGGTTAAGAACGCGTTCCACGCTACACCACTGGCCTGTCATGCCATGTGGCAGTCGGTAACACGGCCGCGGGCGCTGTTAGGCGTCCTCTCTCTTTCCTTGTCTAAGAACATAACCCTATATTGGCAGTTTGTATGGTAGATAAATAAAAACTTGTTGGTGGCTATTTTGAGTATTTGGAAAGTCATCCGAAAAAACACAAATATACCTTAACAGGTTCAAAAAATTGCGTGTATTTTTCAAATCATACGATTCAAGTGTAGAAAAATATTATGTTGCAAGTTGAAATTTGGTATACTTCTGTATTTTGACCAGGAGAATTCGAAAAATCAAGAAAAATAATAAACTTTTCTTTAAATCGGCAGTGAAGTGTTCCAAAATCGTCATTAAAAGCTCAGAAATCGGCACTGAAGTAGCCCATTATTGTGCGATTTTTTCAATAAGTAGGCCTTGGCGAGATGTAAACATCAAACGTCAGACGCGGAGCCATCGCCCGTCAAAAGTGACCAAATATTCAAAACCCGGCCAATAAAGGACCATTTAACTTTTCGTACACATTGCGAAATTGTTACCTATACCAGCGCAATCCTTCAGTATATATATTTTAGTAGGTTTGAATATCAATTGGTTTTTCTATCCGAAGGCGCCGTGTGTCAAGCCATGTGGCAGTCGGTAACACGGCCGCGGGCGCTGTTAGGCGTCCTCTCTCTTTCCTTGTCTAAGAACATAACCCTATATTGGCAGTTTGTATGGTAGATAAATAAAAACTTGTTGGTGGCTATTTTGAGTATTTGGAAAGTCATCCGAAAAAACACAAATATACCTTAACAGGTTCAAAAAATTGCATGTATTTTTCAAATCATACGATTCAAGTGTAGAAAAATATTATGTTGCAAGTTGAAATTTGGTATACTTCTGTATTTTGACCAGGAGAATTCGAAAAATCAAGAAAAATAATAAACTTTTCTTTAAATCGGCAGTGAAGTGTTCCAAAATCGTCATTAAAAGCTCAGAAATCGTACAATAATGTAGCCCATTATTGTACGATTTTTTCAATAAGTAGGCCTTGGCGAGATGTAAACATCAAACGTCAGACGCGGAGCCATCGCCCGTCAAAAGTGACCAAATTTTCAAAACCCGGCCAATAAAGGACCATTTAACTTTTCGTACACATTGCGAAATTGTTACCTATAGCAGCGCAATCCTTCAGTATATATATTTTAGTAGGTTTGAATATCAATTGGTTTTTCTATCCGAAGGCGCCGTGTGTCATGCCATGTGGCAGTCGGTAACACGGCCGCGGGCGCTGTTAGGCGTCCTCTCTCTTTCCTTGTCTAAGAACATAACCCTATATTGGCAGTTTGTATGGTAGATAAATAAAAACTTGTTGGTGGCTATTTTGAGTATTTGGAAAGTCATCCGAAAAAACACAAATATACCTTAACAGGTTCAAAAAATTGCGTGTATTTTTCAAATCATACGATTCAAGTGTAGAAAAATATTATGTTGCAAGTTAAAATTTGGTATACTTCTGTATTTTGACCAGGAGAATTCGAAAAATCAAGAAAAATAATAAACTTTTCTTTAAATCGGCAGTGAAGTGTTCCAAAATCGTCATTAAAAGCTCAGAAATCGGCACTGAAGTAGCCCATTATTGTGCGATTTTTTCAATAAGTAGGCCTTGGCGAGATGTAAACATCAAACGTCAGACGCGGAGCCATCGCCCGTCAAAAGTGACCAAATATTCAAAACCCGGCCGATAAAGGCTCATTTAACTTTTCGTACACATTGCGAAATTGTTTCCTATAGAAGCGCAATCCTTCAGTATACATATTTTAGTAGGTTTGAATATCAATAGATTTGTTATGGAGGCTGCACAACAAGGGGCAGTTTTATTTGACCTAGGTAGAGCGATCGTCAAAGTCAAGCAACGCCGCGCGCAGTTGGTTCATGGACGGGTGATCCAGTATGATTATTTTCTTGCCTAATAAAACATTTTTTTTCTGATTTCAAAAAAAAAATAATATGTATCTCGGCACTGAAGTTTAATTTTTTATGACTCATGTGGAATTTAGTTGCCGAGGCCTCTGGCCGAGGCAAATAAACCACAAAAAGTCGAACTTCAGTGCCTTGGTACATAAATAACTATTATGTCATATGAAAAATTTTGAATCTTTTAAATGCTGGGAAACAAATTTCTTTGTAACATTCGTAAAACTTAAGATATTCGAAAAAACCAAAGTGCGTTTTAAAGGTGAAGGTTATATGTACCTATTAATATCCGGAGGACAAAATATATCCAAAATTGGACATTTGGCCACATTGTAGAGTTGACCGCTGACTAGATTTGTTTTGTGTATAACCGGCAAAGTACTAGGGATATCTTGATGCCTGTTTCTTGAATGGCTATACTCTACATCCTGTGTGAATTTCATCCAGATCGGATAATTAAATATAACCGCATGCGTTTGGAGTATTGTGCGGGTGAGAATTATTATTATTATTATTATTATATTTATTAAAAAAAGTGAAATTTTACGGGCACCTTTAAAGTGTTAAGTGGTAAGAAATGCATGAAATTAAAAAAATATATTTAATAGCCGTGGACAAAGTATAGTGTTATACTCGTTTTTATGACGATTTATGACACTCTCCGGGTAAATAACAGCCATCATTATATGCTTGTCGAATAATATACCAACCATTTCATATTTGAATAATGATTATAATGAAGCCTACCTATTTCTCTCATATTTTAATAACCCGATAATTTTTCGACCAATTACAGTCTGTTCTCAGGGACTATTTCACTAATAAAAAATATACCAATAAAAAGCTTCATTTTACAAATTTTCCGACCACTTACAGCCAGTTCTAAGCGATAGTGTTATCTCGATTGTATTATCGATTTTTTTATCATTTGTTGACATTTACCTACCTACTATCGTTTTTTCGGGCTTTAGAAGTGGTCGATCTGTACTTCTTTAGGCACACTAATTTGCGGGCATAAAATAATTGCCTCTCAATTTCTTGCAATGGAGATACAAATGAAAATAAATAAATAATGGATTAACAAACTAAAAAACAGGCTTTTTCTTGAAATCTGCAGTGCAGTGTCTCAAAATCGTCATTAAAAGCTCAGAAATCGGCACTGAAGTAACCCATTATTGTACGATTTTTTCAATAAGTAGGCATTGGCGAGATGTAAACATGAAGCGTAGACGCGGAGCCATCGCCCGTCAAAAGTGACCAAATATTCAAAACTATGCCATTAAAGGCCCATTTAACTTTTCGTACACATTGCGAAATTGTTACCTATAGCAGCGCAATCTTTCAGTACACATATTTTAGTAGGTTTGAATATCAATCTATTTTTAATATAGGCAGCAGTTTGGAGTTTCTGTTGGGAAGCGCCGCGCCTCGTCATACTTGACCTGGGTAGAGCGATCGCCAAAGTCAAGCAACGCCGCGCGCAGTCGGTTCGTGGACGGGTGATCCCTTGTGATTATTTTTTTTCCTAATAAAACATTTTTTCCGATTTCAAAAAAATATATAATATGTACCTCGGCACTGAAGTTCTTTTTATGACTCGTGTGGTTTATCTGCCTCGGCCAAAGGCCTTGGCAACAACTAAATTCCACATGAGTCATAAAAAGTTGAACTTCAGTGCTTTGGTGTGGCCTTGGTACATAAATAACTAGGAGTACCAATTATTTTTGACTAAAAAGTTAAAAATAATTGATTTGATAATAAACTTGATAATTTAGAAAACTACAAGTTTTATAGTTAGTTTACTAATTTATGCACATATACAGGGTGTCCAACTTTAAAATTGTTCAAATCCGTAAAATCTTCATTTTTGGAGATAATCGCCTAAACTTTTTTTGTTTGAAATGCCTTCAAAAGCCGCTTCGCCATTTTCAAAATGCAAATCCAGGGCCGGCTGCGTTTTTTTTATACCCCCGATTTTCACGAAAACCAGTTAGCGATTTTTTTATTTAAAATCTGACCCCACGGCGTTAATCAGAACACCCCAAAACACTTATATACAAAATTTGAATAAAACATACACAGGGAGTTCCAATCTGCAGAGTGTCACAGTTGAGCAAAATAGGAAATTTAAAGGCATCTGCCAAGTCAAGTGTGCCATGGAATCCTTTCAAAACAGTTGAATGGTCAATAGGACTACTCAAGGTGTGGGTGTGCAAAGGTCCAATACAAAATATACAGAGTGTTCTTATCTGTCCCATCTCAAATTACTGAATTTTTGGAACTTTATACGGGTCAAAATTCGTGTATAACAAAACCGCTCCACACACTATAAACGAACTAAATGTAAAAAATACGATATAGCAGGTCTGTGCTGCCAGTCAGTAAGTCAGTCATCAGTTAAGGTGGCTGGTGTGTCACAACAGGAAACGCACAGAAAATGTAGGTATCATCTTAGACAGTGACTTTGTTGAGGAAGGTCCAATAATTTAAATTGTTTTTATTTGTTGGTTGGCATTTTGTAAAGAAATAAATTACTTTTGTGTTTATTAATATTTTTCAATGATTCCAGAGCACTCCTGACCAGTATAAAGTTTAATAAAAATCCAGAATTTTGAGATGGCTTAGAGAAAAAAACCCTGTATATTTTTGCAGTAAATCTTTTCACACCAACATTTTGAGTGGTCCTGTTGACCATGCAATTGTTTTGAAGGGATTCCATGGCACATTTGACTCGCCAGATGTCTTAATTCCTATTTTGCTCAACTTTGACACCCTACAGAATGGAACTACCTGTATATTTTTTGTTCAAATTTGGTATATGGGGGTTTTGGGGTGTTCTGACTGACGCTGTGGGGTCAGATTTTAAATAAAAAAATTGATAAATGGTTTTTGAAGGCCTTTCAAAAAAAAGTTTAGGCGATTATCTCCAGAAATGAAGATTTTTACAGATTTGTACAGTTTTAAAGTTGGACACCCGTAACCCGTATGTAAAAACTGTTGCTCGATGAAAAACCAAAACGACGAAGGTCATACAATCATATACAGCCAAATGTCTCCAATAAAACGAAGGATAATATCGTTAACATAAATATATATGCAACACGGGCGTAGCCAAGGGGGGGGTTTCGGGGGTTCAAACCCCCCCGAAATAAGCAAAATATTACCTAATATTATACCGAAAAAATACGAGGAGTGAAGAGTTAAATTATTATTACGTTTGAATATATGTAGTAATAGTAGCGCCTAGCGCCATCTTTTGACGAGAGGCAGACGCAGTTGCAGCCGAACTATTTTGTATTGTAGGGACACTTTGCGTTGTTTCTCGATTATTCGCCACGCCCCTCGGTCGAAATGAGCGGAACTTTGTGGAAGTTCGTGGAAGTTTCTGGAGGGCTACTGGGCTGCTATATAAGCGGCGCCGCGGCGCGTGACCGCGCTTACGGCAGTATTGTTCCATGCGAACTCGAAGCGAATAAAAGTGAAAAGTGGTGAACGAATAGTGAAGAAAATTAAGTGTACCGTGTAAGTGAGTAATTATTTTAGTGCACTGTTATTCGATGACCTTGTTAAGGATAGATACGTGAATCATTATTACTGTCGAAAAATGGAGGGGAAAAAAAGGAAGGGTGATAAACCTAAAGGTATGGACTACTGGAAAAAGTGGTGTAGTCAAGGTCAAGGGGTTTCTAATAAAGAAACAAATTTGGATTTAGCTATCAAAGCTTCAGCTACCTTGCATGCTGATAAGAAGACTGCCTACCCCGAAATCTAGTTTGGAATGCCTAGATATGTGCGATAAAAACCTTTATCCTAATATTTACACATTACTACAAATCTTGGCTACCATTCCTGTATCCACTGCTACCCCAGAAAGGTCTTTCTCGAGCCTAAGGAGACTGAAAAACTATTTACGAAACACTACAAGTGAAAACATACTTAATGGTTTGGCTCTAATGAACATTCACTATGGAACAGAAATTCATGCAGATGAAGTAGTGGATATATTTAAAAGAAAAAGCCGCAGATTTCTTCTTTAATGGTTTTAGATTTAGAGCAGAGGAACGAAATTAATTTATCCATTTCATTTAAAGTTAAGTACTTTATAAATATGTCGTAGTTTTTCGGATGAATATATAGATATTAAATTTCATGTAAGTATATTTTTGTTGTTTTATTTACTTCTCAAACTAAACCCCCCCCCCAAAACTAAATTCTGGCTACGCTAGTTATAAGGTTGTTTCAATATTAAGTGAGACACTCTGTATGTAAAAAATTTAACCAATGTATAAAATACCTAATAATAATAATATTGATCTGTACAATAATAAAGAATGTACTATTGCTGGATGAATAAAGGTAACTTTCTTTCTATCTATCTGCTATCTAAGCATCTCTAAAAACGTGTAGGCATCTAAGCCTCTCGAAAAAGGCCTAAGTGTCTCGAAAAACGTCCTCAAAATCCTTAAAAACGTTTAAAAAGCGATCCAGTAACGTTAGAAAAGTATCAAAAACGTTAAAAAAAAGTCTCAAAAATGTTGAAAGCGTTTCAAAAACGTCTAAAAAGGGTTTCGAAAATGACTAAGCGTCTCTAAAAACATCTAGGCAACTAAGCGTCTCGAAAAACGTCTACGCGTCTCGAAAAGCGTCCTCAAAAACGTCTAAAAAGCGCCCCGCAGACGTTGGAAAAGTATCAAAAACGTTAAAAATCTCAAAAATGTTACCAGCGTTTCAAAAATTTTGAAAGCGTCTCAAAAACTTCTAAAAAGGGTCTCTAAAAACGTCTAGGCATCTAGTGCCTGGAAAAACATCTAAGCGTCTCAAAAAGCATCCTCAAAAACGTTAAAAACGTCTAAAAAGCGCCCCAAAAACGTTAGAAGAGTAACAAAAACGTTAAGTCTCAAAAATGTTGAAAGCGTCTCAGAAACTTCTAAAAAGGGCCTCTAAAAGCGTCTCCAAAAACGTCTAGGCATCTAAGTGTCGGGAAAAACGTCTAAAAGTGTCTCGAAAAGCGTCCTAAAACCGTTATAAACGTCTAAAAAGCGCTCCAAAAACGTCTGAATACGTCTCAAAAACGTTGAAGACGTCACAGAAACGCTCTTTACAGCATCGGCGCCGGGAACTTTGGTCGCGTTTTTACAACGTTTCGGCCTTGTGGGGATTGGCATGAGGAAAGTGGGCTAGAACACCCATAGCTTGCCCGACAGTGCTCCTGTGTGCTCTTGGTTTAGATAGCATTATTTTTATAATAAAGCAAACGTTATTTCGAAGACTTGCCCGCCTTTTATCACACAACGGAAAAATACCGAGACAAACTGTATAAACTTGGCCGCAGGAAGTTTGTTAATAATAATTGGCGACGGGCGGCACGCGAGCCACACGCGCGATCGAAAAATGAAAAAGGCAAACTCGGTCTATAGATCCCAGATATGACACGTAGCATGTAGCCGAAGCCTGGGAAAATAGTAAAGCAAAAATAATAATAACCGGGTATAGTATTGTGCGCCAGAGGAGGTGGTAGCAAAAAAATCCCGAGTTCGCTGTTAATAATAATAATAATAATAATAATAATATGCTGCTGCTTGTGCAGACAGAGAGGGTCCCATATTACAACTACACACCTGAGCCTGTTCTTGAGAACAGCAACTACAAGATGTACTGGGATCGTACAGTTCTGACTGATCAACGAGTTGCCCATAACAGACCGGACCTTATAATAGTTGATAAAATTTCTAGGAAGACAACTCTGATTGATGTGGCCATCCCGAACAACAACAACCTGCGTGTGAAGCAAGTCGAGAAGATCGCGAAGTACAGAGACTTAGAAGAACGAATTAGAAGGCAATGGGAAATGGAGAACGTCCAGACGATTCCAATCATCATGTCAACAACTGGTGTTATACCAAAAAGTTTGCTGAGAAACATCAAGGAGCTGAATCTAACTGATAGTCTTTACAGGTCCATGCAGAAAGCGGTACTACTTGCGACAGCCCGAACCGTCAGGAAATTCATGGGGAATGCAGGATCGTCCAAGAACATCAATGTCACCTAGGGCCCGATAACATGGCAAGGGTCTCGTCCGAGCCAGATCCTTTTGGTATCCGGGATGCCCGGGATCTGAGTGAATGTTCCCCGTAGAGGGAGTGCGAATGCCTTTTGGCTAAGTCGAGATAATAATAATAATATGCTGCTGCTTGTGCAGACAGAGAGGGTCCCATATTACAACTACACACCTGAGCCTGTTCTTGAGAACAGCAACTACAAGATGTACTGGGATCGTACAGTTCTGACTGATCAACGAGTTGCCCATAACAGACCGGACCTTATAATAGTTGATAAAATTTCTAGGAAGACAACTCTGATTGATGTGGCCATCCCGAACAACAACAACCTGCGTGTGAAGCAAGTCGAGAAGATCGCGAAGTACAGAGACTTAGAAGAACGAATTAGAAGGCAATGGGAAATGGAGAACGTCCAGACGATTCCAATCATCATGTCAACAACTGGTGTTATACCAAAAAGTTTGCTGAGAAACATCAAGGAGCTGAATCTAACTGATAGTCTTTACAGGTCCATGCAGAAAGCGGTACTACTTGCGACAGCCCGAACCGTCAGGAAATTCATGGGGAATGCAGGATCGTCCAAGAACATCAATGTCACCTAGGGCCCGATAACATGGCAAGGGTCTCGTCCGAGCCAGATCCTTTTGGTATCCGGGATGCCCGGGATCTGAGTGAATGTTCCCCGTAGAGGGAGTGCGAATGCCTTTTGGCTAAGTCGAGATAATAATAATAATATGCTGCTGCTTGTGCAGACAGAGAGGGTCCCATATTACAACTACACACCTGAGCCTGTTCTTGAGAACAGCAACTACAAGATGTACTGGGATCGTACAGTTCTGACTGATCAACGAGTTGCCCATAACAGACCGGACCTTATAATAGTTGATAAAATTTCTAGGAAGACAACTCTGATTGATGTGGCCATCCCGAACAACAACAACCTGCGTGTGAAGCAAGTCGAGAAGATCGCGAAGTACAGAGACTTAGAAGAACGAATTAGAAGGCAATGGGAAATGGAGAACGTCCAGACGATTCCAATCATCATGTCAACAACTGGTGTTATACCAAAAAGTTTGCTGAGAAACATCAAGGAGCTGAATCTAACTGATAGTCTTTACAGGTCCATGCAGAAAGCGGTACTACTTGCGACAGCCCGAACCGTCAGGAAATTCATGGGGAATGCAGGATCGTCCAACAACATCAATGTCACCTAAGGCCCGATAACATGGCAAGGGTCTCGTCCGAGCCAGATCCTTTTGGTATCCGGGATGCCCGGGATCTGAGTGAATGTTCCCCGTAGAGGGAGTGCGAATGCCTTTTGGCTAAGTCGAGATAATAATATAATAATAATAATAATAATTCTCACCCTCACAATACTCCAAACTAGGAGTACCCCAGAAGCAACCACAAGCTTGTGCGGGCGAGGGGGGCAATTACTATTATTTTGTCTTCGTTGCCATTTGCGGCTAGGGCCGACTTTTTTCCCGATTGAACTAGGATAGCATTCGCTCAAGTACTACGGAAAACCCTAGAAAACCGTAGTAATCCCAGTGAGTGTAGGACAATTAGTAAATCACACGGATAAAGCTATTTAGGAGCAATACCGTGAACCCACATTTGCCCAGCGCTCTTGGCCATAGCGGTGTTTTTCTTTAAAGACATATGCATGCCCCTGCCTCGACATCGGTTCGAACCAAGGTCGATCGAAGGCAGAAAAACGTGTAGTCTAAAAAGTCAGCGCCGGTACGAGCGACGCCACCGCGGCACTTATTCTTATACTGATTTGGCAGTGATAAAAGGTGTCGTCTGGTGAACAGAGGGTAAGAATCTCAGACAAATAATAAACAGACTAACCTAAAGGCTGCATTGATATCCGCCAACATAAAAAAGTGCCTACTCAAAACAAAAACACCAAATTCGGCACTTAAGCCTGCAACATATGATAACCAGGGGTTACGTTTCGTATGCCACAAATCCAACACTTTACTCTTCACATCGTTCTTAAAACTACACTAGTTCACTAATTACTAACTTAACCATATGTCTTTTGTCCAATAACCCCAAAATCTCCTCAAAAAAAAACAAGAATAACCAAAAAGTAAACACTCGATACACATCAACACAATAAGGCGAAATCTTAACGAACTCTGGATCAGCTGTTGGGGCATAATGGAACAAAATAAATGCGCATCGAACACAAAGAGCTCGTGCAACGTTGCCAGGTTAGCCAGAATAAGCAATTTATTAAGGATATTATTTATACAGCAAGTAGGATTAGTAAATTCACAAAATCTGTAAAATTTATGGTTAAATAATAACTGTCCAAATTTATACTATACAGTGTCCTCCAAAAAGTTCGCACCACAGGGGGGAAATTTTTAATTAACGTTTTATTTTGAAATTTAATTTTGGGGTTACCTTTTGCTTTAAAAAATATGAAAAATATGAAAAATGACCCACCCAAACGTGGTCAGTGGTCATGTGACTTTCGTTATCTGTCAAACATGACATTTAAAAAAGTTTTACTTGAAAAAGTTGTTTCTTTTTCTATTTTACGTAAGTGTGCCAAATTTGAACGCTCTACTAAAATTTTAGTTTTTTGCCAATTTTTAATATTTATGAAATTTCTGAAAATTTTAAAAACTCGAAACTTCGTAAAAGCTATTTTATATCACTAGCTTTATCATTTTATTAATTTTTTATTACTAATTACCGACAAGAATAGGTATTTTTCAAAAGAAAATGTTATTTACGCTTTAAAATTCTGATATGTTTGTTGCAAAGTTGATGTACTGTCTAGCATTTGGGATATAAATTTAGTTACATTACGTTTCCCAGTTCTAAATTGATGCCAAAATAATAATAAATTGAAATATCATCAAACTATTTTACGTATCTAAGCAAAATTCTTGATTTTTATGGAACAAATAAGTTTAATTTCACATTAATCGATATTGATGAGTAGGCCATGGAGAGAACAGAAGCAATTGTTTTTATTTGACAGTTGCTTTTATTTTACAGTTATCAAACTGTCAAATAAAAACAATTGCTTCTATTCTCGCCATGGCTTACTCATCAATATCGATTAATGTGAAATTAAATTTAAAGGTAAAATTATTTTTCGCGCCGAATTTCGGGCGAAAACAGCGGCCGGGCCGGACGTAAACACGGCACAAATCTTTCAAAATTTCGGTTTTTCGCGAAGTTTCGATGTTGCAAAAGGTGCAAAATAGGGTGGTGATCAGTTTGAGCTGCATAGAATAAAAATTCATCCGGATTTGAGGTTATTTCTTAATTCATTTGCATAAATTATGTCACGACGGGCTATTGAATACAAGACCAGAGGCTTAATATACAGGTAACCTTGAGTCGACCAATGAAAACGTGGAACCCTAAGTGGGATTTATCCTCTCGTCCAGGGCGCCTCCAGCCATTGACAAAGCGAGCGCTTGAACTGTAGGTACCTACGATAAAATAAGCGAAGCCGCTGCGCTCAACATCTATCTACTCGGGCATATACGTCTAATAAAGAAGAACCTGTTTAGTTTCCCATCGGCGCTGCCACAAAAATAGCGTTACCGTTATTACGAGGCAATAATTAGTTTGTTTTCATGGCGGCGGGCCATCGGACCTTATCTTACCTTATTTCGAATGTCACTCGTCCTATACAAGGTGAGTTACGTAGGCCGCGGAGGTCTATATCTTCTACATTGTTAATGCTAGAAAAAAAAAGTATAGGCGAAACTTGTAGAGAAACACGAGTAGGTACTACATTCCGAAGATATTTTCCAATATACAGGGTGATCCAAAGTTATGTTTTTTTAATGGAACACCTCGTATTTTGTCACATTTTTAGAAAGTCCTTAAAGAAAATGTTCTTTATGGTAGGTACAGGATATTAAGGGTCTATCTTTAAAGGTTGGGAGTTGTTTCAATTTTAAACGAAAAAAGGGGCCACATTTGGAAATGTATTACTCAAAAACCAACTAAGATTTTGGGCTATAACTTGGACTGGAGATTGCCTGTTACGCCTAGTTAACAATTTTGGACCGATATTGAGATAAAGTTCTGAAGAACATACCGGGCGATTCACTTATGCAAATCCTAAGTTAACTCGCTAATTTTAAATGGAACACCCTATATTTTATTACATGTTTGGAAAGTCCTTAAAGAGTAGATACATTTTGGTATAGGGTATTACGGGGCCTAACTTTAAAGGTTAGGGAGTTATTTCCATTTTATTCTAAGAAAGTGCTTTAAAAGGGCCGATTACATGATTAAGGTGTCAAAATGTAACTTTAAAAGCGAAAATATTCTCCAATATACAGGGTGATATATAAAGTAGTGGCGACCCAAAGTTACCTATGTTTTTTTTAATGGATCACCCCGTACTTTGTTAGATTTTTAGAGAGCCCTTAAAGAATATGTTCTTTTTGGTACAGGGTATTAAGGGTCTATCTTTAAAGGTTGGGAGTTATTTCAATTTTAAACGGAAAAAGGGGCCCCATTTGGAAATGTACACAAAAAACAAATAACATTTTGGGCTATAACTTGGACTGATGATTGCCTGTTAGGCCTAGTTAACAATTTTGGACCGATATTGAGATAAAGTTCTGAAGAACATACCGGGCGATTCACTTATGCAAATCCTAAGTTTACTCGCTAATTTTAAATGGAACACCCTATATTTTATTACATGTTTGGAAAGTCCTTAAAGAGTAGATTCACTTTGGTATAGGGTATTATGGGGTCTAACTTTAAAGGTTAGGGAGTTATTTCCATTTTATTCTAAGAAAGTGCTTTAAAAGGGCCGATTACATGATTAAGGTGTCAAAATGTAACTTTAAAAGCGAAAATATTCTCCAATATACAGGGTGATATATAAAGTAGTGGCGACCCAAAGTTACCTATGTTTTTTTTAATGGATCACCCCGTACTTTGTTAGATTTTTAGAGAGCCCTTAAAGAATATGTTCTTTTTGGTACAGGGTATTAAGGGTCTATCTTTAAAGGTTGGGAGTTATTTCAATTTTAAACGGAAAAAGGGGCCCCATTTGGAAATGTACACAAAAACCAAATAACATTTTGGGCTATAACTTGGACTGATGATTGCCTGTTAGGCCTAGTTAACAATTTTGGACCGATATTGAGATAAAGTTCTGAAGAACATACCGGGCGATTCACTTATGCAAATCCTAAGTTTACTCGCTAATTTTAAATGGAACACCCTATATTTTATTACATGTTTGGAAAGTCCTTAAAGAGTAGATTCACTTTGGTATAGGGTATTATGGGGTCTAACTTTAAAGGTTAGGGAGTTATTTCCATTTTATTCTAAGAAAGTGCTTTAAAAGGGCCGGTTACATGATTAAGGTGTCAAAATGTAACTTTAAAAGCGAAAATATTCTCCAATATACAGGGTGATATATAAAGTAGTGGCGACCCAAAGTTACCTATGTTTTTTTTAATGGATCACCCCGTACTTTGTTAGATTTTTAGAGAGCCCTTAAAGAATATGTTCTTTTTGGTACAGGGTATTAAGGGTCTATCTTTAAAGGTTGGGAGTTATTTCAATTTTAAACGGAAAAAGGGGCCCCATTTGGAAATGTACACAAAAACCAAATAACATTTTGGGCTATAACTTGGACTGATGATTGCCTGTTAGGCCTAGTTAACAATTTTGGACCGATATTGAGATAAAGTTCTGAAGAACATACCGGGCGATTCACTTACGCAAATCCTAAGTTTACTCGCTAATTTTAAATGGAACACCCTATATTTTATTACATGTTTGGAAAGTCCTTAAAGAGTAGATTCACTTTGGTATAGGGTATTATGGGGTCTAACTTTAAAGGTTAGGGAGTTATTTCCATTTTATTCTAAGAAAGTGCTTTAAAAGGGCGGATTACATGATTAAGGTGTCAAAATGTAACTTTTAAAGCTGTAAAAAATAAAATTACATATTCTTGTTAATTTTTGGTGTATTGGAAATAGTTGAAAGCCTCCCTGTAACGCCATAAATGAATAACATAAGCCGATGTCATAATTTATTATGGGGTAACTTTATTTCTTCATGCGCAGTAGGTTTTTTATTATTGTTGGCGTTACAGGTAGTTGTGTTGTTTATGTGTTTTTATTTTTTACAGCTTAAAAAGTGACATTTCTTGATATTTTTCATAAGAGAGTTGGAGACTAATCTTCGATCACCCTGTATAATCACTATGAAAATGACTGCCTTCTTAGTAGCAACGGTAGCAACCAACTTTCTAACTGTAATAAAGTGTGTACAAAATTTGAACTTTTGCAACTTTCTTGAAGTTAGGGAGAATTTTAACAACTCCCGCATATGTCAAAATTTCAAAAAAGGTTGAATATCTCAGAAACTATTAGCACAGAATAAATAGCTTTGCAAGGTGACCAACCGTACCGGATTGGCCGGGACAGGTTCCCGTTTTTGCCTTTTGGAATCCCGTTTTGTCCCGGAATTATAAATTTGCTGTTAAAAATTAGTTACAAAGTAGTTTTGATTGTTAAATGACAGAAATCGTCGAATCATTTATCCATCATTCAAAAACAAATCATGTATTATCGAAATAATGGGATTTTGTAAAAAATACTTTACAAACGGCTATGCTAGAAGATGGTAATATTCTTTCAATTTTTCATCTGTTGCAAAGGTTTTTTTTCTTTTCAAGCAAAATAATATTATGTTAATGTTAATAATTTACTTATTTTATTAGAATAGGTAGAAAGTTACCTACAAGGTGTCCCAGGATAAATGAGCCAATAGGTGTAAAAGGCAAAACAATTTCGAGTTCAAATTTGATCGTTTGAGGTTCTGACCTGCTTCACTGCTGCTGACTGGCATATTTCTTAAAGATAGCGAAAAATTTCAGTAGGAAAAGTTGTTCCCAATTAAAAGTTACCACCTGGTACCAAATTTTGGAAAGATCGGCCTACTTTGTTTTTCCCATTCTTTTCTTTTTCTAACGCGCTAAAGTGGCTTCTAAATACAAGGTATCGAAAAATTTTATGAGAAAAAGTTGTTTAGAATTAAAACTTATCGCCGTGTACAAAATTTGGAGACAATCAGCCTACTTAATTTTTTCATTTTTTCTTTAGCGCGTTAGAAAAAGAAAAAAGTGGGAAAAACAAAGTAGGCCGATCTTTCCAAAATTTTGTTCCCTGGGGTAATTTTAATTGGGAACAACTTTTCTTAATGAAATTTTTTGTTATCTTTAAAGGAAAAAGCACTTCAGTTACAATGAAAATAAATAAATGGTCGCTGTCGACGCCATCTTGGTTTTTCAAAAACGAAAATATGCTAAAAATTAGTTTCCAGTCAAGCAAATCAGAACCACAAACAATCAAATTTGAACGCGAAATTTTTTTGTCTTTTACACCTATTGGCTCACTTATCCTGGGACACCCTGTATATTGTAAACAGCCAGTATTTGTTTTTTTAATTTATGTATCGGTGCCTTTGTGTTAATTTTATTTTTGTTATATTACTTGATCACAAATTCTTTTTTGTTTCCCTTGGGTGGTATTTATTGGTTAAAATCATGAACCAGATCAATTCTAATAAAAATTATAAGTTGATTAAACTACAAAACTTGACAGTTGCATATTATAGGTAACAAAAATAGCAAGGTACCCAACTACTGTCCCGGTTTTCGTCAGCCAGGAGTTGGTCACCTTGTATATTAAGTTAAGTAAGCAGTTTATTAGGCAAACTTACATTAAAATTTAGCAAGGAATCCGAATATTTAATAATATACAGGGCGTAACTAAACTGATGGTCAAAAATGAAACCACGTATTCTTGGAGTCAAAATAAGGGCACTTCTTCATATATTTTCTTCTCCTACGGGCCATCGTTTTTTTTATACAGAGCGTAGAAGTTTGGAGAAAAATACACATATTTCTTAGTATCTCTAGAAGTAGACGAGATATTTTCTTCAAACTTGGCGTGTCACATGAGCAGATGAGCCGTCAAACTTAAGGTTGACATGAAGCTTCTGAGGCTCCTAGTTGCGGAGATACAGGGTGTTAGTAAAATTAATTAGTTCAGAAAAATATGAATACCCTGTATAATCGCATTTTTTTAATTTGTTTTGAGTGGTGAATAGAATGGTTAACAAAAAGTATCTCTTAGTATTTTTTCATATTCGTAGCCACTTCTAAAATATTTTTAAAGAACGGCAACGCTGCAATGAATAATAGTCACTTTAAGAATAAATCTAGCAATCTGTGGATGTCAATTAAACTTTATTTAACAAAATACAAACGCAAAAACAATAATAAAAGAAACGTATTGCTATTAGAAAATTAAATTATTAAATGTTCGTCTCTTTCAATACACGCAACTATGCGTTTCCGCATGTTTATTATTGCCATTCGCAAGTCCATAGTAAAAGTGCATATCAGTCAATTCTTCAAATGAAAATATAATTTTTGAAAATATTGATACTAAGGTGCAAAGTTGGCAGCCAAATGATTCAAATAATGCCAAGTTTAATTGACATCCACAGATTGTTAGATTTATTCTTAAAATGACTTTTTTATTGCAGCATTGCCGTTCTTTGAAAATAATTAAAAAACGGCTGAGAATATGAAAAAATACTAAGAGATACTTTTTGTTAACCATTGAATTTACCATTCAAAACAAATTTAAAAAATGCGATTATACAGGGTATTCATATTTTTCAGAACTAATTAATTTTAATACCACCCTGTATCTCCGCAACTGGGGGCGTCACAAGCTTCATATTAACCTTAAATTTGACAACTCATCGGCTCATGTGACACGCCAAGTTTGAAGAAAATATCTCGTCTACTTCTAGAAATACTAAGAAATATGTGTATTTTTCTCTAAATTTCTACGCTCTGTATAAAAAAAACTATGGCCCGTAGGAGAAAAAAATATATAAAGAAGTGCCCTTATTTTGACTTCAAGAATACGTGGTTTCATTTTTGACCATCAGTTTAGTTACACCCTGTATAGGGTGTTCTATTTGAAATAAGGAAGTTGCCGTCAACTTCCGGTATAATCGGAAGTTGCAGCAAGTTGAAAATAGTTTATTTCAAGTAGTCGGGTCCGACAACCTAAGTATCCTACAAATTTTCAGATTTTTATTCCGTTTGGTTTCCAGATACTTTACCTTTAGTGTTATGCGATTGATTGTTAATTGTTACTAGTTGTCAACATAAGATTATTGTTCATTGTTCAATTTGATATTTTAGGATAATCTTCATATATGGCTCATTAAATTTACATTGAAGTGTGATTTTAATGAATTGTGGGGTGTGAGAAAGCAACGTGCTATTAACTTAGCGCTGGTACATTGTATAATTCCATATTTCAAACTCAGGTAAACATCTTAACAAGCTTAGGCAATTACACGTATTGTGCATCAACAGGATAAGAAATTTCTTTGGAGCGCTGCGCCGGTTTCTATTTCGTTATTATCGTGCCAACCCGCGCCAGGTGCTTTCCAATTTTTACTATACCTACCACCCTTTGGAGAGGACAATGTAAACACCTGCCGGTGGGGTAGGTATTTGCCATGTCAACCCCATTGGAGTCGTCAACTACCATTCGATCACGAAAATAATTCTGGCCCGGTTTGGATTCAATGGGGAATGGGATATACTCGATAAAAGCAGAGAACAAGGTGTTCTCTGATAAAAGTTTAACGTCTCAATTTTAGGGGTATACTGTAGCCGGACACAATCATGGTTGAAGAGCTATAAAATACAGGGGTGTACCGCAATTCTGTATATACAGTGCTTGCCAAATTTTACGCACCCTATACAGGGTGATTCACGTAAGTGGTTCATTAGAAGTTTACGGGGAAGGAATGCGAATTTTGATTTGAAATTTTGGATACTTATATAACAGGTTGTAAACTTTCTTTCTAAAATATTTTCAACATCCGATCACTTCCGTTTATACCGGAAGTCGATAGCAACTTTGTTATTTCAAATAGAACACCCTATATATTATTAAACCGTTTGGTTCCCTATTGAATTCCAAATCTTTTTTCTGAATATAATGTGTACCCTATTCCTAACCCTTTTCGAGATATTCGCAAATTTTTGATTTTTTTTGCAGCCGTTGACCATAGTGATGATAACTTTGAAATTTATGAATCTCGAAAACTGAAATTTTGGACTGTCGTAGGCAAAAGTCAACTTTATTAAATGGTCTGTATGCCATTTCAAAATATTGTACAGGGTGTTCGGGAAAAAATTCCCAATATCAACATCGAAAAATTGAAAAATTATAATTATTTTCAAATGGAACCCATATTTTTTTATTACACCATTGAAATGCTTGTGGAAAGATAGTTCAAAAAGATATAACACACTATATGTCTACATGAAGCGGTTGCTTCGTTATTACCGAAAATACGGGTATTTTTGCTGCTGTGTATCAACAAAGATGCCATTTCTCAAGGAGCGTCACATTATAGGGGGCCATGGGAAATGAAATAACGCAATTATATGACAAGGTTAAGGGCTATTTAATAATATTTTTTCCCTGAGAAGCAACAATACAAAATTAAACAATACTAACAATTACATAATAATAGGTACTATAAGAAAAAAACAAGAAACTACATAAAGTAAAACACTTTATTCATATTATGCTATTTACCTGTTACGTATTTACATTTGCTTCTCTTTGTTTGGACCTTGCCATGGACTATGAAATTTCGTTCGAACTTTCTGAATTTTCTTTTCGTCAAAGGTGGTAAATATAAATGCCTTTCATTAAAAACTCTAATTGTTCTTTCTAAAATTCTTCTACACTCTCCATGAGTGTAAAACATATTCAAAATATAGTTAATTTGAGCCATTCTTGTCAACTGTCAGTATTTTATTGTTTGGAACACAATAAATGACAATCACAAATGAAAAATCCATGGCCGCCTATTAGAAAAGGTCCCTTGTTTTTGATATGGAACACCAAAAATACGTATTTTGCGTAATAACGAAGCAACCGTTACATTTAGACATATAGTGTGTTATATCTTTTTGAACTGTCTTTTCACAAGCATTTCAATGGTGTAATAAAAAAATATGGGTTCCATTTGAAAATAATTATAATTTTTCAATTTTTCGATGTTGATATTGGGAATTTTTTCCCGAACACCCTGTACAATATTTTGAAATGGCATACAGACCATTTAATAAAGTTGACTTTTGCCTACGACAGTCCAAAATTTCAGTTTTCGAGATTCATAAATTTCAAAGTTATCATCACTATGGTCAACGGCTGCAAAAAAAATCAAAAATTTGCGAATATCTCGAAAAGGGTTAGGAATAGGGTACACATTATATTCAGAAAAAAGATTTGGAATTCAATAGGGAACCAAACGGTTTAATAATATATAGGGTGTTCTATTTGAAATAACAAAGTTGCTATCGACTTCCGGTATAAACGGAAGTGATCGGGAGTTGAAAATATTTTAGAAAGAAAGTTTACAACCTGTTATATAAGTATCCAAAATTTCAAATCAAAATTCGCACTCCTTCCCCGTAAACTTCTAATGAACCACTTACGTGAATCACCCTGTATATGGGATTTTTTTTTGTTATGTAACTTATGACCAAATCCATAAAAATCTTTATTTTTGAGGAGAGGGAGAATGGAAACTGAACGTTAAGGACGGAAATAAAACGTCATCACCTCGCGACGACCTTCATTTGACCGTGTTCCTAACTAGGATAAATGTTGCTAAAACAGAAATTGGGCACTGGAGTGCAAAAATTGCGCAAGTGTCTGTAAGATGGCGCTGGAGTATGAATATTTACGCTCCTTTATTTTTCTATATTTTTTCATAGTTATTAAGAATATTGTTGAGTAAAATATTAAGTAAGAGGACTACCTACCGGCTGTCAAATCTACTGTCATGACATAATAATTCTGCCTCAAAACCGCATGAATGATCACAATACTTACCCTAACTGACATTTAGAATTTATGTCACTATAGTTTTATCTTTTATCATTCTATTAACTTTTCATTAAGTACTTAATATTGATAAACCGAAAGAAATTAAAATTCTGTTGTATTTGATCCAAAGTTGACGTAAAGTTGTGAATTTTGTTAGATACGTGAAATACCTACTATTTGCTGTTATCTTAATATATGTATTATTTTGGCATACATTTAGAGTAATGGAAAATGTAATGTAAATAAATTTATAGGTACTACCATAGAAGAATTTACGTAGTAGATTCTTCTATGGTACTACCTAAATGCTTGCCGGTACATCAACTTTGTGTCAAACAGAATTTTAAAGCTTTCTTTTGAAAAAGACATATTCTTATCGATATTTTTTAGTAATAATAAAAAGTTAATAAAATTATAGAATGATACTCGTATATTATATAGCTAGTGATATAAAATAGTTTTTACGAAGTAATGACTCTTTAAAATTTTAAGAAATTTTATAAATAGGAAATAGGCGCTTATGTAACATTAAAATAGAAACGACTTTTTCAAGTTAAATGTTTAGAAATTGTAAGAAATAAGCCAATTTTTAGGGATTTTATTTTTTAAATATAATTTTTGACAGATAGCGAAAGTCACGTGACCACGTTTGAGTCGGTTATTTTTCCTCGTTTTTAATCGAAAGGTAACCCCAAAGTTAACTGCATATGTGTTCTATTATTATCCGTTAATAAAAATATGTTTAAATTAATAAAAAGATACATTTTGCACCATCTTCATTTTTTTCAAAAAGGTTTTTTGGTTATAACTTCTGTTTGACGTTCGATTGTTTTTTTCCAAACGACATTACATTGTTTGTAAAAAACTGCAACAAACTGGTTTTTAAATCATTAATTTGTCTCAAAAAATACGGAATGGTTAAAGTAAATGTTCCTATTACCTTCAGGCGGACACCCTGTACCTAATAAAAATATTATTAAACAAATAATAGTACTTTTTGAAATTGAGCCCATGTGGCCGTGATTACAGCCCAAAAGTAAAGTTACACACATTGTTTAATGTGCTTTTTGAACCTAACAAAAAAAAGTTTATCAAAATCGGTAAACAAATAAAGATATTTTACCAGGGTGGTAACTCCTTAACAGAGGTCACACTGTAGATGTTTAACATATAGGTACAGAAGATGTTCTTTCGCATCAATATATCGTTTTCTTTTTTCATTTTTTATTTTCGAGATATGTATTTATCTTCATTATTGCGTTACTTAAAATGTGTGTTTGAATGTAGTGTTAATGCAAACGAAGAAACACCTTATGTACACATAAAAGACCATGTTTCATTTCATTGAAAAAACTAAACATAATTTTGTAGAACTTTTAAGCCAGCAATACTATACCTACAGAAAACGTGCCGAATAACATTCTTTAACTAAAGATATGCCTTTAACAGTAAAAAAACACACATTCAAGTGACCTTGAAAACGTCGTCTGCCTACAAGTGAAAACGTGCGTCTTACATTGCACCTCATATGCTTCAACTTTTATGTGATTTTTTGCGATTTTCGTTTTTGAGATATTTATAGCTGCATTTATTAAAATGGAACACCCGGTATAGATAATTTTCGACATACCTATACATATAGAGACATAGACATATGAATCCTCCCCTAATGTCAGTTTTGTGCTAACGATTGTAGTTTCCTCACGAAAAATACATAACGGCGACATACGTATAAATAATGCAAAGTCAACTAAAGCAGTTTTTAGTGCCGCCGTGTACCTTTCAAGCTAAAAATCAATGAACCATTGCTAAAAAGAGAGGGGTTAAAATCACAAATCGGAGTCTTTGAGCTACGGGGGTCTCCCGAATATACCTTTTGAAGTTTTATATTATTTTAATATTAAAAATTCGCAATTCATAGTATATAATAATATGGAAGTAATACAAAAACATAAAAAAGTAATCAGACAGCTTAGTTGATTAAATATTATATCGCCAAAACGTAAAATTGATCATATGAACATAATATATGTAATTATTAAACTGGACCTGTAACAACAGCGTCAACCGTTCATCCATCGTCTGTTTTTCGCGCCATCTGATAAACAATAGCTACACTTTTGTTATTCCCGCTGCATAATTTAAGGGTATTTTGCCTATGTTTTTTATTTACAACAAGACTGGATAATTACAATGTTTATTACCGGGTTTTCGTTCCGAGCATATTCCGAAACCTCTGCCCATCTTAACGAAGGTAAAATTCCGGCTCAAGAGACAAAATAGACGAATTTATGCCGGCATAAAGTTTGAAATTCAAAAAAAATTCTCGCCCATAGCTTTTAAACTAGTGTCATTAGTATCTATGGATATTTTAAAAATACCCGTGTTTTTTGTAATCCTTTGAAATTCGCTACTTTTTCCAGCTAGTTGGAAATAAAAATACATTGATACAGGCAACCAAACATACAATGGCGAGGCCCCCCTTAAAATAAACAGTTCGGCGACCCATTTCCAGAGCGATCTGATGTAGGTCAGTTTAAATTTACTGAATGGTAGAGGCCACGGGACTAGTAATTCGTAGGTCTGTCAGTGCCAGGACAAAAATGTAGGTAATACATCGCTCGATGCGTAAGCTCTTTTTGGCCTTCCGCATCTCGCAATGTAAATATCTATTTAATACAGGACACTCTTTTCAATCGTTATCAACAATATCAAGACTGAGGTAGACTATAATAAGACGGATAGACAAGGATGGGACGTTCTCGTTGATCTTTCTAAACAAAGCTTGCGTGGTGCTGTAGTTTTGCCATGGAATCACCTCAAAACAGTTGAATGGTCAACAGGACCACTCAAAGTGTTGGCGTGCAAAGATTCAATACAAAAATGTACAGGGTATTTTTCTCTGTGCCATCTGAAAATGCTGAATTTTTTAAACTTTGTACTAGTCAAGACTGTTCTGGATTATTGAAAAAATATTAATAAACTCAAAAGTCATATATTTTTTTTATAAAATGCAAACCAACAAATAAATAATAATTTTTTTTAACAAAAACATTAAAATCGACTTCAAAAATTTACCCGTATGCACGCTCCACTAAAAATTGAAAAAAATAATAATAACACCGACTTCACAAATTTGCCCGTATGCACATTTCAACTAAAATTTTAGAAATATTTTTCTCTTTCTAAATTGAGTCATCTTTGGATTTGGTGACATTCAAGGCAAGGAATTTAAATCTATTTAGATATACTCAAATTATTTTAAGAAGTCCTTACTGGGACTGTCAATTGGTAATTGGCATCAATGCAGCAAAAATTGCAACCGGGGTCATAAGTTCAGGTCAGTAACGAGCCCATTTGCACTAATAACACGAAAAGTGACACGAACAAGAACAACACAGATGACGGTAAAACTCACGAAACGTAGAAAACCCGCGAATATTTTCATTGCCGAATGTTTGAACCAGTTTGAACGATCTGGAAAACCTTCACTGTCACTTTGACACACCGAAGCTAAATTTGCCTGAGTCCGCCCATAGACGCGGCCAAAAGCAGCTCATTATTACAAAATACCAAAACGGAAGTGTTTCCATGACGTTTGAAATTATTATTAAAATGAGTTGTAGTCATAGTTATTTTATTTGTAGCGGCATAATCGTGATTGCAATAGGGTTTTTATTTTATTATGTTATTTTTTCGTATCACTTGTGCATCTTTTCACATCATAAATCAATGAGTGACGTCATTAACTGGTTGAGATACATATACCAATGTTATACCCATGGTTAACAGAAAATTCCTAGGGATTTTGTGGAGAATGTCATCTGACAAAATCGGGACTTCTTACAGTAATCGGGGTATATGAATACATCATATCCTACATACATCATAACTTACTGTCACCGACTCCAAAGATAACTCAATTTAGAAAGTGAAAAATATTTCTATAATTTTAGTTTAAATGTGCATACGGGCAAATTTGTAAAGTCGGTGTTATTTTTTGTTAATTTTTTTATAAATTTTTAGTGGAGCGTGCATACGGGCAAATTTTTGAAGTCGATTTAATTTTTTTGTAAAATTTTTTTATTTATTATTTTTTAGTGAATTATTAAGAATTATCGAAATCGGTCCAATATTAAATTCCATCTCCTATTTGTCCACCCTTAGGATGAAATTTTTCTCTTCAAATTTAAATGTGACCACCCCTAAGGTAACCCCTTTCTAATAAAATAAGAATCATCCAAATCGGTCCAATATGAACTTTCATGCCCTATTTAGATAAATAGGGGATGAAAGTTCATATTAGGGGTGGAATTTTTTCTTCAAATTTAAATGGGACCATTCGGTAGGTATACCTTTTCAAATAAAAAAAGAATTGTTCAAATCGGTTTATAAATGACGGAGTTCTGAGGTAACAAACATAAAAAATACAGCCGAATTGATAACCTCCTCCTTTTTTGAAGTCGGTTAAAAAACAATTTGAATTATTGCACCTTTCTCGACAAAGTCACTCTCTAATATGATACATTTTCCGTGCGTTTTCTGTTGAGGCACACCAGCCACCTTAACTTATAAGGCCTTACTTACTGGCAAGCTTCTGTATTTTTTTAGATTCAGTTCGAAAAATTCAGTACTTTGAGATGACACAGAGAAATGCACCCTGTATACCTATTTTCTATTGGATGTTTGCATACCAACACTTTAAACATTCAACTATTTCGAGGGGATTCCATGGCACACTTGACTTGCCAGATGCCTTTAAAATTCCTATTTTGCTCAACTCTGGTACCCCGCAGAATGGAATGGAGGTATGGGGTATCATGATTAACCCTGTGGTGTCAGATTTTGAATAAAAAAATCGCTAAATAGTTTTCGAGAAAATCGGGGGTATAGAAAAATCGCAACCGGCCCTGGATTTGCATTTTGAAAATTGCAGGAAGGTCAAAAGCAGAGGTCTGTGAAGGCCTTTCAAACAAAAAAAAGTTCGGGCGATTTTCTTCAAAAATAACGATTTTATGGATTTGTATAGTATATGTTTAAATATAGACACCCTGTATGTTTATACAGACTTAGATAATAATATATCGATCCTATCCTATTATATACAAACATGTTGACCACGACAGTGCGTCAATGTACCTACATTGTCCTAGGTAAAAACTTTTTTTTCAAAATATAAACAAGGTAGAAAGATATGGGCGTAAAAAAATTATGCGTTTTGCTATTATTTTTTTAATTGCCATTGAATACTACGTGCTAAATTAGCATGACCTTGTCCTTATTGCAAATCTTGATTTCTTAAATTACTGTCAAGTCTAATTATTTCATAGTAACATACAGGGTGTCCCACTTAAGATGGCTTTCATTAATTGCCTCCTTTCTTTTAAATTTTAGAAAAAAATTAAAACAAAAACTAAATAGCATCAAATCTTCTACAATTGTGGGAGATTGTATTATATACAGCTTGTCCCATATGTGCGGGTCGTTATACAACTTTTTTATTTGGTATGGGAAGGCCTAGTGTTTTTATAAATTTTTGAATTTACCGGAATTAATTTTGTTTATGAATTATTCAGCTGCGGAGGAAAAAAATCTTGATTTCTTAAATTACTGTCAAGTCTAATTATTTCATAGTAACATACAGGGTGTCCCACTTAAGATGGCTTTCATTATTTGCCTCCTTTCTTTTAAATTTTAGAAAAAAATTCAAACAAAAATTCAATAGCATTAAATCTTCTACAATTGTGGGAGATTGTATTATACTTATATAGCTTGTCCCATATGTGCGGGTCGCTATACAACTTTTTTATTTGGTATGGGAAGGCCTAGTGTTTTTATAAATTTTTGAATACACCGGAATTCATCTTGTTTATGAATTATTCAGCTGCGGAGGAAAATAAAACCAAACTACGTCCCAAACTACGTAACTCTTCACAACAATGATATACAGGGTGTCCTAAAAAAGAAAGCCAACCCATGAACACTATATTTTTGATGTCTTAACCATACTTACCTATACAGGGTGATTCAGTTTTATTCTGAGACACTTCAACAGGTGATAGAAAACCAAAAAATAACCGCACTTTTTCTATAAACTATATCATTTTAAGGCCTTATAAAAAAGTTACAGGGTGTTAAAGTTGTAAGAAATATGCGGAATTTATTGAATATTTACCAAACTAGTTGAGATATTTAAGTCATATTTGGTACACATTATAACGGCATGGGTTAACATAAAACCTGTTAATATCAAACACCTTGAACAACCAGTGGCGTAGAAGTGGGTAATTAGTATAATTGTTTTTAGGAAAAAAATGAACCACCTTGTATAGTAATAAAATGTATTTAATTTCTTATGTAAATTTTAATTGTATACAAAAACGTTCTCTTAGCATTTTTTCATATGTGTCATGGTTCCATAGCAAATTTGATTTTTTCGTATTACTTATTTCGGGGTACTTCTGAAAAATTAACTTAAAATTTCGCTCCATAAGTACTCAAAGCAGAAAAATGTGTTTCTTTAAATACAGTAACTTTTGCCAATAAACTTACCCATTCAAGGTTTTACTTTTCAAGATACAGAGCTTAACATTAATTGTATCTTCCTTAAATGTATTAGACCCTGTATCTTCAAAAGTATAGCCCAAATTTTAAAATTTTCCTGGTCGTTCTTATTATTGTAAATAAAATCCTGGGTTTCGACCAAAAGTTATATTATTTGCCATCATCAGGTATACAAAATGAATGTCCTGAAAAAAATATAGTTTATTACATTCTTTTTTTAAATGTCGCTAATTTTCTTTTAAATTTATTTTTGTCACTAAAATTTTTTAAAAATTAATAAATAAAATTACTTACATTACATCATTACTTACAAATAAATGTAAGTAATTTTATTTATTACTTTTTAAAAAATTTTAGTGACATATTAAAATAAATTTTAAAAAAATTAGCGACATTTTAAAAAATAATGTAATAATTTTTTTTTTCAGGACATTTATTTTGTATACCTGATGATGGCAAACATGCCGAAACGCGTCGTATAAACAACACAAAAAAATAAATAATATAACTTTTGGTCGAAACCCAGGATTTTATTTACAAAAGTATAGCCTTAAATAGGTAAGTTTATTGGAAAAAGTTACTTTATTTCAAGTAGCAAACACATTATTTCCACTTTAAGTGATACTTATGGAGCACGTTTTTTAGATAATTTTTCAGAAATACCCCGAAATAATACAAAAAATCAAATTTGCCACCACACCATGACACATACAAAAAATTACCAAGAGGGCATTTTTGTTTAGAATTAAAATTTTATTCATTTTATTGCTATACAAGGTGGTTCTTTTTTTCTAAAAACAATTATACTAATTACCTACTTCTACGCCACTGGTTGTTCAAGGTGTTTGATATTAACAAGTTTCATGCTAACCCATGCCGTTATAACGTGTACCAAATATGACTTAAATATCTCAACCAGTTTGGTAAACATTCAATAAAGACCACGTTTCTTAAAACTTTAATACCCTGTAACTTTTTAGTAAGGCCTTAAAATGATATAGTTTATAGAGGGAAGTGCGGTTACTTTTTGGTTTTCTGTCGCCTGTTGAAGTGTCGCAGAATAAAACCGAATCACCCTGTATTATGTAAAAAGGCTTCCCTTAAAAGAGGGGGTGACCTAGATTTTACATGGGTGGTACCATGATCTTTGGTGGTACATCCTTAACTTGGACACACTGTATACCTAATTAAAACAGTTGGCTTCTATTCTATCAAAGCTACACCAGTGCCTTATCTTTATTTTTACCTGGTTCTTCCCCTTAGCACAGAATGCAACCAAGCCTTCATCCAAGTCGGATTAGAATATTCACAGGCCACAGTCTGCTAACGCGAATTGATTAGTGTGTTCTAACATGAAAATGGGCTCTAGTCCGGTATTTATAAACCTACACCTAAATCTCCCATATCCGTTATTTTTGTTATCTGTTATCTCCAACGATGAAGGGTATATTTCTAAAAATTGGAGATTAGATTAATGCCTACTACAAGAATAAAAAGTTAAAAAAGTAAAACTTGATGATAACCTTGGATATTTTATTTACTTAATGTTTCTCAATGACTATTAGAGGAAATGACAAAACTTGTATGACTGATTCGTCTTATAAAGGGCTCTCGCTACAATTTTCGTGTCGATAAATTCGGAAGCGCTATTTTGCCTTGTAGATTGGTCTCTTTATTTTCTAATAAAATCCCGAACGGAACAAAAGGCCAATTTGTAGGTGGGATCTTGCTTGAAGGCACTTCCCTACACAATAATTTTAAAGTTATACGACTAAATACATTAAAAAATAAAATATAATAAAAATACAAACTTTATGGGGGTGTTCAACTTTGAAGTGGGCCACACCGTATAAATACAGGGTGTCCCATTTATGCTGCCGACTGAAATACAGGGTCTTGGAAGTTCTTTTGTATTTTAATTCTTTAAATCTTCCAAAATAATGAAGATACTGAACTGAAGTATGACACTGCTGTGTTTTTGGGGTTGGAGAATAAGCTAAAGATTTCAATTTCTACGTATCTCACAGAGGGCGCCACTTGCACTGTTTTTGGATCGCGATTTTACTCCTAACTTTTTTGAGGTTATATTTTTGGTCTTTCAGGTGTTCTTCATTTTAGTGAATCTTTTCATTTTGCCACAAAAGTGTAGGTTTGTACTTCTGCACTGACGTCACTGATGACAATTTTAATTTATGTACAGGGTGGTCAGATAAGAATACAAAGTGCTGTATCTCGGAAACTATTCGTCGTAGAGACTTGCGGTAAAAAACTTTTAGAATAAAGTGGCCAAGAGAAAAACCTGGAAATTTTTTTCAGATTTCCAAGATAGTCAGCAGGGGGCGTAACCGCCATCTTAAACTTTTAAAGTGATTTTTCACTGAAATCCACCTAGTAATGTCACCAAAATAAATATGCTTTTTAAAGGTAAGCCTTATTCGAGTAATTTTTGTTTAACACTTTTTGACATATCTATTAAAATAAAGTGGTGGGGAGTGATTAAATGTTTTTTTAAATAAACAGCTGTAACTCCTAAACGACTGAACGGATTTTAACAAACTTGGTCTCGTTGGAAAAAGCATTTATTGGTCCATCAAACCCATCTTCCCCGTGATATGTCTAAGTCTCAGTGATGCCGCTAGAGCGCGTTTTTTGATATACCTAATAACAGAAAATTGCAAAATTCTCGAAAAAATTAAATGCAATAATATTACTTTTTTTTTCATAAAAATGTAGTGAAATGATACCTAAATAGGCTAGTGATAACCGTATCTCAATATCCTATTCCTAGCTGAAAATATCAAAGAAAGAACTTTAGTTTTATCATAAAATTTTAAAAAGACGCTGTTACACCGGTGTTTATTTTTATTTGTCTTTTTTAAGATTTAATGATAAACTTTCATAATTTTATCATTTTTTAATTATAAAAGTATACATAGTTCAAAAAATTAAAAAAAAACGTGTAGGGGCATAATAATCAATGCATTTAATATGCAAGTGCAAGGTAGGCAAAATACGAAGGGTAGGGCATGGAGGAAAAACAAATGCCTAAAATCAACTAACAGACTATCATATACCATTTTTCGTAACTTTGTTAGTTATAAAGTTTATAAATTACACAAAAATAGAAAAACCTTTACACTGCCAAAACAGCTTAACTGCAAATTTGACAGGTAGGTAACAGTAAACATTTTTTCAATGTTGTTTCATTCTCTCACCGTCCAAAGCCTACTTGTTGAAAGGGCGCGCTTCAAATTATACGCACATGAAATCATAAAAGCTATTAGTAATTGATAACTAACTACTTAAGTAAATCGTTAAGTGTTTTTTGAAATGGTAATTTTTTGCTCTATTAAAAAATGTAAAAATATACAGTTCCATTTAAAAAATAATTTTTTCATCAATAACTCTTAAACCATTAACTTGAAAAAATGTAGTATCAGCATTGAATGCTACGTAAAAAAGTGCTTTAGGAATGTTTTTGCACAAACACAAAAACGCACATTTTCGAAAAAACGCCCTGTAACTCAAGAACGGTGACAGATATCGAATTGCGGTTTTCGCCATTAAGTTTATCATAAAAAATGAGCCTCAGACGTCGATATCAGTTTTCGTCTATCTCCGTTAAAAATAGAGGAGTTTAAAAGTGTCAAATTTGGCCCACCCTGTACAACAACCGAATGCTTCCTGAGTCACTCGCATGCCCTCGTGCCAGCTTCTGAAATAGAACGCTCCCCTTGAAATGAAGCCAGTATCAAATAAACAAAACCGAACTTGTGTTGCACAATAACAATACTATGTGCGCATGGCTACGTCCGTCTCAGGGTACTTATGTTACCGGCTGTCCAGATATAGTTGGACTTTCGTGTTTCTGGAGCAGATCGACTGTTATAAATTAGTACAGGGCGATACATCCAAGAGTATCATATACAGGGCGAGTTTTTTTCGATGCCCACTATGGGGATCTCGGAAACTAGCAGAGCTAGGACAAAGGTTAAATGGGGAAAGAATTGCGGTTTTGAATGCTCGATCTAATGGCTCACTAGATATTTTGAAAAGAGTGATTTTTGCTATTTCATCAGATCTCTGTAGCTCCGTTATTTCTGATTATACAGAAAAACTGGAGAGACAAAAATTGTAGATAATTTTGGGCTTAATAAGATAATCTGATCCAATTTTTTATGTTGTTTGTGATTTTTGAGATATGACATAAACTTGCGTTTTTAAATGTAAATCATAGTTGGCCGTGGCCTTATCAAATCTGCTATTTTTTGAGCTTTCCAAAAATATAATACTCGGCATAGTTATTATAAAAAATAAATAATTAATAAATATTTTGATATTTTTTTTAAATTTTCACATAGTCAGACATGGAATATTTTCATAATTACGTTCTATTAAAACTTTCAAATATTTTATTTTTAGCTGGTAACAAAATAAAACAAAAATTATCATGATGGAGCTCCACCACATAATTATTTGCCCGTAAGAAATTACCTAGATCAGCTCTATCCAAATAGTTGGATAGGAGAAATAGACCTATTTCCTGGCAGCCCCGATCCCCCGATTTGTCTGTTTTGGATTTCTTTTTGTGGGGAACAGTACAAAATAAAGTATGAGACAATTGTTGAATTAAAAGCAGCTATTTTAGAAGCAATTGCCAGTATTGACAGGCGACAAATTCAGTTTTAAAAAGATGCAATATTTGCATAAATATTATATTATTGGAAAGCTCAAAAAATAGCAGATTTGATAAGGCCACAGCCAACTATGATTTGCATTAAAAAAAAAACACAAGTTTATGTCATATCTCAAAAATCACAAACAACATAAAAAAATTGGATGAGATTATCTTATTAAGCCCAAAATTATCTACAATTTTTGTCTCTACGGTTTTTCTGTATAATCAGAAATAACGGAGCTACAGAGATCCAAAGAAATAGCAAAAAATCACTTTTTTCAAAATATCTAGTGAGCCGTGAACTTTTTTAAAAATCCAAAAGGGGCATTAGATTGAGCATTCAAAACTGCAATTCTTTCCCCATTTAACCTTTGTTGTAGCTCTGCTAGTTTCCGAGATCCCCATAGTGGGCATCGAAGAAAACTCACCCTGTATATAATATATTTATATGGTTGTAATTAGAAAGAAAAGCTTATTAATATATATATATATATATATAGGGTGCTATTAAAATAAGAACGAACCTAACCACTTGTACTTTTTTTATTTTACGTTCATTTGTTTTTCCGAGGAAAAATTGCATAGGAATATATTTTTCGAGTAAGAAAATATCAAAATATAGATAAAGAAATTAGAGGTCGTGTTACTCTTGGATGATGATGGATCGCCATGTACAAACTTTATCTAGAGCACCCTTGGAAAAATGAATTTAACCTTAACTTCAAAACCCAATACTTAGTTTCTGCCCACAAATGCAAAACAAATAAATCCTAATGATATACGTATACATATTCGCTATTGCCAAATAGCACCTAATTGTCGACACAACCAGCGTATCTTCATTTCGCAATCATAGCATACCGGCACAAATGCATAGTAAGTGCATAAATATCGACGAATTAAAAATACATATCAACAATAGCCTAAATAAAAGGTTGCGAAATAATCGTAATGTTGTTTTTTTTGTTAAAAATGCGGTAACGAAACATTCGTGCCATAGATAATATCGACAAAGGCATTTAAATTAGACATACAGGATGTTTTTTTTATTTTAACGTCCAAGCCTAGAAACACTTTACTAAAAAATGCGGGATTATTAAAGTGTCTTTTAATACCTACTAATAAATGTCTTAGTACATAATTGAAATTTGTTACTGCTGTGTTTTTTTATGGAGAATAAGCGGAAGATGGAAAATTCTACGTATCTCAGAGAGGGCGCCACTTGCGCTGTTTCTGAATCGTGTTTTTATTCGTAACTTTTTTGAGGTTATCTTTTTCGTTCGTCATATTGCATTATTTTTAATTTTTCAACAAAAGTGTACCTACGCTTGTTTCATAACGTAAACACCAAGTGTGCGTTGAAATTTACAAAATACGCCCCAAAACAACTGTTAAACTTCAAAATTCGAAAAAAGAAATATCCATCTACCGATTTTAAATTAAACAGATTGATTGTGCAAATATTCCGTATGAACTGTGTTCCAAAAAATTATTCATTTTTGTTTTAAGAAGACCAATAGTGTTTTAGCAGAGAACAATGTTCTCTGGTTTTAACTCGTGTTTTACCCAATGCCCATTTGTCATTTTGTTCTTAATTTTGAATGTGTAATTCAAAATTCAAAGCTTCAAAGCTTCAACTGGTGTTTTACCCAATGCCCATTTGTCATTTTGTTCTTAATTTTGAATGTGTAATTCAAAATTCAAAGCTTCAAAGCTTCAACTCGTGTTTTACCCAATGCCCATTTGTCATTTTGTTCTTAATTTTGAATGTGTAATTCAAAATTCAAAGCTTCAAACCCCTGACGGGTAGTTGTTAAGCTATTTTGGTCCAAAATACAGGGCGGTCCAACATTTATGGATGAAACTTCAGAAAATTATAGAAAACTTTAAAAAGAAATGGCTCGTGTCATATGGGACAAAATGCTTTGGTAATTGGCAACACCAAACTAGTTTCCAATATCTAATGGAAATTGTGTATGGGTCTCTCGAAGGTGTGCAGACCACGACAGGTACCTGTTTCGGGCTTGTTGGCCCTCATCAGGCAGACGTAGCGCACCTCACCGAAAAACCCAGATACGGTTGGCTAAGTGGAATAGGAAATAGTATAATGCGGTGAGCATTTACCATCCAACGCCATCTAGCTGGTACTGCCAAAACCAAAGCAATGTGAGTGTGTATATATCGACCGGTCGATCGACATATAAAAAGAACTCGGCAAAGCGGCGCGGCGCGGTGGAAAAAAACAGAAGAAGCATACATACGGGGGCCAAGAAACTCGTTTGATTCATCACCGAGTATCTTCTAATATATAGAAATCAACAAGGATCGAATCGTGAGTTTCAATCCTCGTGTGCTTACGTCTATAGCCAAACGATGATTAAACAGAATGGATATATTTAATCCCGCACAAGCATGTGGTTGCTTCTGGGGTACTCCTAGTTTGGAGTATTGTGAGGGTGAGAATTATTATTATTATTATTATGTCACCATTATAATTTTAAAAGAAATGGCTCGGGCATATGCGATACTGGGAGGTGCGCTACGTCTGCCCAGTGTTGCCACCTCAATTTTTTTGTTCGTAATAAAATAAATAAAAATTCGTACTAGATTTTGTCATTTCGTACTTTTTCTTGAAGCATGCCTAGATTGTTATTCCATGGATCCCAAACCTAAATTACAAAAACCTTCGTTTCTGTTCATTCTTGTTTTGTGGATTTTGTTCCTTTGATTCAATAACTTTGTATAATTTGTAAAAAAGAAATACAAATGATTGATGAAAAAAAATCCACAAAACATATAATAACTTCACAGAAACCACAAAACATCTAGAGCAGAACACCCACAACCAAACAGAAAAGGTAAACCAAAAAAGTACTAGATTTTCTAGCGGCGTACTAACGTACGAAATATCTTTGAAATGTACTAGATCTAGTACAAAAGTACTGATGGTGGTAACACTGCGTCTGCCTGATGAAGGCCAACAGGTACCTGTCGTGGTCTGCACACTTCCGAAAGACCCATACATTATAATTTCCATTAGATATTGGAAACTAGTTTGGTGTTTCCAATTACCAAAGCATTTTGTCCCATATGCCTCGAGTCATTTCTTTTAAAATTATAATGGGGACATTAAGTATTCATATTTATTATAGAAAACGTCAAAATGAGCAGACTTTTTCATAACAATAAGTATCGAAATCCTAAGGGTTTTCGTTATTCAGGGTGTAAAAGTTCGTTTTTTTTTAAGTTTTCTTTAATTTCTCCTAAAGGAAGACAGTTAACGCAAACATATTTGGTACAGTTTAGATAAACATTAAATTTTATAAATTAAAAATAATTTGGCCCGTCTACTTCCATCAGTGCCGGAGACCATAATATTTTTTAATAAAAAAATAATGGTACACCAGTGGAATAGTAATCTATTCTAAGAAAAAACTATTCTTGACTTTTTTCGAAAAATGTACCGTTTTCCAAAACTTCATTTTCGTGCGTTTTATTTTTTTTAGCAGAAAAAATCAAAATAGGACTACAGTCTAGACTTTTAAAATTTTGCACACCTATTCATTTTTGAATTCTGAACAACTTTCCTTAATAACATTTTGAAGTAAAACATACATAAAGGCCACTTTACTGATGCGAAAAATTAGTTTTTTTTTAATTCCCAAGACACATGATTTTTCGAATCTAGAGACCCTTTTTGTAGATTTTAGGACAAAATGTTATAGCAATGTTGTTCAGAATTAAAAGCTGAGTAGGTGTGCAAATTTTTAAAAGCCTAGACCTACTTGGATTTTTTCTGCTAAAAAATTATTTTAATCGCACGAAAATGATTTTTTCAAAGACGGTACATTTTTCAAAAAAAGTCAAGAATATTTTTTTCTTAGAATTGATTGGGAAATTTAGTGAATGCAAAAAATATTACTTTTACAGTGGCGTACCATTTTTGTATTAAAAAATATGATGTTTATAGAACTTAATGTATGTCTACACTGTACCAAATATGTTTGTCTTAACTGTCTTCCTTTAGTGGAAATTAAAGAAAACTTGAAAAAAAAAAAATGAAATTTGACGCCCTGTATAACGAAAACCGTTAGGATTTCGATACATGTTTATATGAAAAAAAACTACTTATTTTGACGTTTTCTACAGACTCCTGAAATTTTATTCATAAAAGTTGGACCACCCTGTATACGCAGTTCATATTGAAATTGAAACACCGGTTTTATACTATTTTAGATGTTCAGTATCAATGACGTCAGAACCTATAGACAGGTTTGTTTTGATAAGCGCTTGACGCCCAGAACTAATCACAATCTAAGCGCTCCATTAAATTATTCCGAAAATGTCGCGAGATTGTCAGAAATTGCCCCTTTTTGTCGAGCCGTAGCGAACTTATTTCGACTCTGGGCTCGGAGGCTGGCGTCGTTAGACCATCCCCCGAGTCTTCAGGTGAGGTTCCGATGCTTCGGGGGCCCCCAAACAAGAAAAAACATGCGATATCTAAGTGTGATTCTGGAGGAACTATAACCGGGAATCACCGGGTGTATAGTTGGTTGATGGTTGACTTTCTGTCTTTATTTGTAGCATGTTTTTAGAGTAGTATGGATATATTTAATCTTGGAGTCAAAATAAAGGGCATTTTAACAATGGGGCACCCCGTCTATAGGTTTTGACGTCATTGTTCAGTATCATTTAATAATAATAATTATAAAAAAAATAGAATTTAGGGCAATTTTAAGAACCCGCCCTAACTACTCTTGTGTGTGAAAAGAAAAAACACTGGTCCCCTAATTTTATGAGAGAATTCATACTAAGGAGAACTCTGCAAGTATGTCCCAAAAATCAAATGTGACCTTCTTTAATGCAAAACATTTAAATAATATACACTTACCACTTACATGTTACATAATGTATAAAAACATACGCAAGATCGGGAATAAAAAAATCACTTATGTTTATGTGTTTCTAGGTAGGTACTTAACGATATATTACTGTAAGTATTGCAAGTTGCAAGCATAAAATAATAATTTCGTGTTTACCTCGACGTTAGGCCTTAATGAATTCAAATTATGTCGTTACATTTTTATGAAATGCAAATTACATCAGATTGTACGCTTGGACTGTTAAAGAAAAATATTCATTAGAGACGAGAAATTTTTGGCTTAAAAAAATATTTGCGAGCGATTTACATTTTGGAGAAACCCACTCCGACCGGTGCTGCACTTACGTATGTACAATACGAGCGACAAGGTGATCTTGATTATTAAACAAACAACAAATTACCTACCAATTTAGCGTTTTTCACCATTACTAACCCGAAGCGGTAATTAAAGGACGAGTTTTTTAAGATGCCGGAAAACCTCGATTTTGTTTTAAGCTTACTTTTATACCGTATAGGTAACTCCAGTAATTCGATTAAAATTAATTAATAATTTAAAGTCATAAATAATGTCAGAAATAGATTATCAGGGGTAATATAACTAGTCATTAAATGAACCACGGGCGTAGCCAAGGGGGGGGTTTCGGGGGTTCAACCCCCCCCCCCCCCGAAATAAGCAAAATATTACCTAATATTATACCGAAAAAATACGAGGAGTGAAGAGTTAAATTATTATTACGTTTGAATATATGTAGTAATAGTAGCGCCTAGCGCCATCTTTTGACGAGAGGCAGACGCAGTTGCAGCCGAACTATTTTGTATTGTAGGGACACTTTGCGTTGTTTCTCGATTATTCGCCACGCCCCTCGGTCGAAATGAGCGGAACTTTGTGGAAGTTCGTGGAAGTTTCTGGACGGCTACTGGGCTGCTATATAAGCGGAGCCGCGGCGCGTGACCGCGCTTACGGCAGTATTGTTCCATGCGAACTCGAAGCGAATAAAAGTGAAAAGTGGTGAACGAATAGTGAAGAGAATTAAGTGTACCGTGTAAGTGAGTAATTTTAGTGCGCTGTTATTCGATGACCTTGTTAAGGATAGATACGTGAATCATTATTACTGTCGAAAAATGGAGGGGAAAAAAAGGAAGGGTGATAAACTTAAAGGTATGGACTACTGGAAAAAGTGGTGTAGTCAAGGTCAAGGGGTTTCTAATAAAGAAACAAATTTGGATTTAGCTATCAAAGCTTCAGCTACCTTGCATGCTGATAAGAAGACTGCCTACCCCGAAATCTAGTTTGGAATGCCTAGATATGTGCGATAAAAACCTTTATCCTAATATTTACACATTACTACAAATCTTGGCTACCATTCCTGTATCCACTGCTACCTCAGAAAGGTCTTTCTCGAGCCTAAGGAGACTGAAAAACTATTTACGAAACACTACAAGTGAAAACAGACTTAATGGTTTGGCTCTAATGAACATTCACTATGGAACAGAAATTCATGCAGATGAAGTAGTGGATATATTTAAAAGAAAAAGCCGAAGATTTCTTCTTTAATGGTTTTAGATTTAGCGCAGAGGAACGAAATTAATTTATCCATTTCATTTAAAGTTAAGAACTTTATAAATATGTCGTAGTTTTTCGGATGAATATATAGATATTAAATTTCATGTAAGTATATTTTTGTTGTTTTATTTACTTCTCAAACTAACCCCCCCCCCCAAAAAACTAAATCCTGGCTACGCCCGTGAAATGAACGAAAGGTATTATCTGATTATTAGGCATAGGACGAGTTGTATTTAGGGGGAGAATTTAACAACTGCAAATAATGTAATTATTCGACGTTTAGGCCTAATTTCACAACCGTAAATCAACTGCAAAAATTATAAATATTTTTCCTTTCCGAAAATGTGATTTAAAAATATAAAAAGGTATTAGGTGGAGGATGTCTGACAAAATCGAAATTGCCATAGAAAATTCAAAACAGTTATTACGAGAATATTATAAATGGAGATTTGACAGTTTACATTAATATACATACAATAATATATTGAAAATTCAACAAAGCCAATACTGCTGTGGAAATTTCCATAAGTTATATTTTATTTTTTCTGTCTTAATAATTAAATTGAATTATAAAAGGTGTTCTATTTCCATTTTGTGACACACAGAGAGTATACCTTCTTAATAAACTTCTCTTGTAGTTAGCCACGATACCTGTCTCGTTCATCTCTCTGATCTCCTGAGATATTTCCTCTTTAACTTGGTCGATATTGTTTGACCTTTCCCACATCTACCCGGTCCATCAAACTGCCCCGCAGAAAGAAATCGAGTGGGGTCAAGTCTGGGCTTCTGGCAGGCCATAAAATAGTTGCATTTGAACCAATCCACTCTACAAAAGTGCTCGACAAAAGTGTCATCTAAATGCCTGTTGATAGCATTTGATTTATGTGTGGGAGCACCGTCTTGTTGCCTAACAATATTCGGCGCATTAACTTGAATCAGTAGATCAGAAATTTCTCCTCTTAAGAGCTGTAAATATTTTTAGTCCAGTTGAACCACCTTCAAAAAATACCACACCAAATATTTATTGAAGCTCAACATTGTCGTTGAATTGATATAAACTGTCGTGTATTTTCTGAAACTAGCAGAGCTGAATAGAGGTTAAATGGGGAAAGAATTGCAATTTTGAATGCTCAATCTAATGCCCCTTTTGGATTTTTAAAAAAGTTCATGGCTCACTAGATATTTTGAAAAGAGTGATTTTTTGCTATTTCATCAGATCTCTGTAGCTCCGTTATTTCTGATTATACTGCAAAACTGTAGAGACAAAAATTGTAGATAATTTTGGGCTTAATAAGATAATCTAATCCAATATTCTATGTTGTTTGTGATTTTTGAGATATGACATAAACTTGTGTTTTTTTAAATGTAAATCATAGTTAGCTGTGGCCTTATCAAATCGGCCATTTTTTGAGCTTCCCAAAGATATAATACTTGGCATAGTTATTATAAAAAATAAAAGAGCTATGGCTAATTTTCTGATTTTTTTTAAATTTTCACAGTCAGCCATGGAATATTTTCATAATTACGTTCTATTTTATAATTAGACATACTTCAAACTTTCTAATATTTTGTTTTTAGCTGGTAACAAAATGAAACAAAATAAAACAAAAATAAAAAGAACTCAAACTCAAATTATTATTATTTTAAAAGGTCACCTTTTAAAATAAATAAAAATTATTATTTATGCAAATATTGCATCTTTTTAAAACTGAATTTGTCGCCTTTCTTAGAGAGCGCCTGTCAATACTGGCAATTGCTTCTAAAACAGCTACTCTTAATTCAACAATTGTCTGATACTTTATTTTGTACTGTTCCCCACAAAAAGAAATCGAAAACAGACAACTATTTGGATAGAGCTGATCTAGGTAATTTCTTAGGGGCGAATAATTATGTGTTGGAGCTCATGATAATTTTTGTTTTATTTTGTTACATTTTGTTACCAGCTAAAAATAAAATATTTGAAAGTTTGAAGTATGTCTTATTATAAAATAGAACGTAATTATGAAAATATTCCATGCTGACTATGTGAAAATTTAAAAAAAAAAACAGAAAATTAGCCATAGCTATTTTATTTTTTATAATAACTATGTCGAGTATTATATCGTTGGAAAGCTCAAAAAATGGCCGATTTGATAAGGCCAAAGCCAACTATGACTTACATTTAAAAAAAACACAAGTTTATGTCATATCTCAAAAAGCACAAACAAAATAAAAAAATTGATAAGACTATCTTATTAAGCCCAAAATTATCTACAATTTTTGTCTCTACAGTTTTTCTGTAAAATCAGAAATAACGGAGCTACAGAGATCTAATGAAATAGCAAAAATCACTCTTTTCAAAATATATAGTGAGCCATGAACTTTTTTAAAAATCCCAAAGGGGCAATAGATTGAGCATTCAAAACTGCAATTCTTTCCCCATTCAGCCTTTGTTCTAGCTCTGCTAGTTTCCGAGATCCCCATAGTGGGCATCGAAAAAAACTCATCCTGTATATAATTTTCACAGCACGATGTAGTAACACAACCGAGGGGCGTTTCTCTGGTCAAAAAACGTACAAAACTTCCCTCTAAAAGGGAAGTTCTGGTGGATTTCCCTAAACTTCCTCGAACTTCCCTGAACTTCCCCGAACTACCGCGAACTTCCTAGGACTTCCTCCAAATTTCCTTGGACTTCCCTATAAATTTCCGCGAAAATAAAATTTTTATTTGCGCACCGATTTTGATTTTTTTTTTGTTAGTTTTAGATAACGCGACAATTGGGACTGTCCCCTCCACTTTCCTCCTAGGCCCCGCTCCTTACCTCGCTGGCCAATCACATCGCTCTAACACATGACGCGCGCATCGGCACGTGGTTCTGGCGCCAAATTCAAAATTTAATAAATAAAAAAAATCGCCAGGGTTCGAACCTGCGATCATCGATTTACAAGGTCGACGCTCTAACCAATTGAGCCATCAACGCATTTGAAAATATTACCTTAAAATGGTGTAAACTAGAATCTCGGTGACGTCATCAAATTAAGAATAAAGGGTGTCTCAAAAGCAACTGACATGTCAAAAATGTATACAGAGTGAATAAAAAACTTATTAAAGCTAAAAGGACCTAACGGCATAGGTATAGGGTGGACAACAAAATTCATAGGGTCTGACAAAACATAGGAAAGACTTTAATAATTTCATCGCTTTAAGTCACAGATTTTTTTCTCAAATAGCATAGGGTGGACAAAAAAATTAATATACAGGGTTTGACAAAAATCCAAAGCCAAAAAGGCCTAATTTCATCACGTGAACTAAAACACTAAGAAACGTAGTACCGAGCCCCTATGTATCTTGTGAACGCTTGTGACTTTTAACTTAAAAGTTAGGTTAGAATGCAACGACCTCGTTTTTAGGAAAATGGACTCGTCTAAAGCTATGGACTTCCCCGGACTTCCCTGTGACTTCCTTTGATTTCACCCAACTTCCCCGGATTTCCCGAAACTTCCTCGGACTTCCTTGAACTTCCTTTGGAATTCCCTGCAAGTGTACAGGACTTCCCCCTCTGAACCGCCCCTCGAACACAACACCACCAGAAAAATGCGTAGATTTCGAAAATCGAGAAATATACAGGGTGGCCCCTTTAAAAAAACATAGGTTTGGTCTATATCTCCAAAACGCGACAATACTCGACTGAAGTCGCAAGGAAATTTTATACAATTCCCATATTTGCATTTACACGAAACTGCTGGGTTTCTGACTGTTATTGCCCACCTGGGTCTGGCGTCATCTAACCCATAGATTTTACACGGATATAAAATTTAATTATTTTCAACTCTCTAGAACATGCACCAGTAGCGGCTGGTGCTAATTTTATCTGGGGAGGCAGACTTTTTAATAAAGTGGGGAAAATATCTCTACTTGGCCAAAAAAATATCGTTGTATTTTTCTCGACATTTTTATAATTATATAACTATAGTATATTACATAGCGAGAGTTGTAAACAGCTTATTACGTATGAGTGGAAAAGTTGCGCACGAGCCGCGCAGCGGCGAGTGCTGTAATTCCACGAGTATGTAAGCTTACAACTCGAGTTGTGTATTATAATTTTTCTTCGACGAAAGAAAAACTATTATAATAGATAAACTATACTTCTGATTATCTGACAGGCAACAATTAGTATGTTGGTTAGTTGCCATGGTGACGAGGATGCCGCGCTAAGAAGGCACCCGTGATAATTGCGTTTTAAATAAGAACAGATACGTAATTTTTTTTATTACATGTCAGTCATTACGTGTCAGTGTTCGTAACAACGGACTTACTTATAACCTAAACCGTCACTTAATAGGTATGTTACTAGCACAGGAGTAGAAAAACTAATTTAATATCCAAAATAAAGTAAAATATTTGTTTGTTATGTCCCTCTAATTTGACAAGTTCGCATGGCGTATTTCCATACATTTTCTTAAGAGGGGGTTGCCGACAGCGAAAGCGACGTTAGATTTCGTATTTTTTTAAGTTGTATAGCATAAAATCTAATAACATTTTACCTGGCAAAAATTTAGTACAAACATCTCTGTCTTCATTTTAATCATAAGATCTTAAAAGCATATGCACTGGAATTATTATTTTTCCCAAGGTTTTCATAACCTATACCTATATGTACTAAATTTTTGCCAGGTAAAATGTTATTAGATTTTATGCTATACAACTTAAAAAAATACGAAATATAACGTCACTTTCGCTGTCGGCAACCCCCTCTTAAGAAAAGCGAACCTAAAAAGCAAGCAAGAGTATTTGCTAACTTTTGGTTTGAAATGAAGTCCATGGCTAGTTGTAGTGTGAGTAAGCATAAAACACATTACTTAGATTTTTCAGTTTCTTCTTTATATGGAGGACTATTGATTCGCTTTGGAGCTATAAACAAAATTTTCTATTTTCATTCTTGCATACATTACAAAATACTCTTCCAAAATAATATCCAGAATTTTCGCTTCTTCAGCTGGTTGATCGGATCATCCCCTAATTCCAAAATAGTGTTTATTTTTCTGCAATTCATCTAATGGTCTGTGCAGTGTGCATACCATTTTCTTCATGTGCATGGAAATTTCATGTTTTCACAAACAAACATACCTATAAAAGCTGTGTTAATAGGATAAAACTGCCAAATACTGGTCGCAAAGACAATTCGTTACCGTAAAAAGAAGGCAAATCGTAATAAAGCTGGATATTTAAAATTTGGGACATTTTAAACGTCAGTAACTGACATACCAATAACCACAGAATACCCCCCTATAACCTATAACTGGACCAACACTATATTAAAGACCCGAGCATGCCGTCATATTTCATTGTTGTTTACGGATTGGGGTGGCGCTACACGACGAAAAAAATGGCGACTTATTATAGGTTATAGGGCGGTATTCTGTGGTTATTGGGATGTCAGGTTCTGACGTTTAAAAAATAAAAAAATTTAAATATCCAGCTTTATTACGATTTACCTTCTTTTTTACGGTGACGAATTGTGTTTGCGTCCAGTATTTGGCAGTTTGTTTGTGATAACATTAAATTTTCGCGCACTTGAAGAAAATGGTATGCACAGACCATTAGGTGAATTGCAGAAGAATAAACACTATTTTGGAATTATGGTATGTTCTGATCAACCAGCTGAAGAAGCGAAAATTAAAGATATTATATTGGAAGGGTATTTTTTAACGTATGCAGGAATGAAAATAGAAAATTTTGTTTTTATAGCTTCAAAGCGAACCAATAGTCCTCCATATAAAGGAGAAACTGAAAAATCTAATGCGTTTTATGCTTTTACATACTACAACTAGCCATGGACTGCGTTTCAAACCAAAAGGTACCAAATACTCTTGCTTGCTTTTTAGACTCGCTTTTCTTAAGAAAATGTATGGAAATATGCCATGTGAACTTGTCAAATTAGAGGGACATAACAAACAAATATTTTATTTTATTTTGGATATTAAATTCGTTCTAACAGACACATTTGCATGTTTTTATTTTATAAAAAATTCTGCAACAATGGTGTTTTAACAAGAAACCACTGTGTAAATTTGTTTCGTCGCGTGGCGCCAGTGGCGATCGCTTGAAACAGCGCTATGCACAGTTCTTTAATATAGTGTTGATCCAATTTCATGCAGCATGACTTATTATATTTTTCCGTTTTCATTTCTAATCATCGTTCGAGTAACTTATAGACGAATGTTTCTCGTTATTGACCGACGCCTATTTCATCGGCCGGTTGACCTACAGAATAGCGAAGAGCAGAGATGCATCAGAACACTCGACGGTTTTCTACTTTCACGAGGCATTCCTCGCGATCGAACATTATTTGCATATCCAGTTCGGAGAGACAAAACTACGGACGATTCCCCAGCTATAAATATCGAAAGAGAAACCCAGAAAAATGAGGCGAAAAATTACAAGTTAAACTTCTGATGTGGCAACATTTCGACCCGCATGGTATTTCACGATTGTCTTCGGAGATTACCGTTCTCGGATATCATCTTTGTTGTTGAGCCAAGAGTGTCTCAGTGAAGTTGGCCTAACCATTCAAAATATCAAATTTATGAATTTATATCATGTCGAAGCGGACGTTTTTGAAAATGCGCTATTTTTTTGTTTCTTTGCAGATTTTAGAGAATGTTTAAAAACATTTTTAGATATATTTAGCGTTAAGTTAGTTGTTTTGTATGATAATTTGATTGTAACAAAATACACGACGAAAACAGATTAAGTTAGACAGTCCGTTTCTACAAGTTTAGTAGACGGCGAAATAAATCGCAATACTTGACGTTTCAATAAGTTTAAATAAGGCGTTAGTGACATTTCACAACATATTTGTGCATTAATTGTTGTTGTCAAATAACCAATGAACAAAAGAACCCCAGGAAGGAGCCAAAGCTCTATGGGCCTTATATGTCACGGTGGTTTGTGCTATTAGATATTTGTGTAGTCCTTCGATAAGTACTTTTTGGAGATCTATTATGGTTAGCTGTGCAGCCTGCGGCTATTCCGAGACTACCAGAACAAAATGTTTGGGGGATAACATTCCATCGGCAAGTACTTTTGTAAACCGGAAACGGCATGCCGCCATATGCAGACTGGACCGGTCCAGCGTAAAGCCCAAATTTGCTCCCTCCTGGGGTTCTTTATTCATAGCAAATAACAAATGTCTCGTGATAGGGCTGTTTCTGAAGAAATAAGGAATGTTATAATTCACTTGCATTCAAAAGGCAAATCTGCTGCGCAAGTCGCAGACATTGTTAATTTATCACGATATACAGTGCGAAATATTATTAAACTTTACAAAACTACTGGATCCGTTGCTCAGAAGCGGAGAAATGGAAGTCTGTCGCATTATTCTGATAGAAATTTAAGGGCTCTGAGAAAGATTATCGTGCAAGATCGTCGGGCTAGTTATGGAGAATTTAGAGTTTTATGGAATCAGACAACAGATAATGTTTTTCAAGGGCAACATGTCACAGTGCTGCCCGAAAACTAGGGTTTAAAACTTACAAGGTAAGCCCAAACTGTTTCGGTTTTTTTCCCAATTTCAATTTTACGATCTGTAGGCAAAGGAAAAGCCAAAAAATAGACTTTTGTGGGCAAAAGAGCACAGAGCTTGGTCTCAGCATCAATGGAACTCAATTATATGGAGTGATGAGGCTAGATTTGAAGTTTGTGTTGGTGATAGTTGAAGCCGAGTCATTAGAACTAAAGGAGAAGTGTCTCACACGGACTGCCTTAAGAAGAAAGTTAAGTTTCCGTCCTCCGTGATGATTTGGGGATCCATGTCAGCTAGAGGGTCGGAAAATTACACTTTGTAGATGGCATTATGAACGCTGAGAAATACATTAACGTCCTTCAAAATAATTTGAAACTAAAAAATGAAGAACATTTGCAAAATATTGAATGTATCTTCCAACAAGATAGCGCCTCTTGTCATACGGCTAAAAAAGTGAAAGATTGGATGTTAGAAAACAATATTCCGCTTTTAAAATGGACGGCTAGCAGTCCAGATCTTTCGCCAATTGAAACATTATGGCATATAATGAAGAAGAAGTTGCGATCACAACCCGCAAGAACCGTTCCAGAGTTGCGTGCTCGTCTCCAAGAACTTTTAAATAGTTTCACACCAGATAATTGCCAAACATTAGTTAACAGTATGTTGAGACGTATCGAGGCAGTAATAAGTCGAAAAGACGATGTAACGCAGTGGTAATTTTCTATTTAATTTTTGTCGATTTTCGTTTATTGAAAAATATTAGGAATTTCTTTAAAAAAATTCTTTGTTAGTTAAAATATAGTTTAATTACCTATATTCCAAAAGTGAATAAACGTTTCCTACATAATTAGACAAATGATCTTAATAAATTTTCTGTTAGTTTGGGCCAACTTCACTGAGGCAGGGCTCGTATATGAACAACGATTTCTTAAGTTATTACCTTAGGGAAATACCAAGAATAGAGAGATACTTAGAATTTGACATCTGCAGCTTATGCTCCATCCAAAAAACAAAACAGTGTCAAATTTCAGTTCAGCAGCTTGATTACTTTGAGAGATATAGCCAATGACGTCAGAACCTATAGACAGGTTTGTTTTGATAAACGCTTGACGCCCAGAACTAATCACAATCTAAGAGCTCCATTAAATTATTCCGAAAATGTCGCGAGATTGTCAGAAATTGCCCCTTTTTGTCGAGCCGTAGCGAACTTATTTCGACTCTGGGCTCGGAGGTTGGCGTCGTTAGACTATCCCCCGAGTCTTCAGGTGAGGTTCCGATGCTTCCGGCGCCCCCAAACAAGAAAAAACATGCGATATCTAAGTGTGATTCTGGAGGAACTATAACCGGGAATCACCGGGTGTATAGTTGGTTGATGGTTGACTTTCTGTCTTTATTTGTAGCATGTTTTTAGAGTAGTATGGATATATTTAATCAAAGTCAAAATAATTTTATCAAAGTCAAAATAAAGGGCATTTTAACAATGGGGCACCACTTCTATAGGTTTTGACGTCATTGAATATAGCCATAATTCAATAAAAAAATAACTACAAGTAACCGGTAGGTAGTTTTTAAACTAACTCGAAATATTCTGGTGCTCTATGGCCCATTAGTATTTAAACACCCTGTACTTATGTAGTTCAAAAATATGCCGAGCAATTAATGGTACAGTTTAAAGTTCCATATTTTGAAACAACGGTAGATTTGCAATTCAATCAGACCATATACAATATACGCATTAACATTTCTAAAAAAAGCCAAAGCCAACAAAGCCGAACTCTATCGATATGGAAATTAAGGCGGCTTTTACTCATAAGCTACCGCGCAACATTTCAACAGCCCATTCGGCAATTTACGTAACCATAATTTGACCAGGAAATGGCAACGCCTGCCTGCGAATTTTGATTTTATATTTCGAACAGGTTTTCCAGGTTTTTTTTTACTCAAAGGGCAAGCCAAGGATAAGACAGGTAGAGATCCTATTAATCGAGGTACTAAAAACACTCACCTTTAGGCTTCATTTTTACGAAAGCGTAGAGCGGCCACAAGAGATTTTTTATCCTTGACACTTCTTTTTGTCAATTTTACATCATTGACACTTTTTTCTGTTAATTATACATAATTGACACTTTTTCTGTCAATTATACATCGTTGGCATTTTTTTCTGCCAATTAGGTATACATCGTCGACACTTTTTTCTGCCAATTATACATAATTGATACTTTTTGCTGTTACTTATACATAATTGACACTTTTTCTGTCAATTATAAATCGTTGGCACTTTTTTCTGTCAATTGTAGTAGATACTCGTATTTCATACCAAAGTGTCAATTATATATAATTGACAGAAAAAAGTGTCAACGATGTATAATTGACAGAAAAAGTGTCAATTATGTATAGTTGACAGAAAAAAGTATCAACGATGTATAATTGACACAAAAAATTTCAATTATGTATAATTGACAGCAAAAGGTGTCAAAGATGTATAATTGGCAGAAAAGTATCAGTTATGTATAATTGACAGTAAAAAAGTATCAACGATGTATAATTGACAGAAAAGTGTCAATTATGTATAATTGACAGAAAAAAGTGTCAACGATGTATAATTGACAGAAAAATGTCAATTAAGTATAATTGAGAGCAAAAAGTATCAACTATGTAAAATTGACAGTAAAAAGTGGTATAATTGATAGAAAAAGTGTCAATTATGTATAATTGACAGAAAAAAGTGTCAACGATGTATAATTGACAGAAAAAAATGTCAAGGATAAAAAAGTCTTCTGAGGCCGCTCTACGCTTTCGTACATTTTTGACATAATTTTTTCTATAATAAGGTAGGTGCCAGCTTCCTGGATAATTCTAGATAAAAAAGGGAAAAGCAAAAACAACAATGAAAATCATTAATTACACGCTTCAAGGCAAGGCAAATGTTTTACTAGCAAGGGTTTCTAGTTTCATCATGGGAAAAGCTACATTTAGTCTGTCGATTGTTGAAATTTCCGAGAGGTAGTTACACCAAATATTTTGCATAAAATTATATAATAAAAACCTTTAAATAAATAATAACTCTAGGAAGGAGCAAATTCGGGCTTAACGCTCGACCGGGACAGTCTCTGCATATGGCCGGATGCCGTTTCCGTTTTTACAGTGGCGCGCAACTTTGAGTTGTGTCGACAAACTAATCGAGGCAGAAATCCTCATTTTTCGTGAAATCAGTACCTATAATACAAGCAAAAAATTATTATGTATTTATATTTAGGAATCCTTGATCATACAGCTATTATAGTTTTAAATTTCCAATTATAAAGAAGTAGGTACCTACACGCCCATGCCACTTGGGTGCATGACCTCAAAAGTTAATTTAAATTACAAAATTACTTACCGATGGATTATTATCCTCAAACATTTTAGTTTTGGCTCTCAGGGAAGTGCCACAAGCCGCACAGCTAAGCATAATAACTCGAAAAAGTATCGAAATGCCACATACTGACACCTATCACAGTGTCAGATTTAAAAATGTTGTGTGAAACTTGGTTACTACTCAGGGTGATTTCCGTCTCACGTATTTTATAATACACATAGAGCTTTGACCTGGGATTATTTTTTATTCAATGATAAAAACTAATAATTAAATTAAAATTTATCTGTTTTAATTTGTTTTCGTCTCAAAATTGAAGACTGAAAGAATTTGATGAAAGAATGGGTTTTTTCGGGCTAGCGCACGGAAACAGCGCATGGAAAAACTTTCCGTGCGCTGAATAAAAATACCGAATATATGGCTTTAAAATAGAAATATACAGCAAAGTAAACTAAATTTAAGAAACTCTATATATGCTCTCTGATATTTAACATGTACCTATTTTGTATTTCAATTCGTAAGTGTTTCAATATTTAGATACATTTCTGTAATATTTTTGACGTTTTATTCACCTTTTCTGACAATAACTAATTTACAACAAAGCACCTTTGAAATAATTTGAGAGTAACCATGGAAACGCATCATACATATCAAACACTATATTGTCTGCATTGTTTATTTTTTGTCAATTAAATTTATTATAATATGCCGATAAAATGTTTTAAGTTTCCGTTTTCAAAGAAGTATAATAAAAAATATCGTTCATTACACGTCCAGAAATGGATTTTTCCAGACTCGTAATGAAATATACTATTGCGGACGGTTTGAACAGATACCGAATGTTAAACAATCGCCAGGAGATATTAGACGTTGGTAGAATCTAGTGCCATGAAATTTGCATTTGTAAAACAATAAATTATTACAAACTCATTTCAGACGTTCTAAAATTGCCTCAGTTATACAGAATTTTACCAAACATCATTTTGTTTCATACTTTAGAATATTTCTAAATAGGGCATTTATGAAAGTATCAAACACGGGTTATGCTATTTTATTACTATAATAAATGCATTAAAAATTTCACGGCATGCTTAGGATCGAGCTTAAGAGGTATTCTTAGGAATTGTCTGTTGCCACTAGGAGATTGTTTTACAACTTAAAAAATAAATATCCTTTTTTGCTACTTTCAAGAATCCTTAAACGAATACGCTAAAGCTTAATTTTTAATTTTACGCACATATATTTTTTACAAGAGAAGAACCAAACTATGTCTGAGATCCCTTCTCCGAATTGGATTATGATTGATATCTCATTAATAACGGAGCATAGAGCAACTGCATATATTGCCAGTAAGCTTAAGAACAACTAGTTGTTAAATCTCAATAGTTACTACTGAAGTACAGGGTGTCCCATTTTGGGTGTTTTTGGGTGTTTTTCTCAAAAATCTCGGTTACTATTAAAGCTAGAGGGTTGCGGTTTTCACGTCACTGTACTACTTTTTTTGAGAGGAATTTGGTGGACCAATCAGATTTTAGATAAGTTTTATAGTTTCCGCGCATTGGCGCATGACTGAAATTTTCGATTTTTTGGAAACCTCTCTCCTGGCTACAACTTATAGGTATATATCGACAAATTTAATCAACTATTTTTATAGATTTTTTGGCTTAGAATCGAATGGAATAATTAGTTTTTTGGTAGCGTTAATAGTTTTTGAGATATGAACTATGGTTTCCATTTAAAAAAAATATAACTTGCAAACTAGCAAATAAACCACATGAGTCATAAAAAGAGCTTCATTTTAAATCGAAAAAAAAATGTTTTATTTGGCAAAAAACAATAATAAGGAACGACCCGTCCATGAACCGACTACGCGCGGCGTTGCTTGACTTTGGCGATCGCTCTACCTAGGTCAAGTATGGCGAGGCACTGCGCTCCCCAACAGAAACTCCAAACTGCTGCCTGTTGTGCCAGTAGCCAATCAGCTTTTGCCTGTTGTGCCAGTAGCCAATCAGTTTTTTGGGCCCGTGACGTCACGGGCCCAAGGAATTTGAATTTTAAAAAACGTTTTTAGAGCATTTCCCGGCCGAAACAAAAATCGGAAAATAGTTATTTATGTACCGAGGCACTGAAGTTCAACTTTTTATGACTCATGTGTAATTTAGTTGCCGAGGCCTCTGGCTGACAGACGAACAGACGAATCAAACTGCTGCTTGTTGTGCAGCCTCCATGATAAATAGATCGATATTTAAACCTATTAAAATATTTATACTGAAAGATTGCGCTGCTATAGGTAACAACTTCGCAATGCGTACGAAAAGTTAAATGTTTATTGACCGGGTTTTGAATATTTGGTCACTTTTGACGGACGATGGATCCGCGTCTGACTTTAATGTTTACATCTCGTCAAGGCCTACTTATTGAAAAAATCGTACAATAATGGGTTACTTCAGTGCCGATTTCTGAACTTTGAATGACGATTTTGAGACGTTTTACTGCCGATTTCAAGAAAACAATTTTATTCATTGCTAGTCACATCCGATCTTTAAAAAAACTGTAGAAAATCTCAGGAAACTCTAGAACTGAAATACAACCATTGTATAAACAGATTGTGTAAATTAGCCATCGCTAATTAGTAGCTTTCTTCGCATTATCTATGGCCTGCTGGCCTGCTATATAATCAAATAGTAAAGACCACCTAGAAAACTAAACTATATTATTCCAGATTGTATAATCGATATTACGCACGCAGTTCTGTCGGTGCTCAGTAGTTCGCTCTAGCATTGTTCGCGCTACAACCACCGAATTTTAATTTATTCCGCGATGTAACAATTATGCGACGAAAGTAAAATCCTTTCGCGAAAGGTTAGAAATAACACTTTCATTGAGAATTGCAAACAACTGAAAGATCTGCCAAGCCAAGTTAGTCCATCGAATTAAAAAATTGAAAATAAAAAAACCTTTTTAAAAACAAGCTTTCATTTAAGCCATGCACTAAAACGGATAAAATAAGTTTAGGTTTTCGTTAAGATAATTCAATTCCATATTGCGACAAGTTTTTGCAAATTGAGAAGCTTGTCGCGCGAAATGTTGATGAAAGTAGGTACCAATTAATTTTATTGGACAGTGATTGGTTGATAAGCAAGTACCTATTTGCCAAAGTGTGCATTTTTTTCTTTACAATTCGCGCGACAAGCTTTTCAATTTGCAAAAACTTGTCGCAATTTGGAACTGAATTATCTTATCTAAAACCTAAACTTATTTTATTCGTTTTAGTATAATGGCTTAAATAAAAGCTTGTATTTAAAAAGGTTTTTTTTTATTTTCAACTTTATTTTGTGTGTGTGTAAAATACAATTTTAGCAGATTCTAAGTGATCCTTGCTCTCGAAATTTGGATTTCGTAAAAAATTAAGAAACACCATGTTCAACCTTACCTTACGCAGTTAGATGAATTTTATAAAAGCTAATTATATTGACATTGAAGTATATAAAAAACTACTGCTCATATTGCTCATCATTTCAGTGATTACTTAAAGATGATGATGCAATTTCAAAGATTTTTGAGTATACCCTTACTTCCTGTACTAAAATTGTTCGTTTATAGTTTCTTATATCATGAAATGAAAACCGGTACATTTTATAAACAGCGTTGTTTGTATTCTGTTGAAAATTCCAATCGAATGCCGATCGAAATTCTTTATTAATTTCCTGTATGTAGACTCGATTTAAGCCTTGATTGAAGCGGTCCATGTTATTGAGTTCGACATTTTTAATCCCAACCAAAAGTACCTAATTAATTTAATTGTTATTACATTCCCAATATGCAGTCTTCTATGGTAATTACATATTACCAAACTTGGATGTTTGGACGCTGGTTCATATTATTATTTTGTTAAAAAATGTTAAATACTTAAAATGTTTTCATGCTTCAAATGTCAAAGTGTTATAGAAAACTATGTCATTTTACCAAGCTTATGATTTTTAAATCAGAATACCCTGTTTCTAAAGTCACTTGAAACAGCATAAAAAAACTCTAATTAGCGTCACAAAAAGAATAGAGGACATAAGCGAGACGCAGTTTTCAAAAATATACATATTCTACAAGCAACATAATATTTAACTTTTAAGGTTTTTTTTAAGGTTGTTAAACACAACGTAAAGGTTAATGCACCATATAATATTGTCAAAAGGTCTCTAAAAAGCCCTATCGATTAGGTATAACCGAGGGTATAACTATTTACGCAAGTATATCCTAAGATCTGTGAAATTATGGCACGGCTATCCACTGCATTTCGCTGCACAAGTGGCCAGCCGGCGAACAGTGTAACCCATGCAAGTGTTGCTATTACTACAATATCTCTCGTCTCTGTCTCCTTCATCTCTTTTTACTGCTAAAAATACCAGGTGCGGTTTAATATGGTTAAAAAAGTGTTTTGTCTCGTATTTTATTGTCGAGGCGCCTCTGTTCTTGAGCTACCCTGGTAAAATATAAATGAATTCACTTGGAACACAGTGATATACGGGGCGAGATCTATTTCATAGCATTTACCACGCTCTGCTACTGGTAAAAATACCAGACTTATCAGCAGAAATCACCCGTATAAAATTCAAAGGTTTTTATGCTGTTCCAAGTAACTTCATTCATACCATACCTATTTGCCAAAGTTGATTTACAAATACTTAATTCTTAATATCTTAACGAAAACCTAAACTTATTTTATTCGCTTAAATAAAAGCTTGTTTTTAAAAGGGTTTTTTTCTACTTTATATACATGTATTGATGTATTTTACATTCCCAACCCTGTCCGCAAATATTTTATTTTCGAAACAATAGGCATCAAAAGTGCAAAATGGAAACATTCAAAATCGAATATTTTCCGATCAAATATATTATTATAACATCTACAGGGTGACCCATTGGAAATGGTAGGTTTCCCCGTAATTTTTTTTTCTGAATCATTCTGATCATTTAGTGATTTTTTTATTTAAAATCTGACACCACAGCGTTAATCAGAACACCCTAAACCCCCCGGAGACCCAATTTGAACAAAAATATACAGGGAGTTATATTCTGCAGGGGGTCAAAGTGGAGCAAACTAGGAATTTTAAAGGCATCTGGAGAGTCAAGTGTGCCATGGAATCCTGTCAAAACATATGAATGATCAACAGGACTACTCAAGGTGTTGATGTGCAAAGATTCAATACAGATTCAATACAAAAATATACAGGGAATTTTTCTCTGGGCCATCTCAAAATGCTGAATTTTTATTAAACTTTATACTGGCCCGGTGTGCTCTGCAATCATTGAAAAAATATTAATAAACACAAAAGTAATTTATTTCTTTACAAAATGCCAACCAACAAATAAAAACAATTTAAATTGGGCCATTATCAATAAAGTCACTGTCTAAGATGATACATTTTCTGTGCGTTTCCTGTTGTGGCACACCAGCCACTTTAACTCATATGTACTTACTGACTCTCATAGGCTGTATTTTTAGACTCAGTTCGTTTATAGTGTCTGGGGCGGTTTTGATATACTCGATTTTTGACCCAAAAAATTCATTAATTTGAGATGGCACAGAGAAAGACACCCTTTATATTTTCTATTGGATCTTTACACAGCAACACTTTGAGTGGTCCTGTTGACCAGTCAACTGTTTTAAGGGGATTCCATGGCACACTTGACTCGCCAGATGCCTTTAAAATTCCTATTTTCCCCAAAGTCATCGATAACTTTGATTTTGCCAAACTTTGACACCCTGCAGTACGAAAGCGTAGAGCGGCCACATGAGATTTTTTTATCCTTGACACTTTTTTCGGTCAATTATACATAACTGACACTTTTTTCTGTCAATTATACGTAATTGATACTTTTTTCTGTCAATTATACATAATTGACACTTTTTTCTGTCAATTATGTATAACCACACTTCTTTCTGTCAATTATACATAATTGACACTTTTTTCTGTTAATTATACATAATTGACACTTTTTCTGTCAATTATACATAATTGACACTGTTTTCTGTCAATTATACATAATGGACACTTTTTTCTGTCAATTATGTATAATTGACACTTTTTCTGTCAATTATTTACATAATTGACATTTTTTTCTGTCAATTATACATTATAATTATTGACAGAAAAAATTGTCAATTAAGTACTTATGTATAAGTGACAGAAAAAAGTGTCAATTATGTATAATTGACAGAAAACAGTGTCAATTATGTATAATTGACAGAAAAAGTGTCAATTATGTATAATTAACAGAAAAAAGTGTCAATTATGTATAATTGACAGAAAAAAGTGTGGTTATACATAATTGACAGAAAAAAGTGTCAATTATGTATAATTGACAGAAAAAAGTATCAATTACGTATAATTGACAGAAAAAAGTGTCAGTTATGTATAATTGACCGAAAAAAGTGTCAAGGATAAAAAAAACTCATATGGCCGCTCTACGCTTTCGTACGGCAGAATGTAACTCCCTATATATTTTTTGTTCAAATCTGGTATGTGGGGGTTTTCGGGTGTCCTGATTAACACTGAGGTGTCAGATTTTAAATAAAAAAATCGCTAACTGGTTTTCGTCATTTTTTACTGGAAAAAAATTCGTAGTAGGTGGGTACCTATGCCTTGAAAATTGAGATTAAGACCTGGAGTTTTGCACCAAAGTAAAGAGTTTTTTGTGACCTATCTTTTGAAAAAAAAACCGACTAAAATCGGATGAAAGATAAAAACTTTACGGGGTTTCCATTTCAAATGGGCCACCCTGTATATATCGATGGAATCGATATAGTCCTCCTTACGGCAGAATGCGTGCGACGTAAGGGGGAAGAACTCGCAAATATTATAGAATTAGTCGCAGTTCAGGGGCGTAGCTCAATTTTGTGTAACTCACTGACTTAATTTTCATATAATTGTTATTTAATTTAGGTATTGTTAATATTATTCTTAACGGTGATGCCTTAGACTATGGAGGAAAGCAAACCCTTATAACATTGGCAATTATTTTCTCGTGCTTGAGAATGCAACGTTCTTCCCTGTTTACTCATTTTGCACACGTTAACTCCCGAACATACGAAACGCCACTGAGCTCTCTGAGCCGGCGGAAAAAACTTGCCAGCGGCCTAAAAATGAGGTCTGTATGGTAGCCCAAATACGCAGTTAACTTTACGTACTATAGAAACAGGCACAAAACGCGTTGGCTAACTGGTTTTGTCAGCCGACTCCTTCGCAGAAGTGCTGTGTTGCCGTATTTCAAAGGCGATGGTAGACGCGACGATGTTGAAAAACTATAATAGGTGTTTTATCACATCGCGTTAAAAATAAATGATAAACAAAAATGGGTAAGTGGTCCTCGGTGATCCCGTGATGCGAGCTTTATTTTTTTCGGTATAACAGAGTTCAGAAATTCGGCTTCAATATGATAAAACTTGTATTCGTCAATAAATAACGACTACTCGTATAGGAAATCTCACCCCTTCTTTAGAAACGTTTTCTTTCGTGCTTTGGACTATATCAGGAATCGTGTTCTGATAGTTTTCTAATTTTTAGTCGGCCTTTTAAATAAACAAAGCTGTCAAAATTTCCCAAGAAAGAAAACCGGCCAAAAGAAAAACTTTCGCCAGAAACCAAAACTTATAAAAGCTAGTTCCTTATAAACGAATAAGTAACGCACAATAAAATAAATCGCGAGTACCTATAAATTATCATTTGTGGTTTTGCTTGCAAATAAAACTAGGTACGCAGATAAAAAAGCAAGTAAGGAAGTAGGAAACCAAACCGAAAATTAACACAAAAAACTGCGAACGTGCGATCCCAATTTTACCCTTTCACTTCGGTTAAACGTTTTCAACAAAAGTGCGATCGTCGCAGGAGTAAGAAAATGGACCGCGAAAAAAGCGGCCGAACCAGGCCGCTTCGTGCTTTTATTAGAAACGGCCGTATTTAACGGTCCACGGACGACAGACGGCGGCCGTATTGCCACCTAGAACGAGCGTGAATCGAGAATCCGTAATTTGCAAGATAGAAAACGGTGGCAGAATCACAAATATTTATTGTTAAAGTCCAATAGCTCAGCTCAGCTTATACAGTTCATGCGCGCTAAGCCGACACGCGAAAACCTCAGTCTCAGCGCTTAAAGTCTATCCAAGTTACAGAGGCAGTGGATCAAAACATTGGCCACCACGTGACCTATTCTCTTATTGGTCTGGCCGTCATAAAATGTCAAGTGTTTACGCGGCGAGCAGAATGCAGGGCCGGCTCTTCCCTCAGACGAGTTTCCTGCATATTTTAAATCGGATCGCGAGCAGTATATTCTGTAAATTTATTCTGCTACTTAATTTAAGGAAATTTATAAAGATCCACAAAAGGTAAAAACACATTTTTAAAAGAATTACTTCAGAATTACAAGCCACTGGGAATCTCATATTAGTCAGACCCTGGTAATCGATCGCAATGCAGTCATGTGACTTTGTTTATATCTACTGCCGCTGTAACTTGGATAGACTGTAGACTGGGGTTCCCGCATGTCAGCTTAGAGTGCACGGACTGTACTACACTGAAAGAAAAATCTATTTGTTGTTAAAAGATTTCTGCTAAGATCATTTTGTTGTCACAATCAGATATCTATTTAAGGCAAATAAAAAATAAATGAACCTATTTACTATTGCAAAATTTATATTTATTACAAATAGGTAAGCTTTGCTAAGATATTCTACTTGCCGCAAATAGGAAAACTATTTGTAACAAAACAAGATATGAACCTTCCTGGTACAAGGTACAAATAGGTAGTTTATTTACTTCTTGGTATTGCGCGCATGCGTTTTGGGGTTTTGGGTATTCCTTATGCATTGGTTCCGTGCGTTATCAGTTAGCTTTCAGTTGCGAGTCAACCTGTGATAGTTGTCGTTCCGCGAGTAACGTTGTCGATCGAGTAATGTACCTACAATATATTTTTTTCAACCGACCGGCCAGAAAATACACCCTCTCTATAGAGAATTTGCCCCCATAAATTAACGTTTCCCGGCCTAGGCCGGAAAAAGATAAAAAAAACTTTTTATTATACTTCTTTGAAAACACCTTATTTTCATTTGTTTTAGCAATAATGAAAGATGGGATTTTTCGGGCTAGCGCACGGAAACAGCACATGGAAAAACTTTCCGTGCGCTGAATAAAAATACCGAATATATGGCTTTAAAATAGAAATATACAGCAAAGTAAACTAAATTTATGAAACTCTATATGCTCTCTGATATTTAACATATACCTATTTTGTATTTTAATGCGTAAGTGTTTCAATATTTAGATACATTTCTGTAATATTTTTGACGTTTTATTCACCTTATCTGACAATAACTAATTTACAACAAAGCACCTTTGAAATAATTTGAGAGTAACCATGGAAACGCATCGTACATACCAAACACTATATTGTCTGCATTGTTTATTTTTTGTGAATTAAATTTATTATAATATGCCGATAAAATATTTTAAGTTTCCGTTTTCAAAGAAGTATAATAAAAAATATCGTTCATTACACGTCCAGAAATAGATTTTTCGGTGCTTGCATGACTGCATGACATGAATTTGTCACGCGCGCACGGAAAAATCTTTATTTCCAGACTCGTAATGAAATATACTATTTATTAATGGTTAATAGATATTTCCTCGGATATTTCTCTCGGTGTAGGGGTAGCAAAAAAAATCCAAATACGTTGATTTTTTCAGGGTTGCTTGGGAACTGCCTCCTGAGTGTCCAACCAAAAGATCGCACTCAAACTCCTGGTACGAATTGAGCTATACTGTGGTTTCCTAAACAATATGAGTGGTTTCCTAAATATTTTTTAGGGCAAAATGACCCTAATACAAGTTCAAAGTATGAATAACTTTTCCTAATATATTTTTTTGTATCTCTAATACATAACGAGTTACAGCGCATTACTTTTTACAAAAAATGACCTGAATAAAAGTTTTAGTGGATGAACTTCTGGTCAACTTTTTCTTCCATACATTTTTGTGTCTCCAATACTTAATGATTTACAGGGCAATATGTTTTTTAATTAATAGGTCAAATTATACAGTGTCCTGCTCCAAAAAGTTTGCACTATGGGGAAATTTTCCAATTATTAATGATTTATTTTTAAATTCAACTTTGGGGTTACCTTTTGCTTTAAAAAAAGATGAAAATGGCTAATTCTAACGTGGTCACGTGACTTACGCTATCTGTCACAAATGGCATTTAAAAAATAAAATCGCTGAAAAAGGGTTTCAACATGTTTTAAGTACTTCTCGAAGTACTTACCTTAAAAAGTTCTTTTTCAATTTTACATAAATTTACATTATTATTATGTGAACTTACAGGTTTTTTTTGTGAAAATCCCTATAATGCTGGCTCTCTTGTTAGATATGGGCCTCAATAGGGATGTTTTTGTGACCTAGCAGGTAGAAAGAAATTCACTCTAGATTCAAACTTGGGAAAATAGAAGTGCCGTAGATCCTTGTGTAGGAGCCAAGAAGTAAGATAAAATAAGTACTTCGTGGTAGGAGAGCTATAATAAATACTCTTTTAAAATAATAATTATTAGGCCACCAATTTCATATCTTTCAACGGTGGTTCGATTAGAGGCGTTATATTTTATATTTATCTGTTATGTACCTTAAAGAATAAACTCATTGATAGGAAAGTTTATGATAATAACTAAAGTAGTAGGTAGCATTTAGTAGTAGTAAATTCAGTATTCCTAACACGCAACATAAGACATGATAACCGCAGGTACCTACCTACTTAACTTACTTAGTATTTTCGGGAGTTGCTATCATTTTAACCCAAGCATAAACGCTCAGAATTCTAGGCAAAAACGTTCTTAAAAAATGTTTTGCTTATACCTAATTAAAAAATGCACAAAAATCAAAACAATCCACACGTAGGTAGGTACTTACACGAAAATATAGCAAATTATAAAATTATTTTAAATAGGTATGGTTTAAAAGAAGTTATTTGGAACAGCATACAAACATTTGAATTTTATACGGGTGATTTCTTCTGTCTGGTATTTTTACCAGTAGCAAAGCGTGGTAGTGGTAAATGCTATGAAATAGATCGCCCCGTATATCACTGTGTTCCAAGTGAGTTCATTTATATTTTATCAGGGTAGCTCGAGAACAGGCGCCTCGACAATAAAATAGATACGAGACAAAACACTTTTTTAACCATATTAAACCGCATCTGGTATTAGCAGTAAAAAGAGATGAAGGAGACAGAGAAGATAGATATTGTAGTAAAAACAAGTGACTGTATGCTCGCGTAATATATTATCATTATCACCAATACTTGCATGGATTACACTGTTCGACGGCTGGCCACTTGTGCAGCGAAATGCGGTGGATAGCCGTGCCATAATTTCACAGATCTCAGGATATACTTGCGTAAATAGTTACAATCGATATGGCTAGAGACCTTTTGACAATATTATATGGTGCATTGTGCATTAATTAACCTTTACGTTGTGTTTGACGACAACCAAAAAAAAACCTTAAAAGTGAAATATTATGTTGCTTGTGGAATATCTATATTTTTGAAAACTGCGTGACGCCTATGTCCTATATTCTTTTTGTGGCGCCAATTATAGTTTTTTTAGGATGTTCATGTGATTTTAGCAACACTATACCCATTTTTATTTATTTCTTATTCAAACCGCTTGTAGTTTTATTTCTTATTCGGTTCATGAAAAAAAAGTTGTAGGTAGGTACCTTGTATCTAGCTATGTTGATATTTCTCAGGTGGAATTTTGACCCCCATACAAATATCTTGACGTTTAATCCAGTATTTTATATTTTCTTGGATATTTTTATATTAGATGAATAAACTATAACAGGTGGGCACTATGCATTAATACCTAAAGTAGGTACTACTTAGGTAGTAATAGCAAAGTCTAGAGAATAGTATTCTCTAGACTTTGGTAACAGGTAGCTAGGTACTATACCTAGTAAAATATTCCAATGATAACCACATAGTTTTTTCAACAGTATCATTTATTATACAGTGACCGGCAGTAAGTTGGACACAAAAATTTAATATTTTTAAACTCTGATTTCGCTAATTTAAATTTCTAGCTGCTAATCGAACAAAATTAAAAGTTAGTAGCAAATTCATGTGTTATCCCATGATAAGTTGCGCTTGCGGTATTTTGTTCTTTTGTAATACACAGAGTGGTCGAAAAAAAATACAAAAAAAGTTAAATTTATTTTTTTTACTAGGTGGCTGTGACTTTAAATCTGATATCCACCTTTGATTCCAAACAACTTTTTTAAGTAACTTTTTACCGTATTTTAAAAAATAAGGGTACTTTACCTTGAGTTATTTTGACATTTTTGAATCTACCTCGTATCCGAAAAGAGATATTTAAATTTTGATATGTGCGTTTTGAGTTTGAAATGATGCACCAACTTTTATCAAGAATAAAATTTTCGGAGAAATTAATAATAAAAAAGTTTTCCATTTGTGTCCAACTTTCTGCCGGTCACTGTATTACTAGTTTGACAAAAAGTCTTCTATGTTTTGCTACTTCGATTAAAAAAAAACAAATGTGGAAATGTATAAAAAAATATCCACATGCACACTTACCACAAGCTTTATAGTACCATCCTCGACACAAGAACAGATAACATCGAAAACACCACCACTTTAGACGCACTAATGAAGTAAAACAGTCCTCCGCGTGTCTCACCACATTTCTCCACAATATCCGCACATTCCTTCACAATTCCTCTATAGGAACTCCCCTGATGATTATGCCGGTAGTCCACTTATCAGAGTTCCCCCAAAAAAGTTCCCGATCGCGGTCTTTTCTCTCGCGCGGCGCCAGCACGTCCGTTGCCGACTCTCAACCCGCCGACGGTCGGTTGTCTTCTGCTGGCCGGCCGCCTGCTCTGATCGCCCGAAGTTCAATCGGGCCGGGGTGCCGCAGGGTTGCCGGTTGGGGCCCGCAGTTTTCGCGCGGAGACACGGGCGTAGCCAGGATTTAGTTTTGGGGGGGGGGGGGTTTAGTTTGAGAAGTAAATAAAACAACAAAAATATACTTACATGAAATTTAATATCTATATATTCATCCGAAAAACTACGACATATTTATAAAGTTCTTAACTTTAAATGAAATGGATAAATTAATTTCGTTCCTCTGCGCTAAATCTAAAACCATTAAAGAAGAAATCTTCGGCTTTTTCTTTTAAATATATCCACTACTTCATCTGCATGAATTTCTGTTCCATAGTGAATGTTCATTAGAGCCAAACCATTAAGTCTGTTTTCACTTGTAGTGTTTCGTAAATAGTTTTTCAGTCTCCTTAGGCTCGAGAAAGACCTTTCTGGGGTAGCAGTGGATACAGGAATGGTAGCGAAGATTTGTAGTAATGTGTAAATATTAGGATAAAGGTTTTTATCGCACATATCTAGGCATTCCAAACTAGATTTCGGGGTAGGCAGTCTTCTTATCAGCATGCAAGGTAGCTGAAGCTTTGATAGCTAAATCCAAATTTGTTTCTTTATTAGAAACCCCTTGACCTTGACTACACCACTTTTTCCGGTAGTCCATACCTTTAGGTTTATCACCCTTCCTTTTTTTCCCCTCCATTTTTCGACAGTAATAATGATTCACGTATATATCCTTAACAAGGTCATCGAATAACAGTGCACTAAAATTACTCACTTACACGGTACACTTAATTCTCTTCACTATTCGTTCACCACTTTTCACTTTTATTCGCTTCGAGTTCGCATGGAACAATACTGCCGTAAGCGCCGTCACGCGCCGCGGCGCCGCTTATATAGCAGCCCAGTAGCCGTCCAGAAACTTCCACGAACTTCCACAAAGTTCCGCTCATTTCGACCGAGGGGCGTGGCGAATAATCGAGAAACAACGCAAAGTGTCCCTACAATACAAAATAGTTCGGCTGCAACTGCGTCTGCCTCTCGTCAAAAGATGGCGCTAGGCGCTACTATTACTACATAATATATTCAAACGTAATAATAATTTAACTCTTCACTCCTCGTATTTTTTCGGTATAATATTAGGTAATATTTTGCTTATTTCGGGTTGGGGTTTGAACCCCCGAAACCCCCCCCTTGGCTACGCCCGTGCGCGGAGACATTGGAGACGGTGACCCAGTGGCGTATTCAGGGGGGGGGGCAAAGGGGGCAATTGCCCCCCCAGACCTGTCGAGATAAACGAGATTGGTAATATCAAAATTAATAATACCAAAAATTATATACTCCTGGCCTAATCTGAAAATGCAGTGAACATCAAACATCTACAATTTGTTATTTGTTTCATCTTGTCTTCTCGAAATTAAAACCTGTGCAGTAGAATTGAGAACGCGCCGCCGCGCCGTATAGCGTAGCTAGATACTGTCATTGAATAAATACCTTAATCAATGATACTGTGCAGCGTGTAGGTAACCGTAAATTAGGCAAAACAACCTACTAAACATATTTTGCACAATTACAGTGTGCACACCGCCACGCCAGAAAGAACATTTTCAAAACTGAAAATTTTAAAAATTTATATTGGAGACAATATTAGCGAAAACCCACCGAATGGGTTAACATTCCTTTATGTGTACCCTGACATACCCATATCTCCAGAGGAGATATTTGACGAGCTCAAGACCAAAAAAAGAATACTTGATTTTGTGATATAGATTTTACTGGTTTGAAGAAAAATTATTTTTATGTTATACAGGGTGTCCGGTAATAACTTAAAAATTTTAAAAAAAAAATGGAAAATATGACGAAAAGTTCATATGAATAGGTCCGCAGATGTTTGGTTTTCGAGATGTAGGGTGTTGAAATTTAAATTTTATTTTCGATTTTTTTAAGTAACTTTTTGAGACGACAAAATTTTCTTGAAAAAAAAAACAAGTTAATTAAGTAAACTGTCAAAAAATAAATGGGCTTGTTTATTTAAATTTTATTTTTAAATTTCTCGAAAACAGTCACCTTTGGCGTTATTCACCAAGTATACCTTTTTTGCTTAGAAAACGTTTGGGAAGAGGATACATCCACAAAATGGTAGTAAAAGTTTACTGTCAAAAAAGTTAGGGCAAATTAAATTAAATAATGATAGCGTAAAGCCGAGCGTATAGCCCTCTACGGATTGCACCAAAAATAATACCAAATTATGACTTCCCTTCCCAAAAAAAAACTCCGGCTACCAAACTTTGCAAGAAAATTTTGTCGTCTCAAAAAGTTACTTAAAAAACATTGAAAACAATATTTCAATTTCAACACCCCGCATCTCGAAAACCAAACATCTGCAGACCCATGTTCATATGAACTTTTCGTCATATTTTCAAATTTTTCAAGTAGGTTCATTTATTTCCGGACACCCTGTATTTATTTATTTTAGAAAATATGTTTTTGTTCTGTTTTTATTCGTTAAAATTATGGACAGAGTTTTGTTATTTATAACCGATTGCCCCTCCCAGACGTTAATCCTGGATACGCCACTGGTGACCAGAGGCACATATGATAGGATGTCCTGTGGAAATACAATAGTTGAAATGGGTAGTATGATTTTTAAACTGTGCTGTAGGCTCAATGCTAAACTAAGTCTATGGGCCATGCCATTTTGTTGATCCGTAGGTATATTATGTTTTCTGTTTTGTTCAAAATCAGTCAAAAAAGCTTTATTTTCTAAAGTTGACTATTATAATAATGTGGTAAATAACAACAGTTGAATTCAAATGTTTAAAATATTCCCGCCACGCTAGTATCAAAAAAGAGAGAAGAGTTAAAGAAGAGTTGTTATAAAATGAAATAAAGCCAGTAAAATGTGATTTTTATTATGATTACCACGCCCAAAAAGCCTCCCACAGTTATCAGAAGTGGAATTTGAACATGCTAAAGTGTTATGCAGTGTAGTTACGAAGTTTTAGTGCGAGATTCGGACGAAAAACCGTCTTGATTCGATCGCCGAGGTCCTAACCTAAACATTTTTTGTTCGTTTGTTCTTGAAAACATTTTCGAGATGGAACAAATTTCGAATCAATTTAATTTAACCAACAAAGTTCTCTATTTCGAATTCAGCTTTTAGTTCATTTTTAGTTGCCTGTTGCCTTTGAAATTACATAAATCATAAACAATAATGTTTAAACTTTATAAAAACCGGTAAGTACAGGTTCCCGTGGTGTATGTCTGCCCCGATTTTTTTGAAATTTTGGCTACCCCCCTATTTTCCGGGTCCCTGAACACGAATCTGACCTTAGTTTTTGGTGCTCGGGCGTAGTTTCCGAGAAAATGAATTTTCAAATTTCCTTTGACACTTCACTTTTCATGGCGATATTTGTGGTTATAATCCGGATGAATTTTTACTATATGCAGCTCAAACTGATCACCACACTATTTTGCACCTTTTGCAACATCGAAACTTCGCGGAAACCCGCGGAAAATCCGAAATTTGGAAAGATTTGTGCCGTGTTTACGTCCGGCCCGGCCGCTGTTTTCGCCCCACAATCGGCGGGCGCCGATTGTCGGGGGGAACTTTTACCTAATAACCAAATAACTTTATGAAGACGACCATAAAATATACAGAAGACGACAAGAACAAAGAACAACGCAGTGTAAACCCAAAGTGTGCCCAAAGCTAGAGGTGACAATGGCCCATATAGTTAGTTCGCATAGTGCCCGTCGGGGCGTTGGCATCTTAAATTCAGTCACAGAATAGATTCCCCTATTCTGTGATTCAGTCGCGTATAGGCGAGCGAATTCGTGGAATGGCCAGAGACCTTGAAATGTAATTAGAAAATGGAATAGCACGATATTATTAAACCTCCTACTGTAAAAATTGAGTCTTTTTAAATTTATTATTTAATAGTAAATTCTATTATTGCACACAAAGCCCTCAATAATTTAACTTTTCTAGACTTTCGCACCATCGTCAAAAATGCTCTCTATACAGTGTGTCCCAAATTCGATGCTCACCATTGGGATCTCGGTAACTACAAGAGATAGCGAGTCGGTTAAATGGGGAAAGTTTTAGACAATTTTATGGTCAATCTGATGCCGCTGAGAAATCAAGGCTAACTGAGATCGTTTTCGAGTTATTACCAAAAAACCGAATTTTATCATTTTCGTTTTTCTTAAATATCTTAGAAACCGATGGTTTCTCAAAGACAGGACTTTGACATTATTAAGGCACTTTTGTCCAACCTTTTAAGCGGTAATGTCAGTTTCTTTAAAAAAGTTTTCATTTTCGAGATATGACTCACAACTTTTGATTTTCTTATGGACGCTATCTTGGATTTTTACAAATTCGAAATGTACATGAAATTCTCTTTCCAATGATGTGTCACACTAATGATTTTTTCGTTAGTTGCAACACTTAAAAGCGTTTTTTTGCCTAATACTAAGTAGGCCATGACAAGTCTGTCAAAACAAATGCAACAAACCAAACATTGAATCCAAATTTTTGTTGAGATCTGGATTCCTTAATACCATATGGGTTATTAACAGCCCAGTAATGGTGCTTATGTTTATTAAAAATGCCATTGTTATGAAATCTTGTTTCATCAACTTTTGCACTATCACGGGTTTATAGGGGTGATATTTTTTGTCAAGTATCTATGAATAGTCGTTTTCAGCAAAAGAGTTCTGCGACTTATCTCTCTAAATGAAATCGTCGGTGCTTCATTAAACTTTGTTCAACGTTTTCAACATCTATTGGCGCAATCGATTGGAACCATATTTCGGTCTGGGCACAACAAAACGCTCATGTTGTTCTAAATTCCTACTCAATCTAAGAAAAATTTAACGGTGAGGCTGCTGCCTTTCAGGGAATAATGTATGATAAACTCTTGTTGCCACTGTACTATTTCTATAGTTTTGTGTGTAACAATAATTGTACATATCCACCTTTTCGCTAGTACTAAACGGCATTTTTACACATATCTCAAAACACTGACGTCAGATCTCTGTAGCTCCGTTATTTCTGATTACACAGAAAAACTGTAGAAACAAAAATTGTAGATAATTTTAGGCTTAATAAGATAATCTGATCCAATTGTTTATGTTGTTTGTGATTTTTGAGATATGACATAAACTTGTGTTTTTTTAAATGTAAATCATAGTTGGCTGTGGCCTTTTTAGCCATTTTTTGAGCTTTCCAATGATATAATACTCGGCATAGTTATTATAAAAAATAAATGAGCTATGGCTAATTATCTGATTTTTTTTAAATTTTCACATAGTCAGCCATGAAATATTTTCATAATTACGTTCTATTTTATAATTAGACATACTTCAAACTATCTAATATTTTGTTTCAGCTGGTAACAAACTGTAACAAAATGAAACCAAAATTAAAAAACTCAAATTCAAATTTAATTATTTTAAAAGGTCACCTTTTAAAATAAAAAGGTGTTCAAACAATACACCATTAATATTTATGCAAATATTGCATCTTTTTAAAACTGAATTTGTCTCCTTTCTTAGAGAGCGCCTGTCAATACTGGCAATTGCTTCTAAAACAGCTGCTCTTAATTCAACAATTGTCACATATACTTTATTTTGTACTGTTCCCCACAAAAAGAAATCCAAAACAGACAAATCGGGGGATCGGGGCTGCCAGGAAATAGGTCTATTTCTCCCTGTCCAACTATTTGGATAGAGCTCATCTAGGTAATTTCTTACGGGCAAATAATTATGTGGTGGAGCTCCATCATGATAATTTTTGTTTTATTTTGTTACATTTTGTTACCAGCTAAAAATAAAATATTTAAAAGTTTGAAGTATGTCTTATTATAAAATAGAACGTAATTATCAAAATATTCCATGGCTGACTGTGTGAAAATTAACAAAAAAATCAGAGCCATAGCTATTTTATTTATTATAATAATTATGCCGAGTATTACTTTCTTGGAAAGCTCAAAAAATGGCCGATTTGATAACAACATGATCATAACAATAACAACAACTGAGAGTTTCATTTGTTTTGACAGACTTGTCATGGCCTACTTAGTATTAGACAAAAAAAACCGCTTTTAAGTGTTACAACTAACGAAAAAATCATTAGTGCGACATATCATTGCAAAGAGAATTTAATGTAGATTTCGAATTTGTAAAAATCCCAGATGGCGTCCATAAGAAAATCAAAAGTTGTGAGTCATATCTCGAAAATGAAAACTTTCTTAAAGAAACTGACATTACCGCTTAAAAGGCTGGACAAAAGTGCCTTAATAATGTCAAAGTCCTGTCTTTGAGAAACCATCGGTTTCTAAGATATTTAAGAAAAACGAAAATGATAAAATTCGGTTTTTTGGTAATAACTCGAAAACGATCCCAGTTAGCCTTGACTTCTCAGCGGCATCAGATTGACCATAAAATTGTCTAAAACTTTCCCCATTTAACCGACTCTCTATCTCTTGTAGTTACCGAGATCCCAATGGTGAGCATCGAATTTGGGACACACTGTATAGTAGGTACCTACCTAACAATTATCGAATTACGTATCGCATAATTACTGAATATTTCGATTGCCTCATTTCCACCCCTTCGCGTAGAATAATTTTGCCCAAAAGCAATCTTAACCGTTCTGTATTGTAATCCGTTTGAAAGTTATGGTGGAAACGCACACACAGACACCCATATTCCATATTTATGCTGAAACTTTGGTTTTCGATGTTTTAGAACATTTTTATACTAGTTTAGCGAATAAAATTGCTTTAAATTTTTTTACCCAAATACCAAATACATAGTAATAACTTCCACACACACGTGGTGATGAGAAAGTAAAAAGGGTTATAATAATAATTTTAAAAATAACGTTTGATACCTTCTACCGGAAAAATACTTTACCTGCACAGAAATAAGCTACAATTATACGTGAGAACGAGAAGGTTGGAACAAATTCGGTAAAATGTTCAGGTGGCGAATAAAAAAAATCGATGAGACACGTCAAACATAATTTTTAATTGTGCACATTTGGGCATAAAACTTTTTCTTGTGACGTCACCAAGTTCGCAGATATGACGTCATCGACATTTTTTTTAAATGGCATCCCCACTTTTTTATAACGTCATTAGAAAGGGGACGTTTCCTGCGTACATAAGTATACATTTTAGGGTAGGTTACATAACAACATTTCTGAGAAAAAAGTATTTTTCTTGAAATCGGCATTAAAATGTCCCAAAATCGTCATTAAAAGCACAGAAATCGTACAATAATGTAGCCCATTATTGTACGATTTTTTCAATAAGTAGGCCTTGGCGAGATGTAAACATCAAACGTCAGACGCGGAGAAATCGCCCGTCAAAAGTGACCAAATATTCAAAACCCGGCCGATAAAGGCTCATTTAACTTTTCGTACACATTGCGAAATTGTTTCCTATAGAAGCGCAATCCTTCAGTATACATATTTTAGTAAATTTGAAAAACAATAGATTTGTTGTGAGTTACGAGGCGGGTTGACGCAAAGTCGTTTTTAAAAAGAACTGATCTTTATTGAATACAAGTAGGAAGTGTTTGCTCTTAGTCTATGGCCCGTATATAATACCTCTGCTGGGCTTACGTTGTATTTCCTTATCTTATGCTGCATATACAAGTTTCTATGCTACCTAAACAATATACAGCTTATAACTCCTCCCCTCTTAGAAGGGCGTAAAACCCTAAAGGTTTTCACGACCTAAATTATTATTTCGTTTTCATTTTCTTTGATAATGTTTTTTGGTTTAAAATATTTTATTTGAATAATAGGTCGTAAATACCTGTACAAAAGGTAAAATATGACAACTGATATGATTACATAAATTAAAATTGTCCAGACACCAATTTTATGATAATATACAGGGGTTGATAATAAGTTTTCATTTTCTATTTTCTGATTTTCAATTTCCTTTATAATGCTATTAATTTTTTCAGTATGCAAGGTATTTAAACTTATTGGTGGAATGTTTCGTAACTTTAGCGTTTTTTCACTGCCAAATTTTAATTTTGGTAATGGAATTATTTGAAAGTTATTTCTTTGATTTTTATATGATTTTATAGTGATATCGCCTAGGGTTAATAAACATTGCATTTCTAGTTCTACCAAATATGTTCCTTTCATAAGTATATTATTTTTGTTATTTTCACATTCTTTGAAAGCTAATGTTTCTTTAGGAACTATAATAATCCATTTATTGATTTCAACATATTTAACTTGAATTTCCGTTATATTGACAGGAATCTGATTACAGGTGTTATTGTGTTTATATCTTAGCAATTCAATTTCGCAAGGGGAATTTGAAGAAAAACTTTCTGTATTTATATTAGTACATAAATATTCGTTATTTAATATTTTCTTACAAGGATTTGTTGAGAATCCATAAGATTTTTCATTATACAATAAGTAGTTAGAAGTTGGAAAAATTACTTTAAATAGGTTTTCATGTGGCGTGGGTAAAGGGAACATATGGAATAAACTATAGGCTTTCTTTTCAGCTAAAGGTACTTCGATTATAAATATGATTTCTTCAAATTTTACATAACTTTTAATTTCCAAAATTTCTTCAAACATTAATGTGTTCTCTGCTACAGGCTCAAAGGGCAGTTTTTCATTTTTTATTTTCGAAGCAACATTTTTGATTTCTTTTATTAATAATTTCGGGTGAATAATAGCATTATGAAAGTTATTTAATTTTGCAAAAGATATAGCAACCTCAATTTCATCTAGGATATCGTATATGTTCTGATACATTAAATAGATTTGTGTTAAAATAGTGTGTGTTTGTATCTTAAAAGACATATCAATCGCATCCAACTGATATTCTCTCATTATACTTATTATTTCATTTATTTTTGTTTCCAGGATTTGTTGGTTATGAGAAATATTTTTGGAGATACTTTGAAAGGTTTTAATAGAGTCGGACAATAAAGTTAATTGTTTCTGCATGGCTATTTTCAAGTTATTTTGATTTTGTTTTAACGTTAAAATTTCTGTGTCATATCTTTCGGCGTCTTCTTGATCAAGGTTTCCTGTTATACTTTTAACTATGCTGCCTAAACCATTTATTAAACCGCGTTTATTCCGATGATTTAATGAGATTGAAGGAGTTATTTGAAATATTTGTTGTTCAATTTTTTCTTCTATATTATTTATTAAAACAAAAGAATTATAGTATTCATTATTCAATTCAGAGGTGTTCCGTAATGTAGCGATTAAATTTCTATATTTTAGGGATATATTTTTAAATTCCTTGATTATACTACTAATATTGAATATTTGTACAAAAGTCCAATGATTTATAATTCTTTGAGCATTTCCTAACTTGTAGGGTAGTATACCTGGATTTTCATTCAGGATGTGGAACTGGGAATCGACTCGGGTGGAGCATCCAAGGATGAAGTAGGTCCATCTGTAATAAGTGGCCTTTTAAGTTCTTTTATATGTATAATTTCATGTTTAGTGGGATCGCCTATTTTCTCGATTTTTACTTTATTATTTTCTATCATTTCAATTATTTTATAGGGACCACAAAATTTCTTTTTACCTTTGTTTCTAGAACTTGGAGAAAACTTTTTATAGACGGTTTGATTGAGTTTAAATTCGGTTTCATCGCCTTTTTTATTATGTTTCTCAAGCATTCTTATTTTTTGTGTTTCAGTATTTTGTAAAGCGGTTTCATATAATGTATCCAATTTTTCTTTATGGGAACTGACATAGTCTGTATAGAAAGTTGTAGATATTAAGTCAAAAGGATCTCGGGAGTTCGTATGACCTAAAATTAGTTCATGTGGAGAAAATTTGGTTGTGTTATGAGTAGTGCTATTATAAGCAATTATTGCATATGGGATTATTTCTGAGATTGGTTTTGATTTTTCCTTTTGTCTTAGAATTCGCAAATGTTCAATTAAAGTAGAATGAAACCTTTCTACGGGAGAGTTAGATTCATGGTGACCTGTTGTCGTAAAGTGGATATTAATTTTTTGTGTTTTTAGAAGCTCTTTTAAAAGATCGTTATTAAATTCTGTTCCTTTATCTGTAACTATATTTTCGGGACAGCCGAAAAATGAAAAGAATAATATTAATTTATCGCATACAGATTTAGCGTTTTTGTCGTAAGGAAAAGCTTGTCCAAATTTGGAAAATTTATCAAATATAGTGAGAAAATTTTGATTCTCAAAAATAAAAGTATCCATATGTAGGATTTGAAAAGGTTTTGTAGGCGTTTCTGTTTTTACTAGAGGTACATACGATTTTTGTCTACTATATTTTAAAGTTTGACACGTTACACAGTCATTAATAAATTTTGTTACATTATCCTTTAAATGGGGCCAATAATAATTTGACTTTATTCTTTCATAAGTTTCTGAAATACCACGATGGTTTGTTTTACTTTCATGTTGGTGTAATAAAAGTAATTTTTTATCTTCTTCACTGGATACATTATTTAGTAATTTTGTACAGCGTATTAATTTTAACTTTCTAAAATTTTTTAGATATACGTTGTTGAATATATTAAATAAATCTTCTTCATAAAAATATAGATATGCTTGTTGTTTTCCTGAAAAATATTCTTTAATAAAATTTGAGATAATTTGTGGATTTTTAGGAATTTCGCAATGATTTATATTATGACTTTCAAATTTTTCAAAAGTAACTTTAATTCTTTCAAGGGGATTCTTTTTAATTAAATATTGATATGTTTTATTATTAATCATTTCGTCTAGTATAGGGATTCCGTCATTTTCAGTTTCGGTGTTAGTTGTATGAACAGTATCAGATTTTTGTATGTTAGGAGGTCTTATTTGGATGTCAGAAATTATTTTTATTTTTCGTGAAGTCTCTGGAATAGGGTTTTCAGGTGGTTTGTCTTCGTCTAGTTCTGGATTTTCACAAATATTTTTTAAATAGTCAAAAATTTCTTTATTTACTTCGCCAGGGTTATTAATTGTTGATTGATTTTCGTAAATATTCAGTTGTATCCGCGATAGTGCATCTGCGTTTAAATTTTGAGAGCCTTTTTTATATACGATTTCAAAGTCAAATTCTTCTAAGCGTAGTCGCCAGCGTACTAATTTCGAATTGGGTTCTTTTAGGTTGAAAAGCCATACGAGGGGTCTGTGATCGGTATAGATATAAAATTTACGTCCGAATAGGTAAGGCCGAAAATATTTACATGCATAGACTATACTTAATAATTCTTTCTCAATAGTCGAGTATTTTATTTCGGATTCATTTAGGGTCCTAGATGCATAAGCTATTGGATTATCATGGGGAACTTGTCCTTGGGAAAGTACGGCTCCTAGGGCGTAATTACTCGCGTCTGTAGTCAAAATAAAAGGTTTTGAAAAGTCGGGGTAAATTAATATAGGGTGATTAATTAATAAATTCTTACTGTGTTCAAAAGCTTGCATAAATTCAGGTGTGTGCTCTATTTTCGCGTCTTTCTTTAAACACTTAGTCATGGGTTTTGTAATCTTAGCGAAGTCTTTGATAAAGCGTCTGTAGTAACCGAGTAAGCCGAGAAAGGATTTAATTTCTTTACACGTTCGTGGAACGGGAAAATGTTTTACTGCTGCTATTTTGCTTGGATCGGGTTTAATACCATCTGTTGTAACCAGGTGACCTAAATATTGGACTTCCTTTCGTAGGAATTCTGATTTGTCGAGTTGGATTTTGAATCTTGCATTTCGAAGTCTGGTAAAAATTTCGCGGAGTCTAGAGATGTGTTCTTGGAGGGATGTACTAAAAATAATAATATCGTCTAAATAGACAAAGCATATTTCATTTTGTAAGCCTCTTAATATGTTATTCATAACTCTTTGGAAGGTACTAGGGCTATTTTTAAGACCAAAAGGCATTCGTAGAAACTCATAGTGCCCGGTATCAGTACTAAATGCGGTTTTTGGAATATCGGAAGGGTTCATTTCGATTTGGTGAAATCCATTCGCTAAATCAAGTGTAGTAAAATAACAACTGCGTCCTAGTTTATCTAAAATTTCAGTAATATTCGGGAGAGGGTATTTATCGTCAATTGTTTTTTGATTTAATTTTCTATAATCAATAACCATACGCCATTTGGTTTTTCCAGATGCGTCTTGCTTTTTAGGAACTATCCAGATTGGTGATGACCACGGGGAGTTTGAGTCTCGAATAATATTTTGAGCTAATAGTTTTGAAATCTGGGATTTAACTTCCTCACGATGTACTTCTGGGTATCGATAACTTTTTGTAAAAATAGGAGAATCATTAGTTAAATTTATATGGTGTTTAATTTGGTTTGTAAAAGTTAAAGGAATGTCCTCGCAATAAAAAATATCTTTGAATTCTAGGCAAAGTTTTCGAATTTGGTTGCGCTCTTCAGAATTGCAGTGTTGTAGACGTAAGTTTTTTAGATTTTCTTTTAATTTGTTCTCCAAGTGTATTTCTAAATTTTGGTAACTATCAGATTCATAATCGGAATTTTCTATAAAATTTACTTCGTTAGCGTTGACAGGTTCGACTTCAAAGGGTTCAAAAATATCAAGTTGAATTGGGTTATCCGTAGGGTTTAAAATTGTAGTTAGAGCAAAATTATCTTCTATATTTACTAAACAATGGGGAATTTCCATTTCATCTAATTGTGTGTAATTTAGAATACCTATGCCAGATTGTATATTAACAGGGATTTTAATTTTTTGTATTGTTCTTGGCGGTATAACTTCTGTTGTGGGTTTTAAAATTGGGTTCGGTTGTGGTAAATTTTCTTCGGTGATTTGCGAATATATCGGTATTTTCGCGTTTGGTGATTCTAGAGCTTTTTGACTAAATCGAATATCAGCATTTAATTGTTTTATTAGGTCTAGTCCAATTAATCCGTCAAATTTATCTGAAAAGTCGAAAATAAAATATTTATGATATCCTTCAGTGTTGAAAGTTGGAAATAAGGGTAAAATTGCTATTTGATCATGAAAAGAAGTAGCATGTGCGGTTTGCACCAAAAATATCTCATTTTGAATGTAATTTTGAAAATATGTATGCGCTAATTTTTGATTAATAAATGAACGTGCCCTACCAGTATCTATTAGAAATTTTGCATCGAGTTCGGGTAAATATATATATACAAGGTTTATTGAAAGATTGTTTAAAACTATCACTTCATATTGTTGGTCTGTCCAGTATTGGGAAAATCCAAAGGGATATCGGGATTAGTCTGGATATTAGTTTCAAAATTTTGAATTTCTTCGTTTTGGGTGTCGGGTTGTAAATAGTCTAAATTATTGTAAAATTCGCTCATGTCAAAAGAAGTATCTTCTTCGGGAGTTTGTTCATAAGGGTTGTTATAAGTTTGTTCATTAGGTTGGTTTATGTTTTCGGTAGGGAATGATTCCATGAAATTGCTAAATAATCGAGTTTGATAAGGTTTTTTCTGTTGAGTTACATAAGTGGTTGTGTCCATTGGTTCGGGCTTAAAAGTATTTTTTGTTACAGTACTTTGCTGTGGAATTTTTTGATTTTGGAACATTGAAGGCCTCATTTGAAAGGTTGGTTTTTGGAAATTAGGTTGACTATTTTGAAAGGGTGGTCTTTGAAAATTTGGTTGGTTATTTTGGAAAATTGGTCTTTGTAAGCTTGATTGATTTGTTTGAAAATTATTTTGAAAGGGGGGCTTGTACATAATTTGTGGAGAATATGGTTGTACGAAATTTGATGTACTTGGTAAGGATCTAAATTGTGGTGGTGGTGGAATTATATTATGATTGGCTGGTAAAAAGCTAGGTGTATAGGTAGGTAATCTTGGTGGGAAAAATTTTGGTTTTTGGGTATTTATGGTACTGTAGGTTGGTTGTTTCAGATTTTGATTCTGAGATGTTTTAAAATATACGAAATTTTCTTCTTCGACTACAAATGACATTGCTTGCTCGAGAGAATTTGGATTTTTTAACCTTACTACCAGTTGCATGTTATAGGGTAAACCATTTATAAATGTTTTTAACGCAAATTCATCGTAATGTGTAATTTTTACCAATTTAACGTTATTGTCTCGTTCAGAAGCATTCAATTTTGCAAAAAGTAAACTTCTCACATCTTGAATTCTCATACCAAATTGAGTGGGTGTTTCATTTTTGAATGGCTTTAAATTGATTAAGTCTTGAATGATGCAATCGATAGATCTTTGATCTGCGAAAGTCGAAATTAGGGAGGTTTTTACTAAATTCCATGTATTTAGTTCTGATCGCGAAGCAATCAAATCTGCTGCTCGATCTCTGAGTTTTCCTAAGATAGTGTCGAAAATACAAATATTAATTGGATCGTTTAAATTTTGTAAGTTTTGAAAAGCCTTAATAAAATTTTCACAAGAATTTACGAAACGTTGCAAAAGTCTGGGGTTTCCGTCAAATAAAGGGATGTTGTCCGCCTGATATCTTAATAGATTATAATTAATTGCAGGTGCTCCGTTTGGCATTTTGAAAAATTATTTAAAAATGACAAAAATGTGGAAATTGGGAAAATACAAAAATTGTGCAAATATACAAAGCAAAGAAAAACTTACAGTTGTAAGAAAATCGAAGTCTTCATGTGATTTTTCTTCTTCGTTGTCTTCTTTTTCTGTCTTCTTAATCCTAAGGTCCTTAACTTAGCCTCTGACAGTGCCGATGTGTGGATGCCAAAGGGGTGGAAACAGTGCCGATGTGGGGATGCTTCCGATGGGTGGTGACAGTGCCGATGTGTGGATGTCGTCCCCTGTGACGTTCCTCCTTGTCTTCTCAACAACCTTGGGCCAACTCCTCGGGGTGTGGAACCAGGTGTCCGTCCGCGACAGTGCCGATTTTTGGATAACGCGGCGGATCGCGAGATTCCGTTTTGGTTCTTTCTTGTGACTAAATCGTTGAAACGAACCGAAGGTGCCGAATTTTGGACTTCGTGTCACGAAAAAAATCCGAACGACTGCGCCAGTTACGAGGCGGGTTGACGCAAAGTCGTTTTTAAAAAGAACTGATCTTTATTGAATACAAGTAGGAAGTGTTTGCTCTTAGTCTATGGCCCGTATATAATACCTCTGCTGGGCTTACGTTGTATTTCCTTATCTTATGCTGCATATACAAGTTTCTATGCTACCTAAACAATATACAGCTTATAACTTGTGTAAGCTGCACAAGAAGCAGCAGTTTGGTTTTTCTGTCAGAAGGTGCCATACATCATTATGCTTGTGCTAGGTAGAGCGATCGGTGAAGTCAAGCAACGCCGCGCGTAGTCGGTTCGTGGACGGGTGATCCCTTATTATTATTTTCTTGCCTAATAAAACATTTTTTTTCCGATTTCAAGAAAAATATAATATGTACCTCGGCACTGAAGTTCTTTTTATGACTCATGTGGTTTATTTGCCTCGGCCAGAGGCCTCAGCAACTAAACTCCACATGAGTCATAAAAAGTTGAACTTCAGTGCCTTGGTACATAAATAACTATTAATGAATTCTTAGGATAAACTGAGAAAAAATGTAAGTAATAAAATGCAATCAAATTAACTGTTCGAAGTGCCTTCCTTGCACATATTGACAATGAGCAAGGAGATCTAATATTTCTGCGATAATTAGTCTAAACGTTTACGTGAACCGACCCAACAACATTGAAGCTTTGAAGATTAGAATTACTGAAACGTTTAGACTAATTACCCCAGAAATATTAGATCGTCTTGCTCATTGTCAATATGTGCAAGGAAGGCACTTCGAACAGTTAATTTGATTGCATTTTGTTATTTACATTTACATTTTGTTATTTACATTTTTTTCTCAGTTTAAGAATTCATTAAAATATTTTTTTCTCAGAAATGTTATGTATAACCTACCCTAAAATGTATACTTCTGTACGCAGAAAAATGTCCACTTTCGAATGACGTTATAAAAAAGTGGGTTTGCCATTTAAAAAAAATGTCGATGACGTCATATCTGCGAACTTAATGACGTCACAAAAAAAAGTTTTATGTCCAAATGTGCACAATTCAAAATTATGTTTGACGTGTCTCATCGATTTTTTTTTATTCGCCACCTGAACATTTTACAGAATTTGTTCCAACCTTCTCGTCCTCACTGTAGAAAAAAACTGATATTTTATAATACTAAGATAGCGCAGTTCAATGCAATTTTATTGCATGTAAATTCGTATTCCTATACTTTCCAACCCGACAAAATAACTCTACTATAAACTACCGTTAATAAATATTTCTAAAAGTACCCCGTTTTAACCTCCGAATAAAAATCCATAGATAAATAATGTCCTATCTCCCCATAGTAGAATTGTTTGTTATGAGTAAAGGGCGGATTATATGCAAATTGCATATATATGCATTTTTTGCATATTTTATTTAATTTCGCAAAAAATTGCATATTTCTGGAAAAACTATATTTTTGTGCATATTTGCATGTTTTTCCTATACTTATTTATAGATTAAGATATAACCAAGATTATGAGAGCCCAGAGACAACTCGCAGTGTGTACCTAGTGCATTGTCAAGAAACCATGAAAAATGCGGATGTAGCAAACCAACTTGTTTTTCTTAAAGTTAATTTTAGTTTTATACCAGATATAATTCTTTCATTTGAAAGTAGAAATTTAGGTTTAAGCGAATAGGTTGATTTTGTTGAAACATTTTCCGCTAAATGTAGAAAGGTTCCCGGTGATGTAGGTATTACGAGTAAAGTTAAAAAAAAATTAGAAGCTCTACTGTTGAAGAATGAAGGGTTCAAATCTTTAATGGCAGTAAAGAGTATTTTTGATGGTAAATCATGCAACGAAGTTGCACCTTGGCCATATACCTTACTACCCAAATTAAAATATTGTCCTATTACATCGGCAGATGTTGAGAGAAGCTTTTCTATATATAAACATATTTTTACCGACAGAAGGCAAAAATTTTTATTGGAAAACTTTGAAAAGTATTTAATCATAAATTCCTACTAGGTATACAATTTCAAAATAAAATGTTTTTATAATTCTGCTTTAATATAGGTATTTTACGAGGTATTTTATGTATTTGTTTTCCTTTCATTTTTCTTAAAATAAACGTTTTCTCTAAAATCAGTTTTGGTGTTTTTTTAAGGTATTTGTACATATAATATAAATGCATATTATTGCATATATGGCCAAATAAATGCATATTATTGCATATTTTAAATAAAAATGATGCATATATATGCGCATATTTCGATTGAAATTAAATGCATATATTCCGCCCTTTAGTTATGAGGAATAACAAAAAACCTAACCTCAGTTTGTTATTGATAAACAGCAATTTTCTGTTTAGGTCCCCAAGGTCGTGGGCGTGCGCATTTTAGGAGGCTAAAAGTTAAGATAAAAACTAAAATCATGCAAAACAATACTTCTTTATCATATACCTATTATGCATTTATAAATATGTTGAAAAATCATTGGCATCGCTTGTTCCTTCACATAAATAATGCCACTTGGTTTTATACACACATCGTTTACTGCGAGATGGTTTGAACATATTCTTTATAGCTGGTAGGATTAACTATGTTAGTTTCCCAAAATGCCGATCCATTTTTACCTTAAATTTGGGTCTGCAGGAAACCTAAAAATAATGGTAAAATGAATAATTATTAAATTAAAATTTCCCAACAGAAATACTCCTAAACACATACTATTTATTGGTTGGTTTAAAATTCATTGAGTCATTTTTGTCTTTTCAACATATGAAAATAAATAACTTTCATGGAAATTTTCATGCACATTTTTGTATACCTTACTATAAATACCTTTTTATAAAGCTAAACCAACCATTCCCAAAGTTTTTTTTGTAGATTGTAGAAATTTTGAACATTTGTTTTTATAAAAAAAACTCTTAACGGAAATTTCTTCATTTGAATTGAAGTTAGCAATGGCACCAGGTAGAAAATGTGCACATTAACTTAGGAATTCCACTTATTTTTCTATATCAGCAATCAAATTTATTATGCAATCGCCTCCACCAGCCCTGCACCTATATGGATATGTTACTCACCTCTGTAAAGCACGCCGTTGTTTTTGAGTTATGCAGCATTTTATACACACCGCACAGTTTTTATACAGTTATAAATAATCCACAAGCCTGAAATTCACTTTCACAGCACTAAAAATCCCACGATTTTCGCTAAAAAATACTCCTATTAACAAAAATACAAAATCACAACCTCAGACTGATGAATAAAGGGGACGAATTTGTTTACGAATTGTTGACATGCATAGTTGTTTATTACTATCCCCATGTTTACAAATATTGCTCTTGCTGGTATCATAAATAAAACCGGCAGTTTCTTTAGTAGATGCATGGAACGTAAAATAGCCCCCACTTATAAAATTCAGGCGGAACGTTGCGGCAGTTTGACAGGGACCAAAGTTAGCGCTTGCTCAACTTGTTTGTTTTGCATTTTGTTTGTTTTGGTGTGTGCTTCGGTATTTGCTTAATTTTACCAGAGAACAAACGCTAAAATCGAGTTTTTCGTGCGGTTCCAAGTTTAAAATATTAAAAATGGTAAAAAGGTGCATAAAGTGCAAGTGTCTTTCCTCTAAAGTGAATAAAGAGAATATTTCGTTCCATACAGTGTGACCCATTTGTTTTGGGGTCAGTCTGTAAAAAGTGTATCAATCGTGCGATTTGGCTGATTTTTTTTTTAAATTGTAGAGCTCGATGAACTGCACATTTTGAACAAAAATTGCCTGGTTCGCATAAAATCCAAAGCCTACTATGACCGTTTTTATGAGCAAAATTTTAAGAAACCATATTAGCGTTTTTTTTTTGAAAAAATCTGTGTGCGCCAATGGATTGAGCACCCCTCGAAATGGGTATGTACAAAATTTCATCAAAATATTTCAAGTAATAACAATTTTGTAGAAAAATTAAAAATGCAGCCAAGGTACGTCTTTATTTTCAAAAATTCAAAGTTGGCCATGGAAAATAATTGAATTGTTTACTTTTATTAAGTGTCAAACTGTCTAAATTGAGTTCAGAAATTGTTTGTGCTCAATACAATTAATTATCATAATTATGGAATATTTAAGCATAAGAGACAAAATAGAAATTGTTCGACTCGTGGGCGACAACGAGCGCTCGGCAGCAGAAGCTGCGGCCGAATTTAACAATAGACACCCAGGTAGATCAGTGAGTCGAAGTACTGTACAACGTATAAACAATATTTTTGATGAAACTGGATCGATTTCTAAAAATTTATTAAAAACTAGGCAAAATGGACGCCGTCGTGGACTTGTTGAAAATAACAATCAAATTCTGCAATACTTTAGTGACAATCCTCGAAATAGTGTTCGAACGGCTAGTTTAGACCTTCATATACCCAGAGAGAGTATAAGGAGATGTTTGAGACAAAACAAAATAAAACCGTTTAAGCCAAAATTTTTGCACACCCTGGAACCAGGAGATGAGGAGAGAAGATTAGAATTTTGCTATTGGCTGCAAGGTGAATATCTCCATAATGGCAACTTTTTAAATGAAATTTTATTCACCGACGAAGCCACGTTTACTACAAATGGTGTAGTATCAAGTCAAAACTGCCGTCACTGGTCAGTTGAAACTCCAGAGTTTATAATAAATGCAAGGAGACAATATTCACAAAAAATTAACGTTTGGTGTGGAATACTACGCGACAGAATAATTGGCCCATTTTTCTTTGAAGGGAATTTGAATGCGGCTGGCTTCTTGAATTTTCTAGAAATTGAATTTAGAAATGCTTTAGATGAGTTACCATTAAGATACCGTTTAAATTTAAAGTTACAGTTAGATGGCAGTCCTATTCATAATGCTCGTTTAATCAGAAACTGGCTAGATAATAATTTTGAAAACTGTTGGATAGGGCGAAATAGTCCTTTCTGTGAGTGGCCACCGAGATCTCCGGACTTAACTCCTTTAGATTTTTTTCTCTGGGGTACACTTAAGCAAAATGTTTATAAGTCAAGACCCCATAATTTACAAGAACTGCAAGCTAGGATAAACCGTAGTTGTGAGGAAATTACTCCACAGCAAATACGAAATGTAATTTTGAATGTACGCAAGAGGAACGACAAATGCATTGTAGCAAATGGAGGCTTGGTAGAAGTTCCAAAAATTTTATAATTTTAATTGTTTTTATGTTTTGTGTTTATAAGCATAAGGTTGTATTATTACAATTCAATTATTTTCCATGGCCAACTTTGAATTTTTGAAAATAAAGACGTACCTTGGCTGCATTTTTAATTTTTCTACAAAATCGTTATTACTTGAAATATTTTGATGAAATTTTGTACATACCCATTTCGAGGGGTGCTCAATCCATTGGCGCACACAGATTTTTTCAAAAAAAAACGCTAATATGGTTTCTTAAAATTTTGCTCATAAAAACGGTCATAGTAGGCTTTGGATTTTATGCGAACCAGGCAATTTTTGTTCAAAATGTGCAGTTCATCGAGCTCTACAATTTAAAAAAAAAATCAGCCAAATCGCACGATTGATACACTTTTTACAGACTGACCCCAAAACAAATGGGTCACACTGTAGGTAGTGTTTGTAAATACATTTATCTCTTTCATAAAGTGAGAGGGTTCAGCTTACTGTTTACATCTGTATAACGACGCTACAATGCGGTGTCCCCTTTATTCATTAGTCTGAGATCACAACAATAGGGGCCATTAAAATGCGTAAATGAATAGTGCTGCCAACGGAATAATGTAACAAACGATCACTGTTTTCAAACCAAACGGAATAATGTTGGGAAACAGTTTTGGCATTATTTACTTTACCTACGGATTTTTGGTCGGAGGTTTTAGCGCACTTCCAATGCGAAAGTTGAAGTTAATCTGGTCCAGGGTTTCCGCTGGATAAGAAATAAACCGCAGACCACCCAAATTAGACCAGCGATCGAAGCGTCCGGCAACTGCCACCTAAATCATAGGACTTATAATAGACTTTCCACAAAGTAGTCGTCTCTAGAGGCAGACTTTTGATATGACAATGTCGCATTGCATAGGCGAACTCGAGACGGAAAGAATACATTACGATTTTTCCCGCCATTTTTGTAATATGACGTGAATCAGTTTTTCAGGTACATTTCATTTTTATGATTATTTCCTTAGATGTAGAGTTATGCGGGACAATAATTCGATTCCACTCTAGTTTAGATCTTATAAAGGCCTTAAAACCACGAAATTATTAATAAAGGAACCAATGGAATATTTCAATATTCAAATTTGGCACCCCGTTTGTCAATCACAGTGTACTTACTTATAATAAAAATCTAGCAACTTTAATAATAATACATTTAGAAATGAATGTTTCTTCTATTATTAAATCCGGCAACGTTGCGATTCTCTCTTTTCACATCTGTGTGTAAACCTTACCTTTAAGTTAACCAAATATGTGATGGCACGGGCGTAGCCAAGGGGGGGGGGGGTTTCGGGGGTTCAAACCCCCCTCCCCCCCCCCTGAAATAAGCAAAATATTACCTAAAAATACGAGGAGTGAAGAGTTAAATTATTATTACGTTTGAATATATGTAGTAATAGTAGCGCCTAGCGCCATCTTTTGACGAGAGGCAGACGCAGTTGCAGCCGAACTTGCCTACCCCGAAATCTAGTTTGGAATGCCTAGATATGTGCGATAAAAACCTTTATCCTAATATTTACACATTACTACAAATCTTGGCTACCATTCCTGTATATCCACTGCTACCCCAGAAAGGTCTTTGTCGAGCCTAAGGAGACTGAAAAACTATTTACGAAACACTACAAGTAAAAACAGACTTAATGGTTTGGCTCTAATGAACATTCACTATGGAACAGAAATTCATGCAGATGAAGTAGTGGATATATTAAAGCCGAAGATTTCTTCTTTAATGGTTTTAGATTTAGCGCAGAGGAACGAAATTAATTTATCCATTTCATTTAAAGTTAACAACTTTATAAATATGTAGTAGTTTTTCGGATGAATATATAGATATTAAATTTCATGTAAGTAAATTTTTGTTGTTTTATTTACTTCTCAAACTAACCCCCCCCCCCAAAAAACTAAATCCTGGCTACGCCCGTGTGTGATGGAATATGGAATCCATCAAGCCAATCACAAGTACAGAAACGGCCCAATCATATTGGATTGGTGGATTCCATCACATATTTGTGCTGAGTTTAAAAAGTAATCAAATCTTTTATGATTCCTGTTTATAATAATTATATAAATAAAGTATAATTTCAAAATATAAGAGCTGCAAGTTTTTGACAAGACTGTTGCACACAGCAAAAACATAAACGTTCAGCAAAATTCGGAAAATCGGTTCATGTTATAAATTGCGTGTTTTTCTCATTTTTTTTATTTTTCGGAGGCACCGGAAGCATCTGCACCTCACCTGAAGAAGCTTTAAAAATTCCGACCCCAGAGCTCCGAGCCGAAATACCTTAGCTGTAGCACGGCGAAAAAGGTCAATTTCTGACAGTTTTCGGACTTTGGCGGACCAATCACGTAAAAAAGATGCGCCCCACGTGCGTTGGTCCTTTTTCCCGCCGAAAATCCTTAATAACTCGAAAAAGGGAAATAATTTACCTGGAAAAGTTTCGTTAAATATGTTGACCCGTTCTCCGGCCATCTCGCCGTACCGTCAGATATCCCAAGAACGCTTTTGAAAATGTTTTTTCTGGGCATCAAACGGTATATGGCACTGGCTGTATAGCGGGACTTCGCACACAACTCGCGTCCCCGAGGTCCAGACTTGCCCCCGTCTTTCGCGCCGTATAGGATTTTCCGAAAATACGCCTATCGGATTTCTAAAGGAACAAGAGACTCTTTTTTATTGTTGCTCCATGGGCCTTTCCTATTTTGTTCTATAATCATATATGAGAGTATATTTGCCTAAAAATTATCCACAATTAATTATCCCATATTAATTGAGGCAACCCAGTCGCTTCAAGTAAAGAAATATTATACTGTCTACATTTTACATAACATCTTATTCTAGAATCTTATGAGAGTTGAAATCATGCGACCTGGTCTCACACTAATAAGAAATAATTAAATTTACTGGTCGGTACACCAGATTTATTTTTCTAATTTTATTTATAGCATCGTTGCTTTGTTGGCAATCCTGAAAAAATTGCTCCACAAATTCAGTAGGATGACTGGAACTTGTTTGATATGTATAATTTCCTCCTCAAACTTTGTCTCATCAGAACAAATCGTCTTAGCCCAATGACGCCAAAACCTATAGACGTGGTGCCCCATTGTTAAAATGCCCTTTATTTTGACTCCAAGATTAAATATATTCGTACTACTCTAAAAACATGCTACAAACAAAGACAGAAGGTCAACCATCAACCAACTATACACCCGGTGATTCCCGGTTACAGTTCCTCCAGAATCACACTTAGATATCGCATGTTTTTTCTTGTTTGGGGGCGCCGGAAGCATCGGAACCTCACCTGAAGACTCGGGGGATGGTCTAACGACGCCAGCCTCCGAGCCCAGAGCCTAATAAGTTCGCTACGGCTCGACAAAAAGGGGCAATTTCCGACAATCTCGCGACATTTTCGGAATAATTTAATGGAGCGCTTAGATTGTGATTAGTTCTGGTCGTCAAGCGTTTATCAAAACAAACCTGTCTATAGGTTCTGACGTCATTGTCTTAGCCCTGTCGTATAAACTTTTAATTACTCCTTTTTTAACACTAACAATATAATGATTAGAATTAAAATGGAGAAATCTTTTAGTATGTGCCGGTTGTCTATATACAGGGTGAGTTTTTTTCGATGACCACTATGGGGATCTCAGAAACTAGCAGATCTAGAACAGAGATTAAATGGGGAAAGAATTGCAGTTTTGAATCCTCAAACTAATGCCCCTTTTGGATTTTTTAAAAAGTTCATATCTCACTGGATATTTTGAAAAGAATGATTTTTTGCTATTTCATCAGATCTCTGTATAGCTCCGTTATTTCTGATTATACAGAAAAACTGGTGAGACAAAAATTGTACATAATTTTGGGCTTAATAAGTTAATATAATCCAATTTTTTATGTTGTTTGTAATTTTTGAGATATGACATAAACTTGTATTTTTTTAAATGTAAATCATAGTTGGCTGTGGCCTTATCAAATAAGCCATTTTTATTATAAAAAATAAAAGAGCTATGGCTAATTTTCTGTTTTTTTTTTAATTGTCACATAGTCAGCCATGGAATATTTTCATAATTTCGTTCTATTTTATAATAAGACATACTTCAGACTTTCAAATATTTTATTTTTAGCTGGTAACAAAATGTAACAAAATAAAACAAAAATTATCACGATGGAACTCCACCACCTAATTATTTGCCCGTAAGAAATTACCTATCAGCTCTATCCAAATAGTTGGATAGGGAGAAATATACCTATTTTCTGGCTGCCCCGATCCCTCGATTTGTCTGTTTTGGATTTCTTTTTGTGGGGAACAGTACAAAATAAAATATGAGACAATTGTTGAATTAAGAGCAGCTGTTTTAGAAGCAATTGCCAGTATTGACAGGCGCTCTCTAAGAAAGGCGACAAATTGAGTTTTAAAAATATAGAATATTTGCATAAATAATAATGGTGGATTGTTTGAACAACTTTTAAAATAATAATAATTTGAATTTGAGTTTTTTAATTTTTGTTTTATTTGGTTACATTTTGTTACCAGCTAAAAACAAAATATTAGAAAGTTTTAAGTATGTCTAATTATAAAATAGAACGTAAAATTTAAAAAAAATCAGAAAATAGCCATAGCTCTTTTATTTTTTTATAATAACTATGCCGAGTATTATATCTTTGGAAAGCTCAAAAAATGGCCGATTTGATAAGGCTACAGCCAACTACGATTTACATTAAAAAAAAAACACAAGTTAATGCCATATCTCAAAAATCACAAACAACAAAAAATTGGATCAGATTATCTTATTAAGCCTAAAATTATCTACAATTTTTGTCTCTACAGTTTTTCTGTAAACATAATCAGAAATAACGGAGCTATAGAGATCTGATGAAATAGCAAAAATCACTCTTTCCAAAATATCTAGTGAGCCATGAACGTTTTTAAAAATCCAAAGGGGGCATTAGATTGAGCATTCAGAACCGCAATTCTTTCCCCATTTAACCTTTGTTCTAGCTCTGCTAGTTTCCGAGATCCCTATAGTGGTCATCGAAAAAAACTCACCCTGTACATATACTCTTTTCTACAGTGCCCGCCAAAAAGTCTGCACCATATGGGAAAAATTTTTAGTAAATAACTTACGGAAAATTTGTTTGCGGCATCAGGTTTTGCTTGCTCTAGAACCAAAATGGACATAATCAAATGTTGTGACGTAGTCTCTTTTATATGTTAAATTTGACATTAATGAAAATAATGTCCGAAAAATGGGCTTATTTAACCGAATTCCGAAAAAAGTTACAAGAAAAATATGTTTCTTTCACAATTTTATACCCCTGTGCAAAATTTCAAGAGCCTACAACGATTTTCATATTTTGCCCTTTGTTGGATATTATTGGACACAATATTTAAAATTTTCTAGATATTTCTGATCAGATCAGCGTGACAAAAATATTTGTATGTTTTTACAACTATTTACTATAGAGAGAAGTTTGTAAATCGAATTTATGTGTTTATCTGTAAAAATGAGATCAGTTTTGCACCAAGCGTGCTTCTTCAACAAGCCCTCATTTTATTTTTTTTGCAAAAAAAGGAAAAGAAGGATATTTAGACCGTAAACTAAGTATTGTGCAGTATGTATTCAGTCAATAAGTGTTTTAAATTACATAGGATCGACTTTTATGGATTAACAAATACGGAAAAGGGCAACAAAGGGCAAAATATGAAAATCGTAGTAGGCTCTTGAAATTTTGCATAGGGTTATAAAATTGCGAAAGAAACATATTTTTCTTATAACTTTATTCGAAATTCCGTTAAATAAGCCCATTTTTCAGACATTTTTTTCATTAATGTCAAATTTGACATATAAAAAAGACTACGTCACAACATTTGATTATGTCAATTTTGGTTCTAGAGCAAGCAAAACCTGATGCCGCAAACAAATTTTCCGTAAGTTATTCACTAAAAATTTTTCCCATATGGTGCAGACTTTTTGGCGGGCACTGTATACTAAGTATTTGAATTTATTATAGAAACATCTAAGAAAGGTATTTTCTAATTATATTTCTAGGGTAAACTATTACCAAAGGTAAGGTAAGAATAATAGTTGTCCTCCTTTTAACTTTTTGCACAAGTGATTTTGAAGTGAAATGAACATGAAGTGATCTGACAGTGACATGATTTTTTATTGGTAAATGGAACAGTTATCTATAATCTAACCCTTGAATGAATTTTTCAATATTTGTCACCACCTTAAGCCCAGAAACACTCAAAACAAACACAAATTACATAAAAATCGATTTGCTGCGTAAACTGATCACTTCATAATCAACTGAACATCTGTAAAAGGAACACTCGATGTCAGCTGATGTGATCTCAAAGTGATTCGGAATCGATTTGAGATCACTTAAAACTGTAAAAGGAGGACGGCTAATGAATGCTGCCAAAGTTCGCCAGAAAATTATCCCACCCTCCATTTCCCGGACTGTCCGAGAAAACCGCGGATCCGGCAGCGCTGTGGCTCCGGTCGCCGGCGCCGCGGTAGCCGTTGCCAAGGTCACCGGCCAGGCTGGCCGACCGCGATCGAAGAAGTGATGAGTCCTCACGAGAGTTGCTTGACTTTGCAGAGAGCTCGACCCATATGGACGAGTTCACGGCGGAGATACGGTAACGAGGGCTGTGGATTTCATTCATTGACAACCACCTTAGACTTAGAATAATGTTTCCCGACTTTTGTAGTCATCATTAGGAACACACAGGGTGTATCAGAATGAGGGTTACATAGCATGGGCGTTCTTACAAATTTTGTAGGTACGCGCAAAAATTTTACGTAAGCCAACTGATGGTGGTATTTTTTTATCAAAATTATTGTTTAATAACAACACTCATTAGCCTTAGCGATGTAGAAGCCAAAATATTAAGTTAGCGCTATAATTTTTTTGAGACACCGTATAAATTATCATGTCCAAAGTTCAAAAATAAAATTGAAAATAAAAAAAACATTTTTAAAAACAAGCTTTTATTTAAGCCATGTAGGTACTAAAACGAATAAAATAAGTTTAGGTTTTCATAATTCAATTCCAAATTGCGACAAGTTTTTGCAAATTGAAAAGCTTGTCGCGCGAAATGTTGATGAAAGTAGGTACCAATTAATTTTATTGGACAGTGATTGGTTGATAAGCAAGTACCTATTTGCCAAAGTGTGCATTTTTTTCTTTACAATTCGCGCGACAAGCTTTTCAATTTGCAAAAACTTGTCGCAATTTGGAACTGAATTATCTTATCTAAAACCTAAACTTATTTTATTCGTTTTAGTACATGGCTTAAATAAAAGCTTGTTTTTAAAAAGGTTTTTTATTTTCAATTTTATTTTGTGCTTTTTAGTAGGTACCTATTTGATTCCCATGTCAGGAGGGTAGTAAAGAAATTTAGTCCGCCATCTTGGGGCGGCCGCCATATTGGATTTCGTATGAAGTCATTCACCTTATTGTTTTCTACCCGTCGAGCCCTTTCATTTGATACCCATGTTGGGTAATAAATAGGCAATCCGCCATCTTGGAGCGGCGGCCATATTAAATTTAGTGTGATGTCACTAACTTCATCGTTTTCTACTCTTCAAGCCCTTTCATTTGATACTAAGGGGGTTGAAAAAAAAATGTAATACGCCATCTTGGAGCGTCGCCCATGTTGAATTTAGTGTGATGTCACTAACTTTTTCATTTTCTACTCTTCAAGCCCTTTCATTTGATACCCATATTAAAGGGGTTGACAAAAAATACATCATCCGCCATCTTGTGGCGACGGCCATTTTGAAAGTATTACAATATTGAGTATTGCATATCGTATTGTCACCGGAACTAAAGGTGTATGCAAAATTTCAGCTCAATCGGATGTCAGGAAGTGGTTCTAATTCAGCTTGCAAGATTCGACACACACATACATACTAACAGGGCAAGTTAAATTAAAAGGTTGTAAAAAATTTAATCTGCAAAAAATATATTACAAAATTGCTGAAGTTTATTGTTGAAAAAAAAAAGTTTTTAATCACAAAAAATATGACAAAATTGACCTTATACTTAGATACTTTTTGATAAAAGTCCAGAGAGTGTTGAAAATGCATATGTTTATATATTGTTATGGCCCAGTTCAAAAACTGTATGAAAATGATAATTATAAAAAGCGGGAATATTACGGTTTAGTGTTGGAGAGGCGAGCGGAAAATGATCAGTTTATAGGTGCGTATTGTTATCACTTGTAAATTATCACTATAAAGATTACACTTTACTACTATTAACTAATTACTACTAATAGGTATTCTATTACTACTCCTATGGTTATTTTAATAAAAGAAACACTCACTATTGGTCGTGAGAAAATACACGACAATTTATTTCAATCCAAATTTTTCGGAATCTATTGAATCAAGTTAATGAGCCAAATATTGTTTGGCAGCACAGCTCCAGCACATAAATCAATTGAGGTCAAGAGGCATTTAGATTACACTTTTGTACAGGGGATTGGTTCAAATGGCCTGCCAGAAGCCCAGACTTGACCCTTGACCCCACTCGACTTTCTGCGGGTCACTTTCAAGGACCGGGTAGAGGTGAAATAACGTCGACCAAGTTAAAGAAAAAATATCTCAGGAGATCAGAGAGATGAACGAGGCAGGTATCGTGGCTAACTACAAGAGAAGTTTATCCTGTGTTTCACAAAATGGGAGCATTATAGAACACCTTCTATAATTTAATTCATAATAAGGTATAACGTTCCATAAATATGCCTTTTATTAAGAATAAAACGACAGAAAAAATAAAATATAACTTATGGAAAATTTCCACAGCAGTGTTGGCTTTGTTGAATTTTCAATAAACAGGGTGATTCACTTTTAAATACCGAACATTTAAGAATCCATAAAAGTTGAAAAAATAATGCGAGTTTCTTATATAAACTTAGTTCGTTTGGGCCTTAAAGATACAGGCTGATCAAGTTTTGAAAAAAAAAAAGGTTTTATTTTTTTCTTCGTAAATATTAGAGATATCAAAACTAAATTTAGTACACAAGATACATGAGTATAGGACTATAAAAGTAAAAAATATCAGGTTTTAAAATATACCGGTGGGGGAGATGTGGGTAATTGGTATCAATAATTCGACAAAAAAATAGTACGGCCCCGCACATAATATAAATTTTTGAATAGACCATTCAATTGTAAGCAAAAAGTATCTCTTGGCAATTTTTCGTAAATTTGGTCGTTTCGGCGTAATTGTAATGTTTGTGATTTATTACACATAGGGGCAAACAGGTAACGGTAATTAATTCAAATAAAACATTTTTAATTAATGCAATACTACAATAATTTAACAATTTTTTAACATTATAATACGTGTTCGAAGTGCTTTCTCCTCATTTTTGAACATGTTTGGCATCGAAATAACAGATTAGCTACCGCAGAACGTATGGTAGCTCGGTTTGTTTTGAGAGTTTCCACATTTTCTTCAATTTTGAGCCTTAGTTCACCCCTGGTGTCGGATACTGTGTTATAAACTTTGTCTTTTAAATATCCCCAAACAGAAATTGGTCCAATTCCATCAGGTTCTGGTTGTCGAGGCGGAAAGCGACCAATCCAGTGGTGCGGAAAATTCTCGTTTAACCAATTCCTCACTTTTCGCCCATAGTGAGGTGGTGCTCCATCTAATTGAAACCATAGCCTCACCCTAATATTTAGCGGCAGATCTTGATGTAGTTTTGCTTTAATTAAACATTAATTAAACATATTTTTATTTTGTGCAAGGCCGTACTATTTTTTGTCGACTTATTAATACCAATTACCCATATCTTCGCAACTGGTAAATTTTAAAACGTAATATTTTGTACTTTTATTTTGCATATTCTGTGCACTAAATTTAGTTTTGATATCTCAAATATTTACGTAGAAACGCCCTGTATTGTAAAAACGGCTGGAGAAATCATATAACATATATATGTCGTTGGAATCGGGACTAAGCGTAGATTCCAAAAATGCAATAATATACAGGTTACGGAACACCCTGTGTCAATTTCAATAAAACCACGGAAAAGCTCACGAAAAACCTTAAAACTTTTATCTCTACAATTTTTTCTTTAACTTGAAAAATAAAGAAGTTAAGGGGGGTGTTCCTCTTGGATGGATCACCCTGTACACTCAATCTAGCCGGGACATCTCGTATATCGTGTGTAGCCTGAATTTCTGCGCTATATACGTTCTAATAATATTTACGATCGGTCAGGTCGCATAATGGAAAAGAAGATTGCACTCGCAGCGCCTAGAAATGTCAGGACATTCACTCGGTTACAGCACTGATGAGCGAAGTTGAATTTAAGAGGGTCAGTGGCGTACACGGCAGATTTCTAACGAGAATCAGGGCGTTCCGTGGTTATGTGCAAATATTTGGAGGAAGCCCAAGCAGCATTAAAGTTGCGGTAACTGAGATGGGAACTTTGAATAAGTAGTTATTACGTAATTGTTACTTAAAAATAGACTTATTAGTTTTTATTACTTGTATTGAGAAAGTATGAGTAATTACGTAGTAATTATTACTACAAGTTGGAACTTTATGGTTTCAGTACTTCTAAGTAGTTTTTGAAGTACCTATCTGGAACGGAATTGTTACTATGCAAAATTACGTTAAAGTCACGTTAACTCTAAAGTTATATTCAATGGTCACAATTACTTTGTTGCGTTACTTGTTTATCACTTTAAAGTTTTCATTACTTTATGGTAACGGTGAAAGTAACTTCTACATCTTAGCGACTTTAGAAATACCTCCAAAGTTACGGAACTATATAGTAATATTTAAAGTGAAATTAACTTTCCCGCTACTCGAGAAAACTACTGTATGGTAAGTTTTACTTCTCACTCCATTTTAAAATTACTAGAAGGTTCCAATTACTACAAAAAATACTTTAAAGTAACTGTCACTTCTATATAGGGACCAAAATGGAAACTACATTTAGTTCCTTACAATCGTTTGAAGGATTGGGTCGTTTTTGCGAAGTGATGAAAATGTCAGCCATTAGAAAGAAGAAAAATTATAGACACACATTTTATAGAAAATTAAAGCAGCAGTTGGATGAAACGAATCGAAACACGAGCATTTGTCTTCAATACAAAATTACAAAACGCTTCTCTTGTGTAGCTACAATTTTAAATATCAACATTTCGAAATATAGCACAAAACATACCGGCTGAAAATAACACTCTCATATAAAAATTATAGGTTAAAGTTCCAAATGAGACCTATAGTAGTAGCATTCGGAACTTAAACGAGGCTTCTGGAACTTTGAAGTTCTCTTGTAGTAATTAGGACTTTAGAGTTTAAAATATCTATAACTAATTTTCGTCATAAAGGTAGGAATTACCTTAAAGTGAAAAAAGTCTTGTTGCCGTTACTACCAGTTAAGTGGCAAAGCCTTCAAACACCCATTTTAAGGTAAATAATACTTAGAAGTAATTACTGAAAATTACGCCATATTTTCTTATAAAATGATAGACGCCATTAATATCAAATGTCAATTTACTTTGGTACTGAAATAGTTATTTCTTCAAAATTGTCCCAAAAAAGAGAAAATTGAGCAAAAATGAACTCGTATAACTTATAGAAACATAAAAAAGCATTTTTCATCATTTTTAGGTAATTTCGCACATTTTCGTAATTTATCCTCCCGACAAAAAAGTGTTAAAACATGCATTTTGAGAGGGCGCGTTGTTACTTTTCAATCTATCATCGTCATATTTGACAGAAAATTTTCAATCGTTTTAGTTTTTTGAATCTAGCAAGGAGAAATAAATCAGCAAATTAATACCTTTCTTATACCTACCATTATTCATAGACATAAGTTAAAAATAAATATTAGGTACTTCTATTTTCCACGGTTATTGAAAAATGACGGAAGATGCTGGGCTAGAATACTTTTTAATTATTTAGACAAAGACAAAGCGAGGACGCGAATGTAAAGAAGCAAACAAATCCAACAAAGTAGCGGTGACCACGCCGCTACGTCTCCACCACGTTGCCGGAACGTAAGCGCGTCGTAGCGGTGTAAGTTGCTAGGTGGTCGCCGTTACGTATCTATCGCCCTCAAAATGTTCCCCATTTTGGTCGCAGGGACGTAATAGGAACGTAGTAATTACGTTCCTATCAGTAGTAATCACAACTTTAAAGTTGCAAACAAAAGTCGCCGGAACGTAACGGCGACTAAAAATGCTGCTTGGGAGTGTTCTACAGATGGTTTTAAGGGGGGTCCTTAAGCCTCCCCTGCAAAGTTATTCAGAAAAATGGTTTTGATTTTTTTTTCTCAAAAGCGGTTGAACTTAGAAACTTGAATAGGACGCACTACCAGCGACTGGGAAAACACTTTGCGGTAGAAATATTTTGATATCTGACACGGTGATAGATGCCAATATGTGGTACTTCAAGTTATTATGCTTAGTTGTGCGGCTTGTGGCACATCCCTGACCGCCAAAACTAAAATGTTTGAGGATAATAATCCATCGGTAAGTAATTTTGTAATTTAAATTAACTTTTGAGGTCATGCGCCAAAGTGACAGAGACGTTTGTGTAAGTCCCCTTCTTCTTCATAATTGGAAATTTAAAATTGGAATTGCTATATTATGATGGATTCCCAAACTTAAGACTCAATGTTCAGCACGTGCGTGGTGATTCAACATTTTGACCCATAAAATGGCTTCGTTCGATCTGTAGCGAGTAACACGCATAATTTTAAACTTTTGGTCAATACAAATTTTAATCTAAGTAATTAATCACATTTTGAGACAAAAATTATTTAAAAATATTTGAATGATGGTCATTGTGATAAATATTTTTAAATAATTTTTGTCTCAAAATATGATTAATTACTTAGATTAAAATTTGTATTGACCAAAAGTTTTAAATTATGCGTGTTACTTGCTACAGATCGAAAAAAGCCATTTTATAAGTCAAAATGTTGAATCACCACATACGTGCTGTACAGGGTGTTCCCGTATATTTTGACCTACCCCTAGAGCCTATATTTTTCGAGTTAGAAAAAAATTACTTAAATGAAAGTTGTAGGGTTTTTTCTGAACCGCTAGGATCTGTTACTAGATAAAACAAATGGGCGTCGCAAATTTATGAAAAAATATTAACTTACTTTTTTTTACGGAACACCCTGTATATTTGTGGATTTTTGAATTGCACGCATTTTTCCGATTCCAACAATATAAATATGTTATATGTTTGCTCTAAACATTCGCATGATATTCCATATTGCAGATAAATACGATCTTTTTATTTAATCAAGGTTGCCATGGAAAAACATTTCAACTTAGGCAAGGGCATTCCTGTAAATCCATTATTTTTGGGACAATACACCTTGGTACCCTACAACTTTCATTTAAGTAATTTTTTTCTAACTCGACAAATAGAGAGTCTAGGGGTGGGTCAAAATATACGGGAACACCCTGTACATTGAGCCTTAAAGACATAAACGTGCGTTATAATTTTTTTGCCTGTATCGAAGATTCACGAAAAATGAGGATTTCTACCTCGATTAGTTTTTAAAAGCTTTTAAAACGAACTAAAAATTATAAAATATGATAAAATCGGACTAAAAAGTATAAAATAATTTCTCCTACACCGATAAAGTTGAGGCGCGTGCAATAGATAATAATAAGGAGTGTAGAAAACTAGCTGCCATTAAAAAACATTATTTGCAGTGCAATAGGTATAATTGTTAGTGATTTAAGTGCGCATGCATCAATAATTACTATTATATATTTCGTGCGCCCCACGTTTTTTAGTCCGTTTTTTTAAACATGTTATATTAAAAAGTATACTTATTTATATTTTTGTTTTTTTTATATGTTACAGGTGTTACTTTTATTTTAAACCAAAGAATAACATGACTTTTTTGTATAGGCATTATTTTATAATAAATAATCTATACAGTACTAAGTATTCATAAAGTTGGGAAAATTGGGTTTGCCTTTGGAAATATCGGGAAAAAATGTGTTACATGCCAATTTCCAAAAAGATATCAGGATATTTGTTTTTTCTTCAGTATATCTCTTCAAGTTGATACACGATATTTTTCCCTCAAAATAATTTAATTTACTGGTTGCTTTCTTACTACACATACCATACAAATAAATTTCAACGCAAAACAGGGGAAAATAAGATTTTTTTTTTAATAGTTGTTATGTAACAACACAATATTGGTGCAGACTCTTTAATGTTAAGCTAAGTTCATGCCCTGGGCCAGTGTTGTAATATTTGTACACAAAACACATCTATATTTTGAAATTGAGTGAAGCAAAACGATAAAGTTCAGTTTTGTATTGAATTTTATGGTTTCAGTTGTAATTCCTGGTACCTATATCAATTAAGAAAAAAAACGAATAACCTTCTAAAATTTGATATAGACGCACAATAATACAATACGAATACATTTTCTTAATAACCATTTCCGATTTCCAAGGTAAAACCCCATTTTTCCTAATTTTTATTTTAAAAAATTTCGAAAAGGGGTTCTTAGATGGGACATACTAAGGTCCAATTATGACCGAAAATTAGCTTTTTGATTTTTGGGAAAATGGCCGCTGTGACGTCATCGATATTATTTTCTTATAAACATACCATTTTTTCCTATATATATTAAAGTCCTTATCATTCTTAACAACTTTTGTAGGAAAAGATTTTGTGTATCTTTGAGGGTGCCTGTGTACCCTTAAATTTATTCAACTAGAATATTTTTAAAATTTTTGAAAATTGTGCTTGTTACTATTGTTTGTTACTATTGTTTGTTACAAAAATTTAACAAAAAAAATTAAAACCGACTTCAAAAATTTGCTCGTATGCACACTCCACCAAAAATAAAAAAAAAACAACAAAAAATAACACCGACTTCACAAATTTGCCCGTATGCACATTTCAATTGAAATTTTCGAAATATTTTTCTGTTTATAAATTGAGTTATCTTTGGATTTGGTGACAGTCAAGGCAATGAATTTAAATCTATTTAGATATGAATACATCATATCCTACATACATCACAACTTACTGTCACCGACTCCAAAGATAACTCGATTTAGAAAGAGAAATATTTCTAAAATTTTAGTTGAAATGTGCATACAGGCAAATTTGTGAAGTCAGTGTTATTTTTTGTTATTTATTTTTTTAATTTTTAGTGGAGTGTGCATACGGGTAAATTTTTGAAGTCGGTTTAAATTTTTTTGTTAAAATTTTTTTATTTCTTATTTTTTAGTGAATTATTAAGAATTATCGAAATCGGTCCAATATCAAATTCCATCCCCTATTTGTCCACCCTTAGGATTGAAATTTTTCTCTTCAAATTTAAATGTGATGTGAATGTGATAAAATAAGAATCATCCAAATCGGTCCAATATGAACTTTCATCCCCTATTTATCTACCCTTAGGGGTGGAATTTTTTCTTTAAATTTAAATGGGACCACACCTAAGGTCCAATAAAGAAAAAAAACATTGAAATCGGTCCAATATGAAATTTCATCCCCTATTTTCCACCCTTACGGGTGGAATTTTTTCTTCAAATTTAAATGGGGGCCACCTCTAAGGTACTCCCTTTCTAATAAAAAAAAAAAGAATCATCGAAATCGGTTCAATATGAAATTTCATCCCCTATTTGTCCACCCATAGGGGTGGCATTTTTTCTTCAAATTTAAATGGGGCCATTTTGTAGGTAGGTATACCCTTTCAAATAAAAAAGAATAATTATTGTCCAGATCGGTTTATAAATGACGGAGTTCTGAGGTAACAAACAAAAAAATATACAACCGAATTGATAACCTCCTCCTTTTTTGAAGTCGGTTAAAAAATTAAAATATTCCAGATGAAAAAATTTAAGGGTGCCCAAGGTACCCTATTACATAGGTACTCTTAAATAATTTCTGACTATCAATTAATTGTTTCCATGGCTAGCTAGATTTCGGAAAATGGTTAGAAAAATTCCCTGTTTTTTACATATTTGACCCTGTAGATTTTGAACAATAAAATATACAGAATAGTATATTTCATTACGAGTCTGGAAGGCTGCGCCTCACAGGGGAATTTGTCACGCACGCACGGAAAAATCTATTTCTGGACGTGTAATGAACGATATTTTTTATTATACTTCTTTGAAATCGGAAACATAAAACATTTTATCGGCATATTATAATAAATTTAATTGACAAAAAATAAACAATGCAGACAATATAGTGTTTGATATGTATGATGCGTTTCCATGGTTACTCTCAAATTATTTCAAAGGTGCTTTGTTGCAAATTAGTTATTGTCAGATAAGGTGAATAAAACGTCAAAAATATTAGAGAAATGTATCTAAATATTGAAACACTTACGAATTAAAATACAAAATAGGTACATGTTAAATATCAGAGAGCATATAGAGTTTCTTAAATTTAGTTTACTTTGCTGTATATTTCTATTTTAAAGCCATATATTCGGCATGTTTATTCAGCGCACGGAAAGTTTTTCCGTGCGCTGTTTCCGTGCGCTAGCCCGAAAAACCCCATCTTTCATTATTGCTAAAACAGATGAAAATAAGGTGTTTTCAAAGAAGTATAATAAAAAATCCTTTCCTACAAAAGTTGTTGAGTTTGATAAGGACTTTCAATATATAGGAAAAAATGGTATGTTTCTGGGAAAAAAATATCGATGACGTCACAGCGGTCATTTTCCCAAACATCAAAGAAGCGATCGTAATTGAACCTTAGTATGTCCCATTTAAGAACCCCTTTTCGAAATTTTATTTTGAGTTTTCGTGTTCCCTCTGTAGGCCTGGGACGTCGAGTTTCGCTCACACTGTACAAAAAAGTATCGAGTTTACAAATTCTGATTTTGTGTTGTTTTGCTTCTCAAATTATCATATTGTATCGTTTTAAAATGAAACTACCTACTTACTGCGCGTAGATTATTCTATATTTTTGTTTCAAAGAACATTATGGATGTATACTAGGTACATGAATTTTTCATAGACCTCCATAGGTATGAACCGGATCTTGTTTACAGTATCAAGCTAATAACAATCGAGGAAATCTCCATTTTAATTTTGAATTTCATTTTTTTAATTGCTCAAATCATTAGAAAAAATAATTGCCGACAAAGGTGTTGTGCAACGTAGACAGATTTAATTATTGTAAGAACAAATACATTTATTATAATCGTGTCTGGCAAGACGCATCACCTTATCATTCATGCATTATTTATGAATTATTTGTGTTGTACAAAAGAATTACTTCCCTTATTTTCGAAGAAAGCCATACTAATTATTGTGAATTCATAATTTGTTGTTAGTAGATAATTGAGGTAATAACTGCAAATAGCAATAATTTCACGAATTACTTATTTCATATAAGAAGTCCGTGAATTGCCTTGGTACATACATAAATAACTATTTCTTGAAATCGACAGTGAAGTGTCTCAAAATCATCATTAAAAGCTCAGAAATCGGCACTGAAGTAGCCCATTATTGTACGATTTTTTCAATAAGTAGGCCTTGGCGAGATGTAAACATAAAACGTCAGACATCGCCCATCAAAATTGACCAAATATTCAAAACCCGCCCAGTAAATCCTTAATTTTTCGTACACATTGCGAAATTGTTATCTATAGCAGCGCAATTTTTTAGTACAAATATTTTAGTAGGTTTGAATATTAATCTATTTTACATGGAGGCTGCACAACAGACAGCAGTTTGGATTTTCTGTCAGAAAGTGCCGTGTCTCGTCATACTTGATCTAGGTAGAGCAATCGTCAAAGTCAAGCAACGCCGCGCCGCGCGTAGTCGGTTCATGGATGGGTGATCCATTATGATAATTTTTTCGCCTAATAAAACATTTTTTTGCGATTTCAAAAAATATATACAGTGTGTCCCACTTAAGGACTGACCACCCCTGTAAAATTTTTATTTATAGCTCGATTTTCATAAACTTTTTGTTGTTGGATAGAGCTTCAAAAATGGCATCAAACACATAAGTCAGGTGCCTCGTGCGTTAAAGTCATGGCCCACTGAGACGGTGTTTTAGTGCTGAAATTTCGAGAAGTACTATTAGGGATTTTTTAGAGGAAAATCAATGCCTGATTCTTATTCAGTGTTGTTCGAAACCCAAACGTACCAATTTGCATTACCATGGCTCTACAGGGTGTTTCAAAATTTTTAGTGTCCCACTTAATTAGTGACCACCCCTGTAAAATTTTTATTTTTAGCACAATTTCATAAAAAAAATTTTTTGTTGGATAGAGCTTCAATAATGGCATTAAATGCATAATTCAGGTGCCTCCTGCGTTAAATTCATGGCCCACTGAGACGTTGTTTTAGTGCTGAAATTTCGAGAAGTACTATTAGGGACTTTTTTAGAGAAAAATTAATGCTAGATTTTTATTCAACATTGTTGGAAACCCAAACGTACCAATTTGCATTAGAAAATGGTGGACTAATTGAAATGACTGAAATTTGAGTTTATGTTATGTTGTGTTGTTCATTCATGTATTTGATGATATTAAATTAAATAAAAAATTGGTTCGCTAATAAATTTTTGAAAGAATATGAGTTCCTCATGAATATTTTAGTGACCAACTTACTAGAAATTAAGAAAATTAATTACAAATTAGTACGTTTTTGTTTGGAACCTCTCACTGCATATAAGAATCCGGCCATACTTTTTCTTTTAATTTTTTTGGAACACCCTGTGGAGCTATGGTAATGCAAATTGGTACGTTTGGGTTTCCAACAAGCTGAATAAGAAACCGGCATTAATTTTCCTCCAAAAAATCCATAATAGTACCTACTTCTCGAAATTTCAGCACTAAAACACCGTCTCAGTGGGCCATGAATTTAACGCACGAGGCACCTGAATTATGCATTTAATGCCATTTTTAAAGCTCTACCCAACAAAAAAAAGTTTACGAAAATCGAGCTATAAATAAAAATTTCACATGTGGCAATAAAAATTTTGAAACTCCCTGTATAGCTACGGCAATGCAAATTGGTACGTTTGGGTTTCGAACAATGCTGAATAAGAATCAGGCATTGATTTTCCTCTAAAAAAAATCCCTAATAGTACTTCTCGAAATTTCAGCACTAAAACACCGTCTCAGTGGGCCATGACTTTAACGCACGAGGCACCTGACTTATGTGTTTGATGCCATTTTTGAAGCTCTATCCAACAACAAAAAGTTTATGAAAATCGAGCTATAAATAAAAATTTTACAGGGGTGGTCAGTCCTTAAGTGGGACACACTGTATAATATTTACCTCGGCACTGATGTTCTTTTTATGACTCATATGGTCATAAAAATGAGTCATAAAAAGTTGAACTTCAGTGCCTTGGTACATAAATAACTATTTCCAGGTCCGTCCCCCGTAAGTTCACTTTACATGCTCGCCAACAGGTCTGAACGCGAAAGTGAAATGTTCGAGGTGCCCTGTTGCTAGGTACAAAAAGTATTGCCTTGTGTAGCAACTTGAAACTGGCGTCAAATTATGTTTTACATCGACTGTTTTATACTGATTTTGATCAAAAAGAATACGAATTATGCCAAAGAAAAATTAAGAACATGGATATATTTTTCAGTGTCAAATAATGTGGCCAATAGCATTGAGTAAATTTATTCCTTTACTCAATGCTAATAGCAAAATCAAGCAGCAGTGAACGTAGTGCTGGGTTAAAAGCGTCCAGATAGTAAACCGTAGGACACGGGTTCGAGTCCCACACAAAAAAGCGTCTAGATAGTAAACCGTAGGACACGGGTTCGAGTCCCACACAAAACCCAAGTTTTTTAATTTATTTTTATTATCGCTGCATTCTACGTCTTATATTTATTACTGATTTTAATTTTTAGTAATTGAGCAATGGTTATTTTCAATCTTATTACTCACAATCTACTCCATAGCGTTTAGTTAAAATTACCTATACCTTTTTTATAATAGGAAATGGTCGGAAACAGCACGATGCGCAAGCTCTTTTTTGGCCTCGGTCCCCGGCCAAAAATATGGACTTACGCATCTTGCAATGTAAATAACTATTTCATATACAGGGTGTTCGAAAAATAGACGGAGATATTTTAGAGGGTGATTCCCTGTTAAGAAATATGAAAAAAAGTTTCTATAAACATGGGTCCGGAAATGCAGAGTTTTCAAGATACAGGATGTTAAATATATTGCATGTCACTGGACAAAATTGGTTTATCAATTTTTGCAAAAAAAATCACAAGTGCCTTGGAAAACAAATAATCAAAAGCATTTCTAGGAAAGAGTGTTATTGCAACTTTTCCAATATCATAACATAAAGTACACTACAACCAATTTTGTCCAGTGACATGCAATAAAACGGTTTTTATTTTTTTTCTCTCGAAAGCGAAGTGAGATAGGAAAACAATACAAGAGGGAAAGAAGTTGTATTTTTAGATGCTTAATCAAACAAAAAATATTAAAGTTACAAAAAAGGTAGTAGCGTACATTTTTTTGATAATAATATTCGCTAAGGTGCCCCCCGGGACGCCACTGGACTTAATAAATTTAATCTAGTTAGGGCGAAATTAGCCTCTTAATACAACAAATAACATTGCCAAATTTCAACAGAATCGAGTAAATAATTTTTAAGACATTAATAATTTCATTTTTTATTTTTTTTTATTTAACATCCTGTATCTTGAAAACTCTGCATTTCCGGACCCATGTTTATAGAAACTTTTTTTCATATTTCTTAACAGGGAATCACCCTCTAAAATATCTCCGTCTATTTTTCGAACACCCTGTATAAGGGTACTATTACATGTCAGTATGTACTTCCTTCCCTAGGAAGAAAAGTATTTTTCTATGACAGCTCATAGTGACCACAATAAGTTACTTTGATATTCGGAAACAATTTGTTGGCATCAACTTCACAACTTGTGATTACATCAGAGCACGACTTGGCTTTGTTTTAGAGTGACAATGGGCTAATACACTAAATAAAAATTCTTGATTTTTCACTTATATGAGCCTCTAGATATATTATAGGAAACGCAGTTTGATTTTTTGGCCATTAATTAAGGGAAAAATGAAAATGGAAATTATTAATAGCCTCTAATAACAATAGAAAAAAAAACTTTATAAAGGAATATTTTAGTGGCATATCAGGTAAAGGTAAAGTATAAAACATCCTTTATATTTATAATTACAGGCAGTAAAAACCTTTCTTGTAATATTCTTGGCTTGAGATTGTAGGTTTGAATTTCCACGTTCGATACTTATATGTCGAATATTGGGGGTAGAAGAACACATAACCAACAGTAATGAATGGTTACCCAACAGCCTCTAACCCCTTCTAGTAGCTGTAGAAGACGCCGAAGTCTCCTACATCTCACCGCTACTAACTACTATCAATTGAAATAAATAACACCTAGCCGATGGAAGGTACCTCTGCGTAGCGTGCCTACGGCAATGCTACGGCCACAGTAGGAGTCTCGGGTTCTAGTCCCGGCTGGAGTGCATTTTTTTTCAATAATCGATATCCTATACCTGATATGCCACCACAAACATCCTCTATATTTATAATTACAGGTACTAAAAATCTTTCTTTGAAAAAAATATTTTAGTCCCTTGGGATTAAATGCATCAAAAGCAATAGAAACTATGACCAACTATGTAGTTTATTCGATAACAATAATTAAATGAACAGTAACGAAACGCAGTAGATAAACAAATTAGGATTCTAGGGAAAATTCTAAACACATCTGAAGAAGGTAATTTTTTAAAAATTAGTATATTTTGCGCTATGAACAGTTGAAAATCGGCATTTTGACTACTTTGCACGATTGTAGTGACAAAACTGGGAGATAGAACAAAATTAATTTCACATTCCTGACTTAACTGTTCAAGATCTATCCGGTGGTGAAACTGATGGTTGGTGCCAAGGTACCAACTTTTGGTGCCAATTTCGACACCATGGTATCAGCACCAATAGGTAGCCCTTGAAAAGTTAAGGTAGAAATGTGAAATTCATTTTGATCTATCTCAAACAGTTTGCTCGCTACAATGATGCAAAGTAGTAAATTGGTAATGTCGAATGTTTCTTTTTACATTAATGCCTTGTGAATTTTTAAATCTTGGTATGTACATAATATACTATTATTTGTTTGGGGGGTTGGTTCCTTTGCAATTATCCGTAAACCATTCAATATTCAAGGCACTGAAGTTGAACATTTTATGACTCATGTGGAATTTAGTTGCCGAGGCCTCTGGCCGAGGCAAATAAACCACATCAGTCATAAAAAGAACTTGAGTGCCGAGGTACATATTACGAGTATATATTTTTTTGAAATCGGAAAAAAATGCTTTATTAGACAAGAAAATAATAATAAGGGATCACCCGTCCATGAACCGAGTACGCGCGGCGTTGCTGACAGAAAAACCAAACTGCTGCTTGTTGTGCAGCCTCCATAACAAATCTATTGATATTCAAATCTACTAAAATATTTATACTGATAGATTGCGCTGCTGTAGGTAACAATTTCGCAATGTGTACGAAAAGTTAAATAGGCCTTTATTGGCCGGGTTTTGAATATTTGGTCACTTTTGACGGGCGATGGCTCCGCGTCTGATGTTTGATGTTTACATCTCGCCCAGGCCTACTTATTGAAAAAATCGTACAATAATGGGCTACTTAAGTGCCGATTTCTGAGCTTTTAATGACGATTTTGGGACACTTCACTGCCGATTTCAAGAGAAAGATATTTCCAAAAAGTCAAAAAACTCACCTAGGTAATAAACCCTAAAAAGAAGTGGGCTTTTTGAAATCTTTCGGCAATGGTCGGTTAGCTTTCTCCTATCCTTCGGATACCTACCTATAGTGTTGTCATGGTGAGGAAACGAAATTAGTTGGTCGGATTAAAAATTATTGGAACCTTTTCAAATGAACACCATATGTTGTATACTTATAGTTGTGCTTTGTGCTGTTTAACTTTCCTTCTGGGTCCACTCCCGCAATTATTTCAGTGACACCGGGCAATTAAACTATAAGTGGCTCCAGACAATAAACCAAATGTCAAGAACGAATCATGTTAATTCGACGGTTGGTTGCTCTAGTTTCTTTATTGTTTTTTATTACCACATACGACAGTGAAGCAAGAAAAAACGCAGATCAAGATTTGCCTTAGTTGAATAATTATTATTTGTTCGTTACTTTTCTAGTTCTGTACCTAGAAGTAACAAACTTTGTATGTACAGGGTGATCCATCCACATCCAAATAGTTTGCTTCCTCTAATCTCTTTATTTTTTGAGTCAGATAAAAATATTAGGTATAGGTAAATACAAAAGCTATATTAATTAATTATGCGTAGCATGAAAAGCGTTCTTAAAAATGTTACAAATGAAAAGATAGTTAATTTTTCCTTACATGTACCTAATTTGAAATATTAGTATTTATTTGCAGATAATTTCACAAATGTAAAGCTAGTGTCAAGTGCTGAGATATATTTATTTTTGGCGATTTCGAATCAATCAAATTAAAATAAATAATGCACGCCCATATTATATTTATATTGGTCCTATTTACAAACAAAACAATGCACTTTAACATACTGAAAGGTAAAAGGAATTCGAAGAAGTTATATTGAGGAAAAAATAAAGTTTTATGGCATCTTTCAAAGGTAGCTTGTTAAATATTTACCTGTGAAACGAAATCCCGGGCTTTTGCTTTTCACTTCTACTTTTGCAACCAAACGCTGAACAATTCACCATCGCTTCGAGTTTTTGGTTTCGATTTGACTTTGCAGGCTGTTTGCGCCAAAACGGTTAGAGCTACAAACTTCTATCCTGCGTAGTCAAAATTTAGTCCAATAAAGATGACAGTTTTGCAAAAAAAATATTCCAAACACTATGATTTTTTCAGGGTTGCTTTGGGGACTGCCTCCCGTGTGTCCAACCAAAAGATCATACTCGAACTCCTGGTACGATTTGCGCTATAGGGTGGTTTCCTAAACAATATGGGTGGTTTCCTAAACATTTTTTTAGAGCAAAATGACCCTCTAAAAAGTTGTAGGGGATCAAAATGTGAACACCTTTGCCTCATAAATTTGTTTGTATCTCTAATACATAACGAGTTACAGCGCATTATTTATATGACAAAAATTCTTGGTTTTGTAAAATTAAAAAAAAAATGACTTTCACAAAAGTTTTTGAGAATGAACTTCTGGTCAACTTTTTCTTATAATTTTTTTTGTCTCTAATACTTAATGATTTACAGGGCATTATATGACAAAAATTAATTAAAAAATATAATGCCCTGTAAGTACCTATCGGAGACACAAAAAATGTTTAGAAGAAAAAGTTGACCAGTTAGGTGACCTTTTAAAATAATAATAATTTGAATTTGAGTTTTTAAATTTTTGTTTTATTTTGTTACATTTTGTTACCAGCTAAAAACAAAATCTTAGAAAGTTTGAAGTATGTCTAATTATAAAATAGAACGTAACTATGATAATATTCCATGGCTGACTATGTGAAAATTTAAATAAAATCAGAAAATTAGCCATAGCTCCTTTATTTCTGATAATAACTATGCCGAGTATCATATCTTTGGAAAGTTCAAAAAATGGCCGATTTTATAAGGCTACAGCCAACTATGATTTACATTTGAAAAGACACAAATTTATGTCAAATTTATGTCATATCCAAAATTGGATCAGATTATCTTATTAAGCCCAAAATTGTCTACAATTTTTGTCTCTAGAGTTTTTCTGTATAATCAGAAATAACGGAGCTACAGAGATCTGATGAAATAGAAAAAAATCACTATTTTCAAAATATCTAGTGAGCCATGAACTTTTTTAAAAATCCAAAAGGGGCATTAGATTGAGCATTCAAAACTGCAATTCTTTCCCCATTTAACATTTGTTCTAGCTCTGCTAGTTTCCGAGATCCCCATAGTGGGCATCGAAAAAAACTCACCCTGTATATTTGCTGGAACACTTTGTACCAACCTTGAGTAATTTAGTCTGCAGATATGAATGAATTAAATGTTTTAATACCTACCAGCACTAATTACATAATTGTCTTCGTATTAATTAAACAGCGACCTTCGTTTATAGTTGGCTGGCAGTTATCTCTTTAATAACATCATTTTATTTAAATGGTTTTTGTTTGATAGTGTAAAAGGAAAACAAATACGAAGCCAACGTGTTCTCCGCTCAAATTTGTTTATATACAGTGTGACCCATTTGTTTTGGGGTCAGTCTGTAAAAAGTGTATCAATCGTGCGATTTGGCTGATTTTTTTTTTAAATTGTAGAGCTCGATGAACTGCACATTTTGAACAAAAATTGCCTGGTTCGCATAAAATCCAAAGCCTACTATGACCGTTTTTATGAGCAAAATTTTAAGAAACCATATTAGCGTTTTTTTTTGAAAAAATCTGTGTGCGCCAATGGATTGAGCACCCCTCGAAATGGGTATGTACAAAATTTCATCAAAATATTTCAAGTAATAACGATTTTGTAGAAAAATTAAAAATGCAGCCAAGGTACGTCTTTATTTTCAAAAATTCAAAGTTGGCCATGGAAAATAATTGAATTGTAATAATACAACCTTATGCTTATAAACACAAAACATAAAAACAATTAAAATTATAAAATTTTTGTAACTTCTACCAAGCCTCCATTTTCTACAATGCATTTGTCGTTCCTCTTGCGTACATTCAAAATTACATTTCGTATTTGCTGTGGAGTAATTTCCTCACAACTACGGTTTATCCTAGCTTGCAGTTCTTGTAAATTATGGGGTCTTGACTTATAAACATTTTGCTTAAGTGTACCCCAAAGAAAAAAATCTAAAGGAGTTAAGTCCGGAGATCTCGGTGGCCACTCACAGAAAGGACTATTTCGCCCTATCCAACAGTTTTCAAAATTATTATCTAGCCAGTTTCTGATTAAACGAGCATTATGAATAGGACTGCCATCTAACTGTAACTTTAAATTTAAACGGTATCTTAATGGTAACTCATCTAAAGCATTTCTAAATTCAATTTCTAGAAAATTCAAGAAGCCAGCCGCATTCAAATTCCCTTCAAAGAAAAATGGGCCAATTATTCTGTCGCGTAGTATTCCACACCAAACGTTAATTTTTTGTGAATATTGTCTCCTTGCATTTATTATAAACTCTGGATTTTCAGCTGACCAGTGACGGCAGTTTTGACTTGATACTACACCATTTGTAGTAAACGTGGCTTCGTCGGTGAATAAAATTTCATTTAAAAAGTTGCCATTATGGAGATATTCACCTTGCAGCCAATAGCAAAATTCTAATCTTCTCTCCTCATCTCCTGGTTCCAGGGTGTGCAAAAATTTTGGCTTAAACGGTTTTATTTTGTTTTGTCTCAAACATCTCCTTATACTCTCTCTGGGTATATGAAGGTCTAAACTAGCCGTTCGAACACTATTTCGAGGATTGTCACTAAAGTATTGCAGAATTTGATTGTTATTTTCAACAAGTCCACGGCGTCCATTTTGCCTAGTTTTTAATAAATTTTTAGAAATCGATCCAGTTTCATCAAAAATATTGTTTATACGTTGTACAGTACTTCGACTCACTGATCTACCTGGGTGTCTATTGTTAAATTCGGCCGCAGCTTCTGCTGCCGAGCGCTCGTTGTCGCCCACGAGTCGAACAATTTCTATTTTGTCTCTTATGCTTAAATATTCCATAATTATGATAATAGGGTACTTGACGAAATTTTACAAACTTGATAAAACAATTCCTGGACACTTGCCTAAGACCCTACGATTATTTAAAAAATATATATTTACGTAATTAGCAAGTTATTAGACATTCTTTGAAATTTGGCGGGAAAGCACTTATGACGTCACAAGTGTTTTATAATGGCAATTTGGCAACATAGCGATACCACTGAAGTGTTCTGAGACATAACCTTTTTCGGCAGTGAAAGTTGCAACGAAAGTTGAAATTTCAAAATTCTAACGTCAAACTCTCAGACTTATGATTCCCCGTGAAACCACTTTTAGCGTTGATTGATTCCTTCTTCCATCGACGATTTTAGTCAAGAAGGTTTTTTTTTCGTAAATACTTATTCAATCGTTTTTCTGTAAATTTTTTTGGCTAGGTTGGGCCTAAAGTACGGAATTCGGGCTCAGTAGGTACTTCTAAGCACTATGGCGTCTTCATAAACGCGCCTTCAAGATGGTCCCTAGGCGGAGGTTCTCTCTTTATTGATAACTCATAATACTGTATTCTTGCTACAACGAGGGTACAAACCTTTGCAGTTTTATCCCATGGATTTCGGCAGACGCTAACAGCATCCAATTTCGGCAAATTACAGATTGTCCTTTCAGGGTCCATGTCCATATGATACCTTACCTTACACATCACAACACGATAACTAGGTCCGCAAACAATATATAATAGTTAATATCAATAACAAACTATAATAAATGGCACAGATATTATCTACTAATATTTTGATTTAGCGAGATACGGAATGCACACGGAATGACAGTTGGCATCACGGGATGTCATTTGCCGATCAGAAAACCATACGTGTTAGATGACATGTGGATATATGAATAGGGTTAGATGCCTAGGTGGGCGGGTAACGTTGCCAAATACGCGAATATATCCCCCATTATTGGTACCTGAATATTTATAGTATGTTCCGTATACAGATATTTTAACTAAAGTGTTACGTGGCAGAGATGAAGGATATAGTTTCCAGCGTATGCAGCATAAACAGACACCATTTTGATATAGAGGAGTCAATATACGGAACATATTCGTAATAAAAAGTCTTTATGTGACAAAATTTGTGTGTGCAATTGCGTTAATTAAAGCTCAAAGGTTTCAATACATTAAGTAACAGATATTTATAGGCAAGCTGGAGATACTTGAATAGAAAACTGCAATTTGCCTTTGTTCCACGAATGATTGCAAACGGGCACCGGCAACGTTACAGTTCCATTTCTCCTGAGAGGCACAGAGTTGCCACGTTTGGCGTTCTGGACAATAGAACGACGAAACTGAAGATTTCAGCCTGAACAAAATTGTGCAACTTTGTCTTTAATTATCATAAAAACTAAGGGTTAAAAGCCGTTGTTTCATTTATTACGTGTTATGTTGGTGCATCTACTGTAAACAGAGTACAATTTTAGAGCAATTAAAAATATTGTCAAGTACCCTATTAATTGTATTGAGCACAAACAATTTCTGAACTCAATTTAGACAGTTTGACACTTAATAAAAGTAAACAATTCAATTATTTTCCATGGCCAACTTTGAATTTTTGAAAATAAAGACGTACCTTGGCTGCATTTTTAATTTTTCTACAAAATTGTTATTACTTGAAATATTTTGATGAAATTTTGTACATACCCATTTCGAGGGGTGCTCAATCCATTGGCGCACACAGATTTTTTCAAAAAAAAACGCTAATATGGTTTCTTAAAATTTTGCTCATAAAAACGGTCATAGTAGGCTTTGGATTTTATGCGAACCAGGCAATTTTTGTTCAAAATGTGCAGTTCATCGAGCTCTACAATTTAAAAAAAAAATCAGCCAAATCGCACGACTGATACACTTTTTACAGACTGACCCCAAAACAAATGGGTCACACTGTATGGCATTAAGTAGCCACTATTTTAGGAAGAATCGCGTCACCATTTACTATTTACATTGATTATAGATTCCTTATTGATTGCTAATAAGCCGGAGGATACAATACTTTTAAATCACTACCGGAGGTCCAAAGAAGAAAAACGCCTACGTGAGTCACCGAACCGTAGTAAAATTTAATTATTGTCCTATCAATTTTTTTATATACCTACGTAGAGGTATTATTAGTTTCTGTTTCCGAACACCCAACTATTTCCAGGAATGATGTATTATAGAGCTGGGTAGTTATTTTTAGACGTGTGTACTCAAATATGCAGACATAGTAGGAAAACGTACGTTTCCTTATTCTGTGAACGGGTGGTCAGTGAATCCTAGAGTAGGCTTCAATGACATAAAAGATGTGGAAAGTGGAATTCTTATTGGAAATTCGACAAAAGTTAATATTATTTCTGTTCAGTTCAGTCAAAGCCTAGGTTGGACACGACGAAAAAAATCAAAAATCGACAGGGTGGTTTAATGTTAGACACCATTGTTGTAGAAAATTTTATAAAATAAAAATATGTAAATGTGTATGTTACGGTTTTCGCTACACTATGGTACTTTTTTATGAAATGAAAGATGCCTCAAACAAAATTTTCATAGCCACCTTCGTTTTTAAGATAGGTACCTCCTGTACCTCAGTCACCTTTTCACATATATAGGAAAAGTAGAAATTCGGTTTTATATAACTTTTCCTTTTCCAGTGGCGTAGTCAGATTTTTGTTAGCTTTATCCATTTCGGAGATATAAAGCAAACTTAGGTAGGTATGTCTTTTTAAATGAAACTCCCTGTATTTGTATAGATATTTGAATTCAGCTTTTTTATTTTCAGCTTTTCAGGAATATACAATAATATATAATTATTTTAAACAATAAACGAATTAATTAAAATTTTCTCAAATATTATGTGTGACTGTAGTAGGTAATAGCATTGTTGACATATAAAAAAATATTATATTTTGATACTGGTGACCTGTCATCTCGCTTGTAAAGGGTCGTTATTAAACTCGCCTACAGATAAGAAAGGTATACTTCAAATAAATTACCTATTCGTAATTGGACTGTTAAACTCGCCTCCAACCTTTCGCCCCTCATAAAATCGCACTATTAAATTCGCCTCAAATTATTAATATGCAAAATACCAAATTTCTTGGAATATTACTTTATGTTTACATTCCATTCCCTCCCTTTCCTTTATAAGGAAATAAATATTCTTGAAATGTCCATTATTATGAAAGAAAAAATAGTCACATACACAAATTCGAAACATTTATTATAATATTATTACCGAGAATATTACATCATTTTAGTATGTACAATATACATATACTACATACATATTATATACAAAACCTATAAAGGGAGTGTAATATGTAAGTATATTATACCTATAAAAAATAAAATATATCGTTTTATACAAAAGTTACTACTTTTACCACATTTATAATTTTCCAACTTGCCGTATTGCTAATGAACACTATTGAGAAAAGACAAGCATTTTATAAAATTTAATCTAGATAAAAGACCATTTTGATATTCTTTTATTTTATTTGAAATCAGTGTTTGCCTTTTTCTTATCGATGGATCTTTTGTACGTACTGGTTCATTTAGACTTTGAAGTTTAATGTAAGTGTCAGTTTGGAATGTTTGTAGTACATCAATGAAAGTAAATATTGAGGGATGAGTATTGTAAAAACTGTTATTAAATTTAGAATGATATGCTTCACAAGCATTAGTAGTTCTTTCAATGCTATTAGTTAACTCGGCCCATAATTCAGGAGGAAACCTGTGGCATCCTCAGAAATGAAATTATCAACTAAATAATCCGAAAAATGTTCAAGTCTTTTGTCTTGTGGCTGAATGGAATTTAAATCGAAGCAATAACAATCTCCAACTTCGTTTGGATTTAAAAAACATAAACCAAAAATATAATGCAACCAACGGCCAATTTCGCTGTCTTTATCTCTATACTCGCTTACTAGTCCACACTTCTGAATATTCCTATACCAGGCCTGAGTTAGGTGAAACTTGCAGCCTATTATTCTTGTTTTATTCCAAACAGAACGGCAAGCATTATGTATAGCTACTTCGAAATCTATTACAATAATTTTTGGACTTAACTTGAAATAAACATTTATAAGTTTCTTGGCGTTTGTCAGGCAGTAAACAAAATACCAAAGGTATTTATTTATTCCTTAGTACATGCAGAGTGAACAACTGATAAAAATATTTAGCGCAGTGAGAAAATGTTCCGTCCAGATATATTTTTTCACTTTGACATAAGGTTTTGATATTACTGTAGCAAGAAAAAACAATGATTTTATTATTTCTATCATTAAAAAATAAAAAATCCTCTTGTTTAATTATCTTCATTGTATGATTTTCTAGAGCGTCGAAAGTTTCTTCCATGTTCTTTGGAAGAGGCGGCAAAAATTTCCTTCGTTGGTTGTATAAATTTGTACGAACGTACGATTGGTCTTTGACGGAAAAAGCCTCCAAACAGCTCTTCTTCTCATTTTGTTGTAAGTGGATAATTTTTGAAGGCTTACCATGAATATCTTCTGTAGCTTTTCTCTTGACACCTGCTGTGATCAATTGTCGGTTTGTTTTCTTAATATCGACTTCGTGCGAGTGATCCAACACTTTGCGGATTATGACGTAGTCCTTTCCCATTGTGTATACTTTGGCTTTGCAGGTTCGATGTGCACATCGCCATGACGTTTCTCCACTCCTTAACTCGCGGTTTAGAACAAAGTTTGCAGAATCCACAACTAGAAGAGGTTTTCCACGCTGAGTGTATGAAACGACTGGTTCCATGGTAGATGCAACAAAAATTATACACCTCGAATTTAAAGGGCCACACGAGTTTCGGGCGGAGTATTCACTTGTCAGCGTTGTGACAGAAAATGAAATTATTCACGGGTTGATTGTCAGGTATCGGACCATCCCCTTAAATATTCCAAGAATAAAAATATATTATTTTATGGTATCTTAGATTTAGGCGAGTTTATGGGTCCAGGTAAAGGTCGCCGTTTTTGGCTGAGGCGAGTTTAGTTCTATAATAAAAGGTCGTTACCTGCTCGGAGGCGACTTTAATGCCGCCCTTGTAAAGACTTCTTGCATTAATTCTAATTACATAGTTTTAAGTTTGTTATATATAATAGGGTACTTGACAATATTTTTAATTGCTCTAAAATTGTACTCTGTTTACAGTAGATGCACCAACATAACACGTAATAAATGAAACAACGGCTTTTAACACTTATTTATTTATGATAATTAAAGACTAAGTTGCACAATTTTGTTCAGGCTGAAATCTACAGTTTCGTCGTTCTATTGTCCAGAACGCCAAAATTGGCAACTCTGTGCCTCTCAGGAGGAACGGAACTGTAACGTTGCCGGTGCCCGTTTGCAATATTTCGTGGAACAAGGACAAATTGCAGTTTTCTATTCAAATATCTCCAGCTTGCCTATGAATATCTGTTACTTAATGTATTGCAACTTTTGAGCTTTAACTAACGCAATTGCACACACAAATTTTGTCACATAAAGGCTTTTTTATTCCGCATATTGACTCCTCTATAGCAAAATGGTGTCTGTTTATGCTGCACACGCTGGAAACTATATCCTTCATCTCTGCCACGTAACAGTTTAGTTAAAATATCTGTATACGGAACGTACTATAAATATTCAGGTATCAATAATGGGGGAAATATTCGCCTATGTGGCAACGTTACCTGCCCACCTAGGCATCTAACTATATGCATATATCCACATGTCATCTAACACGTATGGTTTTTTAATCGGCAGATGACATCCCGTGATGCCAACTGTCATTCCGATTCCGTATATCGCTAAGTCAAAACATTAGTAGATATTAATATCTGTGCGATTTATTATAGTTTGTTATTAATATTTACTATTATATATATTATTTGCGGACCTAGTTATCGTGTTATTAGATGTGTAAGGTAAGATATCATGGACCCTAAAAGGAAAATCCGTAATTTGCCGAAATTGGGATGCTTTTTAAGTAGCACAAATTTTTTCTAATAATCAGATGTTGGCTTCTGCCGAAATTCATGGGATAAAACTGCAAAGGTTTGTACCTACCTACGTTGTAGTAATAGTACAGTTGTATTATGAGTTATTAATAAAGAGAGAACCTCGGCCTAGGGACCATCTTGAAGGCGCGTTTATAAAGGCGCCATAGTGCTTAATACTGAGCCCGAATTCCGGCCCAACCTAGCCAAAAAATTTGCAGAAAAACGATTGAATAGGTATTTACGAAAAAAAAACACTTCTTGACTAAATGTGGTTTCACGGGGCATCATAAGTCTGGGAGTTTGAGGTTAGAATTCTGAAATTTCAACTTTCCTTGCAACATTCACTGCCGAATAAGGTTATGTCTTAGAACACTTTAGTGGTATTGCTATGTTGCCAAATTGTCTTTTTAAAACACTTGTGACGTCATAAGTGCTTTCCCGCCAAATTTCGAAGAAAGTCTAAAAACTTGATAAGTACGTAAATATATATTTTTTAAATAATCGTAGGGTCTTAGGCAAGTGTCCAGGAATTGTTTTATCAAGTTTGTAAAATTTCGTCAAGTACCCTATTGAGCTTTCTTTTGTGAAAAATGGCCTATATGAGAGTATATCAGCATTTTGAAAAGTATGATATCGTTGACTGACGTATTAATAAAGACTGCTCGCGGCTGTCATGTTTGACAGTTCTCTGGCTCACCATGCGCTTCCCGGAGACAAAATACAATGCTAAATACATTGTTGACCATAGGCGCCATCTACTTTTCAGAATATGAAGCTATAGACGTGAGAAGTCCTATTAATACGTCAGTCAACGTTACACCAAAACTTCTTATTACAAGCTTTTATTTAACTTGCCCTGTTAGTATACAGTGTGTCCCAATTTGATACAGGACACCTCAGAACTATATGAAGGACAAGGAAAACAAATGGTCTCTGTTTTTATATTGGTAGTCCCAAGGGAGAGTATCTCATAGGCGGTGGTATTTGGATGGGGTGATTATTTCATGGCCTGCTATATGATTTTTTAAAATAGCTAATTTTCAAGAAATCCTATTAGGGATTTTTTTACGACAAAATGTTATTAAGAAATCTTGTTCAGAAAGAAAAACTGAGTAGATATGCAAAATTTCAAATGTCTAGGTCTACTTTGATTTTTAGCTTTTTTGTCTTTTTCTCCCACTTTTTTTCTTAGAAATGTGTCCTTTCTCGAGCTTTCACGTCAAAATATTATTAAGGAATCTTGATCATCCTGAAAAAATAAAATTTTGATGTGAAAGTTCCAGAAAGAACACTTTTTTAAGAAAAAACTAGGAGATAAATCTAAAAATAAAAGAAGGCCTAGACTTTTGAAATTTTGCGAATCCACTCAGTTTTTCATTCTGAACAAGTTTTCTTAATAACATTTTGTCGTAAAAAAACCCTAATGGGGTTTCTTGGAAATTTGCTATTTTAAAAATCATAGCAGGCCATGAAAAAATTACCCCATCCAAATACCACCGCCTATGAGATACTCTCCCTTGGAATTATCAATAAAAAAAATAGAGACCAATTGTTTTCCTTGCCCTTCATATAGTATTTCTGAGGTGTCCAGTATCAACTTGGGACACACTAGTATATATGTGTGTGTCGAATCTTGCAAGCTGAATTAGAACCACTTCCTGACATCCGATTGAGCTGAAATTTTGCATACACCTTTAGTTCCGGTGATAATCCAATATGCAAGACTCAATATTGTAATCCTTTCAAAATGGCCGCCGCTCCAAGATGGCGGATGATGTATTTTTTGTCAAGCCCCTCAATATGGGTATCAAATGAAAGGGCTTAAAAAGTAGAAAATGATAAAGTTAGTGACATCACACTAAATTCAATAAGGCCGCCGCTCCAAGATGGCGGATTACCTATTTGATACCCAACATGGGTATCAAATGAAAGGGCTCGACGGGTAGAAAACAATAAGATGAATGCCTTCAGACGAAATCCAATATGGCGGCCGTCCCAAGATGGCGGACTAAATTTCTTTACTACCCTCCTGACATGGGAATCAAATGGGTACTAAAAAGCACAAAATAAAATTGAAAATAAAAAAAAATTAAAAACAAGCTTCTATTTAAGCCATGTACTAAAACGAATAAAATAAGTTTAGGTTTTCGTTAAGATAATTCAATTCCAAATTGCGACAAGTTTTTGCAAATTGAAAAGCTTGTCGCGAGAATTCTAAAGAAAAAATGCATACTTTGGCAAATAGGTACTTGCTTATCAACCAATCACTGTCCAATAAAATTAATTTACTTTCATCAACATTTCGCGCGACAAGCTTTTCAATTTGCAAAAACTTGTTGCAATTTGGAATTGAATTATCTTAACGAAAACCTACACTTATTTTATTCGTTTTAGTACATGGCTTAAATGAAAGCTTGTTTTTAAAAAGGTTTTTTTTAATTTTCAATTTTATTTTTATTTTACTTTTACACATTTATACCGAATAGTAAATATGTATATTTTAGTTGCCTATTTAAAACGAATAAAAATTTATTTTATGTTAAGAAGAATAGGTATGTGACAACGCCTAATTTTAATTTGGGGACAGACTGAGCAGATTGTACCTACTTTTTTGATTTTGAAATGTATTCGACCAAAGGTAGTCCCGGAATTGAGCATGCTTGAGTTGGGAACCCTACAGTGAGAACGTGTATTTAGTATTATGGACGCATTGTAGACTAAAGAAAGAACCCGATTTGGGTCAACCTGTACATTCGACAACGAGGAAGCGATCTGACGCAATCTAATAAAGGAATTTTTCAATTTTCATACATAACAACAAAATTGGCGACACGCTTTTTGCCGTCCATAAACACAACACGCCGCCGTTGCGGTAAACATATCAATTTAGTCGCACAAAAAGGGAGAACACAATAACAAAACGTCCACGGCCACGGTTGGCTGGATAAGTTGCAACCGGCACGCTTCACATTATTTTTACCACGGGTAGAAACAATAGCCAGTAAACTAACTCGACGCCATTACCGGTAAAATGTTTTCATCGCGCAAACCAGAATGAAGGACGGAAGGTCTACCCGTTTGCACCATCAGTCAAATTATCCAGTCACTTATAACGATTATTTCCCTCATACTGCTTTGATTGATATTTACAATGATAAGTACAATGGAAGTCGCACAGGTACCACTTTCATTGTTGTTTGGGGCAGCCAACTCTAGAGAGAGATAGGTTTCAAATGGCAATAAGTAAGACAAGGACGCCTAATGAACGTGTCAGCTGATTCAGGCAAAGGAGGTATATAGGGATGTTGCATATTAATGGGCGAATTTAATGGGCATGTTCCGTAATTCTCTTTATTGTATGATCTGTATTCCGAAATTCAGAGCTTGTTTGTAGGAATGAGAATTTTTCTATATAACCACAATTATGTAAATATTGCACAGAAAAAAGTAGTGAATTGATTAAAAAATTACCTACATGGCAATTTTATGTGCCTGGAAGTAAATTGAGACAAATAAAATACAAATTACAAAATAAAAGTTTATTTTAAAATAAAGGCGACAAAATATCTAAGGATAAGGTGTACATTTTCAACTTTAATTACTTATCTTAATTGATTTATTAATTTTAAAATTCAATTTAATAGGAAAAGCATGCAAGACGGGTAGCTTTTACATATTTTTATATAATTTTTAATGTTTAGGCATCTAACAAAAAGAATTACAAATAATTACCTTATTAAAGGGACCAGAACCTCAAGATTAATTCCATCTTTGACTACGAAGAACTAGGTTCATTTGCACAATATTTTGCCAGTTTTTCCCTTGATAGTTTCTATCATGACTTGGAAAATAAGAAACTGTAGTAATTACATACTTTTTAAGTTTGCGCTGCCCAAAATTCTCTATGAAATTGCTCTCAATAAATTGTTGACTACAAATGCAAGTAAATACTTGTAGACAGTACAAAATGTTTCCTTTTTATTGCTGCTATCCACTTGTCTCTAATATCACCTTATCTCTTGGAAAACTGCAAAGTTATTAGCAAAGATTTTTAAGACTTACGAATGAAAAGAAACCCCCACTGTTCTTATTCTTTCCGCCCCATTTGGTACATCCAAATACACAACAGGAGTTGGCCCTCTTTTTTGTAATTTACAACTTATAAACAGAAAGAATATAGCCACATAGCTAAATTAAATTGTCTCTCCGATCTAAAAATATAATATTAAACCAAACACCAACTAAGAAAACTCAATGCCGTTTTATACGAAACTGCCACCACGACACGAACTCAAATCAAATATAAATAATACAATTATTACTCCTATTCGTACTGCTGGGACTTGGGACAGAAGGAAAATTAAAATGACGTTTGACAAGGGAACTCGTTTGAAGCACAGGACAGAAAAATAGAAAGTTAGGACAAACACCTCTTTTGTGTTATGTGATTTTTGCCGGAATCAGCTGATTTATTTACTATTTCACTTACTCAAGTTTGGCTGCCAGTTTCTCTCTCTACACTCCTTCCATCTACTTGCCATTTCAATGGCAAACCAAAATGAAGGACGGAAGGTCTACCCGTTTGCACCATCAATCAAATTACCCAGTCACTTATAACGATTATTTCCCTCATACTGCTTGCATCCCATAAGGTAGCTCCTTCCATAAAAATCTAACCATCATATGACTCTGCTAGCGATAATTGCACTCGTGCAAAAGCAAAGCGGTAATACCACTTGTGCAATTATCACTTCGTTGCTTAGAAACCGCGAAGTTGTTCGATACAAACACGTACTTCTTAAAATTTGTGTGTTTTACACTGTTCTAAATTATGCAGATTATAAATTATGTTGCGGTATTATTAAGGATTGTATCAATGAATTTATATAACTTTTACATTGCTATATTGTTGTTATTAGACCTCCGTCTCCGTTTAAATTTATGACACATTCAGAAAATAAACCAACGCTGACAGGATGTAGTAGGTATAATTTCATTTGCCTTGGATATACAGGATGATTTTTTTAGGTCTACCACCGCGATTTTCTCGCTCATTTTGCGGCCTACAAAAAAAACGTAAGAGACAAAAATGTGACAATTTTTGACGCTCGCGTTGCCTCGGTCTTTAAACAACGTCCTCGGCCAAAAAAGTGCACGCATCTGGCAATGTAAATAACTAATAATATGCCGATAAAATGTTTTAAGTTTCCGTTTTCAAAGAAGTATAATAAAAAATATCGTTTATTACACGTCCAGAAATAGATTTTTCCGTGCGTGCATGTCACGCAATCCTTATTTCCAGACTCGTAATGAAATATACTATACTATAGTTTACAAGTTTTTCAAAATTATAAGTTTTGAATTTGATTTATTTTGGCTTTGGGTTGTTAATTCCCTATTCGCAAATTTAAGTGTGTAGTAAATACGAACTCGCGTATATAATGGAACCAAATAGTCGTGGGGGAAATTTGCACACGGATATATGTATTTTACTGATCGGAATTCCTTAGGGTACAACCTAAGCCATCCTGATGCGATAAGTCGTTAAATTTTGATAAGAAAATATTTTCTGAATTGATTATAATATTCACTAAATTCTAGTGAAGGTACTGTCAAACTGCCAAATGGTCCTGAACTGCCTTCATAGGCTTTTAGTTCACAAAATAATGTTGAATTGCCTCTGCCTGCCAGATTACGCATACGAATATGCCTTTAACCATAAGCTTCTGGTAATACTTAATCTTAATGGAACAACATAGGTATTGGATTGGTCATGAAAATGTGCCTTACAAATTTATATACGTTTATGTGCCTCTTCAGGTGCAATATTTACAAATTTATGGTCTTTGATGAACCCTAAGGCCTTCTTCCATTGCTGACATCTGCAATTATCAATATTTTTATTTACAACAAAGAAAGAAACACACCTGTGACATGTTGGCTTTATATTATTCAACATATACGATGTATAATATGTCATATAATATTCTGCATATTACGAGTATTATGTAATAATATAATAATATTTCGATGACTATAGAAATAACTGATTAAGACATTTTTCTTAATTATACGTCAAACTAAATCTTACCTTTTAGGGTCTTTAGGAATTCGAAAAAAGGACACACAGATTTTGAATTCCTTTTACAGCCATCCGCACTGCAATAAGAACCATGATAAACCATCACTACTCAGAATTGGCAACGGTATTGGATATAATTTACGCGCACCCGGTACAATTCAAAGCACACCATTCCGAGAGACACTGTGTAACAGAGTGACGCTCGGAATCGCCCGCTCAGCGGGATATCGATCGAGGGCTAAGGCGAAGGGAGCGGGATCGGGCAGGAGGGAAATATTTGTTTACACAGGCAAAGTGAGCGGACTTATAGTATTATCTAGACTTTGCTAATACCACCGCCGACAGCAAAACAATCAACTGGGTAGACCTAAACTGCGTTTTTACCTCGAAATTTTTGCATCCGAAGTCGAGTTGCCGTTTTTCCATTTGGAACCTTCGGCTTTCGCGGGGTCATCAGTCCGGGTGACGGGTCACGGGCGTAGCCAAGGGGGGGGTTTCGGGGGTTCAACCCCCCCCCCCCCCGAAATAAGCAAAATATTACCTAATATTATACCGAAAAAATACGAGGAGTGAAGAGTTAAATTATTATTACGTTTGAATATATGTAGTAATAGTAGCGCCTAGCGCCATCTTTTGACGAGAGGCAGACGCAGTTGCAGCCGAACTATTTTGTATTGTAGGGACACTTTGCGTTGTTTCTCGATTATTCGCCACGCCCCTCGGTCGAAATGAGCGGAACTTTGTGGAAGTTCGTGGAAGTTTCTGGACGGCTACTGGGCTGCTATATAAGCGGCGCCGCGGCGCGTGACCGCGCTTACGGCAGTATTGTTCCATGCGAACTCGAAGCGAATAAAAGTGAAAAGTGGTGAACGAATAGTGAAGAGAATTAAATGTACCGTGTAAGTGAGTAATTTTAGTGCGCTGTTATTCGATGACCTTGTTAAGGATAGATACGTGAATCATTATTACTGTCGAAAAATGGAGGGGAAAAAAAGGAAGGGTGATAAACCTAAAGGTATGGACTACTGGAAAAAGTGGTGTAGTCAAGGTCAAGGGGTTTCTAATAAAGAAACAAATTTGGATTTAGCTATCAAAGCTTCAGCTAACTTGCATGCTGATAAGAAGACCGAAATCTAGTTTGGAATGCCTAGATATGTGCGATAAAAACCTTTATCCTAATATTTACACATTACTACAAATCTTGGCTACCATTCCTGTATCCACTGCTACCCCAGAAAGGTCTTTCTCGAGCCTAAGGAGACTGAAAAACTATTTACGAAACACTACAAGTGAAAACAGACTTAATGGTTAATGAACATTCACTATGGAACAGAAATTCATGCAGATGAAGTAGTGGATATATTTAAAAGAAAAAGCCGAAGATTTCTTCTTTAATGGTTTTAGATTTAGCGCAGAGGAACGAAATTAATTTATCCATTTCATTTAAAGTTAAGAACTTTATAAATATGTCGTAGTTTTTCGGATGAATATATAGATATTAAATTTCATGTAAGTATATTTTTGTTGTTTTATTTACTTCCCAAACTAAACCCCCCCCCCCCAAAACTAAATCCTGGCTACGCCCGTGGTGACGGTGCATTTTTTTCTATGTCGGCGGATAGAATGAACAGCACGTTTGTTTTTTAAAGAACAGTAGTTATTTACTCGGACAAAATATAACTAGACCAATGATAACAAGTGGCACTGCAATCGTGCAACATACACTATGCAACATTAATGTATAGCTTTTCATAGTTATTTTTTGATTAAAATCGTTTTTTACTTTGGTACACCTTGTATTTTTTGCAACACAAAAATTTTCTATGAACAACACCAAAAACTAACCTAAATTTTTCAGAGGCAAACTTATTAGACAAAATTTCACTACATTATGGGCCACCCTTTATAACAGTTGTGGCCGTGCCGAAACCACGGCAGGCTTACAAACGCCTTCGCATAATACTTCATTTATTGAAGCCTGTTTGACAATTATTTTCGCCCAACAAATCCCCCCATATATATTACAATTTATTTTTCCGAGGACTTCATTTGAAATAAATGATTGCTTTTTTGTAGGGTAACTTTGTGTAGCATTTGAGATCCATGGCCAGAAAACTGCCAGAATTTCTTCGGTTTGTAACTTTTTTGTTTCAAGAGTTACCGAAAATTTTTCCCCAATGATATTTGCCGGCAAAACTAATTGCTTTAAGCCTACTTTATCAGAATTTAAAACACGGTTTAATGGGTGCTATCTTAGTATACCCTGTACCTTCATGTTTTATGTATTTTTTCCCAACATACTACATTGGAAATCTTGAAAATTTCTTGCGAGGTACCGGCATCTTGCCCATTTTTCAATTTTTTTTAATTTTCTAGTAGGTATGCATGACAGCTATAAATAAAAAAAATTAAGTGTTAAAAGAGCACATATCAAACCATAGTTTTTTTCAAATTGTGATGAACTAGGTTTAAAGCAATCAGTTTTGCCCACAAATTTCATTAAGAAATTTCTTCGGTAACCCTTGAAACAAAAAAGTTACATGCCGAAGAAATTTCGACGATTTTCGGGATTTTGAAAAATATCTCGGAAAGTAGGCCATGGATCTCAAGTGTGCTTTTACGCAAAGTTAGCTCATAAAAAGCATTTTTTTTTAAATTAAGTTCTCAGAAAATTGAATATTTGTCAAGATTTCCTCGAGTGGCCCTTCTTAAATAGACACCCTGTATTTTTGTTCTTAACTTTTCGAGACACCCTGTATATCAATTCTAAAGCTATATTCGGATTCTCCAGACAAAACTGCATCATCCTGGTTTTAAGCTAGTCTTTTTATTTAAAAAAACTAACGATAAATAACTAACCATATGGTTAATATTATTTAATGGTAATTTATGTAACTCGTCTCTGCGGCATGCTCCTGCAATGCCAAATACCTACTGCAACTATCTATAACAATACACAAGTGAGTAGATATAAAGTTAAAAATCGGCCAAGTGCGAGTCGAACTCGCACACGAAGGGTTCTGTACACCGTACAATATTTAACACTACATATTTTTTTTAAATAGTTTAGTAAAAAATAAAAATATATATATAAAAAACTCGTTCCAGAGCGTGGTTTCGAAACCCGGATCTTCGTGCTATGAGCCCAGCACGCTGCCACTGCGCCACAAATGCTTGATATGAACCATACAGCTCTATAAGGATATATGGTCTCGCGTAGCGTTTCCTAAAATATTCGAGATTTTCATCAGGAGCCATAACAAGGCCTATGGTCCGGCAGGGCCGGTAGGGTGCCAAAGTCATCGGATTCCGATAACTTTGTGGTGTGCCTATTATCGATGATAAATTTTACTATGGTGTAGTGTATAGGGATTGAATTTCGAAACCAGTGTTTCATAAAATTGAAAGGTAAACTGAAGAATTCAACTGAAATTTAATTGCATTCTGAAACCAGAATATATGCAGAATATTTGGACCATATACAGTGCTATTCATAAAGTTTGCACCAAATGGGAAAAATTTGTTATTCTATTTTTTGAAAATCTGATTATGGTAGGTATATGTTTTGCATGTTTTGTTTATACTATTGCGCCTAAAGAGGGTTGTGACGTCACAGCCCATGCCTGTCAAATTTGACATTTAAAATAAAAAAATTGGGAAAAATCAGACTTGCCTTGAAAATATCGGAAAAAGTTATTAAGAAAATGTGTTTGTATTGCATTATTGTGCCCTTATGCAAATTTTAAGAAGGATATCAGAATAATGGTCTTTCTTACTTGATATTCCTGGAATTGAAACTGAATCCATAAAATTCAATACCAAACTGTACCTTATAATTTTGTTTCACTGAATTTCAAAATATGGATCTACTTTATGTAAAAATATTACAACACTGGCCCAGGGAATAAACTTATCTTAAAATGAAAGATACTCTGCACCAAGATTGCGTTCTTACACAAGAGCTATTTTAAAAAATCTCATGTTTCTCCTTAACTTAAATGTCAAATTTGACAGGCACGAGCTGTGACGTCACCACCCTCTTTAGACGCAAAAGTGTAAACAAAACATGCACCAACACATCCCAAAATCAGATTTTCAAAAAATGGAATAATACAAATTTTTCCCATTTGGTGCAAACTTTATGTATGTTGTACCTGTACCTACCTATACTATACCATTGAGTAAAGGAATTTACTCAATGACTATACCTGATTTTCATTTCTAACAAAAATAAGTGTGTTTTATGGAAAGTAAATCCATTCTTGAGAAGAAATTAGGAAACCAAAACTAACTACATATTGGTTTTAAAATGTTTTTTATATTTTAAATTTGTAATTTTGTAGAAGTTATTTCTGGCTGGCAGATACACAGATTAAATTAGATAATTTAATTCAAATCGCTACTTTCACATCGTACGGTATGTTGTTATGTTATGTATGTATTATAACAGCTATAGTCTAAAAAGCAAGCAAGAGTATTTTGGTACTCTAATAAAGGAAATTGTAAGCCCATAGGCGGAGGGTCGGATAGTTAATTAGTTGCAAGTTATTTATTATTATACAGGGTGTCCGGAAATTATGCGTCAGGATTTCGGAGGGCAATTCTACACAAAAAATTAATGCCACAAACTCCTATACCATTTTTTCGAAAGCTCAAAATTGACGGAAATACAGGGCGCGAAAAAAAAATCATTTTTTGTTAATTTTTTAACATTTTGACATCTCAAAATTTATAACGTAACGTCATGTTCTTGTTGTCATGTTGTTTCAAAAAATCATTTTTTGTTAATTTTTTAACATTTTGATATCTCAACATTTATAACGTAACGTCATGTTCTTGTTGTCATGTTGTTTCCAAGGAAACTAAAGCGTTTGTTTTCAAAGCTTGCTTTGCTAAATAAAATAAAAATTTCTAATTATTTATGTTTAAAGTGGTCTTTCTCGGAAACGGTTCATTTTAACGTAATGTAATAAGAGGACCTTTTTTAAAGAGATTTTGACGATTTTTTAAGAATCTGCTATCCAAATTTATAAACATATTCAAACAAAGAAGTTATAAGGCATTTTATTAAGGTGAAGGACAGTTTGGGCCCTTAGGCATTGACGATTTGCGTCAAATTATTATGGTAAATACAAAGGAACACTAGTGATATGTATGCAAAATTTGACAAAAATCGGCCCATTTGATAAAACATTATTTAAAAAAATAGAAGGCGTACGATGGTACGATGGGGTAAAATTGTTGTTATGTAAACAACAATAATAAGATAAATACAATTTCTAACCCAATTTTATTTGTTTAACTTTAAAAAAATTCAGTAATGGGATATCATATAAAAGCTAAGCTTAAGTACTTACGTGGTTTTTGCAAAATGCAATAAGTTCACTCACAGAATATGAAGAATAGGTAAGCAGGTAGTAGGTACCTACCTGCCTATAAAGAAAATATAAGCGCTGGGACTTTCTGCTTATCTCTTATTACAATTTATAATATCCTGCAAATTCCTGAAATGTGTTTCTAGGAAACTTCTCTGCAGCGTTGCGTGATAAGAAGGAATAGACGCTGCATACGGCATTCGATGTTGCCTTACCTAGTATGGGACTACGAGTAATCTGTGACTACGAGTCGAACAGTAAAACCTGGGACGGGATAGAAAATATGGAAATAATTTATGCGTGAGACGGGATATGCAACGCAAGAAGCCGAGAGGAAGAAAATGACAAAAAAAGATGTACCTATCACTTATGTACTTAGCTATATAATTTATGCCTATTGGCGTTTCTGATAACTACGATACTGTCCAACGACCTCAGCTGGAAGACTGACAGAAGGTACCTCTTATTGTTCCATTTAAGTAAATATTGATGTTGCCAGTTGACTTTGCTTAAAAAATGATGCCAAATTACGTCAACAAAAGCAGTCATGTTATTTTTTATCTGTCAAAGTTGGCATTTCTCAAAATTTGGAAAGTTGTTCGGCCGCTATACCACACCCTTCTCAAGATTACGAGCCCTGTGCAAACATGTGGCAACGCCGCAGCGGGACGGTTCAACGGGTCTAAGAGCAATCTGTACGTTGGCTTGTTTATCTTTTCTAATAAATGTTCAACCCTCTTTTTAATTATAATTACATACATTTGTGAACTCTATTTCAATAATTGGGTACCTAAGTAAGTAGGTACGTTTGTTTAACAAACAGTAAAAGCAGTAACAAGTAACAAAATATTTACAGAAGGCTAAGTATTTACAATAAGTACAATTCCTGGTATGGATTGGTTTTTGTGAGAATTTTTCGCAAAGTGCGCCATCACTCAAATGATGATTTAGGGTTAAATTTGCATAAAAATATAAACAACAAGCGAACAGAGAACAGCATGTTGTGAAGGAGAGTAATCTCTTCTGATTGAAATGGCAGTTTAGGGTCAATTTCATAATACATCCAACTAAATTATCTTTTGACTTTAACATTATGTAAAGAAACTTTTGCAATAACACTAAACAATAGTTCGATTGTTAGAAAACTCCTTTAATTTTAAAGGGTACTTTAGTTTGTCTATGCAATTGGTCCTTAATCATTTTATTATTAAATTTTCGTCTTTTGGAAAGCCCAAAACGAATACAAGTTGACCGCTTGCCGTCAAGCAAAGAAAACCTAGCTATTTTAGTTCGAGTTATTATTACGATTTGACTTACAGCCAGGTATATAACTAAGTTCTAGCTTCCCTCGATGGTTCTAGGCATGATGCCTAAGGCATCTTGAAGCTTGAAATTGTAAAGGAACGATTCTTCACTTCGAACTTTTATAGAAATGTTTCATTTTTTCACAAACAAAACAAATTTTTTAAGCTGTCGCCAGCACTTCGGGCTGTCTGTTTCCACCCAGAGACACACTGCCTCGTCCTAGCAATCTGGCGACGATAGCACTACCCGCACTACGCAAATTAATTCTGGTAAATTTCTTGTAAAGAAGCACAAAAAAACTGACAGGGAATGACAGGCCACGCCGCGCAGACCCGCAAGCTGATTTCTGCTGATAATTCTGGTATTTTTACCAGTAGCAGAGCGTGGTAAATGCTATGAAATAAATCGCACCCCGTATATCACTGTGTTCCAATTGAGTTCATTTATATTTTACCAGGGTAGCTCGAGAACTGGCGCCTCGGCAACAAAATACGAGACAAAACACTTTTTTACCATATTAAACCAAACTTGGTATTAGTAGTAAAAATAGATGAAGGAGAGAGAGAAGATAGATATTGTAGTAATAGTTATTTATGTACCAAGGCACTGAAGTTCAACTTTTTATGACTCATTGGAATTTAGTTGCCGAGGCCTCTGGCCGAGGCAAATAAACCACGTGAGTCATAAAAAGAACTTCAGTGCCGAGGTACATATTATATTTTTTTTTAAATCGGAAAAAAATGTTTTATTAGGCAAGAAAATAATAATAAGGGATCACCCATCCATGAACCGACTACGCGCGGCGTTGCTTGACTTTGACGATCGCTTTACCTGGGTCATGTAAGACAAGACACGGCATCTTCCTACAGAAAAACCAAACTGCTGCTTCTTGTGCAGCCTACACACCAAATCTATTGATATTCAAATTTACTAAAATATGTATACTGAAGGATTGCGCTTCTATAGGAAACAATTTCGCAATGTGTACGAAAAGTTAAATGGGCCTTTATCGGCCGGGTTTTGAATATTTGGTCACTTTTGACGGGCGATTTCTCCGCGTCTGACGTTTGATGTTTACATCTCGCCAAGGCCTACTTATTGAAAAAATCGTACAATAATGGGCTACATTATTGTACGATTTCTGTGCTTTTAATGACGATTTTGGGACATTTTAATGCCGATTTCAAGAAAAAACAATTAAGTGACTGCATGCTCGCCTAATATAATATCACTAATACTTGCTGTTCGACGGATGGCCACTTGTGCAACGAAATGCGGAGGATAGCCGTGCCATAATTTCACAGATTGCGTTGTTATAGGTAAATTAATTCCGCAATGAGGCTGAAACGTTAAATGATACTTTATCGGCCGTGTTTTGAATATCTCTACGGGCGATGAACGCGTCTGACGTTTAGGTTGTTTACATCCCGCCAAGGCCCAACTTATATATTCGTCATTTTGGCCATAGTAGGTAATAGTATATTATATTACACACCGAGGTGGGAAGTGTTTCATTACTGTCGAGAGATTAAATAGTTAACCGAGGTGCAAAGCGCCGAGGTTAACTTTATCTCGAGACCCGGGCGGGAAGTAAAAGTCAAAAAATTGACACTTTCAAACTTCTAAAAAGTCAGAAATGTCAACATTACCTACATGGTTGTAAATAAATACTTTTGGACCATGCCAAATTTTTACGCCAATGTGCAACATATCGGTACATTAATGACGCACTGCTTATGCTGCATTTAAAACTTAATTTCAACAGTGCTTTCTCTGCATATTGAGCCTCGCATTGGCGGAATATCAAATATCGGACAGGCTCTTGTTCCTTGAGAAACAAAAGGAGATGCGCCAGCCGTTTGCGACATTGTTTTGTCCGATTTCTTAGATACTCCGACGATCTAGCAGGCGTCGCTTTCGTTTTATTGTAATAGCGATTATCATAACGGATTGGGAACAAAATTGGTAGGCACTTGTCAGTAGCGTGCAAGATGATTTTCGTCATGGGCTAGTATACAGGGTGAGTCATAATGGCACATAATGCAACCGCATATATTTTGGGCCAAAATATTACTATTGAGGCTAATGTGCCTTATAACATAACATGTCCTTGACATATATGGAAATAGAAATGTTGTTTGTTTTAAGTTTGTTAAAGTTCATTCATTTTTTGAAATTGCGAATTATGGCTACATCTCCCGAAATAATCAAGCTGCTGAACTGAAATTTGGCACTGCTATGTTTTTGGGGACGGAGAATAGGTAAGCTGAAAATGGCAATTTCTACGTATCTTACAGAGGGCGCCACTTGGTTTGTTTTTGGATGGTGCTTTTACTCGTAACTTTTTTGAAGTTATCTTTTTGGTCCTGCAGGCCCATCATTTTAGTGCATGTTTTCATTCTGCAACAAAAGGTCAAATCAACCGTTTGCCTTGAAATTGCCAAAACGTGCCCCAAAACACCTGTTGACTTCAATATTCGAAAAATAAAATATTCAACTACTGCTTTCAAATATTGCACAACGACTGTATACCATTTAAAGCGAGAAAAAAACCCATGTCCCAAAAAAATGTTCACTTTCAAAATGGAACGGATTGAAACTCGGCAAAATTTGGACACCCTATTTCAAGAAAACAAATGTGTTTCGACCACTGTTCATTTGTCATTTTTTACTTCATTTTCAATGTACAGTTGATCTGTAACATTTGAAAGTAGTAGGTGAAAATTTTATTTTTCGAATATTGAAGTCAATGGGTGTTTTGAGGCACGTTTTGGCAATTTAACGCAAACGGTTGATTTGCTCGTTATGAAACAAGAGTACTTACCTACCTGCAGGGCCAAAAAGATAACCTCAAAACCGTTAGGAGTAAAAACACGATCCGAAAACAGCGCAAGTGGCACCCTCTGTGAGATACGTAGAAATTGACACTTTCAGCTTATTCTCAAACACAACAGTGCCAAATTTCAGTTCAGCAGCTTGATTATTTTGGGAGATGTTGCCATAATTATTCAATTTCAAAAACACACAACATTTCTATAAGGCACAATAGTAATATTTTGGCCCAAAATATATGCAGTTGCACTATGTATGACTAATGACTCACCCAACATGCAAATATGTCTGTTACAACGAATTTAATATTCAAAATAAAATAATATATTTGTTTGTTATACTGTTATGTCCCTCCAATTTGACAAGTTCACATGGCATATTTCCATACATTTTCTTAAGAAAAGCGAGTCTAAAAAGCAAGCAAGAGTATTTGGTACCTTTTAGTTTGAAATGAAGTCCATGGCTAGTTGTAGTGTAAGTAAGCATAAAACGCATTAGATTTTTCAGTTTCTTCTTTATATGGAGGACTACTGGTTCGCTTTGGAGCTATAAACAAAATTTTCTATTTTCATTGTTGCATACGATACAAAATACTCTTCCAAAATAATATCCAGAATTTTCGCTTCTTCAGCTGGTTGATCAGATCATCCCAGAATTCCAAAATAGTGTTTATTCTTCTGCAAATCATCTAATAATGGTCTATGCAGTGTGCATACCATTTTCTTCATGTGCATGGAAATTTCATGTTATCACAAACAAACATTCCTATAAAAGCTGTGTTAATAGGATAAAACTGCTAAATACTGGTCACAAAGACAATTAGTTACCGTAAAAAGAAGGCAAATCGTAATAAAGCTGGATATTTAAAATTTGGGACATTTTAAACGTCAGAAACTGACATACCAATAACTACAGAATACCCCCCTATAACCTATAAGTCGCCATTTTTTTCGTCGAGTGGCGCCACCTCAGTCCGTAAACAATAATGAAATATGACGTCATGCTCGGGTCTTTAATATAGTGTCGGTCCAGTGTAGGACTAAAACGAATTGTGACTACTTTTTTAAGGATACCTTGAAACAATTTTACTGATATGAATTAGCTGCGGTTGAATAACTATTCATAAAAACAATCCTCCTACGTTCCGGGATGAGTGGAGCCATCGCCATCTATCGGGCGGTGCCTGAACTTGCCGTCCCGCATTATAAGTAATCTGTAATAATTGAATAACTAATAACTGACCTCCCCCACTGTGTGACTAAAATTTTTTACATCATGACTGAATAACCCTGTAGATCTATTGCGAGTTCCGGTCATCGTCCCCAGCTCGCTGGCTGTGGCGTTCGAACCAGCAGCACTAAAAAAGTTTGAGCGCAATTCGGGGTCGAAACCTACCGCCAGTTAAAATGCATCGTTGTCACCAGACTACACTCTATTCAATCTAAATGCGAGTGGCGCGTAAACATTTACACGAGGGAAGCACGTGAACAATTCTGAGGGCTAATACGAGGCAGGGCCGCATTAAGGACGATCTCTTATGAATTTTATAATATAAAATATTAAAATAATATGCCCCAGTGTTAAGAACTTTAAAAACAAACTTTTATGGCACACCTAGTCATTCACTTACCTGCAAATTTCTACTATTAACACAAATCGTAGCTCCAACAATTAATAAACGGCGAAAGAATTATATCGGAAAAATTAAAAGTCCACTTGCAACTCGATACACCTCTGTAAGAAACACCGACTCGCTGCACTCGCCCGCCGGGTCAGAGTTTATTGCCGACTAGCCAATAGCAAGCCAATCACGTGCGTATCACGCTCTAGCCATGCAACAACTTTTTGTTTATGTTTCATTTGCGTTTAGTCTAATTGATCCGTGTTTCTGTGCCTACGCCACTGCAATTTATTCTTTTACAATAGGCACCGTCTTCTCCATTATATGATCATCCGTATTATGTAACGGTTCTCTCGTGTGTGAGATGGCGGCGATGTGCTTTCTAAGAAATTGTTTGGAATTTGGAATCAATTAATGCAAATCCCAACACTTTTGTTCATTGTAGTATGACCCGCCGGTTTCCGGCACCCATCCTATTTCTTCTAAATTATAGTTTGGACAACTGTATTAAAAAATCGAAAGTTGTTGTAAAATTCGTAAGCGATTTCAGTCGTACATAAAAATATAGTAGAATGCTGACCTCGCCTGAATACAAAAATGTCCTCAAAATCCGTTTTTCATTGTTAGGTAGGTACTTAATTTTTTTAATGGCAATTTAGTTTTTCAATGGAAGTAAAAAAGTGTTTTGTGCCATTATGTGCCGAAAATCATATTAGGCTTTTTTTTTCAAAACAATTTAAGAACTTTAAGAAGTTGTTCAGGTGCCTAAAATTTTTGAAATTGAATTGTAGCTGAACTGAAATTTAACATTGTTATGGTCTTCCAGGTCCATCATTTTAGTGCAACTTTTCATTATGTAACAAAAAGGTAGTAGGTACTCTTGTTTCATAACGATAAAATCAACCATTTGCTTTGAAATTGGCAAAATGTGTCCCAAAACACCTACTGTACTGTAGGTGTAACTCCTAATTTTCCGAGTTTCAATTCGTTCCATTTTTGAAAACGAACAATTTTTGTGACATTGTTCATAGGGATTTTTTCTCACATACAGTGTCCTCCACTTAAGGGGAAAATTTTTAATTCAAAATCTAATTTCAAATTCAACTTTAGGGTTACCTTTTGCTCTGAAAAAATGAAAAATGACTCGCTCAAACGTGGTCACATGACTTTTGCTATCTGTCAAAAATAACATTTCGCTGAAAATGGGCTTGTTTGTTAAAACTTGAAAAAGTTTTACTTGAGAAAGTTGTTATTCTTTTTAACCGACTTCAAAAAATGAGGAGGTTTTCAATTCGGTTGTATGTTTTTTTATGTTTGTTACCTCAGAACTCCGTCATTTATAAACCGATTTGGACAATTCTTTTTTTATTTGAAAGGGTATACCTACAGAATGGTCCCGTTTAAATTTGAAGAAAAAATTCCACCCTTAAGGGTGGACAAATAGGGGATGAAATTTCATATTGAACCCATTTCGATGATTATCTTTTTATTAGAAAGGGATTACTCATTTAAATCTGAAGAAAAAATTCCACCCATAAGGGTGGAAAATAGGGGATGAAATTTCATATTGGACCGATTTTGATGATTCGTTCTTTATTGGAAAGGGGGTACCTTAGGTGTGGTCCCATTTAAATTTAAAGAAAAAATTCCACCCCTAAGGGTGGATTTTTATGAAAGGGGTTACATTAGGGGTGATCACATTTTAATTTGAAGAGAAATTAAATTTTAAGAGAAAAATTTCAATCCTAAGATTGAACAAATAGGGGATGGAATTTAATATTGGACCGATTTCGATAATTCTTAATAATTCCCTACAAAGTAAGAAATAAAAAAAATTAACAAACATATTAAAACCGACTTCAAAAATTCGCCCGTATGCACACTACAACTAAAAATTAAAAAAAAATTAAGAAAAAATAACACCGACTTCACAAATTTGCCTGTATGCACATTTCAACTAAAATTTTAGAAATATTTTTCTCTTTCTAAATTCAGTTATCTTTGGAGTCGGTGACAGTAAGTTATGATGTATGTAGGATATGATGTATTCATATCTAAATAGATTTGAATTCCTTGCCTTGACTGTCACCAAATCCAAAGATAAGTCAATTTAGAAACAGAAAAATATTTCTAAAATTTTAGTTGAAATGTGCATACTTACGGGCAAATTTGTGAAGTAGGTGTTATTTTTTGTTATTTTTTTTATTTTTAGTGGTGTTCATACGAGCAAATTTTTGAAGTCGGCTTTAATTTTTTTGTTATTTTTTTTTCAATTCTACATACAGTGTGACCCATTTGTTTTGGGGTCAGTCTGTAAAAAGTGTATCAATCGTGCGATTTGGCTGATTTTTTTTAAATTGTAGAGCTCGATGAACTGCACATTTTGAACAAAAATTGCCTGGTTCGCATAAAATCCAAAGCCTACTATGACCGTTTTTATGAGCAAAATTTTAAGAAACCATATTAGCGTTTTTTTTTTAAAAATCTGTGTGCGCCAATGGATTGAGCACCCCTCGAAATGGGTATGTACAAAATTTCATCAAAATATTTCAAGTAATAACGATTTTGTAGAAAAATTAAAAATGCAGCCAAGGTACGTCTTTATTTTCAAAAGTTCAAAGTTGGCCATGGAAAATAATTGAATTGTAATAATACAACCTTATGCTTATAAACACAAAACATAAAAACAATTAAAATTATAAAATTTTTGTAACTTCTACCAAGCCTCCATTTTCTACAATGCATTTGTCGTTCCTCTTGCGTACATTCAAAATTACATTTCGTATTTGCTGTGGAGTAATTTCCTCACAACTACGGTTTATCCTAGCTTGCAGTTCTTGTAAATTATGGGGTCTTGACTTATAAACATTTTGCTTAAGTGTACCCCAAAGAAAAAAATCTAAAGGAGTTAAGTCCGGAGATCTCGGTGGCCACTCACAGAAAGGACTATTTCGCCCTATCCAACAGTTTTCAAAATTATTATCTAGCCAGTTTCTGATTAAACGAGCATTATGAATAGGACTGCCATCTAACTCTAACTTTAAATTTAAACGGTATCTTAATGGTAACTCATCTAAAGCATTTCTAAATTCAATTTCTAGAAAATTCAAGAAGCCAGCCGCATTCAAATTCCCTTCAAAGAAAAATGGGCCAATTATTCTGTCGCGTAGTATTCCACACCAAACGTTAATTTTTTGTGAATATTGTCTCCTTGCATTTATTATAAACTCTGGATTTTCAGCTGACCAGTGACGGCAGTTTTGACTTGATACTACACCATTTGTAGTAAACGTGGCTTCGTCGGTGAATAAAATTTCATTTAAAAAGTTGCCATTATGGAGATATTCACCTTGCAGCCAATAGCAAAATTCTAATCTTCTCTCCTCATCTCCTGGTTCCAGGGTGTGCAAAAATTTTGGCTTAAACGGTTTTATTTTGTTTTGTCTCAAACATCTCCTTATACTCTCTCTGGGTATATGAAGGTCTAAACTAGCCGTTCGAACACTATTTCGAGGATTGTCACTAAAGTATTGCAGAATTTGATTGTTATTTTCAACAAGTCCACGGCGTCCATTTTGCCTAGTTTTTAATAAATTTTTAGAAATCGATCCAGTTTCATCAAAAATATTGTTTATACGTTGTACAGTACTTCGACTCACTGATCTACCTGGGTGTCTATTGTTAAATTCGGCCGCAGCTTCTGCTGCCGAGCGCTCGTTGTCACCCACGAGTCGAACAATTTCTATTTTGTCTCTTATGCTTAAATATTCCATAATTATGATAATTAATTGTATTGAGCACAAACAATTTCTGAACTCAATTTAGACAGTTTGACACTTAATAAAAGTAAACAATTCAATTATTTTCCATGGCCAACTTTGAATTTTTGAAAATAAAGACGTACCTTGGCTGCATTTTTAATTTTTCTACAAAATCGTTATTACTTGAAATATTTTGATGAAATTTTGTACATACCCATTTCGAGGGGTGCTCAATCCATTGGCGCACACAGATTTTTTCAAAAAAAAACGCTAATATGGTTTCTTAAAATTTTGCTCATAAAAACGGTCATAGTAGGCTTTGGATTTTATGCGAACCAGGCAATTTTTGTTCAAAATGTGCAGTTCATCGAGCTCTACAATTTAAAAAAAAATCAGCCAAATCGCACGATTGATACACTTTTTACAGACTGACCCCAAAACAAATGGGTCACAATGTAGGTGTGCCAAATTTGAACCCTCTATTAAAAGTGTTTCCTTTTTGCCATTTTTAATAATTTTGAACTTTCTGAAAATGAAAAAACTTGTAACTGTATAAGACCTAGTTTATATAACTAGCTTTAACATTATATTAACTTTTTATTGTTAATAAAAATATGTGTTTTTAAAAGAAAATGATATTAACATTTTAAAACTCTGTCATGTTTGGTGCAAATTTGATGTACCGTGATGCATTTAAGATATACATTTATTTACATTATATTTTTCTAATGCCAACATAATAATAAATAAAAATATGACCAAACTACTTCACGAACCTAATCAAAATTCAGGACTTTTTACGGGACAATTTACCTTTCATCTTAATTATTGTATTTTATAGTACCTAGTATTTTCTTTGATTTTAGCCGTAAAAAGTTGTGAATTTTGGTTAGGTATACATGAATATTTAATGTAAATAAATTTATATCATAAATGCTTCACGATACATCAAATTTGCATCAAGCATTAACATTTTTAAAGCGTTAACATCATTTTCTTTTCAAAAACACATATTCTTATCGATATTTAGTAATAAAAAGTTACAAGTTTTTAAAATTTTCAGAAGGCAACATTTTGGCGTTTTTTTGACGGGACTGTCCCAAAAGTCGGGTTGTGCTAAATAGTCCTGAAACTTTGCAAGCAAATACGATAAGAAATCGCCGACATATCACCTGATATGTTGAACAAAGTAATAGGAAATGCTCCAAAACAGCAATTTTTTAAGTGCAAAAAATAAATAGTTTTGAAACAAATCGGGAACTTGATTTTGCATCACACGATATAACGAACATTCCAAAAACAGTAATAGTCTCTCGGGGGACCCATTTTATAGGAAAATGATCGTTCGATTTTATATTATTTTAACGACCTGCCTATCGACACTGCTATAGTTTATAGTTTTCAAAGATAACAGTTAACGATCCCATTTTCGTTGTGGGGCTTTCTTACATTTGTGCGGTAAATATTAACATAATTCTCGAATATATTCATGCCACGATGTGTCGACTTATTAACAATTTGCAAGTTAAATTTAGCACTTAACAATGTTTTTACGGCTTCTAAGGGAAATTCTTCGTATGGTACAGGGAACGGAAACTAGAAATTGTATGTAATAACAGTTGGCGGAAAAAAATCGAAAAACAAAAGGTCGAATCACCACCGGCCGAATCACAAAATGTTGAAAACAAAATAGGTATAGAAACTACAAAAGGTTGAATTACAAAAGGTCGAATCAAAAAAGATCGAAATACAAAAAGTCGAAAATGCAAAAGGTCGAAACACAAAAGATCGAATCATCTGATTGGTTAATATTTCACAAACTATGTCACTTCGGGTGTTGAATTCTCTACAATATGCTGTAGGTATTAGACGCCAAAATTGGACAACGTAGATTAAATTTTAAAATTAATTTTTCAAAAACTTTATATAGGGTCGAAGTTTTTTTTTCAGTTTTCTATAGGTATACAGATTTTGTTACGTCGTTTTGAACTGAGACCATTTTATATGTGCCAAACAAAGCGAGTACGTTGTGAGTTAATTTCGCGAATTTGTGAATCAAAAGTATACTCTTACGATGGCGTATTGTTCAGCGTTTGGTTGCAAAAGCAGAAGTGAAAAGCAAGAGCCAGGGATTTCGCTTCACAGGTAAATATTTAACAAGCTACTTTTGAAAGATGCCCTAAAACTTTATTTTTTCTTAATATAACTTCTTCAAATTCCTTCTACCTTTTAGTATGATAAAGTGCATTGGTTTGTTCGTAAATAGGACCAATATAATTATTTTTTAACATCGTTTTTATTGAAAATTTTTTAATTGATTATGATAGTTTCATAAAATATTGGCTGGTTTCCATGGGGGTGCATTATTTACTTTATTTTGATTGATTCGAAATCGGCACAAATAAATATATTTCAGCACTTGACACTAGCTTTACATTTGGGAAATTTTCTGCGCAATATTTCAAATTACATGCAAGTCAAAATTAACTATACCTTTTCATTTTTAAAATTTTTTTGATATTGGCTAAGAACGCGTTTCATGCTACGCCACTGGCCTATGTCGTGCGACGTGGCAGTCGGTAACACGGCTGTTAGGCGTTCCCTCCATCCTTGTCTAAGAAATTTACCAATCAATTCTAAGGAAAAAAAACATTTTTGATTTCTTCGAAATTTTTGCACCTGCACGAATGAATTTTGTTAAAAAATATTACTTAGCATTGTGTGTTTTGGATTTTTTTCACAGGAAAAATTAGATGCCCTTATGGTATTTGACAAGACTATTTCATGAGTAACAGATTATTCTGCATACACATAGCTTACAAAACATATACTACCTATTATACAACAGCTGCCAAGTTTTGCCGCGGGTAAACTCGAAAAAACTGCTGACAGAGGTGCTGTCATACAGTTTTTCCATCTAGAAACCATTTGTAATTCAAAATTGCGCGTTTGTGATTGGTGGAAATTAAGACGAGGGAAATAGTCTCTAGCAAAGCTAACCTAAGATATTGTGTCGTAATTTGAGAGACCCCGTAGAATTAATAAGCAGGTCACTCACTACTCTGTGCTCGCACGTCACACCCCGAACCACTAATTATGTAAAAGCAAAAGAGAATAGATGGGTTCAAAGACTCTAATAAATGCCAGGCTGTGAGAAAATACAAGAAAAACGCCTCTTGTCTTTATATTTTTTTATTATTTGAACCGTTAAGGTTTAATGTTGCTTTTCGGAGAAGATCGCAGAAGTAGATAACAATAAATTATTACCGATTAGTGTTTACCTAGGAATTGTAAGAATTTTACCAACACACTAATTTTTGTCTAAGGTGGAATAATTTCAAGAGATCAACGTATCTTTTAAATCTGGTTAAAACGTCCAAACCGTTATGTTTCTAAAGGTTAAAGCAATAAGTAGGTGCCTAATTATGTAATGAAAATTAAATTAGATACTTGTGAGGCGTAAAATGACATTCATTCAAATTAATACTAGAATATAATTACGTATAATACTCCTCCTTTCCAAGACGTGTGGTAATAGTTATTTATGTACCAAGGCACTGAAGTTCAACTTTTTATGACTCATGTGGAGTTTAGTTGCTGAGGCCTCTGGCCGAGGCAAATAAACCAAATGAATCATAAAAAGAACTTCAGTGCCGAGGTACATATTATATTTTTCTTGAAATCGGAAAAAACAAAGTTTTATTAGGCAAGAAAATAATAATAAGGGATCACCCGTCCACGAACCGACTACGCGCGGCGTTGCTTGACTTTACCGATCGCTCTACCTAGGACAAGTATAATGATGTACGGCACCTTCTGACAGAAAAACCAAACTGCTGCTTCTTGTGCAGCCTACACAACAAATCTATTGATTTTCAAATTTACTAAAATATGTATACTGAAGGATTGCGCTTCTATAGGAAACAATTTCGCAATGTGTACGAAAAGTTAAATGAGCCTTTATCGGCCGGGTTTTGAATATTTGGTCATTCTTGACGGGCGATTTCTCCGCGTCTGACGTTTGATGTTTACATCTCGCCAAGGCCTACTTATTGGAAAAATCCTACAATAATGGGCTACATTATTGTACGATTTCTGTGCTTTTAATGACGATTTTGGGACATTTTAATGCCGATTTCAAGAAAAAGGTATAAACGAGGGTATAATAAGGTAAGTGTGCGAAAAAAACATATGGAGCATTCGGTACTCGTGCAGTAACATTACCGATCAGACGATTCAAAATTATTGTAGGTAACCCAAAAATTCAACCTAACCTAATATACAGGATACAGGGTTACATTTACATTTAACTCGGACGCAGCAACAAAGTAATTTATTAATAAATATATCTAATAAAAATACAAAAACCAGAGCCACATTTTTTTTGTGTGAATCAAAATAGTGTAATTCATTACGAGTCTGGAAATAAAGATTTTTCCGTGCGCGCGTGACAAATTCCCGTGTGAGGCTGCAGCCGAACACGGGAAGTCATGCAAGCACGGAAAACCTATTTCTGGACATGTAATGAACGATGTTTTTTATTATACTTCTTTGAAAACGGAAAATTAAAACATTTTATCGGCATATTATAATAAATTTATTTGACAAAAAATTAGCAATGCAGACAATATAGTGTTTGGTATGTACGATGCGTTTCCATGGTTACTCTCAAATTATTTCAAAGGTGCTTTGTTGTAAATTAGTTATTGTCAGATAAGGTGAATAAAACGTCAAAAATATTTCAGAAATGTATCTAAATATTGAAACACTTACGAATTAAAATACAAAATAGGTACATGTTAAATATCAGAGAGCATATAGAGTTTCTTACATTTAGTTTACTTTGCTGTATATTTCTGTTTTAAAGCCATAAGTATATTCGGTATAGTTTTTCCATGCGCTGTTTCCGTGCGCTAGCCCGAAAACCCCCATCTTTCATTATTGCTAAAACAGATGAAAATAAGGTGTTTTCAAATAATAAAAAGTTATTTTTCTTGAAATCTTGAATTGTTACTTATAGCATCGCAATCTTTCAGTATAAATATTTTAGTAGGTTTGAATATCAATCTATTTTTCATGGAGGCTGCACAACAAGCAGCAGTTTGGATTTTCTGTCAGAAAATGCTGTGTCTCGTCATACTTGACCTAGGTAGAGCAATCGTCGAAGTCAAGCAACGCCGCGTGTAGTCGGTTCATGGACGGGTGATCCCTTATTATTATTTTTTCTCCTAATAAAACATTTTTTTCCGATTTCAAAAAAATATATAATATGTACCTCGGCACTGAAGTTCTACTTTTTATGACTCATGTGGTTTATTTGCCTCGGCCAGAAGCCTCGACAACTAAATTCCACATGAGTCATAAAAAGTTGAACTTCAGTGCCTTGGTACATAAATAACTATTATTTCTAGTTTTCCATTCAATATGCGGCAAAGATGCAGAAGGTAACTTTTTAAGTGGCATAATGCATAAAAAGCATTAGAAATTGCGATGAAACTGTGCCACACAGTTATTTTTAGAATTCAAATTAAACGAGCGAATACAGAATGATGCCTTATGGCTTATGGTGCTCATTACGGTAAGTTAAAAGGCAAATCTAATCCTACCTACATACAATATGTTATGTACTGTATCTTGCGATTAACCAGTAATTCTCTTATATAGACTGATTCAAAAATAAAACCTATCCAAAATAATATTTCCACCATTTTCTACATACAGGGTGTTCAGATTTGATGATTTTGTGTGTGTGTAGGAAGTGTCCTTATGGACTTGCGGGACATATAGTTATGGTGGCAGTAGGTACTATTCCACGGACTGTTATGATTTTTTTTCGATTCGATTTTTTGAAAAATGGTATTAGGGATTTTTTTATCGGATTTCTGGCAAGGTAGTTTTATCAATTTACTTCGCCGACTAACATTTCTACAGGGCCTTAAAGTTGGAAAATTGTTTTTATTTTCAATTAAAAATCAGGAATGCTTTGGAAATATATAAAAATCGAACAAACTTTTTCAAAACAGCCCAAAAATGTCGTATTAATAAAGAAAACGGCTAAGAACACCATTTTATCATAGCTTAAGGTTATTCCTTAAGCTATGATTTTATCTTTTTAAAATAAGGCTTATAATACACATACAAGATGATTTTTTAGGACTACCACCGCGATTATCACGCCTACTTTGCACCCTACAAAAAAACATAAGAAACTAAAAAAAACTCAAATTGGGCAAAACAATAATTAATATCCGTAGCATATTTATTTTAAGAGATAGAGGAAAACTTTCATATTGAAAATTGATGGCACTAAAAAGCTTTATGTAACTGGGTACTAAGAAAAGCTTCAGAAAATTACACAAGGTCCTCGGCTCTCTTGAGGCTACGAATTTTTTTTGTTTCTTATTAATCGATTTTCTCGCTTATTTTGGGCCGCACAGAAAATACGTGAGAAAACAAAATATGGCAATTTTGGTCAGCCAGGCGACGTTAAAAACGAAATGGGCCTCCATGCCCAACTTTACGCGCTGTACTAAAAAAACTTCAAATCGACAAAAATTTGCATGGTCTCAAGAAAGCCGAAGACCTTGTGAAATTTGCTGAAACTATCTGAGCACCTGGATGGATAAAGCTTCTCAGTGCCATCAATTTTCCATATAAAAGTTTTTCTCTGCCTCTTAAAATAAACATTCCACGGCTACTTTTAGTTTTGCTCAATTTGAGCTGCCTCTTAAAATAAACATTCCACGGCTATTTATAGTTTTGCTCAAATTGAGTTTTATTTTATATTGCGCGACAAGTTGGCCAAGGATGCCTATTTCCTTTGCAGTTCCACTTAGCAGCCCAAAATTGCCATATTTTTGTTTCTTACGTTTCTTTTGTAGGGCCCAAAATAAGCGAGAAAATCGCGGAGGTAATCCTAAAAAAATCATCCTGTATATGCCCAAGTTTAATGAATTTACATCGCCAGCTAACATTTCTATAGGAACTTAAGGCTAGGAATTTTTTTTTTTTTTAAATTTTAAATTAAAAATCAGGAAAACTTAATCGAAAATCGGGTAAACTTAATAGAAACAACTACAAAACCTGTACGATGGGGTTCTTTATCTGTTTTCTTTATTAGTGGGACATTTTTGGGAGGTTTCGGTTATGACAATGAACAGATTTGAAATATTTAAAAATATACAGTGTGTTCCATTAAAAAAAACATAAGTTTAGTTTGGCACCTCTTTTCTGAACACCCTGTATAAAACTAAATAAACGCTGAAAAATGCTTGCTTTGGCTTCTCTAATTTTTATCAGAAACGTTTTTCCTAACCTCAAAAATATAGAAAATAAGGGGGTGTAAAAATATACGTGACAAATACTGCTTGTCTACAAAATGAGATAGATTATTTTATAAAAATATTAGATCATATGTACAGGGCGATAATAAATTCAGAAGACATGAAAATATTCCAATAAGAAAGTACGATTATTTATTGTTTTAGAAATTTTTTTTATAATCCAAAATAATGTCTTAATACAAAATTTTAAACCTGAATTTTGAATTTTCTGTATTTTCTTGTGAAATAACAATTTATACGATCGTGTATAAAATTATTCTGCATGTCCTCCTCCAATCTCCACATATTATAGACCGTCAGATAGCGACAGATTTAGGTGCCCCATTTTTGCATAGAAGCCTCAAAGATGGTTGAAAAGTACCTACATCGATGTTGAGTAGAATGAAGGGAAATTTACGAGTGGCCCCTGGGGATAACATATGGAAAATTCGATTTTAATTAATAAAACGTGGCTTCGGAAAACCAAAGGCTTGAGTGTTACGGATGGCTAAAGGATTGAAATAAGGGCGTAATCTTTTTCCACACAAGCCCATCGAAAGTATGAAAATGTACATCGTCACTAGCCCGAATAACATAAAATAGTTATTTATGTACCAAGGCACTGAAGTACAACTTATGACTCATGTGGAGTTTAGTTGCTGAGGCCTCTGGCCGAGGCAAATAAACCACATGAGTCATAAAAAGTTGTACTTCAGTGCCGAGGTACATATTATATTTTTTTTGAAATCGGAAAAAAAAAGTTGCTTGACTTCACCGATCGCTCTACCTAGGACAAGTATAATGACGTACGGCACCTTCTGACAGGAAAACCAAACTGCTGCTTCTTGTGCAGCCTACACAACAAATCTATTGATATTCAAATTTACTAAAATATGTATACTGAAGGATTGCGCTTCTATAGGATACAATTTCGCAATGTGTACGAACAGTTAAATGAGCCTTTATCGGCCGGGTTTTGAATATTTGGTCACTTTTGACGGGCGATTTCTCCGCGTCTGACGTTTGATGTTTACATCTCGCCAAGGCCTACTTATTGAAAAAATCGTACAATAATGGGCTACATTATTGTACGATTTCTGTGCTTTTAAATACGATTTTGGGACATTTTAATGCCGATTTCAAGAAAAACATATTATACATGATTAACATACATGGTGTCCGGAAATTAAGCGTCAGGATTTCGGAGGGCGATTCTATACGAAAAATTAATGCCACAAAGTCCTATTTTCCCAGAAAAACCAATTTAAACATAAATAATTAGAATTTATTATTTCATTTATTTTATGAAACAAACCCTTTAGTTTCCTTGTAAACAACTCGACAACAAGAACATGACGTTATGTTATAAATTTTGAGATGTCAAAATGTTAAAAAAAAGTTTTTATCCCTGTATCTCCGTCAATGTTGAGCTTTCGAAAAATGGCACAGGACTTTGTGGCATTAATTTTTTAGGAAAATCGAATTTTCTCTATGTTATCCCCAGGGGCCACTCGTAAATTTCCCTTCATTCTACTCAACATCGATGTACTTTTCAACCCTCTTCTTGTATGCGAAAATGGGGCACCTAAATCTGTCACTATCTGACGGTCTAATATTTCTCCATTAATTCAAACTGTGCTGAGATTTCAACCTTTGTCCAATTCGTATGGATGCTGTGTTCTATGGCCTTTATAGTCTCTAGTTATAGGTGTTAGTTCTTCTTATGGCTTACTTTCATTCGCGCCTTGTTACAAACAAAACATTTAACATTTGCAAGTTTTCGTTGCAATTAAACAAATATACAGCATTCTATTTGTCTAGACGTCCTTCGCGCGTCACCAAAAAAGAAATAATTATTCGTCTCGAGCATTCGGCATGCCTATAATAATGCCATCGCATTGAAATGTTCTTGAACGGCTGCTGAATTGTAATTAGTTCATTTCGATAGCGTCGTTCAATCAATTAAACACCGTTGGAAAGATCAAAGCGAGAATTGACGCTTTGTTGTCCAACCACGACGCTGGTAGTGGCACAGAATAGTTTCGCAACAGAAGCCTCCCAAAAGCATATGGCATGTGTCAAAAATAAGCGAGTCTCCATTTCAATTTACAGAAACACGCCAGTATTTTAAGCAAAAATTTTCACATGGAAGGGTTGATGAGTAGAAAACGAAAAAGTTAGTGACATCACACTGAATTCAATATGGCCACTGTTCCAAGATAGCGGATTAATTTTCTTGAATTAAAAAAATAATTAATTAATTCATTGAAAAAAATATATTTTGAAACGCAAGCTTTTATTTAAATGCTAATTTAAATATACGTTGACGAAAGTAGTTTTAAGTAGAAATTGTAGTTTTCTATAAAATAAATTTACACAGGAAAATCTCGCTGCAAACTTTTATATCATATATATAGTTATCGTATAATATAACAAAATTATGGGTTTGCTTTGATTTGATTTATTTCAAAGTTTATTAAAGCATGTTTTTTATATCTTTTATCTATATCTCCCCTAAAGGTATCGGATGCATATACTATAGATCTTTTGAAAACATAAGTCAAGACCTACCGCGACCTAAAGTTAAGGTCGAAAAGTCGAGAAGCACTACCTACTAGCGTTGGGTGAATTCAGTCAACGCTACTAGCGATTTTTTTAGAAAAACCCCCATGATGAATTCATATTCAACACGATACCCAGGTGTAGGTACATATTTTTTTGAGATTAGAATGAATTAAATTTTGAAAATCCCAATGAAATTTTCAACAAAATGCAGGCACGGTGATAAAATTAAGATACAGTGTGGTCTAACACATAGGAAATTTTATTATTGTTGAGATATTAAAAAAAAGTATTTTGGACAATCTTCTCTGCATGTTCAAGAACCTAAGAATCGATTTATGGCATTTGTCAAATCACCACTAATATGGTGTCAATTTCAAAAAAACTACCATTAAGTTCAGAAAAGTGAGGTTAAATAACGAGTTATCACAAAAAGTTATTTGAAGCAGTTGTGCAAAATTTGAGGTACCTAGTTACTTTTTGTTTGAAACTCAACTGCGTCTTTCTTGAGGGCATTCAATTCCTTGGAAAAACACACAAGTTCAGTATTTTAACCATTAATGTATCTTAAAAATTACAGAGATAATCGCTCGTAACCTCTTAACTGGGACAACCTGTACTAAAACGAATAAAATAAATTTAGGTTTTTAAAATTTGTTTTCAAAAAGCTTGTTGTGTTTTCTTTGACCAGAGCATAAAGTGATGAATAGTGCGTAAAGTAATCCACTTTACGCGCCCGTGTTTATTTTACGCACTAGTGCGATAAACTATAACTTTACGCACGGTCATGAGTGCCCATTTTCTACCAGCTCTTTTGAAAATATTTACTTCGTTTTACTTTGGTGTGAGAGTTAGTAGTCAGTCCATCATTTTTATTTGACAAATAGCATTAGAACTGTTTGTCATAAGATTAACTTAATTATCGTAGGTAGCTCAATTTGTGTTGTATGGAAATTTTAAATTGATATAAATTGATCAACAAAAGGATATACAGCGCAATGATGACCCATTTTGCCATTTTTCAAATGAAGCTCATTTGAATATGAATACAGGTGAATATTAGTTCTAGCAAACAAATTGTCACAACTATTTACCGCAATCAGATGTATACAGGGTGTACTCCGAATTGCCTCTGGGTGTGCGAATGACAAAAAATTGAAAAGTTGATGGGTTAGGACTGGTTTGTTAGAAAGTCATTGAGCCACATTTTTATTTGACAGAAATCAAGTAGGCATTAGACAGGAGCCAAACACTTATCTCTGGTTTAGTAAAGTGCCTTTTTGTAAAAGAGATTGAACAATTTCATCACAAAAAGATCGATTTCTTTATTTAAAATCTGGCACCTCAGTGTTAATCAGGACACCCGAAAACCCCCACATGCCAAATTTGAACAAAAATATACAGGGAGTTCCATTCTGCAGGATATCAAATTTGAGCAAAATATGAATTTTAAAGGCATCTGGCAAGTCAAGTGTGCCATGGAATCCCCTTAAAACAGTTGAATGGTCAACAGGACCACTCAAAGTGTTGGTGAGTAAAGATCCCATAGAAAATATAAAGGGTGTCTTTCTCTGTGCCATCTCAAAATAATGAATTTTTTGGGGTCAAAAATCGAGTACCTATATCAAAACCGCCCCAGACACAATAAACGAACTAAGTCTAAAAATACAGAAGCCTGGGAGTCAGTGAGTGCAGGTGCAGTGCAGTGAGACAGTGACTTTATTGATAAAGGTCCAACAATTTAAATTGTTTTTTCTTGAAATCGGCATTAAAATGTCCCAAAATCGTCATTAAAAGCACAGAAATCGTACAATAATGTAGCCCATTATTGTACGATTTTTTCAATAAGTAGGCCTTGGCGAGATGTAAACATCAAACGTCAGACGCGGAGAAATCGCCCGTCAAAAGTGACCAAATATTCAAAACCCGGCCGATAAAGGCTCATTTAACTTTTCGTACACATTGCGAAATTGTTACCTATACCAGCGCAATCTTCCAGTATAAATATTTTAGTAGGTTTGAATATCAAGAGATTTGCCGTGGAGGCTGCACAACAGGCAGCAATTGGGTTTTATGTCAGAAGGTGCCGTACATCATTATACTTGTCCTAGGTAGAGCGATCAGTAAAGTCAAGCAACGCCGCGCGTAGTCGGTTCGTGGACGGGTGATCCCTTATTATTATTTTCTTGCCTAATAAAACATTTTTTTTTCCGATTTCAAAAAAAATATAATATGTACCTCGGCACTGAAGTTCTTTTTATGACTCATGTGGTTTATTTGCCTCAGCCAGAGGCCTCGGCAACTAAATTCCACATGATTCATAAAAAGTTGAACTTCGGTGCCTTGGTACATAAATAACTATTATTTGTTGGTTGGCACTTTGTAAAGAAATAAATTACTTTTGTGTTTATTAATACTTTTTGAATGATTCCAGAGCACTCCTGGCCAGTATAAAGTTTAATAAAAATTCCTATTGATCTTTCATCGCTTTTGACGGGATTCCATGGCACACTTGACTCTCCAGATGCCTTTAAAATTTCTATTTTGCTCCACTCTACAGAATGGAACTCCCTTCATATTTTTTGTTTAAATTTGGTATACGAGGGTTATAGCACGGGCGTAGCCAAGGGGGGGTTTCGGGGGTTCAACCCCCCCCCCCCCCCGAAATAAGCAAAATATTACCTAATATTATACCGAAAAAATACGAGGAGTGAAGAGTTAAATTATTATTACGTTTGAATATATGTAGTAATAGTAGCACCTAGCGGCATCTTTTGACGAGAGGCAGACGTAGTTGCAGCCGAACTATTTTGTATTGTAGGGACACTTTGCGTTGTTTCTCGATTATTCGCCACGCCCCTCGGTCGAAATGAGCGGAACTTTGTGGAAGTTCGTGGAAGTTTCTGGACGGCTACTGGGCTGCTATATAAGCGGCGCGTGACCGCGCTTACGGCAGTATTGTTCCATGCGAACTCGAAGCGAATAAAAGTGAAAAGTGGTGAACGAATAGTGAAGAGAATTAAGTGTACCGTGTAAGTGAGTAATTTTAGTGCACTGTTATTCGATGACCTTGTTAAGGATAGATACGTGAATCATTATTACTGTCGAAAAATGGAGGGGAAAAAAAGGAAGGGTGATAAACCTAAAGGTATGGACTACCGGAAAAAGTGGTGTAGTCAAGGTCAAGGGGTTTCTAATAAAGAAACTAATTTGGATTTAGCTATCAAAGCTTCAGCTACCTTGCATGCTGATAAGAAGACTGCCTACCCCGAAATCTAGTTTGGAATGCCTAGATATGTGCGATAAAAACCTTTATCCTAATATTTACACATTACTACAAATCTTGGCTACCATTCCTGTATCCACTGCTACCCCAGAAAGGTCTTTCTCGAGCCTAAGGAGACTGAAAAACTATTTACGAAACACTACAAGTGAAAACAGACTTAATGGTTTGGCTCTAATGAACATTCACTATGGAACAGAAATTCATGCAGATGAAGTAGTGGATATATTTAAAAGAAAAAGCCGAAGATTTCTTCTTTAATGGTTTTAGATTTAGCGCAGAGGAACGAAATTAATTTATCCATTTCATTTATAAATATGTCGTAGTTTTTCGGATTAATAATAGATATTAAATTTCATGTAAGTATATTTTTGTTGTTTTATTTACTTCTCAAACTAAACCCCCCCCCCCCAAAACTAAATCCTGGCTACGCCCGTGGGTTATAGGGTGTCCCAATTAACGCTGTGGTGTCAGATTTTAAATAAAAAAAATGCTAAATGGTTTTGCCATTTTATACTAATAGAAAAAAATTGTAGAAGGTCTTAAAAATTGAGATTAAGACCTGAAATTTTGCACCAAAGTAGAGTTTTTTGTGACCTATCTTTAAAAAAACGGCTAAAATCGGAAGAAAAATAAAAAAAATATGGGGTGCTTCCATTTCAAATGGGCCATCCTGTATAATAATAATTGTCTGTATTATTAAAAGCACAACCATTTTCTTAATTATCCCTCAAAAATTTAAAATGATTAATGTGTAAATTCGACCCCTTCCTTGCATAATTGTTACCAGCAGTGACTAAAAAGCTGCTATTATAGGGAATAAAAAAGATCACGATGGCCCCAGTTGATACGAATCGAAGCGCCCGCATACTTACCTATTTGTTTAAAATGCCAACAAAAGCCCATTATTTTCATTATCACGACCGATCAATCAAAAACTTTACGGTACATTCACGTTTACTTATAACAACTCACAAAGGTAACGTCGACGATTTTTACAAGATTTTATTTAACTTTAAAGTTACGAGAAAACAGAGAATCGACCTAAAACCCGCGGGATTCCGCAAATACACAGAAAGTAACCCCCGGCTCTGTTATTAGAGTGTTGTATGTGTGTATGTCACGGGCGTAACCAAGGGTTCTGACGTCATTGAAAATGACCTCAAAACCTAGAGACAGGTTTGTTTTGATAAACGATTGACGCCCAGAACCAATCACAATCTAAGCGCTCCATTAAATTATTCCGAAAATGTCGCGAGATTGTCAGAAATTGCCCCTTTTTGTCGAGCCGTATCGAACTTATTTCGACTCTGGGCTCGGAGGCTGGCGTCGTTAGACCATCCCCCGAGTCTTCAGGTGAGGTTCCGATGCTTCCGGCGCCCCCAAACAAGAAAAAACATGCGATATCTAAGTGTGATTCTGGAGGAACTATAACCGGGAATCACGGGGTGTATAGTTGGTTGATGGTTGACTTTCTGTCTTTGTTTGCAGCATGTTTTTAGAGTAGTATGGATATATTTAATCATGGAATCAAAATAAAGGGCATTTTAACAATGGGGCACCACGTCTATAATAGGTTTTGACGTCATTGGGTATACCTACTATTTTGAACATTTCGCGTGACAAGCTTATGGATTTACAAATTTGACATTGAAAACGTAATAAACCTATTTTATTCTTTTTCCCCCCAGTATTTATAAGTACATACTTTTTAGAAGCAACTAGCTACTCAAAATAGCTCTCTGCCAAAGCCACTTTTGGTAACTAAATTTACTAATATAGTCGCGTTACCTTCAGTAGCTTAAGCCTGATAGCTTGTAGCTTAATTACTTTTCGAAAAGAGTAGCTTATTAGCTAATAGACAGCTTAGTTACTTTATTTCAAAGGTAGCTGTAACTTGTAGCTAGCTACAGTAGCTTGCCCAGCTCTGTGACCATCAGTAACTAACATGGACATTGTTAGATATTTAATATTAACAACGAGCTTCTACACAGAGTAAGAAATGAAGGCTTTTAAAAGTTTGCAAGCTTACAAGAATTTTTGATTTGAACATTGAACCCAATTAAAAATTAAGTGGTTCAACAACTCTCTTTATTTGCTGACGACATAAAGTCTTAATTTTCAAATTGTAATAGAAAAACACAACATTGCTATGTCGCTACCAATGTACATCTACCTCCATATCTACCAGTAAATCTAGTGATGTAACCCAGACAGCCTTTTGTTCTCCCAACAATCAGCCAATTTTTTTATCCCCGTTCTTTTTTCAGTCCATTTCCTGGTGTGTCTCACGTTACAATGCAGCACATCTAATGAGGTCATAATGTCACCAATTGTTCAATGGCAAGTCGGACTGTTATTTATTTTAATTAAAAAAATGATTTATCTGGGGCTTTGTTCGTGTATTGCTGTGCAGAATAGCCAATTCGTTTCGCAAATTGGGCCCGTTTTTGATGTGGCTAAGGTACGGAAGTTGGAAAAACAAACAAATGTGATGTGGAAACACCCAAAAATAGGTACACATTTCAAAAATGACAAGCAAATATAAAAAACGAAAATTCATTTTGTGTTAATAAAAAAAATGCTCAAGATATAAATCTGATACCACCTCGTCAATCACGACACCCCAAAAACACCAAGTACTAAATTTGAACAAAAACTCTATGGGAAATTCCATTCTACAGAGTGCGCGCAAAACAGGAATTTTAAAGGCACCTTTGACAATCCAAGTGTGCCATGCAATCCCCTCAAATCAGTTGAGTGGCCAACAGGACCACTCAAAGTGTTGGTGTGTAAAGATCCAACACAAAATATACAGGGTGTCTTTCCCTGTGCCAACTCGAAATACTGAATTTTTTGAGGTCAAAAATCGAGTATATCAAAACCGCTCCAGACACTATAAACGAACTAAGTCTAAAAAATACAGAAGCCTACCAGTCAGTAAGTCCATATGAGTTAAGATGGCTGGTGTGCCGTAACAGGAAACGCACAAAAAATGTATTATCTTAGACACTGAGTTTGTTGACGAAGTTCCAATAATTTAAATTATTTTTTATTTTTTTGTTGGCATTTTGTAAAAAATAAATTACTTTTGTGTTTTTTAATACTTTTTCAATAACTCCAGAGCACTCTTGACTATTATAAAGTTGCATAAAATTCAGCATTTTGAGTGGTACTGTTGAAAATTTAATTTTGGGGTTACCTTTTGCTTTAAAAAAGATGAAAAATGACCCACTCAAACGTGGTCATGTGACTTTCGTTATCTGTCAAAAATGACATTTAAAAAAATATATCGCCAAAAATGGGTTTATTTGTTAAAATATCAAAAAGTTTTACTTGAAAAAGTTGTTTGTTTTTCAATTTTACGTAAGTTTACCAAATTTGAATGCTCTACTAAAATATTTAGTTTTTTGCAAATTTTTAATTTATTTATGAAATTTCTGAAAATTTTAGAAACTCGAAACTTCGTAAAAACTATTTTATATCACTCGCTTTATCATTCTATTAATTTTTTATTACCAATTACCGCTAAGAATAGGTATTTTACAAAAGAAAATGATATTTACGCTTTAAAAATCTGTTATGTTTGTTGCAAAGTTGATATACCGTCTAGGCATTTGGGGTATAAATTTAGTTACATTACGTTTCCCAGTTCTAAATTGATGCCAAAAATGCCAAAATAATCATAAATTAAAATATCAAGTTTAATTTCACATTAATCGATATTGATGAGTAGGCCATGGAGAGAATAGAAGCAATTGTTTTTATTTGACAGTTGTTTTTATTTGACAGTTATCAAACTGATTAATTAATTAATTAATTAAGGGATGGGAGAGGGATTTATTATTTATTTACTTCCCGAGGCCCGTATATAATCAAGATCGTTCGTTTGATCTTTTAATTTTAAAGCGTGACAATCTTTTTTTTTAAATACCTATTCTTATCCGTAATTAGTAATAAAAAATTAATAGAATGATAAAGCTAGTGATATAAAATAGTTTCTACGAAGAACCTCATAGTTTCGAGTTTTTAAAATTTTCATAAATTTCCTACCTAAATATTAGAAATTTGCAAAAACTAAATATTTTAGTAGAGCGTTTAAATTTGGTACACTTACGAATAATTGAAAAAGAAACAACTTTTCATATAAAACTTTTTGATATTTTAACAAATAAACCCATTTTTGGCGATATATTTTTTTAAATGTCATTTTTGACAGATAACGAAAGTCACATGACCACCTTTGAGTGGGTCATTTTTCATCTTTTTTAAAGCAGAAGGTAAGCCCAAAATTAAATTTCAAAATAAAACGTTAATTAAAAATTTCCCCCCTATGGGGCAAACTTTTTTGGAGGACACTGTATACAAAATTAAAGATTTTCATCGATATGTATAATGTTTAAAAGTAGACACTTTGTACTAAAATTTAGTGTTGTACATTTGCTTATCTGGTCCTGGACTTGCACTAGTCAAAGAATCCGAAAGTAGAAAATAAACATTTAAATAATTTTTTAATATAGGTACTTACCACTTTTTTAAAACAGACTAAAAAGTTTAAAATAATTTCTCCTAACTCCATACAGACTTATAACCTCATACAGATTCGAAAAACGTGGGGCGCATAAAATACAGGGACCGGCGCAAATACCGTTTATAAAAGTACTTATCTGGAGAACCAAATGGAACAAAAATCTGAAAATTTGCATACTTAGGTTTTCGAACCCGGCTACTTTAACTAAAATATTTTCAACTTTCTGCAACGTCCGGTTATATCGGAAATTGACGGCAACTTTATTTCAAATAGAACATCCTGTATATTATTACACATTAGCGTTGATTGAGGCCTCCATCGACGACATTAGGATTCATTGCTAAATTTTAATGTCAGTTTCTCTAATGAACTGTATACTTAAACCTCATAGTTTCAGAGATATTAAACCTTTTTTGAAATTTTTGACAAGCGGTAGGTAAACATTTTATATTTCGAATGTTGAAGTTAACAGGTGTTTTGGGGCATGTTTTGCCAATTTCAACGCAAACAGTTAATTTTATCGTTATGAAACAAGAGTACACTTTTGTTGCAAAATGAAAAGATACACTGAAATGATGGACCTGCAAGACCAAAAGATAACCTCAAAAAAGTTTGAGCAAAAAATTAATAGGGGTTGTTAGTTTCTACCCTTTTTTAGGGCACTGTGTAAATGAATAAACTACCCTAAGGCGTCTTCCAGTCAGTAGATAACACATACCAAATTTCAAATTTTTAAGTAGCGCCGTTATTGAGATATAAATAAAAAAAAATACTTTTGGGTCACCCTGTAGACCCGAATAACTTGGCAAGGAAAGCTAAAATCGAAAAATTTTATATGAAAACTATACCCCGATTACTGTAAGAAGTCCCGATTTTGTCAGATGACATTCTCCACAAAATCCCTAGGAATTTTCTGTTAACCATGGGTATAACATTGGTATAATGTGTCTCAACCAGTTAATGACGTCACTCATTGATTTATGATGGGAAAAGATACCCAAGTGATTCGAAAAAACAACATAATAAAATAAAAACCCTATTGCAATCACGATTATACGGCTACAAATAAAAGTTACTATGACTACAACTCATTTTAATAATAATCTCAAACGTCATGAAAACACTTTCATTTTGGTATTTTGGTATAATCACCTACTTGCAACAGCGTGTATGGTGCGTACTCAGGCAAATTTTATGTCGGTGTTGTGAAAGTGACTGAAGGTTTTCCGGATCGTTCAAAAGGGTTCAAACTTTGGGCGGTGAAAATATTCGTGGGTTTTTGTACGTTTAGTGAGTTTTACCGTTATGTTATGACCCGGTTGCATTTTTTGCTGCATTGATGCCAACTTAGGATAGCGAAATTACCAATTGACAGTCCCAGTAAGCAGTAAGGACTTCTTAAAATAATTTTACTATACCTATACCTTTAAAGTGTTTACTATACATTCCGACTCACCCTGTATAAATTTTCAGATTTTTATCCCGTTTGGTTCTTCAGATACTTTAAATGCACGGCATTCGCGCCGCAACCTGTATACAGAGTTGGGCAAGTATTTATCATTATAAATACTTTTCGGTATTTAAATACTCAGTATTTAAATACTATTGCAAATTGAGTACCTATTGGTATTTGACATTCCAAATACTCAACCAAAGTATTTAGTATTTAAATACTATTTTTGGTATTTAAATACTTACAAAGTATTTAAAATTGTCTGAAAGTATTTAAATATTTTTGTAATATTTAAATATTGCAATAGTATCCACTCCTGGTATTTTCAGCTTTGGGATTGTAATTCGTAAAATTAACGAAAGGTATTATCGATAATACGCACACCACTTGCTATATTTAACCTATCCCTGATAAGTTAGGTGAAACATTTTGCTCCATCAATAAAAGTAGAAAAATGAACGTTCTCGTCAAATCGGAAGACACGCCTGTGATAATTTCTAAAATATTCCTGCATTTTAGGATCCATCTTTGGGAGATGATAATAATTATTAACAAATTTATTTGTCATTGTTCGTTCGATAATTTCGGGTAGGCAAACAAAAAATAATCTGTATGACCTCAGCAACCACTCAACATGATTTGCCAATTATTGCAATAATCATTTCGAAACGGCATTGCTTCAGTTAATTGATATTATTTGTTCGTCTATTCGCTTCAAAATTGGGACGACGAAGAAGGTCTCTCCTTTTCAATTAGATATTTCAATGTTTATTTTCGGACGAGTCTAGAATGTTATCTAGAAATATTTTAATGCGAGATATGTGATCCGAAAGGAATTTCCTTTATTCAATGCTAAAACGCTGCAATTTTGTACACGGTTGTTCACATAACATTCTACCCCCCCTAAATTTTTTGTTTTTAATTTGGTAAAAAATATGTAAATATGATACTGCATAAAATTTTCTTGCGATTTTAGGTACCTATGTATTCAAAGAGACAAATGAATGTTGAGTGTCGGAGATATAGACCAAACTTATGTTTTTTATGTGGAACACCCTGTATATAACTCGATTTTCAAAAAATCTACGCAATTTTCAATTTTCTATTTCCAACGATATATACAGGGTGTCCAACTTGAAAACTGTACAAATCCGTAAAATCTTCATTTTTGGAGATAATCGCGCGCCTAAACTTTGTTTCGTTTGAAAGGCCTTCAAAAACCGCTTCTTTTGGCCTTCCTGCCATTTTCAAAATGCAAATCCAGGGCCGGCTGCGATTTTTTTATACCCCCGATTTTCACGAAAACCATTTAGCGATTTTTTTATTTAAAATCTGACCCCACAGCGTTAATAAATATACAGAGAGTTCCGCATTCTGCAGGGTGTCAAAGTTGGGCAAAATAGGAATTTTAAAGGCATCTGCCAAGTCAAGTTAGTGTGCCGGAATCCCCTCAAATTTTTGGAACTTTATATTTTTACGGGTCAAAAATCGAGTATATCAAAAATGCTCCACACAAAATAAATAAACGAACTAAATCTAAAAAATACAGTAGCCTGCCAGCGTTGATTGAGTTCCTTCTTCCATCGACGCTGCCAGCCAGTAAGTCCATAGAAGTTAAGATGATTATTGGTGTACCTACCATAAGAGGAAACGCACAAAAAATGTATCATCTTAGACAGTGAGTTTGTTGAGAAAGGTCCAATAAATTAAATTGTTTTTATTTGTTAGTTGGCATTTTGTAAAGAAATAGATTACTTTTGTGTTTATCAATATTTTTTTCAATGATTCCAGAGCACTTTTGATCCGTATAAGTTTCATAAAATTTCAGAATTTTGAGATGGCTCGGAGAAAAATACCCTGTATATTTTTGTAGTAAATCTATTCACACCAACATTTTGAGTGGTCATGTTGATCATTCAACTGTTTTGAAGAGATTCCATATTCCATGGCACATTTGATTCGCCAGATGTCTTTAAAATTCCTATTTTGCTAAATTTTGACACCCTATAGAATGGACCTCCCTGTATATATCTTTTATTCAAATTTGGTATATAGGTGTTTTGGGGTGTTCAGATTAACTTCGTGGGATCAGATTTTAAATAAAAAAATCGCTAAATGGTTTTCGTGAAATCGGGGGTATAAAAAAATCGCAGCCGGCCCTGGATTTGCATTCTGAAAATGGCAGGAAGGTCAAAAGAAGCGGTTTTTGAAGGCCTTTGTGTGTCGTATGTTTGCTCTAGTAGTTTGCACCAAATCGTCCTTTGAATAATTATTGAATCTCGGACAAAATCAAAATTACCATGGAAAATTCAAAACAGTTTATTACGAGAATATTATTATAAATAATAGATTTGACATTTTACATTAATTGTTGTATTCTCACAATTACATACAATAATAATATATTCAAAATTCAACGATTTTCCAAATAAAACACTGAAAACCGTATAAATACTACAAATATACAAAAATGTACACGGCCTTCACAAGGTAATGCAGTCAGCGAATCGTCTGACCTCGAAATGCTCTTGCCTGATTTCATTTTTAATTGCTTGAACGTCACGTGAAGGTTGCGAAGGAAATGACTTAATGGCTTCCTTTGCTAAGCAAATCTTACGATTACACGGTAGGTATATTGGCTAGAAGCACGCCGTTTTCGAGTAGCAGAAATAGTTATTTATGTACCAAGGCACTGAAGTTCAACTTTTTATGACTCATGTGGAGTTTAGTTGCTGAGGCCTCTGGCCGAGGCAAATAAACCACATGAGTCATAAAAAGAACTTCAGTGCCGAGGTACATATTATATTTGTCTTGAAATCGGAAAAAAAATGTTTTATTAGGCAAGAAAATAATAATAAGGGATCACCCGTCCATGAACCGACTTACGCGCGGCGTGGCTTGACTTTGACGATCGCTCTACCTAGGTCAAGTATGATGACGTACGGCACCTTCTGACAGAAAAACCAAACTGCTGCTTCTTGTGCAGCCTACACAACAAATCTATTGATTTTCAAATTTACTAAAATATGTATAGGTACTGAAGGATTGCGCTTCTATAGGAAACAATTTCGCAATGTGTACGAAAAGTTAAATGAGCCTTTATCGGCCGGGTTTTGAATATTTGGTCACTTTTGACGGGCGATTTCTCCGCGTCTGACGTTTGATGTTTACATCTCGCCAAGGCCTACTTATTGAAAAAATCGTACAATAATGGGCTACATTATTGTACGATTTCTGTGCTTTTAATGACGATTTTGGGACATTTTAATGCCGATTTCAAGAAAACACATTTTATTATTCAGGTTTTTCCAACGTTAAGTTATGGTAAAAATGAACTCACTTGGAACACAGAACACGGGGCCCGATCTATTTCATATCGTACCGCAGGAGTTCGAGTGTGATCTTTTGGTTGGACACTCTTTTTTTCGCCACGAAAAATATCACTCTTTTGTCTATGGGACACTCAGGAGGCAGTCCCCAAGCAACCCTGAAATAAAATTGAAAATAAATAAAAACCCTTTTTAAAAACAAGCTTTTATTTAAGCCATGTACTAAAACGAATAAAATAAGTTTTCTTGAAATCGGCAGTAAAGTGTCCCAAAATCGTCATTAAAAGCTCAGAAATCGGCATTAAAGTAGCCCATTATTGTACGATTTTTTCAATAAGTAGCCCTTGGCGAGATGTAAACATCAAACGTCAGAGGCGGATCCATCGCGCGTCAAAAGTGACCAAATATTCAAAACCCGGCCACAAAAGGCCCATTTAACTTTTTGTACACATTGCGAAATTGTTACCTATACCAGCGCAATCTTTCAGTATAAATATTTTAGTAGGTTTGAATATCAAGAGATTTGCTGTGGAGGCTGCACAACAGGCAGCAATTTGGTTTGTCTGTTCGAAGACCTTGACCTAGGTAGAGCGAGCGTCAAAGTCAAGCAACGCCGCGCGTAGTCGGTTCGTGGACGGGTGATCCCTTATTATTATTTTCTTGCCTAATAAAACATTTTTTTTTTTCGATTTCAAAAAAAATATAATATGTACCTCGGCACTGAAGTTCTTTTTATGACTCGTGTGGTTTATTTGCCTCAGCCAGAGGCCTCGGCAACTAAATTCTACATTAGTCATAAAAAGTATAACTTCAGTGCCTTGGTACATAAATAACTATTAGCACGGGCGTAGCCAGGATTTAGTTTTGGGGGGGGGGTTTAGTTTGGGAAGTAAATAAAACAACAAAAATATACTTACATGAAATTTAATATCTATATACATATTCATCCGAAAAACTACGACATATTTATAAAGTTCTTAACTTTAAATGAAATGGATAAATTAACTTCGTTCCTCTGCGCTAAATCTAAAACCATTAAAGAAGAAATCTTCGGCTTTTTCTTTTAAATATATCCACTACTTCATCTGCATGAATTTCTGTTCCATAGTGAATGTTCATTAGAGCCAAATCATTAAGTCTGTTTTCACTTGTAGTGTTTCGTAAATAGTTTTTCAGTCTCCTTAGGCTCGAGAAAGACCTTTCTGGGGTAGCAGTGGATACAGGAATGGTAGCCAAGATTTGTAGTAATGTGTAAATATTAGGATAAAGGTTTTTATCGCACATATCTAGGCATTCCAAACTAGATTTCGGGGTAGGCAGTCTTCTTATCAGCATGCAAGGTAGCTGAAGCTTTGATAGCTAAATCCAAATTTGTTTCTTTATTAGAAACCCCTTGACCTTGACTACACCACTTTTTCCAGTAGTCCATACCTTTAAGTTTATCACCCTTCCTTTTTTTCCCCTCCATTTTTCGACAGTAATAATGATTCACGTATCTATCCTTAACAAGGTCATCGAATAACAGCGCACTAAAATTACTCACTTACACGGTACACTTAATTCTCTTCACTATTCGTTCACCACTTTTCACTTTTATTCGCTTCGAGTTCGCATGGAACAATACTGCCGTAAGCGCAGTCACGCGCCGCGGCGCCGCTTATATAGCAGCCCAGTAGCCGTCCAGAAACTTGCACGAACTTCCACAAAGTTCCGCTCATTTCGACCGAGGGGCGTGGCGAATAATCGAGAAACAACGCAAAGTGTCCCTACAATACAAAATAGTTCGGCTGCAACTGCGTCTGCCTCTCATCAAAAGATGGCGCTAGGCGCTACTATTACTACATATATTCAAACGTAATAATAATTTAACTCTTCACTCCTCGTATTTTTTCGGTATAATATTAGGTAATATTTTGCTTATTTCGGGGGGGGTTTGAACCCCCGAAACCCCCCCCCCCCTTGGCTACGCCCGTGACTATTAGGTTTTCGTTAAGATAATTCAATTCCAAATTGCGACAAGTTTTTGCAAATTGAAAAGCTTGTAGCGCGAAATGTTGATGAAAGTAGGTAGGGGAGAGTGTGGGAATGGCGGCCCCTGGGGTAATTCCGGCCGTAAATTTTCTCGCCAGCGCGTATATTGTTGGCCGCCGCTACACCCGACGCCATCTCGTGTTATTGAAACGAAACTTCAGTTTGAGTTGGACAGCTTAGAGTGAACGTGTTGCGATATTAAAGGGATATTTTTGAAAACTGAGGTTTTCTTGTAAGAAGTTAGTTGCTTTCAAGGTAATAATTAGCTCATTAGTAAGTACTAGAACTACCTAGACTATATTAGTGGATTCAGTAGAGCCTGTAGATTAACATCGGAATTAACAATTTTACATAATCTCAAATGTTTCAAATTTCTAACCGACTAATCAAAATAAGGTATATTGGGGGAATACCGGACACAATGCTGGGGGTAATGGCGGCCTAGACATGTATCATAAAAATATTATTTTTTAGTCCCTAGATGCCGCGAAAATACACAGAAAAACAAAAAAAGGTTTCGCGAACTTTACTTTACATGCGGCCATGGATGCTACAAGAGGGGGTCGCAGTTTAACATACCAAGTTCGTCTTTGTAAGAGAGACGCAGAAACGTTAACTTTTGAAAAACTCATTTGGAAAGACAACAAACATCATGCGACTTTTGTGAATAATAAATAATTATAATATTTTTGTCGTTTTTTTGTTTTGAGATAATCTCGGCCTACGGTCGGTATTACCCCATGAGTGTGGGTAATACCGGCCAACACTACATTTTTTTATATAACGGTATATAGTTTTTGGTTTGTTTGTTTTTGTCTAGAATAAAAATTGATTTTGATTCTACACCGACTTAAGCTTTAATTTGACACTCCACCATTACATTAAGTATAGTTGAAAATGTGTCAAGGGCCTTCAAAATTGCTTAGGGGGCCGCCATTCCCCCACTCTCCCCTATACCAATTAATTTTTTTGGACAGTGATTGGTTGATAAACCAAGTACCTATTTGCAGGGGCGGATGGGCTTTACCTAACCAGCCCGGGCATTTGTCTCCCAAGCGGCCCCTAAACATCTCATTTGGCTTTAGATTTTTCTTTTCTTAATTATTATAATAACAATTAAAAAAAAAAAACAATGTAGATAATGTAATTTTTTAATAAAACAAAATATACATGTTTTATGAAAACATAAATAAAATCATAACTCTCGTAAAACAAATAAAACTTTTTCCTCTAAATATAAAGATATAAAAATAACAAAACATTCAGAAGCGTAGAAGGACCACACCATTATTTTATTTTTATTGAATTCGAAATTCCGACTTTTAAAGTCGAAGGCCAACTTTGAAGACAAAATTCCGACTTTATAAAGTCGAAATTCCGACTTTTAACTCGAAATTTCGACTTTGAAATTCGAAATCCGACTTTGAACTCGAAATTCCGACGTTGAACTCGAAGTTTAGACTTTATGAACTTCTGACTTTCAAAGCCGAAGTTCAAAGTCAAAATTTTGAGTTCAAAATCGGAATTTCGACTTCAAAGTCGAACTGCGACTTTAAAAGTCGAAATTTCGAGTTCAATGAAAATAAAATAACGGTGTGGCCCTCCTACGTTTCCGTAAAACACGTAAAGAAATAATAAAACAAAAAATAACAGAACAAAAATAATTAATTATGGCCAGTTGCACCGTCCTATCTTAAATTAACTACCTACTTACAACGATTATTGTAACAATGATTGCCTTTTGTTTTGTCAAGTAGTTAAGACTGTCTTAAAATTTAAGATGCGACGGTGCGATGGCCGATGAGCCTTCGAGCCTGCGGCCCTCCGGGGCCCTTCGAATGACCGGCCCACCGGGCATTTGCCCGGTGTCCCGGTGGTCCCATCCGCCCCTGCCTATTTACCAAAGTAGGTATGCATTTTTGTCTTTACAATTCGCACTTTCCCATTTTCAAAAACGTCAGGAGGGTAGTAAAGAAATTTATTCCGCCATCTTGGGGCGGCCGCCATATTCGATTTCGTACGAAGTCATTCACCTTATTGTATTCTAGCCGTCGAGCCCATTCATTTGATGCCCACGTTGGGTATCAAATAGGTAATCCGCCATCTTGGAGAGGCGGCCATATTGGAGTTCGTATGAAGTCATTCACCTTATTGTTTTCTAGCCGTCGAGCCCTTTCATTTGATACCCATATTGAGTATCAAATAGGTAATCCGCCATATTGGAGCGGCGGCCATATTGAATTTAGTGTGCTGTCACTAACTTTATCGTTTTCTGCTCTTCAAGCCCTTTCATTTGATACCCATATTAAGGGGGTTGACAAAAAATACATCATCCGCCATCTTGGAGCGGCGGCTATATTGAATTTAGTGTGCTGTCACTAACTTTATCGTTTTCTGCTCTTCAAGCCCTTTCATTTGATACCCATATTAAGGGGGTTGACAAAAAATACATCATCCGCCATCTTGGAGCGGCGGCCATATTGCATTTAGTGTATTGTCATTAACTTTATCGTTTTCTACTCTTCAAGCCCTTTCATTTGATACCCATATTAAGGAGGTTGACAAAAAATACATTATCCTTCATCTTGTGGTGACGGCCATTTTGAAATTATTACAATATTGAGTATTGAATATTGTATTGTCACCGGAACTAAAGGTGCATGCAAAATTTCAGCTCAATCGGATGTCAGGAAGTGGTTCTAATTCAGCTTGCAAGATTCGACCCACACTATAACAGGTGAAGTTAAATAAAAGCTCATCCTGTTTGAATTTTTCTTGCAAAATTTATATATTTATTGGACTCTTTGTCATTTACAAAAGTGTCCAAATAATCCGGTGACACGGTATAGTCATAGTAGGCTTTCTGTTTCTGTGTTTATTATTGCCATGCCAAGAGGTCAGTTTTAATGCCACAGAAAATGTAGTATACTCTAAGCAAATCAGAATGACTAAAGTACTTCTTTACAAAAATTCAGAAAATATCCATTTTCAAAAGATCTAAAATAAAATTTAAAAAATATATATTCTGGAGGCGCCGGGTATCGATCCCGGTACCTCTCGCATGCTAAGCGAGCGCTCTACCATCTGAGCTACGCCCCCTGGTGGTATTTTGTCTCCGAATTAACTTTCTCACTAATTGCACTTCAATATTCAATACTCCTTTTTTTGTGGAAGTAGTATCGAATTAGAAATGATGCTAAAAAAATGAAGATAACCACAAAAGATCAGTGAACAATTTTGCTAACTCCAAGAACATATTATTATTATGTATTTTGGTTATGCCCAGATATAGAGGATCTGTATCTCAAGGTTGTTGGAGTGCCAACAACCTTGTCTGTATCTATGGTGTTTTGGGATCTTTTTAAACGGACCTAACCTCGTTTCTTTTTAGGACGTAGTTTTAGTGTTTTGTGATTGTGAACATTATTAATTTTGGTCAATTTTGGAGGTTAGGAAGAGCTGATGTAGAAATAATATTTTTGCAATTTTCACATCGCCTTTTTTTTAATTTTGATGCATCGACAACAAATGTTTTGTGTGAAAAATAGCGTTGCTGTGAATTTTCTTTAAGTGATAAAGATTAATTAATCCGTTAAGGAGATTGATATGGAGCAGGCTGTGGAAAGTGTTGAAAGCATAGAAAATAAGGTGACTTGATCTTGTTGTAATGTTTTCTTAACTGTTTTAACCATAGCTTCCTTTATAATATTTTGCTTCTGACCGAAGGAACGTAGGTGTAGTTTGTTGTCCATTCCAAAAATGATGCGCGTTTTTGTAATCGAATCAACATTTTTGTTGTACAGAAGTTATTTTCTACGAATGTACGGTTTTGTCCCCACAGTTTTTTTTTTTTGGTACAGAAGTAGCACTAAGTAATTTTGTATACCTATACCCATCTAGATGAAGAAGACTGATGAAACACTAGACACGCTAGCGATGCAAGTAGGCAACATAGAGAGCGAGATATTTTCGGAAAAAGGACAAGACGTGGAAGTCAACGATTTGTTGAAATCGGTTGGCGAGGTGAAGAGCAGCTATCAGAATTTGAGGAAGGAAATTACAGAGGTTAGAATTTTTTAATTAGGTATCTAACGAAATTGCATTTTTATTGTAGGCAGTGGCTATGACGTATATAAAAGTCGGTAAAAGTAGTGGTAATTATTTCCAATGGTGTAACCCACCCCGATTTTCTTGAAATTTTGGCTAGGTGCCCCCTATTTTCGCCCGGCGTTCGGTGTTGTAACCCACCCCCGATTTTCTTGAAATTTTGGCTACCCCCCCGACATTCAGCGCCGCGCCGTGCCGAATGTTGGGGGGGGGTAGCCAAAATTTCAAGAAAATCGGGGGTGGGTTACACAAGTGGAAATAATTACCACTTCATTTTTCATACCGCAGCGCCCATCGCCGAGAAAGGAGGGCAATATAAAATATGAGACAAGATAGGTCTGAATAATCTCGGACATCATCCAATCGACTTAGTAAATAAGCCGATTTATCATCCATTGGATGGTAGAAATAAGGTTATGTGTCGTGACTCAATCTACCAATGAGAGCGCAAGACGTATATCGACCTTTATATATGCCGGACGTATAAATAGCCACTTCTTTTATTATATTGTAAGCCTATGGCCAAATAATATCTCTTACTGTGACTTTATTCAGTATTATTATCGTATAGAACAGTCACGACACGAGTCGCGATATACAGTATGTCCCGTTTATGCATAAAAAAAACATGTGCGGGTACTTCGTGCTAAAAAATGAGAGTTTGTCATTTACTTAATTCTTGCTTGTTGACTGAAGTAGGTAAATATGACCCTGCTGTGTTTTTGGTGGTGGAGAATAAGCTGAAGATTTCAATTTCTATATGTACAGTGTGGATAGAAATTGTGAAATATTGCTTATATTTCTTAAAATATTCCTCATATCAAAAACATGTTTTAATAAAAGTGTTAGGGGAAATTATTTCCCGTTTGGTGATATCAAGCAATCTTTCGTAGCGCAAAAAATGTGGTTGCCATGGTAACCGATTTCATTTTTTTAAATGGCACCATATACTTTTTTTGGTGAAAATTGATACATTGTAACTTTCTGAATACGATACAATACAATTTTAATGGGGTCACATAAGAAAAAAAATACAAAAAAAAATAAATTTTCTATTATGCTATTGACAATGTTTATCAAAATAATTATTAACATCAAGTTAGCCATGCCAAAATCAGAACAATGCGAAACTGTCACTAGCTGTGTAACTGTGTACATTGTTACACTAAACATACTTTTTTACTCAATTTTCTGTGTACTTAAGTACTTAGTATGTTAACCTGTATTCTTTCCGTTCCACTTAATTCAAGCGCCATTATAACTTACTAAGTACTTAAGTAAGTACACAGAAAATTGAGTAAAAAAGTACGTTTACCGTTTACTGTAACAATGCACACAATTACAAGCAACTGACAGCTAGTGACAGTTTCCCATTGTTCTGATTTTGGCATGGCTAACTTGATGTTAATAATTATTTTGATAAACATTGTCAATAGCAAAATAGAAAACTTACTTTTTTTGTATTTTTTTCTTATGCGACCCCATTAAAATTGTATTGTATAGTATTCAGAAAGTTCCAATGTATCAATTTTCACCAAAAAACGTATATGGTGCCATTTAAAAAAATCAAGTCGGTTACCATGGCAACCACATTTTTTGTGCTACAAAAGATTGCTTGATATCACTAAACGGAAAATAACACTTTTATTACTTTCATGAGGAATATTTTAAGAAATATAAGCAATATTCCACAATTTCTATCCACACTGTATATCACAGAGGCGCCACTTGCACTGTTTTTGGGTTGTGCTATTACTTATAACTTTTTTGAGGTTACCCTTTTGATATTGCAGGTTCATCACTTTAGTTCATCTTACCATTATTCAAGAAAAGTGTACTCTTTTTTCATAAGGACAAAATCAACCGTTTGCGTTGAAATTTACAAAATGTGCCCCAAAACACCAGTTAACTCCAAAATTTGAAAAACAAAATTTTCAAGTATGTATACAGGGTGGTCCAAATTTTTTGGATAAAACTTCCGGAATCTATAGAAAAAGTCAAAATAAGTGATTTTTTCATATAAATGTGTACCGAAATTCTAATGGTTTTCATTATACAGGGCGTGAAAGTTATTTTTTTTTTCAAGTTTGCTTTAATTTCCCCTAAAGGAAGACAATTAAGGCAAACATATTTGGTACAGTGTAGACACACATTACCTAAGTGCTATAATTTAAAAATTTGGCCTGTCTACTTCCACCAGTGCCAGAGACGTGGGGGTCAACCATAATATTTCTTAATAAAAGAAATGGTATGCCACTGGAAAAATAATATTTTTTGCGTTCACTAAATTTCCCAATTAATTCTAAGAAAAATCTATTTTTGACCCTTTTCCGAAAATATACCGTTTTTAAAAAATAAATTTTCGTGTGCTTTAATTTCTTTAGCAGAAGAGAATCAGAGTAGCTCTAGGATTTTGCAATTTTGCACACCTACTCATTTTTTAATTCTGAACAACTTTGTTTATTAACATTTTGTCCCAAAACCTACAAAAAGAGTTTCTAGATTCGACAAATTATGTCTTGGGAATTTAAAAAAAGTAATTTATATACAGATAACGGTATGCCAGCTAGGAGAACGAAAATTAAACTCTTCTGCGCATCTACGTCACTTCGACAAAAGCACCGCCAACTTATAAAAAATAGTCCTGAAATTAGTCTCACTAACATACGTCAGTTATGAATTTCGTGTCAAGTTAAATCCAAAGATAGAATGTAGGCACCTTGAGACACTTTGGTGTATATGTGGTTGCCTAGCTCACTAGAAAACGAGTCAAATTTCCGTTTAAAAATAAAAGTAAGCCATGATTTTGTCAAATAAGCGTCACCGTTAGCACCTGCGCGCGGACATACCGTTTCTGTGTATCGTGATAGCACTGAGTGTTATTATGAAGGCCATAATGACATCCAAAGGACAATGCTAATGTGTCATAATGACACTGTCTTAGATTAAAACATAAAAACTTCAAATAGTGATTTATTTGTCGACATTAAAAAAAACTTGTTAAATAAGTTGTTCAACATTGATTTTTTTTCAGGTTTTTGAAATTATTTTCTTGTTTTGATTACTTTAAACCTTTAAACTAGGGTTTCCAGTCCCCAAAAAGTGTGGTCCCGGGATTTTGCTCATGGTCCCGAAAGCTTAAGGCGGAACTCGCAGTTTAATAAAGTACCAATCCTTTGGACCCGTTTTTTTCCGTTATTTTCCAAACGATTTTGATTACTTTTTTTTTCATTGTGTTCAGAAAAGTAATAGCAAGAGACTGATGGTTTTACTTTTTTGATATTCTTATTTATTTATTCAAAAATCGTATTTCTAGGCCGAAAATCAAAATTCTAAAACCATCAATCGATCGGTACAACATTGCTAAACACTTTCCTTTATTTTTAAATCGTCAAAAAAGTGAAAAATGACAGTAAAAAATGGGATTTAGTGACATTTTCTTCCCTTTTCTTCGGGTGGCTAAATAAATAAGAATATCAAAAAAGTAAAACCACCAATCCCTTGCTATTACTTTTCTGAACACAATGAAAAAAAATCATCAAAATCTGTTGGAAAATAGCAGAAAAAAAGGAGTCCAAAGGATTGCTACTTTATTACACTGCGTATGCCTGCGAGTTCCGCCTTAAAAGTCCCGAATTTTTTTATTACGTCATGAACACGCCTTCACTGAATGGCTAACCGTGTGGTGTGGAATTATTACAATTTTTAGGTTTTAAACTGAAATAAGAATACTTACTTGTCATACATTTAAATTAGTTGGAGTTGGAGCAACTTTAGTTGTGTTGTGTTTTTTTTAAGTCATCTTAGTTTTAGTTTATTTTGTGTTTGTTATTTTTTAGGTACCTACGTACTACCCACCATTTAAATAAAAATGTTTCTCTTACTTTTCTTTACTTTCCCTCGCAAAATTTGTTGTAAAAAAACATCATCTTGATTTCGGGACCATTTTTCGGGACTTTCGGGACTAGTACCGGGACTTAAAGTTTGGGACCAAAGTCCCGAATACATTTTCGGTCCCGGGACTTGAGAACCCTACTTTAAACTCATACGACGAAGGGGGAAAAACTTACAGTCTCATCTCCACAAACACAGTTTTTTTCTTATTTCAACTGTACAGGGTCAGCACTCGAAAATGGACACCTCCCTTAACTTTTTTATTTTTGGAGTTAGAAAAAAATGTTAAATACAAAAGTTGTAAGGAATCAAATGAGTTTTTTGATGAGCATAGTTAGAAATATATAGGGCATTCTATAAAAGCCGGGCAAACCAAACTTGCATTTTTTTTAAATGGAACACCCTATATTTTATTAGATTACAACGATACATATATGTCATATGTTTACTCCAACCGTTTATAAGCTACGCCACTTTAAATTTCGAATTTTACGAAAAACCGCATCGCAGCTGCAATGGAAAGTACGCCACAAAATAAAACAAATGAAGTTGGTGAGACCTGTCATAGAATGTTGGCTGGTGGTTATCTTTTTTGATAGGTCTTTTTGATTGTCTAGGGGTATAATAAAATATGCATTTTTCACAGCAAGAACGATATGAAATATTGTCAATATATTTAGAGTGCAATAGAAACGCCCTCCGATGTAAGTGATCAATTATGATTCCTGTTATGCTCTAAACCTACCATATTTTAGCCCGTCGAGAGTATGCCACTCGATATCCAGAAAGGATAATACCTTCAAAAAATTCATTTTCTAGATTAGATATTAAGTTGCGGGGAACCGGTTCCTTAAAAAACAAAAAAAGAGTTTCCAATTTTCAGAATAGAGACTTAGATATTCTACTATTTTTTGAAGAAAATCCCAATGCTTCAATTGCGAAAGCAGTAGAACATTTCCAAATTTCTTAAGGCTTAATTAAAAAAATCTTAAAGAAAAATAAATTTTTTCCATATAAGATTCAAATTGAAAATAGGCTGAATTTCGCAGTTTATATGACAAATAGGTTGAGGGCGGATCCAAATTTTTTCGATAACATTTTATGGACGGGTGAATCAACTTTTTCAACAGCTGGGATATTTAATAGACATAAATACTGGGTATTGGTCACTGGGAAATCCACATGAAAAAAAGGGAAATAAAGTTGCCGGGTAAATATCAAGTCAAAGTTTTCGTTAAATTTCTTCAACTTAAGAAGTTTCATAATAGTGTATTTTTGTAGGTAGAAAATCTGTGCACGTATTTTAAAAAATCGTGTTATTGGTCCAATTTTTTTCGATGACGCTTTAAACGGAGAATTTTATTGGGGGGTTTTAAAGGCAGAATGCTTTAAGTCAAGACATAATATAAAAGAAATAAAAACTAACATTAGGGAATCAATTACATATTTAAATACAGTTAATTCGCACATAATCAAAAACTCATTAAAAAATTTAAAAAAGAGATATGCAGCTTGTGTTGAACATATTGGCGGACATTTTGAAATATATTTGTAAGATGTAAATTATAGGTATTGGTGTTTAATTTTTGCTGTATCTTTTTTGCCTCTAGTAACTTGTTTGTTTTATTTGGTGGCGTACTTTCCATGGCAGCTGCGATGCGGTTTTTCGTAAAATTCAAAATTTAAAGTGGCGTAGCTTATAAACGGTTGGAGCAAACATATGACATATATATATATATATATATATATATCGTTGTAATCGGGATGAAACGTAGATTTCGAAAGACCAATAAAATATAGGGTGTTCCATTTTAGAAAATGCAAGTTTGGTTTGCCCCGCTTTTATAGAATGCCCTGTATATTTCTAACTATGCTCATCAAAAAATTCATTGATTCCTTACAACTTTTGTATTTAACATTTTTTTCTAACTCCAAAAATAAAAAAGTTAAGGAGTGTCCATTTTCGAGTGATGACCCTGTACATATGTTTCAACCCTCATCTTCAGCAGTGTAACATTATAGAGAAATCAAAGCTTTCTAGATGTACTCGTATTTTAGTATGCGAATGTGGAAATTAATATGAGTAGGTGATTGTGATGAAAAGGCTTGGTCAAAACTTTAAAAACCTAAAAAAAACTTATAGGCAATGTAAAAAATGGAGGAATCCTGAGAGTTCGCCGTAATAATCACAAAAATTTGGAGAAACACTCGATGATATTAGATAGAATCAGGCGTGCACATTTAAAAAGTTGCAGCAATTTTAGATTCTTTGACTCGAATCAAAGCGAAAATTATAGGAAGTTTCTGGGTGGCCTTCAACTTAACCTTAAACCAGGAGATCCTGTAAAACCGGGAAATAGCCGGGAATATACAGGGTATCCCAATAAGGACTCCCGTCGCGAATATCTCCGGAACAAAAAGAGATATTTTAATGCTGCAAACGCCGTTCGCTAGGACGTGAAGAGGGCTTTATTCGTAACTGCTAATTGTTCATTTTGACATTGGCGTATAGATGGCGCTGCGGTGCAAAGAATCTTTTCGATCGTAGGAACATTGGAACATAGCGCATCTGAAAGACTGGCTAATTTGGAGAAACTTTTGTTCTATGAACAATTTTCCTATTGTTACTAGTTTCTGAGTTAACCGCCCTGCAATGGCATTTATAAAAAATGAGCTAACTCGCTTAAAATTAACTTTAGAGGAAAAAGTTATTAAAAATATCTTTGTAGTGCACTAAGACGAAGAAAATAGCGGCACGTGTCAAATTATTACACATCCGGTTTCACCGGAAGTGCCCCATTTTTCAGTTCAAAATGAACATACTGTACAATTTTCCCTCAAAATTGGAAAAAATGTACCTTATAACAATGACACCTTGTAGGTACATGTAGACAACGACAATTTGGCTGAATTTATTTTTATTAACCGAAGGTGACATTACAGAAATTAAACATGTATGTTTACAATAAATATGTTCAAAATTATTTCCATACCTAAATATGAGCAGCGGCAACAGCACCGTTTTTAGGTTTTTACCGCATTCTCCATAAACTAGTACCATATTTTAATTTATCTTCATTATTATGACTAACCACTATTGCAAAAATTAATAAACTAATTAGGCAAGAAACAAATTGACAATGATAGAGAATTACCTGGGCGTTTGAAGCTAAATATCGTATTGAAACAATGGACAGAGTCAGAGCCACCTTCGGTTAATAAAAATAAATTGAGCTAAATTGTCGTTGTCTAGATGTATACATGGTCTTATTGTTATTATATGACACTGGAAATTACCTTTTTTCACTTTTGCGGGATAAATTATACAGTATGTTCATTTTAAATTGAAAAATGGATCACTTCCGGTACTTCCGGCCCAAACCGGATGTGTAATAATTTGACACGTGTCGCTATTTTCTTTGTGCTAGTGAACTACAAAGATATTTTTAATAACTTTTTGCTCTAAAGTTAATTTTAAGCGAGTTAGTTCACTTTTTGTAAATGACATTGTAGAGCGGTTATCTCAAAAACTAGTGACAGTAGGAAAATAGTCGATAGAAAAAGAGTTTTTCCAAATTACCCAGTCTTTCAAATGCGCTACGTTCCAACGTTCCTAGGATCGAAAAGTTTCTTTTCACCGCAGCGCCATCTATACGCCAATATCAAAATGAACGCTTATCAGTTTCGAATAGAGCCCTATTCACGTCCTTACAATATCTCTTTTTGTTCCGGAGATATCGGCGACGGGAGTCCCTATTGGGACACACTGTATATGCCGAAATATAGTAGACACCTTGTCGTTTTTAGAGGCCCTGTATGACACAAAAAGTGACAGTTATTCGTTTTAACAGAGGTTGGACAACGATCGGATCTCTCTCTCTGGCGAGGGTCTTATTTTCCCTATGAAATTCATTTTGTGCAACAGACATATATTTTTTCCCTCTTTCTAACATTCCCCTAGCAGCACGATGTATCAAAATTAGATTTTAAGGTTAAGCTAATGACAGTTAACTGCCATAAGCGTAGGTAGATGAGGGCACAGTTTAAAATGTATAAAAATATAGATAAAACCAATAAATAGGTAAATAGGTTAGGTAGTAGTGTGTTATTTGCAAAGCTTAAATAATAATATTATTGAAGTTTGAATGGAAAAGTGAAGAAACATATAATTTGTTCCGAGAAAACAGAAATTTTAGGATATCAGGATAAAAACATTTATTAAATTTTTGTAGGAGGTTGGTATATGTAGATAGGTATGTACATAAAATTAAACAAGGCTCTAGCATACCAACTAATCAAACTTTCGAATATTTCTTCAATAGGAATCATAGCTGCAATAATAATTATTCCGTTCATTTACAAATAAAAAAGGTCTTTTAAATGGTTTTACTGTATGGTTTCGTTTCTTCAAACTCTCTTCTTATACATACCATCATAATTTTAAGACAATTAATACTGAAATTTGTACGGAACAAAAAGTTGGAAAGTTTGTTTTGGTAATATGAATCAACCAATAATAATAAGGAATTAGGCTGAATAAAAAAATGAGTACCTAGGTATTTAATATCGATATATTAGTCTCTCATTCTTTTTTTGGTAAAATAAAAGTTAATAACTTTTTAATGCAAGAGAGATCATCTACATTTCAATAAAGAAGACAACAGTATTTTTGTTTTTAAAGATATATTGTAAGTAAATAGGAAAAATCAAACTAGTACAAGTTCTCAGAAATTTATACATATTTAATAATGGTTCTTTCTTGCTAAAGTCACGTTCATCAAACGTTGCAGGAGATGATCCTTTCTTCAGCACAACCTGACACTCAAAATCCATGTCGGAGAAGTGAACCTCTGAAACTTAAAGAACTATAAATTTAAGCTACCTAAACATAATAAAACGCTGCCATCAAATGCTATTTTTTTATCAGCAAGAAATTTGTAATGGAATATAAGCTCACACATTTGACTGACTACACAAAAAGGGTTCTTTATATTCCCACCCGTGTTAACTTCTTTTTTGTCCGATTTTGTTGGTCTTGGTGCAAAATAAAGCACCTTCAAAACTGCCTCTCTCTAACACATATACTTACATTTTTATTATTCCATGAAATGAAAAATGCCTATCCCGGTCCAGTGTAAATATACCTAACAGGTTTTACCTCCTTGAAGGGCAAAAATTTTAATTTTAGCTCTTTAACATTGGGAAATTTTCATAAGAATTCTAATAGGGGGTTTGTAGAACCTTATGGACTTTTATTGAAAATAAATAGGTAGGTACTAATATTTAATACGTATTAATTTAGGTATCTTATGTTATGTTGCTGATGCAGATTAAGAAAATTATTCTGCAGATTAAAATCACAGATCAAACAAAAAATAAAAAACTAGAGATACTTATGTAATTAAATTTACTTACCTCGCAAATTTTCGTATCATTTCCAACTCTCGTGTTAGGGTATTTCGTTTGCACCATCGTGCTCGTTCTTCTGCGCTTTTTGGAAAGGATGTTATGAAAAATTCATCCTGCTCAGAATTCTTGCAGTTTCTTATTACACAAGATGTCACTTTTAACTGTTAACATTCCTTTTTGCAAAAGAAAATGAGCGCACTTAATAATTTGTCGACAGTTTTGTTGACAAACTGGCACCTGCCAAGATAAGAATATAATAAAAACAATGTTACTAGATCTGCCAAAATCTGTTGTCCAACCTCTGTTAAAACGAATAACTGTCACTTTTTGTGTCTAGTCGTTTTAAAATCCCCACTTTCCGACAAACCCGTTCCAGATCCAGGACATGCAGCGGCAGCTGAGCTCGTCGCTCGGCCTGCAGCTGCGCATGCTGCAGACCAAGTTCCGCTTCCTGCGCGGTAAGATCGAGGAGCAGCACCAGGTCCTCGGCAGACCCAAGACGCCGGGCAGGCCGCTCGGCGGCAAGTAGGCCCCCCCTGCCGCTGCCGCGCTTTGCCGCGCGGGGCTTGTGTCTCGGCCCCGATCGCGATCGTTCGCATAGTTTTCGCCGCGTCACAATTCGCAATTTCTATTAAGAACGATACAACGAGGAAACGTAGCAAGGACTACGGGTAAATCGCGGTAGCCGAGCACATGCCCCGCCATCGTAAGAAACCTGTTGGAAGGCCAGGAATAAACATATATGCTTTGTTTTCGTTCGACTGTATTTAGAAAGGGAGAGTTTGAGTTTAATGTTTAGTTAACTTTCGACGTACAGATTGATCCATTTTCTCTTTATCATGGCCTGTTTAGGACACAGACGGTGCAAAAAAATTGTATGGCGGAAAATTCAATACATTTCATTGTGTCTCCGGTTGGACTATGGAGGGTAGAGGTAAGGAGGACCATCTTATAGGGGTGTTCGGCTCAAAAACTGTCGTCTAAAAGCATTAAATAAGGATGGCGCTCGTGTTCTCCCCGGGTATGACCCGAACTTAGCGGTTTTAGTAGAGACGGGTAAGTCCGTCCATTTTACTACAACCGAATCGATCGGCGACCGATTTCAAAAAAGATCGAATCATTTCGTTCGATCTTAGTTCGTTCAATCGTCGATCGTTCGATATGTGGAGTGTCGGTAATAAGTAATAACCGACTGCTTCATGATTGGATCGTTTCGATATGTTGAGAATCGGTCAATCAATACATTAAAGTGATCGAATCACAGTGATTCACGATTGACACATCTCTAGCGGTAGCAAAGTTCGGAGGGTAGATTTGGTACCCGGGGGCAACAGCAGCACCATCTCAATTTAATGGTTCTGATGGACAATTTTCTAACACAGAGATGGTCCTCCTTACCTCTACCCTCCATAGGTTGGACCTAACTCTACTTATAAACTTTCCTATTTTGCATTTTATTTGTAAAAGTCATCTTTTTTAAGGTTTGCTTATTCTGCCGTATTAAAAATTTTGAAATAACATACAGGGTGGTTAAAAAACGGAGAAAACCTAAAATAAATTAAAGAATAAAATACCTGTTTGTTTAAATACGAATAAAAGCTCAGATATCGAATTTGAACGTTGCATTTCAAAGTTATTGTTTTTGCTTTATTATGATAACTTGAATACACACTTTGGTTCAAGTATAATGGGCCTATTTCTTACTAATAGAATGAAATTAATCACATAACTCTTTAATAAAATCCCCCTCAGCATCTTTCTCGTCAATACCTAGTTTTGTTATTAACTAAAAAATATATAAAAATTTTAAACTGCGCGCCTTAATTTGGAGCAATGAAATTGCGTTTGCGACGTTGCCGATTATACTAGTAATCGAACCCCAAAAATTCGATCTCCGTTCTAATCTCAGACGTGCACATTGAATCAAAATCGATTCTGTAGAGAAAGACAGTTGTACAGGGTGTTCCCGTATATTTTGACCCACCCCTAGTGCCTTTATTTTTTGAGTTAGAAAAAAATTACTTAAATGAAAGTTGTAGGGTTTTTTCTGGACCACTGTAACGCTTTATTTTGCGCATATCGAATTTTTATTTAAATCGCACTTAAAAGAAAATGATACTAGTAAATTTTTCGTAAACGTACCTAAAATTTCATGCATTGCAGCTGGGTCTCGGCAATTCCGGTATTGTTTTATTGATTAATTTGGTTTTAATTAGTCAAATCTCGGTATAATATAATACAAACCAGTATTGGTGGTTTTGTGGGTGATCTAAACATCAACACTGCCGATGCGAGCGGAACGTTGTGGGTGAGGTCGATTTGGAGAGTGCCGGCAAATTGTACCTTTCACTTTATTGTACTAAAGTGTAGCACAAACTGACTAAGTGTGCACCGAAAATTTCTGCCGTTTCTGCGAAAACGTTTAACCCGACCTTTACTACAGCAGGGATACCAATCTAAACGACAGACAATTTAAACCGAAAATCCGTTAAAGACCGGTAGTGGGGATTATTGGTAATCGATACTGCATCGTGGATGCGTGAATAATTTTTGTTCGATAAAATAAGCAAATTGGGATTTGGCGAAGATCGGGGAGTAAGCATTTTACCCCGTCCCAGAGGTTGGAGATTCGAGCGATTCACCATTTCCCAGATATATTTGCACTGTATTACTAAAAAGAACCCCATCTATTCTCAGAAGGCCACCCTACATGCAAGGTACGTACCCCTACCTGTGCCTAAAAACTCGCAGGTTTATCTCTCTCCAGATCGCTCCCTGATAAGCGCAACCCACCCCAGTACTTACCTATAGAAGCACCCCTATCGGACAGCTCCGGACCCGGGCTTAGAGTTACCTGCTGTTTGAGTGGCTTGAGCTGCAACCACTTTTCCCGAGCCATTAGGCAACTACTCCGAGGTCCAAAGTTACGTTACGCAATATCGACTCTGGAGAGCCGGCACATTTAAACCGGTGTCCCCTACATACAGACGCCTAAGTAGGTAGATGTTACGGGTATGTAATACACGGGCGTAGCCAAGGGGGGGGTTTCGGGGGTTCAAACCCCCCCCCCCCCGAAATAAGCAAAATATTACCTAATATTATACAGAAAAAATACGAGGAGTGAAGAGTTAAATTATTATTACGTTTGAATATATGTAGTAATAGTAGCGCCTAGCGCCATCTTTTGACGAGAGGCAGACGCAGTTGCAGCCGAACTATTTTGTATTGTAGGGACACTTTGCGTTGTTTCTCGATTATTCGCCACGCCCCTCGGTCGAAATGAGCGGAACTTTGTGGAAGTTTCTGGACGGCTACTGGCCTGCTATATAAGCGGCGCGTGACCGCGCTTACGGCAGTATTGTTCCATGCGAACTCGAAGCGAATAAAAGTGAAAAGTGGTGAAAGAATAGTGAAGAGAATTAAGTGTACCGTGTAAGTGAGTAATTTTAGTGCACTGTTATTCGATGACCTTGTTAAGGATAGATACGTGAATCATTATTACTGTCGAAAAATGGAGGGGAAAAAAAGGAAGGGTGATAAACCTAAAGGTATGGACTACTGGAAAAAGTGGTGTAGTCAAGGTCAAGGGGTTTCTAATAAAGAAACAAATTTGGATTTAGCTATCAAAGCTTCAGCTAACTTGCATGCTGATAAGAAGACTGCCTACCCCGAAATCTAGTTTGGAATGCCTAGATATGTGCGATAAAAACCTTTATCCTAATATTTACACATTACTACAAATCTTGGCTACCATTCCTGTATCCACTGCTACCCCAGAAAGGTCTTTCTCGAGCCTAAGGAGACTGAAAAACTATTTACGAAACACTACAAGTGAAAACAGACTTAATGGTTTGGCTCTAATGAACATTCACTATGGAACAGAAATTCATGCAGATCAAGTAGTGGATATATTTAAAAGAAAAAGCCGAAGATTTCTTCTTTAATGGTTTTAGATTTAACGCAGAGAAACGAAGTTAATTTATCCATTTCATTTAAAGTTAAGAACTTTATAAATATGTCGTAGTTTTTCGGATGAATATATAGATATTAAATTTCATGTAAGTATATTTTTGTTGTTTTAGTTACTTCTCAAACTAAACCCCCCCCCCAAAACTAAATCCTGGCTACGCCCGTGATGTAATATTTATGTAAACAAGGTACCTTGGTCTCGAATTTGTTAGGTATCAGATCAACTTAATTTAATATAAATAAAAAGACCCGCAATAATACGGGAATACGCTGTGCCACGGAGAAATTGGCTCTAAAATCAATAAGAGAGAATACGTTTGTGAAAAATACTTAATACAATTCACAATTTTAAATAATAAAGCAATATTGACTTCCAGAATATTTCCCGTTTAGATTTTGTGTTTGTGCTTGTTGTCAGAGTGAGGAAAACGGGTGGCGCTTTTTCTTAATTACATAATTAAAATTGGTTATACCTATATTTTTACCCACTCCCCTCTATCCGACTGGGCTACGGGACGCCACTCTGACAATTTTTAAAGAAAAGATCACCTTTATTTTACTAGGCGCGTACGTGCGTATTTCCATTTTTTTTTGGCCACCTCTTTTGGACCCTCAAAAAAAAACCCACCACCACCTAACAGTTTCCCTGCAAAAGAAACTAGTTCCGAAATATTTATCCCTGTCCTCGAATTGCTAGTTTCACCACTAGGATCTGTTACTAGATAAAACAAATGAGCGTCGCAAATTTATGAAAAAATATCAACTTACTTTTTTTAATGGCACACTCTGTATATTTGTGGATTTTTAATTGCACGCATTTTTCCGATTCCAACAATATAAATATGTTATATGTTTGCTCTAAGCATTCGCATGATATTCCAAATTGCAGATAAATACGATCTTTATATTTAATCAAGGTTGCCATGGAAAAACATTTCAACTTAGACAAGAGCATTCCTATCAATTCACGCACAAGCATGTGGTTGCTTCTGGGGTACTCCTAGTTTGGAGTATTGTGAGGGTGAGAATTATTATTATTATTATATTATTATTTTTGGGATAATACACCTTGGTACCCTACAACTTTCATTTAAGTAATTTTTTTCTAACTCGAAAAATAAAGGCTCAAGGGGTGGTTCAAAATATACGGGAACACCCTGTACAGTGACTGGCAGAAAGTTGGACACAAAAATTTAATATTTTTAAACTCTGATTTCGATTAATTTAAATTTCTAGCTGCTAATCGAACAAAATTCAGGTTTACTAGCAAATTCATGTGTTATTCAATGATAAGTTGCGCTTGCGGTATTTTTTTTTGTAATACACAGGGTGGTCAAAAAAATACAAAAAAGTTAAATTTCTTTTTTTACTAGGTGGCTGTGACTGTAAATCTGACATCCACCTTTGATTCCAAACAACTTTTGCAACTTTTTTATTTCTTTTTATGGCCTCTGCTCTTTTCGAGCAATAATCTAGCCATTATGGGGCGACGTGACGTCACAGGCCCAAGGAATTTGAATTTCAAAAACGTTTTTAGGGCATTTCCAGGCCGAGAAAAAATCAAAAAAAATTATTTTCGTGTTTTATTTACTATTAAGATTCATAATCAAAAATAAAAAAAAAGTATGAAACAGGCCCATTATTTGGTTTGTTCCAACAGCAGTTCTGAACCGGTTTTCGGCGATCTAATTGTTTGAAAACCAATGATATATAGGAATATATTATCAAAGGCAATTTGTTTTGTTTCATGATTTCAAAAAGATGTTATTGTCGGCACATTCAAGGTTTCCAGTTTTTTTTTACAATTTAGGTTATTTTGTAAATATAAATATCTGAAAAGCATAGTATACGATATACAAGTCTATAAAAAATATTTATTATGCAAATAGGAAAGACTGAATTTAAGAAATGCCAATGTAAACAAATTACCTGATCTTCTTTCCCCCAACTTGCTGATGTAGAAGCGAAATAAAACAGTGTTATTTGTATTAGCGTGAGTCATCTATTCCTATTGGATCAGAATTATCTGTTAGAACAAAGCTATTACTTAATCATAATGAAGGGAATAATATAATAATAATAATACAATGCTCAAATTCGATATCTGAGCTTTTATCGATATTATAAGCAACAGGTACATTATTGAGTAAAAATCTGTGGTCGGACTTCCATTGTCTTGATTTATTTATAAACTCGACGTTTCGATCAGTACAAATCTCTGATCATTTTCAAGCGAGTCATTTTTACTCGAAAACGATCAAAGATTGGTACTGATCGAAGCGTCATGTTTATAAATAAATCAAGACAATGGAAGTCCTACCGCAGATTTTTACTCAACAATCTACTTTGTCTACAAACTTCAAACAACAGGTACTTTATTCTTGATATGTTTTGTTTTCTTGTTTTTTTTAGTACCCTGTATGTTATTTATGAAATTTTGAGTATAGCTATGGTATAATCAAAATTTTGTATGAACAATGACTTTTAATAATAAATTGCAAAATAAGAAAATTTAAATTGAAAAAAATAGTCCATTTTCTTACAGTGGAGCAAGAAGATAAAATTAAAACAAAGTAGAATTCTTTTAGTCAAAACTCCACAATCAGTTTCTTTAATGAAAACTGTACATGTTTCGAACCTCTAAGGGTTCATCATCAGCAGTAAAATTTCTTTTAGTGATAAATGACAATGCTAGAAAAAGGAAAAGTTGAAATACAGGAAAAAACCTTTGGTTTTCATTTCGAAGTTTACTAAAATGATTTAATGTCCTCAGAGTTGATTGGAAGGTAAGGTAATCGAGTTTTCTTTTTTGCCTGTATTTCAACTTTTCCTTTTTCTGGCTTTGTCATTTATCACTAAAAGAAATTTTACTGCTGATGACAAACCCTTAGAGGTTCAAAACATGTACAGTTTTCATTAAGGAAACTGATTGTGGAGTTTTGACTGTACCAAATTAAATGTCTACTAATGTTAACTTTATTATTTTTAAATAAAAACCGTAGGTTGATTTGGTAAAGAATTATTGTAATTTTTTATGCCAAAACATAATTTCTTTAAGTGGAACACCCAGTATATTATTCAATAAATATAAATTGAAAGCTCGTGTAATTTGGCACATAAAACTAACGTTTTTTTTTCTCATATCAACAACTAATGAGATACCTACTGGGATTAATTTGGTGGGTTGTTGAAAACTAGGTAGGCTATCAAAAACATATTCATGCGGTTTTATCTTGTTGTCTTCAGCTATTTAGACACTGCCACAAATAATTTTATCGATGTTTTGGCTCATTTTAATTAAGCCAATAAATTCTAATTTTTAACAAATTCATAGCCTACTGAGATGAATTTGAATTCATCCCAGTACCTCGTTAGCTATTCATACAAGAAAAAAATACATTACCTAGTTTTATTTGCAGAATTAAACAGGCTTTCATCTTGTCAAATAATATAATAGGGGTTGCATTTAAAGAAATTACGTTTTGCCATTAATATCAAGGAGATTTTTTTCTTGTTTTCGCCATCATAAGCAATGCAAAAAATCAAATCAAATAAACTATCCTTAAAAAAGAAAGTTAGCAATAGTAAACACGTAATTTGGTACGGCAGAGGCCACAAATAATTTTGAGTTTTGTACAAAGCCCAGAATTTTTTCTCTAAAGTCAGTTTGTAAATTGTCCCAACAAATGGATCATTGAAGTTACTATTTTTTGACGAAATTTAAAAAAAAACTGTAGAAGCAACCGAAAAACAAAAGCGTATGTACCGAATTTAACAATACGTTATTTTTTTATTAAATATCAAACAAATTCTCCCTTTTTTTATTTTTTGAGGTTGCAAAGTGGTAAAAAACCACAAGCCTCAACTGTTAGAAAAAAATTTGCTTAACTTGGCCAGATATTTTTGTTCTATTTTATTATTGTTTAAGATATGGAAGAGATTGTAATATTTTTTATAGGAATATTTGAAAGGATAGATCGTTGTTTCATAGTTACGTTTTCGGTTAAATGCAATTTTTGACACCACACTAAGCTGTGGCGCCATTTTGATTAAGATTTTTCAGATAGTGAAATACAGAACAGTATATCTTGTATTTGCACGTGTTTGATAATAACTGAAGTTTTCAGACAAGAGACAAAACTGCTTATAGAAGTTTATTTAGGTGAAATAATTGTAACATTTTCATGATTCCAAAAGTTAATAATAACAATATCAAGAACATATCTACTACCCTATTGTTTTGGAAATACAGTGTATCCATGGATGAACTTACTATACTTGTAAAAAAAAATATTTTCAATTTTTCGCCAACAAGTCATTCTTGACAAAAAAACTCTGCTTGTTCTTACTTACTTTGATGTTTTTGATTTTCTTCTCTCTTTTTTTTCAAAGAAATGGTTTTCTGTAAATTTTACGACAAAACTGTATTAAAAAACTTCCTCAGAATGGAATGGCGCACGATGACAAAATTTAAAGAATCTAGGCCTACCTTGTATTTTGGAAAATATTGGAGAAAACTCAAAGCAGGCCCAGAATTGTTAAAAATGTTTTCATCATACAGAGTTACCTACTCTGGTAACTTTTATTTATACAGTTTTGTCGTACTACCTACGGAAAATCATTTAATCGAAGAAGACAAGAAATAAATAAAAAAAATAAAAGTAGGCCTAACGCTTTCAAATTTGGTACACCTAAGTAACGTACCACTCTGAACAAATTTCCTTTATAATTTTTTTCATTGTCTCTACAAATAGAAGCACTTTACTCTTATGTGAATTAACGTTTCTTCAATTTACTGGTCACCCAGTATCAGTAATGGTAACTTTTTCCATGCCAATTTTATTTTAAGAACAAGCAGACTTTTTGTGAAGAATGACTTTTTTCGAAAAATAGAAAATATTTTTTTTACAAGTATAGTTAAGTCCATCCGTGGACACACTGTATAAAGGCTCCCTATAAAAAAGTATATGCAGGGTGCCCAATTTAGATGGAATAATGGATATAACTTTAAATACACCTTGTATAAAAAAGTTTCAGGCAAGAGTTTTTCAGTTGATCTATCTGCATATTTTGGTGACCTTGAATTTTTTTGGGAGCCAGTCATTTAGTTCCTATGGCAACCAACTTTGTTTTTTTTTTAAATAGCACCATAAACTTTTCTGTTCAAATTTGGAATCAGCTCCTTTTTGTGCATACGAATATGTAACATTTCATTGGGGTTGCATAAAAAATTTTTTGTGAAAAAGTAGTATCTCTGCAAGTTTGCCAAAATTTAAATTCGAGAGCGTTGTCTAAAAAGTAGGCCATGCCTAATGAAAATTTTGACATTTGTGCATGTAATGATAACTTACCGACGACAGGTAAATCATGTTAAGCTTGCAAAATGTGTTTGCTAATAAATAAGGCAGCTAATAAATAAATAGCAGCTCCTTAGCTGATTCCAAATTTGAACCGAAAAGTGTATGGTGGTATTTAAAAAAACAAAGTTGATTGCCTCAGCAATGAAATGACTGGCTCCCAAAAAAAATTCAAGGTCACCAAAATATGCAGATATACCCCGATTACTGTAAGAAGTCCCGATTTTGTCAGATGACATTCTCCACAAAATCCCTAGGAATTTTCTGTTAACCATTGGTATAACATTGGTATATGCGTCGCAACTAGTTAATGACGTCACTCATTGATTTATGATGTGAAAAAATACCCAAGTGATACGAAAAAAGAACATAATAAAATAAAAACCCTACTGCAATCACGATTATACTTGTACAAATAAAAATAAGTATGACTACAACTCACTTTAATAATAATTTCAAACGTCATGAAAACACTTTCATTTTGGTATTTTGGTATAATCACCTACTTGCGACAGCGTTTATGGTGCGTACTCAGGCCAATTTTATTTCGGTGTTGTGAAAGTGACAGTGAAGGTTTTCCGGATCGTTCAAAAGGGTTCAAACTTTGAGCAGTGAAAATATTCGCGGGTTTTGTATGTTTCGTGAGTTTTACCGTTATCTGTGTTGTTCTTGTTCGTGTTATTAGTAGTAATTCATTGTGCAAATGGGCTCGTTACTGACCTGCACTTATGACCCGGTTGCATTTTTTGCTGCATTGATGCGATGCCAACTTAGGATGGCGAAATTACCAATTGACAGTCCCAGTAAGGACTTCTTAAAATAATTTTTCTTGAAATCGGCATTAAAATGTCCCAAAATCATCATTAAAAGCACAGAAATCGTACAATAATGTAGCCCATTATTGTACGAGTTTTTCAATAAGTAAGCCTTGGCGAGATGTAAACATCAAACGTCAGACGCGGAGAAATCGCCCGTCAAAAGTGACCAAATATTCAAAACCCGGCCAATAAAGGCTCATTTAACTTTTCGTACACATTGCGAAATTGTTTCCTATAGAAGCGCAATCCTTCAGTATACATATTTTAGTAAATTTGAAAATCAATAGATTTGTTGTGTAGGCTGCACAAGAAGCAGCAGTTTGGTTTTTCTGTCAGAAGGTCTCCCCTGCTTTGTGAAAACCTAGTAACTCGATTTTTTCACTTTTGAGGAAAGTTCAGTTTATACATTTTGTCTTAGCCTTCCCAATAGATAACATTAATAAGAAAAGTAAAAACTTATTTCCGACTAAAAAAAACTGCTCTATCCAATGGCGGAGTCATTTTTAACGAAAAGTGCATATAGTTCTACATTCACAGAGTTACTAATTTAAAATTGGTATGTTTGTTACCAAAAGCCATTATTTTCATTAGTATCTAGAGTTACTATGTTTTAAATTTGTTTATACTAATTTTCAAATTGTTGTTTTATCGTCTTTTTTATGCATAAAATACAATAATAATAATTCACAAACTTATTTTTTTGTGTTAACAACACATTCAATATTGATAATGATCATTCAGAGTTAAGATTTTTCTATTTTAAATCATTAGAAAAAAAAAACTTAATGTTAAGACACTTTTTTATTTTTTTATCTTACAATTATTAAGGTTATTGCACAAAATATTAAAATATTAAAAATATGTTACATTATATCATGTTCTCTTGTCATGCCTAAATCAACAGCATTATTGCTTACTTCTAATTGTTGCCAAAATAATCGTTTTCGGGCTGGCATGTAAGGACACAAAATATTTACTATTTTATTTTTTTTATCCTGGTTGATCCCTCTATTCATTTTATTTCTTGGAGGGATGTTAAGCGAATACTTCTTTTTCAGGAAGTGGGATTCTAAGAAATCTTCTTGAGTGTAAGATGCTTTGTAAAATAAACATTTATTATTTTTTCTGAATTCTGCAACTCTTATATCTTCTAGTAATGGTACAATATTATTTCCAGTATCTGACTTTTTCCGCTGCTTGCAACCATCTTCAAAAAATATGAAATCTTCACATGTCATAGGAACTGCAATATTTTTATTAGAGGATTTATGTATAACATCTAGTAAATCGTTCATGTCGAGGATTTGGTTCCTTTTTTTCCATTCTGCTCCGATTTGTCCATGAACCGAGTCAGCCTTCATAAAAGAGTGACCCGGCTCGAAATATTTCATCGTTATTTTATTTGGTCCCCATTCTTGATTGACGATGGATACGAATGTAGAAAATAGGACCCAATTTTTGTTCTGAGCAGAACAGTTGTCTGACCAGAAAACAAATTCGGTAACACTTGAGTTTGAATTTCTAATAACATGAAAGAATGAAGATGTGACATCAGCTGCATTTCTTCCTTTAATCGCCTCATGCCATAACACACACTGGTTTTTTGCTTTATGTAAAGGTGCAAAGGTTTCATTAAATACGACCAGCCTTGAGACAAAAAATGCATTCTTTTCAGACATTTTCGGTAATATTAATACCTTTTGCATATCCACAGTAAAAATGTTGATATGATCAGGCCATTCTTTAGATTTATCCTCACCGTATTCCTTTCTGGAATTAATATATCTCTCACGATGAACCTTAAAATCTTTGCACATTTCACATTCAATACCACTTTGTACAGCGGGTGTATTTTCTGCAGTAACATGATTTTCAAATCCTTGTATACTCAAGCTTTGATGATCTTCTTGATGCTGCTTAAATTTTGCACATTTGCCACATTCGTCTTGTGATGTGGTGGCGAAAGATATATTCATACTGTCAAAAGTCTTTCTGTATTTTTCATATGAAGTAACTACTTGAACCGTACTAGAAAAATCAGACCAGAGCTGCTTTATGGACAAATCTGATGGCAAATATCGTCGATATGGTGCATGGGACAATTTATAGTGTGAAACAACTGGGTTGAATTTTTCCACGTGGGTTGTAATCAGGGTATCGAGTGCCTCCTTCTTTTCCGTTTTTTGCTTTCTTAATTTTACACCTCTATGATCATCTAGTTTTGTTTCTCCGTCATTTTTTCTTTTAGATTGCACATGGTACGTAACAGCTCCATCAGTTTTCATTCCTAATGTTTTTATGAACATCGATTTACATACTTTTAATTTATCTCCATCGATGCCAATTTGTGGCAAGCAATATTCGAGCGTAGAATTCCTTGAAAAACGTCCAGAGGCAGTTGAAGTGCGACATTTTACAGCTTTTTGTTTGATATTTGCATCAAAAAAAAGTTGACGTTGTGAAAAATTCAATTCGGAATAATACTTAAAAATTCTTTCTCTTACTTGATTTGTAACACGTTGAGAGCATTTTTGGCGACAAGTTTGCTTGCAAGGTGAAAGCATAATTTTCTTGCACTTATTTGGTTCTACTTTTTCTTTACATTTTCTCTTTTTTGTGTTAGCATTTTCTACCTCATCTAGCAGAGAATTAATAATATCTTGGATTACAGACTGATCTTCATTTTCCAAGCTAATGGCAGTTTTACTCTTAAGCTTTGGTGTATCGAGAGAATCGTCGGAAATAACTGTCTTGTGCTGAGGACATAAATCTTTTTCACTAAAGTAATTTGGGATTCCTTTAGTGGATGCTTCATATTTTATGGGATCAAAAGATGGATCCATATCGGAATCATCTGAAGAACCAACATCAAAACAATGATTTTCTTTATTTGCCAAATTAGTATCATCGAAAGAGGATGGTTCCTCATAATACCTACAACAAAAGAAAAAAATCATTCTCACCGTCTCTATGCCCTAAGATACCTCAAGCAATAATTATTAATCCCACAGAAATAAAAATATCTAGTAATAAAAATAGGAAAAAGACCCATTAATACACTATTCTTGATGAGGGCAAACAAATAAGTATTGCAGACTTGCTTATTTTTTGCTTTTTCCAAGTGAGGACCTTTAGATATTGGAATAGTTGCGATATTACTTAAGCTATACAATAAACTTCAATACTTACGTTTTTTTAGCCATTGCAACAATTCTCCGGCTTCGGCTGCTCATTTTGTTCAATTCAATTGTTTAATTAATGCACTCTAATTGAATTACACAGGTATTTTTCTTCAGCGACTGTCAGTTTACTAGCACAAGTTTTAGGTTATGTTAAACAACTGTTTTAATTCTACAATGGCAAAACCTAGTAACTAAGAGTTACTAAATGAAATTATTTGAAAGGATCAGATTCTACAACAACAAAACCTAGTAACTAAGACTTACTAGGTTTTGCTGTACCCTTATCATATTTTTATCTATTTGAAACCATTAGAGAGTATAGTAACTCGACTTGCTTGATTTCCACATAGGATTAAATAGACTGGGACGGAGTTACTAGGATTTGAAACTATGTGTATTTCTGGTTGTATAAAGCCTTATGATAACAAAAATACTATTCCAAGGTAGATCATTTTACAAGGATTCCAATTATGCATACAACATGAAAACCTAGTAACTAGAGTTACTAGGTTTTCATAAAGCACGGGAGAGGTGCCGTACATGGTTTATTTGCCTCGGCCAGAGGCCTCAGCAACTAAACTCCACATGAGTCATAAAAAGTTGAACTTCAGTGCCTTGGTACATAAATAACTATTAGTATATATCAACTGAAAAATTGTCTGAAACATTTTTTATTCAAGGTGTATTTAAAAAGGTATATCCATTATTCCATCTAAATTGGGCAGCTTGAATTACAAAAGTGTTGCATTTTTACAAGATCTGTCAATAATTGCTGAAGTTTGCTATATTAAAACTGAAACACCCTGTGTGGGTGCCCAAAATCGGCAAATAACGAATCTTCTAGTTGGAACCATATTTTCTGTGATATTGTGTAGGTGTAAATAGTTACCAAATTTAATAAGTTGAAAAGTGTACAATAATTATTAACTGTTGCTTTTGATCAGGTGTCTGAAAACTTCCATGTTTTTCTTTGAGGGACAATGATCTGCAAGGCATGAATCTCGTATAACCCCAATGAACCAACATATAATTTCGCACTTATATTCTAACTAATTTGTGATACAATTATTAGGGTTTTGGTGGTACCTGTAGCACGACTCTTAGTTTTGTGTTTGCACGTATCGTAGCGGTAGAGTTGTTGATTTATTTCGAATATACAGGACGTCCGGAAAATGCGGACAGTCGAGAACGGCGTTCGCCGATTGTCTGCGATTTCGGGGCGATCCGCTATGCCTTTGTTCCTTACCAAAGAGCCACGATTTGTACACGACTTTACACTGTTTTTATAGTTTTATTCGATCAATCTCAGAATGCATGCTAACTGAAGGTCTCTTAGAGTCATCACTGGAACAAATTGTGACAACCATTATTTTTTAACACAATCGTTATTAAAGTTGCAGCACGCGAAAAAGCCCCTGGGCAATCTGATTCGTCTTATGTAGATCTGGTCAATATACAAGTGTTCTGAAGTACCTACAGGTTGAGTTTTTTTCGATGCCCACTATGGGGATCTCGGAAACTAGCAGAGCTAGAACAAAGGTTAAATGGGGAAAGAATTGCAGTTTTGAATGCCCCTTTTGGATTTTTAAAAAAGTTCATGGCTCACTAGATATTTTGAAAAGAGTGATTTTTTTGCTATTTCATCAGATCCCTGTAGCTCCGTTATTTCTGATTATACAGAAAAACTGTAGAGACAAAAATTGTAGATAATTTATCATAGTTGGCCGTGGCCTTATAAAATAAGCCATTTTTTTGAGCTTTCCAAAGATATAATACTCGGCATAGTTATTATAAAAAAATAAAAATTTTCATATAGTCAGCCATGGAATATTTTCATAATTACGTTCTATTTTATAATTAGACATACTTCAAACTTTCTAGTATTATGTTTTTAGCTGGTAACAAAATGTAACAAAATAAAACAAAAATTAAAAACTCAAATTCAAATTATTATTATTTTAAAAGATCACCTTTTAAAATAAAAAAGGTGCTCAAACAATCCACCATTATTATTTATGCAAATATTGCGTCTTTTTAAAACAGAATTTGTCACCTTTCTTAGAGAGCGCCTGTCAATACTGGCAATTGCTTCTAAAACAGCTGCTCTTAATTCAACAATTGTCTCATACCTTATTTTGTACTGTTCCCCACAAAAAGAAATCCAAAACAGACAAATCGGGGGATCGGGACTGCCAGGAAATAGGTCTATTTCTCCCTAGCCAACTATTTGGATAGAGCTGATCTAGGTAATTTCTTACGGGCAAATAATTGTGGTGGAGCCCCATCATGATAATTTTTGTTTTATTTTGTTACATTTTGATACCAGTTAAAAATAAAATATTTGAATGTTTGAAGTATGTCTTATTATAAAATAGAACGTAATTATGGAAATATTCCATGGCCAACTATGTGAAAATTTAAAAAAAAATCAGAAAATTAGCCATAGCTATTTTATTTTTTTATAATACCTATGCCGAGTATTATATTTTTGGAAAGCTCAAAAAATGTCCGATTTGATAAGGCCACAGCCAACTATGATTTACATTTAAAAAACACAAGTTTATGTCATATCTCAAAAATCACAAACAACATAAAAAATTGGATCAGATTATCTTATTAAGCCCAAAATTATATACAATTTTTTCTCTACAGTTTTTCTGTATAATCAGAAATAACGGAGCTACAGAGATCTGATGAAATAGCACAAAACCACTCTTTTCAAAATATCCAGTGAGCCATGAACGTTTTTAAAAATCCAAAAGGGGCATTAGATTGAGCATTCAAAACTGCAATTCTTTCCCCATTTAACCTTTGTTCTAGCTCTGCTAGTTTCCGAGATCCCCATAGTGGGCATCGAAAAATACTTACCCTGTATATCCATTGAATAAAATATACGTAAAGACAAACAACAGCTGTCAATTGACAGCCAACAATGAATTTTACATTGTCTTTTAACACATGGCGACAGGTTACTTCAATATAGTGTCAAATTCAACAGCTGATGTTTCTCTTATGGTATAATATTTTCCTCAATAGCATTTACCATTAACTATATACCTAGATATTTTAGATTTTTCTTATTCCATTTTTTAATTCTACTGTAAACTTCACAATTAAAACTAATTATTGTCACCATTTGCTTAAACTCTTCTAGTAGTCATCAAAAATTCTCAATAAAACTATACTAGATTTCTTACAGACTCTTAAGAGACCACCTTATCAAGAGGTAGATCAAACAACACATATATCGACTATAATAATATTTGTAATCACTACCTACCCTGCATGCTACCTATAGCAAGTCAATTCACTTAAGACTCTAAAACTTATACAAGACAAAATGTCCCTAAAAAATAAAAATTTGCACACTTGTGAATTCACTTTCGCTTTACTCAAAAAGTTCCTAAATCTTTACTAAATTCAAATTGTCTATGAAGATAAAGTTTGATCCAGAATCACAACCTTATTTGATTCCAAAAAGTGTCCTACAAAATTTTACAAATTGCATTAGTTAGAGAAAAATATGTTCAATATAAATTACGTCTATACCAATGATATAAAACACTAAATACTCCTAGGGCATTTTTACGAGGGTAACGCCAATGTACAGGGTGTCTCAATTAACAGTCAAACCGGAAGTCACAAATCAGAACCGACAATTTCTTGTTAGTCATTACTAATATTCCGTGTTAAAATCTAACTTCAGAATTTGTTGGAAAAGGGTATTTTTGAAATGATGTTTTAAAAGCACCATATATATTAAGTTTGACGTCGTATTGGAATTCCTCGGAATATTTTACACAAGTTTAGTTTTGAACCATCAATTTATCTTTAAAATTACTGAGAAAATCGGGTTTACCAAGTTTAAAAGTGTCCAATTTGGCCCACCCTGTATATTTTGACATTTTTTTGAAATCTGCTCATCTGACGATTTTATTATCTTTCCGTTTTAAGATATTCCATTTTCAAATTGTATACCAAACAAAACGAAATTCAAAATGTTAGGAACTTTAAGATTTTCCGAAAATTCTTATTCTATTTTATAAAATTAGTATACAATTTGACAATAGAATATTTCAAATAAGGACAAATATAATAATACAAAGTTTTATATAATTTTAATTGTAGTGACGAGCTAATTTAAAAAATGTAGAAATACATAAGTCTGATTTATCGCGGTTTCGTGCAACACCCTGTACAAAATTTGGTATCTACAAAGTGTTAATTTATGCTGAACCACCATGAGACTCTATTTTAACTTGTATACAGGCATGATGTAAAAATTTTATCCAACAAAAAGGAAAATGCTCAAAAAAAATTGTTGTGGAATCTTAAAACGTGGGGCAAATCGACCTTAGCATGCAAGTAACTCGTCGCTCCTCGTTGAAAGCACACGACCAGATGAATTCTGGAGAGCATTGTTGCCACATTTCATTATTCAATCTTATTGTTGAATGCTAAACTGAAGAAATAAGAAATACTTAACTCTCATCTGCATTATTGCACTACCAAATCATAATGATGTCTACACTGTTGACACCCTGTAGGGTAACAACTGTGTATTCGACACTTATTACAGACATCTAAAAATGTGAATCTAGGATGAGATATTTCCACGAGATACAATTTTTTTTGCTTGGTTGTTAAAAGTTAATTTTGTTTATATCATCCCTAAATCGAGAGTCAAAGCTCGGCAGAAGTGGGACTGGTAGACGTTTCTGAATATTTAGGGTTGTATCTGTAATATATCTTTGTCTATATACATAAACCTTAATACAATTGTTTCAAGGATTTATTCAAGTACTTAAACAATTGATTTTATCCTCGATTTGTGCAAATAACACCTAACACGAAATTCTTGCAAATTTTTATTTTTTGAAAAGTGATGCAATAATTTGATGTAGTTTTTAGTTATCGTACCTGAATATTTATAGTGTAGATTTATGTTAATGATATGTAGATAGTTTAGATAACTATTTTTTTATTTTGAATTTAATATTTCAGAAATTTAATTTTTTGTTTCTTCATTGACTACAAACGTAGTTTATTCAACAATAAAATCAAATAATGCTCAAAACATATTCTAGCACAAAAGTCTTCATCGTATAATAGTATTAAAGGCGTAAATTGCAATTTTAAAAAGTGTTCCAGCACAATACCTATCAATATAAAATCTACAATAATAGTAGTATAAGTATAAACACATTTCTAAAATAGGCACCAGTTAAAGTCTCAATGTGATACAAGATTTTTTTGTTAAAACATTATGTTTTGTTTGAATAAAGAATTTAAACCTAACAAACGTAGTTTCATCTTTATGTCCAACTTCACCTCACATGCTACTTCACATTTTCTTCTTAATGAAAATTTATATGGAACAAAAGGAATGCCTTTACGCCATGCATACATACATTATTACATATGACATGTCTACTAACAAAAATCCAAATATTTGAAGCCATTTAAGCCTTGGCCTGAACTACTGTCTTAATACCTAGTTAACTCTATGATTTAAGTTTTTGAAGGCTTTTTGTTGCTTCGTATAACAGGTTATTGTAAGCACTAAATAGGTAACAATGTCCATATTTGATACTGGAGGAAAATTTGCAACATTTTACTGAATATTGAGTCGCTCGGTGAGAAAGAGTAGGTATCTTTTTAAAACAATTAGTTTTTATTTATTAGCTTGTCGCTGCTTTGAGGTATTTATCTTGCAAATCTATAAATTAATCACTCATTGTCAATATCAACTGTTTGTATGCACTTATTACACAACAGAAACATAAGAAAATAAACCAAAACTACAATAATTTATGCGACGAATGTTCTAGGTCAAAACTATGCAAAATTAACAAAAACTGCTTTAACCTGGACCGACACTATATTAAAGACCTGAGCATGATGGTCATATTTCATTGTTGTTTGCGGGCTGGGGTGGCGCTACTAGACGAAAAAATGGCGATTTATAGGTCATAGAGGAGTATTCTGTGGTTATAAATATGTCAGTTTCTGACATTTAGAATGTCCCATATTTTAAATATCCTGCTTTAGTACCATTTACGTTCTTTTTTCGGTAACAAATTCCTTTTGTGGTCAATATTTCGCAGTTTTGTCATATTAAGAGCTTTTCTAGGTAGATTTGTTTGGTAACATGAAATTTCCATGCTTATGAAAAAAATCATATGCACAGACCATTACGTGAATTGCAGAAGAATAAACACTATTTTGGAATTAACTCGGTAACTCCTTAATTAAATAAATTAATAGTAAAATCTATATCTTCTACATTGTTAATGCTAGAAAAAAAAAGTATAGACAAAACTTGTAGAGAAACATGAGTACTGCATTCGGAAAATATTTTCCAATATACAGGGTGATCCAATAAATAGTGGCGACCCAAAGTTATGTTTCTTTAAATGGAACATCCCGTATTTTGTTACATTTTTAGAAAGCCCTTAAAGAGTATGTTCTTTTTGGTACAGGGTATTAAGGGTCTATCTTTAAAGGTTATTACAGAGTTAGTTCAATTTTAAACGAAAAAAGAGGCCACATTTGGAAATTATAGCTTGATTTTCGTAAACTTTTTTTTGTTGGGTAGAGCATCAAAACAAAAGTGGCATTAAATACATAATTCAGATGCCTTCTGCTTCTGCGTTAAATAAAAAAACAAACGTACCAATTTGGATTACAAAATGGAGGACTAATTGAAATGATTGAAATTCGAGTTTATATTATGTCGGGTTGTTTGTTCATGTATTTGTTGATATTAACAATAAAAAATTATAATTTTGTGGGTTATAAATTTTTGAACGAATATGAATTCCTAATGAATATTTTAGTGTAAAACATTACCAAAAATTAAGAACATGAATTACAAATCGGTACGTTTTTGTGTTGAAAATCTCACTGCGTATAAGAATCCGGCCTTTTCCTTTTCATTTTTTTTTGTACACCCTGTAGGACTACGGTAATGCAAATTCGTACGTTTGGGTTTTCAACAATGCTGAATAAGAATCTGGCATTAATTTACCTCTAAAAAAATCCCTAATAGTACTTCTCGAAATTTCAGCACTAAAACACTGTCTCAGGATTTAATGCCATTTTTATGCTCTACCCAACAAAAAGAAGTTTATGAAAATCGAGCTAAAAACGAAAATTTTACAGGGATGGTCAGTCCTTAAGTGGGGCACTAAAATTTTTTAAACACCCTGTGCAGCTACGGTAATGCGAATTGGTCCGTTTGAGTTTCAAACAACGCTGAATAAGAATCCAGCATTGATTGTCCTCCAAAAAAATCCCTAATAGTACTTCTCGAAATTTCAGCACTAAAACACCGTCTCAGTGGGCCATGAACAAAAAAAAGTTTATGAAAATCGAGCTATAAATAAAAATTTTACAGTGGTGGTCAGTCCTTAAGTGGGACACACTGTATGTAAAAATGTATGCTCTACAATTTCCTCAATCTAAATTCATTATAGTTTATTAAAATAGGACAGCATATCTAACCTAGATATCTGATAATTGTCCAAAAAAGAATATCAGGGAGAGACGTAACTTGAGTTAAGTTTGTTATTTTTTTTACGAACTTTGTTAAAATTATAAGCGGCGTATCTTATATTAAACCTGTCACGACTCAAAAAGGCCCGATGTAATAATTAAGTTGATTTTTTTATAATAAAAATAGTGTTTGTGAATAATAGACAACATGGATGTGCTAGTATTATGGAAGGATGGATCCAAAAATATTGTAGACATTAAGGAATTAAAAAATGTTAAAATAAACAATAACATTAAAGTAGATAGTGGAGTGAAAATGTTTTTCATTAAAAAGTGTTATACAGGGTGATTCAGGAGGAAATGTCAATATTTTAGGTACGTATTCGGGGACCCAAAATAAACATAAAAGTTCCTATAAACATGGGTCCTATTCCCGGCCGTTACCGAAATACAGGGGTAAACAACATTCAATTTAAGGTTTTTATTACATTATTTATAACAGGTAGGCTAGGTTTTATAGTTTTCAAAAATGCCACCGTTTACTTCTAAACATAAGTCAGCTCTCTGGTGAATAGCTCGGGTCGCTCTATGAATGGATACGGGCCTGTTTCTTATAGTTGCTGCTGCATTTATTATTCGATCGAGTAATGCATCTCTAGTGTTTACTTTACTTGAATATACCAATGATTTAAACCACCCCCAAAGACAATAATCCAGAGGATTAAGGTCTACTATTGCTAAGCAACAGGAATTTCCGCCTGAATCACCCAAAACCTAGCCTACCTGTTATAAATAATGTAATAAAAACCTTAAATTGAATGTTGTTTACCCCTGTATTTCGGTAACGGCCGGGAATAGGACCCATGTTTATAGGAACTTTTATGTTTATTTTGGGTCCCCGAATACGTACCTAAAATATTGACATTTCCTCCTGAATCACCCTGTATATTTGTGCTGAATTAAATAACAATATTGACAGCGACAGTTCTGATGAAATTAAGAAAACAAGAAAGCCCTCTGGGAAGTGGCACTGATGATGTTCCACTTCCTAAAATTGCCAGCAATAAGAACCTGTTTGAAGTTTTTAAAAGTAAGTTCATTATACTTAAAACAATAAATCGCGATTTTAACATTGTAAATTTTTTTAGAAGTTGCGAAGAAAAATAAAAAAAAATTGAAGGTATTTGAGTTAGTTCGTTTTTATATAAAAAAAACTTACTTAATAGTTTTAAGAACAAAAAGAGTGATAGTCGACCATATACAGTACTGTTTCGGGACGGTAATCCCTCATCAGTATGGCTCACCCGACTATCCAGTGGTAGACAAACGTGCCTAGACGATGGATTTACTATATAAGGAATCAATTAATTACCGAAGCAATTAATTGATCATGAAGTATTATAACGATAGCACACCCGAAGGTGCGGGACAAAGCCACTGGTCTTGATCGGCAAAGGCTCACGCCACAATTACCGAGACCCGCCTTCTGCCGTCTCCACGGCGTCGGTTAACCAACCGAAAACATCCATAGAACAAAAAGAGTGATAGTCGACCATATACAGTACTGTTTCGGGACGGTAATCCCTCATCAGTATGGCTCACCCGACTATCCAGTGGTAGACAAACGTGCCTAGACGATGGATTTACTATATAAGGAATCAATTAATTACCGAAGCAATTAATTGATCATGAAGTATTATAACGATAGCACACCCGAAGGTGCGGGACAAAGCCACTGGTCTTGATCGGCAAAGGCTCACGCCACAATTACCGAGACCCGCCTTCTGCCGTCTCCACGGCGTCGGTTAACCAACCGAAAACATCCATAGAACAAAAAGAGTGATAGTCGACCATATACAGTACTGTTTCGGGACGGTAATCCCTCATCAGTATGGCTCACCCGACTATCCAGTGGTAGACAAACGTGCCTAGACGATGGATTTACTATATAAGGAATCAATTAATTACCGAAGCAATTAATTGATCATGAAGTATTATAACGATAGCACACCCGAAGGTGCGGGACAAAGCCACTGGTCTTGATCGGCAAAGGCTCACGCCACAATTACCGAGACCCGCCTTCTGCCGTCTCCACGGCGTCGGTTAACCAACCGAAAACATCCATAGAACAAAAAGAGTGATAGTCGACCATATACAGTACTGTTTCGGGACGGTAATCCCTCATCAGTATGGCTCACCCGACTATCCAGTGGTAGACAAACGTGCCTAGACGATGGATTTACTATATAAGGAATCAATTAATTACCGAAGCAATTAATTGATCATGAAGTATTATAACGATAGCACACCCGAAGGTGCGGGACAAAGCCACTGGTCTTGATCGGCAAAGGCTCACGCCACAATTACCGAGACCCGGTCGACTATCACTCTTTTTGTTCTATGGATGTTTTCGGTTGGTTAACCGACGCCGTGGAGACGGCAGAAGGCGGGTCTCGGTATTTGTGGCGTGAGCCTTTGCCGATCAAGACCAGTGGCTTTGTCCCGCACCTTCGGGTGTGCTATCGTTATAATACTTCATGATCAATTAATTGCTTCGGTAATTAATTGATTCCTTATATAGTAATAGTTTTAAGATCTGTTGTGTTTGGTTCAATATGTTTATTTTTGTTATGGTGAATTTTTTCACAAATTTTCTTAATAAAATGCTATTTTCAGCAAAATTTATGGCATTATTATTATCCCGCTTTAGACATTGTTAATGACGTAACTATTTTTGGTATCACCATACAATGATTCTTCAATTAGTGACGTATCTCATTTTTTGTAATTTTTTTTGTAAACTGGTAGCATTTTTTTTAACAACCGATCAATGAACATGCAGTTTACATAATATGCATCTCTTATTAAACCGAATATTAGAATTGACACTGCTACTTTTATTGAATACGACTCAATTAAAACGCTCTCCTGTAAAGTTGTGAAAATCGAGTTACGTCACTTCGTGATATTGATGACGATATTGTCTAGATTATTGTCAAAAGTAGTTATCTTCTTTTAAAAGATCCGTTGTATCAAGGTTCTTATTTATTATTCATATAATAACTGGGTTGTATTAAAAATTGTTTCAATACTACAAACAAGAAAACATGGTATCTGAGTCGAGGCCTTGGCGGTCTAGCACCCATTTTGAATCTCTCAGGATAATTGCTTGCATTATCATGTAGCGGACCGGGCTGCAAATGTTCAGGTGAGAACTGATGATTCTCAAGTCCTTGAAGAATGGTGACAGGTCAATGCCTTTCTTCTCCAACTCTTCCCCAACGATTGTCACCAATTTGCACATGCACTCAAGGCTCTCCTCATCCTTGATGTCGAGTAACAATTGCAGACACCCCATCATTGTGTTCGCTGCAAGGATTTTCTGCATGAACAGCTCACCAATAAATTGGATTATTCCCACAGATCGCAGCCTTGATTTTCGATCACATTCACGGAGTTCGGATATCAATTCTTCCTTCTTCTTGGGGTCAGTGCAAGCTTCGATGTCATCCACCTTCTTGTTGCGCTTAGATTTATTACCTGATGCAGCTCCCTGCACAAACGGGCACACGCCATCGACGAGTCAGGCCCTTCTAACGCTTTATCGAATATCAAATCTATCACTCCCTGCAACCTGTCTGTTGTGTTAATGTCGAGTGCTTTCACTCGGTTCACCAGTGTTTCGAACTTCGGAGGTACGAGTTTGTCTAGCACCAAGATCACCTTGCTGTATATCTGCAAGGTCTCCTCATCCTCCTGAGACATGCTGTCGCTCTAGAAGAAACGAGCAGGTTTCCGGTGCTAGAAGAACACTTTATTGGGTACTTTCAAGCCACCTCAGGCCAGGGTCCTAGAAATATTCCAAAACCTTATTTTGCTTCACAGAAGATTATGATTTGAAACAACAATCTAGCATACTTATCACAATGATAATTTCGTGATACGATGTCTTTGGTAGTTCCCCTGTATGATTATTTGAATTTGAATTTATATGATTTTCATTATTGTTTGGGTTTGTCTATGGGCCAACCTAACTTTTATATTTTGTGTTTGTGGGCCAACCTCGGAAAAATAAAAAACATAGAAATGGCATATGTTAGTTGAAATGTTTGTAAGGGGTAGGGTAGCACTTTTTATACTTTATTCAAGGTTAGTTTATAAACTAGGTAACTTGACTTTTTTATCTAGTTACCTACTAGTTACGAGAGGCTAAAACCCACTTTGTATTCCACGTTTCATTGGTCGATTCAAGGTTACACCGTTACATGAACACTGTAGCTTGTGCTCTACAGGAAGGTTTCTATTATGGCATTTTAGGGCAAGGAATATCTTTAGATGCCTGTACCTGTAGTTTTCGCCCGACATTCGGCGCGCGCCGGTTTCTATTATGGCATTTTAGGGCAAGGAATATCATCTTTGGATGCCTGTACCTGTAGTTTTCGCCCGATATTCGGCGCGCACCAACGGCGAGACGTAACCTTGAGTCGACCAATGAAACGTGGAATAAAAAGTGGGTTTTAGCAGAGCATATAAAACAACCAACAGTTAACTTAGTCTTGAGAAATCATCCGCAAATTCAATGACCTTGAGCCATATTGGGGGAATAGAAGTCAGTGGTGTATCCGAGAAAATCAATTTAGAAATACAGAGTAGTGTTAGTAAAGTATAGATTGTGTGTGGTAAGCACAAGCAGGCTTTGACTCCTTCCTGGCATTCTTTATTTAAAGATACTAGCACAAAGCACAATTTACAAAAAAGCACACTCCACGGCACTGTAACATCTCTCATACAGCCAAAAAAGAAATGCCCAATCGGCCTGATACACTGCATCCATTTGACAGAATTTATTCCCAAATGGCGGCTGCGCGAACAGGTGCGCAGAATTTTCCTGCCATGGGGAGTAATACTGCTGGTTGTTTTATATGCTCTGGTTTTAGCCTCTTTTTTTTAAGTTTAACAGCGTTGCTGAGGGGCGGCGGTGTCTGAGTGGGTCCTTCGATTGGACCCACGCTTTGGCACCGTACGTCGTGGGTTCGAGTCCCACCACGGTATGTGCCATGGGTGTTGTGTTTGTATTTATGTTTGTGTATGTCTTTAGGCTTAAGATTAGGTTAAGAGATTAACAAGTCAAATTTGGCAGGCCATGGTGTAAAGCCAGACGGTGCCTGCCAGATAAAGAAGGTGGGTGGAAGCCCTAGGGGGTGTTCCACGGCACTGGGTAAATTACCTTAGCTGTATAGCCCAATAATAAAAAAAAACAGCGTTGCCAATAATTCATAATGAAAACTTATTTCTCTGGTAAATTAAAATAATCTTCAAGGTGAAATAATTGCAAATAGTTTTTGAACACTGGTTTCCTTTGCATGTATAAAAAAAAAAATTCAATCCCAAATTAACTGCGACAAGCTTTTTAAATCAAAAAACTTGTCGCGCAAACTGTAAAGAAAATACATACTTTGGCATGTACTTGCTTATCAACCAATCACTGTCCGATAAAATTAATTGGTAGGTACCTACTCTTGTGAATATTTCAGGCGACAAGCTTTTTGATTTAAAAAAGCTTGCCGCAGTTTCCTTTTTAGTAGGTACATGGCTTAAATAGAAGCTTGTTTTTAAAAAGGTTTTTTTTATTTTTTATACTGTAATAAGCTGTGTTTGCCGAACAATCCCGAACTAGTAACTGTCAATAACATTGATAAAGTTTCAATTTTAGAATTGACGCGTACTATAAAATAACCATTTCGGGATCGCTCTCCCAAACACAGCTATTATACCGAGTTATACCTGGGGTTATACTTCAATTTGTATAAAAAATGAAATATAAAGGCAAAAATATGTTATTCCTATTTTTATAACTACAGACTTTAAAAATAATAGGTACGCCACTGCCTTCTAATCGTTAGCGCGAGATCTGTCACCCGAACTGTAAACATTATTTTTTTTATTACGGGAACAAACTTGCCAAAACAAACACAAACAATTTCTACGTCATTTTATTTATTTTTCTGAGGATCGTCGTCAGTAAAAAGAGGCTAAAACCCACTTTGCATTCCACGTTGTTATTGGTCGACTCAAGATTAAGTGAATATTAAGCCTCTCGTCCGTCGTCGGTGCGTGCCGAATGTCGGGCAAAAAGCACAGGTGCAGGCATCTAAAGATATTCCTTGCCCAAAAATGGCCATAAGCCATAATAGAAACCGGCGCGCGCCGAATGTCGGGCGAAAACTAGAGGTACAGGCACAGGCATCTAAAGATATTCCTTGCCCTAAAATGCCATAAAAGAAACCTACATGTAGAGCACGTTCGTGTAACCTTGACTTGACCAATGAAAACGTGGAATTCTGGAATACAAAGTGGGTTTTAGACCCTCGTGCCCAGTAACTGCCACAAAATATATAGGTTAGGTTCAAGGTCTTCTTCTTCTTCCTCCTGTCTTTTTCTGGCCTTTGCCCTTCCGGGCAATTTAGCCAGTCGGGCCCTTCGCCTCCTCTGCGTTGAGTCTGGTATGTCCAGTTTTTGCTGTTCCCGCCCAACTTGACACCTCACTTTTTTACTTTTTTTCCTTGGTTGTGTCACATAAAGTAGGGAGTACTGGGCCGGTAAGGAAAATTCCCTCTATGAACGCGTGGCGACATCTAGCACCTGAAAGCGGTACATACTAAAAAGTAAGTGATCTCTCCGGACGAAGCGCTTCATATAATTACGATCAAAACTTCACAGGTAAGTTCGTTTGATTGGATAATTGATAATCTCAGAAAAATAAAAAACATAGAAATGGCATCTGTAGATTGAAATGTTTGTAAGGGGTATCACTTTTTATACTCTATTATTTATTTACTAGTAGCCCCCGGGGGGGGGCTACCCAAATTTTTTCTAAATTTAGAAATTTTTACCCACTTGACAAGGAAAAAAGCAAATAATAATAAAAAAATATACGCACGGAAATATAATTTTAAAGTATATAAGGAACATGGGTAAAAAATAGAACATAAGAAAATACGTGAGTAATGATAAAAAGTTACCCATGAACATGACTAGTTTGGATAAATAATCTGGTGGGTATAAAGTTACCCACGAACTTAACTAGTTTGAGAATGCAATCTGGTGGGTATAAATAATCGCACCAACGTAAGGTCGTAGTTCAAAATTTAATCAGTACGTAAATGATAAGACTTTAAATACGGTAACATGCTTAAATAAATTATAATGTCGTGTAAATTTTGCTCGCATCATATTCGATACACAATTTTTGAAGAGTGTTGCATATGTGGTCATAAAAAAGTTCTTGCAATTTCACAAAATAATTTAGTAAGTGAAATTAAAAAGTTCAATTGTATACAATCATGTCCGAAATGTTACAATGTGGCTCCTCATCGACAAAAACTAGAAACAACATACTTGGGAACAGCAGAGGAAAGGCTACAAACTGCTTTACACCCATTGTCAAGTCCACAACACGTAGACATCGAGTCTTTAACACGTTTATAACTGGGGAAGACAAAATGAATAAGTTACAAAAATACGAAGAAATTGTGGACTGGTATATTGGTCAACTTGAAACAAGTAATGCTGGCATGGAACATGTACAGTTAATGTTTGGCTTTAAAAACAATAAAACCTTACAAAGTGTAGTTAAACTGTTAGCAGACGAAAATATTCAAGTTACCAACGATGCTAATGCAATGTTAAAGTACTGTACAAACGAAGAAAAACGTGATGCAGGTACTGAATTACTATGTTATGGAGAAGTACCAAATTTCAGTCGTAAGTGTAATTCTGATATGATTGAAAAAGCAGTTAACACTGGAAGTTATGATGAAGCAATGAAATTTATTGAAACAAACGATGTATTATATTTTATACAGAATCAGAAGAAATTGGCATTTTATTTCGAATCAAAATTTAACAGAAACGACAAATGCTTATATAGAAAAGAAGATTTTGATGTGAATTTTATGGAATTCAACCAAAACGTAGTACTTGTGTTTATTGGAGAAACAGGATTAGGAAAAACGCAGTATGCATTATGTCATTTCGAAAATCCATTGCCAATAATTCATAATGAAAAACTTATTTCTCTGGTAAATTAAGATAATCTTCAAGATCATGCAAATAATAGTTTTGCAACAGTGGTTTCCGTTGTATGTAGGGACTAGGGACATACCCAATCAGTTGCAAATACGTTTGCTTTGAAGTACGTACGTATTTATGAGATAAGGTCTGCCTGACTAACAGGTTAATCTAGTATTTATAATTATCTAGACACTTATTAGGCAGTATTTATATACTACGTGTAGTACTTAATCTGTGATACAACTAAGGAAACAATAATATACCTACCTACAATTACCAATACCAATCGCACAATCTGACAAACGCACAAATCGCTCAAGAGTGTGCCTCACCTTGTGTTTGACATAACTGGTGCTGTGTCTTTCAGAAGCAATTTTTCGCTGTTTTTAAGTGTTTCTTAAGTATTCGTCGGTTTAAAATGCTTATATAGTCAATTAAGTTATACATTATGGGCAAAAAAGTGTATTGTTTGCAAATCAAGCAAACAATAAGGTGAATGACGCCATAATAAATCTAATATGGCGGCCTCCCCAAGACGGCGGATTGCCCAATTCTTCACAACATCCTCGACACGGGTATCAAATGAAAGGATTTAAAGAGTAGAAAACGATAAGGTGACTGACGACGTCATACTAAATCCAATATCCAATAGGGCGGATGCCCGATGCCTCAAGATGGCGGACTAAATTTCTTTACCACCCTTCTGAGATGGGAATCAAATAGAACGCATAAAATAAGTTTAGGTTTTCGTTAAGATAATTCAATGCCAAACTGCGACAAATTTTTTTAAATCAAATAGCTTGTCGCGCAAACTGTAAAAAAAATATATTCTTTGGCATGTACTTTGCTTATCAACCAATCGCTGTCCGATAAATTTAATTGGTACTTACTTTTATGAACATTTCGCGCGACGAGCTTTTTGATCCGCAGTGTGGCATTGAATTATCTTAACGAAAGACTAAACTTATTTTATCCGTTTTAGTTCATGGCTTAAATAAAAGCTTGTTTTTAAAAAGTTTTTTTTTATATATTGTGTTCGCCGAACAATCCAACTGTCAATAACATTGACAAGTTTGAATTTTATAATTGACGCGTACTAGGTGTACCTGGGGTTACACTTCAATTTTTATAAAAAAAATTGAGATATAAAGGCAAACTGCCTATTTAAAAAAATAAGAGGTACGCCACTGCTTTGTAATCGTTAGCACCAGATCTGTCACCCGAACTGTAAACATTATTTTTTTATTATGAGAACAAACTTATCAAAACAAAGCCAGTTCTACGTTTTTTATTTTTCTGAGTTGATAATTATCTCTTCGTAGGGTCGGATATCTCCAGCTGTTGCTGTGTCCGCCCAACTTGGAAACTTGAATTTATAAACACTGACTCTTCACTTGGCGGGTATCCTTTCTAATTCCATCCCTTTCCCTGCCTTTATTACGAGTTCCTGTTCCTCTTGTCCTCTTCCTCCGCCCGCCGACTCATAGGAATAGGAAACGGTGGTAAAAGTTTCCCATGGTGTATGTCTGCCCCGATTTTTTTGAAATTTTGGCTACCCCCCTATTTTCGAGGTCCCTGAACACGAATCTCAGTTTGTGGCGCTCGGACGTAGTTTCCGAGAAAATGAATTTTCAAATTTTCTTTTGACACTTCACTTTTCACGGCGTTATTTGTAGTTATTAATTGAGACGAATTCAGCTCAAACTGATCACCACTCTATTTTGCACCCTCTGCTACATCGACACTTCGCGAAAACCCGAGGAAAAACCGAAATTTTGAAAGATTTTTGCCGTGTTTACGTCCGGCCCGGCCGCTGTTTTCGCCCGACCACAATATGTGGTTAAAAATTCTCAACTTGGAGACTGATTGGACTTTGAGTCCAAATAAATTTGTTTGTTCAAAACATTTTGCTGCTGATGCCTTTACTGTGCATCGCGGCGAACGAGGACGAAGACCTATAAAGCAGTCTGCAGTGCCAAGTCTGTTAACAATGATACGCCCATGGATGAAGTTGGTTTAATATGGCCGCCACTTTTATTAGGCAGTTCGCGCAGCTTGAAGCGTATTTTCCCTACTCCATTTCTCTGAGGCAGACTCGAGGTTCAAGGTCTATTGAAAAGACCTTGGGTTAGGTCGTTGATAGGTTCTATATCTCTGGTTTGAGTCGCTTTCGGGTATTACACTTAGAGCACTCCAGAGCTACTCAGGAGTACTCCGCTTTCATTTCATTCTTTCGGGTATGCTTGAGCTTGATGCTCCAGAGTTGCTCTTTTTTCCTCCCCCCTGCCCCCTCGGGCACCAGCCGTTTATTAGGTACGTGACGCTCCGAGTTGCGCAGTAGAATCACTGATTGTCAGTTTGATGTTTTATTGGCCTTCGCTTGATTCTCTTGCGGAGTCAATGGTTATTAACGAAAAATATAACTTACTATAACTTCACTATGAACCATTTTTCCATTTCTATTTGCAAATTTTAGCATTTGCATCGTAAATTTAAGGTTAGTTCATAGACATAAAACAAAAATAATAACTGGATCCTATAATACATATAGCGTTCGGGTATGAACGGCACACAAGTAAAACGGAGTTCCAAACACACAGAGCTTGACACATCATACCCGAAAGCGCCTTAGGGTTAGATTGGAACCACAGAATAAGAGGAGATATAATAGATATTAAAGTATAATTACATAGTTCGGCGACCCATTTCCAGAGGGATTTCCACTGGCGGATACAGTACATGCGCATTTCATTCTGCAGGACAGGTGTAAGGAATTTCGAAGAGTTATAATAATATGATGGTTTGATAGGTACGATACGTTCTAAAACGGATGTTAGGTTCATTGGCTTGAATAATGATATTATTTACAATATTTTTATAGATATCACTATTAGAGATGCAATATCAAATTCGCTTGAATTTCAACAAAAACGATTGATTTTATCGTTATGAAACAAGAGAACAGGGTCCCATATAACATTTTACCCTCTCTTAACTTATTTATTTTTCGAGTTAAAGAAAAAATTGTAGAGTAAGTTTTAGGACTTTTGGTGGGTGTTTCCGTGGTGTGGTCTTGTTTGATACAGGGTGTTCCGTAAAAGTGGTACAAACCAAACTTATGTTTTCTTAATGGCACATCTGATACCTATGTTATTGAATTTTCGGAATATTATTCGCTTCATATTCCGATTTCAATGGTGTATATTATGCCATTAATATGTTTGCTTCAGCCGTTTTTACAATACAGGGTGTTCAAACTTGTGTAAGATATATGTAAGCTACCATGTGTATAGAAGGTGTAGTAGCAGGTATGCATTGTTCTGAGCTCAAAGGTTGACAGGATAGAATGTAATGATGCATTAGGTAGCAGACGTATTATTTGTAATGGCTGGACCAACACTATATGTGTTTGGCGCTGTTTCAAGCGATCGCCACTGGCACCACATTAGTAGAGCTATGAGAGCACCAAGCCAAACTTGGACTTGTTTGGCTTGGTACTCTCATAGGGGTTGGCGGTTGGCTTCAAGCCAAACAAGTCTCAACAAGTTTGGCGTGGTGCTCTCATAGCTCTACTACTCGCCACACGACGAAAAAAATCGACAGGGTGGTTTAAAGTAAAAACTATACCATTTTGCATTTTTTTATAAAATAAAACCATGCAAATGAGTGCTTACAACGAATTTAACATTCAAAATGAAATAAAATACTTGTTTGTTATGTTCCTTTAATTTGACAAGCCTACATGGCATACATTCATAGATTTTATTAACAAAAGCGAGTCTAAAAGGCAAGCAAGAGTATTTTGGTACCTTTTGGTTTTAAATGAAGTCCATGGCTAGTTGTAGTGTAAGTAAGTATAGAACGCATTAGATTTTTCAGTTTTTTTTTATATAGTGGACCGTGAGTGGTCCACTGGGCTGGAAAGGTTAAGGCCTAAAAAATGCATTTCCGGACCCACGTTGATAGGAACTTTTTGCAGGGGCGTGCAGTCCATGGAAGCAAGAAAAGCAGTGCTTCCCCTAAACCAAAACAATGTAAAATGATAAAATGTAATTTTTGAATTTTTAAACAGGAAGCAATTAGTTTAGTTATCTAGGTATATCAAAAACGCTAACAATTATCTTATATATTGTAACGAAGTTACTAGATTTTCCGTATTTTTATTTCGAATTATCCGTTGAAAATAATTATTGCTGTTATTTGTTCCGCTTCCATTGATTTTTCCGAGTTTTTGAAGGTGTTTCTGAGGGTAACCAGAAGGCTGAAAGGGTAGAAAGGGAGTAGGATTTGCTTCCAGGTCAATTTTCAAGCTAGAAGCCCCGTTCTTGCTGGGTACTGGGGTAAGAAGACACGCCCAGTACAGCGCCGATGCCGCCGAGGTCGAAGAGATGCTGCACGCGGACACGGACAGGACATCTTTGATCTTACCTTTTTCTGGTAACCGGTGAGTATAGCGGCAATTCACTGGGTGTGCGAACGGGCCAATGCCTCACAGCTGAATACTATTTTCACAGGATCGCCGAAAAGTCTTTAGTGAACTACTGGATGTGCGACCGGGCCAACGCCTTCCAGATAGTAACACTGTGCCGCCGTAGATAGGTTGTTAGGAAGCCGCTGGGTGTGCGACCGGGATAACGCCTCTCAGTTGGAAACAAATAATCTTAGTCGAAAGGGCCCGCAATTAGAAACTGGTGTGCCCGAAAAGGGACTCTTGCTACAATATCAATATATCAACCTACAATATGTTATGCCTCTAGCAAATGCTGTGTTGACCGTTGACTCCGACTGCGCCCATCCTACCGAGCGACAGTACAATGTATAAGCTATGCCGGCCGGCCGTTAGCTTTTCTGTAGCGTACGAGAGTCGAGAGCTTATTGAACTTTCCATCTCCACCGCACTGGCTGACGCGAATGATACGTTTAAAGCGTGCGTGGAAGCTATCGTTGCAGTAGCTTTGTTTAGTTTAGTTGGAGTTGGTTTTGATATCTGCGTTGGTGCGTCGCGCGCGTCGTATCTCGGAAGACAATACAAACATATGGACATGCGCAAATACCGGCAACTTCGGCTGTCGGGAGTCGGGAATAACGTTGAAAATGCTAAAGTTGGATAATTAAGTAAGAGTGTGTTTTATAAAGGGATTTTCAACATTAAACTTTGCCGATAAGCTTCAATTAATTACTAACGGAAGGGCAAAACCCCCTATGAAAAATTTAACCACAAAAATGAATGAATGACTCTCACAGATATCGCTGTTGTCTATAGAGAATATACTTCTCCAGAACATGTTAGAGCATCGACGTTTTTCAAGGCCTACTATAAAGACAGGCCCTGGCGCACAAAAATCACGTGACCATCTTAGTCAGACGTTACATGTCATTTGTCACATAACTGAAAGCAGCAGCTTGGGTTTTGAGAAATTTTCAATGTTTAATGTGTTTTTAAACGTCTTAGTTTATATTTTAGAAACAAGTTTGTGTCTAGTGCGCGTGTGTCCTGGCGGAGGGGAACCGCCCAGGTGTTATTATGGCCTCTGGGTGTCTGGGTGGAAGTCGTGCCGTCCAAGAGTATTGGTGCCGCTCGCACCGACGCGACGCGTGAGCGCTGTAAGGGGAATTCTCCCCCGAACCACAGAATAGGGAACCCGGAATGGACTATTATGGACATGGGACAGTATTGGACAGTGGAGCCTGAGACACAGAGGGGTGAACTGATTACGGGAGATTCGCGAGTTCAGACGGTCCGGGTGGCTGGAAGCCGTTCCCGTTGACCACGTTCGGGTTGTGTATTTATTGTATTCACCATTCACCTTGTGCGAAATAAATCAGTGTTGTAACATACTCGAGGATTTTCGTTGTCGACCTACGCCCTGATAATAATATGGTCTTTCACGCTGCCGATCAACTGAGACCTCGTCAATATTTACAGTACTGAGGTTAGTTTTCATTTTTATTTCTGGTAAAAAATAACCTAAATACCAAATATTGGGTCTGTTTATACATATTACAAAAGCCAGGAAGAAAGTGTCGCCATAACAAATATTTGTTTTGCCTCGGGATGAAAATTTCCGCCAAAAATGGATTCGTCAAATTCCAACTGAGATTTAATTTCTAAAAAAACCCTTAAGTATGTGTGGCTAACACATTTTCAAGAAAGTGAAACAATTAAAGTGGACAAATGTGTTGTGGGTGGAAAATACCTATAGAGAATATCACCTAAGCTAAAGGAACAATTTTTGAGAATGTGCCAAAATATTGTGAGTGCAGTGCCGTTTAACTCTCAGCCTAAAACAGCTGAGGCAGGTTGAAAATTTTGAAAAAACAATTAGAGAAAGCTTGAATGCACAAAACCAATAATGTAATAGATGAAAGAAAACTTGCCAAATTGTTACGAAATTTTTTTTTCTACTTATCTCCAAAAATGCCTTTCATTATATACGACTAAGTTGGTCACGTGACTTCGCGATTATGCGTTAGCGCCGTGGCCTGTCTTTATCGTTGGCCCCGGACGTTTTTATGATGACGTCATTGACGAATAGGCAAAAAGTGATCGAAGAATCGAATTAGGTAGATTACAAATAGGTAAGTTATTAAACATTGCTTCCCTTACTTAAAATGTCACCGCACGCCCCTGACTTTTTGCCTTATTTTTATCTGAGGATTATGCCCCCAGCACGTGTATGGTTTGGCGCAAAGCACAAGCCTACTAGACTAGGATGGCCCGTCGTCACGCCACCCCTGCCAATCGCGTGCTCATCCCCCATCCATCTACGGACTCCGCGGTCTGCTTGGCAAACCGCACGCCGCCCACTTTATTCCACCCCCCCCCCCCCCCCCCGCACGGTCCGGCAACGCCGCACCCGCCGCCATCGATCGCGACCGCCCCCGCGCGGGTTCCACCGGGCCCCCCACCATCCAGTCGGGCCTACGGCGACGGCGACCACCGGACCACGGATCACGACGTTCAGGCGGACGGACGGCGCGGCGGGGACGCGGCAGCAGGTGAGGCAGGGCGCGGCGCACAGGCACACCGCTTCGTCGGCCTCGGCACGCCCCCTCCGGATGTCCGAGCGCGTGGTGACGGCGTCGTTCGCAGACAGCCTCACGCTCAAGATCAGCTGGTAAATGGGCGGGCGGGGGGCGCGCCGCTGATCGCCGCCGCTTCACTTGCATGCCGCATGCCGCGCTTTTGTTCCTCTAGATCGCGATCGTAGATAGAGGAGGGGAAGATACCCGAATTATCAAAAATATAATAATATCGTTGCGCCACATAGGTACCTGTGTATTTAGCTATAGGTATACGCCATTGAATATAAGAAGTACGCCCCCTATAGGCTCAATGCTAAACCAGAGAACAACCTTGTTCTCTGGCTAAACTAAGTCTATGGGCCATGCCATTTTGTTGTTCCGTATAAGTATTATGTTTTCTGTTTTGTTCAAAATCAGTCAAAAAAGCTCTATTTTCTAAAGTTGACTATTATAATAATGTGGTAAATAACAACAGTTGAATTCGAATGTTTAAATATTCCCGCCACGCTTGTGCCAAAAAAGAGAGAAGAGTTGTTAGAAAATGAAATAAAGCAAATAAAATGTGATTTTTATTATGATTACCACGCCCAAAAGGCCTCCCACAGTTATCAGAAGTGGAATTTGAACATGCTAAAGTGTTATGCAGTGTAATTATGTACGAAGTTTTAGTGCGAGATTTGGACGAAAAACCGTCTTGATTCGATGGCCGTGGTTCTAACCTAAACATTTTTTGTTCCTGAAAACATTTTCGAGGTGGAACAAGTTTCGAATCAATTTAATTTAACCAAGAAAGTTCTCTATTTCGAATTCTGCTTTTAGTTCATTTTTAGTTACCTGTTGCCTTTACATAAATCATAAACAATAATGTTTAAACTTTATATCTTTAAACTTTATACCTAAGGGACGGTATTGGGCCCAATATTATTCCTCATTTATATGAATAATATTGCAAATATAAAACATCTTAAAGGGGATCTGATCTGCTATGCTGACGACACAGTTTTGATTTTTACTGATAAAGGATTGGCGGCGCATTATGGCTTCTGCAGAGTCGGACTTACAAAAATTACAATTGTGGTTAAATCATAATTTACTAACCTTGAATGTAACAAAAACTAAATTAATGACTTTTACGCCAACTGTAGTAAAGCAGCCAGCTGACTCGGTGCTACATATTCATGCCCCTACCTGCAACTTGGACTTCAACACCTGTCGATGTCCTACAATAGAAAGAGTAACATGCATAAAATATCTAGGAGTATTACTAGATCAGTATTTAAGATGGTCAGAACACATTATTCATGTCACTAAGCGTCTAAGAACCTTAATACACAAATTTTATATAATGCGTGATATCTTATCAAGAAAGAATTTGATTATTCTTTATAATGTTTTGGTTGAATCAATTCTAAGGTATTGTATTGTGGCTTGGGGTGGTACATTTAACACTACTTTGAAAATATTGCAAGTAACTCAAAATGCTATACTTAAAATAATTTTCAAAAAGAATAAATTATACAACACTAAATCTTTATATCACGAATCTAATATACTTAATATAAGATTATTGTTTATTTACCAGTGTATAATAAAAATGTATCTTGCTAATGCAATAAATCACTCTTCTGAAGCTACCAGGCCAACTAGATCTGTTGTTAATAAAAATCTAAAAATTCCTACTTTTAAAAAGACAATTACTCAAAGATCCTTATTGTTCTTCGGTCCAAAGTTTTTTAATGTTGTGCCTGTACATCTTAGACAGATCACTAAAATACAAAGATTTAAGTTTGAAGTAAAAAGATATGTTACTGATTGCGCAGATATGTTCCTCAATATATTGAACTTACCCGAGGTGTGCTGATTTAATTCTGGTTTGTAGTCGCAGAGATCCGTTTCAAAGTTATATGCTTCTCTTTGTCTCTGTCTCGTCTCCTCTTTGCTGTTGATTTGTTATTATCTTTGATAGTATTATGGGAGGGTTTGTCTCTTATTTTTGTTTTCGGGATATTGGTGCGTGACCTATTTTGTGTTGTGTTGGTCTTACATCAAAAGAGTATAAGTTTTGCTGTAAGGTGTTCGGATTTGGCGTGGAGCAAGACGGGCAGTCATGCCTAGGCAATGCGCCTGAATCTGGACACTTTCAACTTATAATTTATAAATCATGTTTAAATCGTATTTCAATTGATTATTATTATTGTTTCATTATTGTACGAGTATTATCTGATTATTGTACCTATTTCTATTGTTAAGTATTGGTAAGTACTGTTTCCCGTGGTGTGTCTGCCCCGATTTTTTTGAAATTTTGGCTACCCCCCTATTTTCGGGGTCCCTGAACACGAACCTGGAATCTGATCTTAGTTTTTGGTGCTCGGGCGTAGTTTCCGAGAAAATGAATTTTCAAATTTCCTTTGACACCTCACTTTTCGTGGCGATATTTGTGGTTATAATCCGGATGAATTTTTACTATATGCAGCTCAAACTGATCACCACACTATTTTGCACCTTTTGCAACATCGAAACTTCGCGGAAACCCGCGGAAAATCCGAAAAGAGAGTGTACACTGCGCTTGCCTAACCTGCCGTGTATAGATTATTTACATCGTTTTGACGTCGATGGAGGAAGGAATCAATGCAATCAACGGTTTTGAACGGCGGCCATTTTATATGTGGCAGACAAAGCGAGTAGGTTGTGAGTTAATTTCATGAATTTGTGAATTAAAAGTAACAGTGATGGGGGGAAAATATACTCGTACGATGGTGAAATGTTCAGCGTTTGGTTGCAAAAGCAGAAGGGAAAAGCAAGAGCCCGGGATTTCGTTTCAAGGGTAAATATTTAAGAAGCTACTTTTGAAAGATGCCCTAAAACTTTATTTTTTCTCAATATAACTTCTACCTTTTAGTATGATAAAGTGCAGTGTTTTGTTTGTAAATAGGACCAATATAATTATTTTTTAACGTCGTTTTTATTGAAAATTTCTTAATTGGTTATGATAATTTCATAAAATACATATGGGCTGGTTTTCATGGGCGCCCATTATTTATTATATTTTGATTGATTCGAAATCGCCGCAAATAAATATATTTCAGCACTTGACACTAGCTTTACATTTGGGAAATTATCTGCAAATAAATACCAATATTTCAAATTACATGTGTAATTAAGTAAAAGAAAATACCTTTTCATTTTTAACATTTTTGTGATATTGGCTAAGAACTCGTTTCATGCTACGCCACTGGCCTGTCGTGCGATGTGCCAGTCGGTAACACGGCCGCGTGCCAAGATCTCAAGAAAAACACGTTGGCCGCGTGCGCTGTTTTAGGCGTCCTCTCTCTTTCCTTGTCTGAGAACCAGTGTTGCCAAGCCTATTACAATTGTAATAGATCGATCTACTACATTTGGGTACGTTCTATTACGCCATTACATTCGAGCCGAAATCTATTACATTCTATTTCTACATGCCCATTGTCTTTTTTGCATTTTTATTATTATCTGTATCGTTTCTAATCTAATGCAAGTCAAAAAAAGAAGAAGAAGGGATTGATATAACCAGAAAATATATCCCTTTTGTGCGACCTAACTTTATGTCATTGGTGATAATTTAAGCTTAGTAGGTACTTAAGTACTACCGTTGATTCCTCCATCGACGCTACTACCAAAGTTTCCAGGCGCGGCTCCTTTATAAATCGGACATCAAAGAGAGTCGCCGACGTCGACTTTTTGCTTCGTACATACCCGGCACATACCATGCAGTAGCTTGCCAGTAACTGGCTGCGAAACACCTGCGCGGCGCTGCCTTTGATGACGGCCGCCGGCCGAGTGACCCATCTGCCATTTTATTCTGTAACTATTTTATTCTCTGAACTTTGGTACTACCAGAGCATATATGCTCTGGTACTAAAGGTTAGTAGAGGCATGCCTCTACCAGAGCATATAAAACAACCAGAAGTATTCCTCTCCATGGTGGGAAAATTCTGCGCACCTGTTCGCGCAGCCGCCATTTGGGAATAGATTCTGTCAAATGGATGCAGTGTCGGGGCGATTGGGCAGTTCTTTTTTGGCTGTATGAGAGATATTACAGTGCCGTGGAGTGTGCGTGCTTTGTGCTAGTATCTTTAAATAAAGAATCCCAGGAAGAATGAGTCAAAGCTGCTTGTGCTTACCACACACTATATACTTTACTAATACTACTCTGTATTTCTGAATTGATTTTCCCGATTACACCTCAGACTTCTATTCCCCCAATATGGCTCAAGGTCATTGAATTTGCGGGTGATTTCTCAAGAGTAAGTTATACTGCTTGTTGTTTTATATGCTCTGCCTCTACTAAGCTTGCTTACTACTTGTGCCTGAGATCATATATATAGGTAGAATGCTGAACATGTCCCTTTTATGGCAAATTGTGGCTTTGCGCATGGGCCTATGGAACATGCGCATTAGACGTTCAGACCGCGCAATTCAAAACAGTGGTTGTTTTTCTCTATTACTATTTCCCTACAAACTTGTATATTGATAATAAATTAAGCTCTCCTCAACGTGGACTGGTCAAGATTTCGATAACTATAACTAGGTTCTAGGTTCGTTTATACTTGTAAAACTGGTTTCGCCCAAACTACTAGAATTTGCTTCACTGATGCTAGAACTTGACTTGTTTTCATCTACCTTTATAACTTTAACACTAAAACAAATAACCTACTAATAGTTTCTTACACCACAATCATGTTAATATACTTACTTAAATGATGGTTTAGGTGGTTTTACTAGAAGAGTTGATACCGCATTTTCAATTACCTGCGTTTTGACTCGTTTCGTTTTTAAACACTCTGGTGTAAAATGAGCAGAACAGATTCGAGATGATCCCTTAATTAGATAAAACACTCAAACAACTAAAACGCGAAGAAACTATTAATACTTAGTTGAAAATCGAAAAAATTATGCCACAAACGTATATGATGCAAACAACGGTAGGTTATACTCAGTTTGTTGCTGTCAAAGAGTGTCAAGTTTCACAAAACACTACCTTAAATTGCAAATGCGCGTGTCCACTGGGACTATTTATTACTATTTTTACTATTTTGTGATTTTAAATTCGTCAAAAATTTTCCGAGCATTCTATGTATAAAAAACATCATCCAGCACTCTACCTATATATAAGATCTCTATGTTGTACCTATTTATACGTAGGTGGAAGCGAAAATATTTTATTTTTTATGTTTTTTGTAATAAATATCTACCAGAAAAGCAAAACATAAAGCAGACGTGTTGCCTGAACGGTTTCATTATTTTACAATATGTTCAACTTTTAAAAGATAAAGCAAACGCATAAAGGTAAAGTTGCTACATGATAATAAACAGGCAGAACAATCACCAAAAAGAACTCCACCACGGGAAAACTCTATTTAGCACCATGATACCAAGAAAAACTTCGTATGGATTCAAATTGCCCATGTGCAAATAATTTTTAAAAAACAAGCTGCTTGATGCTTGAAACAAAAGAATATTTTGTGAGCAAAAGCATACAGATAAAGTTGCTGCATGAACCGGGCTTCTGAATGATAAAAAATAAAAGTACTTTAGTGTGGCCCCTTCCCCCTTCCTAATGCTGCGCATATATAGTAACCAAATTTGGTTTAAATTTCTATACGCGAGTGAATTTAAGATGCCAACGCCCCGACGGGACTATGCGAACTAATATATGGGCCATCGTCACCATGGTAACGGTGCTAGTATTGGGTCTACACTGCGTTGTTCTTTGTTGTTGTTCGCATTGTTGGCATGGCCCATAGACTAGTTTAGCATTGAGCCTATAGGGGGCGTATTTCTTATATTCAATGGCGTATAAATTGGTTGGGACCATATACATAAAATATGGTTGGGACACTATAACAAAATAATCGATATTTCGATTATTCAACATCGATTTCGATATTCAACACCTTGTAAGGAGGTAGGTATCTTTAATAAAACGAAGCGTCTACGTTTATGGGGTATTAAATTTTTCTCAAAAAGTGGAGCACCCTGTATATCGTGTCCCAGATATCGACGCCCTTTCGGTGGCGACGCCACTGGGTCCGGCTTTCGCCGTATTTATCATTATTACCCCCGGATTTTTATTATCGTCTCCCGACACGCCAACCGCCATTTTCCCCGAAATCCCCCGCCTCGCGCGGCGCGCGGCAACCCCGCGCCCGCCAGACGCCTCGGCCAGACGCCCCGGCCGCCGGCCAATAGTCGAGCTCCGAGCCGCACCGCCAGCCCCGTCCCGTCAGTGCGTCGAGAAAAAGTTGAACGGCGTTTCGCGGTTTTGTGTCTCGAGGAAAAAACGGAAACGTCAAAGACGTGCGGTAAATTGAAAAGTAGCGGAGCAGCGGCGCCAGCCCACCCCGAAAGGAAAATTACACGTGAGTACCTTTTCCGGGGGTCGCGTGCCGCGATTTTTCCGATATCGACGGCCCCCGATATTGATAAAGCGGGCGATACGGGGCGTCCGGGGGCCGGTCCGTGCCAGTCCCGCGGATCGGGATGGGCGAGATAGTGGCCCACGCGAAGGTACGGGTCAGGAATTTGGGCGCCTACGCGAAAAAGTATGTTTCCCCGTGCGGGGTGGTGGCCGGCTATTTTTAGCCCCCCGGGGGGCCGCGGGCCCCTTCCCCGCCTCTCCCCCCGCGGAATGAGCCCCAAAACGTTCGGTTTCGGCGGCCGGAGGGGCGCCCGCCGAGGGGTAACGTCTCCAGGTGACACGTTCGCTCGTGGGCATTGATTTTCGTGTTTTTGGGTCGCTCGTTGTTTTTCCGGGAGTTTCCACCGAAACTCTGTTTTCTGTTTGTTCGGCAAACAGAGTTGAGCATACCGATGACTGGTTTCGATGGAGGATCGACATGGGTTCCAACGAAAGGCCGTAGACGAGGCCTAAAATATATCGAATATAATTATTGTTATTGAATTTGCACAAAATATCTGTCTGCAAATATTTAACTTTACATTATTAATATTCTAAACTTCACTGGTAACATTTTAGCAACCATTTTAGTCCTCGGCATTGATTCCCAAAATTGAAATAGGCACCTACAGTTTGTTCAGCGAATGTTCGGCCCTACGTCACAACTCCCGTCCTTGTCTTACTCATGAATATACGATAGGTTTCGGTCGTATATTCATGAGTCGACAACCAGTGTCGATCCTCCACCGAAACCAGTCGTCGGTATGCTATACTCTGTTTGCTGAACAAACAGAAAACAGAGTTTCGGTGGAAACTCCCGGAAAAACAATGAGCGACCCAAAAACACGAAAATCAATGCCCACGACCAAACGTGTCACCTGGAGACGTTACCCCTCGGCAGACGCCGAGTATACTTTACCTACCTTGGTACTAAACCCCCCAAAATATTCAATTGTTTTTTTTAATATTCATGTCACTTAATTTATTAATAAAACAAATTCACGTACACTTTAAAATATCCAAAGTAATTTAAAATACTATACTAAAATCAAACAACCGTTAAGCCTGGCGTAAACAAGAGCAGGTACGTTGAGATATTCGCCAGAGCCGCACTCAGGCACGATCTTCATTTAAATTTAGTTAACAATTGTGTACATCAAAATATTTAAAACAAAGTTATTGGCTTAATTAGAGTGGTTTTAAACATTGATAACATTAAGTATTTGTGGCATTGTCTAACTAACTGAAAACCACAAGATAAAATCGCTTAAATGCACTTTTGCGATGAAGTACGTCCATGTTGCCAGGCACACTGATATTTTATGGCCTATTGACCAATCGCCTTGTTTTGCGGAAAGTCATCGAAGACGTGATTTTATTTAAGCCACGCTTCAGAATTGCTCGATTTTAGTATAGGTAGGTAATAATAATAATAATAATAATTCGTGGTCAGGGTAGTGAGTAGTCAGTTACGTTGACCGAGCGTTGACCCTTACCCACAGCCTTTATTTTAAAAGATACGAAAAAACTGAAGAAATCAAAGCTTTTATCTTTCAAAGTATATGAAATGTGAATTTTTTTCAAGCATCGTTGCAATAAGGAGCGTATGCCCTCCTTTTTCGGCGAAGGGCGCTGCAGTATGAAAAAATAAGTGGTAATTATTTCCAATGGTGGGTTTCTAGAAAATCGGGGGTGGGTTACACCATTGGGAATAATTATCACTTCTTTTTTCATACGGCAGCGCGTCACTGCCGACTGCCACAATATTGTGCGAATGACCCCTTCTTTTTTATCCTCCAAAAAGGAGGGCATACGCTCTTTATTGCAAAGATGCTTGAGAAAAATGCATTCCGACGTACCTAAATAATTTTACTTGGGACGTGTATGGAGTTAAATGTAAGTCCAAAGAAGTCACGTGACTCAACTCGCCAATGAGAACACAAGACGTATACCGACTTTTATATACGTCGGACGTATAAATAGCCACTGCTTTTATCTTTTGGTGATACCTATGATATTAAACAAAAGAGTATTGCAAAGCAGAAAAAAGTGGCTATTTATACACCCGACAAATAAGAGTCAGTATACATCTTACTCTCTCATTGGCAAGTTGAGTCATGTGACTTTCCACATACTATAAATTCCCGTGTTTCGGTATTATTTTTTGTATGGTAGCACCCATCGCTACCGACTGCCACAATATAAGGCGAATGCCTCCTTCTTTTTTCATATGGCAGCACCCATCGCTGCCGACTGCCAAAATATTGTGAGAATGCCCCCTTCTTTTTTTATAGGGCAGCGCCTGTTGCCAAAAAAAGAGGGCATACGCTCCTTATTGTAACGATGCTTGAGAAAAATGCACTTCCGACATATCTTCAACTAAGTTTATTACGGACATGTATGAAGTTAAATGTACATCCAAAGAAGTCACGTGGCTCAACTCGCCAATGATGTATACCGACTTTTATACACATCGGAAGTATAAAGAGCCACTGCCTTTTTCTTCAGTAACATTCCCACGAAAATTTTACAAAACTCTTTCTCTTAGGAAGAGGTATTAAAAATTAAAAAATTAACTGAATTTTTTTCAAAAGCCATTGGCGTAGATTTTATGTATAAAACAGGGATGCTACTTACTTATCCCAAGCACGCCACTGGCGAATTGAAATGGACATTTCTTCAGCATATCTGTGTACCTTAAAGACCTATTTCTAGATGTCGATATTTCTAAATACCTTAAAATAATACTTAATTGCTTTCTTAAACACCCTGTATTTCGAAAACTCGTAACAGTTTATACAAACGTTTAGAAACTTTTTGTTCTAAAATAACTTTCTTTTCTAAAAATTGTCAGTTTGTCAACAAAATCCACGGACACCCTGTATAACATGTTGCCATTTGTTTGGTAGTTTTCAAAATAATTTGTTCTTTGGTACACAATAAAGGACACATCTTGGATAGCTATGAAAAATTAAATTGAATTTTTCGCACTCTGAATAGCCCATCACAATTTTTTTTTGTGTTGCTCAAAAGAAAACCGCAAACTGACAGCTGGTATCACAGAATTTTAAAGCATTTTTGTTTTCCATGGCTACCCAAGATGGGTCTCATATTGCGCAAAACAAAAAACTAATTAATTCAAAAACGCCTAAAGTAAATGTTAACATGTATTATATCATTGGAACCAGAAAAACATTTCGAAATGGTTAGTATTATTTTATCATATAGATGTGTCATCATATAGATTTGTATAAATATTCGTACAAAAGTCATTTATTATTATTTTTATTGAAAATGTACTTTTCAATCACAGTAGGCCACAAAATGTATTGATGTTTGCATATGTATCAAAAGCGAGGTCAAAACCTTGTTTTGAATGATTTTATCGCTCTATTAATATAAAAAATGGAAGATTTATTAATTGAAAGAGTTTTTTTTTATAAATTTATTGTTCTCTCGAAATTAGAGAAAAAAAGAGGTAGGATGTACATGCAGCGCCATCTAATAACAACTAGAACTGAGACTAGAACTATTAGACCGGGAGATAGTGACAGATTTTTGGACGTGATTTTACTCAGTATGCCTTGCAAAGGGCATTATGTGGCACATATTCTCACAATAATAAGGTATGAATCAGAGAGTCATCCTGGGTTCTTTATGTGAAAAACTGAGTTTTCAATTATTCGAAAAATATGCGTTTTGATATGATTTTATACAGGCTGCCATGTGTTTTATAATGAAGTTCAAATAGAAAATTCCTCGGAAAACCATAGGCATACCGTTAGGGTGGGTCCAAAGGGCTATTATTGCCACGTGATCTTGTATTTTAATAATTAATTTTTCCACGTTTCTGAACAGGCTGCCAATGAGAAGTATGCAAGTTCTTATTATGAAAATGCTGAAAAAAGGATGGCATACCTTTCGCGCATGTCCAAGTACTGTTTAAATTGAATGTTATTTAATTATTGAAACGAGTTATTCGATGTAAAGTGTACTTGGACATGCGTGAAAGGTATGCCATCCTTTTTTCAGCATTTTCATAATAAGAACTTGCATACTTCTCATTGGCAGCCTGTTCAGAAACATGGAAAAATTAATTATTAAAATACAAGATCACGTGGCAATAATAGCCCTTTGGACCCACCCTAACGTTATGCCTATGGTTTTCCGAGGAATTTTCTATTTGAACTTCATTATAAAAAACATGGCAGCCTGTATAAAATCATATCAAAATGCATATTTTTCGAATAATTGAAAACTCAGTTTGTCACATGAAGAACCCAGGATGACTCTCTGATTCATACCTTATTATTGTGAGAATATGTGCCACATAATGCCCTTTGCAAGGCATACTGAGTAAAATCACGTCCAAAAATCTGTCACTATCTCCCGGTCCATATTAAAAGCTGAATTTTGGTTAGGAAATGACCTACTTCCCAACATTTGTTTAGACAGTAATGTAGGTACAGGGTGTCCCAAATTGGACGCTTCTGACTTTTGAGGGGATTCTCCTTATTTCCGAGGAGGTAGAGAATAAGTAGCTAAGGTATCCAGGGCCTGATTTTCGAGAAAAGTTGAATGCCGCAAACATGCAAGGCGTTTTTAGTTTTGTTACGTTTGTTAAACATGCCATTAATTTTTTTGTTTGTAGATAGGTAAGTAAATATTTTCAATTTTGATAAAAACATTTCTTGTTAATCTTTATGAACAAATGCATTGGTGAGGAGAGATATTTGTCTATGATTCAGTTTTAAAGAAAAAAAATACTAGAACTCCAGGCCTTTTTTTCTCTAACACTACACAAAGAATGCTATGTTAAAAAAGAAATAAAAATATTTTTACTGTAATTGAAAATATTCAAAAACAAAAAAAGTTAAGTACGGCACGTTTAAGAAACGGGAAAAAGCGAAAAACGCACTGTACCTCCCAAACAAATCGAGATATCAGGATGCGGTTTCGGGATTCAAAATTTCTCGAAAATCGAGCATTGCCATCTTAGCTACTTTTTGGTCATCGTTTTTAGTTTTGTTACGTTTGTTAAACATGCTATTAATTTTTTTGTTTGTAGATAGGTAAGTAAATATTTTCAATTTTGATAAAAACATTTCTTGTTAATCTTTATGAACAAATGCATTGGTGAGGAGAGATATTTGTCTATGATTCAGTTTTAAAGAAAAAAAAATACTAGAACTCCAGGCCTTTTTTCTCTAACACTACACAAAGAATGCTATGTTAAAAAAGAAATAAAAATATTTTTACTGTAATTGAAAATATTCACAAACAAAAAAAGTTAAGTACGGCACGTTTAAGAAACGGGAAAAAACGAAAAACGCACTGTACCTCCCAAACAAATCGAGATATCAGGATGCGGTTTCGGCATTCAAAATTTCTCAAAAATCGAGCATTGCCATCTTAGCTACTTTTTGGTCATCGCTTCGAGAAATAGTAGAGACCCCCCCAAAAGTGTCCCATTTAGGACAACCTGTATAAAGTGTCCCCTCGCTTCAGTTCCTCATATTCATGAACGGCCAGTGGCACTTGTGGATGCTTGCTACCTACTTTGCTATTTCTTTATTACTGACTGCCCACATCTCTGCTGTGGTTGTTGAACCTGTGATAGGCTAAGTTGGGAATTTGGAACCTATTGGCGATACACTATTCTTATTACGTTTAAATCCACACATCAGTAACGTTGTTTTTGCACTCGACGCGCGTGTCGCTGACTAAGTTAGCGTCATCAGGAGATGATTAAAACTTTTTAATCATCTCCAATAACGTTGTTTTTGCACTCTACGCGCGTTTCGCTGACTAAGTTAGCGTCATCAGGAGATGATTAAAACTTTTTAATCATCTCCTGATAATGCTAACTTTTGGTTAGCGAAACGCGCGTCATGCAAAAACAACGTTATTGGTGTGTGGATTTAAACGTAATAAGAACTGTGATAGGCTGATAGGCTATTCTCAGGTGTAACTCGCTGTATGTAAAAAATAAGCAAAAAGCCCCTCTATAAGTAAGTATACGATGAGGTTGAAGAGATTCCAAATAACCTCGGCTATCGCCCTTATATAATATTTTTATCGGAACCAAAGGTTTTTTGAGAAGGAGGAGCGTTATCGTCGGCGTCTGCTTGCAGGTCGAGTTCGGGCACAGCGGAAGCTAGCCAACGTCAGAAGCAGCAGCAGCAGAGGCAGGGAAGCCACAAGAGAGACAGGAGCAGCAGCGGCGGCAGCGGCATCACAATGACGGACAGGAAGGCGGTGATCAAGAATGCCGACATGTCCGAGGACATGCAGCAGGACGCGGTCGACTGCGCCACACAGGCCATCGAGAAGTACAACATTGAGAAGGTGCGTAAAGGGGAAGGGGGTCGATCTTGCTTGATCGGAAAGTCGGCATATTCCGCCACATTTTGGATCGACGAGAGTAGGAACTGATTTGTTCTATGATACAATATTTAAGTCAGTTGTTTGAAATCCATACCAAATTTTAAATACAGGGCGAGTCATTAGTAATGGCACATAGTGCAACTGCATATATTTTGGGCCAAAATATTATGATTGAGGCTAATATGCCTAAAAGAAATGTTGTTTGTAGCTCAGGGCGTTAAAGTTCATTTTTGAAATTGAATTATGGCTACATCTCCCAACATAATCAAGCTGCTGAACTGAAATTTGGCACTGCTATGTTTTTGGGGATGGAGAATAAGCTGAAAATGTCTATTTCACGGTATCTCCCAGAGGGCACCACTTGCGCTGTTTTTGGATCGTGCTTTTACTCGTAACTTTTTGAGGTTACCTTTTTGGTCCTACAGATCCATCATTTTAGTGCATCTTTTCATTCTGCAAGAAAAAGGTACTCTTGTTTCATAACGATCACATCAACCGTTTCCGTTGAAATTGCCAAAACGTGCCCCAAAACACCCATTGACTTCAATATTCAAAAAATATTATATTCACTTTCAAAGTGGAACGGATTGAAACTCGACAAAATTTGGACACCCTATTTCAAGAAAACAAATGTGTTTCGACCAATGTTCATTTGGCATTTTTTTCTTAATTTTCAATGTACAGTTGATCTGTAACATTTGAAAGTAGTAGGTGAAAATTTTATCTTTCGAATATTGAAGTCAACCGGTGTTTTGGGGCACGTTTTGGCAATTTAAACGCAAACGGTTGATTTGGGCGTTATGAAACAAGAGTACCTTTTTATTGCAGAATGAAAAGATGCACTAAAATGACGAACATGCCGAGCCAAAAAGACAACTTCAAAAAAGTTAGGAGTAAAAACACAATCCAAAAACAGGCAAGTGGCGCCCTCTGTGAGATACGGGAAAATTGATATTTTCAGCTTATTCTCCATCCCCAAAAACACAGCAGTGCCAAATTTCAGTTTAGCACCTTGGTTAGTTTGGGAGATGTAGCCATAATTCTATTTCAAAAAATGAACTTCAACGCCCGGTATCTCTTAAACAAACAACATTTCTATAAGGCATATTAGCCTCAATCGTAATATTTTGGCCCAAAATATATGCGGTTGCACTGTGTGCCATTACTAATGACTCACCCTGTATAATGTTCAGTAACGAGAAACAGATTTACGGGTGAAACATCGGTAACAAAGCTGAAATTCACGCAGTCGATGTTTTGAAATTTTGTTGTGAAATTTAATCTAAATACTTAATGTTTTTTTAATCTTCACTAAAGAGTCAAAATTTTCATTAAAAAGCAAAAAGTAATTGAACTTTATTGTTAGCATTTTTTTTTCATTCTATAATTTCTTTACTCTTGTACTTAAATCAACATTTTCTTTTAGCATTAAAAAATGATATGTTGCTTTTGTTTATGGTTAGAATAAATCAAACGACATTTTTTGAGGAACAGGCATAATTAAAATGTTTTGTCAAGGGAGGAAAGTACCTACCCAGGCAAACTAATAGATTTAAGCTTAGATACTATGCCCGCTAAAAATTTGAAAAATCGAAAAATTTTACTGTCAGTTCAGTTCATATTTGACTAGATTTACAAATCAACTCTGAAACAATGCTCATTGGACAAGATAACAAACTGCAAATAGAAAATTGTCTTGTGTATTGTAAATAGGAATGTTTGAAGAAACCTTTATTTGCTGTTATTATTTATTATCCAAGGTTTCCTTTCTACAGGGTCCCCCATATTAAAGTAACCATTTTAATATTCACATAGCATGCAAACTAGGAAACAGATCAATTTTTCCTTAGTTGTCTATGATTTGTGGTTAATTCAGTTACTGTATAATTTTATTGATGATTAATTTTTCTCTGTAAAAGTTAATGCATTATTAATTCTTCTTTATTTTCCGAGTTATATGGTTTTATCCATATAACTCGGAAAATAAAGAAGGATTTCAGGAATCTATAGAAAAAGTAAAAATTAGAAGATTTTTTCATCTGATTTAGCCGGAAGTGACGTTTTTTTTGTTCCAGCTAAGATTTTTAAGATAAATTGCGGGTTGAAACACCAAACTAGTGTATTTTCTTCCAAGGAATTGAATGTCACCAAGAACAAAACTGTTGAATAACAAAAAAAAAGTTATTACAATATAACAGATTTTTATTCACTTACTAGTCTGCAACAAAATCCCCATTATTGTTATTATTTGACGATATCCTTTTTGTTTGAAATTCAACTGTTTTTTTCTTGGTATAATTTAGTTCCTTGGAAAAAACTACACAAGTTTGGTCTTTAAACCAACAATTTATCTTAAAAATCACCGAGATAATGGCTGGAACAAAAAAGTCACTTCTGGCTAATGATATTTAAGTTTTTATCCACTTTACGAGTCTAATAAAAAATGCAAAAAAATTAACATTAATATTTTCAAAAAATTGTTTTTTTGTCATACGCTCCCAAAAATAGCTATTTTATGGACTCATTTAAGTCCGTAAAATACTTCTTTTTCGGCCTAGTCCCTAAAGGAATGAATGACATGACAAAATTATCAAATAATCAAACTTGTTGCTACGATATCAATTTCTAAGCCAACTTTTTCAAACATGATTTAAAAAAATATTGAAAATTTGTAAATTTAAGCGTTCTGAAGAATTGTAAAAGGCGTATAACAAAATTTTGGGGGCGTCTGCTATTCCAGACTCTGCTAACGCCTCATCCGGAAACAGCAATGATTCGTCCTGAAAAACTTCATTTTAGGTACTTGTAACAAAAATAACTAATTTTGCCATAACTTTTTTGTTTGAAGTTCAATTATTATTTGTTCTTGGCGGCATTCAATTCCTTAAAAGTTCAGTTGCTTAATTTTTTGGAACAACCAATTTATCTTAAAAATGACCGAGACAATCGCTTGTAAAGTCTTAACTGGGACACCCTGTACAGTTATGTCTTGAGTCTTCGCTCTGTATGTGCGGGCCGCCTTAAGGGGGGGTTGCCGATAGCGAAAGTGACGTTAGATTTCGTATTTTTTAAGTTGTATAGCATAAAATCTAATAACATTTTACCTGGCAAAAATTTAGTACAAACATCTCTGTCTTCATTTTAATCATAAGATCTTAAAAGCATATGCACTGGAATTATTATTTTTCCAATGTTTTCATAACCTATAAAATAAAACATTGCTTGTAATATCTTATGATTAAAATAAAGACAGAGATGTTTGTACTAAATTTTTGCCAGGTAAAATATTAATAGATTTTATGCTATACAACCTAAAAAATATAACGTCACTTTCGCTGTCAGCAACCCCCTCTTAAGATGGGGTTGCCGACAGCGAAAGTGACGTTAGATTTCGTATTTTTTAAGTTGTATAGCATAAAATCTAATAACATTTTACCAGGCAAAAATTTAGTACAAACATCTCTGTCTTCATTCTAATCATAAGATCTTAAAAGCATATGCACTGGAATTATTATTTTTCCCAAGGTTTTCATAACCTATAAAACAAAACGCTGCTTTTAAGATCTTATGATTAAAATGAAGACAGAGATGTCTGTACTAAATTTTTGCCAGGTAAAATGTTATTAGATTTTATGCTATACAACTTAAAAAAAAATGAGAAATCTAACGTCACTTTCGCTGTCGGCAACCCCGTCTTAAAGAATTGCTGCGAAAAAAATTGGGTTGAATAAAGCCGAGTGTACGACCGGCGTGTTTTCCCCGCAGGACATTGCCGCCTACATAAAGAAGGAGTTTGACAAGAAGTACAACCCAACGTGGCATTGCATTGTCGGTAGGAACTTCGGTTCGTACGTCACGCACGAGACACGCCACTTCATCTACTTCTACCTGGGGCAGGTGAGTCGTCGTTAGACGGTCCGGTCAGTCCAGCCAAGTTCGGCATTGGGTGTTCCGTTCGCACTTTTTGCTCCGACAACAATGGTTTCCATGGCAGGCTATTGTTATTGGAGCAAAAAAGAGCGAAAGAACTCACCTAAACTCTGTTCAGCGAATAATGTTCATACCAATGACGTCGGAACCTATAGACAGGTTTGTTTTGATAAAAGCTTGACGCCCAGAACTAATCACAATCTAAGCGCTCCATTAAATTATTCCGAAAATGTCGCGAGATTGTCGGAAATTGCCCCTTTTTGTCGAGCTGTAGCGAACTTATTTCGACTCTGGGCTCGGAGGCTGGCGTCGTTAGACCTTCCCCCGAGTCTTGGTTCCGATGCTTCCGGCACCCCCAAACAAGAAAAAACATGCGATATCTAAGTGTGATTCTGGAGGAACTATAACCGGGAATCACCGGGTGTATAGTCGGTTGGTGGTTGACTTTCTGTCTTTGTTTGCAGCATGTTTTTAGAATAGTGTGGATATATTAAATCTTGGAGTCAAAACAAAGGGCATTTTAACAATGGGGCACCATGTCTATAGGCTTTGACGTCATTGGTTCATACCTACGTCACAACTCCCGTCCTTGTCTAACACGTGAATATACGACCGATATCCATCGTATATTCATGAGTAAGACAAGGACGGGAGTTGTGACGTAGGTTTGAATATTGGTTGAACAGAGAGTAGTAGTATTCTTTCGAACTGATTTTAGTGATTTATCTGATGAGGGACATACCTATGAACTACAGCTGCTTCTCAAGTTTATGCAATTTTAATGCAATAAAATAAGCGTTGTCTCAGTATTCTCTCCTTTTTAACAGGATAATAAAATGGCATTTCGAATTATTTAAGCTGTAATTGAGTGGCAAAGGAATTTTAGGTCAAATAGCCCATTCAGATAAATCACTTAAATCAGTATGAACGAATAAGCTTAATATTGAGTTTTTACTTGCGAACAGCTTTGGTTTATAGACCGGAAGACAGATTTTTAGACATGATTTTACTTGGTATGCCTTTCCAAGAGCATTATGTTGTGTATATTCTCACAATAATAAGGTATGAATCAGAGAGTCATCCTGGGTTTTTCATATGGAAAACTGGGTTTTCATTTATTCGAAAAATGTGCGTTTTGATATGATTTTAGTCAGGCTGCCATGTGTTTTATAATGAAGTTCAAAATTTAAAAAAATGTTGGAAAACCATAGGCATAGGTACTGTTAACGTGGACCCAAAGGGTCATGTTTCTGAATAGGCTGCCAATGATAAGTATGTAAGTTCATGTCATAAAATTGCCGAAGAAAAGATGGCATACCTTTTGCGCATGTCCAAGTACACTTTACATCGAATAAATTGTTTAAATGATTTAATAACCTTCAATTTAAACTGTACTTGGACATGCCCAAACGGTATGCCATCCTTTTTTCAGCAGTTTCATAACAAGAAGAACTTACGTCATACTTCTCATTGGCAGCCTGTTCAGAAACATGGAAAATTAATTATTAAAATACAAGTTCACGTGACAATAATAGCCCTTTGGGCCCACCTATGGTTTTCAGAGGAACTTTCTATTTTGAACTTCATTATAAAACACATGGCAGCCTGACTAAAATTGTATCAAAACACATATTTTTCGAATAACTCAAAACTCAGTTTTCCATATTAAAAACCCAGGATGACTCTGATTCATGCCTTATTATTGTGTGTATATGCAACATAATACCCTTTGAAAGTAAAATCACGTCCAAAAATCTGTCACTATCTCCCGGTCTATTAGGAAACTTGTATTAGTGGGATCGATTTCTGGTCTTTTTTATCGAAACTTTAGTTTATCTACTGATGATGTTTCACAAAGAGTAAGAAAAAAGTAGCAATAATTCTGTGGCAGATTGAATGTCAAAATGTAATCAATTTTTTTGGTGAGTAAAAATAACGTCAGTAATAGTAACAGTAATAAAGCAACAAACAGAAACAATCATTTTCATGAAAATGATAAATTAATTATTTTTCTAATGAAGTCATTGATTTTAACAACCTGCATCGAGAAAACCAGGGATGATGGGCTTATGGCCTAGAGGAAAAATCACATTGTTTTTTTTTGAGTTCTGCCTGCCATAGTATTATTATTGCTACGTTTTTCTGGAACACCATGTATATTGAAAATTTGCATTGGAAACAAAAACATTTTCAGGATTACACTTTTGTGATACCTATACAATGTCCTCAAAAAAGGGGAAAATGTTTAATTAAACCAAAGGCTTGAGAGTTGCTGGGGGCTAAAGGGTTGAAATAAGGGCGTAATCTTATAAGAAAAATATCGAGATTTTGACAGATTTTTTCACACAAGCCCATCGAAAATACGAAAATGTATATCGTCAGTAGACCGAAAAACATATATAATAATAATAATAATTCTCACCCTCACAATACTCCAAACTAGGAGTACCCCAGAAGCAACCACATGCTTGTGCGGGGGAGGGGGGCAATTACTATTATTTTTGTCTTCGTGAAAAACATAAAAATAGTATATTATATATAATTAACATATATACAGGGTGAATCAGTTTTTTGTAGCAGGACTTTGCAGGTGATAGATCTTAAAAAAATAACCGCACTTTTTCGTATAAACTATATATTTTTAAGGGTTCATAGAAAAGTTACAAAGTGTTAAAGTTGAAAAAGATATGTGGACTTTATCGAATATTTATAGACCGTCAGACAGTGACAGATTTTCCTTACTGATTTTCTCATTTATGCCTTGGAGAGGGTTGAAAGGTAAATCGATGCCGAGTCGGAAAATAGTAATTTTAAGTTTGGCCCCCGGGGAAAACATATGGAAAATTCGATTTTTCAAAACAGAAAAAAGGTACTAATTCTCACTTATGCCATGTTCACCGCATGATTTCTTATACTATTCCGACCTCGAAAACCCAAAGGCATAAGTGTAGCGTGTGGAAAAAGGGTTGAATTAAGGGTTTGGCAGATCACACAAAAAAATGACTTGGTTTACTGACTCCGTCAGTTATGCCGTTCGAAATGGTGAAAACTTATATCCTCACTAGCCCAAAAATTGATTGGCAGAAGTGACGCGTGGGGAAAAATGCACTTTTGGGTCGGAAAATAAGTCAGAATTTTTTTTTTCGTCAACTGATTTTGTCAGGGATAAAATGAATTGCAATAAAACTTTCTATAGTTTCAGAGGCATAAGTGCAGAAATCAGTTGACGAAAAAAAAAAAAAAATTTCCGACTTATTTTCCGACCCAAAAGTGCATTTTTCCCCACGCGTCACTTCTGCCAATCAATTTTTGGGCTAGTGAGGATATAAGTTTTCACCATTTCGAATGGCATAACTGACGGAGCAGTAAACCAAGTCATTTTTTGTGTGATCTGCCAAACCCTTTTTCCACACGCTACACTTATGCCTTTAGGTTTTCGAGGTCGCAATAGGATAAGAAATCATACGGTGAACATGGCATAAGTGAGAATTAGTACCTTTTTTTCTGTATTGAAAAATCGAATTTTCCATATGTTTTCCCCGGGGGCCAAACTTAAAATTACTATTTTCCGACTCTGCATCGATTTACCTTTCCACCCTCTCCAAGGCACAAATGAGAAAATCAGTAAGGAAAATCTCAGACGTCACTGTCTGACGGTCCTACCTACCAAGCTAGGTAGGATATTTAAGTCATATTTGGTATACGTTGTAACGGCATGGGTTAGCATAAAACCTGTTAATAACAAACATCTTGCACAACCAGTGGCGTAGAAGTGGGTAATTAGTACAATTATTTTTAGGAAAAAAATGAATCACCTTGTATTACAATAAAAGGTACCTATTGAATTTTTTATGTAGATTTTAATTGCAGACAAAAATGTCCTCTTGGCATTTGTTCGCATGTGTTATAGTTTAATGGCAAATTTCATTTTTCGAAGAGTATTTCGGAAAAATTAACTAAAAAATTTGCCCCCATAAGTAAGACTCAAAATGAAAAACCATGTTTCTTACTTTAAATAAACTAACTTTTTGCAATAAACTAACCCATTCAAGGTTTTACTTTTCAAGATACAGAGCGTAACATTAATTGTATCTTCCTTAAATGTTTTAGACCCTGTAATTTCAAAAGCATAGCCTGAAATAGGTAAGTTTATTGGAAAAAGTTACTTTATTTAAAGTAGCAAACACATTATTTTTACTTTGAGTGTTACTTGTGGAGCAACTTTTTTAGATAATTTTTCAGAAATACCTACCCCAAAATAATACAAAAAAATCAAATTTGCTATGAAACCATGACATATGAAAAAATACCAAGAGGACATTTTTGTCTGCAATTAAAATTTACATAAAAAATTCAATACCTTTTTTAATGTATACCAAATATGACTTAAATATCCTTCCTAGGTTGGTAAATAATATACAGGGTGTTCCTTAATGACATGCTAATACTTAAGGGGGTTATTCTTGGGCCCATTTTAAGAAAAAAACTTCATATGAACGTATGTCGTAAACATCCTAACTTTTGAGATACAGGGCGTTGAAGTTCATTTTTTGAAATTGAATTTAGGCTACATCTCCCGAAATAATCAAGCTGCTGAACTGAAATTTGGCACTGCTGTGTTTTTGGCGATGGAGAATAAGCTGAATAATGATGAATAAGCAATTTCGCTGTATCTCACAGAGGGCGCCACTTGCGCTGTTTTTTGATCACGCTTTTACGCGTAATTTTTTTGAGGTTATCTTTTTGGTCCTGCAGGTCCATCATTTTAGTGCATCTTTTCATTCTGCAAGAAAAAGGTACTCTTGTTTCATAATGATTAAATAAACCGTTTGCTTTGAAATTGCCAAAACCTTCTCCAAAACACCTGTTGATTTCAATATTCGAAACATAAAATTTTCACCTACTGCTTGCAAATGTTACAGATCAACTATACATTCAAAATGATGAAAAAAATGCCAAATGGGCATTGGTCAAAACACCATTGGTTTTCTTGAAATAGTGTCAAAATTTTGTCAAATTCAATCCTTTCCATTTTGAAAGCTAATAATTTTTGGTACATTGTATCTCAAAAGTTAGGACGTTTACGACATACGTTCATTTGATGTTTTTTTCTTAAAATGGGCCCAAGAATAACCCCCTTAAGTATTAGCATGTCATTAAGGAACACCCTGTATAAAGCCCACATATTTTTTCCAACTTTTAACACCCTGTAACTTTTCTATGAAGCCTTAAAAAGATATAGTTTATAGAAGAAAGTGCGGTTATTTTTTGAAGATCTATCACCTGTTAAAAAAACTGATTCTACTCAACATCAATCACAAAATGTTGCAGACCCCCCTTAACTTTCTTATTTTTGACCAGAGGAAAAAGTGTTTTATATGAAAGTTGTAGAAAATGTTCTCAACTTTCAGAAAGAATATCGAACATCGGGTTTTCAAGATACAGACCTAAGTTGTGTTAATGGAATACCCTGTATGTTATTGAATTTTTAGATTCTACGCTTCATTCCGATTACAACGATATATATATTTAATATGTTTTTCTTGAAATCGGCAGTGAAGTGTCTCAAAATCGTCATTAAAAGCTCAGAAATCGGCACTGAAGTAGCCCATTGTTGTATGATTTTTTCAATAAGTAGGCCTTGGCGAGATGTAAACATCAAATGTCAGACGCGGAGCCATCGCCTGTCAAAAGTGACCAAATATTCAAAACCCGGCCAATAAAGGCCCATTTAACTATTCGTACACATTTCGAAATTGTGTTCTATAGCAGCGCAATCTATGAGTATAAATATTTTAGTAGGTTTGAATATCAATAGATTTGTTATGGAGGCTGCACAACAAACAGCAGTTTGGTTTTTCTGTTCGAAGGCGCCGTGTCTTGTCATACTTGACCTAGGTAGCGCGATCGTCAAAGTCAAGTAATGCCAAAATCGACAATAAATTAACAAAACATGATGTATCTCTGATTTTTTAGTACGTTGTTTGGACCCATCAGGGCTATGTATACCCAAGTTTGCAACCCTCAAAAAGTTGTGAAAAAAATTTTACACACCACAAACCACGAAATTTTTTGACTTGTTTCAGATTCTGCTCTATATCTCCTAATCCATGCATTTTTCGTCGAAAGCAATTCTATACGTTTTTTAAGAGAATTAAATTTGTGACAAGCTAAGGCTAACCGGAGCTCTGTAGGTCAATTGGTTACCAAATTACGGCACTTTGAAAATAGGCCAGTTTTTCAAAAAATTGAAAATTGTACTCTTAGACCTTCTTTGGACCGAAATTGCGTCGAAACCATTGATCCTACGAGTAGAATATAATTTGTAGGCAATTTAATTAGCTTTAAATTAAGAGCAGAGTGGGGCCTGTAAGCCTCGTTCTCTCAAAATAAAAAAAAAAAAACATATAAGGTAAAATCACATTTTTCCAGAAATGTTCTATAATCTTTCCTATCTTTTTTGGTGTGGTAATGAATAATAATGGTAATAATAGTAATAATAATAATGTTTTTCTCGGTTCGTGGACGGGTGATCCCTTATTATTATTTTCTTGCCTAATAAAACATTTTTTTTCCGATTTCAAGAAAAATATAATATGTACCTCGGCACTGAAGTTCTTTTTATGACTCATGTGGTTTATTTGCCTCGGCCAGAGGCCTCAGCAACTAAACTCCACATGAGTCATAAAAAGTTGAACTTCAGTGCCTTGGTACATAAATAACTATTCTCCGATTTCAAAAAATAGTATATTATACTATTGAGAAGTGAGCCATTATTTACCGAGCATTTTTATATATAATATATATATAATATGCGAGGTAAATAATGGCTTACTTCTCAACCGAAGTGTATATAGAATTTATTTTACTATTAAGAAATATTGCCATATTAAAAGCTTTTATTTAACTTGCAATGTATGTATGTATGTATGTATGTATGTATGTAATTTGTTCGGGTGGAATCTTGCAACTCAATTTTGAAGCAGATATCTTCAACCGATCGAGCTGAAATTTTGTACACACGTTTAATTTGGATGACAATGCATGATTATATGTGTGACGTCATTCTAAATCCAACATGGCGGAACACTCAAGATGGCGGACTAGTTAAATTTCAACCGATCGAGCTGAAATTTTGTACACACGTTTAATTTGGATGACAATGCATGATTATATGTGTGACGTCATTCTAAATCCAACATGGCGGAACACTCAAGATGGCGGACTAGTTAAATTTCAACCGATCGAGCTGAAATTTTGTACACACGTTTAATTTGGATGACAATGCATGATTATATGTGTGACGTCATTCTAAATCCAACATGGCGGAACACTCAAGATGGCGGACTAGTTAAATTTCAACCGATCGAGCTGAAATTTTGTACACACGTTTAATTTGGATGACAATGCATGATTATATGTGTGACGTCATTCTAAATCCAACATGGCGGAACACCCAAGATGGCGGACTAGTTAACTTTGACTTGTGTAGTTTGGTGAGATAGGCGTCAACAGCATTGGTCTGCAACCTGTCTCGTTGTATATTTAGGCTCCAAGCTCTTCGCGCCTGGTCAAGCATACGTGGCCTTAAGTAGGGTTAGATCATTAGAAGGTCTCCTCATTGAAGAGCTAGACTGTTCTAAACTAACCGGCAAACGACCTTGCAACAATGATGCGTTAACTGAGATGAATAGACTCAGACACCTGGCCAAACTAAAAATTACAAAATAAATTAAAAGTAAAAAAATATTTTAAAAAAAAGCTTTTATTTAAATGCGCTAAAAAGAATAAAATAATCTTTTCTTTTAAAACTTTTACTATCAACTTATAACGTCATTCCACAATTTATATGATATAAAAGCTTGTCGCGAGATTTAAGTTTTCAAACTAAGTAAATACCACTACTTAAATCTCGCGACAAGCTTTTATATCATATAAATTGTGGAATGACGTTATAAGTTGATAGTAAAAGTTTTAAAAGAAAAGATTATTTTATTCTTTTTAGCGCATTTAAATAAAAGCTTTTTTTAAAAATATTTTTTTACTTTTAATTTATTTTACATATTTGATTAGATTTAGCCTGGGAGTTCAGTTGTCAAGCTGGTAAAATGACACTAATCTTTAAGTGTCATATAGAAAAATTTTCATTATTTACCTAGGTATTTTTTTATTATCATTATTTACCTAGGGTGAGAAATATTACTTCTCATTAGAGGAATGAGGTAAATAATGGTGATTTCTCAGGTTAGTAGTAAAAAAAATATTAAATATATATCGTTGTAATCGGACTGAAGCGTAGAATCTAAAAATTCAATAACATACAGGGTGTTCCATTTTAAAAAATACAAGTTGGGTCTCTATCTTGAAAACACGACGTTCGATTTTCTTTCTGAAAACGGCATTGGAAAGTTGAGAAAATTTTCTAAAACTTTGATATAAAACACTTTCAATATTTCGTGAACTCCCTGTACTTTTCAACCCTCTTCGAGGCTTGTACTCGAAAATGGGTCACCTAAAAAATCTGTCACTATCTGACGGTCTATACAAAACAGTCATATTTTGGCTTCCCATCATCTATTGAAGTGTCCCAGAATAAGACCCAATCACCCTGTATACCCAGTAGGCTGACACCTGCAATTTGTTTGTTTCAGGTGGCAATACTGTTATTCAAGAGCGGATAAGGGTCGTGTCCCATTCCCCCCTATTTTTAACCTCCCCCCCCCCCAACGTTTATACCCACCCAGGACCGGACGGACCCCCACCGTTTTCGCCCCCCCCCCCCCTCCCCTCCCATCCCGGACTCGTCCCCCGCACGCACGCCCCACACTCAACACACACACTCGGAACGGTTCCTCTCGATTTGGACTCTTTTTTCTTTTAATTTGATTTAGTTTCCCGTTTTGGTTTGGTAGGAGCGCGGGGAGACGGGGGGTGGGGCCGCCGGGGCGAGGGGGGCCCCGCGGCGTCCCCGAAATTTAGGTACACCTTTTAGTATGACTACCGATTTTCGAATAATAAACCTATTTTGTTAAGTTGCGTGCTTTTCATTTTTGGCGGTTTTTCGGTTTCGACGGAGGGGGGGAATAACAGGCGAATGTTGCTTGCTTTGAGAACACTCTTGGATTTTTTTAAATATTGACCACGTTGGGTGCACTTTAAGCTATAAGAAATGAACGGGATGTCCCAGACTGGGTGATTTTAGCGATCTTCTCCCCAAGGGTAGCTCGATTTTCAAGAAAGGTTGAATGCCGCTAGCTGCATCTTGATATGTCAATTCTTTTCTTAAACATGTGATAGCTTTTTTGTCTGTGAATATTTTCAAAAAAGTGTTTGGCATGTTTAAGAAACGAGAAAACGCCCTGTATCTACCAAACAAATCGAGCAACTGATACCTTGGCTACTTCTCGTCTGTCTCTTCGGGAAATAGGAGAAACCTAAAACCGATCAATTTGTATTGGTCCCGAATATTTCGCATCTAAAGGCTATAAAAAAAAAATATGCAAAAGGTGTAGGGTTTTTCCTAAACCGCCACAATCTGCTATTAGAAGAAACAAAAGTATCACAAAGTTAGGAAAAATATAAACTTGCGTTTTTTTTATCAAAACACCTTGTATATTTTATATTTTTAAAACCTACGTGTTTTTCCCAATTTCAGTGATATAATGTCATAGGTTTCCTTCAAAGAAAATGGATAAACACTGTATAATTTAGGTTACTTTTTAATTAAAATTGAGATGCAGTAACATAATAAAAATTAATGTTCGTAATCAGGTTGAATTGATCTTCCATAGCAATCTTGATTTTAATTAAAAAACACCTAAATTATTCATTTCAGGTGTTTCTATTAAAAAATGCAAGTTTATAACTAATGTCACGATCTTCTTTTATAATAATAATACTAATAATAATTCTCATTTTAAGGTGGTGCAAAATATACAGGTACACCCTGTACAGGGTTAGAAGGACTATTGTAGGTGAAAAGCAAAAAAAAAAAACTAAACGAAAAAAGAAAAGAAAAACGAAATTGACAATTTTTGACAATGCTCTGCATTGTGATGCCCGTTTTTTTGTTTGGTTTAAAAAATATAGGTAATCAAATATAAAGAAATAATAATTTGAACACCACGTAACTCGGGAAATATAATATTAAAAGCATATGTTCATAGAAAAAGTCTTTAATTTTAATATTTATTTAATATTTAAATATTCGCCTATGTTCAAAATCTTTTTTCCTCCTATAGTACTCGGGGGAGCTCTACATTTTGGGTTTTTGGAAATAGTCCCTAGTCCATGGCCTACTGTTATTAAAAGGAGGCATCCAAAAATCGCAAAACCATATTCACCCAACGATTTTAGGCACTTTTTAAAGAATGAAGTGGATAGTGCCTTTGAATTGGCCATAGTTTAAAACCCTTTGTACAAAATTGCAATATTCTAAGTTCCGGAAAACCCCATTTTTTCGAACTTTGGCCCCATTATTTGGTGAACTTAAAATATTAAAATTTTGTATCAACTGGGACCAATTCGATGGCGCAATCCTTTCATTTAAAAAAATGCCTAATATGGTTTTGTCATTTTTGGATGCCTTCTTTTAATAACAGTAGACCGTAGAATCGGGCTATTTAAAAAAATTCTAACCCAAAATGTAGAGCTCGTCGAGTACTATAAACTGAAAAAGGTTTTTGAACATCGGTGAATGGAAATATGGAAAAAAGGTATTTTAAAAATATATGATTCAAACATGAAAAATGTGTTCTCTGGCAAAAACTAAGCCTTCTTTGTCCATAAACGTATGCTCTTAATTTTACCTTTCTTGAGTCAGGGTATAAAAAGTGAATTTTGGTTGTCAAAAAATTTCAATTTTGTCTGGTCTAGAACATTGAGTTTGAATGACCCTATACAACTGAATTTCTCTAAAAAAACACAGGAATTATTAATAAAATTCGTTTATTACATTTATCTTAACACCTTGTGTGTAGTAGTCATTTTTTTAGTATGAGGTCAATGGATTAACCTACTTTTTTGTAACATCTTGTATATAAAAAAATATAGTTACACAAAACGAGTGTTAACTTTTTACCTTACATAAGTAGGCTTGACTGGAACTGGAAGTTACGAAAAAATATACAAGTAGGCCATGTCTGAAAACAAAGCAATTATGTCAGTTTGATGATCATGGCCTACCTATATCAGCGAGTATATTTGTTATAGTCCAAGGCCAGAAAAAATAAAGTAAAATGCACTTTTTCCTAATATATGTTTAAAAGAAATATATATAAAAAATCCTCAAATGTTCTCGAGTTTTACATTACATTTGATATTGTAATGTAAAACCAAATGTAACAAACTGTTATTTCCCCTCTCAAAATATTGAAAGCTTTATTTTGATTTATCGCATTGGACGTGTGATGTCTTAAGTTCTAGAATGAAATTGAAAAAGAAACTTCTGTATAGCTTCTAGAAGCTGTACAGACGTTTGCCGAACGCACAATTTCTGAATGTTACGTGCGTTTCAGATTAGAAGAAAATTTATTATCGACTAAATTGATGTCATTCCACTTGGTTGTTATTTTTAAATCTTTAGAAAATTCCGCTTTTCGTGTATTTGTGTCCATGGATTTGCTGTGCTTGCTGGTTTTTTGACAGGTCAAATGCGTCAATTGAATACATACTTTGCAGTGTTTAAATATAAACATAAACATCTGAAACAAGAGGAATTTTCAACCACCACCCTAAGCTGAACTGTCAAAAAAGCATGTAAAATTGTTCATTTGTAGGTTACAAAATTGACAATTTCTTAATAAAAAGACAGCTTTCATGATTTTTACAAACAAAACATGCTTTTGGCGATTCAACTTAAGATAGAGGTTATAAATTCCTTTCCATAAACTTCATTGACAAAATGATACATGTTACTTGTTAAAAAGAGTTAACAAACTGTGTTTTTAATAATTGAAATACCCTGTATATATAACAAATATGTACACAAAAATATTGTTAACTTTTTACCTTATACAAGTAGGCCATGTTTGAAAACAAAGCAGTTATGACAGTTTGATGGTCATGGCCTACCTGTCTTGGCCGAGTTAACAAACGCAGGGTGTTTTCTAAGAATGTATAGAAAATTTTATATTATGCAACAAGCGAAATGTTAAAATCCCCGTCAGAAAACTAACAGCCCAACGATCCGTTTCATTTCTAAAACGTTCCCCATGGACTTGAGATTGCTAGCGAATTTCCGAGACGGACGGCCCCCGCCGAGGGGCCACTGTGCGAAGTACTTATTAAGGAAAGTAAGCGTAAGTTGTTATTTTTTCAAATACTATTTTAAAAGAATATATCGATTGGATGTACTGAACTACTACCCATTCTCTTCGCTATGAAGCTGTCGGGAAAAAAACTGCCGCAGAGTGTTTTTCGTCCACTGTTCTCTCGCACTCTGCGTGTACAACGTGGAACAGATTGGCGGTACGCCCGTCTGGCTCGACTCTGACCGTTTGCGAGATATTCAGCCGCGGGGGCTAAAGCTTTTAATCTGATAGTTATCCGGAAATCAGCCCCAATTGTATTAACTATACCATGTCATTTATTGGACGAACGGCCTCATTCCGACCAGAATTTGAAACATTTTGGGACCTTGTGTGACTATGTGTTTTGATATAATTTTAGTTAGGCTGCTATGCGTTTTAAAATGCAGTTCAAAATAGAGAATTCCTCTGAAAACCATAGGTATACTGTTAGCTTTTAATAATTTTTCCGCGTTTCTGAATAGGCTGCCAATGATTAGTATGCAAGTTCTTGTTATGAAACTGCTGCAGAAAAGATGGCATACGGTTGAATGTTATTTAATAATTTACACATGTCCTTGGGATTGCACAAATGGTATGCCATCTGTTCTGTTGCGGTTTTATAACAAGAACTTGGGTACTTATCATTGGCAGCCAGAAATGCCTATGCCTGTGGTTTATCGACGAATTTTCATTTTTCAACTTCACAAAACACTTTTTAATATAAGACATTGAAAGGGAGACTACGTGTCTTCGTCGATCGTCCTCAATGAACGGTGTGTTGTAGAATCGACTGGTGAAACTTTACATGCACCTTTAAAAATTCCAAAAGTTTTAAATTTTCATGGCTAGTTAATTTCATTATATTTTTACAAAATATACTTACTTTTTTAGTTACCAGGTTGCCCAAGTTATTTGTCCAAATCGAGCACAAGTTGTACGGGAGGTCCCGAATAAAAAAAAAATGAACTTTGATAGGTTGAAAAAGCCATAGCCGAAAGCGTTGAGAGTTGTGAAGCTTAAAAGTCTGCAAAATCATATTCAAACGTTGCGTATTCAAAAATTTGTGAGATTACCGAGTGGGATAGGTGCTGGTTGAAGGAAAACAAATTCTCATATTTGCTTTTTTTTATGTGATGGAAGAACCGAAGCCAAGAATAAATTGTTGTGTTTTTCTGTCAGACGATTTAAATTTATCAGTTACACATAATGATACTGATATTACGCAAGTTTTGTGCAGAGACAAATCTCGGCTAACTTTCCCTATGAACGTAACAGATCTAAAATGTTCTAGAAAATATTTTGAATGAAGTAGCTTATTTCATGAATCGTTCTGTAGAAGTAAAGAGTACACAGAACACCTGGATACAGTTTCAAATATTTTGGACATTGTGGCAGTTCAATTACCAGAAAAAAAAAACATTGCGTGATATGCCTACAAATTTCTGAGAAGTTCGGGAAATTTAAGTATTTCCTCACCAAGCACCATAAAGAACATATGTTCAAGTCTCTCCACTAATCCTCAATTAGAACAATGTGACCGTAATTTCCTACAATACACTAATACTTCTAAATTTAAAATATTACAAGACAAGGATAAAACTGTTATTTTTATGGTTGATGAAATGCATTTAAAACCATTCATGGATTACAAAGGAGGGGATATTACTGGTGCAGCATTCATCGAATCAGAATGTGCAACTACTGCCCACTATACAGGATGATTTTTTTAGGTCTACCACCGCTATTTTCTCGCTTATTTTGCGCCCTACAAAAAAAGCGTAAGAAACAAAAATGTTGCAATTTTGGACAGCTAAGTGGTGCTGCAAAAGAAATCGGCATCCATGGCCAACTTGTCGCGCAATATTAAAAGAAACCTCAAATTGTGCAAAACTATTAATAGCCTTGGAATGTTTATTTTAAGAGACAGGGGAAAACTTTTATATTGAAAATTGATGGCACTGAGAAGCTTTATCCATCCACGTAGTCAGATAGTTTCAGCAAATTACACAGGGTCTTCGGCTCTCTTGAGACCATGACAATTTTTGTCGATTTAAAGTTTTTTTAGTACACCGCGAAAAGTTGGGCATGGAGGCCCATTCCTTTTTTAAAGTCACCTCGCTGACCAAAATTGTCATATTTTGTTTTCTTACATATTTTCTGTGCGGCCTAAAATAAGCGAGAAAATCGCTTAATAAGAAATAAACAAAAAAATTTTCATAGCCTCAAGAGGGCTGAAGACCCTGTGTAATTTGCTGAAACTATCTGATTACGTGGATGGATAAAGCTTCTCAGTGCCATCAATTTTCAATATAAAAGTTTTCCTCTGTCTCTTAAAATAAATATTCCACGGCTATTAATAGTTTTGCTCAATTTGAGGTTTTTTTAATATTGCGCGACAAGCTGGCCATGGATGCCGATTTCTTTTGCAGCACCATTAGCTTTCCAAAATTGCAACATTTTTGTTTCTTACGCTTTTTTTGTAGGGCATAAAATAAGCGAGAAAATGGCGGTGGTAGACTTAAAAAAATCATCCTGTATATACATATACAGGGTGTAACTGAACTGAGGATAAAAAATGAAACCACCTATTCTTGGAGTCAAAATAAGGGCACCTATTCATATATTTTTTTCTCCTATGGGCCATAGCGTTTTTTTATGCAGAGCGTAGAAGTTTAGAGAAAAATACACGTATTTTTTAGTATCTCTAGAATTATACGAGATATTTTCTTCAAACTTGGCGTATCACATGATCGGATGAGCCATCAAACTTAAGGTTGAAATGAAGCTTTTGAGGCCCCCAGTTGCGGAGATACAGGGTGTTATTAGAATTAATTACTTCAGAAAAATATGAATACCCTGTATAATAATATTTTTTAAATTTGTTTTGAGTGGTGACTCCAATGTTTAACAAAAAGTATCTCAATATTTTTTCATATTCGCAGCCGTTTCTTAATTATTTTCAAAGAACGACAATGCTGCAATAAACAAGTCATTTTAAGAATAAATCTAGCAATCTGTGGATGTCAATTAAACTTGGCATTATTTGATTCATTTAGCTGTCAACTTTGCACTTTAGTATCAATATTTTGAAAAACGATATTTGGATTCGAAGAATTGACTGACATGCACTTTTGCTATGGACTTGCCAATGGCAATAATAATGCGGAAACGCATAGTTGCGTGTATTGAAAGAGACGGCGGTCATTTCGAACATTTAATAATTTTCTAATAGCATTATGTTCCTTTTATTATCGTTTTTGCTTTCGTATTTTGTTAAAGTTTAATTGGCGTCCACAGATTACTAGACTTATTCTTAAAATGACTTGTTTATTGCAGCATTGCTGTTCTTTGAAAATAATTAAGAAACGGCTGCGAATATGAAAAAATACTAAAAGATACTTTTTGTTAACCATTGGATTCACCACTCAAAATAAATTAAAAAAATGCGATTATACAGGGTATTCATATTAGTCTGAAGTTGACCTTTTTTAATAACACCCTGTATGTCCGCAACTGGGGGCCGAAGCTTCATATCAACCTTAAGTTTGACGGCTCATCCGCTCACATGACACGCCAAGTTTGAAGAAAATATCTCGTATACTTGTAGAGATACTAAGAAAGGAGTCTTACCTATTGTCCATTATATTAAAACATAATTAAATTACACAAAGTATTTTAAAAGTTATTTAAAAAAATCGATTTCCAGGGACGTCCTTTAGGAGCTTCTATCTCTGTAGGTGGGCCCTCCGGGGAAAATTTTTATGTTATTTTAACGTCCCCTGTATAAATCCGGGAGATTGCCCACATCTTCTGGGACACCCTGTATAGTCTGGTATAAATTAAATCTATTGTTTCATCGTCTGAGACGTTAAACGTTAAACTTTCATTCACCGTATTTCCAAAATGAATTATAAGCGCAGCCAGTTCGATTTTTTAAATTCTTTTATAATTTTATAGAGGACAAAAAGTACCCTATATCGTGTAAGGTCAGAAATAGAGCCCAAAATGGAATGATTTAAATTCAGGTCTGATTGAGACCATTCGTCCAATAATAATTGGCATGGAATAAATTAGGTCATGCAATCTTTAAATAGATTATATCGGTTTGCCTATTTAAAAGCTTGTGCCGGTTTGATAATTTAAACCGGTTGTGTATAAAAGTATGTATGCAGTGTGTCCGTGGATGGAGTCCCCAAGTGGACAAATGGACCAAAAATTTCATTTTTCGACAAAAAGTGGTTCATGATAAAAGTTTCTGCTTCTCGAAAAAATATGGTCTACTTAGGGAATTTTGAATTTTTTTATACAGGGTGCCTAAAAAATACAAAAACATGAAATACCATCAAGAATAAACTACATTTATTTTTTAAAATATCAAAAACTTTTACTTAGAAAAGTTGTTTAGAATTAAAAGACGCGCCAGATTGTAAATTTTTAAGCAATTCGGATGACTTTGATTTTTTGTTTTTTTACCTATTTAAATCAAAGTCGGCCGATTTGCTTGAAAAGTTACAATCGGACACGTCTTTTAATTCTAAACAACTTTCCCAAATAAATGGTTTTGATATTTTTAAAAACAAAGGAGTTTCACATTTGGCAATCAAAAAAATCGAAGTTGGCTGATTTGTTTGAAAAGTGAGAATCCCACACATCTTTTAATTCTAAACAACTTTTCCAAGTAAAAGTTTTTGATATTTTTAAAAATAAAGGTATTTTATTCCTGATGGTATTTCATGTTTTTGTGTTTTTTGGGCACCCTGTATAAAAAAATCAAAAATTCTCTAAGTAGACCATATTTTTTCGAGAAGCAGAAACTTTTATCAAGAATGACTTTTTGTCGAAAAATGAAATTTTTGGTCCATTTGTCCTCTTGGACTCCATCTGCGGACACACTGTATGTATCACAGGTGCAATCGGCATTTTATGGTCCTCGTGTGCCTTTTCACGTAGCGAGCCGTAAACACCTTTACATCCTTGATACATAAATGACTGTGACATATTTTGAAAATAAAATAAATGGAATGAAATTAGAAGGAAAGAGTCGAATATGCTATTTTAAAAGAAGTAGAAAACAAATTCTTTTAACTCTTGTGCTACCTCAAATTTATGTCAGAAGCTCAATGCAATATTTGCTTTGGTATCTCTAAGTATCATCATTAATGTAGTCCGTTATTCAGATTGCAATTTTTACTTTCGAGTGAGAAATAGTTTCGTTGTTCACTTGGCATGCTTAATGCCTTTAGAAGAAATGAGTCGGGCGACGGGCGTACCTCACTAGGAGTGGTCACCCCTGTAGAATTTAGTGACATAAAATTCCCTATGTTGAATCTCTCGTTTTGGTTCTACTAATGTAATGGATGTAACTATTGTTTATGGAAGCATTTTTCTTCGATGTATTGAAAATATATGGTTAAAGATACAAGAATTTGTTTTATTTAGACTCTTGAAACTTACCTCCTAGATTTTCTAGCCACAAAATTTTAGATGATTAGGTAACGCTGAAAAAGAAATCCATGGCCAACTTGTCAACCGATATAAATAAGACCTAAAATTGGGCAAAACTATTAATAGCCGTCATAGCAAGTTTATTGGAAGAGATAGAAGAAAACTTTTATGGTATTGGCAAACTTTATGCAACTGGTTGCTTAGATTGTTTGAGGAAAATACAGTGTGTTTGGCTCTCTTGAGGCTATGAAGTTTTTTTTATTAAAGCGCTTTGCTTGCTTTTTTTGTGTCCTACAAAAAAAATTTAAGACAAAACATTCTAAAATTCCGTATTGTAATTGGACACCTAACAGCCAATGGCGTGTACGGCCAATATGGCCGACCTTTCAGTGGGACCATATACAGTGTGTTTCACTTCAAGTCGAGACAATAATTCATTATTTTTTTACGGGTTGACCGATTTTCAAAAATTTTTTCAATATATTCTACTTCAAAATATCTACATTTTGACACTAAAGTCTATCCAAGATATAGAGGCAGTGGATCAAAACATTGGCCACCACGTGATTTATTCTCTTATTGGTCTGGCCGTCATAAAATGTCAAGTGTTTACGTGGCGAGCAGAATGCAGGGCCGGCTCTTCCCTCAGTCGTGTTTCCTGCATATTTTAGATCGGACCGCAAGCAGTATATTCTGTAAATTTATTTTGTTACTTAAATTAAGGAAATTTATAAAGATCCACGAAAGGTAAAAACACAATTTTTAGAACTTCTAAAAAAATTAGTTCAGAATTACAAGCCACTGGGAATCTCATATTAGTCAGACCCTGGTAATCGATCGCAATGCGGTCATATGACTTTGTTTATATCTACTGCCGCTGTAACTTGGATAGACTTTAGTTTTTTCAGATGCGTCTTTTCCATGACCCACTACGATCAAAATTAGACCCCCAAAAACTGTAAAAAGTACATTAGGCATTTTTTAGGGAATAAATGAATAGCACAGTCGTATTGGCCATACCCGAAAACCCCACATTTCAAGTTTCACGGTCATAGCTTATAGATATGCATGAATAGCTTCAAAGAGCAAAAATACGTTTTCCGGAGTACCCTGTACAAACACCAAGAGATATTTTATAATTATTTCTTTGCAGTTTGATTCGGGCTCACATAAGCCATCAATTCCCACGATTTCATGGCCCTGCCTTATAAAGGGCGTTCGCAATAAAAATACAAAAATCTAAAATAGTTTTTTCTCTTGGTGTTTTTTTTAATTTTTCTACATTTGTAACTTATGCCTATTAAAAAACATAAACAGTATTAAGTTTGAGAAAGTATTTTCAATAAAAAGCACCTTTTTTTTATTTGAAAAAATTTAAAAATTGATTGGTATCCAGGGTGCCCTTTATTGAAAATACTTTCTAAAATTTAATATTGTCTATGTTTTTTAATAGGCATAAGTTAAAATTGTAACAAATAATGTAAAAAAAACACCACGAGAAAAATCGATTTTTGTATTTTTAATGTCTAAGGAAATCGTGGGAATTGATGGCTTATGTGTGTCCTAATCAAACTGCAAAGAAATAATTTTAAAATATCTCGGTGTTTGTACAGAGTACTCCGAAAAACCGTATTTTTGCTATGTTTGAAGCTACTTTGTGAACGCCCTGTATAAGTTATAACCGAGAAACTTGGTATGTGGGGTTTTCGGGTATGGTCAATACGACGAAAAAATGCCTAATGTACCTACTTTTGCAGTTTTTGGGGGTATAATTTTGATCATAGTAGGTCTTGGAAAAGACGAATCTGAAAAAAATTAGTGTCAAAATGTAGATCTTTCGGAGCACTATAAAAAAATAATGAATTGTCTCGACTTGAAGTCAAACACACTGTATATGTGGGACAAATGACTGTATTGGTAAAGCAGTCCAGTTTATTTTACGAGGGCCACGGTACTTACGCAGGAGAGAGCAGGAATAGTATATTTCATTACTAGTCTGGAAATAAGAATTTTTCCGTGCGCAAGTGACAAATTCTCGTGTGAGGCGAAGCCGAACACTGGAAGTCATGCAAGCACGGAAAAATATATTTCTCGACGTGTAATGAGTGATATTATTTATTATAAATACTTCTTTGAAATCTAAAACATAAAAATGAAAGAAATTGCAACAATTTTATTTTCAAAAATAAACAATGCTGACAATACAGTGTTTGGTATGTATGATGTGTTTCCATGGTTACTCTCAAATCATTTCAAAGGTGATATGTTTTAAATTAGTGTGACTACGTTTATCTCGACGCGTTCGATCCGATTGAGAGAGGTTTGAATTCACTGGAGCGGACTCAAATAGACGGCGTAAACTCTACAGATTGAAATTCAATCATATTTAAAATTTCAAGTCAAGCCTCTATTTCCAAACAGAAGTTGGCCAGAATGTGCACCAACCTACTGTAGAATAAGTAGAATAAGTTAATGTCCCTAGAGAGGACTGAAAACCGAAGGATTCAATACTAATGATGTAAACGTAGAATTATGAAAGATTTGACATAACTCAATCGGATCCATTTCAATCTGATCGAGTTGTCACGAGATAAACGTAGTCTGTGTCAGATAAAGTGGGTAAAATGTCAACAAAATATTACAGAAATGTATCTAAATATTCAAACACTTATCGATTTTTTTGAGCTACACTCTATCTGTTACAGTTTTGTAAAGACACCCCATATATTCATCCCATTTCTATTTTTTGTTCTTAATTTATGCTAAATTACCGATTGAATACATTTCCACCTAAAATAAATAAAAAATCAACCTGTTTTTATGGTTTTATTAACATTTATCTATGGTACTATATATCAGTACTACAGTTATCAATTTCACAAAACCAATTCTGTTCTACTCTGGCGGCGGTGGCTCCGGTGGTGCTTCTGTAGGCTCGTCTGGTGGTGGTGTATCAGCCAGAGTGGGAACAATTAGAAATTGTTCGGGTTCGGGTGGTCTATATCCTGTAAAATTGAAAAAATGTTAACAACTGAATCATATACAAGTGGTGCAATTAAATATGACAGTTTTGCAAAAAAAAATCCAAACAGGATGATTTTTTTTCAGGGTTGCTTGGGGACTGCCTCCTGAGCGTTCAACCAAAAGATCATACTCGAACTCCTGGTACGAATTGAGGCTACAGGGTGGTTCCCTAAACAATATTGGTGGTTTTCTAAACATTTTTTTACTGCAAAATTACCCTAATAAAAGTTGTAGGGGATTAAAGTATTAACAACTTTTCCTCATATATTTTTTTTGTATCTCTAATACATAACGAGTTACAGCGAATTACTTATATCAAAAATTCCTCACGCTGCAGGGGTGGACTTGTGAACATTTTTTTTACAAAAAAATTACCTTAATAAAAGTTTTCGAGGACGAACTTCTGGTCAACTTTTTCTTATAAAATTGTTTTGTGTCTCCAATTCTTAATTATTTACAGGACATTATATGACAAAAGTTAATTAAAAAATATAATGCCCTGTTAATCATTAAGTACCAGAGACACAAAAAAAGTTTAGAAGAAAGAGTTGACCTCTGAAACCTTTATTAACGTCATTTTTTTGTAAAAAAATGTTTACAAGTCCACCTCTGCAGCATGCGGAATTTTTGTCGTATAAGTAATGCGCTGTAACTCGTTATGTATTAGAGATACTAAAAAGAGTTATGAGGAAAAGTTGTTCATACATTGATCCCCTACAACTTTCGTTAGGCTGATTTTGCTCTAAAAAAATGTTTAGAAAACCACCCATATTGTTTAGGAAACCACCCCATAGCTGAGAGATTTGTACCAGGATTTTGAGTGTGATCTTTTGGTTGAACACTCAGGAGGCAGTCCCCAAGCAACCCTGAAAAAATCGACTTACAAGGGTCGCAAAAAAATCCAAACACGATGATTTTTTCAGGGTTGCTTGGGGACTGCCTCCTGAGCGTTCAACCAAAAGATCATGCTCCAACTCCTGGTACGAATTGAGGATATAGAGTGGTTTCCTAAACAATATTGGTGGTTTTCTAAACATTTTTTTAGAGCAAAATTACCCTAATAAAAGTTAGTTAGTAGGGGATTCAAGTATGAACAACTTTTCCTAATTTTTTTTTGTATCTCTAATACATAACGAGTTACAGCGAATTACTTATATCAAAAATTCCTCACGCTGCAGGGGTGGACTTGTAAACATTTTTTTTACAAAAAAATTACCTTAATAAAAGTTTTCGAGGACGAACTTCTGGTCAACTTTTTCTTATAAAATTGTTTTGTGGCTCCAATTCTTAATTATTTACAGGACATTATATGACAAAAGTTAATTAAAAAATATAATACCCTGTAAATCGTTAAGTACCAGAGACACAACAAAGTTTAGAAGAAAAAGTTTACCTCTGGAACCTTTATTAACGTCATTTTTTTTGTAAAAAAATGTTTACAAGTCCACCCCTGCAGCGTGCGGAATTTTTTGTCGTATAAGTAATGCGCTGTAACTCGTTATGTATTAGAGATACTAAAAAGAGTTATGAGGAAAAGTTGTTCATACATTGATCCCCTACAACTTTCGTTAGGCTGATTTTGCTCTAAAAAAATGTTTAGAAAACCACCCATATTGTTTAGGAAACCACACCATAGCTCAGAGATTTGTACCAGGATTTCGAGTGTGATCTTTTGGTTGAACACTCAGGAGGCAGTCCGCAAGCAACCCTGAAAAAATCAACTTACAAGGGTCGCAAAAAAGTCCAAACACAATGATTTTTTCAGGGTTGCTTGGGGACTGCCTCCTGAGCGTTCAACCAGATCATGCTCGAACTCCTGGTACGAATTGAGGATATAGAGTGGTTTCCTAAACAATATTGGTGGTTTTCTAAACGGAACTCGTTTGAAGCACAGGACACAAAAATGGAAAGTTAGGACAAACACCTCTTTTGTGTTATGTGGTTTTGCCGGAATCAGCTGATTTATTTACTATTTCACTTACTCAAGTTTGGCTGCCAGTTTCTCTGTGTACACTCCTTCCATCTACTTGTCATTTCAATGGGTAAGTAGAATATGTCAGGTATTTTACAGAATTTTCTACATGTAGAAAACCATGTAATTTACCTCCTGTGCTTTCTACATATTATACATGTATAAAATTCAGTAGGAAAAAAAACGCTTATATTCCTTTTTTATTTCAAAATAAATAAATACATATACTTCTAGTACTCATTGCACAATATACTTAGTTAATATATTTTTTAAAGATTTTTTGGCGAAAAGCGTCCAAAATCAAAGATCCACCAAATACTAGGGTGGATTTTTTTGCCCGTTTCACTATTTCTCAGTTAAACCAACCCCAAGATTTTCACTTTTAGTGGCCAATGTCATTGGGAAATCGATTTATCAACCTTTGATTTTGCGCGTTTATCGTTGATTAAAAAATATAAACTGTTGTCGATATATCGATATCCCAATGACATTTTGAACTCAGAAAACCAATTTTGCGGTTGATTTCATGGGGGACAAGTGAAATGAGCAAAAAAAATTGCACTGTAATTTGGTGGACCTTTGATTTTGGACGATTTTCGTGTACATATGCTTCAGACCGAAGTTCTTATGGCAAGTATCAAACCTGTACTAGGTAAAATTTTGAGTACACCAAGTCATCTGCCAACCTTTGTAGCTAGCTCTAAAGCTATAAGTACAGAGTCACAGAGGGTGTCAAGTCTGGACGCCAACAATCTGGTCTGATTCAAGAACAATGAGAATAAGATTGTTGTTGGATGATCCTTGGTTGTTGGCGGTGAGATTCGACAGAGGTTGAATTTTTTTACTAAGCGGTTATACTCGGTTATTTTCCAAGTCATGATAGAAACTTATCAAGGGAAAAACTGGCAAAATATTTTGCTAATGAACCTAGCTCTTCGTAGTCAAAGATGGAATTAATCTTGAGGTTCTGGTCCCTTAAATTTAATAAGGTAATTATTTGTAATTCTTTTCGTTAGATGCCTAAACAATATAAAATATATATGAAAATATGTAAAAGCTACCTGTCTTGCATGCTTTTCCTATTAAATTGAATTTTAAAATTAATAAATCAATTAAGATAAGTAATTAAAGTTGAAAATGTATTCCTTATCCTAGATATTTTGTCGTTTTGTTATTTTAAAATAAACTTTTATTTTGTAATTTGTATTTTATTTGTCTCAATTTACTTCCAGGTACATAAAATTGCCATGTAGGTAATTTTTTTAATCTATTCACTACTTTTTTCTGTGCAATATTTACATAATTGTGGTTATACTGGTTATATAGAAAAATTCACAAAATTCTTATTCCTACAAACAAGTCCCGAATTTCGGAATACATATCATACAATAAAGAGAATTACGGAACATGGCCATTAAATTCGCCCATTAATATGCAACATCCCTATATACCTCCTTTGCCTGAATCAGCTGACACGTTCATTAGGCGTCCTTGTCTTACTTATTGCCATTTGAAACCTACATATCTCTCTCTAGAGTTGGCTGCCCCAAACAACAATGAAAGTGGTACCTGTGCGACTTCCATTGTACTTATCAATTCGATGTACTTACCTAACCCTGTCCCCCCTTGTAAACCTACCTGGTTTGCCTATAGTTTTCCCCTGCGTCAACAGCCAGACCGACGCCAACGGGTCGCTCCAAATGCGTGCAAATAGGGGAATGCGTCTATCTCGATTGGCCCACATTCTTTGTTTCAGTGACAAGCGGAGAGCTAAAAGCATTTTTATAGTTTCAGAGAAACGTAGCGATGGTTATATGGTAGGTTTAGGTAAAACACATCAAAGTTATCGATTTATTTCTTATTTAATTATTGTTAATTAATAATCAAATTTTCCGCAAACACCTTTCCTCTTTGGTTATTATTGCATTTGCGAAAACAGTGGTTAGTTTGAAATACCTAATAGTTAAGGTGGTGGATTCAATTATCGACACCATATGGCCAAGTGTCAACTTCACAATGCCGCTGCAAATTTTTAGAATGAATTAACATTATTATCAATTTTAATGTTTTACTCTTTTATTAAACTGTTACTTGGTAATTTATGTCTGCTCTTGGTTTTTCCGTTTTGTAGCAAATAAATTAAATTTCTGAAATATACCTACTGACCCTATTATCGACAGGTTGCAAAGCAAGAAGTACCTAATATCGACACCAACTGAACTAATTATCGACACCTGTTAAAAACAATTATTTTTAACATTATATTGAAAACATTCTAAAAATAACAAAATTAATTTTTTCAATGGTATAAAAGTAAAAACACATTGAATTGATTTTTGATAACTTTAATATTATATGTCTACTAGCAGTCACATTAGTTCAAAGTATTGGGATCATAAACTACAAAATGAACATTTAGCGTCCCCATTACAATTTTAAAAGAAATGGCTTGTGGCATATGGGACAAAATGCTTTGGTAATTGGCAACACCGATTGGCGGAAAAAAAGTCGAAACACAAAAGGTCGAAATTTTAAAAAACCTCGAAAACAGAAAAGGTCGAATAATCAAAAGATCGAAAAACAAAAGATAGAAGCACAAAAGGTAGAAACTGTAAAAGGTCGAATCACAAAAGGTCGAATCACAAAAGGTCGAATCAAAAAAGGTCGAAATTATAAAACATCTCGAAAACAGAAATGGTCGAATAATCAAAAGATCGAATCACAAAACGTCGAATCAAAAAAGATCGAAACACAAAAGGTCGAATCACAAACGGTCGCACAAAAGGTCGAAATTATAAAAAATAAAAAATCATTGAAAATAATGGTTGACTAAAAAAAGATCGAAAATCAAAAGGTTTGAATACAAAGAGTCAAAAAACAAACAGTCGAAAGAAATTATACAAACTGACATTTGGTACAAAAGGTAATTTTGAGACAAACAAATTCCACAAACATCCTTGTACTTATATAGTTACTTAGTTGTTTTCGTTAGTTTTTTCATATATTTTTAATCTCTGGAATGAAAAAAATATACAAACTTAAAACTCTGTATTTAATAACATAGGTCTTCAATTGAAAGTACCAACATTTTGAGCCCAAAAAGGCAAACTGCAGCTATACGCCGATGCCGAAGGCTTGTTATGTATAAACGAAGATTATTGTCAGTAGGTACCCATTACTGACTTTAGCTTAGGCCAGAAGTGAACGTCACAGTTTTTTGAGACACCCTGTATATTTTGCCGCAAAATATACAAAAAAAACTTAGGCCAGAAGTGAACGGCACAGTTTTTTGAGGCACCCTGTATATTTTGCGGCAAAATATACAGGGTGTCTTGCAACTAACATAAGTTTGTTCATCCTTATGGATCCTATTATCGACATTTATGTTGATAATTGGGCAAAATTTGTCATGTACCAATTATCGACTCCTTAATATTTTATGAAAAACGTACTACAGCTTTCATTTTAAGAAGAAAATATCTCATTTTACATAATATTAAATAATTTTAAATATAAACCCACACTACAACTGTACTCCAGTATATCCAGGGTGCAAAAATCTGCTTACTTGTCTCTTAAGGTGGCGAGCAATGGCACATACTTGAATTTACTTGACGCACACTGGTTATTTTTGAGGAATTTTGTTACGAATAACGAAATCACTATGCCCATGCACATTGTTTCATTTGAACGGTAATGAATGAAAGAACCATAAACATAAGTGAAATAAGGACTAATGTTTATGAATATCTTATTTCATTCAAAAAACGGCCAAAAGTGTCGATAATCGGTACCACCACCTTACTTGTGTTTGTTAGTTTTTCGACTTTATTATTTATTAATCAAAAAGTTTATTTTTTCTATAAATTATTTCAGAATATTGAGACATTAAGTTTCTACAAAACGGTTGACTTTTTTAGGTTGCAACAAGACTACTTTTTATATTGTAAAATAAAACTATGTGAAAATATTGGATCTCCACGTGAAGTGTTCCACTACCAATATAACTTTTTAATTCTTTGTGATACAAAATAGAAGTTTTAGATAAAAGTTGCAGAAAATTGTATGCAGTTTTCTGAGGAAAATCTTGAAAGTTTCTGAACATTTTGGGAGTTTATTCTATTATTCTCTTTCTCTCTTAATAACTTCTATTAAACCTGTTTTAAAGGCCATGCTGCATGTCTATTTTATTTTCTACTAATTGTCTGTCTTCTTTTTTCCCTGTTTGGTATTATTACGGCGAAAATAATGAGGTGCCCCGTAGATACCAACCAAAATTATTCTTATTTTATTTTATTTAATAACTCGAGACAATGTTAGCTAAAGCCTTGAAATATTTCTGCGAGGAATCATCGGGTTATGATTCGAACCACCGGAAACCAGGATCATTAAATTAAACGAAAAACCATGTTGTTTACATTGTGTAATTATCAAAATGCCAGAAAAGTTTGCTACGGTTATTAGTGTTCTTGGAAAAACCTGCTCTAAAATCATGTTGTTTATACATTCCATCCGCCCACAAATGCGTCTAAAGAACACCTGCAAATCCTGGAGCGAGAACAAAGAACCAAGTTTCTGTGCACGAGATAATAATAAAAAAATATTATGGCAAAAATTGAAACAGCTTAATGTTATTAATAAATCTCATGAAACATGTTTACCTGATTCGCTCAATAAACCATTGGAAATTAATGATTTCTTCCTCAAATATTCTGGTACTAAAGGATCATTGGATGCGGATCTGTTTCAATTTTACAATAATAACGTTAAGACGCATTTTTTAGAAAAATTCACTTTTAAAACTGTCACAATCGGTGAAGTTAAAAAATATATTTTTAAAATAAACTCGTTAGCAGTGGGTGCGGATTTGATTAATTTGGAAATGGTCTTAATGTGTTGTCCTAGAGTGCTTCCCTTTCTAACTAATATTATAAATTCATGTTTAATTGAAAATGTGTTTCCGGATGCATGGAAAGTGGGACGTGTGAATCTTTTGCCGAAGAAAACTGATGCGCAGGAATTTAACGATCTTCGTCCAGTAAGTATACTTCCATGTCTTTCAAAAGTTTTAGAGAAAATAATGGACACTCAAATTCGGGAGCATCTAGATATATATTCTGTTTTATCTTTGAATCAATCCGGTTTTAGACCCGGGTATAGCTGTACGACTGCACTTCTAAAAATAGTTGATGATATTATCTCTGCTGCTGACCAAAATCAAACTACTGCTCTTATGCTTTTAGATTACTCTTCAAATGCAGTTAGATTTTTAAGCAGTTATTTAGAGGGGAGATCTCAATATGTCGAGACCGATGTTGGGCAATCACCTAGGGTAAGTGTTTACAGTGGTGTACCACAGGGATCTATATTGGGGCCGTTGCTGTATTGCATTTATACATGCTGTGTGGAAAGCTGCATAAAAGAATGTTCCATACATCTTTATGCAGATGATACACAGCTGTATTCTTCTTTTGATCCGGATAAGTGGAAAGATGCATACCTAAAAATAAATGAAGACCTTTTAAGAATTGTCGATCTTTCAAAACGTCACAATTTGCAAATTAATGAATCTAAATCGAAAGTTATGTTTTTTGGTAAGGACAGAAAAACAATTAAATCAAAGGCAAACATAAAAATTGAAGACAACCCTTTACCAATTGAAGACAGCAGCAGAAATCTTGGTCTATTTCTAGATACAGACTTGCGATTTAAAGATCACGTAACTAATAATCTGAAAAAAGCATATGCCTGTTTAAAATTATTGTATCCTCATAAGCATCTGCTGTCACAAAAATTGAAAACTACTTTAAGTGACACCCTTGTCTTAAGTATGGTGAATTACTGCGATGTGTTATATGGACCTTGTTTGGATGTTTTCAATAAAAATCGTATACAAAGACTCCAAAAGTGCTGTTTGCGATTCGTTTTCGGTATTAAAAAATTTGATCCAGTTTCTCATAAGTTGAAGGATGCCAATTGGTTAAGTATGGAAAATCGGCGTATTTTACACTCTGCAGTTCTTTATCATAAAATAATTAAAACACAATGTCCGCCATACTTGACTAATAAAATTAGATATCGCAGTGATGTTCATTCAGTGAGTATTCGTTTTAGAGGTTATATATCACCACCGATGCATAAAACTGAATTATTTAAACGATGTTTTACTTATAACGTTTTCAAATTCTATAACCGATATCATCTGTTTAAGCACCTGGGAATCACTAGTTTCAGAAGCAAAGTTAAAAAAGATTTATTTGAAAAACAGTTATCAATTTAGTGTCTTTCTGTTTTGAATGATTAGATAGTGGTACTACCTGTATATACATATACATATATATATATATATATATATATATATATATATATATATATATATATATATATATATATATATATATGTGCTTAAACAGATGATATCGGTTATAGAATTTGAAAACGTTATAAGTAAAACATCGTTTAAATAATTCAGTTTTATGCATCGGTGGTGATATATAACCTCTAAAACGAATACTCACTGAATGAACATCACTGCGATATCTAATTTTATTAGTCAAGTATGGCGGACATTGTGTTTTAATTATTTTATGATAAAGAACTGCAGAGTGTAAAATACGCCGATTTTCCATACTTAACCAATTGGCATCCTTCAACTTATGAGAAACTGGATCAAATTTTTTAATACCGAAAACGAATCGCAAACAGCACTTTTGGAGTCTTTGTATACGATTTTTATTGAAAACATCCAAACAAGGTCCATATAACACATCGCAGTAATTCACCATACTTAAGACAAGGGTGTCACTTAAAGTAGTTTTCAATTTTTGTGACAGCAGATGCTTATGAGGATACAATAATTTTAAACAGGCATATGCTTTTTTCAGATTATTAGTTACGTGATCTTTAAATCGCAAGTCTGTATCTAGAAATAGACCAAGATTTCTGCTGCTGTCTTCAATTGGTAAAGGGTTGTCTTCAATTTTTATGTTTGCCTTTGATTTAATTGTTTTTCTGTCCTTACCAAAAAACATAACTTTCGATTTAGATTCATTAATTTGCAAATTGTGACGTTTTGAAAGATCGACAATTCTTAAAAGGTCTTCATTTATTTTTAGGTATGCATCTTTCCACTTATCCGGATCAAAAGAAGAATACAGCTGTGTATCATCTGCATAAAGATGTATGGAACATTCTTTTATGCAGCTTTCCACACAGCATGTATAAATGCAATACAGCAACGGCCCCAATATAGATCCCTGTGGTACACCACTGTAAACACTTACCCTAGGTGATTGCCCAACATCGGTCTCGACATATTGAGATCTCCCCTCTAAATAACTGCTTAAAAATCTAACTGCATTTGATATATATATATATATATATATTTATTTATTTATTTATTATCCTTTTTCTCATTATTTTCTTGTATCGCTCACTTTTTGTCTTTTTTTGTTGTTGTTTATTGCAGATATTTTGTAATTTATATGAAAAGTTTATTTTAAAATGTGCGAGCGAAATAGAATTATGTACTTAGTTTATATGTTAGTTAGAGAGACCGAACTTGATCAATTTTCAATTGTTTTCGGTTCCTTTTTGCTCTGTTAATTATTCTCTTCTTTCTTGTTGTCATTATATATACAGTGTGTCCCACTTAAGGACTGACCACCCCTGTAAAATTTTTATTTATAGCTCGATTTTCATAAACTTTTTTTTGTTGGATAGAGCTTCAAAAATGGCATCAAACACATAAGTCAGGTGCCTCGTGCGTTAAAGTCATGGCCCACTGAGACGGTGTTTTAGTGCTGAAATTTCGAGAAGTACTATTAGGGATTTTTTTAGAGGAAAATTAATGCCAGATTCTTATTCAGCATTGTTCGAAACCCAAACGTACCAATTTGCATTGCTGTAGCTCTACAGGGGGTTTCAAAATTTTTATTGCAACACTTAAGGGCTGACCACCCCGTAAAATTTTTATTTATAGATCGATTATCATAAACTTTTTTTTGTTGGTTAGAGCTTTAAAAATGGCATTAAATGCATAATTCAGGTGCCTCGTAGGTTAAATTCATGGCCCACTGAGACGGTGTTTTAGTGCTGAAATTTCGAGAAGTACTATTAGGGATTTTTTAGAGGAAAATTAATGCCGGTTTCTTGTTCAGCGTTCTTGGAAACCCAAACGTACCAATTTGCATTACCGTAGCTCTACAGGGTGTTCCAAAAAAATTAAAAGGAAAAGTAAGGCCGGATTCTTATATGCAGTGAGAGGTTCCAAAAAAACGTGTTAATTTGTAATTAATTTTCTTAATTTCTGGTAAGTTGGTCACTAAAATATTCGTGAGGAACTCATATTCTTTCAAAAATTTATTAGCGAACAAAATTTTTATTTAATTTAATATCATCAAATACATGAATAAACAACACAACATAACATAAACTCAAATTTCAGTCATTTCAGTTAGTCCTCCATTTTCTAATGCAAATTGGTTGTTGGGTTTCCAACAACGTTGAATAAAAATCTATCATTAATTTTTCTTTAAAAAAACCCTTAATAGTACTTCTCGAAATTTCAGCACTAAAACTTTGTCTCAGTGGGCCATGAATGTAACGCACGAGTCACCTGAATTATGCATTTAATGCCATTATTGAAGCTCTATCCAACAAAAAAAAGTTTATGGTCGAGCTAAAAATAAAAATTTTATAGGGGTACACTAATTAAGTGGGGCACTAAAAATCATGAAACACCCTGTAGAGCTATGGTAATGCAAATTGGTACATTTGGGTTTCGAACAACGCTGAATAAGAATCTGGCATTAATTATCCTCTAAAAAAATCCCTAATAGTACTTCTCCAAATTTCAGCGCTAAAACACCATCTCAGTGGGCCATGACTTTAACGCACGAGGCACCTGAATTATGTGTTTGATGCCATTTTTGAAGCTCTATCCAACAAAAAAAAGTTTATGAAAATCGAGCTATAAATAAAAATTTTACAGGGGTGGTCAGTCCTTAAGTGGGACACACTGTATGTGTGTATAATATGTATGAGCAAATAAACTTTATATTATTATTATTATATAAAAGGGGATTACTCCCAAATGGGAGCACCAGTCGTCGCAGACCACCACTTAGCCTTAGAACATCCCGAGTTGCAGGGCGAAGTACTGCCCGAGACATCATCTAGAGTCTGCCGCCTTGCCTGCCATAGATTCAGCACCAGAACCGGCCTTAGAACGGTATGCTGTCCGTTGAACTGACCAAAAAGTAAGCGATTGAATTTGGTTTTGTCGACTGAGTTGCCTTTCTATTTTTAGTTAATTCATTTATTTGATTTTATTTTATTTAGGATGCTAGTAGTGTTTAATTGAGGTATCAAAAAGGATGGTTATAATTTTTATATTTTAAAACAGGGTCGTTACAGTTCTGAATATTTTACGCTAAGATATTGGGTATTTTTAAATGCGAGTTTCTGCGAATTTCGAGTCACGTATTTTTATTCTCATTTGTGTAATCAGGCTAACTGCCTTGTGTGCCAATAATTTTGGTATTATTTCTTGGGATAATTTGAGCTAAATTCACGTACTATTTTTGCAGGTTTTGCTATCAGTTTTTGTTATAAAGCTACTATTGTTCGCCACCTAGGGTTGAAACCAGTTACTAAATTTATAGACAATTATTTTGCGCTTAACTCTTTATTGTCAATTCTTTTCTGTTATATTTACTTAGCACCATTTTTATTAATTCAATTGTTCACGTTTGTGCATCCTCAATTCATTTTACTGTGTAATTCGTAACCTGTATATTTTATACGCCATAGGCCTACCATTTACTTTTTAAATATATGTATTAAAATTCCCCTGTTGTTTCCGTTAATCCTTAGACTCACACCAAAAATAAATTAACTTATGGACGACCTTTAAACATACCGCTCGACCAACTAACATCTAATACAAAGGTGGGCACTATAATAACTACATATAGGTATGCGGTGGTATTGTAATGTATTTGTATTTATCTAAGTGATTTTTAATCTTTAACATAGCTTTAGCGTTTCTTTAACATGTGTAAAAATTTAGTATTCCTGACTAACATTTCTACAGGGCCTTAAAGTTGGGAAAATTGAATTTTTTATTTTCAGTTAAAAATCAGGAATGCTTCGGAAATATCTGAAAATCGAGCAAACTTATAGAAATTGTCCAAAAATGTCGTATTAATAAAGAAAACGGCAAAGAACATCGTTTTATCTTTTTAAAATAGCAGAGCCATAATGTCCTTATATAACTGCCTTGTTAGAAGCATTCTTGCATACTGCTCTATTGTTTGGCAGCCTAACTACTCTCGTCATATCGAAAGAATTGAGAGAGTGCAGAGAAAGTTTGTCAGGTATTACCTCTTTAAGCTTCGTTTCCCCTACCGAGATATAAGCTACGAGACAAGACTGCTATTGTGTGGAATACAGAGCCTCGAGAACAGAAGAAAACTGGCTCTTTTCTTCTTTTTGTTTAAATTGTTGAACGGTGTAATGAACTGCGGTGCTCTTTTGGAACAGATAAACAGTTCCTTTGCGTAGGACACGTCACACTGTCCTTTTTCATGTTAGGAGACATCGAACAAACTATGGACAGAGGGCCAGTTGTTGACCGCTTGTGTTATAATTACAACCGTTTCTTTTCCGATTGTAATGTTTTCAGCACAAGTTTGTACACTTTTAAACATGGTCTGAGATTTGGTCTCATGTAGGTCTGTGACCTCGGCCTGAATCTTGGCTTTGGTAATTGTTGTATTGTCTTTTTCTTTTTCTTTTTTTTATATAATTATGTACTATTTGGAATGAAAACCATTCCGTAATGTATTGATTGTAGTAAATAATGCTTAAATATGCCATATTTATTAAGTATGATTTTTTCCATACGATATGTTAAAAAATGCTAATGCAATTTTTTTAAAGAAAATCTGGCCACGTAGCTTTAATCATCACTCCCTGAAACTCAAATATCCCAAGTTTTATGAATTTACCTCGCCAACTAACATTTCTATAGAACCTTATACTTACTTGGAGAAATTGGTTTTTTTTTAATTTTAAATTAAAAATCAGGATTGCTTTGGAAATATTTGTAAATCGGATAAACCTAAAAATGTCCCAAAAATGTCCCACTAAATAAGGAAAACTGAAAACAAACACCATCTATTCAGGCATTATTTTAAAATGGTATAATGGTGTTATTTTTCTGTTATCTTTATTAGTGGGACATTTTTGGGATGTTTAGATTAATTTTACCCGATTTTCAAATATTCCCAAAGCATTCCTGATTTATAATTGAAAATAAAAAAATCAAATTTCCCAACTTTAAGACCCTGTAGAAATGTTAGTCGGCAAAGTAAATTAATAAAACTTGGGACATTGCGGTTTCAGGGGGTGCTGAATAAATCTACGTTGCCAGATCTAAAACTATCACAAAAAGTTAAAAAGTTATAAGGGTGGTGGGACCTAGGAAGCTCTTAACTCCGTTATTTTTCTGTCTAGCAAAAAATGTTTCATACAAAAGTTGTAGATGCCGAATTGTATGCTTTTGTGGTGATACCACATTTGATAACTATGATTTAATGGACACGGTCACCCATCTATGAAACAACCTTTCCAAACATTGCTGCACTTTTCATATCTCCACACTCCGTGTATGTCGGATCTGCGGGTGTTGTTAAGCCAATCTCTACATACAGAATATTATCGTTCAAACTAACCAAACCGGTCGCATTGAAAGATTATGTTGTTACAGGTAACAATTCCGCAATGAGGTCGAAAAGTTTAATGATCCTTTATTGGGCAGGTTTTCAATATTTGCCCACATTTGATCAAGGACAGGCCTGTCTCACATTGATTGTTATATCTCACCAAGGCCAACTTGTAGAAAAATCGTATACTAACGACTTACTTTAGTCCCAATTTGTGAGTCTTTAATGGAGATTTCGAAACTCTTTAGTGCCATTGTGACTTTTGAGACTGCCTCAAAGTGTTTTATTCAAAAGATCAAAATGTAGATGTAACAGAATAGAACAGAATTTCCAATTTCCAAATTATACTTACCATGACCACAGTGATGATATTTACCAATAGAAAGAGCCATTTCTAAAACAAGCAAGCAATTCATTAAAATTGGGTATCTCATAGGGTTTTGGGGCAAAACATAAAAAATGGTATCACTACTTTCACATAACCTTTAAGCCATTAAGTCATTAATTTCCAGTATTTAACACAAATATTAGAAGAATACAGGGCGAGTCTTTACTTATATAAAAATTTGGATGGAAAAAATGTTTCATATAAAAGTTGTAGATAACAAATTGTATTTTTTATGGTGATATCAAACCATGACAAACAAAATTTTTAATCGAACACGCATATGCAGGCTGTTCCAAATTAAGTCGGCAGTATTGGTAACTTTTTTGTTATTAAAGATAGACCATAGGAACATACTTGTCAGGAATTAACACTTATGGTACCTCCCGAGCGCCCGCTCCACTATTTTTGCTACAGACAAGGTAACACTCTAGCATATCGCATTTCTCTAAGTGCGTAAAAAGCATTTTAGAATATCAAAATATCTGCCTCGTTTTTTTATTTACATGAAGAAGTTATAAAGATTTTTTTGTGCAGAATTATATTGTGTTTCGATCTGTGAAATAATATACAGGGTGTTCCGTGCACTTAAAAGAAAGTACATTTTGGCGATATCTCGTAAACGCGATATTTTTTTCCTGTTTTCACCTTCGTAATTAGCGCATTTAATACAATTCTTTCCCAAATCAACCTATGGTCTATCTTCAATAATAAAAAAGTTACCAATAGTGCCCACTTAATTTGGAACAGGCTGTATGCAGTGTGTCTACGGATGGACTTAATTATACTGGTAAAAAAAATTATTTTATAAATTTTTCGAATATGTCATTCTTGATAAAAAAAAGTCTGCTTGAATTAGCATGAAAAACGTTAAGATTACTTATATTGGGTGGCCTGAAAATTGAAGAAACGTTAATTAGCATAAGGGTAAACTACCTCTCTATTTGTAGAGATACTGAAAAAAGTTGTAAAGAAAGTTTGTTCACAGTGGTAAGTTGTTTACGTGCACAAAATTTCAAATCCTCTAGACCTACTTTAATTTTTTTATTTTATTATCTTTCTTTTCAAATAAATGGTTTTCTGTAAATAGCATGACCAATAATAAAACTTACTCAGAATGGAAATCTGTGCATGATGACATAATTTAACGATTTTAAGCCTACTTGGTACTTTGGAAAATATCGGAGTAAACTCGAAGTAGGCCCAGGATTGTAAAATTTTTTTCATCAGACACAATTTCCTACTGTGAGTAACTTTTATTTTTACACTTTTGTCATAGTACCTGCAGAAAATTATTTAATCAAAGAAAAACAAGAAAAAATCAAAGTAGACGTAACGCTTTGAATGTTTGTACCCCTTAGTTAAGTACCTTACCACGATGAACAAATTTTCTTTATAACTTTTTTCAATATCTCTACAAATAGAGGCAGTTTATTCTTATGCTAATTTTCATTTCCAGTTTTCTGGTCACCCAGTATAAGTACTGTTAAATTTTTCCATGCCAATCTTATTTTAAGAACAAGCAGACTTTTTTTTTATCAAAAATGACTTTTTTTCAAAAATTGAAAATAACATTTTCTCAGACAAATAATAAACATAGACTAATAATTCAATACAATACAGACCATGCCAAGATAACAATGTTTAGTAACATTAATTGTTTGAGTTAGTAACAGAAATCTAAAACAAAACAATGCAATGATTGCATCATTGCCAAACTTCTTCATAAAATTTATTTTGTACTTACAAAATAAATGTATAACCAACGTTAAAAAACAACAATTTGGAACAATCAGTTGATATCTACAATCTACATAGGTGTAGTAAAAATTTGGAGTTATCATTTCACAATAAATTTTACTGATTTTGTGAATTTACTGATCCTACTTGGTCTATAAATAATATCCTTAATAAATTGCTTATTCTGGCTAACGTGGCAACGTTGTACAAGCTCTTTGTGATCGATGGACATTTGCTTTATTATGCCCCAACAGCAGATCCAGAGTTCATTCGCCAGTTTGTGTTGATGTGTTTCCAGTGTTTACTTTTGCGTTATTCTTGTTTTTTTTTTTGAGGAAATTTGGGGTTATTTTCCAAAATACATATAGTTAAGTTAGTAATTAGTGAATTACTGTAGTTTTAAGAACGATGGGAAGAGTGTTGGATTTGTGGCATAGCAGGAAATGTAAGCCCTGGTTATCATTGATGCAGGCTTAAGTGTCAAATTTGTTATTGTTGTTTTGAGTAGGCATTTTTTATGTTGGCTAACTACAATGCAGCCTTTAGGTTAGTCTATGTTTATTATTTGTCTGAGGTGAAGTCCATCCGTGGACATACTGTATATTTTTTCATTTTTGAAATCGGATCGTCATGATTTCCATTCTCAAAATAGAATGGAATATGTATTTCAAAAAAGATAACGATACAAAGTTTTATACAGTGTGGTCCAAAGAATTCGCAACAAATGGGATTTTTTTTATTGAGATATTAAAAAAGTATTTTGGGGAATCTTCTCTGCAGGTCCAAGAACCTAACAGTCGGTTTTGACATATCTCAAATCACCACCAATATGGTGGCAATTTTAAAAAAACTACCATTAAGTTAAGAAAAGTGAAAAGTTAAATGACAAGGCATCACAAAAAGTTATTTGAAGGAGTTGTTTGGAATGAAATTTTAGACCTTTCGAAAATATGTTTTCCATGTTCAGAAATTTTTTCACAAATAACTAGACTTAAAAAATATATTTTTTGTGGAAAATACATTAGGAATAATCTTCTGGTTCCATTTCATTGAACAAAATTCGCAATATTTGTGTTTTAATTCCTTTGTGTCTGAATTGCCTTTTTATTTTTGAATTTAGAATTATTTTGAAAGCTTTTAGAGAAATTGAATTTATTGTGCATTTTTAATTAATTAGAAATAATTTCATAACTTTTGTGAACCATCTTATGATTTTTGGGAATTTATTTTGAACCATATTATTTTACTGTAGATGTCAGTTTTAGTTTATTCAAACAGAAATAATCTTGTAACTTTTATCGGAAATTTGAAAGGGATTTGGGAAACTATTTAGAGTCAATTAATTTGGAATTGAAATCAGAATTTTGTTTTTAATTGAACTATTTTATGTCAGAAATTTCGAGTAATTTTGAATTACATTCTTATACAAACTTGTGCTGGAAATTCAGCAAAGCTATACAGAGTCAAGTAATTTTATTCCATTTAGGAAATCAAGTAAATTTATTCTATTTGGGAATCTTTTGCAATTTTGTATTTTTAATCTGAAGGTTTGCCATTTATGCCATAGTTTTGTATTTGTGCCATTTTGTCATGTGTTTTGTGTCCTAATTTAAATTCTATTGTTTATCAGTGTATCTTTTAAAACGTTTGGATTTTGTTACTTAGAAAAGGGTTATATTTCAGATATCTTGAGTGTAGCGTTGTGCAACATATCATAGATTTTTAATGTTATTCAATAATAATTATTGCACATGTTTTTAAACTTCCTATTAAACTGTATTTTGTTAACTCAATGTTCGGTATCATATTTAATCTTAATACACATATTAAACTATCCCTGTGTTTCCGTCATACACCCTTAGGCCCACACCAAAAGAAAATAAATTGTGGCTCACCCTGTATTACCGCTCGCCAACTACCACCACAAAGGGTTGAGATCTCCACAGCAGAGAAAATTCTCCAAAATACTTTTCTTAATATCTCAACAATAAAATTTTTGGACTATTCTGTACCATTTTAATCCTAGTGACAAGCTTATTTCAAAAATGCGAATACCGTAAAAGTGCCTAATTTCGGACAGCAGATGTAGGGTTATTTAAATGTCGAGTGCCATCTAGTAGTGGATGACCTAATTTGCAACTCTTGTGAATTTGGCATGCTGAAATGTAATAGGAATCTACCCTAACTCAAATGTCAGTGTAGTTGTGATAATTCTCCGCACAGGGTGTGCTAGGAAACATTGTTTGAGAAACAGAGTGTTTTATACCTGCATAAACTTTTCTCGTAAGTACAGTGTAAACACATTTTTATTGACTTTATGACAAAACAATTAGCAACCTTAAAATGTTGTGACTATCTGGCTATTGTCAGATATTTTAAATCAGTTGTCATATATTTTTTAAAAATATTTCAAGAAAACATATCCAAATGACCACAGGTGTCCGAAATTAGGAAGTAGTAATTGATATGGTTAATTTCAAAAGACATATTTTTATTTTCAGAAAAAGGATGGCTCCTATAAAGAACAAACGTAGAAAATGTATTAGCTATGATGAAAATTGCTTGGAAAAAGCCCTCCTTGATGTTGCCAATGGAAAGCTGTCATTGAGGCTGGCATCAGAAAAAGATGGAGTGTCAAAATCAACTTTGTGTGATAAGTGCCGGGGAAGGCATTCATCTAAAAGTGGTAGGCCAACTGTTTTGTGTCGATTAGATGAAAACAATTTGATTCGCGGCATACTAACTGCGTCAAACTGGGGTTATCCGATGACGAGCACTGACAATAAAGATGTAGTGATGACAAAAAAGGCATAGCAGAAAAAAGGTTTAAAAATAATACAACCCAACAAAAATATTTTGTCAGCTCGTCTTAGCCAGAACATCAAACGACAGAGAACTGCGGTATCAAGGGAAATCATAGAAGGCTACTTTCATAACCTAGAACAAAGTTTACAAGGCATACCTTGTGAAAACATCGTAAATTACGATGAAACCAACATGAGTGATGATCCCGGTCAACAAAAAGTTATGGTAAGGCGAGGCTCAAGATATGCCGAAAGAATCATGGATAGTTCTAAAGCAAGTACTTCAGTCATGCTTGCAGTTTCTGCTTCCGGAGAACGCCTACCTATATACATCATATATAAATCTAGGAATCTTCATGACACTCGGACAAGGTATGGACCGAAACCGGCCTATTACAATAGAATCGCCAGTGGCTGGTTTGACTCATTTGTGTTCGAAGATTGGTTTGAAAAAGTGGCACTATCTTTTTTAAAGAAAAAACAAGGCAAAAAAGTATTGATTGGTGACAATCTGGCCTCTCATCTATCATTGCATGTAGTGACCGAATGCGAGGAACATGATATTAAATTTATATTTCTCCCAGCAAATTCAACACACCTGTGCCAGCCCTTAGATGTCGCTTATTTTCATCCATTAAAGTGTGCTTGGAGGGAAACTACGTGAATGGAAGAAACACCACCGTGGAAATATTCCTAAGGAGTATTCCCCAATGCTTTTAAATAAAGCCCTAATTTCCCTAAGTGCAACAGAAGAGAAAAATATAAAATCTGGGTTCAAAGCTTGTGGGATAGCCCCTTTGGATAAAGACCAAGTGTTGAGAGGTTGCCAACTGCTCATCAGACTGCCAAAACTAGTGGCCCCCAATGGTGTGAAACATTTGAAGAACATCTTAAAAGTTCACGATTTAACTCCTAGATACAATCAAAACGAGATTGTAAGAGAGAGAGAGTCCAGATATTAACGAAACAGAACATTTTCCAGAGACATATGATGATATTGATGACAATATTCCTCTGTCAATATCAGTGGCGGCTCGTGGGTTAATACACAGGGGGGGGCTACGTTTTGAGAAGAACACACTCGTGCGTAACTTAAAAAAATTGGGGGGGTACCGAAGTGGAGGTAGGTACCTACTTTCGGCATGGGCTTTTTAATTTTTGCTTATTAGTAGAAATCACTTATTTTTGCATAATTAATATATAAAAAGTAAAAAATTGCATAAAACAATAATTCCCGTTTTTCAAAGAAAAAGTTAATTACGCAAAATCCGTAATTCCTACTAAAAAATCTATAAGCCAAAGTAGGTAGGTAGGAAATGTCGTTTGTTTCATCACACTGTATCTGTATGGCCAAAAAGTCTGTTTTATTTATTTGCTCTCGAATTTCTTGGCGACAAACTTCCAGCATGCTTTTCAAAATTTCATTTTGTACCGTTTTTGATGTACCCTTGAATACTGTAGCATTTTTTAAATGTTCTTTCATAATATAATCTAACTCGGATGTAAAATTGAATAATTCTCGAAAAATCCCACGATTTTGAGAGTCTTTTTTTCGTCGTGCCCTCGCAATGCTAATTCTAGTTTGCCACAAAATTGTATGCAGTTTATTATTCTTTTTAAAATATATCTATTTTTATCCACGGTTTCGTTATGTTTAATAATGTTTTGCCGATACGTGGAATCTAACTGAGTGGCAATACTAATAACCTTGCCTAAAAATGCTAGTTCTGTAGAACAATTCATGTGCCGAATAGAAAGCTCGTGTTTTTATTTTTTGATTTAAATGTTTTAAATCTTTGAATCCTATTCTAGCACATGTCTTATCCATTCCCATTCCTTCTTTATAAAACAGTAAGCAGGGAAAACGAAACAGTGCATTTAATTTGTCTCATCCAGATATCCACTTGTTCTTGTCGTACGTACTTCTAGAAAAGTGTCGCGTATAATTGCCGTTTGCATTTTTATCCGGTTGAGTTAATTGTAAATCTGGAGTTGGCCTGCCAAGAGTTTTTATTGAAACTTTTTCAGACAATGAAAGTCTTAAAAAGTTTCCTTCCACAATGTCCTGTACGCTATTCTTCATTTTGTTTATACAATAGAATACAAGAACGAGAACACGAGGTCGCGGGGTACGCCCGCGGAGTCTGGAGGCGGCCAACGCTGACGCATTCTCTAAAGCGGCCCGCGGTCGACTGAAAGGGCGACGGGTCTTATCGCCGCCAAATAGCTAGCGCGGCGGCATCAACTCAGCGCCACTAATGGCGTAACGGCCAAAACAGAACTACGCCCGGGCGGTGTACAATGGTGGCTAGTCAGGAGGTTAGCCGCAATGCCTGTGCCCGCCTGTACAGGGTGCACTGAAAGAATTCCACCAAGTGAGTTGCTTTGCTAAGATTTTTTTGCTGCGGTAAATATATATTATGCTGTCGTGGTGAGTGCATTCTGATTGATCGTACTGATCGTCTAGACCTAGACAGCTCTGGCATCATTGTTTTCCGGGAACATTGCCGTCTTTGAAGGTACGTAAAAATTAATATTTTCATACTTAATGTCCGCTTGGTAGCACATTATCATTATATTATACATAATCTGGCATCTTGTCAAAAGTATAAAACATAGCGCAGCCAGATTTTTTTGTTTTTCCGGTAGTTTTCCCATTTCATGTTTTCTTTATAACATGTTGAGTCATTCACTACAAATCCCTAATATATTCTTATTACTTGGCCGTCTCAATCTCAAAGATATTTTTTGGGGACACGTAGGGTGTGTAAGGCTAGGTGTAGAAGAAACCTGTATAGGGTTGCCGCGTGAACAACATGTTATTAAAAAAACATGAAATGGGAAAACTACAGGAAAAACAAAAAATCTGGCTGCACTATGTTTTACACTTTTGACAGGATGCAGATTATGTATAATATAATGATAATGTGCTACCAAGCGGACATTAAGTCTGAAGATATTAATTTTTACGTACCTTTAAAGACGCCGGCAACATATAAATTTTTTGCTATGGTAGTTAAGCAACACACTTGTGGCTAGTGGGCAGCTTAATTGTCATTAATGAGCTGATTCAATTACAGCAACAAAACCTACATAACCACAATCAAATTATTTGCTATGGTAGCTAAGCAACTCACTTGTGGTTAGTGAGCTGACTCACTTGTCTTAATACAAGGGTTCAATTATTACAGCATAGTGATTTTCAACAAATCTGCTTACTTACCGCAATTGAGTTGTCTTTAGCAAAGCGTGCTTTGCTGCGGTAGCAAGTAACTCACTCGGCGCCTATTTAATGCAGATATTTTGCTGCGGTAATTGAGTTCTTACTAACCGTAGCAAAGTAATTCTTTCAGTGTACATTGCAGTACAGGCGTTGCGCTAATTTATAAAGAATGGTAAATATAATAGTATAAATAGCGGGGAAGGAACAAGGAACAGGAACAAAGAAGCAAAATAAAGAATATAGCAGTCGCGGAACTAATTTTTTTTTCCCATTTTCTACTGGGAGGCTGTAGTTCCATATGGACGAGCCGCCACTGGTCAATATTGAAAACAGATATTTTTTTATAAAAATAAAGATGAAGACAGTTAAAAGGAAGGTAATCAAGGAACAAAATCATTAGCTCAAGAAGATGAATACACCGTTAGGAACCAAGAAACAGTGGAAGATTAAAGAAGTGATAAAGAAAATTATGAAGAAACAAAATCGTTGCCTTCAGCGGTTGAATATTGCGAGGAAACAGAATCGCTGCCTGCAGATGTAGAAAACTATAAAGAAGGAACATTTGTAATTTGCAAATTTTTATACAACAAAGATACAAAGTACGAAGTGGAAAAAAATTGTAGCCAAAATTTTGACTGTTGATAAATGTGAATTTCAAATCCAATCAATCCAAGTCAGTTGTATGCGACAAAAAAAGAAAAATTTCTTCATTTTTCCAAACGTGGAAGATATCAATTTGATCCAAATGACCGATATCTGCAAAATTTTAGAAAACCCCCAAAAAAATGTGGGCTGTACAAGTTTTGCGAAGAAAACATAATATAAATAAGATTATTATATAAGTTTCTGTTTTGTATAGAGAGCATATTTTGCTAAATTTTATAAAAAAATAAAGGATTTTGTTCAATTCTCATACAGAAGTTTTATTGCAAGGGTCTCTAATTTCGCACACTGATTTTTGTAATATTCTACCTGTCCGAAATTAAGGCACTCGTGTCCTAATTTCGGACACCCACCTTATAATTTTTTTTTTCAATTACATGGGGTAGGTATGTATTTAATTTTAATTCAAGCAAAATAAAATTATAAATTCTTAATCAGTTACACAATTGACAGCTTAATATTCCCAGCGACCCATCTCTATTTTTTTAAAAAGTGACAGTCAAATTTTGCCTTATTCAATTATGCAAAATTTACATATTTTTTATCATCTCAAAAACACCTAAGATCTTTTGAACTTTATTTGAGTTTGACTATTTGAAAGATTTACTGTTACCAATAAGAAGAATCCTCAATAGAAACTTCACTCTCGAAGAGGACTGCATTGCATCACTATTTTTAAGAAACCGACTGGCTCTGAAATATACAAAGCATTATCGACCTACTTCTATAGATTTTTTTATAGCAGAATAATGAGTGTATTGTACCAACTGTTAATAGTTTAATTATTATGGGTTTTACTGTTCAATTTCCACCCACATGGATGCATATCAGTAAAAAAACGCAAAAAATAGAGTTAGCATAATCTGTTATACAGTGTGTCCCACTTAAGGGTAAGCCACCCCTCTAAAATTTTCATTTGTGCGCCGATTTTAAAAAACTTTTTAGTTGAATAGCTCTTTGAAGATGGCATTCGACGCACTATTAAATATTTTTAAAACATGACTATCAAAGTTTCATCTTGTTTCCAAATAGGATGTTTAAAAAAATAATTTTTAAAAGTTGCAATATACACTTTTATTCTGCGACACTTCAACAGGTGATAGAAAACCAAAACATAACCGCACTTTCTTCTATAAACTATATCATTTTAAGGTCTTATAAAAAAGTTACAGGGTGTTAAAGTTGTAAGAAATATGTGGACTTTATTGAATATTTACCAAACTAGTTGACAAATTTAAGTCATATTTGGTACACGTTATAATGGCATGGGTTAGCATAAAACATGTTAATATCAAACACCTTGAACAACCAGTGGCGTAGAAGCGGGTAATTAGTACAATTGTTTTTAGAAGAAAGAAGAAAACCACCTTGTTTAGCAATAAAATGTATTCAATTTATTATGTAACTTTTAATTTTAAACAAAAATGTCCTCTTGGTATTTTTTCGTGTGTGTCATGGTTTCAAGGCAAATTTGATTTTTTGTATTATTTCGGAGTATTGCTGAAAAATTATTTAAAAAATTTGCTCCATAAGTAACACTTAAAGTAGAAATAATGTGTTTGCTACTTTAAATAAAGTGACTTTTTCCAATAAAATTACCTATTTAAGGCTATACTTTTGAAGATACAGGGTCTAAAACATTTAAGGAAGATACAATTAATGTTATGCTCTGTATCTTGAAAAGTAAAACCTTGAATGGGTAAGTTTATTGGGAAAAGTTACTGTATTTAAAGTAAGAAACACATTTTTTCTACTTTGAGACTTACTTATGGAGCGAATTGTTAAGTTTTTTTTCAGAAATACCTCGAAAAAATATGAAAAAATCAAATTTGCTATGAAACCATGACACATAGGAAAAATGCTAAAAGAACGTTTTACTTTACAATTAAAATTTACGTAAGAAATTGAATACATTTTATTGGTATACAAGGTGGTTCGTTTTTTTTCTAAAAACAATTATAATATTTACCCTCTTCTACGTCACTGGTTGTTCAAGGTGTTTGATATTAACAGGTTTTATGCTAGCCCATGCCGCTATAACATGTCCCAAATATGACTGAAATATCTCAACTAGTTTGGTAAATATTCAATGAAGTCCACATATTTCTTACAATTTTAACACCCTGTAACTTTTTTATAAGACCTTAACAGTTTATAGAAGAAAGTGCGGTTATTTTTTGGTTTTCTATCTCCTGTTGAAGTGTCGCAGAACAAAACTGAATCACCCTGTATATTTGTTTAATAGACATGGTTATTTTGATATTTCCTTTAGTAAGGAAAACAAAATGTTATTAAGATAATTCATTCGTTACTTGATATGTCTGATATAAAGAATGCCGATTTTCTTGATAACCTATTTATTTGCATCACAGATAATTTATACAAAAAATATTATTGAAGAAACCAAGGAAACTGATTGATTGATTTTATTCGATTAAATTAAATATTAGTTTGTTCAATTAGACCACCACTGACAGATATGCATTTCTCAATTCGCCCTCTATTGTTTTCAACCACTCGTCTGAGCTGCTCTCTAGTGATTCCGCGACAAGCTTCAATAATGCGATTACGGAGACCATCTAGCGTTTGTGGCCTCGACACATAACAAACATTGACAAGTGATTGACAATCAACAATTTTTATTTCCAGGTTTCCATGGAGTGCTTTGATCTTGGATTTTTCCAAATCAAAAAACAGAATAAATGTAGATTTTATGAAACATTCCTATTCTTTTGTTCATATTACGTAATAAAATAACGCATGAATTCTCTTAATAACATTTTGTTTCCTAACTAAAAATGCCATGGTGCCAAGGAAGGTCAAAATAACCTTGTCTGTTAAAAAAATACATTGCAAATTTTAAAAATTATTTTTTGGACATCCTGTATGGGAACAATACCACAATAGCACTTTTCCAAATTTGGACCCTTAAAACTAGTCACAATTGGCCATGTGTTAGGTTTTCAAAAAGATTGAATAGTGCGTCGAATGCTATTTTCAGAGAGATTTTCAACAAAAAAAGGATTTCAAAATCGGCGCACAAATTAAAATTTATAGTATTTCTTATCAAAACACTTTTTAAGAGCCTCTATGATGATAACTGAAATAAAAAAACGACCCTTAGACAAGGAGATTGCTTTAGAGTAGAGATGCATCAAATATTCAGCAGACCGAATAATTGGCCGAATATTCGGCCATTCTTTGGACATTGCCGATTATTCGGCAAGGGCAAATTATGGTTTTACTGCTGACTGGGGATGCACCTGAGATCTAAGTTGGATAATAGTGGTTTTTAAATTTTATATTTTAAGTAGATTACATTTTTGTAAAAAAATATTTAATTGGGAATAAATGATTTTTGCGGAGTTTGGACAAATTGTATATTAACCCATTAACGCCTGAATTATGTATTTTTTCAAATTTCGATATTTTTTCTTAAATAACTGTAAAAAATGACTCCCTGAAACGAAAATATTTTATTCCAAAAATATCTGAGTAGTACTTTTTGAAATATAGGCTGTGGCTATATGGTAAGGCTAGGAGCTTGTGAAGTCAAAGTGTCTAATTTTATAAGAAATCAAAAAGGTTTCGGCAGTTATTTGGAAAACAATGAAACAGTGTAATATCGTCAAGTATATATTATCACGTTAACTGCCGCACTAGAATAAAAAAAAGGTATCTGGGGGGCCACCAATAAATTTTTTTATTTTCAGGTTATATTAAGTGCAAGAACCCATTCTGTGACAAAAAAACCCGCAAAATAATCTTAGGGTTGAAGTTACTCCCGTAAATCATATATAATTCACGCGGCCTCAGAAGCAAAATGGGTTTCTGGGCCACGTGAATTATACATATTTATTTCATTCATAAGTTTGGCAACATTGACTTCCCACTCTAAAATCATGCTGCCTCGTGAGGGCGCCTCCAGAACTCGCCAGTTTTACACTTTGTTGTCGTTAGTGCACACGTGTTTTTTTTTATAATGGCGCATAATTCTTACGAAAAGGAGCAAGAATATCTTCAGCGGCTCATGGACGACGCGTTGGATATGAGTGATGAAGATATTCCTGATGCTTTTGGGGATAATTCAGAGGATGACTATATACCAAACGAGACGTCATCAGAATCATCATCGGAAAGCGGAGATGGCAATTTCGCAAATCGCCCAGCAAAAAAACGTAAAATAAAAACTAAACAGGTACGATACATTGTATAGAACGAATTTCATTTTTATATCATGTTTTTTTTTTAATTTTTTAGGTTTATACTCAAGACAATCATAGCGCGAAACTTGCTGTTCCAAGCACCTCAAGTGTAAGCGAAACTATTGAAGAAGTTCTTCATGATTACGAAGAAGATGACGATGACGAGATTATACCTAATTCCGAACAAATAACATGGTCTAATGTAACTGGTAAAAACCTAAAAACTTTTAATTTTTCTGCGCCCAATTCTGGAGTTCCTAACAATGTAGCAGCTGAATTGCGGAATAAAAGTCCCTATGAATTCTTCAGGTATTTTATTGATAATGAAATAATTGAGCTTATGGTAAAAGAAACTAATAGATATGCGCAACAGACAATAGAAAACGCCAATCTTTCCCGTCATTCTCGTTTACGCAAATGGAAAGAAGTCTCCACTAAAGAAATTGAAACATTTCTGGGGATTATTTTTTGGATGGGCCTAAACAAAAAGCCCAAGATTACTGATTATTGGTCGAAGAAAGTTTTGTATGAAAACAAGGTGAAAAGTTTTATGTCAAGAAACCGTTTTGAATTAATTTTGCGTATGTGGCATTTGTCCAACAACCAGGAATGTCCAAAAGGCGATCGCTTATTCAAGATTCAAGGTCTGATTGATATGTTATTAGAGCGATTTCAAAAAGCTAATATTCCTTCCAGAGACATATGTATAGATGAGTCTATAGTTCCATTCCGTGGAAAACTTTCATTCAAGCAGTACATCAAAAATAAAAAGAACAAATTTGGCATAAAACTTTACAAATTATGCACAAGTAATGGTTACACCAACAATCTGAAAGTATACTGTGGCCGAGATGCCCAACCTGGCGTACCTGTGGCGTCATCAGTTGTTATGGATTTGGCTAAAGATTTATTAGATTCGGGTAGAGTAATTTATACTGATAACTTTTATACAAGTGTCAGTTTGGCACATGAACTAGCAAAACGATCTACTCATCTCGTAGGTACTCTTAGAAGTAATAGAAAACTAAATCCTATAGATGTTCTCCGTGCTAAACTAAAGACATCTGAAACAGTTGCTCGTGAAAGCAACACAGGGGTGGTAGTACTAAAATGGAAGGACAAACGCGATGTCCTTGTGTTGAGCACCCTGCACGATGAGAGTATGGTTGATGTGGAAACCGAGAATGGCAAAGTTGTCAAAAAACCTCAAATAATCCTAGATTATAACAACAGCAAGGGATTTATTGACATCTCAGATCAAATGAAAGCCTATTCAGCTGCACTAAGAAGAGGGGTAAAATGGTACCGAAAATTAGCCATCGAGTTGATTACAGGCACAGCACTTGTCAATGCTTACATTATTTATAAAAAAATAACAGGAAAAAATATAAATATTACAAAATTCAAAGAAGAGGTAACAATGGATCTTTTGGGTGAAGAAACAAGAGGCGATGATACAGATACAACCAGACAATGCAGTTTGAAAAATATGGGATCACAGAGGCGAAGATGTGTTGTATGTTACGAAAAGCTGAAAGCTGAATTTGACAGAAAACGGGCTTCTCTAAAAGCAAAACAAACTGCATACAAGTGCGAAAAATGCGACGCGTTTTATTGTATTGAATGCTTTTTTCTTAGGCATAAATCTACTAGATTGTAAGGTTTTGCTTTTACTTTTGTGCTATAATTACGCCTTTTATCACTTTTATTCTATTATTATTTTTTGGACCAAAGTACCCTAAATAACCATTTATTTTAAGCACGGAAACTAATAAATAATAATTTCAATAATAAATACTTGTTCAAATATTTGTTTTTCTAAATTATTTTACCTAAACTTCAAAAGTATGGCCATATTTCTAAACAACAAAAAATTTGTAGGCCATCCACAGATGTTTGCTCCCCAGGCCACACTTTTAAAGATCCCATATGCTGGCCACGGTCGCGTGCATATCCCACTATGCACGCGGCCTACAGAGCAAAAACGTTTTGGAATTATATTTAATTCACACGGCCCCCTGGACTCAAGGCCGTGTGAATTATATTTAATGCGCATGGCGGTTAACGTGTTATTTTCAATAATATGCAATAGCAGATTATGCTATCGACAATGGAATGGCTGGAAATAGTCAATACACAAGGCTACATTACACTTCCAGCACATTGTTCTAATTATGGACTTGCATGTACTGCGCGCGCACCTTCTTTTTTTATGGCCTTCTGTATGCTGAACAAAGTGGTCAATTCTATCAAATCTAATATTATCTGAAATACGGCTATTATCTGAGGACTCTATTGATCCTGCATGTCTTCCAGCACCTATAGGACGAACTTGATACGCAAGTTGTTAGTTAGGGTGCACTGTATTGGACTTCTATTTTCTCGAATTGTCCCAATGGCGGAATAGCCGCGAAATTGCAAAAAAGAAAATAGTGCTGGATTAGAAAATAAATTATCCATATAGAAAGTATACCCCAACTGTCTTTTTCCTAGCGGAAGTTCATCTAACATTATCAGCTAGCGGCTTTACCAAATAGAACATCATAGTCCGAATTCATTTTAGGACTTTCCCTGATAAAAATCAAAGTTTATTAGGTAGCCATCTTTAGTGTTTATAAACACTAAATCTGGAGCCTATAGGCTCCAGATTTTGTAGCCAAACCTGATTGGCTTGCCCCGAATAAACTGTTTGCAACTGTGCTTCCCATAATACTTTACCATACTTTCATCGTATTCCGGAACAAAATTGTGGATACATCGATCTTTTAGCATTTTAATCATTGGTCTAAGTTTCATCATTGTAAATAATATCTAGTGCTTGAGAAACTGAGAATCCTCTCCTGGAATTGAAAAATAAATATTTACTGATTGTAAGCGCCTAGCGTTGCCATATGGCAACAGTCATGTTTACGAATATGTAAGTCAGCTAGTTTTTAGTAAAATGTCTTTATATTTTGTCAATGAATACTCTAACGCATTCTATACATAAATATAAATCCAAAGTAACAAAAATATGTGACACATATAAATAAACATACTTACTCAAACCGAGGCTCCATTTTTTTCGATGATTTATTTGAATGGTATATTCTAGCACTGCTCACACTCTAACAATCAAATGTAAACTGAATTTGCCAGTACGAATGTATTCCAAACAGTAATACGTCGGTAATAAGATTCCTACCGTAAACGAAATAAAATCGCTGACAAGTTAGGACGCGTCGAAAAGATCACCTGTTGGACGTTGCCATATGGTAACGCAAGGCGCTAATGGGTTAAATTAAAATTATAAAAATAGTTAATGCAATCTTTCGCACAATTTTTGTGCTTCTTCAGGCGAAGCTATTGACTATTTAGTTTAGAATAAATAGCAAGTAATAATTATTTGTATACATTAAAAATAAATGTAAAATATTGGTAGAAATTTTTTGTCAATAATTTAATTAATAATTTAATATACAATTTGTGCAAACTTCGCAAAAATCATTTATTCCCAAGTAAATCTTGATATTAATTTTTTATTAATCAATAAATTTCATAATTTTTCAAAAATCGAGTTAACTCGCCGAATATTCGGTTTCTTAAAAGCATTATTCAGCCTTGCCGAATATTCGGTGCATCCCTAATCACGATAACAACTAATAAAATAAATAACGAACAAAATAAAGGGTACTAAGGAAAATAAAAAAATAATATGCCAGAAAAATAGTATTCTAATATTTCAACTTAAACAAAAACATAAACTCATAAAAACTAAACAGAACTGATAACTTCACATCTTAAAATATGTTTGATACTTAAGTATTATGTATACAAACATAACAAAAATAACACAAGCACTTTGGTTTTGACTAACTACTTTAAACAAAACATGCATAAAATAAAAAAAAATTAACGCATACATAAACTCATTTCTTAGCGAATTTCTTCATGTTTTCGCTTATGTAAGAAAACGGTGGCCTGTCTTTGGGATTGAGGCTCAGACTAACCTTGATCAAGTTGTCTACTGCTTCGATGCCATAGAATCCTTTTGGCAATCTGAAAGAAACAAGTGCTCTGCTTAGCTACTACTACTTGACTACGTTCCGATTCCAGACAAAACATAACTAAACCAATTTTTCTTGCGAAATAAATCGGAGAATACATAAACCTATACCTATTCACGAGATATACGGAAAATTATGCCGCATTTTTATTTGAATAATAAAAATATAGATTTTAAATGTGGAAATTGTAGTGTGTAAAAATTTATTTATTTATTTATATCAGTGACTACGTTTATCTCGTTCGATCCGATTGAGAGGTTTGAATTCACTGGAGCGGACTCAAATAGACGGCGTAAACCCTACAGATTGAAATTCAATCAAATTTAAAATTTCAAGTTAAGCCGCTATTTTCAAACAGAAGTTGGCCAAAATGTGCACCAACCTATACTGTGGAATAACTATAATAAGTTAATGTCCCTAGAGAGGATTGAAAACCGCAGGATTCAACATTTGAACAATGGGACACGAAACGTGCAAGGCATGTAAGAAAAAATATTTGAGGTGGTCAGTGGAAAAGTGGTCCAAGTATTTTAGTTAGTTTTAATAATGAGAGATAAGTGCATTACCGTATAGTTAAAGTATACAGGGTGGCTTATACAGGGTTTCCCAACGAAAACTTGACCCCCCCAAAAATTAGAAAACCGAAAAATATTTGAAAATTCGCCGAGATCCGTCGATTTTTCTTTTTTGGGAGGAACTTTTTTGACAGTCAAGCCAACCCGATATGTTCATCCCACTAATCCCTAGAAACTCCAACTTTAAAATTTCAAATGGAACTACCCCCCTTGTGGCACATCATTTTAAAGCCCTTTTAATTGTGAATACAGTGATGCGACATTTTTAGAAATCTGTTGAGATTTGACAGAATTATTGGCTAAAAACGGAAAGTTGACAATCCACTCTAAGCGTAGTAATTTCTTACATAAATGCTCGCCACTAATAAGTTTTTTATCTACTACACACGACCAAATTACCTAGTTTTTAAAATCAAAAAAAGTTCATACAAATTCAAACCTTATATCTTTTTAAAATACTCGTATGTAACAAAAAGTCACTGTCACAAAAAAAGTTCCCGTTTTTTTGCTTGTAACCACGAAATCGTTAGCTTAAGCCTGCTATTGAAAGTGGAAATGTATTTTCGAAATGGTTTATTCTATCACGGAAAGGGTAGAAATTGTTGCAATTTTTTATCGAAATCATGATTGTGCTAAAGCTACAGCACGAATTGCAACAATTTCTAACCTTTCCGTGATATAATAAACCACTTCAAAAACACGTTTACACTTTCAATAGCCAGCTGAAACTAACGATTTCGTAGTTACAAGCAAAAAACGGGGACCTTTTTGTGACAGTGACTTTTTGTTATTTTAAAACGATATAAGGTTTGAATTCATATGAACTTTTTTGTTTTGCTTCAGCTTTTTCATTTGTGACTTTTTTGTAAACTGATCGACACGTCAATAAAAAATTGGTAATTTGGTCGTGTATAGTAGATAAAAAACTTATTAGTGGCGAGCATTTGTGTAAGAAATTACTACGCTTAAACGGCCCATACACTATGCAATTGGTTGTACGACAAGTTGTACAACTCAAGTCAATTCGACTGTCGAAACGATAATTGCATAGTGTGTAGCGCTGTCGTCCAACAAGTCGTACGACACGGTTGAGTCGTTCGGAAGTTTGGCTGGTTAAAAATTTGTTGTACAACCGCGTTTGATATACGACAGATCGTTCTAGTGTGTGTGCAATTGGCGACTTGTTGAAACAATTTCAAATCAGATCCAGATCGCCCGTTTCGTTGTCATCGTCGTTGATGTTGCGGTGCATTGTGCGATATTAAATAATATTAAAATTATCGTAAATATGGAAAATAATCATAGTTTTTGAAGTGAATTTATTGACCTGTATCGTGAGCAGGTCTGTTTATGGGATGTGAAGTCCAATGAATATTCAAATAAACATAAAAGGAATGCCAGCTATGAAATTTTATTAAAAAAATTACAAGAAATAAATTCAAAAGCAACCGTCGAGGTTTTAAAGAAAAAAATTCATAATATGCGAACAGCATTCAGGCGTGAGCTAAAAAAGGTAAACTCAAACAATTAATAAAGAAGTACGTCACTCAATAATATTATATTTTATAGGTACAATCTTCGAAGGGCACAGGAAAAGGGGGCGATACATATGAACCGACACTATGGTACTTTGATTTGCTTCTATTCACCTCACAGTCAGAAACCGGTAGAAAAGGCGTATCCACAGATGAATCGGAACACGAAACAGTAAGCATAATTTTTATGTATTTTATGATTTTATTATTTAAACTGAATTAGAAACAATACAAAAAAATATAATGTATGTTTGTATGGTATAACATGGTGTGTTTACGCTATCATTTTTTCTTGGAACGCAGTCTTTCCGATGGTAGTATAATAGTTTTTATATTTATTCCTAACTTGCTTCGCAGAATTACTTGCATTTTTGGTCAAGTTTCTTCTATCCAAACCTAGTAAATTACCACTCTGTCTCCATTCTCCTGGTGCAACATTACCATTAACGATGTCTTCATAATCCACAGAACTTTCTGTTATGTAATTCTTTTTTGACCTTCTTCTTAAGAAATTATGTAATGCACAACATGCCAAAACAACGGCATCGATCCTTCCAATGTTTATAGCAATAGGCTGCAAAAATACCCTGAACCGTGATGCCAAAATTCCGAAAACATTCTCCACTACTCGGCGTGCCCGACAAAGCCGATAGTTAAAAATTTTTTCATCGTGGCTTATTCCTTTTTGCGCATATGGCTTCATTAGATTTTCCATCAATGGAAATGCCTCATCGCCAATAAATACATAAGGAAACTCATCCGTAGTATTGGGAAGGGTTGATGGGTTTGGTATATTCAATTTATTTTCTTTCAACCGCTTACAAATTCCTGTATTGTTCCATATTCCCCCATCCGATACACGTCCATTGGTACCAGTATGAACGTACAAAAATTCATAATTTGCATTTACAATTGCAAATAGCACAACACTAAATGTTCCTTTATAATTGAAATAATATGATCCAGAGTTTGCTGGCTTTTTGATAAGAATATGTTTACCGTCCATTGCTCCCAGGCAGTTTTCAAACTGCCACATGGTTTTAAAATCGTGAGCCACTTTTTGCCACTCTTCTGGAGTTGATGGAACCTGAAAATAAAAATTTGATTATGTATTTAAATATGTATTTGTATTAGCATTTTGTTTAATGTTTTTCACGGCATTCTAAGGACCAAATTCTGAATGTCTTGGTATCGTTTCTGAAAAAATAATTACCATGGACACCGTTTCGTTTTTATGGCAATTATCTTCTTGTTAAAGATACGAAGACATCAGAATTTGGACCTAAACGTTTTTAAAATAGAATTTTTTCAGGTAGATGCACTTGAAGAGACTGAAAATGAGGAAGAGTTTGAAACACACGCGGAAGCACCTTTGACGCCATTCTCTTCTGTCAGTGACTTGGAAGAACAAGTAAATTTAAACAGCAATGATACCAATGATACTGCACAAACCTCTTGCACACTAAAAACTCCACAGACCTCCAGAGCCTCATCTTCTAAAAGCATATATCAACAAAATACTAGTACAAAAAGAAAAAAGACTAATGCCATCGAACAAAAGAGACAAAAGGTACTATATTTAGCTCACAAGGCACTATCAGAAAATACTTCTACTAACACTGAAGAGGAATATCATATTGCTGGTAAGAGAATCGGATATCAATTAAAAGCAGTTGAGGGACATCAGCGAATCATAGCAGAAAAATTGATATCCGATGTGATGTTCTACGCAAAAATGGGTAAACTGACAGAAGACTCTAGTATATGCATACCTTCAAACTCTCAATCGCAACCCATCCATCTTTCTGCTCAACAAAGCCAGCAACCACAAGGTTATGCACCCAATTCAGGGTTTCAATCAACAGAAGGCAGCACCTACTCGATGCTGATGCCCTCACAAGTTCAAAACAGTGAAAGCACCACCTCTCGAGTAAGAAATTTTTTTTCTACATATCAACCACAAGACTATTAGAAAAGAATATTTTTATCCATTTTACTTCCCGTTGTATTTTAAGTTACAAGAGTGTAATATTTATTTTTATTTATAGTATTTCATAATAAATATAAATAAAGGCGTTATTATTTTACTTACCTTTAAGTATTCCTCTTTTAAGGCTTCGTAAATGGCACAGCATGTCTCAGGAATTATTTTTCCAGTGGCTTGAGGGGATATGGCAGTACTGAATTTAAGGTCTTCATAAGAATTTCCAGTTGCCAAATATCTTAGCGTGACAGTTAATCTTTCTTCGGCACTAATTGCGTCCCTCAGTTTTGTATAGAGTTGGGATGGTCAATTGACAGGGTCAATTGACCAGTCAATTTGACCAATTTTGACCACAAAGTATTTGACCGGTTTTGACCGGTCAAAACATCCAATATTCGGCGCGATACATATTTTTGCCGCTTGGGCGCGTCCCGTTCGTCGCGTCTTTGCGGGAATCCCCGATCGATTTACGTTGTTCGTCGGGGATTTACACGCGGACTAACGATATTATTTTATCTACCACTGTGGTTAGAGGTTGGAAGCTGGTGGGCGCTTTGTAACAGAAAATAAACTTCACAATGAGCAAACCCAGATCTGAAATTTAGAATTGTTTTTCGGAAATACGTGAAGAAAAAAAAGTCAAGGGCAAATGTAATTATTGTGGAGAGATCTACGTTACACACCCAGATAGGATGAAAAAACATATTTTGAAAAAATGCAAAAAGGTTCCTGATGCAGTAAAGAAACAATATGTAAGTAACTAAAATAGTAGTAGTAAAATTTTGCACAAATAAAATAGGGTTAGGTTTCTTTATTATTTTTTTCTTCATTACATCTTGTATACCTGTATACCTACATTCTATAATTAACCTTTTTTGGGAAAGTGAAGTATGAACTTTTTCACTGTTTTCAGATTGACGTTTCCAAAAAAGTAAAACGGTCTGATTCGAATGATTCCTCCATTCAAGACGAAGATGAAATTATATTTCAAGGAGAAGTAATGGAAATGAAAAGAAAACAACCCCGTTTAGAAACCCAAGAGAATAAAAATCTCAACGATGGCCCATCTGGATCCAACATAAGTAAGAGTTCAAAAATTCAAAAAATAACACCTTTTTTTGACCGATTAGACGATTCTGAGAATTTAGAATTACAACATCTATTTTGTGAAGCTGTTTACACGTCAAATTGTGCACTTTCGATGTTTGAGTCTAATAAATGGAAATCTTTTTTTGCAAAATTACGCCCAACTTTTAAAATTCCTGACAGAAAAACTATCTCCACTTCTCAACTTGATAAGTTTTATAATAAAATAAAAATGGAAGTTAAGAATCATCTTGATAATAATGAGGAAAACTTAACTCTAATGAGTGACGGTTGGACCAACATAAGAAACGAAGGTATAATAAATTATATGGTTCATACAAAAAATGGAGATTTTTTTTTTGATTTTTCGCAACCTAAGGCAACTCGACATACTGGTCAATACATTTCTAGTGAAATTGCCAAAATTATTAGAGAAATCGGTGAAAATAAAATAACTGCTCTTGTAACTGATAATGCTTCAAATATGCAGGCAGCTTGGCAGGAATTAAAAAATATTTTTCCGAATCTACAAACATATGGATGTGTTTCACACATATTAAATTTGTTGCTTAAAGATATTGAGTCATTTAAAACATTATCTGATCATGTCGGAGTTTGTAAAGAGATTGTAAAATTTTTTAAATTGAAACATATACCTAATGCGATACTGCGAGAAAAACAAGACAATATGGGCAATAATATTTGTTCACTTAAATTACCAGTAGCTACCAGGTGGGGTAGTACAGTAACATGTATGGAAAGCATTGAAATCAATAAACAGGCACTTCGGGAATGTTTAGTCCATCCCGAAGTAGAGAATATGTCGACAAACCGTGTAAAAAATTCGATCCTAAACGACGTGTTCTGGGATAAAAATAAAAAATTTCTAGATCTATTGAAACCAGTTGTTCGTTTGATTACTTTCATGGAAAATACACAGGCGACTTTATCAGATGTTCGTCATAAATTATATTTGTTAAAAGAGCACTTCAATACAGCTATTTCCACAAGTCCGTTTTTAAAACAAGAAGAAAAGGAAACGTCAATAAATGTGTTAAATAGAATAAAAATGGCTTGTACTGACACACATAATGCAGCATATCTACTGGATCCTAGATATAAAGGAGAAAACCTAACGTCAGATGAGTTGCAAGCAGCTACCACTTTAATAGTAAAATTATGTTCGCCTGAGACAACTGATGTTTCTGTAATTGGAGAGATAAGCAATTTTAGAACATCGTCAAATAATGTTAACAACCATATAATATGGACTGCTGTAAAAGGAGTCACATCTGTTTGTAAACGGTCAGCAGACATTACACCCGCAACTTGGTGGAAGAGCTGGCTGGATAAGGATAAATCATTGCTACAAAAGGTTGCTATAAAGTTGCTCAGCATGCCAGCTTCTGCAGCTTCGTGCGAGAGGAATTGGTCAGCATGGGGAATAGTTCATAGCAAGTTAAGGAATAGGCTAACAACTACACGTTCTGCGAAACTAGTATATGTCAAATATAGGATTTCAAAATCGGCGCACAAATTAAAATTTATAGTATTTCTTATCAAAACACTTTTTAAGAGCCTCTATGATGATAACTGAAATAAAAAAACGACCCTTAGACAAGGAGATTGCTTTAGAGTAGAGATGCATCAAATATTCATCAGACCGAATAATTGGCCGAATATTCGGCCATTCTTTGGACATTGCCGATTATTCGGCAAGGGCAAATTATGGTTTTACTGCTGACTGGGGATGCACCTGACATCTAAGTTGGATAATAGTGGTTTTTAAATTTTATATTTTAAGTAGATTACATTTTTGTAAAAAAATATTTAATTGGGAATAAATGATTTTTGCGGAGTTTGGACAAATTGTATATTAAATTAAAATTATAAAAATAGTTAATGCAATCTTTCGCACAATTTTTGTGCTTCTTCAGGCGAAGCTATTGACTATTTAGTTTAGAATAAATAGCAAGTAATAATTATTTGTATACATTAAAAATAAATGTAAAATATTGGTAGAAATTTTTTTGTCAATAATTTAATTAATAATTTAATATACAATTTGTGCAAACTTCGCAAAAATCATTTATTCCCAAGTAAATCTTGATATTAATTTTTTATTAATCAATAAATTTCATAATTTTTCAAAAATCGAGTTAACTCGCCGAATATTCGGTTTCTTAAAAGCATTATTCAGCCTTGCCGAATATTCGGTGCATCCCTAATCACGATAACAACTAATAAAATAAATAACGAACAAAATAAAGGGTACTAAGGAAAATAAAAAAATAATATGCCAGAAAAATAGTATTCTAATATTTCAACTTAAACAAAAACATAAACTCATAAAAACTAAACAGAACTGATAACTTCACATCTTAAAATATGTTTGATACTTAAGTATTATGTATACAAAGATAACAAAAATAACACAAGCACTTTGGTTTTGACTAACTACTTTAAACAAAACATGCATAAAATAAAAAAAAATTAACGCATACATAAACTCATTTCTTAGCGAATTTCTTCATGTTTTCGCTTATGTAAGAAAACGGTGGCCTGTCTTTGGGATTGAGGCTCAGACTAACCTTGATCAAGTTGTCTACTGCTTCGATGCCATAGAATCCTTTTGGCAATCTGAAAGAAACAAGTGCTCTGCTTAGCTACTACTACTTGACTACGTTCCGATTCCAGACAAAATATAACTAAGCCAATTTTTCTTGCGAAATAAATCGGAGAATACATAAACCTATACCTATTCACGAGATATACGAAAAATTATGCCGCATTTTTATTTGAATAATAAAAATATAGATTTTAAATGTGGAAATTGTAGTGTGTAAAAATTTACTGTATATCAGTGACTACGTTTATCTCGTTCGATCCGATTGAGAGGTTTGAATTCACTGGAGCGGACTCAAATAGACGGCGTAAACCCTACAGATTGAAATTCAATCAAATTTAAAATTTCAAGTTAAGCCGCTATTTTCAAACAGAAGTTGGCCAAAATGTGCACCAACCTATACTGTGGAATAACTATAATAAGTTAATGTCCCTAGAGGATTGAAAACCGCAGGATTCAACATTTGAACAATGGGACACGAAACGTGCAAGGCATGTAAGAAAAAATATTTGAGGTGGTCAGTGGAAAAGTGGTCCAAGTATTTTAGTTAGTTTTAATAATGAGAGATAAGTGCATTACCGTATAGTTAAAGTATACAGGGTGGCTTATACAGGGTTTCCCAACGAAAACTTGACCCCCCCAAAAATTAGAAAACCGAAAAATATTTGAAAATTCGCCGAGATCCGTCGATTTTTGTTTTTTTGGGGGAAATTTTTTGACAGTCAAGCCAACCCGATATGTTCATCCCCCTAATACCTAGCAACTCCAACTTTAAAATTTCAAATGGAACTACCCCCCTTGTGGCGCATCATTTTAAAGCCCTTTTAATTGTGAATACAGTGATACGTCATTTTTAGAAATCTGTTGAGATTTGACAGAATTTACGGTATTTGTGTTGTATTATTGCTGAATTTTTGGTAAGTATTACTATTTCTAATCTATCGTAGACTAACAATAACACACTTGTAATTATTAATAAGTTAGCACAGAATAAATAGCTTTGCAACAGAAGCCTCCTTACGGACATGTGTCAAAAATAAGCGAGTCTCCATTTCAATTTACAGAAAGACACAGTATTTTAAGCACAAATTTGGGTCTAATACAATCTCTTTGTTATGCAGATTAACGTAAAATCGAATAAAATGCATATTATTCACGTCTTTAGAAGATATTTCGCTAAAAAGCGAGTCTCCTTTTGACACATGTCGCTAAGGAATTGTCTGTATTACTCGTTAGTCTGTGAAGTTAGGCTTCGGATGACGTAATTATTATCAAAATATCAATAAGGCTGGCGTTTACGTGTTTGTCGCGCGATGGAATACAAGACTTCTTCATGCGCCTACGTGTTTTATGTTTTTATGTTTGAAAATATCGGCAGAAAAATTTAATCGCCTGCAAGGGCTAAAAAGAGTTATTCCACTGACTGCCATAGATATTACGATGAGCTTACGCATTTGTAAGACTGTATTATTATATTTAAGTTAATAAAGTTCTGATATATAGTTATGACAGCGCAAATGTTTTTTTAAGTAGTTTACTTTTAATTTTATTGCTTCACAACTAATATTGAAACCTCGCAACCCTTAACACTGCACAGATTCTCTATAAGAGAAAACCTTGTAAGCGTCAATTTGTTTTTTTTTGTGTAAAAAGTATTGAGAACGTTTATATCTAATACACGGCAAAAAATCCCATATTAATTCATACAGTACCAGAAAAAAACATATTTTTCAAAAATTAATTAACTTTATAAAACAGTTTTACGTGTCTCCTGTAAAATTACCCTTTTGTCGCTTACAAGGTTTTCGTAGCTCAATGACGATATGGTATAAGCGACATTCAACTCTTAAACAAAAACTTGATACTCAAAAAAGAAATGTCTCAAAAGATAGCATCCAGAGACCTTTGCCTTTATTCTACCCTACTGCAAACTGTGTAACTGTCGCAAAAAAGAAAGATCTTATAAGAGTTGATTGAGTATATTCCGCCAATTTATCACAATATTTTTTATTCTTTAAAGTGTTCGTCAACAGCACAGTATGAAATTCCCATAGTTGATAAGAATGATGCATAGTTTTTGTGTTTTTTATTTAGTTAATTGTAATTTTGGAATAAAAATACATAAAAATTTGTGTATTTGCATTATTTGGTTATAGTCCCATTATGGAAAATAATTAAACTTCTATAAAACCAAAACGGACTAACCCAAATTATTTTTCGTTTTTTTTTAAACATAATATTATTTTTAGCAATCTAACACAAATTGAATTCGAATAAAACCTTTTAGAAGTATATAAAAAATTAATATTAAAATGCATATTTTTTAAACCTAATTATCTCTGGTTCACAGTAGGCACTGTGCCAATTTTGTAGGTGATTATAGTTATACTAATATAAAATACGGCAATAAATTCTCAAAATGTAAATGTTTAAATTTTACATTTAAAAATTCATCTTTTAGAACAGTGTAGATAGCTTTACAGGTCTCTGGTATGATTTCTCCTAATGCCTGGGGTGATATAATCGTGGAAAATGTCATATCTTCATAGCTTGTTTCAGTTGCAAGGAATCGTAGAGTCGCCGTAAGTCGTTCGTGAGGTGTAATAGCTTTCCTCATGTGCGTGCCCTTTCTTTTAATGGGGAACTTGAAAAAATTTTTTATTTCTTTAATATATTTGCCTATCTATAGCTTTCTATGCACATACCAAATCTCAGCCCTCAAATCGCAATATTTAATTTGCAATAAATAATTAAAGTTGTGACCGCAAGCTATTCATTTGAAACGACACAAAAAGCGCGAGAATGGTTGTGACGTCACACCGCTCGATCAATCGGAAGGCAGTGCCAGGAGTGACAGGTGTGACATGTCTTATTATACAATAGAACGTAATTATGAAAATATTCCATGGCTATGTGAAAATTAAAAAAAAAAAACAGAAAATTAGCCATAGCTCTTTATTTTTTGTAATAACTATGCCGAGTATTATATCTTTGGAAAGCTCAAAAAATGGCCGATTTTATAAGGCCACAGCCAACTATGATTTACATTAAAAAAACAACAAAAGTTTATGTCATATCTCAAAAATCACAAACAACATAAAAAATTGGATTAGATTATCTTATTAAGTCCAAAATTATCTACAATGTTTGTCTCTACACTTTTTCTGTATAATCAGAAATAACGGAGCTACAGAGATCTGAAGAAATAGCAAAAAATCACTTTTTTCAAAATATCTAGTGAGCCGTGAACTTTTTTAAAAATCCAAAAGGGGCATTAGATTGAGCATTCAAAACCGCAATTCTTTCCCCATTTAACCTTTGTTCTAGCTCTGCTAGTTTCCGAGATCCCCATAGTGGGCATCAAAAAAAACTCACCCTGTATATGTATAATATATTATATAATAACTAATAACTCTTTTTAATATATATAATAACTAATAACTCTTTTCAAAAGTTATCAACAATATCAAGACTGAGATAGACTATAACAAGACGGATAGACAAGGATAGGGCATTCTCATTGCTCTTTTTAAACAAAGCGTGTGTGGTGCTGTAGTTTTTATACATGTGTAGCCCATATTAGTTTATACATGGTGCCGCCGCCCACCAGAGGTGCTACCACCAACGAGCTACTTGACGTCACAACCACGGAGGGCACGCTACAAGAATGATTTAAATTATGCAGTTTTTAATTGCTTATATTTATTACATAAAAATAAAAAAATGATTTTTTTGTGAACTGTGGTTCACTTAATGGCAATAAATTACGTTTGAAAGTAATATTTTTCAAATTTAATTTTTGTACAAGTTCCCCATTAAGCAGGGGTGAAACCAAACATCATGTACATTCTGAGCAGTCAGCGCGCGACGAAAGTCGACAAGTTACTGCACGAAATATCAGTCTTAACGAGAGCGCGCATGAAGAAGGTTTATTTTGTCGGGCAGTCGAGATACGTAGGTTGTTTTAGAGGTGTAAAAAAAGTAGTTTTTGGAAACTCGTGGAAAAGTTTGGTTGTGCAGGGTCACAGAAAAAGGTCGAGAGAACGTGGTAAATGCCCCGAAAGTAAGATGACACCACCATATTTTGGCAAAGCAAGGATCCTCAGCAGTTGAATGGCATAATTGAAACTGATATCCTTAAAGTCAAGATGTGGTGTGCTTCTAACCGGCTCTCATTTAATGTGCAAAAGACGAATGTTTTACTGTTTAAGTGTTCAATTAATGGAATCTCTCTAGGGGGTCGAACTTTGAAAGAGTCAAACTCTTGTAAGTTTCTTGGCTTGCACATTGATAGTAAATTGTCCTTTCAGGACCACGTTGAACATTTGCGGCATAAGCTGGCCAAGGGTTGTTTTGCGTTGAGAGTTATTTCGAGTGAGCTCAGTAGAGCTATAGCGAGGAACGCTTACTTTGCCCTCATTGAATCTCACTTGAGGTATGGGATTTGTTTCTGGAGAAACTGTGGACAGACACTGCTCAAATCTGTCTTTGTTCTTCAGAAGCGAGCACTGCGATTCATCACTGGATCTGGTTTGCGTGACTCATGTCGTCCTCTTTTTAGAGCCCACAAAGTATTGACCCTCACATCGATATTTATTCTGGAGACTCTCTGCTTAATGTTTAAAAAACATCGTAATAATATTCTTAATTCGTCTAGGAACTCTGGCTGCAGCACGAGGCAGGTTCTAAGGATAGATCTTCCTATACTACATGTGTAAAAAAATCACTGCTCTACACTTCCAGAAAGATGTTCAACCACCTGCCTTTGCATATAAGAAATATTGATTCAATTACAATGTTTAGAAGCACGGTTAAGCTTCTTCTCTTGGAAAAAGCATATTATGTACTCGATGAATACTTTCAGGATAGTTTAGTCTAAGTTCTGACTAGAGACTGTAATATGACTTCTGTTCAGCATAATGACGGTTTTTGTTAATTTGTATGTATTGTGAAAACTTTGTCCATAAGATTTTATCTTTGACAATAAAGTTCATTTTATTATTATTATTATTATTATTCGAAAAAACTGGGCCCTACAAGAAAACAGTTATATAACCCAGTCTAGCTAAAAAGGGTGGTTGAGGCAGTCAAACGAGGGATGGCTATAAGAAGGGCGGCGGAAAACTTTGGTGTACCATACAGCACGGTGTATGATAATGTCCGTGCGCCCTCAGAACGAAAAATTGGAGCCCAATCAGCTCTACCTGCTGTTGAAGAACGCAAGCTAGCAGTCGCTCTTCTTCTTTGTTTCCCTTCAAAAGCTACGATGTGAGGTACATGGTACAACAATACTTAACTAAGGCTGGACGAACCGAGAAACGCTTTGTGAACAATTTTCCAGGAGTCGACGAGACAAATTTTTGTGATGATCCAGGCCAAGCGTTGGTGGTTGTTAGAAAAGGCAAAAACATGCCCATAGAGTGATTGATATCTCTAAATCAAGTAGGTACGAGCGTAATGTTCGCGGTGGCAGGAGATGGAAAATTATTACCGCCCTATATTGTATATAAAGCCAAACACATTTATGGAGGCTGGGCGGAAGGCGGCTTCCCAAATGCCCGGTATAATATAAAGCGCTCCGAAACGAGGCAAAAGAGTAAGTGTGGAAGCTGGCAAGAGAATTTTTATTATACTTCTTTGAAAACACCTTATTTTCATCTGTTTTAGCAATAATGAAAGATGGGGTTTTTCGGGCTAGCGCACGGAAACAGCGCATGGAAAAACTTTCCGTGCGCTGAATAACAATACCGAATATATGGCTTTAAAATAGAAATATACAGCAAAGTAAACTAAATTTAAGAAACTCTATATGCTCTCTGATATTTAACATGTACCTATTTTGTATTTTAATTCGTAAGTGTTTCAATATTTAGATACATTTCTGTAATATTTTTGACATTTTATTCACCTTATCTGACAATAACTTATTTACAACAGAGCACCTTTGAAATAATTTGAGAGTAACCATGGAAACGCATCATACATACCAAACACTATATTGTCTGCATTGTTGATTTTTTGTCAATTAAATTTATTATAATATGCCAATAAAATGTTTTAAGTTTCCGTTTTCAATGAAGTATAATAAAAAATATCGTTCATTACACGTCCAGAAATAGATTTTTCCGCGCTTGCATGACTTCCCGTGTTCGGCTGCGCCTAATTTTGATTTAAGCAGCGATGAAAAGAAAACAGGGAAAATCAAGTTTTTGGCCTTGGAGGCTTTGTGATAATAAAGTTTTCCACCAATAAGCGAGACAGATTTTTTGTTGCCAAAATTGATCAAATTAATGAGGCGGACAATACCTTTACTGTCAGCTGCTTACGAAAAAAAATTACAAAAAAAGAAACATTTTTTGTATACCACAATGTGCAAGATATATCCGAAGTTAAACAGGACCAAATAATAAGAAAAAATTGTGGAAAGTCCTCAAGAAGAGGGCAATATACAGGGTGTAACTGAACTGATGGTCAAAAATGAAACCACGTATTCTTGGAGTCAAAATAAGGGCACTTCTTCATATATTTTTTTCTCCTACGGGACATAGTTTTTTTTATACAGAGCGGAGAAGTTTAGAGAAAAATAAACATATTTTGTAGTATCTCTAGAAGTATACGAGATATTTTCTTCAAACTTGGCGTGTCTCATGAGCGGATGAGCCGTCAAACTTAAGGTTATTATGAAGCTTCCGAAGCCTCCAGTTGCGGAGATACAGGGTGTTATTAAAATTAATTAGTTCAGAAAAATATGAATACCCTGTATAATCGCATTTTTTAAATTAGTTTTGAGTGGTAAATCTAATGGTTAACAAAAAGTATCTCTTAGTATTTTTTCATATTCTCAGCCGTTTCTTAATTATTTTCAAAGAACGGCAATGCTGCAATAAACAAGTAACAAGTCATTTTAAGAATAAATCAAATAAATCTGTGGATGTCAATTAAACTTGGCAATCATTTGGCTTTCAACTTTGCACTTTAGTATCAATATTTTGAAAAATGATATTTTCATTCGAAGAATTTACTGACATGCACTTTTGCTATGGACTTGCCAATAGCAATAATAAACACGCGGAAAGCATAGTTGCGTGTATTGAAAGAGAAGGCATTTCAAACATTTAGTTAATTTTCTGATAGCATTACGTTTCTTTTATTATCGTTTTTTCTTTCGTATTTTGTTAAATAAAGTTTAATTGACATTCACAGATTGCTAGATGTATTCTTAAAATGACCTGTTTATTGCAGCATTGCCATACTTTGAAAATAATTAAGAAACTGCTGCGAATATGAAAAAATACTAAGAGATACTTTTTGTTAACTATTGAATTCACCACTCAAAACCAATTTAAAAAATGCGATTATACAGGGTATTCATATTTTTCTGAACTAATTAATTTTAATAAGACCCTGTATCTCCGCAACTAGCGGCCTCAAAAGCTTCATATCAACCTTAAGTTTGACGGCTCATCCGCTCATGTGACACCCCAAGTTTGAAGAAAATATCTCATATACTTCTAGAGATACTAAGAGATAATGTGTATTTTTCTCTAAACTTCTACGCTCTGTATAAAAAAAACTATGGCCCGTAGGAGAAAAAAATATATGAAGAAGTGCCCTTATTTTGACTCCAAGAATAAATACATGGTTTCATTTTTGACCATCAGTTCAGTTACACCCAGTATTTTTAAAAATATTTTTGATTATAATCTTGATCAGGATATTTTTTATTTTTGGTAATTTTTTATTTGTTTATTGTAGGTATCTACCTGTCTAACCATACCTTACCATTTTTTTAAATATTTATAGGATTAAGATTTTTGTTGGTTCGTTTTTAAAATATATTAGTCAATAGGAACCATTTAAGAAATACATTTTTCTTGAAATCGGCAGTAAAGTGTCCCAAAATCGTCATTAAAAGCACAGAAATTGTACAATAATGGGCCACATTATTGTATGATTTTTTCAATAAGTAGGCCTTGGCGAGATGTAAACATCAAATGTCAGATGCGGAGAAATCGCCCGTCAAAAAGTGACCGAATATTCAAAACCCGGCCGATAAAGGCCCATTTAACTTTTCGTACACATTGCGAAATTGTTATAGAAGCACAATCCTTCAGTATACATATTTTAGTAAGTTTGAATATCAATAGATTTGTTGTGGAGGCTGCACAAGAAGCAGCAGTTTGGTTTTTCTGTACGAAGATGCCGTGTCTTGTCTTACTTGTGTAGAGGAATATATTTTGGAAAAGATTTTGAATTAACTCAGGATAGTAACCTGCGTTGCGGTGCTTCCTTTTATTTTATATGCTTAGAACCCTGTAAAGCCAAACCAAATAACTAATAAATATTAGGCTAGCTTGTCTGCAAATTTCCTCTATCCCTTTGGAGTATATTTGGCTATTGGCCAGTAGGTGGCGCTGTGAGTACTGAAACCAGAGATATTCAAGGCAATTTGAATGTGTTTCCAGAATATGTTTTTTCTATTGCCTATAAAAAACTGTCCACCTCCAGCAAATGTTACAATACCAAAGTTGAAGACGTTAAGAGGCCATTTTGTGGCCTGGCTTTAAGTAGGTACAAGCTGGCAGCCTTAGGGCAATTGGTTAAAGCTATTTCTTTTTAGTCTGAATACCTAGTCTGGTGCCAGGTAATCTAGAATTATTATTGTGGTGTTTGTGTACATTTTAATTTGTATATTTTCCAGTTTTATACCTGTCCAAAAAAATATCAGTAAAACCTCCCATTTTGCCCGAACTAGTCCGCTTTTTGTCTACGGCCCTCAGTCCTCTCTGAACCTACAAAAATCCCGTCACACTTGACCTAGGTAGAGCGAACGTCAAAGTCAAGCAACGCCGCGCGTAGTCGGTTCATGGACGGGTGATCCGTTATTATTATTTTCTTGCCTAATAAAACATTTTTTTTCCGATTTCAAAAAAATATATAATATGTACCTCGGCACTGAAGTTCTTTTTATGACTCATGTGGTTTATTTGCCTCGGCCAGAGGCCTCGGCAACTAAATTCCACATGAGTCATAAAAAGTTGAACTTCAGTGCCTTGGTACATAAATAACTATTAAGTTTAATTTTAAGTTTAACATAAATAATAAATACATGTTTTTTTACTAGTTTTTTTTTTGTAATTTATAAACGAGTATTTTAAAACGAGTAAAAATGATCGGTTTCACCCTCGAAGTAGCTGAAGTTAAATATACGTGAAATAAAAGGGGTGATCGGTTTCAACCCCTAGTACGCGGTGAAACTGATCAACCTTTTAAAATATATATAAAATTTATATAAATTTATATAAAAAAAACTACTGTGGTTATTTTGACAGTGTTGACAACTATAAATGCTCGAGACTTCAAGCTTTAATATAATTTTTTTTTTGGATTTTTATTTTTGTAAGAAACCAAAAAAACTCCAAAAAACAGCAAATTTTGACCAGTTTCACCCCGTTTAAAGGTACGTGTCCACATCCATACATAGATAGTTCGTCCAATCACTAGGTTACAGTATTAATTCATTCGGTAGATTTATTTTTTTATAAGTAAAAAACTTTCTCCTTTCGAGAAGCCAGTCCCTTACTTACTTTGACCGCCTTTTTAAACGTTTTTTTTAAGCTAAAGGTCGCCGCCACTGCCAGCAAATAAACACGTTCGTTCTCCATGACTTCATCATACAAAACTGTTTAAAAATGCATCGTGTGAATACTTGCATACTTTTCTTAATAATTTTCCATGCACTGTGATTTTATTAATTACAATTAACTTTTCCTTTTCACTACTCAAAACCTTGTGTTTGTCAGTTGTACCACTTTTCCACTGACCTCATTTGTTTTGGTTTTGTATAATGTGCTGAATGATTACAATGCCATTTGTTATTATTGATCTCGTTATATTTTTTCTGGGATTCCGATGCTCTTTGTTCTATTTTCTATCGCCAAAAGATCATATGAAAATACGCATCTAGTCTTTTTCATTTCCAAACAAATACACAGGGTGTTAAAAAAATAGGTCAACCCGTTGGCCACAGATTCAGATTCAGACCAAAACAACCTGACTTTTCTCAAGCCATATTTCATTTAGAGGCCTCTACTTCAAAATACAGGGCATTAATTTTAAAAATCAATTTTAGTCCATAATAATTATTTTACTCTTGTAAAATTTTTATTTAGGATTTGGTTTAAGATATATTGCAACTTATTTATGGGGATTTTTTTTGTTAATTTCAGACACGGACCTTTAAAAAATTCGTGTTTAATTCACATTTTAAAAATCTACTTTAGCAGCATGTATTTTAAATTTGAAGAAGTAGAAGTTACAATATTGTATTTCAAAGAATCTGTTTTTAATTGATTTGTAACAGCCTGTATGACAACCTAGCCTGTACAGGGTGTTCGAAATTGGACAGTTTTGAGGGTGGTTCCTACTATTTCTCAAAGAGAGGGACAATAAATAGCTAAGGTATCAAGAGATCGATTTTCAAAGTCCTGTAACTTTTTATTTGTGATTTTTTCACTTTCGTAAATCTGCCTTAGTAGCAGAGGGCAAGTTTAAATGTTTCAGTTATCAAGTTATAACAATTTACTTTAATGGGAAATCTTAATTGAAATGTTATAACTTAAAAACGACAAACTACAGAAAACTGCAATATTCACGAATTGGTTTCTCTAAAAACATATTTTTGGCATAGAGTTCATTCGCAAAGGTCGCAATTTTCTGTAGTTTACCATTTTTAAGTTAAAACATTTTAATCAAGACTTCCCATTTAAAAAAAATATACCTATTTTAGAAACTTACCATCTGCTTCAGTAAATGACACATAAAAAAGTGCTTTGAGGATGTTTTTATGAATATGAAAAATAAAAAATAAAAGTTACGGAACATCGAAGAAAATGCGACATTTTCAGAAACACCTGTGGCGGAACACTTTTGCTACTGAGGCTTTGTTTAGGCAACCCTACATTATTTGAAGGGGCCACGCCATCTATCCGACCGGAGCGCTACCACCACTCAATGGACTTGAAAATAACGCGCGTTCTTCCTACATATAACGCATGTTGAGTGTAGCGCAGTCGCGCCCATATCCGGGTTTTTGCCAGCCGACGACCAGCAAGTTCTTTCTTTTTCGGGTACCGCCATCGCGGCCGTGCGCGGGTCAACTATCGGCAGAACCTGCGGGTTTCCCTCGTGTCAAGCTTTGCTCTTGAGGCCGAGGGTGCCTGGTCTATCGTTAGGTAAGCTTGAGTATATTTTGGAAAAGATATTTTGCGTAAGTGGTTTGTCTTTTGTCTATCGTCAGTTACGAAACCCATGCCGGCCTGTGAAGCCATCCACCATTTTGTACCTGTACTGTAGAACTGTGATCCAACGAGCTGCTGTGATTAAAGAGCCTTGTCATACGTTGGTGCTTCTTTTTGGGGATAAAAAGTCCTGTCAAAACCCAGCAAAGCCTCCTGAGAGATAAAGAACTGCAACACACCCTATATTTCCTAATCAGATATTTTGTGTAAGTGGTTTGTCTTTTGTCTATCGTTAGTTACGAAACCCACGCCGGCCTGTGAAGCCATCCACCATTTTGTACCTGTACTGTAGAACTGTGATCCAGCGAACTGCTGTGATTAAAGAGCCTTGTCATACATTGGTGCTTCTTTTTGGGGATAAAAAGTCCTGTCAAAACCCAGCAAAGCCTCCTGAGAGATGAAGAACTGCAACACACCCTATATTTCCTAATCAGATATTTTGTGTAAGTGGTTTGTCTTTTGTCTATCGTTAGTTACGAAACCCACGCCGGCCTGTGAAGCCATCCACCATTTTGTACCTGTACTGTAGAACTGTGATCCAACGAACTGCTGTGATTAAAGAGCCTTGTCATTCATTGGTGCTTCTTTTTGGGGATAAAAAGTCCTGTCAAAACCCAGCAAAGCCTCCTGAGAGATAAAGAACTGCAACACACCCTATATTTCCTAATCAGATATTTTGTGTAAGTGGTTTGTCTTTTGTCTATCGTTAGTTACGAAACCCACGCCGGCCTGTGAAGCCATCCACCATTTTGTACCTGTACTGTAGAACTGTGATCCAACGAACTGCTGTGATTAAAGAGCCTTGTCATACATTGGTGCTTCTTTTTGGGGATAAAAAGTCCTGTCAAAACCCAGCAAAGCCTCCTGAGAGATGAAGAACTGCAACACACCCTATATTTCCTAATCAGATATTTTGTGTAAGTGGTTTGTCTTTTGTCTATCGTTAGTTACGAAACCCACGCCGGCCTGTGAAGCCATCCACCATTTTGTACCTGTACTGTAGAACTGTGATCCAACGAACTGCTGTGATTAAAGAGCCTTGTCATTCATTGGTGCTTCTTTTTGGGGATAAAAAGTCCTGTCAAAACCCAGCAAAGCCTCCTGAGAGATAAAGAACTGCAACACACCCTATATTTCCTAATCAGATATTTTGTGTAAGTGGTTTGTCTTTTGTCTATCGTTAGTTACGAAACCCACGCCGGCCTGTGAAGCCATCCACCATTTTGTACCTGTACTGTAGAACTGTGATCCAACGAGCTGCTGTGATTAAAGAGCCTTGTCATTCATTGGTGCTTCTTTTTGGGGATAAAAAGTCCTGTCAAAACCCAGCAAAGCCTCCTGAGAGATAAAGAACTGCAACACACCCTATATTTCCTAATCAGATATTTTGTGTAAGTGGTTTGTCTTTTGTCTATCGTTAGTTACGAAACCCACGCCGGCCTGTGAAGCCATCCACCATTTTGTACCTGTACTGTAGAACTGTGATCCAACGAGCTGCTGTGATTAAAGAGCCTTGTCATACGTTGGTGCTTCTTTTTGGGGATAAAAAGTCCTGTCAAAACCCAGCAAAGCCTCCTGAGAGATGAAGAACTGCAACACACCCTATATTTCCTAATCAGATATTTTGTGTAAGTGGTTTGTCTTTTGTCTATCGTTAGTTACGAAACCCACGCCGGCCTGTGAAGCCATCCACCATTTTGTACCTGTACTGTAGAACTGTGATCCAACGAACTGCTGTGATTAAAGAGCCTTGTCATTCATTGGTGCTTCTTTTTGGGGATAAAAAGTCCTGTCAAAACCCAGCAAAGCCTCCTGAGAGATAAAGAACTGCAACACACCCTATATTTCCTAATCAGATATTTTGTGTAAGTGGTTTGTCTTTTGTCTATCGTTAGTTACGAAACCCACGCCGGCCTGTGAAGCTATCCACCATTTTGTACCTGTACTGTAGAACTGTGATCCAACGAACTGCTGTGATTAAAGAGCCTTGTCATACATTGGTGCTTCTTTTTGGGGATAAAAAGTCCTGTCAAAACCCAGCAAAGCCTCCTGAGAGATGAAGAACTGCAACACACCCTATATTTCCTAATCAGATATTTTGTGTAAGTGGTTTGTCTTTTGTCTATCGTTAGTTACGAAACCCACGCCGGCCTGTGAAGCCATCCACCATTTTGTACCTGTACTGTAGAACTGTGATCCAACGAACTGCTGTGATTAAAGAGCCTTGTCATACATTGGTGCTTCTTTTTGGGGATAAAAAGTCCTGTCAAAACCCAGCAAAGCCTCCTGAGAGATAAAGAACTGCAACACACCCTATATTTCCTAATCAGATATTTTGTGTAAGTGGTTTGTCTTTTGTCTATCGTTAGTTACGAAACCCACGCCGGCCTGTGAAGCCATCCACCATTTTGTACCTGTACTGTAGAACTGTGATCCAACGAACTGCTGTGATTAAAGAGCCTTGTCATACATTGGTGCTTCTTTTTGGGGATAAAAAGTCCTGTCAAAACCCAGCAAAGCCTCCTGAGAGATGAAGAACTGCAACACACCCTATATTTCCTAATCAGATATTTTGTGTAAGTGGTTTGTCTTTTGTCTATCGTTAGTTACGAAACCCACGCCGGCCTGTGAAGCCATCCACCATTTTGTACCTGTACTGTAGAACTGTGATCCAACGAACTGCTGTGATTAAAGAGCCTTGTCATACATTGGTGCTTCTTTTTGGGGATAAAAAGTCCTGTCAAAACCCAGCAAAGCCTCCTGAGAGATAAAGAACTGCAACACACCCTATATTTCCTAATCAGATATTTTGTGTAAGTGGTTTGTCTTTTGTCTATCGTTAGTTACGAAACCCACGCCGGCCTGTGAAGCCATCCACCATTTTGTACCTGTACTGTAGAACTGTGATCCAACGAACTGCTGTGATTAAAGAGCCTTGTCATACATTGGTGCTTCTTTTTGGGGATAAAAAGTCCTGTCAAAACCCAGCAAAGCCTCCTGAGAGATGAAGAACTGCAACACACCCTATATTTCCTAATCAGATATTTTGTGTAAGTGGTTTGTCTTTTGTCTATCGTTAGTTACGAAACCCACGCCGGCCTGTGAAGCCATCCACCATTTTGTACCTGTACTGTAGAACTGTGATCCAACGAACTGCTGTGATTAAAGAGCCTTGTCATACATTGGTGCTTCTTTTTGGGGATAAAAAGTCCTGTCAAAACCCAGCAAAGCCTCCTGAGAGATAAAGAACTGCAACACACCCTATATTTCCTAATCAGATATTTTGTGTAAGTGGTTTGTCTTTTGTCTATCGTTAGTTACGAAACCCACGCCGGCCTGTGAAGCCATCCACCATTTTGTACCTGTACTGTAGAACTGTGATCCAACGAACTGCTGTGATTAAAGAGCCTTGTCATTCGTTGGTGCTTCTTTTTGGGGATAAAAAGTCCTGTCAAAACCCAGCAAAGCCTCCTGAGAGATAAAGAACTGCAACACACCCTATATTTCCTAATCAGATATTTTGTGTAAGTGGTTTGTCTTTTGTCTATCGTTAGTTACGAAACCCACGCCGGCCTGTGAAGCCATCCACCATTTTGTACCTGTACTGTAGAACTGTGATCCAACGAGCTGCTGTGATTAAAGAGCCTTGTCATTCATTGGTGCTTCTTTTTGGGGATAAAAAGTCCTGTCAAAACCCAGCAAAGCCTCCTGAGAGATAAAGAACTGCAACACACCCTATATTTCCTAATCAGATATTTTGTGTAAGTGGTTTGTCTTTTGTCTATCGTTAGTTACGAAACCCACGCCGGCCTGTGAAGCCATCCACCATTTTGTACCTGTACTGTAGAACTGTGATCCAACGAGCTGCTGTGATTAAAGAGCCTTGTCATACGTTGGTGCTTCTTTTTGGGGATAAAAAGTCCTGTCAAAACCCAGCAAAGCCTCCTGAGAGATAAAGAACTGCAACACACCCTATATTTCCTAATCAGATATTTTGTGTAAGTGGTTTGTCTTTTGTCTATCGTTAGTTACGAAACCCACGCCGGCCTGTGAAGCCATCCACCATTTTGTACCTGTACTGTAGAACTGTGATCCAACGAACTGCTGTGATTAAAGAGCCTTGTCATTCATTGGTGCTTCTTTTTGGGGATAAAAAGTCCTGTCAAAACCCAGCAAAGCCTCCTGAGAGATAAAGAACTGCAACACACCCTATATTTCCTAATCAGATATTTTGTGTAAGTGGTTTGTCTTTTGTCTATCGTTAGTTACGAAACCCACGCCGGCCTGTGAAGCCATCCACCATTTTGTACCTGTACTGTAGAACTGTGATCCAGCGAACTGCTGTGATTAAAGAGCCTTGTCATACATTGGTGCTTCTTTTTGGGGATAAAAAGTCCTGTCAAAACCCAGCAAAGCCTCCTGAGAGATGAAGAACTGCAACACACCCTATATTTCCTAATCAGATATTTTGTGTAAGTGGTTTGTCTTTTGTCTATCGTTAGTTACGAAACCCACGCCGGCCTGTGAAGCCATCCACCATTTTGTACCTGTACTGTAGAACTGTGATCCAACGAACTGCTGTGATTAAAGAGCCTTGTCATTCATTGGTGCTTCTTTTTGGGGATAAAAAGTCCTGTCAAAACCCAGCAAAGCCTCCTGAGAGATAAAGAACTGCAACACACCCTATATTTCCTAATCAGATATTTTGTGTAAGTGGTTTGTCTTTTGTCTATCGTTAGTTACGAAACCCACGCCGGCCTGTGAAGCCATCCACCATTTTGTACCTGTACTGTAGAACTGTGATCCAGCGAACTGCTGTGATTAAAGAGCCTTGTCATACATTGGTGCTTCTTTTTGGGGATAAAAAGTCCTGTCAAAACCCAGCAAAGCCTCCTGAGAGATGAAGAACTGCAACACACCCTATATTTCCTAATCAAAATATCAAGATGTGGTTTGCCGCATTCAACTTTCCTCGAAAATTGACTCCATGACACCTTAGCTACTTTTTGTCTAACTCGTAGAAACCCATTAAAACCAACTAATTTATGCACCACCCTGTACACTACTCTTCAGGGTTATGTACAAAACATTCTACACTCTTAATATTTTTGCTTTTGCATTTAGAAAAAGTTGTAAATATAATGAATGTAGAAAATTTTCTTGCGATTTCAGATATGTATTCAGAAAAACAATAATTGTACTGTGCATTTCGGAGATATTTCACAGATACACAGGGTGTTTCCTAAACTTTCTGACAAAATAAAGGGGCTAATGTTAAGACAAAAATGTGGTTTAAAAGTTTTTCGAAACACAGATTGTCAAAAGAACTTTTTTTTACGTAGTGGTACAGAAATAATAATTATTTGGAAAACAAATGTGGTTGCCATGGAAATGTCTAACAAATCTCACTAGAATATCGTTTGTCATTCATTAATAAAAATAAAAAAAATACAAACAAGTCTTTTAAAACCCTGCATTTCAAAAACAAAGCAATATTGAATACATAGCAAGATTAGCTTTTGAAATACATAAGTCACTTTACAATCATTTATTACCGTTTTCGAGATATTATTTTTATGTTTTTTTTCTATAGGCGATAATACACCGCGGTCGTGTGATCTTAGCAACCATGGTTCGTTGACTTTGCTTACTGCTACTTATATTTACCCACAAAAATCGCAAAAATCTAGTGTTGTAAATAGTGGCATGTCTTTTGTATTTTGAATTAAAATGACCGTTGTCACTTTTGGCATCTATCTGCTGCGATTTTGACGGGTCAATATAAATAACAGAGAAAGCAACGTCAAAAAGCAATGGTTGCTAGGATCAGAGGTGGGCAGATCTATTTAAAAAGATCTTAAAGATCTAAGATCGCGATCTTGATCTTAGATCTAAATCTTTTTTGTTTCACTAAAGAATGTTCTTTTTTAAAAAAATCATTTCAAAAAGATCTGATCTTTGATCTTAATTTGACGATATTAGATCATTTTAAAGATCTAAGATCGTTTAAAAGATCTAAGATCGTTTTGGAGATCTAAGATCGGTTTAAAGATCTAAGATCTTTAAAAGGATCTAAGATTGTTATAACGATCTAAGATCTTTTCCTCATTTGTTTTCGTTCATTATTGAAACGTTTCTGTGATTTCTTTTTATATAAAATAATGTTTTATTTTTGAAGAATAAATAGCGCTCTAAATTGTTGTAGGAATAAGAGTTTTTGTTTTTATATCTACATATTTGTAAAATATGTTCTCGTTTTGACCTCAATTGTTGTAAGTAGTTCGTTTTTGAAACGTTTCTGTAATTTTTTTTTTTATACAAAATAATTTAGGTAGAAAGGTAGGTATATATTTTTTAGAAGAATGAATAGTTTTGTACGAACAAGGATTTTTCTTTTCATACATATAATCTACAATTATTTCTAAAATATATGTATTATGAATTCAGTTACTTACGTTACCAACGAGCGTTCATTTAAGAGGGGGCGAAAATTTAGTACAAACATCTCTGTCTTCATTTTAATCATAAGATCTTAAAAGCATATGCACTGGGATTATTATTTTTCCCAAGGTTTTCATAACCTATAAAAGAAAACAATGCTTGTAAGATCTTATGATTAAAATGAAGACAGAGATGTATGTATTAAATTTTTGCCAGGTAAAATGTTATTAGATTTTATGCTATCAACTTAAAAAATACCAAATCTAACGTCACTTTCGCTGTCGGCAACCCCCTCTTAAAGCAGTTTACCTCAGGAGATCTCTAGGTCTCAGCTAAAGTGAAAATTGTCAGAATTCGGGAAAAATGACAAATAATATAAACAGACTGACGTACATTTTACCTGCAACTACAAGAACTTATTTTGAGGTCAAATTTAAATTATTATGTTAATTTGTATTTTATTTTCAATTATCTATTTCTCAAAATTCTGAATTTTATAACTTGAGTTATACAATTATAAATTGCATAAATAATCGGTGAACACGTTTTTACAGGAAAAGTTTAATTCTCCATAGGTATATCAACTGCTTGATTACGCAACTAGTTCAGTTGAGTAGTAACTTTACGTAACTAGTTACGTAAAATTTTACTTCACACAACTAGTTACATAAAATTGGACGTATCATCACTTGCTCTGGTTTTGAAAGATGTCACTTTATGCTATGTCAAAATTAGGAAAAGTATTTATAGACATCTATATCTATTAACTATACAGTGACCGGCAGAAAGTTGGACACAAAAATTTAATATTTTTAAACTCTGATTTCGATTGATTTAAATTTCTAGCTGCTAATCGAACAAAATTAAAGTTTAGTAGCAAATTCTTATGTTATCCGATGATAAGTTGTGCTTGCGGTATTTTGTTTTTTTTTTGTAATACACAGGGTGGCCGAAAAAAATACCAAAAAAGTGAAATTTCTTTTTTTTTTTACTAGGTGGCTGTGAATTTAAATCTGACATCTACCTTTGATTCCAAACAGCTTTTGTAAGTAACTTTTTACCGTATTTTAAAAAATAGAGGTACTTTACTCTTGAGTTATTTTGACATTTTTGAATCTACCTCGTATCCAAAAAGAGATATTTAAATTTTGATATGTGCGTTTTGAGTTTGAAATGATGCACCAACTTTTATAAAGAATAAAATTTTCTGAGAAATTAATAATAAAAAAGTTTTCCATTTGTGTCCAACTTTCTGCCGGTCACTGTATAATATCATGAATTTTTAGATGTAATATTTTAAAAGATCTCTGATCATTTATGGATCTTAGATCGTTTAGGAGATCTTAGATCGTTTAGAAGATCTTAGATCTTTTAGAAGATCTTGGATCGTTTAGAAGATCTTAGATCGTTTAGAAGATCTTAGATCGTTTAGAAAATCTTAGATCGTTTAGATCTTAAATCATTCAAAAGATCTTAGATCTATTGATCTTTTTTAAACAGATCATTTTTAGACTATCTTTGATTTAAGATCGTTTTTGCATGAAAAGATCTATTTTTAAACGAACCTACATCTTTTTTTGAAAAACTATCTGATCTATGATCTAGATCTTTTTTGGCGCGATCTTTCCCATCTCTGGCTGAGCACTGTGTATTTAGTGCCTGGAGAAAAAAGAACACAAAGACAATAATATCTCGAAAATGGTAAGAGACCTAAAAAATTACGGAATGAACGAGAATCGAAAGATCCAGTTTTTTGCACCGGCATATACTCACTTGCCCTGGTAGATGTACTCCTGGTACATGACCAGGAAATAGGGCAGAACTGCGACAGCCAGCAGCGCGTCGTCCCTGACCTCCCTCAGAAAGGTCGCCGTCCAGCACAACATGCCAAACGACCACACGTCGGAGCTCGCCATGAAAACGCCCGAGTCCGAAGTGTCGGGAGGGACATACACCGAGTCGAATCGTGCCATGTCCTTCAAAAGAACGAAGACGAGGTCATCATTAAAAAATAGAAGGCGATTATAGTTATACAAGGCGAGTTAGTTTTTTGTACCGGGAACTTTTAACTTGGGATGTACCGGATATTTTTTTAATAAACTTGTTAAACTATACCCTGTGTCTCCGTTACATCCTTAGACTCACACTAAAATAAAAACTTGTAGACCACCCTGTATAATACCGCTCGCCAATTAACATCTAACAGGGTAGGATCACTACACAAACATGTCACAGCTGAGCTATACAAGCAAAGGCAAGGTAAAAATCTTGTAATGCCCACTGAGGTTAGATGGAATACTACGAATGATTCACTTAAATAACAGAGCGTAACTTGTAGAGTTATACCAACACAACAAAGAGATCATTGATGCTGACATCATAAAAATAGTGAATGATTCGCAAGCAACAACTAACGCTGTCGATTTATTATCTCGAACTTCACCAATCGCAATAGCCCTTGACCAAATGCAGAATGCGGCAACGACAATAGCAATTGCAATAGAGGTATGGAATAAGTTGGAAAATGATTTAAAAGATCAACCATTATCTGTTAAAAAAACATTTTCATAGGCGTAGGAGCATGGCTTTAAGTGGTGTTCACATCTTAGCTAATATGTTAGATCATAGATTTATTGGGGGATGCTTAAATAACGTACAAAAACAAGATGCATTTACATCTTTTTAATGAAATAAATGCAGCTTTTGTGCCATTTATAAAGGCTTTAACTATGACATCAGATTCATTTCCAAAATATATGTTTGGGGAGCATTGCAGAAAAGTTTCTCCTTGGATATGGTGGAAGTCATTAACGATTAGCGAGAATGAGTGGCCCTTAGAAAAACAAAAAATTTTGAGACTTTGTGAGCAGCTGCTGACTGCAAATTCTGCAACAGCTGGCCTGGAAATGTACTTTTCTTCTTTTGGATTAATTCAATCAAAAGTAAGAAATGGGCTAGGCAACGAAAAGGCAGTAAAACTTGTGTTTCTATTCAAATTAATCAGCCAGTCGGAAGTGATAAAAAGATAACTAATATATTTTTGATTAAAAAAACAGTTTTAACTTTAAAAAACCCCACACATTTAGAAAATTTTAAGTAAAAAAATAAATATCAAAAATTTGATATATATATCGATATATACCGGATATTTTGATATTTATATATGTTACGGGTAAAGTGTTTACTTGGCTAGTTTATAGACTAGCTAGATAGTATACAAACTATCCAAATGTCTCTATTTTGATGGAATATCATCTTTTTACTAAAATAGCTACGAATATTGGTTGGTTTGTATACTATCCAGCTAGTTTACAAACTATACAAGATTTGTTGCCAAAGTACAAACCACAAGAAAATTACACAAATTAACTGATTTTTTGGCGAGTTTTACAAACTATCCACAGTAGTTGCTGGTAATAGATAAGCAACTCGTTGGTTAGAATGTAAACTAAACAACTCCCTTTGGTTAATTTATTAGAAAACCGAGGTTATGTTTATAGCAAGTGTGTGTTCTTATTGCTTACTGTCGCGTCTTGTGAAATTTATTCAAGAATAAGTAGCTGGTTATAAATGAATCAACAGCAACAATTTGAAAACCTACTTTTGGAAGTTTTATAGCAAAAGCAGCAAAATTCAAAATTTATGAATGACAGTGATTATAGTGAACTTTTGCAACATATAAAGAGAATACGCGAAACTGGACCTAACACCAGTAAGAAGGATGATTATTATGTGGTAAATACTTATGATTTACAAATAATCCAATCATCTTGTGTAATCTTACATAAAAGATCTGGAAAGATTATTTGAAACTAGGCATGGAGCTCGCAACAACAAAGTTATTAAATGAGAGGTATTTCAACTTAACAAAGGAAATGGTGAAATTCTTCATTGAAACTTGCGAAAATTGTCAGCTCGTACGAAAGAATTATATTACTATCCTAAACTAAATGAACCAAAGGGAATTGGTTAGTTTATTATGTAACAGTTTACAAAATTTCAGACTCCTTTTTAAAAGTTTGGTGAATGAGCCGGGATTGAGGTGACCATTTGTTGTTAGTTATATTTTGCATCTCCTAAAATCCTTCCGTGATTATTTAAAACTATTTATTAAACAATTACGTTTCAGTACCTCCATGCTTATTCGATTAATAAATTTGCCAACAAACTATCCCCAAACAAAACTTTCACTTGGTCCATATCTTACTCTTGGTACCTAGTAACGGTAAATTGTTTCTGAAAAAAAAAATAACACTTAGTACATAGTTTATTAAGCTATTTTATTACCTACCACCCGGTGCGACATCCTCTTGCTCTTATTCCCCTTTTCCGCATTTTTGTTATGTTTGTTTTGGTATTTTCCGGTTGGTTGTAACAATTAATTTGTTCGTAGTTTACCGGTGTATTTCTATAAATAGCTCCCCGATGGTGCATATGGTAGGCTTATCCTTGTGGTCGGCTGCAAATTTTTAGGAAAGAATTCAATAAAACTTATATTCTGAGAACTGCCATGGTTTGATATTGTATTGTTGTTGGTTTGCGCTTCGGCCATAATCGTTAGCAAAAATAATATTACGTACTCACCCAGCTTAGTTATTCTTCTTCGCGGCTGCATAAAATATTATTATGTTTCTGTCATCGTTAGGCGGTTATTGTATAAATAATTCTATCGGCCAACTGTTGATTGCCTGTCTGTCACAATATTCAGGTTGCCGTCCTGCTGAACCACGAGTTCCTGCTGTGAAGTCGTTTCTGCGGCAGAATTCCTGACAATAGTCCACTGGTGCCAATTGTAACCTTAGAAAATCCCCAAATTCATATTGACAGTCGTAGGAGGGGGGTATTAATTTTTCCATTTCTGGAGACGATTCATTCGTCGTTTTCTGGCCAAGTAAGCCACTAGTAGATATAGGCATTTTGCCGGTTTTAAGAAATCTCCTTAAGAGTGACCTCAGTGGGTTGGCGTTGTTGCATCCCTCAACGTGTATCGTTGGATCTTAAGAGGTGTATACTCAGAAACATATAGTTCATTTTTTTCCATCAAAGGCCCATCCACCTACGGTAAGTCAGACCACGTGCTACTCACCCCTCTTCCTAGCTTTTCTCGAACTCGTCGTAATTTACTTTTCCTTGTAGGCCTTTTTTTTCCACCGGTACCTACCTTTGTCTTGGTGCCCACCTAAGTAGGTTACCCTGGATGCTGCGGAGATGAGTTGTTCCAATTGGGGGGGCTGGTAGCTGATTTTGATGAACCAACACTAAACCATAATATTATTGCACCCGACGACCGTGCTAAGGACGTGATCTCGCCCCTCCGGGTTTCCCTGCCAAGAGTTACGTAACAGCTGGATATCTGGCAAGTCCGATCCATTTTTATTGAATATATCTATTGCTGCCCGCAAACTCACTTTCGAAGTTTTAATATGTTATATTTTGTCCAGCCTAAAAATATTTAGGTATAATTTTTTTTATTGTTCTATTCTCTTAAGACACTTTATAGGGTGTAATAACGACCGTTCTATCTTACCATAGCGTATGTGCCATTATTTACAATATATTATAATACATACTACCTAGCCGAAATTTGGCTATGTTGTGAACCACAGATAGTACTATGTGCGGGGCTTATTCAATCTGATTATTGTGTTAATTAGTTTCACTACTGGTTATTATCCCAGCACAAGCTCGAACTTACGCTACAACATACTTATCTTGAGTTTAAGAAAATAAACGGTCTGAATAACTCTTATTTTTTGCATTTTCTTTAATTAGGGCACTTTTGACCAATGAACAAGGCTTTTGCTATTTTGCGCTAGTTTCCCGTTTTCAAATAAAATTATTTACCAATATTAGCTTGTACCACTCTAGGACTTAAGAAAACGGGTGGCGCCTTTTTTTATCGTTAATATTTCGTTTAACCCACGCCACTCTACCAAATTAATAGTGGGTTAGCTGGAGCTGTCCTTAACAGGCTAATAACGCCAAAATCTTACCCACCATCGAGGTAATTCATCTGCTTCCACCCTAGCAGGTGGAAATTATACTAACCAAGAGTTGATTATTATGTATTACTAGCAATATAAAGTTCACACTTTATTGTTTGTAAACTAGCTAAAAAGCTAGGTTAATTTATGTAATTTTCTTGTGGTTTGTATTTTGGTGACAAATCTTATATAGTTTGTAAACTAGCTGGATAGTATACAAACCAACCAATAATAAAAAGATGATTTTCCATCAGAATAACCAGACGTTTGGTTACTTTTTATACTATCTAGCTAGTCTATAAACTAGCCAGGTAAACACTCCAACCGTAACATATACATAAATATCTTGATATTGTCGAACCCTGTTTAATGACAATAAATTACGTTTGTGAGTAATATTTTTCAAATTTAATTTTTGTGCAAGTTCCCCATTATTTTACATAGTATAGCCATGTCGGCATAATGTGAAAATTGCAAAAGTCTATTTTTGGGTTATTAGTGCCATCTGGTAGACAAAGGCTTATTCTAAAATAGTAGGTCGCAACTATGTCCGGTATTCAAAAGAAACACTAGACGATGCACTAAAGCAAATTAGAAGGGGTACGAGTTTTGCAATAGCTAGCAAAACATTTAATATTCCCACTGTGGAGAAAAATTAATAACATAAAAAAATGGCGGGAAACCTGCATTAAACTTGGCTGAAGAAAATGCCATTCTGAAGGCTATTGTTACCGCTGCTGAGTGGGGATAACCATATGAAAAGGAAGACATAAAATGTCTAGTTAAGAGTTATTTGGACCGAGCTAGAAAAGTGGTAACATGCCTGGAAAAGACTGGTGCGAAGATTTTCTCTAAAGACATAAGGAAGTCCTACAAGTTCGTATGGCCGAAAACATTAAAAGATCTAGGGCAGGAGTGTCTAAACAAACTTTAACCTTTTCAGTACGACTGACGGTTATATTTGAGGCGCCCGTAGGTACCACCCAAAAATCTTATTTTATTTTATCAAATAACACGTGACAATGTTAACTAAAATCCTTGAAATACTTCTGCGAGGAATCATCGGGTTATGACTCAAACCATCGGAAACCAGGATCATTAAATTAAATGAAAATCATGTTGTTTATACATTCCATCCGCCCACAAAAGCGTCTAAAGAACACCTGCAAATCCTGGAATCGAGGCGAAAACAAAGACCCAAGCTGATATAAAAGGGGGTTACTCCCAAACGAGGAGACAGTCAGAAGTCTCCGACCACCACTTGTAGGGCGAAGTACTGCCCGAGACATCATCCAGAGTCTGCTGCCTTGCCTGCTACAGAGTCACACCAAGAACCGACTTTAATACAGTATGCTGTCCGTTGAGCTGACCAAAAGTAAGGTATCTTGTTTTTGTTAATTTTTGACGTCTGAGCTGCCCTATTATTGATTAACTAGTTATTTTTATTTTATTGGAACGTAGTGGATAGTTTAAGCGCCTTGGAGTATTTTTCTATAGCTAGAAGCATAGCAGTGCCATATTAAGCACAATACTAGTATTTTACGCTAAATTTGGGTAATTTAAATGTGTTTTTGTGCCAATTTCGAATTAGTTTAATGGTTTTGTGTCTATATTATCATTTTTGAATCATTTTTCATAACTTTGTATTGTGTCATCAGGCTAACTAACTTGTATGCCTAAATCTTATAATATTACGTGAAGTACCAGTGGAAACTTGTAGATAACATTTTTGTTCAAAACTATCATTGTCATTTCATTCTGTAATATTTTTAATAATTCAATTGTACCTTTTTTTATTGCAAATTATTTTACCATATTTCATGTTCTTATATTTTATACACCATAGGCGTACTATATATATTTTTAAATATATGTATTAAAATTCCCCGTTGTTTCCGTTCATCCTTAGACTCACACCAAAATAAATTACTTATAGACCACCTTTAAACATACCGCTCGACCAACTAACATCTAAAACAAAGGTGGGCACTATACAGGGTGTCCCGACATTAGCCTGCCATAATGTACCAGCGTATTCTACGACCTAAAAAAATGAAAAAAGTTCCTATAAACATGGCCTCAAAAATGCCCCCTAATGGGGCTGTAGCCCCCGAAAGGGGCAGTTTCACAAACGGTTTTTTCTAACTATTTCCAGAACGAACAAAGATAAAATTATGAAATTTGGTATGTGATGTACCTGTGAGATTTGACATTTGCCGAGATAGCGATAGTTAGAAATTTTTAATCATAGGCGTCCTAAATGGGGGGGTTAAAGGGTTAAAAATGCCCTAAATTTTGTGTGTGTGCTTTTTCCCTAAATTTATTGCGAAATTATAAAATTTCAGAGTATTCTACGAAAAAATGGTGCTCTTGTTGAACTTTGATAGCGTGCACCGTTTTCGATTAAAATCGTATTGAAATTTTTTTTGCAGAGGGCCATGAAAATGCGTATTAGAAATTAGCCTGCGATATTTTACCAGCGTGTTCTGCGACCCAAAAAAATGAAAAAGTTCCTATAAACATGGCCTAAAAAATGCCCCCTAAGAGGGCTATAGCTCCCGAAATGGACACTTTGGCAAACGGTTTTTCCTAAATCTTTCCAGAACGAGCAAAGATAAAATTCTGAAATTTGGTATGTGACATACCTGGGAGAATAAATGGTGAAAAAACCGCACAATTTTTTTTGGATATTTTTAACCCCTTGACCCCCCTTATTTGGGACGCCTAGGATGAAGAATGTCAAACTATCTCTACCTCGGTAACCGTCAAATCTCACAGGTATATCACACACCAAATTTCATAATTTGATCGTTGTTCGTTCTGGAAATATTTAGAAAAAACCGTTTGCTAAAGTGTCTATTTCGGGGGCTATAGCCCCCTTAGGGGACTTTTTTGAGGCCATGTTTATAGGAACTTTTTTAAGTTTTTTGTACCAAAAAAGTGGTAAATTATGGCAGGCTAATTTCTAATAGGCATTTTCATGGCACTCTGCAAAAAGTTTTCAAAACGAGTTTACTCGAAAACCATGCATGCTAGCGAAGTTCAACAAGAGCACCTTTTCTTCGTAGAATACCTTCAACTTTCATAATTTTGCAAGAAATCTGGAAAAAAGTATACAGAAAAATTTTGGGGTAATTTTAACTCCTGAACCTCCCCCATTTGGGACGCCTATGATTAAGAATGTTTAACTCTCGCTACCTCGGTAAATGTCAAATCTCACAGGTACATCACATACCAAATTTCAGAATTTTATCTTTGTTCGTTCCGCAAATATTTATAGAAGCCCGTTTGTGAAACTGCCCCTTTCGGGGGCTATAGCCCCATTAGGGGGCATTTTTGAGGCCATGTTTATAGGAACTTTTTTCGTTTTTTTATGTCGTAGAACACGCTGGTAAATTATGGCAGGCTAATTTCGGGACACCCTGTATATTCGTCAGTAGCATATACTCAGCAGGTGTTAAGTTAATATCTGAACGGCTGCCGTCTCGTTTAAGGCATTGATGAAACTTCGACTTGGCTTGCAGGCGACTGCCGAACCGTCTCGTTCGTTTTTGTTTCTCACATAGGCGGCTACCGAAAATGTTATTGACGTCAGCCGGCAACATGGCAAAATCAGGTGATACCTAAACGGTCACCGGTCACGCCCGCCGCACGTTTCCACAATGTCGTCTCAAGACCATGCGGGTTCATCAAGGTGCAATGAAAGGCCAAAAAAACGGAGGTGTCATGAAACGCATTGTGGGCTTACCGAACATGAAGTGCAAAATATTCTAGATGAGATGAGTGATAGTGAATTGTATCTCAGTGAAGATGAACCATTTCAAGACAGTGGCAGTGAATACATCCGAATCCGAGAGTAACAGTGAGGTAAATTTGAGCTCCAGAGAAGATGAAAATGACTTGGACCACGAACCTAATGACCGCAACATCCAAGAACAGAACTCCGATGAAAATTTGGAAGCCAGTTTTATCCATTCGAAAACGTTGTAATCGATGAAAGCATGGTTCTGTTCAAAGGTCGACTACTCTTTAAACAGTATATAAAAACCAAAAGGCATCGCTTTGGGATAAAATTGTATGTTTTGTGCGACTGTGAAACAGGGTATATTTTAAATTTCACTGTATACATTGGCAAGGACGACAATAAAAGTGCAGATAATAATACAGGTCTCGGATTATCAGGAAATGTAGTTGTGAAACTTCTAGAGCCCTATCTCAACAAAGGCCATTCATTTTACAGTGACAATTATTACACTAGTCCATATTTGGCAAACTATCTTTTTGAGCAGAAGACGAACTCTTGTGGAACCGTGCGTGTTAACAGAAAGCACATGCCAATTTTCGAAAAAAAGTTAAACAGAGTGGAGAAGTAGTGACCATATCCTAGCACTGAAATGGAAAGATCGGCGTGACGTTGCAATGCTTACAACATTTCATGAAAATAAAATGATTATTCTTCTTAAAGTTGACAGGATTACCAAAGAAAACAAGGTGTGTATGTGTACTTGCGTATAATGAAAATATGGGAGCCATAGATAGAGCTGACATGATGATAATCAGTGTGGATTGCAACCGAAAAACCATAAAGTGGTACAAAAAGTTGTTCTTTCACATATTTTATATTGCAATGCTGAATGCCCACGCTTTATATAAGACTCAAAACGCCGATCACACATTATTTCCTTCATTTCATCTAGAAGTTATTCGACAGCTACTTCAAAGGTATTTTTTTATTTTTTATTTTCTAGTAGTTTAATTTTTTATAAAGAGAAAAGGTTGTGTACAACCTGGTGCTGAAATAAAACCGAGTTTGGTCCAGATTTTTTTTCCAGAGCAAGGTTGTACACAACCTTTTTATAAATGTTTTTCTTGTTCAGTATCTTTTGTCACTTTTTTGCTTTTTTTCTATCCTAGATTAATTTGTTATTGTTCGTAGGTATCCAACGAAGTACAAAGCTAAACCAGCAGTTCCACATTATACCGGACTTGCTAGGCTATCAGAGAGACATTTTCCAGAGGAAGTACCTCGCAAAGATGGCAAACTACAACTAAGAAGATGCCGGGTATGCTCTCACACAACAAAAGGACCAAAAAAGAGGAAGGATTCAAAGTATATGTGCAACGATCGTGGGGTCGGACTGTGTGTGTATCACCGTGTTTTCGAATATACCACGAGCATGTTGACTTTTAGTATATTCTTTTTTTAATACATTTTTATATACCTATTCTTTGATGTTCAGTTACAATTTAAGCTTTGTTAATTTATATCTACATTTGCAAAATGAATAAAAACACCAGTGGCAATCTCTTTTGTTTTTTTGTGTGTAATTTTCACAATAAAAACCAATTTTTGACAGACTGGAAATTTTCCTTATAGATATACCACCAGAAAATTTGATCAATTATGATGAAACAAATTATGTGGATGACGTTAGTAAGACAATGTTTTGTGCTGGTTTAAGTATACCACAGAGAACTGTTTATGTTTGTCTAAATAAAGAACAAGACAGAATAGCGATGAAAGCAAACAAACTAGAAGAACCGAGAGTGATAGATACCTGAGGAATAGAAAGGCAAAGGAATGCCTTAAATCCTTTTTAGACACTATGCCTAAGTTAGAGTCCCACTACTGTCACAAGTCAAGTTCTAAGCTACATTTACAACCACACTTTAAAACCAAATGTGAAGTTTATGATTTGTACAAAGAAGACTATTCAGTATCTTTTGTGGCGGGAAATTTGAAATAATTTATACGGGTGGGTTGTCGTTTTGTGTAAAATGGAAATTATTGTAGTTCAAAGTACAACATAGGTCCAAGATTTTTGATGGTTTTAATTTTAAATTAATGCATTCAGGAAACGAAGCAGTTAACTAGGTTGAGAAATTATACAACTTAATCAAAACAATATATTTTAATCATCATAAATAGATTGAATTGGTTTCACGCTAATATGAGCCCTTTACATAATAAATAGAACTAATATAATTATTATTGTACATTATACCATAAGCCTAGTTCATACAATCGCGAATAGCGAATCGTGAATTTTGCCAAAAAAATCGAATAAGCTGCACCTATTTCATATACTAGCGATTTATTTTAGGAATATTAGGGAATTTTGAACATACCAAAGACATTTTTTTTTAAATTGGCAGTAGGGTAAGGTATCATACCGCCTGTGTAGTGCCCAGGCAAGCGCCTAAAGCCAGAATATTTAAATTCGCAATATTCCTACAGTATATCCTAGAGACCCCAGCATTTCAGATTCCTAAAACGTAAAACCATCTGCTTCTATGAAGCTTCGCCAGGCCACACGTGTCAAGGTTAGACGCGAGGCCACGACTCGGAGACAAAGAGCCGGCCACCTGCGCCGCGCAGCGAAATCCCAGCTGAAGCCCCCCGAGAAATGATATAAAAAGGCCCCCGACCGGAGCTCCAGTCAGTAGCAAACCGTCTACCATCAGTTGCAGGGGGAGCCCCTGCTGGTTTCCCGTCAGAAATAAGAATCCAGCCACCAGGTCCTGCTGCCCGCCGTAGAAATACTTCAGACTATTGACCGACCTAAAAGTAAGCGATCTTGAATTTTTTGTAAGTTTTAAACCCTGAGTGCCTCTTATTTGGATTTATTTGATTTAAATTATTTTAGTTGAAAAATTCCAGTTATTTTTAAGCCAATTAATTTAAATATTCTATCACCAAGTTATGCGTCATGTTTTTGTAACATTAGTTATTTTGCTAAGCTAAATTTTGGGAACAAATTGAAACTTCCACCCTTTTAATTAATTAATTTTGTAATTTTTGCTCTAATTTAACAATTGCGATAAGATCTAGCTCTTAAAATTTTTTAAATTATTTTAGATAAAATTGTCGAAACCTTTATAACGCTAATTTTCCTAGCGGCTAGTTTAGCCAAACGGATGAGTGAAATTCTAGTCTATATTTAATAACCAATATTATAAATAATTTTTATTATATTCCCTAGAAGTGCTTGTTTTCAATAAATAGGTTAAAATTACCCTGTGTCTCCATTATTCACCCTTAGGCCCACACCAAAAGAAAATAACTGTGGCTCACCCTGTATATACCGCTCGCCAACTACCACCACAAAGGGTTGAGATCTCCACACCTGCTATATCGTACCACCACTATTTTAATCGAAATAGAAAACCGAATGCGACATCTGTGAACGGCCACTAAAAGTTTATTACATTAAACTTAATGTCATAACCGCCCTTTCACCTGTTGTCTATGGTTAAACGTCAAAAAGAGTTTATGTGGATAGTGTCATGGCCGATGTTATTTTGGGCGTCTATCTGTAAGCAATTTTCTTGAATTTGGTAAGTAAATCAATCTTGGGAAAGTTATTTTATTACACCGTAAGCATTTATTTAGTAGTTGTGCCACCATAGCACTGTTGCTAACAGTTTTAAAAAAGCTGGAATATGGCCTGTTGATAGGACAGTTTTTTCCGAGGGGTCATCAGGTTCTGCAGTAGGTGTACAAATTTGTATGCAGGACATCTGCAGTACTTCGGCAGGACTCTGCAGTACTTGTACAGGACTGTGCAGTAGGTACGTATGCAGGACTCTGAAGTACTTGTGCAGGACTCTGCAGTACATGTGCAGCACTCTGCAGTACATGTGCAGGACTCTGCAATACCTGTGCAGGACCCTGCAGTATTTATGCAGGACTCGGCAGTACTTGAGCATGACCATGCAGTACCTATTGATGCAGGACCTGCATATTTACTAGGTACTGCAGCTTTCTGCAGTAGGTGTACAAAAAATCAAGTAGCTGAAGACCCCTCGGTTTTTTCAGAAGCCGATTTTGTTGCCGCTAAACTCTATTCAAACTAAATGCAAGTGAAACATAAACACAAGTTGTTGCATGGCTAGAGCGTTATACGCATGGAGGTCGGCTTGCTGTTGGCTAGCTAACAATAAAGATCGTCCTTAATGCGGCCCTGCCTCGTATTAGCCCTCAGAATTGTTCACGTACTTCCATCGTGTAAATGTTTACGCGCCACTTGCATTTAGTTTGAATAGAGTGTAGTATTTTACTCGAGGAAGAATCAAACAAAAATGATGTGCCAGAACATTCTAACCAAGCTGCTGATAACCAAAACCAAATAAATCTAAGAGAACTTGATAATACTGATGAAAATGTTGAAAAGAACAAATAGGCAAACGAGAGTCAACTGTCCCAAAGTAACAAACATCATCTTGATGTTTCTATCGATGAAATTTGTCCATTGCCCGAGCAATTGGACAATGGAAAATGAAAAAGTTGTCCTAACCGGCTGTCATTTTAAGCAGTACACCCTACAACGACGACTTGGAAACTCAACAAACGCGAAGGAAAAACAAAGTAAAGCAAGTGAAAAAGAAAATCTATATGCCATCCACTTCTTCAGATGCAATGTCTCGTAGTTCAAGAGTCACCGCCCCTCAGTCACCAGCACCTGTACTAGAAAACAAAAATATCGAAATCCGTTTTAACCCAAACGATTGTTTTTTCACATTTGTGAAGAAAACTTAGTTGAACATATGGTTCAATGCTTAAACTGTAAAAAATGGGCGCAGAACCTGAAAAAATACAAATGTGAAAATTGCATTTAAAACATTACCGGTGTGATTTAAAAACCACCGGTACGATTTACCCGATGAGTTCGGTAAATCGTACTTCTTACAACGTTTTATATTTTTTAGTTTTTTTTAACATTTCTTTTTCAATGCAGGTATGTGCATGTTTAACTTCTTTTTATTTTTAATAAATATTGTAATCCTGAAGCAGAATGTTACAAAAATTAAAAATCGGTACGATATACCTGACCTTACCCTAGAAATTAAAGGTACACAAACATTTAGTCACAAATTATTGAAGTTTTGAATTTTTAATAGTAATAATTATTTATTATTTAAGTGTCGAAGGTGTGCCATAGCTGCCTATTTATTATCGAAAAAAATTCAAAAATACAAAAAACGTCGATGGCTAGGAACTTGTGAATTATTTAAATATAGAAAACAACAGGGTGCATATAAAAATTTAGTTCGAGAAATGCGCATAAAAGATACAGCTACATTAAGGTAAGTTGGTAAAAATGTATTGTTCTTATTATGTTTTAATAATACCTATACAACATAATATTCTGAAGACATCTAGTTGCTGGTGAGAGTATGAAAAGTATCTCCTACAATTACAGACTAGGGTTGACCACTGTCTCAGGCACAATTAAATGCACTTGCTTCGCTATTTGGGAGGCTCTACATAAAGATTATTTACCTTGTCCAACTGAAAATACATGAAAAAATTGCTCATGATTTCGAAGAAAAATGGAACTTTCCAAATTGCATTGGGGCCATCGATGGAAAGGTATATCAGAATACAAGAGGGTACAAATGCAGCACTTTTCAGCTACAAACATTTTTTCTGCTTACAATGTTTTTCTTTTATTTTCCGAATGGACATAAACAAACAGCCATACAGATTACCACAGTTTAATATTAATAATTATTATAAAAGTATATACGTTTATAATTGTGGCCACACATAACCTAAGAAATAATCGTAGGGAAGCCGGAATTTCGCGCATGCGCCGACGTCAATTTCGCGCCATAATTCTTGAGATATTCGCCAGAAATTGAAACTTTTCTACGCGGAATATTGTCAGTTCAAATTAACCAATCAAAGCTATTTTCCCGATTCGCAATTTGCGATTCGCAACTGTATGAACTAGGCTTTACACAATAGCTACATTAACTTATAAAAAACATGAAAATATTTTTAATTACCTAACGTTTTCATACAATATTACTTGGGATAATTATCTCATTGAATACTTTTACTTCTTGAACCGGAATGAATTTCTTCGGTGGTCTTACTAATTTTGACTCCACTGCTTCTTGGGTGCGGTTTCTAAATGGTAGAGCACCACTTTTCGTGTTCTTTCGTGTTGCATTAAAAAATCCTGTTCATCAAAATGAATAGGACACACATACATAGAGTCCTTCCAGAGAATATTATTGCCACTTTCTGAAATTAATTTCTTCTCTTGAAAACCTAAAAATCAGCAAACAATCAGAAAATATCAATAAAAAAACAATATTTACTTACCTATGAAATGTAATTTCATAATCTGGATGTAAAAGTATCTTCGCATTTTTACTGCTTTACCAAGTCTTTTCTTTTTATCTCGTAAATATGAAAACGAAAAGCTATTAACCATACAAAATATAAAGAAAAAAATCGCGATTTAAAAACACATCTCTCAAAAAAGCATGTCACAGTGACTTTTATGACTTTACCGGCGCCTTCAAAAAGTATAATGCAATTTCATTCATACAGTATAAAAAATTTAAACAAGGAATAAAGTACCCACCATTCGAACTGGCAATATAGGGTTAAAAATGGCGGCGAATTTCATCTCTTTTCGTAACTTGCACCTTGCCATGTGTAGTGGAGCCTAAAGCATTAATAAACAGGTATGTGATTTGAAGACATGAACCCAAATTTGTTCACGCCAAAAAAATTTGAGTGCGATACTTATTTTGGGTATCGAACGCAAAATATCGGTGAAGAAGAATATCAAAAGCATATCAGGAAAAAAGAAGAGGCTCATCGAGAGTAGGAGACAGATACGGATTCCAAAAATCAAGTAGGTATTCACAATGGACCTACAATCAGTTTTATTGTTCAATACATTTTGCCCCTCGATAATAATCAAATTGAAATTATTATGTAGTGATGGCTGCAGTGCCCAAAATAGAAATCAAACTCTTGCTAATGCTCTTTTAACCTTGGCAATAGAATACAACATAACTATTCAACAGAAGTACTTAGAGCGCGGTCACACACAAATGGAGTGTCATCCAATGCACTTCACGATCGAAAGAAGTGTTAAAGATCGTGTTATCAATGTTCTAGCACATTATGTAGAAATTTCTCGCAAAGCTCGCAAAACTCTCAACCTTATCAAGTGTATTATTTACAGCACGACTCATTTTTAAATTTCACAGACATTAGTTTTGTCAGTTCTATGAGACCAGGCTATTACAAGTAATAGTAATATCAATAGGTGTTCCCAAATACAAAAACCTTAACATAAAAATTATGAGGTAAGAAAAATTGATCTAACTAAATGGTGGATTATTAAAAAATTAAAATTTCATTTTTACTTTACCCCACCAGGGATGCCATATTGGTCCTTTTGAAGATGGTGAAGAATATTAAGTACCAGCATTGCCCGCGAGGTGGGTGTAATGAGGTAATTCCTTTACCTGCTGAAGTACGCCTGCATACTTTAAGAGAAGTAGTTGTCAGATTGGCTGACCCGCATGCTGAATGTGCTTTAAGAGCAAATTTTTATGCTTATAATTCAATACCTGGATGTATATGGCAACGAGATGCTCAGAATCCGATATTGCAAAATCCAGATGACGACATAATACCCGAAGCTTATTCAATAGATGACTTGCGAGATGATATTCAAAGGATTGATTATGAAAGAAAAGGTGAAAAGTCTACATTAATGAGTAATTGTTTAATCTAAATTAAATCATTTAATTATTATATATTTCAGGTCACGTAGAAACGCAACGTACTGACATTGCAGAACAGCACGCGTGACGCACGTAGTATGTGCGTCAATACACATAACATATAAACAAATATTTTGTATAAATACAGCTCCCTAAAATGAAATAAATCAGATCCAACTCGTTTGTGTTGTATCTCATACCTATCGCTATGCCCAGGCTTCACAAATACCTTTCTCATCCTAGTAGTGGGATATGGGGGATTGTAACTCACATTTGACCTTGAACTCTATGAGTTCAAACTCCCAAAGTCAAATTCCAAGGTGGTGGCATACAGGTAAACAATGTCTAGACGTCTAACCCAACAGATTATATACCTGGGGCGCATTCCAAAATGAATTATCAGGGTGTACATTACTTTTCTAAAAACTTAGAAAATATAGACTAAAATCAATCCCATATACATATATTTAAAAATATATTCGACCATGGCCTATGAAAGCGAAAACAAAATTCCGAGACGGCGATTAGCATATTGTTATTCCGAGACGATTATTAGCATATTGTTATGCATCTTATTTTTATACCTGAATTTAAAACCCAATTTAAATTCCAGACAGATTAATCCATTAATTTACTTAAAGGTCAGCAACGAAAAAAAAAACTGCAACATAATCACGGATGGAAAATTTTCAACACAGGCGCGCGACAGATATTTTTTAAGAACGGATTTATTCATCAATTTAAGGATTGCACAGCTCAAATAGGAATAAATGTAAATTTTAAAATTTGAAAACATATAAGCGTTTATGGACCTTACGCCCAAACGAATAATTAACCAAAAATAGTTATTGAAATCATACATAAAGAGACAAAAATTTCATATACCCACCTCTGCTCAGATGCAAGAAGTAGAGGCTGCATAGTATATATACTAGCTTTATTCAGCTATATTCAAGTTGCTATCTGTGTTCAGTGTAGTGTTTGGTTCCCGACAAAATGTGTTCCCGTACGTGTAACTGGTAAGTACCTACTTTATACATTTTACTATAGTTCGAATTATCTTGCAGAAATCGAAAAAATCATTAAAAATAAAATGAGGGAGATGGATTTGCCGGTCAACGTAAGTGAATTTTATTGGTTGCGTTCAATGTGGCCCCAAATTTTTGTAATCGTTGTCTGTATGCATTCTCTAGTTAGCGCCGCTTTCGGTTATGCATTATCGGTATTATTTAATTTTTAACTCTTGTCCATTCAAAGTTATCAATTAATATTTAGTAATTAAAAGTAATCCTGCAGTATTTGTCACATATAATAATTATTCATTATTACCTAGCTTACTACAAATATATACAGGGTGGTGAAAATTTTGATGCTTAGCATTGGTATCTTGGAAAGATGCAACGTCGCTCAAATTAGGCTAATGTTGCTCTGTTATTAAATGACAGATATCTTAATTCATTATGTCGCGGTGGTGTCGCTTGTACCGACGCTGACTTTTTAGACTGCATGTTTTTCTGCCTTAACCTTGGTTCGAACCGATATTGAGGCAGGGGCATGCACATGTCTTTAACGGAAAACACCGCTATGACCAAGAGAGCTGGACACGGTATTGCTAATTAATAGCGTTATATGTGTGATTTACTAATTGTCCTACACTCACTGGGATTACTACGGTTTTCTAGGGTTTTCCGTAGTACTTGAGCGTATGCTATCCTAGTCCTATCGGGAAAAAATCGACACTAGCCGAAAATGGTAACGAAGACAAAATAATAGTAATTGTCTTCCCCGCACAAGCATGTCGCTGCTTCTAGGATACTCCTAGTTTAGAGTATTGTGAGGGTGAGGATTATTATTATTATTATTATTATTATTATTCGTAATTTATACTCATAAAACTTGGTCATAGTCAATGTGATGACAGTTTCAGAAATTTTCTAGGCCCTAAATTTCGAGCAATCACAGCTAAGATACCCATGGTGGGAATCAAAATTGTCACCACCCTATATTCTCGTTCAACAACCGTTCAATATTCCTCAGCGGCGGTTACAAAAAATTGGTCTGCACTGAATGCAAGCAGTGTTAACTTTTAAAAATTTTTTATAGACTCCAATAATTGAGTTTGCAGCTGACGGGGCGGAAATGTCTGTCTTAAAAATAAAATCTACGATCTTATATATAATAATACCCCCCTTGAAGGGGGGGTATTATTTAACCGCCATATTTCAAGGGACCCCTCCACCTTTTGCGCTGTATAGATTACAGTAAAAATATAAAATTATCTTTAATGATATTGTGGTGCCCGGGATTTTTTTAACAGAAATATATAATATTCGGTTCCCAAACTGGAAACTTAACGTTAGTTTTTCGCCGGAGTCCCCTCGGGGCCCCAACCAAAATCTCAAAACCCATCGCAGTAAATCAAAGTCTTAATTAGAGTACCGCATTAGCCGGCGGTGCCGCCAAAGGGAGAGGTGCCATAAAGTAGTCGAAAACATGGCCCGCGGGACGGATTTATGATAATTGATATAATAAACGTCTCAAAGTGATCGATTTATGCTAATTGCAGTAATTAATTTTGACTGATTTACGATAATTGCCTTAATTAATTTCGCGAGAACCGGTCTCCCCAAAAGTTCGCACGGTTTGGCAAGCCGCGGGGAAGAGTAGCGGGGCACCCGGAGACCTATAAATACCCGGGAGGGCCCATTCGCAGGAATCAGTAGAAGACGAGTAGCAGATCAAGAAACAATAGTCGACAACCAACCGATCCACCAGGTCGCGGGACGGGACCCGCGGCCCACGGCCCCAGTCCAGATGTCTTAGCAACTCTTGAACGAAACCACCAAAATTCTAAGCACCTGAGTAAGTTAGACTGACCAAGTAGTAAGATATTTTTGTTTTGATTCCTTTTAGTTTGAATTGCCTTTTATTTTGAATTTGAAATCATTTTGGAAACTTTGGAGATATATTGACTTTATTGTGCAATTTTTATTTGAATTTTATAGTTAATATCAGAAATTGAGTCTTTTTATTTTCATTTTTATACTGAGGATTTGGTAAACTTATTTGCAGTTTTGTCAGTTGAGTTAATGAGTGTTTTGTCTATAGTCTTTATGCTAAATTAAGAACTTCTATTCATGCCGTACGATTATTCTGAATTTTGAGCCATATAATTATGGTATTGCTTGCAAGAGTATTGTCTTTTAATTGAATCATTTTATGCCACAAACTTGAGTAACATTGATTTACATTTTATGCCAATTTGTTGTACAGAGTAATCAATTAATTTTGTGCTATTTGGGAAATCTTTTGCAATTTTTGTACTTTTGATCTGAATATTGTCATTTTATTGCCATAGTTTGTGTATTCGTGCCATTTTTGACATATTGTTTTGACTGTTTTGTACCTTAAATTAAGTTCAATTGTTTAACAGTGTATCTTTTTCTTAAACGTTTGGATTGTGTTACATGAAAAGAGTTCATATTTCGGATACCTTGAGTGGCGTTGTGCGAAATCATAGATTTTTACAATTATTCATTATTTAATTATTGCACATGTTTTTAAACTTCCTCTGTATTTTAGTAACGTAATGTACTGTTCCGTAATTAATCTTAATATACATATTTCAAACTACCCTGTGTCTCCGTCATACACCCTTAGGCCCACACTAAAAGAAGATCTTGTAGACCGCCCTGTATAATACCGCTCGCCAATTAACATCTCACAGGGTAGGATACTACAACGAATTGATGGATAATGCGGCGACAGCCGTGGTAGATTTTGCACAAGAAAATGGATGGATGAATGCTGAAGTATTCGTAAAGTGGCTGAAGCATTTCGTCAAATACGTAAAACCCTCCCTAGAGAAACCGGTCTTGCTTCTTTTGGGCGGCCACAGCAGTCACAAAAATTTAGAAGTTTTGACTTATGCAAAAGAATCCGGCATAATATTATTCTGTTTTCCACCACATTGCATGCATAGAGTGCAACCATTGGATGTCAGTTTTTATGGTCCTCTGACAACCTATTACAATCAAGAAATAAACAACTGGTTGCATAACCACCCAGGGCGCACCGTAACTCACTTTCTAGTTGCGGAAATATTTAAATCAGCTTACATAAAAAGTGTGACCGTTCAGAATGCTCAGCATGGATTTGCTAAAACTGGGATTTGCCCATATAACGCAGACATATTTCCCGAATACATGTCTGCCCCTGCAGAAGTAACAAATATCATCCAGAATGCTGAAAATGATGTCCACGAAGCTGGCCCATCAACATCTTCCTCATTAAATAGCTACAACAGCCAAACAGTCCGATGCCATTGCCGAGCCGCCCGGGAATGATGCCGAAACTGTTGCCGACGAATCTGTGGATAATTTTAATATGGACAACAACGTTTCCGTCGCAGACATACCGCCCTTACCAGTCACTTCAGCAACAGAACACAAAACTAATAGAAGGAAGGGGATCTATGGGCATTTAAATACAATTCCTGAAATAGCGGTAGGTAATTTAGAAATGTCCCAACGTAGCACCTAACAATTTACAACAACAAAACAAACAACCATGGCAATATCAGCCTCCTCCGAATCGGAGTTAGAAACCAAATCCAACTTTATCCTCTCTCAATTTTATTCATGGTGCAAAGAAAATCGACTCGTCATTAACATCTCCAAAACCGGTTACATATCTTTTCGTAAAAGGAGACCAGACACTACTATTCTTCTTCACGTAAATTCAACACCAATACAAAAACATGAAAATTGCAGATTTTTGGGGCTTTTTATTGACGAGCAACTGACTTGGCATGAACACCTAAATCACGTAGCATCCAAATTAAACTCAGCATATTACGCTATTAGAAACTTAAAAAATGTCATATCAAGGAAACAATTATTACAGGTGTATCATGCTCTTGCCTACTGCCACCTAAAATATCTGATCATCTTTTGGGGAGCTGAAACTGGAAATGAACGAATTTTCATACTCCAGAAGAGACTTCTCAGACTCATATTTTCTAAGAATCCACTAGACTCATGCAGACCCCTATTTGTTGAGCACAAACTCCTTTCTGTTTGTTGCATTTTTATATATGAATGTGTCTTATTTGTAAAGTTAAATTACACAAACTTTGACAGGATCAATACGCTGCACAATTATCCAAAACGACAAAGCCACCATATCCTCCAGAAGAGTTTCAATTTAACTACCTTCACTAAAAGTCCTAGATACATGTGCGCAAAACTATATAATCTTTTACCAAATCATATCAAAGAAACTGTAAACTTAAAGAAATTTAAGAAATCTCTGAAAGAATTTTTGTCAGTAAACTGTTTTTATACCCTAAATGAATACTTTCAACACAGAAAGTGAAATTGTATAAACTGATCAACCTCACACACTAACACGTACTCTATTAAGCAATTTATATTACTGGATTTATGATAGTGAAATTTGTATTTTTTCCCATGTATTTGACTGTACAGGGTGATCCAAACTCGACGCCCCAGGCCTACAGCGGGAATACGAATAAAATTTCGAAAAGGGGTTCTTAAATGGGACATACTAAGGTCCAATTTTGACCGAAAATTAGCTTTTTTCATGTTTGGGAAAATGGCCGCTGTGACGTCATCGATATTATTTCCCCAGAAACATACCAGTTTTTCTCTATATATTGAAAGTCCTTATCATTCTCAACAACTTTTATAGAAAGAAATTTTCTGTATCTTTTGTCGTTCCAAATGTACAGGGTCAAATATGTAAAAAAACATGGAATTTTTTCTAATAATTTTTCGAAATCTAGATAGCTATGGAAACAATTGATAGTCAGAAATTATTTAAGAGTGTTAGGGTGCCTTGCGCACCCTTAAATTTATTCAACTGGAATATTTTTAAAAAAATTTTTTGTAACAAACAATAATAACAAACAAGTTAGTAGCAAGCACAATTCAGAAATTTAATAAATATTCCAGTTGAATAAATTTAAGGGTGCGCAAGGCACCCTAACATACTCTTAAATAATTTCTGACTATCAATTGTTTCCATAGCTACCTAGATTTCGAAAAATGATTAGAAAAAATTCCATGTTTTTTTACATATTTGACCCTGTAGATTTGGAACGACAAAAGATACAGAAAATTTCTTTCTATAAAAGTTGTTGAGAATGATAAGGACTTTCAATATATAGAGAAGAACTGGTATGTTTCTGGGAAAATAATATCGATGACGTCACAGCGGCCATTTTCCCAAACACCAAAAAAGCTAATTTTCGGTCACAATTTGACCTTAGTATGTCCCATTTAAGAACCCCTTTTCGAAATTTTATTTTGAGTTTTCGTGTTCCCGCTGTAGGCCTGGGGCGTCGAGTTTGGATCACCCTGTACATATACCTACTTTGTAGGTCACTTGTGTGAAATAAATAAATACTTCTTTTGCAGTATTTGAAAGGAAAAATTGCTGAGAAGGACGCCGAACTTCGACGAAAATCGGCACGACCTATCAAGAGGCGTGTTGATACTGAACCTGATGAGAGGGATGAGACACCAGAAGATCCTTTGAGTGTGTGTAAGCGGTGATAAAAATGAGGACGTTGCATGCATATACTGTTACGGCTTGTCTTCCCGATCTCGTTCTAATGAAATATGGCTCGGATGTTATCAGTGTGGTCCGTGGTGCCATGCGGAATGTGCAGGTGTTAATAAAAAACGAACAACTTTGTGACATATGTATGTCATAATTTATTATGTATGCCATCTCATCCTTATTGTTCCGGGTGAAACGGCACATACAGAGTCTGTTTTATTTTTATGTTACCGTTTAGGGTTATTGTAATGTTCCGTTTTAAATAAACTCTTGCATATACCAAACATTGTACTAGTTTTTCGTCTGGTCCTGACCGTTTTAAAATAATTATTTGAAATGATATTATACAGGGTGTCCGGTAAGTACCTCATAATCTCTCGGAAGCATACAGGGGAGGTCAAAATAACCCTAGTTTGTCAAAGGAAAAAAATTCCTACTGTGCCCCTTAACGGAGATACAGGGCCCCAAAAGAGTACTTAGCGATTTACTTTTTTGGCTCTAACTTTTGAACCGACTTGTATAATTTAATGAAATTTTAATAGTTTATGTTGGCCATAAAGACTCATAAAACCATACTACCGTAGATGTTTCACATCGTCAGGGAAGTCAGGAACGGACTTGCCACCACACTCGTTGGGCCAAATTTTTGACAGGTGTCATTTTACAGAGCTGAAAACTGTTTTTTTAAATACTTTGGTCATTGCTCTTTAAAAAGGTACTCTTCATTTCTATCGACCAAATGAGCCGTTTTCGAAAAAATTAAGTTTTTGTATAACACTCAAAAGTTACTAATGCTAAACACAATTAGGTAAAAATCAGGTGGTTATTGTTTAATGAATTACCTACTATTGACGGAACTTGTCAAAACCGCCTTCAAGTAAAAAATAAATTTTAAAAATGGAAGAATATTCTTACACAGAATATGCTGATATGCATTTAATTTATGGTGAAGCGCGGTCCAACTCTTCGAAGGCAAGAAGACTTTATGCTGAAAGATTTCCAGCTCGAACAAGTCCAAAAACCTTTCAAAGGGTTGATCGGAGCTTAAGGGAAACAGGTAAAAGATGATTAGAAAGTAATTATTCGAGTTAACGAATTAATTTGTGAAATTTTTTATTCAGGGTCATTTTTGCCGAGACGTGGAGGTGAGGGACCTCCCAGGAGCGCACGACACCCTCACGTAGAGGAACAAATTTTGCAAGATATTACTGACAACCCTTCAAGCAGCGTATGAAAGCTCGCGGCACAAAACAATGCTACAAAATGGGTTGCACACGAAACTCTAAGAGAACAGTTATTGCACCCGTATCACGTTCAAAGAGTACACGCTATGTCCCCGAATGATTATCCAGCAAGACTCCAATACTGCAACTGGTTTATACAGCAACATAACCTAAATCTAAATTTTTCTAACCTTATTTTGTTTACCGATGAAGCCGGTTTTACAAGAGATGGCATAATAAACTCACACAATTTACATTTTTGGGCTGATGAAAATCCGCACGCCATAATTCAAAACAAACACCAACAATGGTTTATGGTAAATGTGTGGGCGGGCATCATCGGAACTAACCTTATAGGTCCATTTGTTTTGGAAGGAAGACTTAATGGTGAGCTGTATTTGCAATTTTTGCAGCAAAATTTAAATAATTTATTGGATGACGTACCTCTTGATAGAAGAATGCAAATGTGGTACATGCATGATGGTGCTCCACCTCATTTTAACCGTATAGTACGTCAACACTTAACTAACGTTTTTGGCCCTCGATGGATAGGTCGAGGTGGCCCTGTTTTATGGCCACCAAGGTCGCCTGATCTAAATCCTTTAGACTTTTACTTTTGGGGACATCTAAAACAACTAGTTTATTCAACACCAGTAAATACTAGAGAAGAACTACTAGCGAGAATAACACAGCATTCTAACGAAGTTCGTAATAATGCCGGAATATTATTTGCAGTGCAGCGGGAAAATATTCGAAGACTAAGAAAATGTATTGAAGTACGTGGAGCTCATATTGAACATTTGCCAAAATAACATTTAAACGTTTTCATTATTTTTGTGTTTTAATAACATTGTAAATTAATTAAGCTCCGATCAACCCTTTGAAAGGTTTTCGAGCTGGAAATCTTTCAGCATAAAGTCTTCTTGCCTTCGAAGAGTTGGACAGCGCTTCACCATAAATTAAATGCATATCAGCCTAGTCTGTATTATGTTATTTTTAGGGTTCCGTACCTTTATGGACAAGCACTCGTTAATTGTGTAAACGTGTTAAAAAACTTAATTTTTTCGAAAACGGCTCATTTGGTCGAAAGAAATGAAGAGTACCTTTTTTAAAGAGCAATGACCAAAGTATTTAAAAAAACAGTTTTCAGCTCTGTAAAATGGCACCTGTCAAAAATTTGGCCCAACGAGTGTGGTGGCAAGTCCGTTCCTGACTTCCCTGACGATGTGAAACATCTACGGTAGTATGGTTTTATGAGTCTTTATGGCCAACATAAACTATTAAAATTTCATTAAATTATACAAGTCGGTTCAAAAGTTAGAGCCAAAAAAGTAAATCGCTAAGTACTCTTTTGGGGCCCTGTATCTCCGTTAAGGGGCACTGTAGGAATTTTTTTCCTTTGACAAACTAGGGTTATTTTGACCTCCCCTGTATGCTTCCGAGAGATTAGGAGGTACTTACCGGACACCCTGTATTCTTTTTTAAAAAAGTATGCCATCTGAGACACACTTCCCCTAGTAGCCAGGCGGCCAAGCCAGAAATTTCAATGTCACAATATTCTACCGTAACCCGTGAGGCCCCGCATTCCAGATTTCAAAGAATTAAAACCAAAACCAGATTTGCCTGGAAAATAGCCCCGCGCGAGTCCTGCAGGCTGGACTTCCCGGGGCACATGGGAGATTTAGCCTCCAATTTAAAATACAAAAGCGCGTGCTGGATCTCCGAGAAAAGTAAAGTCCTGCCGCCAGGTTTTGAATTTTTTAGACAATTAATGGCATGCAGCAATAGTCACTGCCTTCAGTAAGAATTACTCTAAAAGACTATACTGCAAGTACCACCTTAGATAATAATGAAATACATTTATCAGAATGGATAGTTTGCCCATTTCTTGAAGTATTGTATGGACTCAATGAGGTGCCCCGTAGATACAAACCAATTTTCTCATTTTATTTTATCAAATAATTCAATACAATGTTAACTACTTCCTTAAAATATCTCGTTTCAAATTCATCGGGTTAGGGACCAACGTCTGAGCTGCCCTATTATTTATAGATTAACTAGTTATTTTTATTTTATTTTTTTACATAGTGAATACTAAAATTTTCTAGTTATAATTATAGCAGAGCCGTATGAAATTAAATACGGATATTTTACGCCAAATTTTGGGTATTTTAAGTGCGATTTTGTTTTTAATAATTTTCGTGTGTTTATTATCATTTATGAAATCAGGCTAAATAACTTGTATGCCGACAATTTTGATATTATTTCTTGGAATATTTTTGAGCTACTTACTTTTACCATTCTCTGCGGATTTTATTACCATTTATGCTATAAGCTATTCTTGTTCGCCACCTAGGTTTGGGATCAGTGGAAAATTGTAGATAATTATTTTATGCTAGAAACTATCATTGTCACTTATTTCTGTTAACATTACTTAGTAATATTCTAATAATTCAATTGTACACTTTGTGCCTTCACAAATTATTTTACAGTATTTCGTATCTTTATATTTTATACACCATAGGCGTACCCTTTTATTTTTAAATATATGTATTAAAATTCCCCGTTGTTTCCGTTAATCCTCAGACTCACACCAAAAATAAATTAACTTATGGACCACCTTATACATACCGCTCGACCAACTAGCATCTAATAAAAAGGTGAGCACCATATCAAGAGTAGGCGAATCTGTATGGAAAATTAATAATTTCGATAACTGCAATAATTATAATGTCGTTTATGAAGGTGAAGCCTCCATAGTACTAGAAAACGAGGGAAAACATATAGCAAACAATACGTAGTAGTAGAAGCGCACAGCATGTATTTGCAATCCAATTGTTTGACCGAGATACGCTATGTAATTTAAAAGTCTGGACTGCAGAACATCCTAAGCTATTAGTAGTGGAGGAAAGACATGAGCCAGCGCCAAATAAATGATTCACTGTGGACCAGTCACAGAATAAAGATATCACGTTAATACAAAATTTTTATACGTAGAACTATCTTTTAAAGAACTATCATGAAAATGTTTGCGTAAACAGTGCATCGTAGATGTTTATTACATAGGGAAATTATGAAAAATAGGCTTTTATTAGCTACTGTCATGCCAAATGCCGCGGCAGTAATTTTAAAAAATTCTCAAGGGTACATAGGACAAATAGCAGGGGAGGTACTATATTTATTGAAATGTTTACCGATTTTAGTAGAAGTTCGTAGGGAAGTTGAGCTATGTTATAATGAATTACCTATCACTGCATACAACTAACGCTATTTCATGGCGCCCTTAACTCATATTATACAAGACTACGGGGAGGAAACTGAATGCAATACCCTAATACCCTCTCTGTACGTATTAGGACAAAAATGGGTAGGTTTTGGTCCCAACCCTATTGTTCACATAGAACCTTCTAAATTAGAGGTGGATCGGGAAGAAAAATATCAGTTCCAAGAAATACAAAATTTAGGATCCGGAGGAATTTACACTAACGATGAAATACACGAAGCGCAGGAAGCTATAATGTTTCATCAGGAAAGAAAGGCCGTGTCTAACATCATAGTGCGTAGAGTTGCCAGAAAAATGGTGGATGCGCAAGGATTTTTCAGCCCTTTCATTATTTAATCCAGAGGAAATGCAAAAACTGGCATCTTCGGCCTTAAGAAAATTTTAAGAACGTTTCATAGTGCTAGGAGAATGGACAAGTGCGTTTATTGGGCTATATTTCATATTCAGAGTAATAAAATTTTTAATATCCACTTTTTTTAATGCAATGGCTCTAGACCACACGACGAGATGCACTTATCATACAGGGTGGCCCATTTAAAACAGTCCACCTGAAATATTTTCAGGTCGATTTCGTGGGGGACATCTTTTGACCGTAAATTCATGGCTGTATGGTCATCCCCCTAAACGGGGTGGCAACCCCTTCAAGAATCTTAAATGGCACGGGGGGTCAAGCGGCACATCATTGGATAGGTATTTCATTGCTCTTTACAAACATGCTGAAATTTAATTTTTTTGAGTTAACATTAATGTAAAAAAAGCAATGAATGTGTCGGTGCAATAAATCGAAAAAACACTTCAAAACAGAATTAAACTGCAAAAAATAAGGCTTATCAGAGAAGTCGTGTCAATGTGACGAGTTTTATTAGAATTTTAAAGGTAGTCGCAACAAAACAGCGGATAATAACAAATAAACAGATTTCACTTCTTAGACAATTCTGGTTAGTAAAATATCGGAAGACGACTACCTTTAAAATTCTAATAAAACCCGTCACCTTGCCAAGACTTCTCTGATAAGCCTTATTTTTTGCAGTTTAATTCTGTTTTGAAGTGTTTTTTCGATCTATTGCACCGACACATTCATTGCTTTTTTTACATTAATATTAACTCAAAAAAAAAATAAAATTTCAGCATGTTTGTAAAGAGCAATGAAATACCTATCCAATGATGTGCCACTTGACCCCCCGTGCCATTTAAGATTCTTGAAAGGGTTGCCACCCCGTTTAGGGGGATGACCATACAGCCATGAATTTACGGTCAAAAGATGTCCCCCATGAAAGCAAAATCGACCTGTCGCGGGGTTTTCCGGAAAAACCATTTCCATTGAAAATATTTCAGGTGGACTGTTTTAAATGGGCCACCCCGTATGTTAGCGAGCTGTTGGACAACTTTAGTACAATCAGAAGAAAAGGCTTGTATGCACGTCTTAATACAGAAAGAACGAAACTGTTGGTATATTTTACGTACATATATTTTAACTTAGAATCCGAGCCGGCTTTCGCCTTGCGGCATCATCAGGGGCTCACTGAAAATTTGCACAAAAATTGCAAGTGTTAACATAATAAAATTTTGTAAAAAGGTTTGTAAAAAATAATCATGCAATATACAATGGATAAAAACACTTACTTGTCAAAAAGACAGAGAAAAACACACAAAAATCGTGCATACTATTCGACAGCAGATAAACAAAACGCCATTTGCCAATTACAACACGTCACGATAAAATTGAAAATAAAATAATAAGGAGGCAGCCAACCACAGACCAAGCGTATGCAACCATACAAACCAGACAAGTGTAAAGAGAAAAGCAGAAATTCAAAAACAAACAAAAGATTTGTAGAAATATTTCTTAAATGGTAAGACAAATGGGTTTGAAACTGAAGCAAAAGTTAATCTGATTATTTAGGCAAAGATGATTATTGTCATTTTTTAACCTACTGATTTCTAATTCTTCCAAGAGATCTAACTTAAGACCACTGGAACGAATATTGTGTAACAACTGACAATTGGTTGTTGGAGAAAAACTGTGTTGGTTGAATCTAAGGTGATGACCGAAGGATGACACGCTTGGTTTAGCAATATGCTCCTTGATCCTCACACCCACAGATCGTCTTGTTTGCCCCACGTAAGACGCAGAGCAATCATTACAATTCAAACGGTATACCCCGCTCTTCTGTAAAAAACTTAATTTATCTTTATTCTTAGTTAAAACAGATCCGAGGGAATTTGTAGACTTAAAAGAAATTTTTGTGGCTTGTGAATGTCTCTCGATCAAGCTTGAGACCTTTTGTGAAAAGTGTCATCCTTCGGTCATCACCTTAGATTCAACCAACACAGTTTTTCTCCAACAACCAATTGTCAGTTGTTACACAATATTCGTTCCAGTGGTCTTAAGTTAGATCTCTTGGAAGAATTAGAAATCAGTAGGTTAAAAAATGACAATAATCATCTTTGCCTAAATAATCAGATTAACTTTTGCTTCAGTTTCAAACCCATTTGTCTTACCATTTAAGAAATATTTCTACAAATCTTTTGTTTGTTTTTGAATTTCTGCTTTTCTCTTTACACTTGTCTAGTTTGTATGGTTGCATACGCTTGGTCTGTGGTTGGCTGCCTCCTTATTATTTTATTTTCAATTTTATCGTGACGTGTTGTAATTGGCAAATGGCGTTTTGTTTATCTGCTGTCGAATAGTATGCACGATTTTTGTGTGTTTTTCTCTGTCTTTTTGACAAGTAAGTGTTTTATCCATTGTATATTGCATGATTATTTTTTACAAACCTTTTTACAAAATTTTATTATGTTAACACTTGCAATTTTTGTGCAAATTTTCAGTGAGCCCCTGATGATGCCGCAAGGCGAAAGCCGGCTCGGATTCTAAGTTAAAATATATGTACGTAAAATATACCAACAGTTTCGTTCTTTCTGTAACTTTAGTACACTTTATTATATTACGACAAAAATCCGCCACTGGTAAGAGCAAAAATAACCAGTCAACAAGTAATAAAGAAAACCCAACCAATGAATCACAATTAGAATTAAACCATGTTGTAACTAGTAAACACCCCGCTGTTCTAAGCACTCCAACAGAACCTGAAGGTAACCAAGCAAATGAATTGTACCCTAAACTCAACTAAGGGGAAGTAAATATGTACTTAAAGGAAATATAATCTTGCAGTTTTTAAAAGAAATTACGCACTTCAATTAAAGTTGTGTATATGACAGGCGCACAGACTAAACACTAAGAAATAATTAACCAGGTAATTGGCATAAAATAAACTTTATTAAAAGCTTTTAAAAGGCGGTAATCCATAAAGAAATTTCATAAATAATAGAGGCACTTAGGCAAATGGGAACTTGAAAACAGAGAGGAAAATATCATCTGAAAAGCAAACGTTGGTCAGTGGTGAACAGTTCGCGAGCCGAGATGGATCTAGCTCTGCGTGCCATCCTACAGTTGCCCCGCGAGACAGCAGCCGTCCTCCTGGGAAGACTATTAACTTGGTTCCCGGGCATAATTTATGCTACTGAGACCACCAGGCCTTCACATGATCCAGCTAGAGCGATAGTACGTGTGTGGGTAACACTTTGCCACACATGGTACACAATAACAGCTCAGAATTTAAGTATCGGATACGTTCCTATATCTTGGGGATGATTAGCGGCCAAATGATTGACAAATCGGATACTAAATGTAATGCTCTAATTAGATATGATTCTCTAATTGATAATGACAACGCACAGGAGGAAGTTATTCCCCATGAACTCCACGAATTGGAGTATGACGGATTGGAAAATTTAGCTGGCCATATTTGCTTTAAATTGAATGCAAAAATATTCCTCTTTATACTTGGCTTGATCACGTAGATGAAGGAGGTTTATGCAAACCAACAAGTGAGTTTGTTTCAGTAGGTAAATGATTGATTCGACATTTTTAACGTTAGTGCACCATAGAGCATTTTCAAACACGTGACTTTGACAAGTCGGCCATTTTGGCTGGTGGACAAACACAACTATAAAATACATGGTTAATCGGTAGTTTGCATAGTTCTCAGGTAAATAAAACCCTCATTATGGGGATTAAAACCGAAGCCCATTCATATTATATTAGAAAAATAATCAATTTACAGGTAAGGCTATAAAAGGTTTGGGGTTTTTGATGTAATAGTCAATTAGTAAACAGATTTCAGTGTGTGTGGTTTTGCTAAAAGATTTGTGTTGTTTTTTAAGTGTTTTCTACTTTCTAAAATGGAAAGGGAAAGGAGTGATTATTACAAGTCCCTTAGTGGAGATGTTAAGTGCCGATATGAAGATAAATTGAAAGTTGTTGATGGTATTGATCCATACTTGCTTAAAGTGGCAGATTTTGGTGATGGCAACTTGTTACAATCGCTACCATAAGTGACAATGATGGACTTAGTGAATTATCTCATCCTCACTCACAGTTTTTACACTGGCCAGCAGCTGAAAGCATTTCAGAGCTGCAAGCTTTTAAATTTTATGAATCTGGATTAGTGCAGAACGCTAGGGGGAAACAAGTAAACCCAAACGCTTATCTTGTCGTAGGAAAGGTATTAACATCATAACTTTAATAAACAAGGTTTTTAACAATAATTCTATTTGTAGGTTAAACATTCTAAACGATTCAGAGAAAAGCCGCTTGAAGTTTGGGTAATTGTCCTAAACGACGGTAGCATCTCAAGTGGACATTGTACCTGTATGGCAGGATTAGGAGAAGTGTGTAGCCATATCGCTGCCATTCTATTTTATTTAAATACACGACCCACAACAGAAGACGAGGCTTGCACTTCAAAATTATCGCTATGGCCAGTACCTCCATTAAAAAATGTTGAAATGTGTCGCATTAAAGATATCGATTGGGCAAGAAATATAAAAATGAGCGAAGAAGAAATGGGCATTTTTGTTCAAAAGCTGCACGATGATGTTGGGGCTACCTGTGCAGCAGCACGACTGTTGAAGCCTGTTGCTTCAAAACGATATGATGATATTTCGCCAAAGGTTCCATTGTGTTTAGATAGTATTTTTAATAATGATTACGTGGGCAAGCAATATGAGGAGATTCTACAAGCAGCAAATGAAATCGAGGTAGCAATATCACAAGAAGAAATCGTGCAGGTAGAAGAAGCTACTAGAGGACAATCTCTTAGCATGGTGTGGTTAAATCAAAGAACAGGAAGAAGCACAGCTTCGATTTTTAAAGCTGCACCTCTTTAGAAAAACCTTCGATAAGTGTAATTAAAGGAATTTGTTACCCCCAGAAAATGTTGTTTTCATCGAAGCAGACAAAATATGGCATTAAACATGAAGACGATGCACTAAATGCTTACGCAGAAGCTGAAAAGGGAAATCACCTGGCTTTTATTGTACAAAAATCTGGATTCTTCATAAGTGACCGCTTTCCAGTACTTGGGGCATCTCCGGATGGTATTTTTTATTGCAATTGTAACCGTGGGTGTATAGAAGTTAAGTGTCCATATCTGTTAAAAGATATGACACTCGTAGAATATGCGCAGAAAAAAACTACATGCTTAAAAATATTAGCCGACAAAATTTGTCTCGACAGGAATTACTCGTATTACTATCAGGTTCAGTTATAAATGTTTGTGACTAAAACAGCAATATGTCATTTTGTTATTTGGTCTCGTAACATATTATTTGTAGAAAAAATTAAACTTGATGATAACTTTCTTATGGAAAATGTTGTAAAAGGGGTAAATTTTTTTAAAAATGTTATCAAACCAGAACTTGGTAAATATTTTACGGAGAGAGCTGGTTCGTCAAATATTTCAATTTGGTGTATTTGTAAAAATGTTGAAGATGGAAGAAAAATGATCAGATGTGACAATGACGATTGCAACATAGGTTGGTTTCATTTTGACTGTGTAGGATTAGAGGAAGTGCCAGATACATATTGGTTTTGTAACAACTGTAGTTTGTAATTTGTTTTTTTTTACATTATATGTATAGTTTATTCTTAGTATGTTCTGCAAATGATATCCTAGTTGTCATTAAAAGCACAGAAATCGTACAATCATGTAGCCCATTATTGTACGATTTTTTCAATAAGTAGGCCTTGGCGAGATGTAAACATCAAACGTCAGACGCGGTGAAATCGCCCGTCAAAATGCCCTGCCCATCTCTCGCGACAAATACAATAATTTACAAACTCTAAAATCTGTAATTCATAGGGATTATCATAATTTTTATGACTTATTAAGTCACGAATGACTTTTTTATTTTTTTTTCAGGTTTTGTTAGCAAAGTTAACGTTTAATTTGTGTTATTACGATTACTTGTAAGATTTTAAGTAAGTTTATATTATGTATTAACCAAGTAAAATGCCCCCAGTTCTGTTTCAAGAAACACGTATCTCAGTAAATCCATCAACCTTTATTTTAAAATCCTCGTATCTTAACTTTTTCAAAATATTTTCTTTGTGAACAAAATGTGCATATTTTATTATTCTTGGTACTTTTCACGACATATATTAAATTAGTAGTACTTTCTCCGCCTACCTTTTCGCGTTGACTGTCATTTTGCTCGCGGTGCGACGTTGCCAATACAGTTCATTCATTGTCTCATTTTTTACTACTAACTAGATTTATTATTTATGTATTTATTACCATGTACAGTGAGTGTCCTCCGACAACAGGGATAATCTTTAGCAAACAAAAAAATAAAGGCACAAAACACGGCGCTTAGTTAAGGTTTTATGATCTCCTGCCACAAGGAAGGGCCGCCTCCACCGCCTGATTTCATTAGTTTAATTGAATTGGCCTTTCATAAATGCATAAATGGTAAAATTACTTAAAAGTATTTCAAATCGGGGAATACCAGCTAAAACCGGCAACATTGCACGTCACCCAATAATGTAGCTTCTGGCCGGCCCACTTCGCGGTCGTTACCTCGCCAGTGGCGTCGTTATTGTTTGTAAAAAATAGCTTCCTTAAACAAATTTTTTTGGCTTTATTATTGACTTTTAATTTTTTTTTAATTGCGGATTCGTATTAAGCTCAATTTTCTCCGCATGTGGTTAAAATTATTGTATTTAGGTCTGAAACACCCTGTAGCTATACATCCACTTGGGTGCCCTCAACATGTTTTTAAACTTTATTTAACAAGGAAGGCTACTTCTATCAATTTATCATTTAAAACTATGATATTTTTAGGAAAAAGATGAAAATACTAGCGGCATTCCCAGGAAGATAACCGAAAATATAAATTCAGATAGATTAGAGAAAAGAAAAATTTTAAAAGAAATAAATATTTTATATGCACCCAGCCAAATTAAAATAGCCAATGAAGATATTAAAAGTGATAGTAGACAATCTGAAACAGTAATTGCTTTCTTATTTAAGTAGGAAATATTCATTTTAGTTTTTTTGTAATAACATATATCCAATAAAGCATCAAAATTGAAGGTAGTGATCAAAGAAAACAACAAAGTGAAACCCAGCAGTGACTTATTTGGTGAGGTCCCCAAAAGTAACACAGCGGCTGTTTTAGTGGTAAACCATTTGTAATTTATTTTTTATTTAAAAAATTCAGTATGTTTAATTTTTTAGAATGACAATAATATTTCAGAAGTTATCAACGAAGAAACAGATGAACAAAATAACACAGAAGTTACTCATTTATCCAATTACGTCCCCGAGCCTGATATAGCTGTGGTGCCCGGGATTTTTAACAAAAAAAAAATAATATTCGGTTCTTAAACTGGTCACTTTACGTTAGTTTTTCGCCAGAGTCCCCTCGGGGCCCCAACTAAGATCTCAAACCCATTTCAGTAAATCAAAGTCTTAATTGGAGTACTGCATTAGGCCGCGATGCCGCCAAAGGGAGAGGTGCCATAAAGTAGCCGAAAACATGGCCCGCGGGACGGATTTATGATAATTGATATAATAAACGTCTCAAAGTGATCGATTTATGCTAAATGCAGTAATTAATTTTGACTGATTTACGATAATTGCCTTAATTAATTTCGCGAGAACCGGTCTCCCGGGGGGAGAGTAAAGGGGTACCCAGAGCAGTATAAATACAAGGCGCGGGATGTAAAAAAAAAGATACTCCCGAACGAGCTACCGAAACGAACTGATCGCTGCCGCCTCTACAAGAAAGCCGAGAAAAGTCTTCAAAAAAAATACCTGCAAGTACTACTGACCTTTGAGCTGACCACAAGTAAGCCAATTTTGATTTTTTGTGTTCTTTCTTGAAAGTTTGAGTTGCCTAGAATTTGTTTTGAATTATGCATTTTAATTTTATTTTATAAAACGCCTTTATGACTGGTTTGCTACAGTGTTATGAATTTTTGCTAATTTTCTACCAGGGTATTGTAGGATGAACTAAACTAGGGAAACTACACGCTTTGTTTAACTCCCAGTGTACTTTTGTTCTGTAACTCAAGCGCCTGGGAAATTAATTCTGAATTCTATTTATTATTCGTGTTGTTGAATAAATTTGTCAATCATTTTTGATATTTATTGCCGGTGAGAGCACGCTATAAACCATGTTCTAGCTATATCTACAGTGTTAAATTCATAAAATTGCGCTTGTACTAACAAATTGTTCTTTAATGGTAATTTTTTTTATTTTATTTTGTTTTTATGCAATTTTGCCTCTCATACTTAGTTGCAATAAATTGTCAAATTAACCCCAAGTGTTTCCGTTAAAATCCTAGGCTCACGCCAAAACAAAGTGATTTTGTGGACCACCCGGTACAAATCCGCTCGCCAACTTCCATCTAACCGGGTAGGATTCTACATAGCCGATGTAGAGGTAAATTTTTTGTGTTCATTTTTTATTTTAAAGATTACATAGGTATACTTGAATTTTAAGAGTGGCAATAATCAGACAGCAATCATCAATGAAGAAAAAGATGGGCAAGATTAAAAAATAATGAAAAAAAAGGCCAGTAGGAACAGAAAAAATCGAAAGAGACAAAAACAAACATCCAATTAGAGCTATTTGTGAAGGCTGTGTAGACGTCTAACAGAAGACCATCGACAAATTATTTGGACGCAGTTCTGGGAATTAGACTACACTAGTAGACGCAAATGGCTAAGCAAACATGTAAAATTAGTTCCTGTAAAGCGCAGAAGCCAGTTAGCTCTGCATTCAAGATCAGAAACAAGGTGTTTTACTTTACCACTTCCAGATTCAACTGAAATAGCAGTATATAGATTAACGTTCCTAAATACACTTCCCCCAAAAATTAACGCACCACCAAAAAATACCCAAAAGTTTGAGACACCCGGTATTTATAAAAAAGAGGTTTCTATGCAAATACAGTTAGTACACCAACGTTCTGGAAGAGACAACCTATCATTCAAAAAAAATTAGTCCAACTTGGACTATTGGTTTTGACAAAAATTTACTTTAAACTTTTGGGTATTTTTTGGTGGTGCGTTAATTTTTGGGGGAAGTGTACTTTGGGATATACTAATGATTCTGTGATAAGCGAATTAGTTACAGCAATTAAAAGTTCACCTTGCGGAGATCAGGTTAAGGAGCGTAGAGGTGGAAGCCACAGACCGCATGCTAACAGAGATTAATAAAAAACCACATTGGTCGTTTAAGCATTGCGTGAGCCATTACAAAAGGAAGAATGCCACCTACGTAAGATATTTATCTAGAGAGCTGACAATTAAAAAAATGTACGATGATTTTGTTTTAAAACATCCAAATATATGTAAAATCGAAGTTTATAGGCAAGTACTTAAAAAGATGAATATATCTCTTTGTCAGCCCAAACTAGATCTCTGTGAAGAATGCACATCATTTACAAATATTTTGGAAAATAATGTTGATGAAAATATCCAAAACTTCAGCCAATTAGGATTGATTCCCCTCAATCACATGAAGAACCTTACATCTGACCCCTTTATATAGTGCGTCAAGTGTTGTCGAAGACTATTTCTCAACAGTTTATTATCAGTGATTACAGGAATACTACCATTTATGTATATTTGATGTTATTATGGTGGTGCATTTCGCCTGTTAAAGTTTTTTTACTGTAAGTGCTGAGTTTCAATTCAGTGTTAAATATATACACATGTGGATTATTAGAATATTTGCTTTGAAATATCCTCACATCCTCACTCATCCATACACATACTGTTACAAAATTTTTGTGGGTTTGTGATTTCTATCTGTCAAAAATAGGTGCATGTGGTATTTTAAAATGTACTTTACCAAAAAGGGAAAAAATCTCTTTTTATCTAGTTTTAAGCTATATCATTATATTGTCCAACATTGCAATCACTTCAAATCTCAAGTGTTTATTAAATCTACTATTTTAATTCTTCTTACCTTAAGGAAATGACAAGCCTTTTTTCAGCAGATATGCTTTTCCTCATGTTTAGAAGCTCATCGAAGGTGCCTTGACATTCTTAGATAATTGAAAAATTTCATTGGGTCTGCTCTTAATTCAGCCATTAAAGTGTAGTACTGTCCAACTTATCTTTCTTATGTTATTAGATGCATGTGAACCTTAATGCGACTCTGTACAAGCATCTTGGCTTTTATCAACCACGTGCCCTTATCGTGATATTGTTTTGATGCACTCCGTTTGTTGGATGGATAGAGTATAGTGATTAGTTGGCTGCTAATGCTTGGTGTGTAAAGACCTATTTACTGGCGTGCGCAATACCTCTATTAGAGACGTATTTTAGAGCTTGCATATTTTAGACGTATTTTAGAGCTTACAAAACAATATGCCTCTGTACAAAATGTTTATTTTGTGTTCGTTGTTTACACTAATAAAATACAATGTGTTTTTAGAGTCAAGTTCGTCCTCAGAATCACTAGAGGATCCATATCACTGCTCTTCAGATTCCCTTGATGATCCAATGTATAGAGTGAGTGAAAGTGAGAGCGACTCTGAAGCAGGGCCTGTAACGGATGAAATTGTATCGCCCAGTGCCGGACTACCTCAATATTTGAATTGTGGGGAACTTTTGGAGCCATGTAACCGTAAAAGTGAAATCGAGGGCGCCTGTGAAGGTCAATCTTCAAAACGTTATGCTTATGACGTATGCCCCATAATCGTTTTGAACTTTTATTAAATCATCGGCATTTCAGTAATAATGAAATGTGTCCTGACGGAGACCTTGGATACAAATTTAAACCTTTGATGAAATTATTTATTACAAAATTCCAAGAAGCGTACACTCCCGCTTAAGAATTTTGTATTGATGAAAGTTTAGTACCAGCAGGAGACGTCTGTTTGGGGGAGTAAATTTATTGGCGTATAGAAGATGCGAGAAACTTGTGCTAGTAAGAAACGCGTGTTCCGAAGTTCGGCGTGCGCGGCACAATCTGTAATTAAGTATAGCTTTTATGTTTTATCTGATCGCACGTTCTCGTGAGTATGGTTTCAACATTGTTTGGATGCAACCGGAAAGCATCATCACCGACGAACACGTGAGGTAATACAAGATCGGAATTAGGTCGCTATCTTGGAGGTGGAAGCATCGTTCCACTGTAGAACACCTCCCCAGACCAGACCGTTCAAAAATTCCTGCATCACCTTCTTTTCCGTAGGATCCCATGTCGATGAATTTACGATTTGCGTCGACCACAGTGTGGTGCCCAGGCAAGCGCTCAAGCCAGAATATTTAATTTCGCGATATTCCTACAGTATCCCCGCGAGGCCCCGCATTCCAGATTTCTAAGACTTAAAAACTGTCCGCTTCTACGAAGCTTGGTCAGGCCACACACGCCGCAAATACCAGCAAAAACCGAGCAAAACCAGATTTCATAGAAACTAGCCTCGCCAGCAGGTCCCGCAGGCAGGAATTCCAGGGGTTCCCGTCAGAGCATTAGTCTCCAATTAGGCCTTAGTTGACTCCAATTTAATATCAAAGAGCGAGAGACGAGAAGCTAGCAAGTAGTCAGCCGTCCACCAAGCAGTTGCCAGAGGAACCTCTGCCCGAGAGAAGAGGGCAGGCAGCCGCCCTGCGGCTAGCCAGCCGCAGGCCATCGGCCAGTTGCTGTAGAAATCCCTGATAGAAAACCAAGAAAGAAGTATTCTCCTAAGCACTGAAGTAAGTTTGGACTGGCCAAAAAGTAAAATATTTGTGTTTTTTTATTCCTTTGTGTCTGAATTGCCTTTTTGTTTCGAATTTTGAAATATGTTGAAAACTTTAAGAGAAATTGAATTTATTGTGCATTTTAACAGATTAGAAATAATTTCATTCAACCATGAATGACTTTTGGGAATTTATTTTGAACCATATTATTCTACTGTAGATGTCAGAGTTTTACTTTATCAAACTAAAATAAGGAGGAACCTCTGCCCGAGAGAAGAGGGCAGGCAGCCGCCCTGCGGCTAGCCAGCCGCAGGCCATCGCCCAGTTGCTGTAGAAATCCCTGATATAAAACCAAGAAAGAAGTATTCTCCTAAGCACCGAAGTAAGTTTGGACTGGCCAAAAAGTAAAATATTTGTGTTTTGATTCCTTTGTGTCTGAATTGCCTTTGTTTTGAATTTTGAAATATGTTGAAAACTTTTGAGAGAAATTGAATTTATTGTGCATTTTAACAGATTAGAAATAATTTCATAGCGTTTATAAACCATGAATGATTTTTGGGAATTTATTTTGAACCATATTATTCTACTGTAGATGTCAGAGTTTTACTTTATCAAACTAAAATAAGGAGGAACCTCTGCCCGAGAGAAGAGGGCAGGCAGCCGCCCTGCAGCTAGCCAGCCGCAGGCCATCGCCCAGTTGCTGTAGAAATCCCTGACAGAAAACCAAGAAAGTATTCCCCTAAGCACTGAAGTAAGTTTGGACTGGCCAAAAAGTAAAATATTTGGGTTTTGACTCCTTTGTGTCTGAATTGCCTTTTTGTTTTGAATTTTGAAATTATGTTGAAAATTGAAGAAATTGAATTTATTGTGCATTTTAACAGATTAGAAATAATTTCATAGCGTTTATAAACCATGATTGATTTTTGGGAATTTATTTTGAACCATATTATTCTACTGTAGATGTTAGTTTTATTTAATCAAACTAAAATAATTTTGTAACTTTTATTGGAAATTTGAAAGGGTTTTGGGAAACTATTTAGAGCCAAATTATTTTGCCGTTGAAATCAGAATTTTGCTTTCTAATTGAACTATTTTTATATCAGAAATTTTTGAGTAATTTTGAATTACATTCTTATAGAAACTTGTACTGGGTAATTAAGCAATGTTATATAGTCATCAATTAATTTTATTCTATTTGGGAATCTTCTGCAATTTTTGTACTTTTAATCTGAAGGTTTCTCATTTTATGCCGTGGTTTTGTATTTGTGCCATTTTGACACATTGTCTTGTGTCCTATATAAATTCGATTGTTAAACAGTGTACCTTTTGAAATGTTTGGATTTTGTTACTTAGAAAGGGGTCATATTTCGGATATCTTGAGTGTAGCGTTGTGCAAAATCATAGATTTTTAAATTATTCATTATTGCATAGGTTTTTTAAACTTCCTATTAAACTATCCCAGTGTTTCCGTTATACACCCTTAGGCCCACACTAAAAGTAAATAACTTGTAGCTCACCCCTTACAATACCACTCGCCAACTACCATCATATCATATCATATCGTCGTCAATCTCACAAAGTGACGTATCTAAGAAAAAATGAATTTTGAGATAAGACCAAAATATGACATAATTTCTTAAGCTCTTTCTTCTCACAAAGTGGCGTAACTCAACTAACGATAGTCTTCCAACATTTAGACCATTAGTCGATGGCGTATCTCAAAAGTTGCGCATATATAATCTCACAAATAGGCGTATCTTGAGTTACGCCACTTTGTGAGATTCTATTCTATAATTCGTATGTTTGCACCACTGGCGTATCTCATTTCTGCAAGTCGAGACGAGTTGAGAACTGCATATTTCTGTTAGGGCTATGCGTGCTGTACTCAGTTTGTTGGATGTAGTAGTCCGCAAGACATTGTAGCGTACGCTGTTGAATTGCTGTGCTCTTGAAATAACGTAATATTATTACTATGGATGTGCTTGTAGTTTGGAAAGATGGCACGTTAAATGTTGTTTCATCAAACGAACTTATGTTTCGCGGCCAGATTAAGAAAGGAACACAAGTGAAAATGTTTTACAAAAATATTTGGTATAGTGGCAAGGTAATAGATACAGAATATGATGTTTCATCAAGTGATAAAACAAAATCATCAAGTGATGTACAGTTACAACAAGTCAATGATGTAGTAGGTACACAAGAGAGCGATTCATCAGATGATAACATACCACTAGCTCAAATAAAGTCGAAACTCCCGAACCAAGATAAAAGTGTAGGTTTGTGTTCTGATTTTCAAAGGGAAGCAAGCAGTAGTGGTGAAGAGGTATTTTATGATTCCGATAAAGACCCTCCGTACGTGGCAACGTGCGAATATTACAAATGTAAAGCTGAAGTATTTAGCTCTTGTCACCGTTGCTGGATCTTGCTATGTCACAGCCACTTTCTAAATAACTTGAACTGTGACTCTCATAAAAACAAAAGAAAGAAGAAAACGAAGATTACAAAACTTTATAATTCAAATAGTAATGTTCAACCTGAGCTGCACATTGTCGATGGAACTAGCAAAGAAGGAGATCACGACAAAAAACGCCGTGTTAACAAACAAAAATTAGCAAAGTGTTTAAGGAATTCTGGTAAAGAATACATAACGATGAAAAATAGAGTAGTTCCACCTAAGGCTATGAAGCCAAGGTAAGTTTTAATGAACTACATAATCATTAAATTTCATGTATTTAAGTTGCAGATGCAAAGGTGACACATGCAAAAAACTAGGACGGCTGTGTTCTACAATTGAAGATTCCCAGAGGTTTAAGATTTTTGATGGTTACTATGCTCTTGCAGACATAAATCGTCAACGAGAATTTATCGTGCACCATTCAGAAGTCATGGATACAAAACAGAAAACAACAAAAAGTGAAGTTTCACGCAGACAACAAAGTGTTCGTTATTATTTTTCAGTCAGCAAGAATCGTGTTCCAGTTTGTAAGACCTTTTTCTTAAATACCTTGGGCATTTCGGAGAGAACAGCAAGAACTGCACTGCAGAAGGTAAATGAAATCGGCGTTGTTAACATGGACAAAAGAGGTGGACGAAAATCTGAAACCATTGTGGCAAGAGACAAAATGGTTCGTTCTGAAATACAAAAACACATTGACAGATTTCCAAAAATGGAATCACATTATTGTCGGTCCAGTTCCAGTAGAGAATACTTACATCCAGACCTCTCACTTTCCAAAATGTATTACTTGTACCTGCAAACATTATCAGAAAATGATCCAAAACCAAGTTTCTCTACCTACCAAAGAGTATTCAAGACAAACCAACAACTGTCATTTCACACTCCTAAAAAGGATCAATGCTCATTATGCATGATGTATAAAACTGGAGACGATAATATTAAAGCCCAATTAGAAGCCAAATTTAGAAAACACAATGCAGAGAAAACAGCTGTTAGAGAACTCAAAGCAACTTGTAAAGAGAAAGCTGCGAACGATCAAACACTTCTGTGTGCATCTTTTGACCTGCAACAGGTTATTTATTTACCAATTACTAACGAAAGTGCAGTGTTCTATAAAAGACGTTTAGCACTCTTCAACTTTACATTTTATAATATCTCAAGCAAGGATTGTTTCTGTTATTGTTGGTATGAAGGTGATAGCAAAAGGGGTGCGTCAGAAATTGCAACCTGTGTACATAAAGCTTTGCAAAGCTATGATTCTAAAGGGTTTAAGATAGTTTCTCTATACTCTGACGGCTGCAGTGGTCAGAATAAAAATTCCATCATGGCTACGATGCTATTGCTGACAGTTTTACAAAGTGAAAACATAGAAGAAATTACTCTGAAATTTTTCGAATCATTCCATGGCCAGAATGAGGGTGATTCTGCACACAGCGCCATCTCTCATGCAATTGCACATGCCGGTAATATTTTTATTCCGTCTCAACTGTACCCAATATTTAGACTAGCTAGGAAACAGCACCCATACATTGTTTACCCTCTTCAGTATGACGATTTCCTAGATTTTAAGGCACTGTCAAAGGACTTACGTATTCTAACATTAAAAACAACATCGGAAACAGGAGAGTCATTTAAATGGACTGACATCATGGAGTTCAAAGTTTCCAAAGAGTTCTCAACTCAAATCTTCTTCAAAACCAGTCACCTTGAGGAACATTACAAGTCGATATCACTGAAACGTCTTAACATAGACCTTAAGAGGTTATTTCCAAAACAATTAAATTCAGAGCGTAATAAAATCTCTGAAGATAAATACTCAGATTTACAGTCCTTGTGTACTGGAGATACTCCAGTTATTAGGCTTGATGTACATAAACATTTTTATCAATCGCTACCACATTAAAATTGGTAGATATAGATTTAGTAGTAGGATATAATAACAGTAGATAATAATCCTAAGAAGAATCTTTTTTTTCCGATATTATTCATTCTATCACTTGCAGTTCAATATTTTTTATGAAATAAGAAATCATTTAGTTAAAGTTTAATGTTAATAAGTGTTCCCCCTTATCATTACGAAAATAAAAAGTTGTTCACTAACAGTTTGTGTTTAACTGTCCCCTGTTAACCCTATAATATGCTATTATAACTTTAAAGTTTACCTGGCGTATCTCAGACACTAAAATATATTAATCTCACAAATGGTCGTAACTCATTCAAAGTTCAAAATCTCAAGGGTGGTCAACCACATGACACTTTTCTTATCGAAACTAAGTTAGAAACACTCCATACTATTAATATATGCCAAACATCCTGTCACTGAATATTTTTTTGCACCGCAGTTAAAGGACAAACATTGCAATTTTTTTTAAATCGTTCTCCTGAAAAATCATTAAAAATGAGATACGTCACTTTGTGTGATTGACGACGATATAAGGGGTGAGTCACCACACCACATCGAAGGTACCTTTCGCCCGATCTGGATATCACCAACATGTACAAACTGTACAAACAGGAAATAGAAAATCCCGTGTCACTGTTTGTGTTTCATCGTATTTTTAACACTGACTTTAATTTAAAATTTCATGCACCATAATCCGCAAATGTGACTCATTTAACATTAGAATTAATGCAGCTACAGAGGAAGGTCAGGACTGCCAGGAGATTCGAAGGGACCAAGAACTGCACCAGAGAAAAGCCGAAGTCGCAAGGATGGGAATAAAAAGGGATGCTGAAGCGGCGAAATTCAATGACGAACTTACAGTAATTTCATTTGACTTAATGAACACCCTAGCAACACCAGTTATTTTAACTGGTTATTTCAACTCTGCGTTTTGTTTTGGTATTCACGATCTTGAAACTGACGTGACACACGTGTACATTTGGGATGAAAGTGTCGGTTCGTGTGGATCCCAAGAAATTGGGTCTTGCCTTATGCATTACATTGAGAATAATGTTAGTACACATAAGTTGATTACATATAGTGACCAATGTGGGGGCCAAATGACCAGTAGACGGCGGAAATAAAGGTTAAATTCGACTTCGTCCAGTCGTTTGCGAGATTTCGTATTTAATGTCAAAAATTGTCCAACACCTCCAAAATCGAGGGGCCGAATTTTAGAAAAAAATATTTGCTTGAAAAGTCCCATTTCACATTAGAATTACGCTTAATCCGGACGCAGCAACGAAGTTGCAGAAAAAAAACCGAACTTCGCATTTTCACTTTCGATCTGACGTTGAAAGTCATTTGCGCCGAAACGGTTAGAGCTACGACATTCTGAGTGGTGCCAATAGACGCAGCGCCTCGAGATGTATAAGATAATGTGAAATTAGACCCCTGGAAAATTCTCTGCACGCGTGGCGGATATTTCCCCGAGATTTTCCGGCTGGCCCCCGGCTCCATCTTCAGCCAGCCGGGCTGAGCCGGGACCATACCGGCGCTACACGGACCATAGAATGGAGTCTAAAAAGCGCCAAAAAAGCGGAGCTGAAAAGAAAAAAGAGAGAAAAAAAGGCAATTGGAAAGACACGTGCTCTAAACATTTAACTGGCCCAGAGGAACCACCAACCAGTATGTTAGGAGGGACTGAAAATATTACAGATGCAGGTATTGACGGGGAATCGCAGAAAACTGTTGTAGTGGGAGTTCCCGCTGAAATTAATATTACCGATAACGAAAATAATACTGATAAGACTGTTGTCAATTATTCGATTGCGACAAACCAAGAAAATGAGACTGACTACTTTGAAAATAATGATCATGAAACAAAAAAAGCCCCAATCGACGATTTGCATTTTTTTAAACGGCCAGGGTTACATGCTTTAAAATGTTTCTTTGATTGCCATCCCAAAGTGCCAAGGAACAATGATAGTACTTTTATACCTAATATAAATAAAATGTTTTATCGAAAAAATGGTTCGCAAAGATTATGGTTAACTTAGAGCACAACAAAAGATTCTTTGTTTTGCTCTGTTTGTGAAGCATTTAGTAAAACTAATGAATCCAGTGTTTTTATCGACGGACTTTCTAACTGGAAACAAGTATATCAAAGAATTGAAGAACATGAAAATTCTTCATTACACGGTAGATCTTCAAATGCTTTTTTTTACATATACTCGGGACAAATCCGTTGATAATTTACTTGTGCCCGACCAGATAGCTTTACGAAATAAAAATGTCTCAAGAAACCGAGCAGTGGTTGATCGTGTCATCTACTACGTCACGGTATTCTTAGATTTTCGGAGTGACGTTTCGTTTTTGAGATAGAGGGATCATCTTAATTTTTAAATACGGACCTGGTTTTTCGAAATGAATCGTTGTCCCGAGTACAACGATGTATGACACATACATATTTTTTCTCGTTTTAGCCGCCAAAATGCACATTTACTACGAAAAAAATTAATACGGTCCTGGACAATGCATTTTTCTCTTTTTTTCAGAGCTATTCCAATTATAAAAGGTGATCCTTATTTTAATACCTACCAAATTAATTAAACTCCATGTTTGCCATATTTTGAAAAATTTTTTTATACTTCCCACTATTGTTAATAATTATTATTGTGGTTATTTACCCAAACTATTTGTAAAAAAAATTTCAAAATATGACAAACATGGAGTTTAATTAATTCAGTAGGTATTAAAATAATGATCACCTGTTATAATTGGAATAGGTTTAAAAAAAAAAGAAAAAAATGCATAATCCAGGACCGTATTAATTTTTTCTTAGAAAATGTGCGTTTTAGCGTCCAAAACGAAAAAAATATGTATGTGTCATACATCGTTGTACTCAGGACGATTCATTTCGAAATATGCAATACAAAATCCAGATTTGTATTAAAAAAAATGAAGGTGATCCCTCTATCTCAAAAATGAAACGTCGCTCCGAAAATCTAAAATTACCATGTCGTAGTCCAGAAAAAGTGTAATTTATTCTTCAATATTATCGAAAATGGCGGCCGAAAAAAATAAAATCTAATTTTCAAAAATTCGGTTTTTCTTAAATATCTCAGCAACCCATCAAAATATTTTAACTTTCTTAACGGCATATTGTTAGGTGCCCAAAGGCCCTCATGCCCAATATCACGAAGTGACGTAACTCGAAAAAATTGAAAATTGAGATAAGTCACAGATATATGTAATAATGTATGCTCTACAATTTCATGAAATGGCGTATCTCAATTCATTATAATTTATTAAATAGGACGGCGTAACTAACCTAGATATCTGATAATTGTCCAAAAAAGAATATCGGGAAGAAACGTAACTTGAATTGTCATTTTGTTAAATTTGTTTTACGAACTTTGTTAAAATTGTATGCGGCGTATCTCATATTAACCTGTCGCGACTCAAAAGCCCCGATGTTATAATTAAGTTGAATTTTTTTATATAATAAAAATAGTGTTTGTGAATAATAGACAACATGGATGTGCTAGAATTATGGAAGGATGGATCCAAAAATATTGTAGACATTAAGGAATTAAAAAATGTTAAAAGAAACAATAAAATTATAATATGTAGTGAAGTAAAAATGTTTTTCATTAAAAAGTGGTTTTACGGGACAGTGTTAGATATTTGTGCTTTAGACATTATTAATGGCATAACAATTTTTGGTATCACCATACAATGATTCTTCAATTTCCTATAGTGACGTATCTCATTTTTTGTCATTTTTTTGTAAACTGGTAGCATTTTTTAACAACCGATCAATGAACATACAGTTTACATATGCATCTCTTATTAAAACGAATATTAGAATTGACACTGCTACTGCTATTGAATACGACTAAATTAAAAAAATTAAAAACGCTCTACTGTAAAGTTGTGAAAATCGAGTTACGCCACTTCGTGATATTGACGACGATTTGACCGACTTTGTATCTGTTACGGTTTCCGAGATCCCCATGTTGAGCACCGGAACCGAATCACCCCGTATACTACAAACAGTACTTGAATGTTTAACAACTTTTCGACAGTTCAACTCGTGATGGCATCTGATATATCTGGGACGAAACACACGGCAGTAAGGGCACATAAAAAAAATTAAGAAAGCACATAAAATACCTGCTCTTTGTAGGCGCCGGCAGAGTCGAGGCGCCGGCACCTGCCCATGCCCCCGATTTTGGCACGCCTGTTGCCGGTGATGAGCACGCTGTCGCAGCTGAGGTTGCGGTGCACGTAGCCCTGCGCCGCTATGTGCTCCATGGTGCTCGCCACTTCGGACATCACCCGGATTTCGTCGTCTTTCGACAGCTTGTTGTGCTGCAACGGTATGGAATGTAAGCGATCACTCTCGGAGATACAGGGTTATTCACAGAGTATTGACCCCCACCTAACTTTTTTGTTTTTTGAGATAAAAGGGTGATTCAAAAAACAAAATCAATGGTTCGGCGAATACTTTTTTATGCCATGACCGTTTAGTGTACAAAAAAGTAGGACCAATGGCAACTTAATTTTTTTTTAAATGGAACGCCCTGCATATTATTGGATTTTTGAAATCTGCTCATCAAGTCAATCAAAATGATATTAAACTTTGTGGCATTATCTTTTTCCGTTTTTGAAAAATTCCGTATTTAAATTTTATACTAAATTTATTTAACTCGAATTTGTGGATCTCGTGATAAACGATACGATACACTAAACGGTCATGGCATAAAAAAGTATTCGCCAAACCATTGATTTTGTTTTTTGAATCACCCTTTTATCTTAAAAAACAAAAAAGTTAGGTGGGGGGTCAATTCTCAGTGAATAACCCTGTACATCGGGCTATGGATTCGTCATCGAGAAGAGTCGGGTATTTATACTACAGTATGACCAGTAGCAAAATAGATAATATCGGCCCTTTGTAAAAAAAAACAATGAGATGATAATTAATGATGAAAAAAAAAACTCAGGAAGGACCATGTTCGAGATAACCGTGCGACTAGGATGGGCATATGGCGGAATGCTGTTTCCGGTTCACACACAAAATATAAAACAACAATAAAAAACAATTTTCAGGTGTAACCTAAATAACCATTTTAGAGCAATAGTAATGAAGTTGATGAGCATTAAAAAAAGATCAAACAAGTCTTATAACGTTGACTGACATTTGTAAGACATCTCACAGCTTAGCTTATAACTACTGCTGTATTTTGACTTTTAGGATTTGAAAATGCAAAGTAAAACTTAAGGCCATCCTAACGATCAGGAAAAACACTTACTTTTATGTGATATGAAAAATTTTAATACGATGCACCATTCTCGAGATATTGGCCATTAAAGTTTTCTTTCTTAACCCTTTCGCTACCATCGCCGGTATGTATACGATAGAAGGAAGCGTGCCACCGCACCCACTGCCATATATATACGTTCAGTTCTAAAATGGTCTAGACAACCGATGTTATATATATGCGACAGTATTTTTTTTGCCGTGCCTGCACACCCACTGCTGTAAATATCCAACATCATTAACGTGCATCCAGAATCCAGACCCAGTGCCTTACACATCCGGCACTGGTACAAAGCCTCCACACCCAACGCCATATTAATACGTCATTTAGCCAGCGCCTCTAGCGGATGAAACCCTTACTCTCGCTGCGCTGCTGGAATTTCGTAAGTCGTGTTTCTATCCTATTCTGTTGTGGAGCACTGCATAAGTGTGAAGTTTCTTTGTTAACAATATATGAATTGTTCAAAAAGATACAAATGAATATAAAAATTTATATTTAAAGAGTATCAGCTGCACTTTTCCGCATTTTTTTATGCCTGACATATATACAGGGTGTCCGAAATTGGTGAGGCATGTATTGCGATCTCGGAAACTGTTATAGATAGAGAAACGGTTAAATGGGGAAAGTTTTAGATAATTCTGTTTGTAATTGAATGCCGTTTAGTTTGCCACTTTATCTCTTTTGGTTTTGAAGATATTTTCAAAAAACTAATAATTTCTTTATTTATGAAAATTTTTAAATTCTGTAAAAACTTTCTTAAGGCAAATTTTTACGCCTAAAACGCCTGTGTAGTCAGTTTTTTGTAACTTTTCGGTTTTTGTAAGAAAATGGGTGGCATTTTGAATACTAGCTTAGACAATTTTATTTCAGTAATTATTTAATCTTTACAGTTTATATATTTAATTCCATGTTAAATTGCATTAAGATTTGAAAAAGGGTTATTTCTATGATTTCAAAACATTTTCACATAGGCGAAACTATTATAAGGACATTTTCTTATTATTTGTAGTTTAGAGATTAAATCCACTATGAACTCCTTGAGTTTTATTATTTTATTGTGAGACGTTGCCAAATTTATCACAAAATCGTAATTATTGTTTTTTTACCCATAAACGAACTTTTTTTACTTGGTGTGATACATTATTAGAAAGCTAAAAAAAACATAAATATCCAATATGGCGCCCATATGAAAAATAAAGTTGATGATGGTTCCAAAAAACCGAAACGTTGCAAATAAAATCTGACTACACAGACATTTTAGGCGTAAAAAGTTGCCCTAAGAAAGTTTTTACAGAATTTTAAAATTTTCATAAATAAAGAAGTTACAGGGAGTTTTCGAAAATGCATCATTTTAGTTTTTTCAAAATATCTTCAAAACTAAAAGAGATAAAGTGGCAAACTAAACGACATTCAATTACAAACAGAATTGTCTAAAACTTTCCCCATTTAACCGTCTCTTTATCTCTAACAGTTTCCGAGATCACAATACATGGATCACCAATTTCAGACACACTGTATATGCCGGTTGGTCTGTAGCCATGTAAATTTGCTGGGAATGGTGACACTAAACGTTTGAAGCAGGGTTGGTAGCGAAAGGGTTATTCTTTCTCCAGAAAAGTGCACGGAAGAGGTAAAATTTGAACCTTTTAAATGCTGTGAAACAAATTTCTTTATAACTACCGTAAAAATTAAGACATGTGAAAAATCAAAGTGCATTTTAAAGGTGAAGGTTGTAGCTATTGATATCCGGAGAGCAACAAAAATTTCCAAAACTCGACATTTGGCCACATTGTAAAGTTGACCCCTAACTAGATTTCATGTTTTGCCTTATAATGGGCAAAATATTAGGAATATCTTGATGCCACTAATACAAAACATTTTCTTGAATGGCTCTACTCTACATCCGGTGTGAATTTCATTCAGATCAGATAATTATAACTGGAGATGTGTGACAGGTGGGCAATTAAGGGGGTAAGTAAAAACGCATAAGGAGTATTTTCTGAGAATCTTATGTAACTTGTTTTCAATTAGTATTTTTCCAATATTTCAAAACCAGCACATGGGTTATTATCTTAATTACTTTGACGAAACATCACGCGTTCTAAACCAGAATAGCGTCTACATTTGGGACCAGCTCTAACCTCCCAGCTCCCAAAGTGTTGCCAAATTAAGATAACATTAGCGACCTCTATCACATTCTAAGCACGAAAAAACACACGATTCGTGTCGACCAGCCGGATTCGAACTCTGTATCAAACCGCAGAAAAATAGTACCTCCGGGATAATCGCCAGTGTTCGCCCGAGCTGATTCGTCAATAACTTCTACCGTCCACATCACACATCTTTTTTTTTTCATTTAAGAAAATTTTGATGCATTCAATTGGTTGTGCTTAAATGATGGCCATAACTGGCCGAAATGTAGGTACATCGTTGTAATGAAATATTTTAACTGAACTTTCAATATAAATAAGGTAGGCATATTTTTTTGTACTGGACGTAAAAGCAAATATTATGTAGTCTTCCTGGGTATTCTACCAAAATAAACCAAAACAACAACAATTCTCTGTTGTGTACGTAAAATAAACACAACAGAGACTTATTGTTGTTTACGTAAAATAAACACAACAGAGAATTATTGTTGTTTTGGTTTATTTTGGTCGAATACCCAGGAAGACTACATAATATAAATAGGGTAGGAACCCTAGAAGTTTGCTTACATTTGGAAAAGTCTACCAGGAGTTAGCACTAAGAAATGTCGTTACCGAATTTTTGTTTAAACCCAACTCCGCCCCAACAGAAAAAAAACGATGTAACTGCTTTTGAGCACGAGCAAAAACAACCGGCAACATCAAAATTTACTCAATTTATACTTCGATTTGGTTGACCCCACAAAACGGCCCGGTACTCACCAACAGCACGTCACGCAGCGAGCCCATCTCGGCGAGCTCCAACACCAGCAGGCTCGGCCTGCTCGGTACGAACCCGAAGATGCGGATGACGCCGGGATGGCGCAGGCGCACCAACGCCCTCGCCTCGTCCTCCAGATTCCCCTCGAAGGCGGCGTTCAGCGGGCGCTTGACGGCGCACGGCGATCGGGAGTTGTTGCGACGCAGCCGCATCGACACCATGACGCAGCGTTCGCTCATGCTGATGGCTGCACGATAACGGCGTTTAATTGAAGGTTAAGAAAATTATGCATATTAACTTGGCCAAACTGTAACAGGCTTGGACAAGGAAAGAGAGAGGATGCCTAAGTTTCCCGCGGCCGTGTTGCCGATTGGCACATCGCACGACATGCCAGTGACATATCATGAAACGCGTTCTTAGCCAAAATAGCACAAAAATGTTAAAAATTAAAAGGTACCATCGCGGCGTGTTACTTTGCCAAGTGAATGTGACTTTGCCAAATGGTGCCTCATTTTATGTAAATTCAATTTGTCTACGCACCAATTGGCAACAGCGGGCGGTGTTATCCTCAAAGCAAAGCTAGCATCCTTGCCGATCATTTTAACGGTCTAAGTACGTGCCCTGTATTTCCAGTATACCGTTAGCCGCCCCAGAGTGTAGAGGTAAGTTTTTGTTGTTTTTACAAATACAAAATATTAAGGGCTGGCACATCTTCTGTGATAAATATATCAACAAAATTGACTATGGGTAGTGTCTGTAGGAATATTTTGTACATGTAAATGAAAATTTATTTTTTAATTTTTATAATTTCTGGGAAAAAACAAGGTTTCGAGAAAAAGTTCATTTTTTAAGTGTGACTTTGCCAAAGCATTCTCTTACAAAATTAACTTTGTTCTAGAATTTGCAATATGGGGAGACCCTATAAAAAAAAACTAGGCACGCGCAATTACAAAAATTATACTGAGGCAACTTTAAGCACTGCTATTAATGCTGTCCAAGGGAGAAATATGACAATATATCAAGCATCTGAAACATATAAAATTCCAAGGAGGACCCTTTGGAATAAATTGCATCGTCGTCATTTGGGTAGTGTTGGAGGTGTGACAGCACTAACGGAGCTTGAAGAAAGACACATTGTTGATGTTCTTCTAGCCGCTGCGGAATATGGTAGTCCGTTAACGTCATTTGACCTGCGTATGTTAGTCAAGCGTTATCTAGAAAAAGGTGGAAGGAGAATCGAAAAATTTCCTGATAATTTACCTGGGAAAGATTGGTGTCTAAATTTTTTAGACAGGCATCAAGGTCGTCTGTCAGTTCGGGCCTGCAAAAATATAAAATGCGCAAGGGCAGAAAAGTCCGAAGATGAAATAAGTGCTTACTTTGACAATTTGGAAAGGAGTCTTGCAGGAGTTCCCCCAAGCAATATTCTGAATTATGATGAGACGAATCTAACAGACGACCCGGGGGCGACTCGTTGTATTTTCCGACGGGGAACCAAATACCCGGAAAGAGTCATAAATGTATCAAAATCGGCAATATCCATCATGTTTGCGATTTCAGCAGCTGGAGAGGTACTTCCACCATACGTGGTTTATAAAGCAGATAGGCTTTATGATCAGTGGAGAATCGGTGGTCCAACAAATGCAAGATATAACAGAACTAAATCGGGCTGGTTCGACGGTTGCGTTTTTGAAGACTGGTTTAATTCAATTGCACTTCCATGGGCACATAAGCATGAGGGTGTTAAAGTATTAATCGGGGACAATTTATCATCCCATTTAAATGTAGACATTATTGTCAGCTGCCAGAAATCAAACATAAAGTTTATATATTTACCTCCGAACTCAACACATATCACTCAGCCACTAGACGTTGGATATTTTGGCCAATTAAAACGTTTCTGGAAAGAAATATTGGTAAAATTCAAAATACAAAATCCAAAAGAAAAAGCCGTGAACAAAATTGTTTTCCCTAGTTTGCTAAAAATCCTGGTAGATAAACTCAGTTTTAAAGATAAAACCAATATAGCAAGTGCCTTTAGAGCTTGTGGAATATACCCAACTGATAGAGAACAAGTTTTAAAAAGACTTCCAAATCGAAGAACGGAAAATATTGGCGAAAATGTGAGTGAGACTCTTTTGGGATATTTGCAAGAAATCAGGTCTAATGCATCTACCTCGGGCACCAGAAGGAGAAAAAAAATGATTAAAATTATTCCAGGAAAGTCCGTAGGTAATGAAGACCTCAGCGAAGATAAAGAAAATAAGTCATCAGATGAAGAGCCAGAAGTTGTAACCGGTGTGAAGTTAGCAGCCAATTTCTGGCAGCCAAAAACTCCCAGCAGCCAACTGTTTTTGTGTGAAGTTGGCAGCCAAACTTCGGCAGCCATTTTTTGAAACTAGCCGCCCAATTTTAGCGGCCACTCTATTTTTGTCGAACTACCAATAAAATTGTTTGCCCAAAATAATGTGGAAGCCCCGATTATTTAACCTCAACACTATACAGATTAACAGCGGACGTTAAAAATTTCAAAAATCCTGAAATCATACTAGCCGTTCGAATATCAGGTTGATATTTTCAGGGTGAGTTACTGCTTTAGAGTGGAGAAAAGGGCCGCACGCGAAAATCTCTTGCAGTCCGTCTGAAGGGTCGTTCTAAGGGAGAACTCCGGAAATTTAAAATAATTCGGCAAACACACTAGGCGTTCGAATATCAAGCTGATATTTTCAGGGTGAGTTACTCCTTTAGAGTGGAGAAAGGGGCCGCACGCGAAAACCTCTTACAGTCCGTTCGAAGGGTCGTTCTAAGGGCGAACTTCGGAAATTTAAAAAATTCGGCAAATACACTAGGCGTTCGAATATCAGGTTGATATTTTCAGGGTGAGTTACTCCTTTAGAGTGGAGAAAAGTGCCGCACGCGAAAATATCTTACAGTCCATCCGAAGGGTCGTTCTAAGGGCGAACTCCGGAAAAATAAAAAATTCGGCAAACACACTAGGCGTTCGAATATCAGGTTGATATTTTCAGGGTGAGTTACTGCTTTAGAGTGGAGAAAAGGGCCGCACGCGAAAATCTCTTGCAGTCCGTCCGAAGGGTCGTTCTAAGGGCGAACTCGGGAAATTTAAAAAATGCTGCAAACACATTAGGCGTCAGAATATCAGGTTGATATTTTCAGGGTGAGCGACTCCTTTAGAGTGGAGAAAAGTGCCGCACGCGAAAATATCTTACAGTCCATCCGAAGGGTCGTTCTAAGGGCGAACTCCGGAAAAATAAAAAATTCGGCAAACACACTAGGCGTTCGAATATCAGGTTGATATTTTCAGGGTGAGTTACTGCTTTAGAGTGGAGAAAAGGGCCGCACGCGAAAATCTCTTGCAGTCCGTCCGAAGGGTCGTTCTAAGGGCGAACTCCGGAAAATTAAAAAATTCGACAAACACACTAGGCGTTCGAATATCAGGTTGATATTTTCAGGGTGAGTTACTGCTTTAGATTGGAGAAAAGGGCCGCACGCAAAAATCTCTTAGAGTCCGTTCGAAGGGTCGTTCTAAGGGCGAACTCCGGAAAATTAAAAAATTCGACAAACACACTAGGCGTTCGAATATCAGGTTGCTATTTTCAGGGTGAGTTACTGCTTTAGATTGGAGAAAAGGGCCGCACGCAAAAATCTCTTAGAGTCCGTTCGAAGGGTCGTTCTAAGGGCGAACTCCGGAAAATTAAAAAATTCGGCAAACACACTAGGCGTTCGAATATCAGGTTGATATTTTCAGGGTGAGTTACTGCTTTAGAGTGGAGAAAAGGGCCGCACGCGAAAATCTCTTGCAGTCCGTCCGAAGGGTCGTTCTAAGGGCGAACTCCGGAAAATTAAAAAATTCGACAAACACACTAGGCGTTCGAATATCAGGTTGATATTTTCAGGGTGAGTTACTGCTTTAGATTGGAGAAAAGGGCCGCACGCAAAAATCTCTTAGAGTCCGTTCGAAGGGTCGTTCTAAGGGCGAACTCCGGAAAATTAAAAAATTCGACAAACACACTAGGCGTTCGAATATCAGGTTGATATTTTCAGGGTGAGTTACTGCTTTAGATTGGAGAAAAGGGCCGCACGCAAAAATCTCTTAGAGTCCGTTCGAAGGGTCGTTCTAAGGGCGAACTCCGGAAAATTAAAAAATTAGGCAAACACACTAGGCGTTCGAATATCAGGTTGATATTTTCAGGGTGAGTTACTGCTTTAGAGTGGAGAAAAGGGCCGCACGCGAAAATCTCTTGCAGTCCGTCTGAAGGGTCGTTCTAAGGGAGAACTCCGGAAATTTAAAATAATTCGGCAAACACACTAGGCGTTCGAATATCAAGCTGATATTTTCAGGGTGAGTTACTCCTTTAGAGTGGAGAAAGGGGCCGCACGCGAAAACCTCTTACAGTCCGTTCGAAGGGTCGTTCTAAGGGCGAACTCCGGAAAATTAAAAAATTCGGCAAACACACTAGGCGTTCGAATATCAGGTTGATATTTTCAGGGTGAGTTACTGCTTTAGAGTGGAGAAAAGGGCCGCACGCGAAAATCTCTTGCAGTCCGTCCGAAGGGTCGTTCTAAGGGCGAACTCCGGAAAATTAAAAAATTCGACAAACACACTAGGCGTTCGAATATCAGGTTGATATTTTCAGGGTGAGTTACTGCTTTAGATTGGAGAAAAGGGCCGCACGCAAAAATCTCTTAGAGTCCGTTCGAAGGGTCGTTCTAAGGGCGAACTCCGGAAAATTAAAAAATTCGACAAACACACTAGGCGTTCGAATATCAGGTTGATATTTTCAGGGTGAGTTACTGCTTTAGATTGGAGAAAAGGGCCGCACGCAAAAATCTCTTAGAGTCCGTTCGAAGGGTCGTTCTAAGGGCGAACTCCGGAAAATTAAAAAATTAGGCAAACACACTAGGCGTTCGAATATCAGGTTGATATTTTCAGGGTGAGTTACTGCTTTAGAGTGGAGAAAAGGGCCGCACGCGAAAATCTCTTGCAGTCCGTCTGAAGGGTCGTTCTAAGGGAGAACTCCGGAAATTTAAAATAATTCGGCAAACACACTAGGCGTTCGAATATCAAGCTGATATTTTCAGGGTGAGTTACTCCTTTAGAGTGGAGAAAGGGGCCGCACGCGAAAACCTCTTACAGTCCGTTCGAAGGGTCGTTCTAAGGGCGAACTTCGGAAATTTAAAAAATTCGGCAAATACACTAGGCGTTCGAATATCAGGTTGATATTTTCAGGGTGAGTTACTCCTTTAGAGTGGAGAAAAGTGCCGCACGCGAAAATATCTTACAGTCCATCCGAAGGGTCGTTCTAAGGGCGAACTCCGGAAAAATAAAAAATTCGGCAAACACATTAGGCGTCAGAATATCAGGTTGATATTTTCAGGGTGAGTTACTCCTTTAGAGTGGAGAAAAGGGCCGCACGCGAAAATCTCTTGCAGTCCGTCTGAAGGGTCGTTCTAAGGGCGAACTCGGGAAATTTAAAAAATGCTGCAAACACATTAGGCGTCAGAATATCAGGTTGATATTTTCAGGGTGAGCGACTCCTTTAGAGTGGAGAAAAGTGCCGCACGCGAAAATATCTTGCAGTCCGTCCGAAGGGTCGTTCTAAGGGCGAACTCGGGAAATTTAAAAAATGCTGCAAACACATTAGGCGTCAGAATATCAGGTTGATATTTTCAGGGTGAGCGACTCCTTTAGAGTGGATAAAAGTGCCGCACCCGAAAATCTCTTACAACCCGCCCGAAGTTTCGATCTAAGGGCGAACTTTAATTGTATTTAGGTAAGGTATTATTTTTATTGAGGGTTTTGTTAGAATTGTTGTGATTGGCCTTTTGTCGTATTTTATTGCCCTTTATTGAGAGTGTTTTTACCATTGAGCGCGTTTTTACCATTGAGCGTGTTTTTACGATTTGCACTAAGAAATTCAGATAATGTGTGCCTGCGGCCGTTTCAGAAAAGTGGTCGGTATAGACAGGTACAATATTATGGGATTTCCTAAATAATATTCGGGGAATTCCGGGGATTCCAAATCGGTCGTTATAGGAGGGTGGTCCTTTTATACAGGTGGTCACTAACAGGGGTTTTACTGTAATACTATTTAAATAAGTTGTATATTATTTCCTGATAACATAATTTAAATTAGGGATTAAGAATCTCTCGATCAGTGTTGCCAGATGTACGATAATTATCGGTTTTGTACGATAATCGAAGGTTAGGTGCGATGCACGATATCGCATGTACAGGGTGACCCCCCAAAGAGTACCACCCCCCTTTATTTTCTTAATTTTAAGGTATTTTAACCGGAGAAAAGGCAAAGTATGTATTTTGTTTTATTAAGGCGAATATTGATATTTCTCGTAACATCACATGTTATAGGTATGTTAGTAAATATTTAGTGGTTTATTTTTAAATTTCATATATTTTGATCCAAGGTACTTTTTGGCATTATTGTACAGGGTGGCCCCCCAAAAAGTACCACCCTCCTTTATTTTATTAATTTTAAGGTATTTTAACCGGAGAAAAGGCACTTCTTTAGCATTTTTTTCCAAATTTTCAGAATCTGCTGTCAAAAAAACAATTGAGCACCAAACAAAAAAGTTACGGACCTAACCACACTTTTTTGAAAGTGAAGCCCAACTTTCTTTTCCATATTCGGATAGGCAACTGAAATCTCTATACGGCGATATATATACAGGGTGTCCCTGGATAGATGTCGGAATAGGTGTAAATAACAAACAAAAAATTTGTTTGATCTTAAAATGTTGGAAATCACTCCTGCATGATCTCATAATGAGACGTAGGCAAAATAAGTTTAATTAATCAATGTACAGGGTGATTTGGAGGTAGATTTGAAAATATGCCCAAGAGTAAACTACAATTATTTTCAAAGATATGAAAAACTTTTATAACGAAAAGTTGTTTGGAATAAGGAGTTATCCCAGAATCCCAACTTTGGGGCGACTCGGCCTACTTTGATTATTTTCTCTTTTCGTTCTTAGTTATTTTAATATGGTTATTATTGTAATGCAATCTTAGGAAATAACAATAATTTGTCTTTTTTATTGGATTATTTCCTCTAATATTACATCCGAAGTAAACACATTTCCGGCCATCGCTTTAGTTTTAACTGAACAGGTAAAAATAAAAAAAATATCGCACAAATAATCAAAGTAGGCCGAGCCGCCCAAGATTTGGAATTCTGGCATAACTCCTTATTCCAAACAAATTTTCCTTATAAAAGTTTTTCATATCTTTGAAAATAATTTTAGTTTACTCTTGGGCATATTTTCAAATCTATCTCCAAAACACCCTGTATATTGATTAATTCGAGTTATTTTTTACACCGACAACTATCCAGAGATGTATATATATCGCCGTATAGAGATTTCAGTTGCCTATCCAAATATGGAAAAGAAAGTTGGGCTTCGCTTTCAAAAAAGTGGGGTTAGGTCCGTAACTTTTTTGTTTGATGCTCGATTGTTTTTTTGACGGCAGATTCTGAAAATTTGGAAAAAATGGTAAAGAAGTGCCTTTTCTCCGGTTAAAATACCTTAAAATTAAGAAAATAAAGGAGGGTGGTACTCTTTGGGGGGCCACCCTGTACAATAATGCCAAAAAGTACCTTGGATCAAAATATATGAAATTTAAAAATAAACCACTAAATATTTACTAACATACCTATAACATGTGATGTTACGAGAAATATCAATATTCGCCTTAATAAAACAAAATACCTACATACTTTGACTTTGAATGCTAAAAATTTCCTAGTCCTAATCTATATCTACCTAGTTTGGCAAGACTGTACCTAAATTGTATCGGGGAAAATTATCTACAAGTTTACTAATTTAAATTTTTTTAAACACAAAACTTCTCTCCAGAAAATAAATATCTGCCATATCCAGCCCCCCGACCCTACGCCACTGAATATAAGTTTGTTTTCTCATTGATAAAGTATTATTATTTAAAATAACTTTATATGCCGCCCTCTAATAAAGAAGCACCAATGACGTAAATCGTACGATAATCTCTATACAGTGAGCGGCTAAATTATGGAACAAATTCGATAAAATATATACAGGGCGAAAAAATTAAAAATCCTCTGACACGTCAAACTTAATTAATCCGACACATAAATCTTCTCTGTGACGTCAATAATTTCCCAGATATGACGTCATTGACGTTTTTTCAAATGCCAACCTATACTTCTGATAGCTGATAGTGCCATTTGAAAGAGGGGGTCTTTCTGCATATGGCACATTAAATTTAACCGTATCTTACATAAGGATATTTTCGAGATAAATGGCTGCCCTTTCTTGCTTGCTCGTTTTTTTAACTCGAAAATATCCTTATGTAAGACACCATTAAATTTAATGTGCCATATACAAAAAGACCCCTTCTTTCAAATGGCACCCTCAGAAGTATAGGTTACCATTTGAAAAAAACGTCAATGACGTCATATCTGGGAAATTAATGATGGTACAAAGAAGATTTATATGTGGGAATGTGCGCATTTAAAGAGTAAGGTTGACGTGTCCGAGGATTTGTCTTGTCCTGTATATATTTTATCGAGTTTGTTCCATAATTTAGCCGCTCACTGTATATAAAAATCAATGTTGATAAGTATGCAAGTATGTAAGTATCTTTGTCCTTTATGCGCTCCTAAACCGCCCGTCCGATTGCGATGAAATTTTGGTGGGTTGTTGTGCGCACGCCCGGGAAGGTTTCTGAATTAGTACGACCATTTTACGATGCGCCATTTGGGCCCTATTTCCGATTTTGGGTTTCCGCGATTTGGCGACGCCACGGAGATCGCCCTGTATACAGAGATCTCGGCGGCCGAGACGGTCCGAAGACGAGATCGGGAGCGTGGGGCAATGTTGCCAGATCTACCAGCCGAGCGACCGGACCGTGTTACCGGATCTACCGATTTCGCGGTAGATCTACGAATTTCAGGCGAATCTGTGCGATCTGCGGCGGCAGCGAACCCGCCGCAACGGTGTCAGACCTTCGAGGAGCCTCGCGCGAGCCCCATAAAATAAGCGAAGCCGCCGCGCGCCATAGGCAACGATAATTTCGTGGCCTTTCGATAATGATTTGATGTGGGAAATCTGGCAACACTGCTCTCGATCGGCAATGGCGGCAATCGGCCATTTAGTAATACGAGGTTATGTTAGCTATGTGTGATTGGTTTCTTCTGCAGTCGTGTCGTGTTTAGTTAGATACTTATAAACAAGTGTCGAGTTATAGTGTCATCTTCGTTACAGCTGAGGATAAGGAAACGCATCTTTATACCTTTGTGAAGTGGTAAGTATCTGATAAATTTGTTATACACTTTCTACAAACTACAGAGTGTTTACTTTTATTAGTGTATAAATCCTTAAAATCTTTATTTTTGAAGATAATCGACTGACCTTTTTTTGTTTGAACGACTTTTTTTATACGCTCGATTTTCAGCAGTACTACTCTAGCGATTTTTTATTCAAAATCTGACACCATAGCGTTAATTAGGATCCGTGAAAGTCCCCATAATATGCAAAATTTGAATACAGAATATACAGGGCATTCCATTCTACAGGTCTTAAGATGATGATTTCAAGACAGTTGAATATTAATCAAGACCTCTCAAAGTCCCCAATACTTACGTGAAATTTGCATCAACAATATGCAACGATCTACACGATCCCAAAGTTGAGCAATATGCTGAATTTTTTGAAAGAGTCAAGTGTGCCATGGTAATATGTAAAAACTGCTGAATGCTTTTTTTGTTTCTGTAAAAATTTCCAAATTGTAGATTATAATTGGTAGCCATTTCTACTCCAAAACAAGTTCTAATTTATTTTTAGCTTTGACCAAAAAATTAAAAATTTGGTACTCAACCGTGGCAGATACGAAAAAACATCAAGAGACACTTTTTGTTCAGAATCAATGGCTCTTTTAGAATAAAGTTTATTGTCGCTTGAAAAAAAAAACATGTAAAACGTTTAAAAAGTCCTCATTGTTGATATTTGTAGCCTTTGCGATCTAGTGACAGTAAAAGTTAATAGAAAAAATCTGTGCACGCCATTGGATTCAGCACCCCTCAAAACGAGCCTGTACGAAATTTTAACAAAAAATTTCAAGTAATAAGTTTAGTCGTTTTTGCGATGAAATTTCTATTTTTTTGTTTACTTTTGTTCTGTATAAGTATAAGACCAATATTAACATCACCAAGTTGTTAACGTTTCATTTTATTTGTTTTTTTCATGGCTAACTATGAATTTTTGAAAACAAATAAGTATACACCTACTTAATGTGTATTTTTAATTTTTCTTCAAAATCGTTATTATTTGAATTTTTTTGGTAACATTTGGTACAGGTCCATTTTGAGGGCTGCTGAATCCAGTGGCGTGCACAGATTTTTTCTAGAAAAATCGCTAATATGATTAATTACAATTTTGCTGCTATAAACTGGCATAGTAGGCCTTGGATTTATTATAAGAGGCATTTTTGCTCAAAAAATGCAGTTTATCAAGCTCTAAAATTTAAAATAAAAATCCGGGTCAAATCGCACAATTAATGAACTTTTTGCAGGGTCACCCGAAAATAAATGGGTCACATTGTATGTATATGAATGGTAGGCAGATCATTACTACCAAATTAAATTCTCAATATGCCGGACTCCAGGCATCCTTGGCGTAATTTGTGCGGAAAATTCGAAATTCTGTTTTTTTAAGAGTTTTTCTCGCGAAATTGTGGTTAAAAAATTTGAAAAAAATGCATAACCTTTATTAAAATTAGTGAGGATATTTGTTGAAACGACTGTCAATTTTTGGGTCATACATGGAATGCCTTGTAAATTTTGCATATGGGGGTTTTGAGGGGTCCCGATTAACACTATAGTGTCAGATTTTAAATTTAAAAAAAAAACGCTAGAGGGGTACACTGAAAATCGGGGGTAAGTATAAAAAAAATTCGTAGATGGCCAGAAGACCTTTCAAACAAAAAAAAGTTCAGTCGATTATCTCGAAAAATAAAGATTGTAGGTTTTTATACACAAATAAAAGTATATTTTAAATAATAATTTAATTTGAACAGCTACAAAAAACATCGTTTTGTTGAATCGCATCTCAATACATTATTTATAATTTGGATGCAGAATAAAGACATTGAAAAAACTACATTTTTAGGGTTACCAGCGTTGTTGTCAAGCGATTGCCACTGGCGCCAAAAATCATGAAAACTCTGTCGAAGAAAACGGCATATGGCATAGCTGCCAATTTTTTAGTGGAAAATTGTCCTCAGTTTAATTTTCTACAAAACTTGGACGAGTCTCTGATAGTAAAAATCGTAGGACAGTTTATGCACACGCAATATGGCTACAAATCAATGGTACGCCGATTAATATATAGAGACAAGGGTTTTGGAAGGTACTACCTCAAATTTGTAGGAGCTAAAGACATAAAATCAAGCGAGAAGCCCATTTTTAATCAAGACAACCTGAAATTTTGCCTTGAAAGACTTAATATTTGGAATCTTAAATGCTACAGATCCGGAGATTCTAAATATGACTCTGTCTGTAAACACATTTGGATGAAGAATAATATTAAGAATAGAATTAAAATATATTCAATGTGGAATCGATTGAAGTTACATGACAAGGCAGAAGTAGATTTACCGTGTTCATTAATTACTAAGCAAAGCATCAAAAATGAGTTGACTTTATCCAGCGATGAAGAAAACATTAATACGGACGTGGACACGAAGACAAACAGCGGCGCCATTTGTGATGCATACAGTAACGATCTATGTATTCTTTGCATCTGTTGAATGATCATACAAATATTTTAATGACTCAAATTTTAGATATGCCTTTTGTATTAGACAATAAGGATCATTCGAGCTCCAACTTTCAGGAGGGAAAGGACGCTTTGAATCCACCGAATTTGCAGAAATTGTCTCCAGCAGATTGGGATTTAAGTCCATTTACTCAGGTCCGCCTTGAAGAAAATAAGCCACAAAGTTTTCCGTGTAGTACCCCAACAACTGCATTTGAAAAAGAATCGATCCAACAATTGTTACAGTCAATAAATCCGCATGATATAAACGAGAATTTAGAAACTTTTAGTGATAAGGGCATAAATCAAGAACAAAAAGTAGATACAACTCCCCAAAATTTATATATACCAAAAGAAATATTAAATTTATCAAGCCCATCAACATCCGCAGGTTTACTACCACCAAATGCTCGAAATATATATCCAGCTTCAATTTCACATAAATATGGCGAATGCAATAATTTAGAAGGCTCATTTGTGATCGATCATAGAGCATTTGATAAAATTTTTGAAAACGGACATTTAATTTCTAAAAACTACCCTTATCTTTTAAGAAACCGAATTTTTAAATATGTCAACAATACTTGCATTTTTGTATTTAAATATGTTAAATACTTGAAAAAATCAGACGAAATACATGTGTTTTCAAAATGTAAACACATAAGTTGTAAAAAATTCAAATGTATTTTACATATAAATACAAGAAATGTAAATGTGTTCAGTACCTCTTTCCATTTTAGCCATAAAATCTCACAAACTTCCCAAGTAAGGGGTGTCGAGAGGAATATTTTTAAAAAGTCGCTATTACATAGGAAGGCTTTTGATTTTAAAAAAGAAAAATTATTGATGGCGAATAAAAAAGTTATTTACCATGCTAAGCATTTACAAGGCATAAAATCTGACTCGACAATCAGAAAAATTAAATCTGAAGCTTCTTCTCAACTTGATAGAAATAAAGATGACATAATTGATCTTATTAGGATGCAAGCAGAACATCCCGATTACATAAGAGAAATAAGCATACCGTTTAGTGTCAAGGTATATAGTGTAGAGCAACTGAAAGTATTAAAGGCGGAAAGTAAGGACTGTTTACCAGTAATATATTTTGACGCTACAGGGAATATTGTGAGAAAACCTAATAGCAATTGTAAAAGAATTTATTTTTATACAGCAGTTATAAAAGTTAAAATATCCAAACGAATATTTCCGATTTTCTCAATGGTATCTGCCATGCACGATTCGAATGCTATATTCAAGCTTTTTCATGATTTCAGGTATTTTTGCGAGTTTTATAATTTTTGGCCTGCATTTTCAACAGTTGTAACCGACTTTTCGTTCGCAAATTTACACGCAATTTCCAAAGCTTTAAATCGAATGACTCTTCCTGAATATATTCAAAGGTGCTACAATGCAATACATTTTCCATCAGATTTTGCACAACCAGAGATATTAATTGTTTTATGCTGTTCCCATTTTATGAAAATGGTTTCTAAAGACGTCGACAATATATCGAGAAATGATGAGCAACGGCTTTATTTTAAAGATTTAGTTGCACTAGCAATATTAATAGACAATATCGAAAGTTTAAATATTTTTATGCAAAACGTAGCGGTTTTACTTTCCTCTAAATTTCAAAGTCAGCATGTAACCGACGCTATTAAAACTTTATCAAATATTACACTTAATATGAATTATAAAAATGTTTCAGATGAGTTGGGCATAAAAGAACAAGATCCAATTGATTTTAAAGCGGAACAAGGGATCTTTAAGTCCAGCCCATTTTTTAAGAAATATTGTACAATATTAAATGCAGTATGGCACTTGACTGAAAACGAATCAGGATTGCCCAATATATTCTTCAATGAAGACTTCTTTTCGATCATATTAGACAAATATATTCCTTTATTCCCTTTGTGGTCATCTGTGATGTTTAAGGAAAAGAAGACATTGAGCAACTCAGTTGTGGAAAATTACTTCGGTCAACTAAAGGGTATTACATTAGGCGGAGAAAGAAATCTAAAATGTTCAAGATTTTTAAGGCTGTTAAGAAGAGATGTTTTGGCCTTAAAAGTTGAAGTGGATTTCAAGATTCCCAAAAGTAGACTAGCACAGGAAAATACAGATGAAAAATGTTCACAAGAATTCTGGAATAAAAAATGTAAAAAAATTGGCACACATTTTGAAGGAAAATATTTACAAACTGCTAGTGGTGTTTTATGTAACAAGCCCAATTTACACGAAAGATCGCTTCCTGAAATTTGTGTGGCTTATCTACATAAAAACGCTCTTTCGGAAAAAGAAAAACAGGATGTAGAAGCGAACACCAGACAGCAAAACTTATGCGAGAGATGGAAAGCCGAACGACGTATACGCATAACGGCCTCGAATTTCGGGAAAATATGTAAATTAAAAAATGAGATAAGCTATAAAGGAATAGTTCAGAGTATCGTAGGTCGCGGAATCGTACGCACACCAGCCATGGAGTATGGCATAATAAACGAAAATGTTGCTCGTGATTTATATTCTAAAATAAAAAAAGTTACCGTTCAAGTATCAGGATTAGTTGTCCATAAAACTTATCCCTTTATAGCTGCATCTCCAGATGGTCTTGTCGGAGAAGATGGAGTTCTGGAAATTAAATGCCCATACAAAATTAAAGATGAGAATCCCAATCAATGTGCCATAGATTTTTTAAATAAAAAGGGAGAACTCAGTACAACACACAATTATTATTACCAAATACAGGGTTTATTGGAAGTTACGGATAGATGCTGGTGTGATTTAATAATTTATTCCAGAAAAGGCATCAAAGTAATAAGGATCAATAGAAACAAGAATTTTTGGAATATGAATGAAGGAAAATTAACCTCTTTTTATTTTTTTCATTTATTGCCAGAGCTCGTGTTACCACACTGCAAATTAACAACAGAAGAAAAAAAGTGGAGAACTGAAAAAGACTTGTGTTTCTTCAAAAACGGATTGGTCAGTGACGTAAACTATTATAAAGAACTGAAAAGCAAGAGATTATATACAGTGAGTGTACTGGAAGAAATAGAATATTCAATAAAAGAATTGCTAATCGATGACTTTTTATCATTAAATGAAAAACAATTGTTGTCAAGTTTTGTCGTCGACCATTCCTTATTTTTATTGAACAAAAACAATACATTTCAACTTTTTTCTGTAGAAAAGAGTTCATTAATATTTGGAGATATTCAATTACACGAAAATTTTTTGGCCAGTATAATCCTTGAACATGAAAAAGTCGCAATGCCCATTGAAAGAAATGCCCACTACCTTTTGGCAATAGCTAATTTTAAGGATAAATCATTCACATTTATAGATTCCATAGGTAGAGAAAAAGATACTGTGAATTATTACATGGAGAAATTTCTCACTTTTTTAAAATTAATAAATGCAGACTTCAGTGGTTGGACACTGTTAACCCAGAACCACATTTTGCAAGAAGATGCATTCAACTGTGGAGTCTTATTAATATATTATTTTCGACAGATATTAAGAAACGAAAGTTTAACTATACCCGTGGATCTTAATAAATATAGATTGGAAATAAAACATATGCTTTTAGAAGATTCGTGTGATGTGTCATTCAGATGTTTTTTTTGTTCACAATCTTTACCATTAGAAAACACAAACCGTTATTTTCAATGTAATATTTGCAAAAGAGGTACCCACATAAAATGTTTACTAGACAATAAAGATATAAGGAACGGATTAACAATAAATGAAAAAACTTTGAATGGTTTATGTGATCTATGTAGGATTAATTAGTTTCGATGTTTGTTCAATAGGTATTTTTAGTTTTAGTAGATTTAGTTTCATCCCTGTTGAGTATAATATTTTATATTTTTGTTCCTTTTTTGGACATATTGGATTTTATAAAACCAAGACTAAGCTTTTCGTGATTTGTTACTAATGGATTATATATTTTTTGTTCTTTCTACTTTTAGTTTTGTTTTGTTTATATCTACACGTTAACTACATGTGCATATTATGTACACAAACGTTTTTATATTTGTATATAAGAGAATATGAGAAAACACTGATTTTGTTAATATGTCTATGAAGTATTTTTATTACCTTCCTAAATTTAGAGTTCGCCCTTAGAACGACCCTTCGGACGGACTGCAAGAGATTTTCGCGTGCGGCCCTTTTCTCCACTCTAAAGCAGTAACTCACCCTGAAAATATCAACCTGATATTCGAACGCCTAGTGTGTTTGCCGAATTTTTTAATTTTCCGGAGTTCGCCCTTAGAACGACCCTTCGGATGGACTGTAAGATATTTTCGCGTGCGGCACTTTTCTCCACTCTAAAGGAGTAACTCACCCTGAAAATATCAACCTGATATTCGAACGCCTAGTGTATTTGCCGAATTTTTTAAATTTCCGAAGTTCGCCCTTAGAACGACCCTTCGAACGGACTGCAAGAGATTTTCGCGTGCGGCCCTTTTCTCCACTCTAAAGCAGTAACTCACCCTGAAAATATCAACCTGATATTCGAACGCCTAGTGTGTTTGCCGAATTTTTTATTTTTCCGGAGTTCGCCCTTAGAACGACCCTTCGGATGGACTGTAAGATATTTTCGCGTGCGGCACTTTTCTCCACTCTAAAGGAGTCGCTCACCCTGAAAATATCAACCTGATATTCTGACGCCTAATGTGTTTGCAGCATTTTTTAAATTTCCCGAGTTCGCCCTTAGAACGACCCTTCGGACGGACTGCAAGAGATTTTCGCGTGCGGCCCTTTTCTCCACTCTAAAGCAGTAACTCACCCTGAAAATATCAACCTGATATTCGAACGCCTAGTGTGTTTGCCGAATTTTTTATTTTTCCGGAGTTCGCCCTTAGAACGACCCTTCGGATGGACTGTAAGATATTTTCGCGTGCGGCACTTTTCTCCACTCTAAAGGAGTAACTCACCCTGAAAATATCAACCTGATATTCGAACGCCTAGTGTATTTGCCGAATTTTTTAAATTTCCGAAGTTCGCCCTTAGAACGACCCTTCGAACGGACTGTAAGAGGTTTTCGCGTGCGGCCCCTTTCTCCACTCTAAAGGAGTAACTCACCCTGAAAATATCAACCTGATATTCGAACGCCTAGTGTATTTGCCGAATTTTTTAAATTTCCGAAGTTCGCCCTTAGAACGACCCTTCGAACGGACTGTAAGAGGTTTTCGCGTGCGGCCCCTTTCTCCACTCTAAAGGAGTAACTCACCCTGAAAATATCAGCTTGATATTCGAACGCCTAGTGTGTTTGCCGAATTATTTTAAATTTCCGGAGTTCTCCCTTAGAACGACCCTTCAGACGGACTGCAAGAGATTTTCGCGTGCGGCCCTTTTCTCCACTCTAAAGCAGTAACTCACCCTGAAAATATCAACCTGATATTCGAACGCCTAGTGTGTTTGCCGAATTTTTTATTTTTCCGGAGTTCGCCCTTAGAACGACCCTTCGGATGGACTGTAAGATATTTTCGCGTGCGGCACTTTTCTCCACTCTAAAGGAGTCGCTCACCCTGAAAATATCAACCTGATATTCTGACGCCTAATGTGTTTGCAGCATTTTTTAAATTTCCCGAGTTCGCCCTTAGAACGACCCTTCGGACGGACTGCAAGAGATTTTCGCGTGCGGCCCTTTTCTCCACTCTAAAGCAGTAACTCACCCTGAAAATATCAACCTGATATTCGAACGCCTAGTGTGTTTGCCGAATTTTTTATTTTTCCGGAGTTCGCCCTTAGAACGACCCTTCGGATGGACTGTAAGATATTTTCGCGTGCGGCACTTTTCTCCACTCTAAAGGAGTCGCTCACCCTGAAAATATCAACCTGATATTCTGACGCCTAATGTGTTTGCAGCATTTTTTAAATTTCCCGAGTTCGCCCTTAGAACGACCCTTCGGACGGACTGCAAGAGATTTTCGCGTGCGGCCCTTTTCTCCACTCTAAAGCAGTAACTCACCCTGAAAATATCAACCTGATATTCGAACGCCTAGTGTGTTTGCCGAATTTTTTATTTTTCCGGAGTTCGCCCTTAGAACGACCCTTCGGATGGACTGTAAGATATTTTCGCGTGCGGCACTTTTCTCCACTCTAAAGGAGTAACTCACCCTGAAAATATCAACCTGATATTCGAACGCCTAGTGTATTTGCCGAATTTTTTAAATTTCCGAAGTTCGCCCTTAGAACGACCCTTCGAACGGACTGTAAGAGGTTTTCGCGTGCGGCCCCTTTCTCCACTCTAAAGGAGTAACTCACCCTGAAAATATCAACCTGATATTCGAACGCCTAGTGTATTTGCCGAATTTTTTAAATTTCCGAAGTTCGCCCTTAGAACGACCCTTCGAACGGACTGTAAGAGGTTTTCGCGTGCGGCCCCTTTCTCCACTCTAAAGGAGTAACTCACCCTGAAAATATCAGCTTGATATTCGAACGCCTAGTGTGTTTGCCGAATTATTTTAAATTTCCGGAGTTCTCCCTTAGAACGACCCTTCAGACGGACTGCAAGAGATTTTCGCGTGCGGCCCTTTTCTCCACTCTAAAGCAGTAACTCACCCTGAAAATATCAACCTGATATTCGAACGCCTAGTGTGTTTGCCGAATTTTTTATTTTTCCGGAGTTCGCCCTTAGAACGACCCTTCGGATGGACTGTAAGATATTTTCGCGTGCGGCACTTTTCTCCACTCTAAAGGAGTAACTCACCCTGAAAATATCAACCTGATATTCGAACGCCTAGTGTATTTGCCGAATTTTTTAAATTTCCGAAGTTCGCCCTTAGAACGACCCTTCGAACGGACTGTAAGAGGTTTTCGCGTGCGGCCCCTTTCTCCACTCTAAAGGAGTAACTCACCCTGAAAATATCAACCTGATATTCGAACGCCTAGTGTATTTGCCGAATTTTTTAAATTTCCGAAGTTCGCCCTTAGAACGACCCTTCGAACGGACTGTAAGAGGTTTTCGCGTGCGGCCCCTTTCTCCACTCTAAAGGAGTAACTCACCCTGAAAATATCAGCTTGATATTCGAACGCCTAGTGTGTTTGCCGAATTATTTTAAATTTCCGGAGTTCTCCCTTAGAACGACCCTTCAGACGGACTGCAAGAGATTTTCGCGTGCGGCCCTTTTCTCCACTCTAAAGCAGTAACTCACCCTGAAAATATCAACCTGATATTCGAACGCCTAGTGTGTTTGCCGAATTTTTTATTTTTCCGGAGTTCGCCCTTAGAACGACCCTTCGGATGGACTGTAAGATATTTTCGCGTGCGGCACTTTTCTCCACTCTAAAGGAGTCGCTCACCCTGAAAATATCAACCTGATATTCTGACGCCTAATGTGTTTGCAGCATTTTTTAAATTTCCCGAGTTCGCCCTTAGAACGACCCTTCGGACGGACTGCAAGAGATTTTCGCGTGCGGCCCTTTTCTCCACTCTAAAGCAGTAACTCACCCTGAAAATATCAACCTGATATTCGAACGCCTAGTGTGTTTGCCGAATTTTTTATTTTTCCGGAGTTCGCCCTTAGAACGACCCTTCGGATGGACTGTAAGATATTTTCGCGTGCGGCACTTTTCTCCACTCTAAAGGAGTCGCTCACCCTGAAAATATCAACCTGATATTCTGACGCCTAATGTGTTTGCAGCATTTTTTAAATTTCCCGAGTTCGCCCTTAGAACGACCCTTCGGACGGACTGCAAGAGATTTTCGCGTGCGGCCCTTTTCTCCACTCTAAAGCAGTAACTCACCCTGAAAATATCAACCTGATATTCGAACGCCTAGTGTGTTTGCCGAATTTTTTATTTTTCCGGAGTTCGCCCTTAGAACGACCCTTCGGATGGACTGTAAGATATTTTCGCGTGCGGCACTTTTCTCCACTCTAAAGGAGTAACTCACCCTGAAAATATCAACCTGATATTCGAACGCCTAGTGTATTTGCCGAATTTTTTAAATTTCCGAAGTTCGCCCTTAGAACGACCCTTCGAACGGACTGTAAGAGGTTTTCGCGTGCGGCCCCTTTCTCCACTCTAAAGGAGTAACTCACCCTGAAAATATCAGCTTGATATTCGAACGCCTAGTGTGTTTGCCGAATTTTTTATTTTTCCGGAGTTCGCCCTTAGAACGACCCTTCGGATGGACTGTAAGATATTTTCGCGTGCGGCACTTTTCTCCACTCTAAAGGAGTAACTCACCCTGAAAATATCAACCTGATATTCGAACGCCTAGTGTATTTGCCGAATTTTTTAAATTTCCGAAGTTCGCCCTTAGAACGACCCTTCGAACGGACTGTAAGAGGTTTTCGCGTGCGGCCCCTTTCTCCACTCTAAAGGAGTAACTCACCCTGAAAATATCAACCTGATATTCGAACGCCTAGTGTATTTGCCGAATTTTTTAAATTTCCGAAGTTCGCCCTTAGAACGACCCTTCGAACGGACTGTAAGAGGTTTTCGCGTGCGGCCCCTTTCTCCACTCTAAAGGAGTAACTCACCCTGAAAATATCAGCTTGATATTCGAACGCCTAGTGTGTTTGCCGAATTATTTTAAATTTCCGGAGTTCTCCCTTAGAACGACCCTTCAGACGGACTGCAAGAGATTTTCGCGTGCGGCCCTTTTCTCCACTCTAAAGCAGTAACTCACCCTGAAAATATCAACCTGATATTCGAACGCCTAGTGTGTTTGCCGAATTTTTTATTTTTCCGGAGTTCGCCCTTAGAACGACCCTTCGGATGGACTGTAAGATATTTTCGCGTGCGGCACTTTTCTCCACTCTAAAGGAGTAACTCACCCTGAAAATATCAACCTGATATTCGAACGCCTAGTGTGTTTGCCGAATTTTTTATTTTTCCGGAGTTCGCCCTTAGAACGACCCTTCGGATGGACTGTAAGATATTTTCGCGTGCGGCACTTTTCTCCACTCTAAAGGAGTCGCTCACCCTGAAAATATCAACCTGATATTCTGACGCCTAATGTGTTTGCAGCATTTTTTAAATTTCCCGAGTTCGCCCTTAGAACGACCCTTCGGACGGACTGCAAGAGATTTTCGCGTGCGGCCCTTTTCTCCACTCTAAAGCAGTAACTCACCCTGAAAATATCAACCTGATATTCGAACGCCTAGTGTGTTTGCCGAATTTTTTATTTTTCCGGAGTTCGCCCTTAGAACGACCCTTCGGATGGACTGTAAGATATTTTCGCGTGCGGCACTTTTCTCCACTCTAAAGGAGTAACTCACCCTGAAAATATCAACCTGATATTCGAACGCCTAGTGTATTTGCCGAATTTTTTAAATTTCCGAAGTTCGCCCTTAGAACGACCCTTCGAACGGACTGTAAGAGGTTTTCGCGTGCGGCCCCTTTCTCCACTCTAAAGGAGTAACTCACCCTGAAAATATCAGCTTGATATTCGAACGCCTAGTGTGTTTGCCGAATTATTTTAAATTTCCGGAGTTCTCCCTTAGAACGACCCTTCAGACGGACTGCAAGAGATTTTCGCGTGCGGCCCTTTTCTCCACTCTAAAGCAGTAACTCACCCTGAAAATATCAACCTGATATTCGAACGGCTAGTATGATTTCAGGATGAAATTTTTAACGTCCGCTGTTAATCTGTATAGTGTTGAGGTTAAATAATCGGGGCTTCCACATTATTTTGGGCAAACAATTTTATTGGTAGTTCGACAAAAATAGAGTGGCCGCTAAAATTGGGCGGCTAGTTTCAAAAAATGGCTGCCGAAGTTTGGCTGCCAACTTCACACAAAAACAGTTGGCTGCTGGGAGTTTTTGGCTGCCAGAAATTGGCTGCCAACTTCACACAAAAACAGTTGGCTGCTGGGAGTTTTTGGCTGCCAGAAATTGGCTGCTAACTTCACACCGGTGAAGTTGTACCACCCAATATTGAAGATAATACAAATCAAGAGGAAGATATGGAAAGCGACAGTGAGGAGGAGCAGATTCGGAAGCCAAAAATCGATGATTTTGTAGTTGTTGCTTTTGCAACAAAAAAAACTCTACGACACTTTGTTGGGAAAGTTTTAGAAATCAAAGATGACTTATTGACGATACGATTCCTAAGAAAAAAACAAGAAGGTTTCGTGTATCCAGATATAAAGGATATTTCACAGCAAGAAGAGAGAGACATTTGCTGTTTCCTAGATAAACCAAGAATATCTCCTCAAGGATATCACTATTTTAAGACAAATTTGTCTAATTTTAAGCTGTAAGCACTCTTAGTTTATAAGTACAAGACTTTCAAAGAGATCCTGTGATTTGTTTTTTATTAACAATATTTTAAGTCGAGAAAACATGTTTATTTTGTTATTTAAAAACGTTGTGCCAGAATAAAGTTTATTTTTTACATCTAATTGGCTTTTTTTTACCGAAAAAATATTTTTTAAATTTATTATAAACTTTTTAAAATTCTATCAGGGGGCAAAGTCACACATCAGAGTGTCCTACATTGCGAAACAAATGGTTTTAAAGGGGTTGGCAAAGTAACCCTTTTTAATGGGTGACTTTGCCAATTTTTTAAAAAAATTAAAAACATATTTTCAATGCCGCTGCACATTACTTTCATGCAGAAACCTATAGGAAAAACTTGAAAATAGCACATACTTTTATTTCATAATTTTCTCATTACTATGTTCATAAAAAATACACAAAATCTGAAAAAACTGGTGCAAAGTAACACGCCGCGATGGTACTTAGTTAATTTTGACTTACATGTAATATGCAATAGTGGTATTTATTTGCAGATTAATTGAAAATTGAAATATATTTGTTTGAGTCGATTTCAAATCAATCAAAATAAAATAAATAATGCACGCCCATGGAAACCAGTGCATATTTTATGAAACTAACATAATAGGCCACGGAAATTACGGTAAAAAATAACGAAACCTAGACAAAATTCATAACCGCATTTTTATAATGCCATCACAAAATATTGGTAATAAATGAACGCCAAAATTGTTTTTTATACAAAATAAATATACGCGTGTGGGCGTTTTTTAGAAAAATACATTTTCTTGTAATAAAGACAGCATAAATATTAACCGCGAATTTTAAGCTGCATTTATTAGTAAGTAAGGTATATAAAGTTGAGATTGATAAATTAAACAGATTACGTTTGCGCAAGTATCCAAATGATGTAAAAATTACATTTTGCGTAATATTTTGTTGGGCAAAAATATTAACTGGGTTTTTATTATTTATAATTACCTTAAAAATCAAGTATTAACAGTTTGTTCTGAAATTAAACATATTGTTTCGCCGGAAATCGCATTTTAAAGAAATTTGAAGCTGTCTTTGAGAGCAAAATTATTAACTGGCTGATTTTTGTTAAACTTTGTAAGTGGATACTAAGTCTTGTTAAATTTTTTGAAATTAAACAAAAATTGGTAACGGAAGTATTTTGAAATGACAAATGACAGTTGACCTACATGTGCCGTAAATAAATGTTTAATTTCGCTATATGTGATTTAATATAGTTATATTGTAAAAAGTTAAACAATAAAAAACAGTTAATATTTTTGCTTTCCTAAAGAAATGACAAGTGACAGTTGACCTATATGCGCCGTAAATAAATGTTTAATTTCGCTATATAGGATTCAATATAGTTATATTGTAAAAAGTTAAACAAAAAAAAAAAAACAGTTAATATTTTTGCCTAGTCTATACCAATGAGAAGTGACGGCTGATGTATATGCGGCTCAGAGAAATGTTTAATTTTTGTATAAGTTACATTCTATTTGTAAAAGGGAATGATCATCTGCAATAAAAACGTAGTTAATATTTTTGCTTTTGCCAAAAAAGAAAATTATCTGATTTTTATCCCTCTTTGTCGATCTAAGTTACTTTCATATTCTTAAAATGTTCAATTTCTTAATATATGTTAGCAAGGGAAGTTTTTTTACCTAAAGAGTCTAAAAAAATCCAGTTAACATTTTTGCTCGAAATTTCTAACGAAAAATAGGTGTTTTTTGAGGTAACTCAAGGTTCCGTTTTTTCCAAATGTTTAATTTTTGGTTTCTACCAACGTATTTACTTATAACTTTGATATGATAAAACAAAATTGCAGCGAATATTTTTTTCTAGGTCAAATTCTATTTTCCCTGGCCTATAAACAATTAAGAAATTTTCAATAAAAACAATGTTAAAAAATTATTATATTGGTCCTATTTACAAACAAAACAATGCACTTTATCATACTAAAAGGTAGAAAGAATTTGAAGAAGTTATATTGAGAAAAAATAAAGTTTTAGGGCTTCCTTTAAAAGTAGCTTGTTAAATATTTATCTGTGAAACGCAATCCCGAGCTCCTGCTTTTCACTTCTGCTTTTGCAACCAAACGCTGAACAATTCACCATCGTAAGAGTATATTTTCCCCTTAATCATTGTTAATTTTAATTCACAAATTCTCGAAATTCACTCACATTGTGAGTGTGTTTGACACATAAAATGGCCACCGTTCAATACGACCTAACAAAATCTATACAAGGTAGGGTATGCCAGCGCGGTGTCCTCTCTCTTTCCTTGTCTAAGGTAAGAGGTCTTATGAAAGAGTTACAGGGTGTTCGGGTTTTAAAAAATATGTTGACATTATTGATATTTACTAAACTAGTTGAGATTATTTAAGTCAAATTTGGTAAATGTTATAACGTTAGCAGTTAATATCAAATACCTTGAACATCTAGTGGCGTAGAAGTGAAAAATTAGTACAATTGCTTTTAGGAAACAAGGCTCACCTTGTATAGTATTAAAATGTTTTTATGTAGATTTTAATTGTAAACAAAAATGTCGTCTTGGCAATTTTCGTATGTCATGGTTTCATGACGAATTTGATTTTTTTGTATTATTTCAGGAAATTTCTGAAAAATTAACTAAAAAATTTGCTTGATAGGTGAGGCTTAAAGTAGAAAAAATGTGTTTCTTGCTTCAAATAAAGTAACTTTTTCCAACCCAACCTAACCTACAAATTGTAAACACCTAACCCTGTTTATCTGGGCACTTAACCTATGTTTTCTTGTGTTTTACACATTTTGTGATTTTTAAATAGTACTTATACAATGATCACACGAAGGTTGAAACAAATTCAATAAATCTCTATGGGCAAGGGAAAAAAATTGCTCAGACACGTCAATTTCGAGATCCCGGGATCCCGGTCGGGTCCCGAAAATCCCGGGTTGAGATATAGCGTTCCCGTAAATCCCGATTTTTTTAAAATGATCGAATTTTAATCTGTTCTCGATGGTTTTCGTGTAAAATGCATTTTTTTCTACATGATCGGCATTTGATTTAGTTTTTACGAAGGTGTAGAGGGGCCACGCTTGTAAATTCTTCTAGTATTCACACTTTAAACTCTGAGTTCACACTTCAAAGTCTCAATTCACACTTTAAACTCTGAATTCACACTTTAAACTCTGAATTCACACTTCAAAGTCTGAATTCGCACTTCAAAGTCTGAATTCACACTTCAAAGTCTGGTCTGAATTCAGACTTTAAAGTGTGAATTCAGAGTTTGGAGTGTGAATTCAGAGTTTGAAGTGTGAATTCAGACTTTGAAGTGTGAATTCAGAGTTTAAAGTGTGAAAACCAGAAGAATTTACAAGCGTGGCCCCTCTACGCCTAAGTTTTACCCAGGTTATTTACGTATTTATTATGATACAACCGGAGATTCACCTATCGCCGGTGCCGCCAATGGATATTCCATCTATCGCCGCGCGGGGATTCCCGTTTTAGTTGTTAGGTTAGTTGAATGCGAGCGCCACGGGCGGTAGATGTTAGCTAAATTTGTGGAAGTTTACAAAGAGCTAACTAATAAAATAACAGGTAAATTTAACATTTACATTTATAACGAGTTATTATACAATATGTTTTGTGTGTTTGTGCATTTATAGGCTTACAACTTACAAATATGGACGACCATAAAAACACATACATTGTGGTCTAATTATTTAATGGCTGTAGATAAACAGTCTGCAAAATGTAAATACTGTGGTATCATAATAGCAACCAAAGGGAGTTCTACAAAGGGTCTTCATGTGCATTTTAATTCTAAACACGCAAAAAAACAACAGAAAGCAACAACTGAAGCTTCGTCCTCACTAATAATTGAACACCGCACAAATAATTTTGTTTTTTATTAATTTTTTTCCATATGTCTGCATTTTTATTTGCTATTGCTAATATTACATATTTAAATAAAAATATTATTAGGATTGATCTCGGGATCCCGAGATCCCGGGATTTGGGTTTTGGATCCCGGGATCTAAAACAGGATCCCGGGATTTGGATTTTTATCCCAGGATCTCAAAACGGGATCCCGATCCCGAAAATTGGAAACCCTATTTGTAATGCGCAAATTTTGACATATAAATGTGACTAGCATGGTACGAGAAGACACGAGAGGGAAGCACGAAAACCGACCTCACAAGTTAAATGAAGAGGTACGCGATAGTGTAAAAGAGCACATAAAAACTGTAAGACAAACTGATACAGAAAAAACTGAGTTAGAAAGTGAATATCAAAAGCATATTCAAAATACAAGTAATTGTCCGCCATTTAAAAGATGATGATAAATTAAAAGCTATAGACGATAAAACCATTTGTGTTCCTCGCTTTGATTTGTAAAAAGTTTTGATAACACCTGTTTGTGAAATTAGTAGTTTTTATTACAAAAGCAAATTAGCAACTTATAATTTTTCCATCTATAATGTAGGAAATAATAAAGGACATTGTTATGTCTGGAATGAATGAATTATCAAGCTGCTCTATTGATTTTATAAAAAAAATTGCGCGAATGGCGTACAAAAATTCCCTTTTTTACTCAGAAAACTATGGTGGTCAAAATAAAAACCAGTTTGTCTTCAGTATGATAATAAACCAGATATTTTTTCTTAACAAAATTTTATGTAAGCTATACTATGTAGAATAAAATAAATAATAAAAAACCTTTTTAAAAACAAGCTTTTACTTAAGCCATGTACTAAAACCTCAGAGAAATAACCAAGGATAGAGGGAGTAATAACAAAAAGTAAAGAGGCAATGTCTTTTTGCGTGATGCCACGTACTCCATTGTTTACAGCATTTCATTTCAAAATAGACGGGTTTAATAATGGGATTAAATGAAGGCACACCTCCCATAACGCTAAATTAACAAATGTAGATATTCATTTCTTCTATGTAACAATTTTAAACTAAAACTAAATTGCTCTGTAATTATAGTAGCTAAGTATCACTTTAATAAAATCGTCACAGATACCTCAAACCGCCCGACATGGCAACGCTGCCGTGAAAAGGTAAAGGGCAGTAAGTGACACTTTTTTGAAAACTTAGGTTTTGGCAGAAACACTACTGGCAGTAAGTGCTTTATTTTTTGCACCGGGTTTGGTTAAGCTAGTCGGCTTTAAAATATCAAATAATATCGAGGGCAATTAGCAGTAAGTGATAAAATTACTTATTATAACAAGGCAAATGGCAGTATCTTACTTTTATATCACATACTCCCCTTTGATAAATTGCTAAATTATATAAAATAGATACAAAACATTGCAAAAAGGCAGTAAGTGACACGATGAGAAAATACTGCTTTTTGCAACAACAAACAGCTAATGTAAAATTATTAGAATTGTTAGGTAAACGGCAGTATATGAAAGGATAAGAAGATACTGCCTTTTGAAGTAACAACAGCTGATGTAAAAGCACATAAGCGTAAGGTAAAAGGCAGTAACATCCTTACATTCTCACATACTGCCATTTGCCTTTTAAAACAGCTGATATTTTGAACTACATACTGCCCGGCATTCTTTTGTTTATAACCTAACTTTTAACTTTTACATGTCCAGACGTGGTTAAGATTTTGCCGATAACGCACGTGCGGTAATAATAAATTATTAGTGTTTTAAAACAGTGATATTTAACTTGATACTTTGTGCACATAATAACTATCAAGAAATGTTTTCTTCAAGGACAAAACGGATATTATCCTTAGTTCCAGTGGAAGAAAACGACCAAGATACACTTAGTAAAGAGGATATTATTAAAGTGATTCCAAGTGGTTCAGTAGGTAAGATATTTTGAACATATTTCAGTTAGAATAATAGTTAAAATAATATTCCCATTTTCTGTATAAGTTACATTATTTTTTCGACAAATATTTTTAGAACATGAATGCGAAACAGATTTTTTGACATCTATACAAAGCAGGGACATAATAGATAAAGGAACTAGTACTAACTATCCAGATAACATTGATGTAAGCCCTCCAAAAGTGATAGTTCTCTCAAACATCATATTAGTTGATGCAGAAATCAATCAATCAAACACGAACAAAAACGAGGATTTTAATCCGAATTCCCCAAAAGGTAAGACTAATTTAATTTCCTTAAAAAAAACAATTTTATGTTCCAATAATTAGCTTTTAAAACAAAATTTTTACAATATTTTTGTTTTAGAATCGGCTTTAAACTTTGAATCAACATCGATACAACTCAGGAATACCAATGATGATATTGACGATGATTTTGTCACTGGATTTTCCGATGATTCGCTTAAAGATAAAAATTATGAACCTGAGAGCGAATCTGGATCAGAAGGAGAGTTAGAACAGGAGAATATCACCAAAACAAATTTCCCTAAAGATCAGATAACTGTCGAACAACCACAACGTATTAGAAAGAGAAGACTTAAAACAATATCAGAAAGAATTTCCAGAGATAGGGAAAGACATGAAATGAAAAGTCCTTGTAGATGTCAGAGTATATGTATAAATAAAATAAATGAAGACCGAAGACGCAAAATTTGGAATGAATTTTATCAAATGGATCACAATAGAAGACAAGCTTGGTTGCATAGTCGGATAGTTCAGAAAGACAAAAAACGTAAAATAACGAAAGTTGAAGTTAGCAAACGAACAAAATCTTTGGTTTATAGTTTACCGGATGAAAAAGGTCAATTGCAAGAGGTGTGCAAGGTATTTTTCCTGAAGACACTTGGCTGTCATGAAAAAAATGATAAAATGATAACGACAATGTTAAGAAATTCAACTGGTTTATTATTAACACCGCAGTTAGATAGACGTGGTTCAGCACCTGCAAACAAATGTGATCGCAATTTAATGAGGGAACATATTCAGTCATTTAATCCTTGTATTAGTCATTACCGTAGGGAACATGCCCCCAATCGCCTTTATCTTCCAAGCGACATTACAGCAAAATCCATGCATTTGGATTATAATTATAAATATGCAGATAAAAAGGTGTCCTATCAAACATATCGTAAAGCTCTAAAGGAAATGAGCATAAGTTTTACGAAACTAGGCAATGAGGAATGCGATACATGCGTGCAACATATTCATCATGTTAAATCGCATACTGAAAATGAAGTGGAGCAGTTAACAGTTGAAGCAGGACAAGATCCCAATAATTCTACATTAGCAGTGGATATAACAACAAATGATTCATCTCAGAAAATATTAAACCAATCAACCATAAACTATTCAAATCTTACTCAGTCTTCTTTGAAGTATCAGGAAGCTTGTGTTGACTGTAAGAAATGGCTAGAACATTCTGAGAAAGCGAAAATATCAAGGACTGAATATAGAAAAGATTTAGCAAAAGGAAAATTCACAACTGAAACTGTCAGAAGTGTAGATTTGCAAAAAATCAGCATTATAATTTTGATTGAATGCAAGAGGAGTTCCGCCCGATAAAAAAAAAGATATCATTTCAAATCTTTGCCCATTGATGCCCGAAAACAGACGAGAATTTTGGTTACAGTTGCCGGAAACTTATGGAGTAGATGACCTGATTGATAAAGAATAAAACGAATTATTATTTTGTCTCATTTAACTATATGAAAACTTTTATTCAAGAAACTGTGTTTATTTTTTCTTCGATATTGTTTTAAATTATTTCCCTAACACATTGCAGTCAATTAATATCTTATGCATTTAATAATACTACATCATTTTAATATTTATTTGCTTACTGCTGAAAACAATTTACCTCGATATAGGGTAAGTGTACATAATTCCGACCGTGTCCATAAATCCGTCAGATTTCAACAATATTGCTTTAAATAAGAAAACTCAACCACAAAACAGTTTTAAAAGACATCTAGTGGCATCTTCCAGTATTAATGAAAATTCTGATATCGGTTCTCTACTTTACCGACTGGACCATCATTGTGGAATCTTAACCTGAAAATGCCAAGTCATTGAGCAAAAGCCAACGTGATTTTGTGAATTGTAAACGTTCTAAGGTAAGAGAAAAATGGATTGTTTTTGAACTAATGTAATTTAGGCTTTCAACTTGATTTTTGATTAAATTATATGTTGATCTCCTTTTATACATATGAAATATTATTAAAAAATGCGTGGCTTTCATAAAATTTACTAATTTTAATAAATATTGGCGGTGTCGAATTTAGGTTCAGAAATAAGTGTGTTGCTATAAATCCGACATCAGGTGTCGAATTTAGGAACAAAGCCAATGAATCTTTGAATAGATGCATTAAAAAAAAATGACGTAAGCAAAATATGACACTTAGTTGGCATTGATGCCTGAAATGGTGACAAGTGAAAGAGCTAAATTCGACAGTGTGTCTGATTTACATACCAAAAGTGTCGGATTTAGGGGCTTGTTCCGTATATATGTAAAATATACAGTTGTAACACAACCAACCACCTTCCTGGATCCAGCACCATGACCGCCCGTGTCTCAACGCGCGGACGCCGCCACTCCTCGCTCCCCGGGTAGTACGAAAGCGCTCCGTACTACCCCTCGCGAGGGCGCGCCGGTCGGTACCGCCGTCTACGCGACCCGGCCGAGACTCCACCCCCGCATCGATCCGTCCGGCCAGCGCCGACGGGTATAAGAAGAGCCAGCCAGCCCTCAAGGAGCAAGTCGCTCTCGAGCTTCTTCAGTCAACAGCCTTCCACCCTTGGAACATTGACTGGACTCGAGACCTCTGCTGCCCCGGCGCTTCAGGCTCTGCTTTCCCCCCTTGGGAACTCTGCCCGGACCCGAGCCAGTAGAACAGTGCGATCAACACCCCTTCGCTGCCCGGCGCCCTACGGCCCGGCCGAACCGCGGCAAGTTCTTCACATCGTGGCCATCTCTTATTGTATTATTATTTAACTAACTCACCTGTTATCGGAAGTGCCAATAAATACCTTAACCTGTGTGAATTAATTTCATTCGAGGAACGGACACCCAGATACACGAGAAGAGAGAGTTACAAGTGGCGCCCAACGTAGTGGCCCGAACTACACCAACCAGACAGCCGAAGAAAAGCCCAGCCAGAAGTGACGACAAGAAGCCAACTTTCGTAGCTGACACAGGCAAGTGACGAAACTACAGCATCACTACCACCCACACGGAGAGCACAGGAACCCCATGTGGCGGGTCATCCTAATACTCATCAGCATCCTAGTGTTTACGGGAGTATGCTTACACCGTTACTACCGCTACCTGAGGTCAGATCCAGCACCACCACTGTCAGCTATCGAATTGGTAGAACTCGCCCACCACCTACGTACCTAAGCACCCGGAGGACCGCTGCCAGGACAAACCTGCATGAAAACCCGTTCAGCCGCCAACCAGCAGCAGCCACACGCCGACATGACGACCCTCTCAGAAGAACAGTTCAAGCGGCTGTTGGACGCCGTAGCCGCGTCCAGAGAACTGCCGCAACGAGAAGGGAGCTTCGCTCAGTGTACCGCGCGGTACGACGGCTCCCGAATAATTCAACAGGTAGAAGAATTCCTCACGGTCACCACCATCTACAAACGATGTGAAGGAATCTCCGACGCGAAGGCCCTAGAAGGACTCCCACTGCTACTACAAGGAATTGCAAGCACCTGGTGGCAAGGGGTGAAAGACACCGCCACAACTTGGAATGACGCCGTTCGGCTCATCAAGGCAGCTTTCGCCCCAGCACGACCGGCACACAAGGTATACATGGACTTGTTCTTACACCGCCAGGACACCCGGACACCGACCGCTACTTTCCTGTGTCACAAGAGAGCCCTCCTCGCGGAACTACCGGCCAACACTCACACGGAGGAACAGCAGATAAACCTGATCTACGGGTTATTACACCCACGAATCCGCTCCAAAGTTCCCCGTGAAGAAGCGGCCACGTTCGATGCCCTCCTGCGGCGGGCTCAAGCAGCCGAAGAAGCTTACGAAGATGAGCAACCAAGCAAGGAAAACAAGCCATCTACCAGCAACCAGAGGCAGGATCCGACCAACCGTACCCGCTGCAGCTATTGCCGGAGGTTCGGACACACCGCCTTGGAATGCCGTAAGAAGAAGAAGGAACAGGATCCGGAACCAGCAAAAACCGAACCTACCCCTACGAAGACGCCCCTACGAAGACGCCCACAGGAGCAACAGGTATCTTCTGTTATGGATGCAACGCCCCCGGGGTCATCCGCAGCAAATGCCCAAATTGCAGCAAGACCGCGTCATCCCCCCCACTCAGCTTCTGCGCCATCGAATTCCAGAAGCCCATGACGTTAAGGGAACGACCGGCCCTGGATATCAGCATCGGAGGGATATCGGGAACCGCCTACGTCGACTCAGGAGCTCGAGTGAGTGTCGCCAGTTACGCCTTGTACCTCCTCTTGGTACAGAAGCAGTACCGCTTCCAACCAACTCGGTCAACCATAACACTGGCCGACGGAGAGCCCAAGGACCAGGTCATCCTAGTAACTCACGTAGACATCCATCTCGAAGGTAGGATCATCCCGACCACGCTCATTATCCTGCCGGACGCCACCACTAACCATACCCTCTTGGGCGTCGACTTCATATGGAACGCAGACATATTGCTCCATTTGCGCCGAGACGTATGGTACTTTGGGGATCAACTACAGCAACCTCACACCTTCACACGGAAGGACGGCAACACACCCACCGAGGACGACGACGGACTCGACCTCGCCCAAATACAGCAGAGCTACCAGGTACCAAGGTTACTTTCGCCGATTGACAGCCCCCCTGTCCCGATGGAGCTCGAGGAACTAGACGCATACGGGCCGCCCATAAACTTGGAGCCGGCGACCGCTTCCCTATCAGCAGCCCTACCAGGGTATGATGACAGATTCATACCTCACTTGCGCCGCAGCGCTTGGTGGGCCGTACACAGCTATCAGGGTCCGAGTCCGCCAGCACAGATTCCAACATTAGAAGAACGTCGGGTAGCCCGCTTGACGAACACCCTCGACCTGGCCTCCCTGGATGTGGAACTCAGGCTAGACGAAGCCTCCCACCTCCAAGAGGAGCAACGGGACCTTCTACAAGCACTGCTACGCGAATCCCAGGATCTTTTCATAGATCAAGGAGACCCCACTCCGCTAATAGAGCACACCATTGAAACAGGTGACGCGCCGCCCGTGGCCAGTCCTCCGTACCGTCTCTCGCCCCAGAAAAAGGAAGTTCTGCGACATCAAATCCAGGAAATGCTAGCCCAAGGAGTGATAGAGGAATGCGAATCCGCCTGGGCCTCGCCGGTAGTATTGGTCCCCAAGCCTGACGGCTCCACCCGGGTATGCATCGATTACCGGAAACTAAATGCAGTCACGAAGCCGGACGTCTACCCGCTTCCCCGAATCGACGACCTCCTACACGCCGCAAACTGCACTCCATACATGACCACTTTGGACCTGCGCGCCGGGTACTGGCAGATCCCCGTCCGAGCCGAGGACCGCGACAAAACCGCTTTTATCAGCCCCCTGGGCCTGTACCGGTTTCGACGCATGCCATTCGGACTCCGGAACGCTCCTGCCACGTTCCAGCGCTTTATGGATCACTTCCAAAGCGGACTAAGAGATATCCGAGTCCTGGCGTACCTAGACGACCTGATCCTACTGTCGGCAAGTTTCTCGGGACATTTAACGGAACTGAGAAGCGTCTTTGACCGCTTACGCCGGTTCCGCTTCAGACTAAACCGACAAAAATGCCATTTCTGCTGCAGCCAGATCAAATACCTAGGTCACCTGCTGACGCTCGACGGAATCCGACCGGACCCCTCCAAGGTAGAGGCCATCCAGAACATGGCCCCACCAAGGAACCTGAGGCAACTGTTCTCCTTCGTACAGACTTGCTCCTGGTTCCGCAGATTCATACCCCACTTTGCCGACGTAGCCAGACCCCTCACCAGGTTAACGAGGAAAAACGCTCCATGGCAATGGGGTGAAGACGAAGAGAAGGCCTACCGCCAGCTGAAAACGGTTCTCACCACCGAACCCATACTGAGACAGGCTAACACCAGCGAACCTTTTACCCTACGGACAGATGCTAGTGGCTACGCCATCGGAGCAGTTCTACTACAGGGGGAGGCCCCTCAAGACCACCCTATAGAATATGCTAGTAGGTTGCTTACTCCCGCCGAGAGGAACTACACCACTACCGAGAGGGAGGCCCTAGCGATCGTATGGTCTATCCACAAATTCCGGGGATACATCGAGGAAAGCACCGTGATCGTCATCACGGACCACCAGGCCCTCAAGTGGCTAATGACCCTCAAATCCCCCTCAGGACGACTGGCAAGATGGTCACTGCAGTTGCAACCCTACGACCTCAGAATCAAGCACATACCCGGAAAAGCCAACGTCGTCGCGGACCTGCTATCACGGCCCCCCTGCCAGGAGATCACATCCCCATGTGACGTTTGCACCTTAACGGTTGATATCCCGTCCCAGAGCCCACGAGAGCTCCGAGACGAACAACTTAAGGACCCCGAATTACGCAAAATCATGGACGCCTTTTCCACCAACGAGGACGAGGAAGTCGCCCGCTGGACGTCCCGAGGATACCTGATCGCACAAGGGATATTGTACAGATACGATCAAGATCAAGACCAGGAGGATGCCCAGCTAGTGGTACCTCTACAAATGAGGCCAGTTATCCTCCAGGAGAACCACGACGCCCCAACCGCCGGCCACTATGGAGCAGAGCGGACCATACACCGCATCGCTACTAAATACTATTGGCCAGGCATGAGGCGCGCGATCACCCAGTATGTCCAGAACTGCCTATCCTGCCAGCGATATAAAGCCACGAACCTCAAACCAGCCGGACTCTTTCAGACTCCCCCAATGCGCCAGCGATTCGAAGTCATGGCCATAGATCTCTTCGGACCCTTACCTACCTCGGCTGAGGGGTACCGATGGGTCTTAATTGTGGAAGACACCGCGTCCCGATGGGTAGAACTATTCCCCTTAGCAAAGGCAACAGCGCAAGCTTGCGCCTGGACCTTAGTCGACGAAGTCATACTACGCTTCGGGTGCCCCCGACGACTGATCAGCGACAATGGACCCCAGTTTACCAGTGCCGTGCTACAGAAGATCACCCACTGTCTCGGCATTCACCAGAACTTGACCCCGGTATATCACCCGGCTGCCAATCCGGTGGAGCGCCGCAACAGGGAGCTGAAGACTCAGCTCGCGATACAAGTGGACCAAGATCACGCCACCTGGCCTCAGAGATTGGCCCCCATACGCTTCGCCATGAATTCCGCCCTATGTGAATCAACGGGATATACTCCAGCCTACTTAACCTTCGGCCGGGAGATGAACACTTTCCAAGATGCCACGCGCGACTTACGCGCCATCATCTCGCAGGAAAACTTTGTCCCCGAAGCCACCCCACGCCTTCAAAGGTTAGCTGACGCCTTTAACCAAGCTAGAGAACGGCATGAGCGTAAACAGGACAGTCGCAAAACCAGGTCGGACCCAAAGAGGCGCCCGACCCCGACCTATTCTCCTGGAACCCAGGTTCTTGTAGCAACACACTGGTTGAGCCAACAGTCCGCTCAATTCTCGTCTAAATTAGCCCCACGACGAGATGGACCCTACGTCATCCTGAAGAAGGTAGGACCCACCTCATACGAAGTAGGGGACCCCTCAACGGATCCTCCCCAACCAGTGGGGAAGTATCACGCCTCGGCCCTTCAACTCCTCAGGACCGATGGGGACACATCCCCGACCCCAGTGCGACCCATCCGCAAGCGAGGAAGACCACGGAAGCAACCACAGCCATCTCCTGGATCCTCTGCCGGGACGGCTGGAGAATCCAGAGGGGGAGACTGTAACACAACCAACCACCTTCCTGGATCCAGCACCATGACCGCCCGTGTCTCAACGCGCGGACGCCGCCACTCCTCGCTCCCCGGGTAGTACGAAAGCGCTCCGTACTACCCCTCGCGAGGGCGCGCCGGTCGGTACCGCCGTCTACGCGACCCGGCCGAGACTCCACCCCCCGCATCGATCCGTCCGGCCAGCGCCGACGGGTATAAGAAGAGCCAGCCAGCCCTCAAGGAGCAAGTCGCTCTCGAGCTTCTTCAGTCAACAGCCTTCCACCCTTGGAACATTGACTGGACTCGAGACCTCTGCTGCCCCGGCGCTTCAGGCTCTGCTTTCCCCCCTTGGGAACTCTGCCCGGACCCGAGCCAGTAGAACAGTGCGATCAACACCCCTTCGCTGCCCGGCGCCCTACGGCCCGGCCGAACCGCGGCAAGTTCTTCACATCGTGGCCATCTCTTATTGTATTATTATTTAACTAACTCACCTGTTATCGGAAGTGCCAATAAATACCTTAACCTGTGTGAATTAATTTCATTCGAGGAACGGACACCCAGATACACGAGAAGAGAGAGTTACACAGTGCTTTTATTAATAGTCCCCCCTGCTAACTTTTGAACCCCTTTTTAAAAATAAAAAAAATAGGCGGGGCCAATAACGGACAGTAAACTACATTTTCAAAATGTTTTTCTCTATACAGGATGTGCCAAAAATCTGTGAAGAACTGTGAACTACCATCCGTTATTGTCCACGCTTATTTTTTTATTTTTAAAAAGGGGTTCAAAAGTTAGCAGGGGGGGGGGTTATTAAGAAAAGCACTATATGTAAACATAAAGGCAAATAACATTAGAATATATTTTTTTAGGATGCCACCAACAAAATATTGTTCTTACTCTAAAGAAGACTTACAAAATGCCTTACGAGCAATAAAAAATGGCATGCCATGCGCGGTTGCCTCAAAATCATACCATGTTCCTAGAACAACTTTAATAGGAAAAATCAAAGGAACCTACCCTGAGGAGTGCAAAAGTGGAGTGTCAACTGTATTGACATCTCAAGAAGAAGATATTTTAGTCAACTGGATCTTAAATATGGCAAAAGTGGGTTTTCCCATCAACAAAGACCAATTGTTGGACAGCGTAACACTTCTTTGTAAAGAGTTGAAGCGACCCAATAAATTTAATTATGGACGTCCTGGGCGCCATTGGTATGAGGGTTTCCTCAAAAGACATAGCCAAATTTCTCAGAGGATGTCTGAAAACCTTACTGCTTCCCGCGCGGCTGTCACCGAAGCAAGCATAAAAAATTGGTTTGATGAAGTTCAAAATTATTTTATATCTTCGAATACATTTGTGAATGATCCGAATAGGATCTTCAATGCAGACGAATCCGCATTTTTTTTATCCCCTAAGGGCAATGCCGTTCTTGCAAAGAAAGGCAGTAAAACTGTTTATGAAAAATCTGGGAATGACAAAGAATGTCTTACTGTACTGATCACAGGTAAATTAGTAACATAATTTCGATTGTTCTAACTTACAAATTAATACAATATTTTAGGCAATGCAAACGGTGTTTTGGCGCCTCCGATGGTCATGTACCCATATGACAGAATTCCCAAACATATCGTTATGCGAGTTCCCAATGGTTGGGGGATTGGAAAATCCGATAGTGGCTGGATGACTTCCGAGTCATTTTTCGAATATATCTCGAATATTTTTTATCCTTGGATAGTATCTATGAACATTGAATTTCCCATATTGCTATACGTGGATGGACATAAATCTCACATTACTCTAAGTCTTAGCAGATTTTGTACCGAAAAACAAATTGTTCTAATTTGCTTACCCTCCAACACTACTCACATTCTCCAACCGTTAGATGTAGGATTATTTAGATCTTTGAAACAGAGTTGGAAAAAATGCATCAAAAGCTATAGGGTGGAAAATGGATTCAAAATATTAAATAGAGAAAATTTTGCTCCTGTTCTCAAAATGGCCCTTGAGGATGTTACCAATTTAAAAAATATATTCCAAAATTCATTCAGAGTTTGCGGCTTATACCCATTTGATAGGTCTAACGTGGATTATACGAAAATAGTGCAAAAGGTTCTAAATATCGAAGACATATCTAAAAACCCAGAAATAAAATTGGAAGTTGTGCAACATCTAAGATACATAGAAAACCACATTAAAAATACAACTCTCCAAAAGTTTTATTTTTTGAAAGGTGGTGAGTGGGACGGAGATATGGAGGATAAAAATTTATATGAAGTTTGGATAAGCATTTTCAATAAAACTGGACTTAGTTTTGAAAATGCAGCAACAAATGCTACATTAGTAGATAACGTGATAATTGAAGTGGAGGAGGGGATTGATTTAAAACAGGATTGGGAAGCGTTAATAGTGGAAACACCTGAAAATGAATTCGACCAAGAGATATTTCAAAACGAGAGAAAGATAAATATCATTCAAAATATTATGTTGACAGGGCCCAAGACCGATGAAATAAATGACCAAAGTACTGAAAAATACCTAAAAAGCAAAGAAGAAACAACCGGAGAAGAGCATGATGAAATTAAAGTTATAGAAGAAGAAACAGACCTTAAGAAAAAACAGACTGACAAAAGTACAGAAAAGATTCAAGAAAGCAAAAAAGAGGAAACCGGAGACGTACAAGGTGAAAATAAAGATACCAAAGGAAGCACCAAAAATATAGAAAAAGAGACTGACATAGTAAATGATGATATTAGCAGCACTGCAATTAAAAAGACCGAAGATGAAAAGATTAAAGCTAGAGGAAATGATACAGTTTTACAGGAAATTGAAAATAAGGAGATCGAAGAATTAAAGGATAAACAAAACAATGAAATTGGAGAAAATGTAGATAAAACAACCGTTGACAAAATAAAAGAGACCAAGAAAGTAGAGAATACTGAAGAAAAAACTGAAAACGCAAAGAAAGAAGTCCTCAAGAAAATTGGTAACATATCTCCAGACAGGACGAAAGTATATATTGAAAATAATTCCAGTTTGTTAGTACCATCACCTTTTAAAAAGGCATTGTTTTGGCCAGAACCAACTCCATCTAAAAAATTTCTAGGTAAAAAAAAGGAAAAAATACCCTCTGTAACAACTTCCGATGCTTGGAAAGAGTATTACTTAAAAAAAGAAGGAGAAAAAAATAAACAATTTGAGGAAAAGGAAAACAGAAAAAGACAAAGGGCTGAAAAAAGTATTATTTCAAGAAAGAGACCTAAAAAAACAAAACAACAAAATTCAAGTGAAAATGAAGAAGTGTTGCCTAATGTTAGCGAGAATGACGGTGAAATGTGTATTGAGAAAGTAAACGAAAAGAGAAATTTGAAAATTGGTGACTTTGTGATAGTAAACTATGAAAATAATTACTATCCGGGGAATGTGACTGGAATTGAGAAAGAAAAAATATTGATTAATACCATGACTAGAAGTGGATTTAATTGGAAGTGGCCAGATGAAAAAGATGAAATTTGGTACGAATCCATAGAAATTATGGAGGTGATACAACCACCTAAAAAAATTAACAAAAGAGGCTGCTTTCAAGTTGAGGAAATAACTAAATATGGTTCATTTGTCTAGACTTCCTATTTAAGTTAATTTTAAGTGTTTTGTTCTCATTTAATTTTCTTATTAAACAAGTTTTGTAAACTGAAAATCTTGTTTGATTTATGTACTTAATGTGTCGGATTTAAAAACACTGTCGAATTTATGTTCAACTCACTGTCGGAATTTTGGACAGAGAAAAAATTCAGGTGTCAGAATTATGTCCATTTGCAGGCCAATAAAAAACATATTTTTTTTTGTTGATGGCATGGTAGCATTATTTTTCTTTTCTAGAAACAACTTCAGAAATGAATAAACTTAACTATTATATAAAGTATCCTGCATTTTATACACGATTTTTATTTTATCATGGTGTTTTCTTTAGTTTGTTTTCTTACAGTGTCGGAATTATGTACACTTACTACCATTTTTTTTTAAAAGAATTTTGGCAAAAGGCAGTAAGTGATTTTTCTCTGCAGGATATACATTTCGTGATTACTTAATATACTGTAATAAAAAGAGGTTTTTTAAATACAATTTTAGATACATAACATTAAATATTAATCAAAGGCAGATTAGAGTGTAAATAAATTTCTTAAAACATTAATATTTCCATTTTTACTTTTCTGCACATACTGCCCTTTACCTTTTCACGGCAGAACGCCTCCGTTGCCGCCGCGTTCATTACTTGGCGGTATTTGTTTTGAGTTCGCCCAGCAAGTCAAGTTTTCCGATTGTTTACGTAGATATTTTTCGTGCTTTGAATTGTTTTTTTGTTAATTTATAGACTATTTATTAGTATTTAGGACATAGTGACTAATTTTGTATACAATGGGACGCAGAAAATGTGTGGTGTGTGGCCAAATTGATATTTCTCAGGATCTAACCTATCACAGGTAAACTTAGTACTAAAACCTCAGAGAAATAACCAAGGATAGAGGGAGTAATAACAAAAAGTAAAGAGGCAATGTCTTTTTGCGTGATGCCACGTACTCCATTGTTTACAGCATTTCATTTCAAAATAGACGGGTTTAATGGGATTAAATGAAGGCACACCTCCCACAACATTAAATTAACAAATGTAGATATTCATTTCTTCTATGTAACAATTTTAAACTAAAACTAAATTGCTCTGTAATTATAGTAGCTAAGTATCACTTTAATAAAATCGTCACAGATACCTCAAACCGCCCGACATGGCAACGCCTCCGTTGCCGCCGCGTTCATTACTTGGCGGTATTTGTTTTGAGTTCGCCCAGCAAGTCAAGTTTTCCGATTGTTTACGTAGATATTTTTCGTGCTTTGAATTGTTTTTTTGTTAATTTATAGACTATTTATTAGTATTTAGGACATAGTGACTAATTTTGTATACAATGGGACGCAGAAAATGTGTGGTGTGTGGCCAAATTGATATTTCTCAGGATCTAACCTCACAGGTAAACTTAGTACTAAAACCTCAGAGAAATAACCAAGGATAGAGGGAGTAATAACAAAAAGTAAAGAGGCAATGTCTTTTTGCGTGATGCCACGTACTCCATTGTTTACAGCATTTCATTTCAAAATAGACGGGTTTAATAATGGGATTAAATGAAGGCACACCTCCCATAACGCTAAATTAACAAATGTAGATATTCATTTCTTCTATGTAACAATTTTAAACTAAAACTAAATTGCTCTGTAATTATAGTAGCTAAGTATCACTTTAATAAAATCGTCACAGATACCTCAAACCGCCCGACATGGCAACGCCTCCGTTGCCGCCGCGTTCATTACTTGGCGGTATTTGTTTTGAGTTCGCCCAGCAAGTCAAGTTTTCCGATTGTTTACGTAGATATTTTTCGTGCTTTGAATTGTTTTTTTGTTAATTTATAGACTATTTATTAGTATTTAGGACATAGTGACTAATTTTGTATACAATGGGACGCAGAAAATGTGTGGTGTGTGGCCAAATTGATATTTCTCAGGATCTAACCTATCACAGGTAAACTTAGTACTAAAACCTCAGAGAAATAACCAAGGATAGAGGGAGTAATAACAAAAAGTAAAGAGGCAATGTCTTTTTGCGTGATGCCACGTACTCCATTGTTTACAGCATTTCATTTCAAAATAGACGGGTTTAATGGGATTAAATGAAGGCACACCTCCCACAACATTAAATTAACAAATGTAGATATTCATTTCTTCTATGTAACAATTTTAAACTAAAACTAAATTGCTCTGTAATTATAGTAGCTAAGTATCACTTTAATAAAATCGTCACAGATACCTCAAACCGCCCGACATGGCAACGCCTCCGTTGCCGCCGCGTTCATTACTTGGCGGTATTTGTTTCGAGTTCGCCCAGCAAGTCAAGTTTTCCGATTGTTTACGTAGGTATTTTTCGTGCTTTGAATTGTTTTTTTTGTTAATTTATAGACTATTTATTAGTATTTAGGACATAGTGACTAATTTTGTATACAATGGGACGCAGAAAGTGTGTGGTGTGTGGCCAAATTGATATTTCTCAGGATCTAACCTATCACAGGTAAACTTAGTACACACGGGCGTAATGTTTGTTTACTTCGGTAAATTCCGGTATTTCCGGTTAGATGTGGGTTGATTACAAACGTGTGTATTTTGATGCTGTTGCTCCCTCTATCCTTGGTTATTTCTCTGAGACTAAAACGAATTAATAAAATAAGTTTAGGTATTCGTTAAGATAATTCAATACCAAATTGGGACAAGTTTTTGTAAATCAAAAAGCTTGTCATGCGAATTGTAAAGAAAATACATACTCTGGCAAGTAGGTACTTGCTTATCAACCAATCACTGTTCAATAAAATTAATTGGTACCTATTGAAACTATTGAAATTATAGTGAAGAAACCGTTAAAGAAGCTGTCGCAAATTATTGAAGAGGTTATTTAAGCGCCCTAAGTGAAGAATATGAAATTCCATATGCCACATTATATAGAAAAGTACCCGGTGGTCAACCAGTGCTAAATGAAGAAGAGGAGACAAATCTTGTGAAGGCCATCTCAACTGCTGCCGACTGGCGATTTCCATGTGATGCTGAGGACGTGAAAGATATAGTACAGCCTTTTTTAGAACGAAGTGGTAAGACCATTTCACAATTCAGAAATAATCGCCCAGGACAAACATGGTTTGAAAAAATGTTAAAAAGACATCAAAATGCATTGTCCAAAAGGTGGTCACAGTCCATCAAGGAAAGCCGTGCTAAAGTAGATCACACTACTATTAATAAATATTTTGACAATATTTCAGAAACACTTCAAAATATATCCCCCCCGAATCATTGGTCAATTACTAAGAGACGAATTTTACCGATGACCAATGAAAAAAATGACGAAAACCATTTTGCAATCTTTTTATTTAAAATCTGACACCACGGCGTTAATCAGGAGTCAGGACACCCTAAAACCCCCGTAAACAAAATTTGAACATAAAATATACAGGGAGTTCCTTTCTGCAGAGTGTCAAAGTTGAGCAAAATAGGGATTTTAAAGGCATCTGGAGAGTCAAATGTGCCATGAAATCCCGTCAAAACAGATAAATGATCAACAGAACTACTACTACTACTACTGTTGGTGTGCAAAGATTCAATACAAACGTGTACAGGGTCTTTTTCTCTGGGACATCTCAAAATGCTGAAACTTTATACTGGTCAGGAGTGCTCTGGAATCATTGAAAAATATTAATAAACACACAAGTAATTTATGTCTTTACAAAATGCCAACCAACAAATAAAAACAATTGAAATTGTTGGACCTTTATCAATAAAGTCAATGTCTAAGATGATACATTTTCTGTGCGTTTCCTGTTGCACACCAACCACCTTAATTCATATGGACTTACTGACTCTCAGGCTTCTGTATTTTCAGACTTAGGTCGTTTATAGTGTCTGGGGCTGTTTTGATATACATACTCGATTTTTGACCCTAAAGAACTCATTATTTTGAGATGGCACAGAGAAAGACACCCTTTATATTTTCTATTGGCTCTTTACACGCCAACACTTTGAGTGGTCCTGTTGACCATTCAAGTATTTTAAGGGGGTTCCATGGCACACTTGACTCGCCAGATGCCTTTAAAATTGCTATGTTGCTCAACTTTGACACCCTGCAGAATGGAACTCCCTGTATATTTTTTGTTTAAATTTGGTATGTGGCTTGAGATTAACACGTTAAGCGCCACTGTCATTTCGGCAAGTACTTCATGCTGGGCCAAGATGTTTTTATCACCAGCAGGTCCCGCAGGCAGGAATTCCATGGGTTCACGTCAGAGTATTAGTCTCCAATTAGGCTCCAATTGTCTCCAAATTTTAATATAAAAGAGCGTGAGACGAGGAGCTAGCAACTAGCCAGCCGCAGGCCATCGCCCAGTTGCTGTATAAATCCTTTATGGACAAAACCAAGAAAGAAGTATTCTCCTAAGCACCTAAGTAAGTTTGGACTGGCCAAAAAGTAAGATATTTGTGTTTTGATTCCTTTGCGTTGGAATTGCCTTTTTATTTTGAAATTATGTTGAAAACTTTAGAGAAATTGAATGTATTGTGCATTGTAACAAGATATAATTTCATAACGTTTAAATTTGTTTACATATTTATTTTGAACCATATTATTCTACTGTAGATGTCAGAGTTTTAATTTTTCAAACTAAAATAATTTTGTAACTTTTATTGGGAATTTGAAAGGGTTTTGGGAAACTATTTAGAGCCAAATTATTTTGCCGTTGAAATCATAATTTTGTTTTTAATTAAACTATTTTATATCAGAAATTTTGAGTAATTTTAAATTACATTCTTATACAAACTTGTACTGGATAATTAAGCAATGTTATACAGTCATCAACTAATTTTATTCTATTTGGGGAATCTTTAGCAATTTTTGTACTTTTAATCTGAAGGTTGTTATTTTATGCCATAGTTTTGTATTTGTGCCATTTTGACACATTGTCTTGTGTCCTATTCTAAATTCGATTGTTAATCAGTGTACCTTTTGCAATGTTTGGATTGTGTTACTTAGAAAAGGGTCATATTTCGGATATCTTGAGTGCAGCGTTGTGCGAAATCATAGATTTTTAAATTATTCATTAATAATTATTGCACAGGTATTTTGTATTTTGTTAACTTAATGTACTGTCTCGTATTTAGTCTTAATACACATATTAAACTATCCCTGTGTTTCCATTATACACCCTTAGGCCCACACTAAAAGTAAATAACTTGTGGCTCACCCTGTACAATACCGCTCGCCAACTACCATCATATAAGGGGTGAGGTTCCACACTCCTACTACTGTCTACAATGTAGATTGAAAAGACCCAGAAGATAACCATATGGCTTTTAATTTTGATGTAATGTCTGGAATTCAGCCTGAATTAGCTGGCGCGCTATTTGATGTGACACCTGTCGAATTATATGAATTATTTCTCAATTCCGAAATATTGCAGCTAATGGTAGATCAAACTAACATATACGCCAATCAGTTACTTTTGTCTGGTCAGGATATTTCTGGGTCGTCTCGCTTTCATGCTTGCGAACCGACAACCATAGAAGAAATGAAAAAGTTTATCGGCATTTTAGGATACATGGGGTTGGTGAAATTATCATCCATTCGCCATTACTGGTCTACAAAAAACTTTATCGTGTTAGTGTACTATCAGAAGTTATGAGTCGCAACAGATTCGAGCTGCTTCTTAAGATGTGGCATTTTAATGACAATGAAAATTGCCATGAAGGGGACCACGGCCAAAAGTTTCAGAATGCCTATACACCTGGGTTAGTTTTTTGTATTGATGAATCACTAGTGCCGTTTAGGAGTACTAACAAAACACACAAATATGGCATGAAAATTTTCAAGCTGTGCTGCAGCAAAGTTTACACGTGGAATATCAAAATGTATTCTGGAAAGGAAAGAGATGCCAGTTGTACTGTTCCCACAAAAACAGTAATGGAATTATCAGAAAAGTTATTGGACAAAGGTCCTGGTTCTGTACACAACCCACTAGCAGTCGTAGAGTACAACGCTGCCAAAAGCTCGATTGATTTATCTTATCAAATGTCAAGTCATTGTTCAGCTCTTAAGAAAGACAATAGAGTGGTAGTGAAAAATTTGCATCAAACTTCGTATGGTGACAGCAGTCGTAAACGCTCATTTTTTGTACAAATCAATAAATGATAGTCCAATCTCTGTTACAGAGTTTCGAGAATCTATTATAGAAAAGCTTTTATTTCCACTCAAAGAACAAGAAAACGATTCAATTCCAGGACCCAGCAAAAGAAGAAAAATACACAGTCATCAGTTTAGAAAGAAAGATGGACCTTCACATCAGGTTAGGAATATTGTCACGGATGCTATAAAAAAAAAGTCAAAGGGCTTGATAGAGAAAAACAAAGTTACCAAGGTGACCACTTATTGTGAAGAGTGTGAGGGCAAATCCCATTTTTGTTTAGACTGCTTTGCTGCTTACCATAATTAAAAAATATTCTAAAAGTTGTTTACTATAACTTCTAAAAATAAAGCAATTCAAAAAATCAAGATTATCTATATATTCTTTCTTCAAATAAACTGGACACCTAGGGACCGCTAACACATTCAATTTATAATGTATTTGGACCGCTGATTTTCAATATGGCAACGAAATACAAAATGTCACTTTGTAAGGAACACCCCTGTTCACCATTTAAAACCCATTATTGTCAACAATTGCCTTCAGGCCACAGTAGGCCAGCGGACCAGTTTTAAATATCGAAACAGCAGTCCCGTGGCTTACTGTAGTTTAAAATAGGAATATACCCAGTGGTCCCTATGGACCCCTGTGGCCCAGTACAAACGTGTGCCTAGCGGTCCCGAGGGACCGCCATGGCGCTTAACGTGTGAAGACCTGAAATTTTGCACCAAAGTAGAGTTTCTTGTGACCTATCTTTAGAAAAAAAAACGGCTAAAATCGGATGAAAAATAAAAAATTTACAGGGGTGCTTTCATTTTAAATGGGTCACCCTGTATAAGTACTGCAAATTCAAAATGTGGTGAGCCCCCCCCTCCCCAGAGATTTATATAAGTCGGCGTACATTGTGTAATAGATATCAGGTACGAAAATAAATTCATTGTCCAACTTGCGAACGAAAGCCTACTCTATGTTTTGAACCATGTTTTGCATTGTCCCCCAAGAAAAAATAATTGATAGCAGCTGACGTCTTTGGACGTCAGCCGCCTGATCTGACGATTATGGTTATGTGAGGCTAACGACGTCAAAAGACGGTATTGACCTTGGAGCACATTTCTTTGTACTTACTTTTTGCAAAAAAAATTTTACTCCGAACGTTTGTATTTTTTTATAATTATTTGAAAAAAAAAAAAGGTTCTAGCCTTTACATTTACGTTAATTCCTGGTATCGGTGGAAACAACTAAGCCTAAAAAACAAAAGTATCGAAGCCCAGAAACTACTAGCAGCGAAAGTAGCGAGAGCCAGTGTACGAAGAGACAGATGACGATTTAGATTTCCTTGACTAGGAACAGGCAGATGAAATGTTAAAAAACTTTTAATTAAATGCTTGGATATTAGTTAAATACTGTAGCAAGGAAACCATAAAATATTTTGCAGGGAAGATTGTAGAAATAAACAAAGTTCAATTTGTTGTGATTATGCACACTTTAATAAATTGTGATTGTGATTATGCACTCTTTAATAAAAATAAAGTGAGCAAAGTGGAGTAAAAATGTGACATTTTTCATTTTTCAAATCTTTCATTTTTTGTATGTGTTAGAGCCCTTCAAAGGAAACGATAACATTTTTATAAGAGATAAATGCTGATGAGAAAATTATTGATAAGTTAAGAACATAAAGAACCGAGTCTCAGATTTAACCCAGAGAAAGTCTAAAAATGAGACATGCCGGGTTAAATATGAGACGGTTATAAAATGCATGTATAGTTGTGCTATTCTCTAGACCAAAAATATATGTATAAATAGAAAAATACGTACAAAAAGTTATCACATAGGTAGGAACATTAAAGAGATGCTATCTTGGATAGAAACATTTATTAACTGAGAGTTTAGTAATTACTGAGCTAAATTTTAATTCATGCAAAACTTCAGCAAAGGAGTAAGAAGGTAAAGAGATAGTCAATGCTGGAAGAAATATTGGAACATTAAGAATCAGTCGCATCAACAAGTGAATGACAACATAAATAATAGTCCTACTTAAAAAGAAGATCAAAAAGTAAAAAGGGACACATTACCTAACACAAAGGAACACATTAATGAACTAAATATCTATCAAAATCTATTGGAAGGGCAAAAATCTCTGCCACTCTAAAAAATAAACGATAATTTTGTCTTATATTTAGACCTGTTTTGTATCATTTTTACCTCTATGCGTGTCTCAAATTTACCCCTCCAAAAAAGAACACTGTCACACTAATATGGATCAAATTGAACTGAAATGCGATGGTCCACGACATAGAGTAAGTTCGGGTAAAACTTCGCGGTGGGGTAAAAGTCGGTAAGTTTCAAAAATTGTGTGTGTAATCCAGTACGAACGGTTGTCTATTAAATTTAGAGGTTAAGTTTTTTGTGACTTCAAACTATAGGTTTAACAGTGGGGTGGTAAAAGTCCGATTTTTGTTGGGGCAAATGTACGCACGGACTTTTACTCTCGTCGATGCGTACTTTTACTCTCATTGTTTGTTACTTTTAATTACCACAATCTGCTGTTTTAGGGCTAGTGGACATTATATTCCGCCAGCATTAATATTCCCAAGGAAGCAAACAAAACCTGGTCTTATGATTGGTGCACCGCCTGATTTAATACTCTTTGTCAGTGATTCAGGATACATAAACTCAGAGCTTTTTATTGAAACAACATACATCTCTTAATAATTTGTTAGAAGATTAAGTCGTTTAGCATGATTCACAGTTTGCAAGCATTTTCATTTAGGGCCAAAGTTACGAAAATAATCTCGAAGAAAACCGCACAGATGATGGCGTTTCTAAAGCTGTGTTTTCGCCTGAACGCTTATGCTATGAAGACATTTATGGCTCCGATAGTAATTCTAGTGATGATATGCCCCTTTCAAATGCAAGAAGAAACTTGTTACAGCCTCAATGTCAAGAAAACATGTTTATTGTTGCAAATTGTCAGGAAAGAAAATTTGCCGTCATTATGTTGCTCGAATTTTAACGATCGATCCAAACATGGAATACACAGTAACGTTCATGAAGAAAACTGGTAATAAGTCGTTTGAGTTTCCCAATGTAGAAGAAACTGCGGTCGTAGATGAACGAGACATTAAAATGGTTTTAAATTTTCCCACACATTTTGAAAAAAAGACGAGTATGTGTCTTTATGAATGACTTGAGTTATTTTGTTAACTTGTTTTAGTAATTACTTTTTCTGCAAAAGTATCCACATTTTTATATTTTTTTAATGCATAATTTCTGAAACCCCAATTCAGTTTATTGCTATAAATGCATTTTGGTTTCATCTACCTACCAGATTCTAATTGTATATAATATACAGTGTGTCTGGTTTTTCATGTTAACAATCCTGAAAATCTAAGCAGCCTGGGGAAATTGAACGGGGCAATTTTTTTATAGATATGTCCCTCAAAGGGGTGCGTTTAAAAAAAACATATTAGGCATTTTTTTATTTAAAATCTGACATCACAGTGTTAATCAGGATACTCCAAAACCCCCAAATTTTAACAAAAAATATACAGGGAGTTTCATTTTGCAAGGTGCCAAAGTTGAGCAAAATAGGAATTTTAAAGGCATCTTGCGAGTCCAATGAGCCATGGATTAACTTCGAAACAGTTGAATGACGAAGAGGACCACTCATTGTTGATGCGCAAAGATCCAATAAAAAATATACAAAGTGTTCTCTGTGCCAATACAAAATGCTGAATTTTCGAAACTTTATAGAGTCAAAAATTGAGTATATCAAAACCACCCCAGGCATAATAAACAAACTAAGTCTAAAAAATACAGAAGCCTGCCAATCACTAAGTCCATATGAGTTAAGGTAGCTGGTGTGCCACAACAGGAAACACACCAAAAATGTATCATATTAGACAGTGACTTGGTTAAGAAAGGTCCAATAATTTAAATTGTTTTTAGTTGTTCGTTGGCATTTTGTAGAAAAAAGTTACTTTTGGGTTTATTAATATTTTTTGATAATTCCAGAGTATTTTTGACCCATATAAAATTTCATAAAAATTCAGCATATTGAGATGGTACAGAGAAAAATACCTTGTATTTGAATCTTCGCACACCAACACTTTAAATCGTCCTGTTGACCATTCAGTTGTTTTGAAGTAATTCCATGACACACTTGACTCTCCAAATGCCTTTAAAATTCCTATTTTGCTCAACTTTGACACCTTGCAGAATGGAACTCCCTGTATATTTTTGTTCAAATGTAGTATGTGGGGGTTTTGGTGTGTCCTGATTAAAGTTGTGGTCTCAGTTTTTAAATAAAAAAATGCCTAATATGGTTTTTCGAAAAACGCACCCCATTAAAAAATCGCAGTAGACCAGGTTTTCATGGCAATGCCAAACCAATAGTTCGCAAATGATGACCTTTCAGGGACATATCTATAAAAAATTGCCTAGTTCAATTCCCCCAGCCTACTTAGATTTTCAAGGGTGTTAACAAGAAAAACCAGACACACTATACAGTGTGTCCACGGATGGGCTTAAATAATAATATACTTGCAAAAAAAATTATTTTCAATTTTTCGAAAAAAGTTATTCTTAATAAAAAAGTCTGCTTGTTCTTGAAATAAGATTGGCATGGAAAAAGTTAACATTACTTATACAGGGTGACCTTAAAATTGAAGAAACGATAATTAGCATAAGAGCAAACTGCCTCTATTTGTGGAGCTATTGAAAAAAGTTATAAAGAAATTTTGTTCAGCGTGGTAAGTTACTTGCGTGCACAAAATTTCAAAGTGTTAGGCCTACTTTGACTTTTTTTATTTTATTTTTCTTTTTTCAAACAAATAGTTTTCTGTAAATAGCACGACAAAACTGTGACTGTGTAAAATGTGCTTGATGCACTTGAGAGGGAAACAACCTTACAACTTCTTTAATTTTTAACAGACCAGAACTAAACTTTTACCAAAGGTAGATGGCATTGTTGCCTACTTATTTCCAAAAAATTAGTTGTCTACATCAAAGTCATAGCCACCTGCCATCCCACAATCAAAGCTAAAAATCTGAATGTCATATTAGGCATTTTTTTCAAAAAATGCACTAAAAAAAGTTCGTCAGAATTGATCCAGGACCCTAAATCCAAAATTTTGTTAAAATCAAAAAAATATTAAATAAAAAAATATGTAAAAATAAAATTTGTTTTGTAGCCTTTACTTTTATTTTAAAATGATTACTTTTGAAAACAACTTGCCTTCAAAACTTTCATGGCACACTTTTCTAAATGCAGGAAATTCTTAAATTGCTATTTTTGGACTTACATTTTTTTATTTAATATTTTTTGATTTCGACAAAATTTTGGATTTAGGGTCTTGGATTGATTCTCAACAACTTCATTTAGTAAATTTTTTTGAGAAAAAATGCCTAATATGATTTTCAGATTTTTAGCCTCGATTGTGGCATCGCAGGTGGCTTTGACTTTGGAGTAGGCAACTACTAATTTTTTTGAAATAAGTTAGCAACAATGCCATCAACCTTTGGGAAATATTTCGCTCTGGTCTGTTAAAAATTAAAAATGTTTTAAGGTTGTTTCACTCTTATATGTATATTGCATATAATCAATGTGGTCATTTAAGTGTGCAACATATGGGATTTTTTTTATTAATTGCACAACGAAAATACAAATATTCCCGAAAGTTGGTGCATGTTCCATAATCATATTAGGCGCACTTAGAATGGTTGCAAGTCAAACAGCATACAAGGTAGGTAAAAAAATATAAAAATTATATAAGAGTAATTCAGCAAACTGTTATTAAGAAAAGTTGTCTAGAATTAAAAGTTATGCCTAAATACCAAAACATGGCCTGCTAAGAAAAAAATATATGTTTTGAAAAACATTAATAATTTCCTAAACAAAATTTGTTTTAATATTCACCCTAAACAATTTCATAAATCGATCAAAATTATATCAATTTGGCATAACTTTGTTCAAATTCAAGCATATTTGTAAAATTAACTTAGATTTTTAATTTTTTAGGGAATCACAAACTTCATGTTTGTTGCAACGATATTAAAAAAAACTTTAAAATTTCGCAAAAATTCTTCTGAACAAGGTAAAACATTAGTAATGATAATGTGTACATTAAAAAACTCTCAGTTTTTTTCTTAGGAGGCTATGTTTTGGTATTTAGGCATAGCTTTTAATTCTAAACAACTTTTCTTAATAACCTTTTGCTGAATTTTTTTAAATAAGGGTACTTTACTCTTGTGCAATTTTTATACTTTTTGACCTACCCTGTATGCTGTTCAACTTGCAACCATTCTAAGTGCACCTAATACGATTGAACATGCATCAACTTTCGGCAATGCCTGTATTTTGGCTGTGCAATTAATAAAAAAAAGTCCCATATGTTGCACACTTAAATGACCACACTGTATATATATCACATGAGAATACTTTGTCATGTTCGCGGTAAACCTAGCCCACAAAATTCTATGATTATTATTAAAAGAATGTCAACATATTTTTCACTTTCAAATTTGATTTTGCCTGATATAATTATTCTTCTTTTAATCGGACATTAAATGCCCTACAATTCTGCCCAACATACAACTTTCCACATTCGCAAGGAATTTTATAAATGCAATTTTTTGAACTTTGTACCTCATTAAACGGTTTCGTTTTAACTAGCATCGATCTTAATGTATTTTTGGTTTTAAATACTGTTCAAACATTAAAAATATTGCCTATGCGTTTTAACTTATCTGATAGTCCAGGACTATAAGGAATAATTAAATTTACTGGTCGGTCCACCAGATTTATTTCTCTAATTCTATTAGCATTGTTGTTGTTTCTATGGTTGACTAAAACGTCTTGATCTCCCGTCAGCAAACATTATTAAGCTTTAACTCTCACTTGAGCAGCTGCTTAAATTTTGCGGACTGTTATTAATAACTAATAATTCCATAATAACTTAATAATGGAAAGGACAAAGGGTTAAATTGCACCCCACAAAGCAGATCAATTTATAATTATTACATTTTTATACTCTGGAGCACCAAAAAAAATAAAAACAACACAACCTTAAAACGTCAAAACAGCCGCATCCATATCTTTTTATTTAAAAATTGATAGAATACTCCCTATAGCCATTTTTTCGTACACTAGCGCCACTCCAGTTCGCAAACAACAATGAAATTATAATGTCATGCTTGGATCCTTAATATAGTGTTAGCCCAGGCCTGATTATTTACTAAGTTAAAAAAGTAAACAAATTATCTACAAATGTTCAAAATTTCAATGAAGTACAATAACGGGTATTTCAGCCAAAATTATATATTATTTATTCTTTACAATGAACCAAGCTTTCGGCCATATTTTTGGCCTTCGTCAGGGCTAAAATAGTGTTAGGTAAAATACACTCACCGGCACGAAAAATGGAGCTCTTATAATTTTTATTTAAAAAATGTAAAATTTTAATACTTTGCAATGGTTTATTATTATAATAAGTTAAAAGCAAACAACAGCATGTTTTAAGTAATATCTAACAACAATTAAACGTTTATTTGAAAAGCAAGACTAGACTGTTTTGAATAAAAATTTCCAAAAATTAAAAAGTACACAAGTCTTAGTTGGCCATGACTTTTCTTTTGTTTTTATTGTTTTGACAAGTCTGAGTTTAAAGAAGTGAAACAGTTCAAAGCTGTACTGCGTTTATTTAAGGTAAAAATATGGCTGTTAATCCTGAAACAGCGGCTGCTATTGTTGCGTTGCTTCAAGACGGAAGAACTGAGCGATATGTTGCCCAACAATATGCCGTATCCAATAGCACTGTGCACCGTATTTATACACGTTTTTTAAACTAGAGCTTACACCAGACGACCTGGAACTGGTCCCCATCATGTTCGGAATACCAATGTAAGCGAACGTACAGTTAGATGAAGACTTGGAGAAGCCAATCTTACCAGTCGTAGACCTGCAACAGGTCCAGAGCTTCTTAGGCGTCGTCGTGTTGCGCGACTTCGGTTTGCCAGAAATCATGAGCACTGGGGTGAAAATGATTGGGGGCGAATTTTATTTACTGATGAGTCCAGGTTTAGCCTGCGATCTCCAGATGGTCGCGAGAGAGTATGGCGAAGACCACAAGAGCGTTTTGCAGAATGTACCTTCAGTCCTAGAGTAGGATACCAAGGAGGTTCAGTAATGGTGTGGGCTGGAATTTCTCTGGAGGCACACACTGAGTTGTACATCGTTCCAAGAGGCTCCTTAACTGCTGCCAGGTACATTGATGAAATTCTCCAAGATTTTGTTGTCCCGTATGTTGATTTTATTGGAAATAACTTTCTTCTGATGCATGATAATGCCAGACCTCATACCGCAAGAATCACTCAACAGTATTTAAATGATGTAAACATTCCTGTTTTGGAGTGGCCAGCGTTAAGTCCAGATGCGAACCCGATTGAACATGTTTGGGACATGCTTGGGCGAAGAATGCGAAGTCGTGTTCCTGCTCCTTTAACCATAAATCAGTTGAAACAAGCTCTTTTAGAGGAATGGGACCTTATTCCTCAAGAGGATATTCGCCATTTGATTTTAGGCATGCCACGGAGAATGCATGCAATCATTCGAGCTCGCGGGGGTAATACCCGTTATTAAAAATGCTCCTCATTAGTTTTTGCTCAAAAATCGTTTAAGTTTTGATTCATTTAAGCACATTTTGCCACAACACCAATGTGGGTTTATCGTTCTAATTTTTTAAATTGTAACAAAAGTTTTTATTTAAAAAAAAAGCACCCAATTGTTATTAGAAATTACTTAAAACATGTTGTTGTTTGCGTTTAACTTATTATAATAATAAACCATCGCAAAGTATTAAAATTTCACATTTTTTAAATAAAAATTGTAAGTGCTCCGTTTTTCGTGCCGGTGAGTGTATATTATTGAGTAAGAATTATTTATATACTTACTATTGAGATGAATATTAAAAAGTTATGGTTCTAATGGATATAAACTTCCAAAAATGGAAAAAAGTGTTATGTAAATATTTTTGTTGTTGGAAAGCTCAAAAAATGGCCGATTTTATAAGGCCACAGCCAACTATGATTTACATTTAAAAAAACACAAGTTTATGTCATATCTCAAAAATCACAAACAACATAAAAAATTGGATTAGATTATCTTATTAAGCCCAATATTATCTACACTTTTTTCTCTACAGTTTTTCTGTATAATCAGAAATAATGGAGCTACAGAGATCTGTGAACCGTGAACTTTTTTAAAAATCCAAAATGGGTATTAGATTGAGCATTCAAAACTGCAATTCTTTCCCCATTTAACCTTTGTTCTAGCTCTGCTAGTTTCCGAGATCCCCATAGTGGGCATCGAAAAAAACTCACCCTGTATAAATACAGCCGTTATTAAAGAAGATCTGTTATTATGTTCAAAATTTCTTAAAAAAAAAGTAAAAACATAATCCGTGGTGTGATCAAGCAAGATTATCGGTTTTGTTATAATTAATGTCATGAATAAATATAAATGTAATTGATTAAAATAATAAACAAATCATAAAACACGGTTTCCAGTCCCGGTATTTAGTACCGGGATTGTCCCGGGATTTTACCCAAAAAGTGTAGTCCTGGGATTTTCCTCATGGTCCCGAAATCTTAAAAGCCCTGAATTTTTTTATTACATCATAAACACGCCACCAATTCCCCTGAAAACCTAAAAGGGGATTCACTGGCATTCATACTTTTTGGTATATTCTAGGCCGTGACGCTGTGGCCTGTGACCTTACCCCTTAGTGTAATACCATACATTTAAATTAGTTGGAGTTGGAGCTACTTTAGTTGTGTGTTGTGTTTTTTTAAAGTAATCTTAGTTTTAGTTTGGTATTTTGTAGGTAATTACTACCCACATCTAAATAAAAATATTTCATTTTTATAAACTTTTTCTTACAAAATTTATTGTAAAGAAACCAAAATCTTGATTTCGGGACCATTTTTTGGGACTTTTGGGACTAGTACCGGGACTTAAAATTTGGTACCGTAGAACGGGGATATTTGAAACACCTGGGGTAATGTGAAACAAATTGATGTTTTATTTAAATTTTGGCGCCTACAACCATATTGGTTGATAAAGCAGATTTCTACTATGACAACTTAATTTCAAATATGTCAGGCTATGAAATAGTGAGGTTAGATGACTAGACTGAGTTTCTGGTGAAGCTAGAGAAATTTTTAAATTTTGGTGGAAATCCACTGAATTTTTGGTAAGTCGAAAAGTGTTGTATGTCAGCTGGTTATGGTTATAGTTAGAAAGTTTCAAATCCATCCAAATTAGGGTCTAATGTGTTAGTTTCATAATGATATCGTTGTTTTCAAAAAACAAAATTTGTTAAATATACATATCACAAGATTAACAAAAAAACTTAATTTCAGGGGTTATTTGAAACATCATGCCTCGACATTATAAACGTCCGTTAGGTGTAAAAGCAAATAGAAATTACACAGAGGAAGCTGTAGAAAATGCTTTACGAGATGTCATGGATGGACTATTTTCGTTTAGGCAAGCGGCAGAGCGAAACAATGTGCCTTATGTGACAATATATCGACGATTTAAGGGATTGCACCCCAACAACGTTGGTTCTCCGCCTATTTTGTCAAAAACTGAGGAGAAGCAAATAGTGGATGCTTTATTTGTGGCAGCTAACTATGGATATCCAATGACGGAAAAAGATTTAGCACTATTTGTGCAAGGCTTTCTGAACAGAAAGGGGGTAAAGATTCCTAAATTCAAAAACAATTTACCTGGACCAGACTGGCGTGAAAGCTTTATGCAAAGAAATAAGGAATTAACAATAAGACTGTCTGAAAACATGAAAAGAGCAAAATCTGAAATAACTCTGGAAACGCTTGAATGTTATTTTCGTGAACTTCATAAGGCAATTGATGGTGTGTCGCCTAGCAATATACTCAACTATGATGAATCAAACCTTACTGATGACCCTGGAAAACAACGGGTCATTGTGAGACGGGGCGTTAAACATGCTAGAAGAAATATGGATTTTTCTAAGTCGTCCACTTCTCTTATGTTTTGTGCTGCAGCAGATGGGACAGCTTTACCACCCTATGTGGTGTACAAATCTACACACCTTTATAAAGAGTGGGTTATTGGAGGACCGTGTGGTTCTCATTATAATAGAAGCAAAAATGGATGGTTCGACTCCAACATCTTCGAGGACTGGTTTTTTAAAATACCATATCCTTATCTTCGTCGTCTTGAAGGAAAAAAAATAATGATAGGAGACAATTTATCCAGCCATCTCAGCATAAACGTTATAAGAAAGTGTGAAGAGGCAAACATTCATTTTATATTTTTACCCCCTCATAGCACTCACCTTTGCCAACCGTTAGACGTCTCCTACTTTCGCCCACTGAAAACCGAGTGGAGGAAAACATTGACTGCATGGAAGCTAAAGAACAAGGGAGTTGTTCCGAAATCAGTGTTTCCTTCACTGTTAAAGCAAACATTGGATAAGCTTTCGCCGAAAAGTGAAATAAATATCAAAGCAGGATTCAAAGCTTGCGGAATCTACCCACCAAATAAAGATGAGGTGTTTAAACTTCTCCCACAGACAGCAGAGGCTACCAATAACCAGAATGCTCTTACACAGTCCTTCACGGATGTCATCAAACTACATGTCCCTGAAAAGGGCCCAGAGAAGAGGCAACAAAGAAACCGGATACAAATTCAACCAGGAAAGTCAGTTAGTTCAGCAGACTTTGAAAATACCGAAGCTGAGGTTTATAAAAACCCAAAAGGTGGCAAAAGCAAAGAGAATAAACTAGCTCGAAATAGGAAACCTTTGGTTAATTCACAAATCGACAATGAACTAAATCAACCTTCTTGTTCAAAGACAACCAATATGTCCCCTTACACATCCCTTTCTCCTAAGAAGAAACGACTTGAACAGATCTCAGATCATAGTAGTAGTTCGTCTCAGTCTGATACAAGCGACAGAGAATCAGAAGATGAGAATAAGCCTGAATTTAAAAAAGCTGTGATAAATTTAAGTGATTTGAAAAAAGGACAGTTTGTGATAGTTGATTTTAGTTATAATCAAGGTAGTAAAAAAGAACGTTCAAAACAATTTGTTTCAAAAATTATAGACATAAAGAAAAGCAGTATTTTAGTCAGCTGCTTAAGGCCTTATATGTTTAAAAATAATGTATTTATTTACCCCTCTGTAGAGGATATAAACTATGTTAAATTTCAACAAATAAAATTTATTTTGGAAAACCCGAATATGTTAAAGTTTGGTCGATTGAAATTTAGAAGTGATGTTTTTTAGTTTTTAGCTATTATATTTTACAAGAGTTTATTTTATTTTGATACACAGAAGTTGATATTAATTTTGTTATCTACAAAACCACTTTTCTGTCTTTTATTTTCTGTGAATTTTAAGAGTAATATAGTTTTATTTTCATTTTTAAATATTCTGTTATTACCCCTCCACGATATTCTGTTATTAAACCTCCACCGCTTATTTATATTGAGGGGGAGGGGATTTTTTTTGCCTTTGGGTGTTTCAAGAAACCCTAAGTGAAGGGTTAGTTGCAACAAATTTCAAAATACATTAAGTTTAACATGTAAAATTTAAGGTGTTTCATATTACCCCGGGTCCGGGGTAATTTGAAACACCAACAAAAATATTTTTTTTTCCAAAACTATTGGCCTAAAAAAGTTTTAGGATGGCCAATAGTAGCCCTAAGTTAACTTCAATCAAGCCACCTTTTTAAAAAAAATAATTTTTTAAAACTAAGGTTGTTATTCCAGAAAATAGACAAAAAGTGTTTCAAATATCCCCGTTCTACGGTACCAAAGTCCCGAATACCTTTTCAGTCCCGGGATTTGGAACCCTAGTTCAAACAAAAGGAACATAACATATTCTGACAACCCTGCTTGAAATACAGTTTGCTTACCTTGTATTCCGGAACTCTTTGGCAACAGATCTTTCTTGTTGATTTTTAAATCGTCCAAATTGACCGGCGTCTCTTCGATCGGTGTCCCTAACAATAAAAACAAGTTTCAATGTTTAAAAAATGGATAGTATGAAACTAATTATTAAGTTAATAGTGAACAAATTAAGCTTTTATTCAAGGAGGAATATAAACAAATCACAAGTTATTTCAATTTTAGTTTTTAATTAGTACACATCTTGTCGTCACTTTTAATCATATTTCATTTCGCAGTATTGTCCTTCGCTATGACAACTTATAGTAGGTTCCATGTTCGCAGATTTAAAGAGAACTTTTTTTAAATTTTCAAAGACACTTAAAACTTCTAATGAAGTTGGAATGCATTCACTGGAATTGAAATTAGCAAAACCAACACAATCTGCAGACAAAACTATGATGCGAACTACACGAGGCACTTAAAAAAAAAACTTAAAGCATTTTCCGTTACACAGAAAGAGAGACGGTCATTTACACAGAGGTTAAGACCGAATTATGGTTTTCAATAAGGTGAATGACGTCATTCTATGTTTTGTAAAAAGGTGATGAGTGTTGTTTGAAACATATCCTTTGCCACAGAATATAAAATGTTTCATGGCATTCATTTTAAATTAGAGAAATATCACACCTTAGTTAAACTGAGGCATGAAAATTAATCGAGTAAGCGATTCTGTTCGGAGAGAGTCGACTGTGAATTCAACCACTTTATGCTCTTCTCCATGATTGATTTCAAAGATGCATGTTTTCTTTTACCTGTGGCACATAAAAACTATTTGAGATTAATCTATTAAGAGCAATATGAGTTTAATATTCTCCAATTTGGTTTAAACTATCTGAGATCAATGACAATATCTCTTGGAAATAAAAACCAAACAATCCGAGATTTTTTTCGCAAACTTTAACTGATTTACACGTAAAATATAAAGGTCAAGTTGGCAAATGGTCACCAATTTGATCGATTTATATGAAGCTTATTCTGGCTTATAAATGATTAAGTTAAATAAATACCAAACAAAACATAACTTTTCGTGAGGCATCTATTCAAAAAATTGCCCAAAACTTGCTAAGGAATTTAAAATAAAAATAGACCAAATATGTAAAAAAAAGACATGGACTAAGAACCCAGTACCTCTCAGAAATACGAAAAAATAAAGAAAACCAAAATATAGTAACTACGCCTACGCAGAACTTGCAAACCTAAATGGTGGTGTTTCGAGTTACTACTCTTTCTTCTGCAAGGTGATGTAACCACATTGGGAGAATCAAATCTCAATATACCAAATGTGCCTGATATCCCAGTCAGAGCTGGGCAGATCTATTTAAAAAAGATCGTTTTGAAGATCTAAGATCGCGATCTAGATCTTAGATCTAAATCTTTTTTGATTAACTAAAGAAAGACCCTTTTTAAAAAGATCGTTCCAAAAAGATCTGATCTTTGATCTTAATTTGACGATCTTAGATCATTTTAAAGATCTAAGATCGTTTTAAAGATCTAAGATCTTTAAAAGGATCTAAGATCGTTATAACGATCTAAGATCTTTTCCTCGTTATTTGTTTTCGTTCATTTTTGAAACGTTTCTGTGATAATAATGTTTTATTTTTGAAGAATAAAAAAGAGTGCTCTAGGTTGTTGTAGGAATATGAGTTTTTGTTTTTATATCTACATATTTGTAAAATATGTTCTCATTTTGACATCAATTGTTGTAAGTAGGTAGTTCGTTTTTGAAACGTTTCTATGATTTTTTTTTATACAAAATAATGTAGGTAGAAAGGTAGGTATATATTTTTTAGAAGAATGAATATTTTTGTACGAACAAGGATTTTTCTTTTTATACATGTAATCTACATATTATTTCTAAAATATATGTATTATGAATTCAGTTACTTACGTTACTAACGAGCGTTCATTTAAAACAGTTTACCTCAGGAGATCTCTAGGTCTCAGCTAAAGTGCAAATTGTCAGAATTCGCGAAAAATGACAAATAATATAAACAAACTGACGTACATTTTACCTACAACTACAAGAACCTATTTTTAGGTCAAATTTAAATGAATGCTTTATGTTTTATGTTAATTTGTATTTTATTTTCAATTATCTATTTCTCAAAATTCCGAATTTTATAACTTAAGTTATAAAATTATAAATTGCGTAAATAATCGGTGAACACGTTTTTACAAGAAAAGTCTAGTTCTCCATAGGTATATCAACTGATTGATTACGTAACCAGTTCACTTAGAGTAGTAACTTTACGGAACTAGTTATGTAAAATTTTACTTTACCCAACTAGTTACGTAAAACTGGACATATCATCAGTTGCTCAGGTTTTGAAAGATGTCACTTTATATTATGTCAAAATTAAGAAAAGCATTTATAGACATCTATATCTATTAACTATATAATATCATGAATTTTGTTCAAAGATCTTAGATCATTTAGAGGATCTTAGATCGTTTAGAAGATCTTAGATCGTTTAGAAGATCTTAGATCGTTCAAAAGATCTTAGATCGATTGATCTTTTTTAAATAGATCATTTTTAGACGATCTTTGATCTAAGATCGTTTTTGCATGAAAAGATCTATTTTTAAACAATCTTAGATCTTTTTTTGAAAAACTGTCTGATCTATGATCTAGATCTTTTTTGGCACGATCTTTCCCAGCTCTGATCCCAGTCACGTCGAGGTCCTTTTTGATGGAAATATTGATGATCTAGGAAATGCTTTACTACCGTCTCTTAAAATGGACCTGGCAACACTGAAGAATACTATCAGATCAAGAGGAACTCAGATTGCTCAAAAACATAGAGATGTAGCTTGTCGATGGGGTTTTCCATGTACAGCAAATGATATTTTCAACGCAAACCTGATTTTTCCCAATTTGTTATTTTAAATGTCAACTTTGACAGGCATGGGCTGTGACGCCACGACCCTCTTTTGACGCAAAAGTGTAAACAAAACAGCATCAACATATCCCAAAATTAGATTTTCAAAAAATAGAATAATGCAAATTTTCCCCATTTGGTGCAAACTTTATGAATAGCTCTGTATATTATTTATTTTAAAATAACAAACACTATACTTGTATGCATCAACGTAGAAGGTACAGAGATTCATATCAATTTATAACAAAACACAAGGTTTATCGTAGAAAACAACCTAATACAGTTTAAAACTGCCATACATCATATAAAATTGTGGAATAGTCAAAACATTTTAGTTGGAAATGTGAGTGAAACCAGGTCGACCTTAAAATATATATTAATACAAAAAATGCAGCGCGGCAAAGGAAAAAACAAGGTAGCATTTTTATCTCAATACAGGGTGTTAGAAAGAGGCATGTTAAATATGAAGAAGGTTTTGGTAAATTTTTGACATATTGTTTAAATCTGTTTTTAAATTAATACCATTTCGAGTTTTCTTAATATACACCATTTCTAGAAAGTTTCTTTTAGTTTGGACTTTCTCATAATCAAGTATATAAACGTTACCAAAATCAAAATTATGACAATTTTCTATCGCATGTTTACTGAGTGCCGTTGAAAAAACATTTTCATTTTGTACATCCAGTTCATGCCTACTTATTCTATCCTTCAAATATTGTTTTGTTTGACCCACATAATACAATTAATTTTAAAAATTAAATTAGTTTGTAAATTCCTTTCAACATGTGGTTTTAATTTTGAAAATAGTTTACCTGTGTTAATTAAAGGTTTATTAGCAACAGTAACATTATATTTTTTAAAAATGTTAGCAATAGGTTCAGAGACTTCTCTGTAATACGGCATTGGAATATTTTGAATATTACTTTTATTAGATTGGCAGTTGTATATTTTATGTATTCTTTTCTTTATTATTGAATTATAGAAAGTAGGAGGATAGTTATTTTTATCACACCCTAAATTCCGAGCAGAAAATTGTTTAAAAATGTTTTTTCAACAGCACTTAGTAAACATGCGATATAAAATTGTCATAATTTTGATTTTGGTAACGTTGATATACTTGATTAGACCAAACTAAAAGAAACTTTCTAGAAATTGTGTATATTAAGAAAAATCCCAATGGTATTAATTTAAAAACAGATTTCAACAATATATCAAAAATTTATCAAAACCTTCACATTTAGCATGCCTCTTTCTAACACCCTGTATTGAGATAAAAATGCTACCTTGTTTTTTTCCTTTGCTGTGCTGTATTTTTTGTATTAATATATATTTTAAGGTCGACCTGGTCTCACTCACATTTCCAACTAAAATATTTTGACTATTCCACAATTTTATACAATGTATGACAGTTTTAAACTGTATTATGTTATTTTCTACGAAAAATGTTGTGTTTTGTTGTAAACTGATATGAATCCCTGTACCTTCAAACTTCTATGTTAATGCATACAAGTATAGTGTTTGTTGCGAGTTGTAAGTGTTGTCTATTTGGCTTTGTATCGATTAAAATGTTTTATGTTAATTTGTCCCAATCTGTTTTTAGCATTATATAAGTGAAGAGAATTGTTTACATTCTGATAATATATGGTCGATTCCCAGCATTTTAATGCAAATGAAGAAAATCTAAGTAGGCCAAACCAATACTTCGCAAATGATGACCTTTTAGGGACATATCTATAAAGAAATTCCCCCGATCAATTCCCCCAGCCTACTTATTACATTTTAAGGGGTGTTAACAAACACACTGTAGATGAAAAATATGTTTTTTAACGAATCACCCAGACCCTGTATGTTATTGGATATTTGAATCTGCATGAAATTGCGCGACCTTTACCTGTAAGTCCATGCAGGTGAAACGAAACTTCTTAAAAACCCTTTAACTCCACTACGATATGTCCAAGGCATCTATAACCTCCATAAATATAACTAAGTCCACAATATCATATTATTTGATAGTAAAAAATCCTTTAAGTGCATTTAGGGGGTTTCTATGAGTAAAATGTAATAAAATCCACTAAAAAAAGAAAGAAGACAAAAAAGACAAAGAGCAATTCAAGACGAAAATTTTCTGTCGGTAACATTTGATTTGCAGTCTGTATTACAGATACCATGTTCGGATGTAAGTCCCATTCAAGGCAAATTTGCGGCTGCAATTCTTACAATTTATGAATCAGCTCCACCTACTAATGCCTTCTGTTTTTGTTGGGCTGAACTCAACAGAAAAAGGGGTACTGCTGAAATAGGAACTTGTTTATTTCAATATTTGTCAAACTTACCTCCACATGTAAGAGAAATATCACTATGGTCTGATACATGTGGAGGGCAAAACCGCAATCAGCACGTGGCCGCTCTATTGCTGTATTTGGTACAGATAACTCATCTTGAAACAATAGGGTACTTGATGAAATTTTACAAACTTGATAAAACAATTCCTGGACACCTGCCTAAGACCCTACGATTATTAAAAATATATATATTTACCTAATTAGCAAGTTTTTAGACTTCTTTGAAATTTGGCGGGAAAGCACTTATGCCGTCACAAGTGTTTTATTAAGGCAATTTGGCAACATGGCGATACCACTGATGTGTTTTGAGACATAAAACCTCTTCTTAGTCTAGAATTTATTATACTCGATGATATTTGTGGTCATCTTCCAACATCTATTCTGTCTCGAGAAGAATATGCTCGATTTTCCCATTTGCCCTTGGCGGATCCCAAATTTCATCTTCCCCAGGCTGTAGACATGCTATTAGCAGCTGATATATTTGGGTTTATCCTTCGAGGTGGCAAATTTCCCCTTAACCCTACTATTCATGAACCTTATGCTCTAGAAACCCTTTATGGTTGGATTATTATGGGTAAAATGAAGATACCTTCCGCTCCACATCGATCGCTTCTGGTAAAATCACTTTTCCTCACTACACAACAAATCCTCGATCAATCTCTCAAATGATTTTGGGAGCTTGAGGATGTTCTCCCCGCCTCAAAACATTCCCAAGAAGAACGTATTGCTGAAGAAAACTATTCCCGTACAATAAACAAAACCGATTCCGGTCGCTACGTGGTTTCTCTCCCATTTAAAACTTTGGAAAATCCCTCTTTCAAAGGTTCGCGAGATATTGCTCTGCGTAGATTTTTTTTACTGGAAAAACGCCTCCAAAAAAGTCCTGAACTCTATGTGGAATATTCGCATGCTATTTCCGAATTTCTTAACCTCAATTTCATGGTATTAGTTCCAGATCCCTCACCCATCGCTCAGTCATATTATATCCCCCACCATTGCGTGATCCGACCTGAAAGCTCTACCACAAAGTTAAGAATAGTTTTTGATGCCTCCGCCCGCGACTGTAATAATTGTTCTTTAAATGACACTCTGTTAGTGGGCCCGAAATTACAACCTTACTGCGTTTTCGATGCCACGCAATTGTTTTTGCTAGTGATATCAAGAAAATGTTCTGTCAAATTTTAGTTACAGAAAACCATACCGATTATTTACGAATTTTATGGAGATTTTCTCCCGACGAACCTGTCAAAGACTATAAATTAATAACTGTCACCTTCGGATTAAGTTGTAGTCCTTTTTTGGCCATTCGCACCATAAAACAAATCGTTAAAGAAAACATGTCGAAGTTCCCAGAAGCTTCAAAAAATTCTCGAGTCTGACACTTACGTGGATGACGTAATTTCAGGTACTGATACTTTGTCTGCAGCTCTAAAAATCCAAAAAGATCTTAATTTCATTCTCAATCAAGCAGGATTCGAGCTACGCAAGTGGACAATTAACAATGCTAATTTTTTATCTTGTCTTCCTCTTTCAGACTGTCTAACTGAACCTTTGTCTCTTGATTTGGAGAACTCGTCTTGTACAAAAATTCTTGGACTTCGTTGGAATCCCTCTAGTGATGACTTTTCCTTTATTATAGGTACTCTCGAAAAGCCCTGCACAAAAAGAACAATCCTCTCAGAATTAGGAAAAAATATTTGATCCTTGTGTAATGCTAGTTCCTCTCACTCTTCATATGAAACTTGGCATCCAAGAACTTTGGAAATTGGGTGTCGGCTGGGACGAATCTCCTCCCCCGAATTTTGTAAATTCTTGGCAGCAATTAAAGCATGAGCTCTCTTCACTCTCCTCGCTAAAAATTCCCCGACTTTTTCTAAAATTAAATTACATTTGTCTCAAACTCCATGGCTTCAGTGATGCCAGTGAGAAAGGTTACTGTGTTGTGATATATCTTAGAATGTTATGTAGCGATCACTCGATACAAACTAATTTTGTTTGCGCAAAATCACGAGTAGCTCCTTTGAAGAAAATATCTCTGCCCCGTCTAGAGTTGTGTGCAGCTCTCCTCTTAGCCAAACTCATTTCGTACGTTCTAAATACCTTTCCCGAGAAAGTAAAGATCTCTCATATACGCGCCTGGTCCTATTCCACCATAGTGTTACACTGGCTCAAAAACGAACCTCATAAATGGACAACTTTCGTGTGTAACCGCGTAACTCAGATCCAGGAACTTGTAACTCCCTCTTCCTGGCGTCATGTCCCTTCAGAATTTAATCCTGCCGATCCAGGATCTCGCGGATTATTACCCCACGAGCTTCTCAATAATACGCTATGGTGGGCGGGGCCTGATTGGCTCTCTAAACTAGTGGAATATCGGCCAGAAATGCTTTCTGTACTCCCGTCAACAAATGAAGAAAAACGTAAAATCACCCTCAACGTAACTTTGGATTCTCCATTTATTGACGATCTTCTCGGAAGATTTTCACGTCTTTCTAAAATCACAAGGAATATTTATTTTTAGAGATTCGCGTTCAACTGCAAAAATCCTCATTCCCGTCAAATTAACTCATTCTCATTTCTTGACACCACTCGTGCTCTAGAAATACTTATAAAAGATGTTCAAGCCGCAGTTTTCTCGAAAGAAATCTCTTTTCTAAAACAAAATAAACCGCTACTGGATAAAAATCTCAAAAAATTATGCCCTTTCCTCGATTCCAAAGAAATTATCCGAGTCGGTGGACGATTTGGTAACTCTCAATTACCCTTTGCTCAAAAACATCCCGCGCTATTACCTAGCCGTCACAGACTTACCACTCTACTTATTGAATATGAGCATAATATCTACTTACACCCTGGAGCTCAAACTACGCAATATCTCCTTTCCCAGAAATACTGGATATTAGCTCCTAAGCGTACTACTCATTGAGACTACTTAGTGGCTACTCGGCCCCTTCTGGTTTTTGTAGGAGTGTGATGGGTCATGGAGGTGTGGCAATTTACTTGAAGGACAATTTGAAGTATACCATTCTTGAGGTTGATGGGCTCTCCGAGGAGGTGCATTGCGAGGTTTCGGGTGTGTTGCTTGCTGATCAAACGCAAATATTAACTTTATATAGGGCCCCAAATGGGAATTTTGAAAGATTTCTTGAAATACTGTCTAACTGTTTCAATAAATTAAATATGTTTAAGAAAATGGTTGTCACGGGGGACTTCAATGTTCACTTTGATGGTAAAGATCCCCGAGTGTTGCATCTGTGCAACCTTATGCGGTCCTATGGCCTGTCTAAGACTGTGGAATTTCCCACTAGGCGAGATGCATGCTTGGATAATGTGTTTACCAATATTGATTCAGGTGACTTCCGAGTCACAACCTCTCCACCTTTATCTATTATCAGATCACATTGGTATAATTTCTACTTTAAGGCGCTCCATCGCCAACATTGGTCAGTCATGTGGTAGACGTATTAATTACCGACCTATAACTGAGGAAGGTCTTTTTTCAATGTATAGAGAGGTGGAAAAAGCGGACTGGAACTTTGTCTCCGACCCTGAAATGGCTGTTGAGCGTAAGTTTGACCTGTTTCTTGATAAAATAATTAGTGCAATTGACGTTTCTTTTCCGATGAAGTCCAGACTGGATTCATCGAGCGGTGCTTCTCCTGCATCTGTTAGTTGGTTTGATGCGAGACTGAGAGCCATGAGGGAGCTGTATATGATTTCTCTTATTAACAAGCAAAACCCTAATCTCATGCCTTTGACGGCCATTAAGAAGTTTAAAAAGCAGTATAGATATGAAATATCTCAAGCAAAAAAAAGAGCCTATGACAGACACATACTACTTGCAGACCGTCCTCATTCTGCCATGTGGGATATCATTAGTAGAGCTATCAAGACTCAGACCAAAGCATGTGACAAACTTAGCGCTCATGAATTCAATAATTTTTTTATTGGTATTGCTGAGGAAGCAATTAACAAATTACCAACATCCAATAAAGACTTCTCAGATTACTTACAGGTCACACCTGACAACGGATGTTTTATGTTTACACCTGTGACATTCAATACTGTTAGACAAAAGATCTGTCAAACTAAGAACCGCAATAGCAAAGATTGTTTCGGTATTAATGCCAAAATCCTAAAGACGCTCAAAAATCTTATAATATCTCCTCTAACCAAGCTGATAAATCTGTGTATAAGTGAAGCTGTCTTTCCTCCTTGTCTAAAGACTGCCAAGGTGATTCCTATCTTTAAGGGCAAAGGGTCCATTGACGACGTAAATAATTACAGACCGATCTCGCTTGTGCCTGTTTTCCCTAAGGTTTTTGAATCTGTCATGAAGGATCAGATTAATAATTACTTTGAGGGGAACAACTTGTTTACGCAGAGTCAATTTGGTTTTCGGAATGGGAGGTCTACCACTCTCGCCATAGACTACCTTATTCAAAACATAGCTGACGGCCTAGAGAGGGGCTTGGATACCTATGCCTCCTTCTTTGACTTGACAAAAGCGTTTGATTGTGTCTCACGAAATTTTGTTAAAAAAACTATCTCTCTACAACTTCAGGCCTGAATCTGTTCTACTTATGAATTCATACCTATCAAATCGCAGGCAATTTGTTTCCCTCAATGGTGGTGTATCTAGTGAACAGGTGATCAGGCATGGAGTTCCACAAGGATCTGTCTTGGGACCAACTTTATTCCTGATTTTCATTAATGACCTGGCTCAAGCCCTGAATAATGTAATTCTTTTTGCTGATGACACCACTAATTTCATAAACTACCATCCATCTGAGCCCATACAGACCATTTCACATAATGTCCACTCCAGTATGGAGGAGTGGTTCTTCTCAAACTATCTGTGCCTTAATGATGCTAAAACACAGAACATAAACTTTTCCCTCGGACTTCCTCATCGGGGTTTGCAGCATGAGAATGGTGTTAAGTTCCTTGGTATATTTCTCGATCCCGGACTAACATGGGCTGAACATGTCACCCAACTTAGTAAGAAACTGTCAAAAATAATCTTCCTAATGAGACATCTCTCGAAAAATGTGTCAATGCATGTACTAAAAACTGCGTACCATGGGTATTTTGGGGCTAATATGCTGTATGGCATTCTTAACTGGGGTCACTCTGCACGGGCGAGGGATATTTTTGGCTTCCAACGGAAAATTGTTCGCGTTATGATGGGTCTTGGATACCGTGACTGCTGTCGACGCTATTTCGTTGAGCTTGGTTTGTTAACTTTCCCTTCCGCCTTTATCTTTCAGTGTCTAAAATACTTGAAACAGAATCTACATCACTTTACGCAGATCCGCGAGATACACGAGTATGGGACACGTAGTAACACGGATATTTTGCCTAACTTCCATAGACTCTCAAGAACCAGAAGAGATACCGACTATTATTGCGTATTATTCTACAATGTTTTGCCACCAGCAGTTAGGGACTTGGATGGGAAGTTATTTTTAAGGAGAATAAAACGCTATTTAATTGCAGGATCATTTTATTCCTTCGAGGAGTACCTTCGAGGTGATTTTACTGGATTTTAAGGTGTCGTGTGATTGTAAACGTTCTAGTTAAGGAATACATGTCCTTGTACATTGAGTATTGTATTTTATATTTTGTGACTTGTATAAGCACTTCATGTGTATGTTTTTACCAATAAATGAATTATTATTATTATTATTATTATACGCTACGTACTCTCTAAATGCCCTCAATGTTTTCGCTCAAACCCCCCTCTCGCTCAACCTCCTCTAATGGGAAACCTTGCTGCAGTGCGTATTTCACAAATAAAACCCTTTTCTCAGGTTGGCTCTGATTATGGCGGTCCTTTTCCAATTTTGTTAAATCGATCTCGAGGAGCCAAATCAGTCAAGTCATATATTTGCTTATTCGTCTGTATGGCCGCGAAGGCAATACATCTTGAACTCGTCTCTGAACTTTCATCAGAAGCGTTTCTTGCAGCTTTCCGTCGATTTCTTGCAGGTCGTTGCAGTCATGTTTACTCAGATTGTGGCACTAACTTTGTGGGTGTCTCGAAAGAGTTGCGTGCTACTCTGGGAAGCAGGCATCAAATCCGTAAAATCCCATTTAAAAAGAGTTGTCGGAGATCAACTGCTAACCTACGAAGAGCTTTACACTCTCTTAGTCCAAATTGAAGGTGTGTTAAACTCGAGAACTTTATGTCCCCAGAGTGCAGATCCGCACGATCTTACTGTCCTTACCGCAGGACATCTTCTTACCTTGGAACCTCTCAGTGCTCCACCAGAGCACGATTTCTCAAATATTCCGCTAAATCGCCTCTCTCGGTGGCAGAGATTACATCGCAATTTTTGGGATAGGTGGCATTGAGAATGTCTCCATACCCTTTTGCAAAGAGGAAAATGGATTAACCCTTCTACTCCGATAGCTGAAAATTTGGTTGTCTTAATAATAGATAACAATCTACCTCCTTTAAAATGGAGTTTAGGCCGTGTGCTGGAAGTGCATCGCGGTATTGACGGCGTCGGTCGCGTACTAACTTAAAAACTCCCACGGGAATCCTTAAGAGACCTGTCGTAAAGACTTGTCCTCTTCCTTATTGCAATTTTTAATGATTACCTATAATTTTTTTCTTTTTCGTTTCACATAATTCATTCTCCTTAATTACAAGTAAAATGTTCCATTTTAGGTGGGCGGTATGTTACATCCCCACACTAAGATTATATTTATTTTAAATTTCATATTAGGTATTCAATTTTCCTTTATCCCTTTCCCATTCCTATTGCGGGTACAACAATGGACTTATCCGGCAACAATAAAGGAAGTGTCAAGAAAAAATAATAATTAATAATAATCAGTCAAAAAACGCGCGTTCATATAATTATAAAATAACGGTATACAAGTATTTAAGCGATAATGTCTATTGCGGCGTTCGGCGAAGAATCTCCTACCCGAGAAGAGGGAAAAGACGACTGCAAGCAGCAAAGGTTTGTACCCGCTCATCCTTATAGAGGGTGGTTCACTTTTATGTGGTAGGACTTTAACATTAGATAGAAAAAGATAATCTAAAATGAAAATTTTACATCAACATATATCGGGGAAAGCTTAGTTTCCGAGATACAGGGCGTTGAAGTGTTGGAAAAAATATGAAGTATTTTTTACACTGTCCGAACCAGTGGAGATATTTAAACCAAATTTGATGTGTAGTACCACCTTTTTGACTACGATATTTAGTGATAATATGAAGGTCCTGAAATAACCAGTGGTGGAGTTATGGGTTTTCACTATCACTAAATTTAAAAAGTAATTAGTACGGACCTGTCTCACATCAACGTAAATTTTTTTTCGTAAAGTTCTTTCAATTCTCTACAAAAAGTGTATCTTGACATTTTTTTGTATCTGCCACGGTTGTGTAGTAAATAAATTATTTCGTTTCCATCTCAGCCTTTTTTGCCTAAAAATGTGTTTTCTAAGATTATTGATAAATATCGCAAATAACAGAAATTAATTACGGAACACTTATCGGATTCAGCTATTTTATTTTTAATTTTATGGAAACAATTTTAAAAATAAACTGGCACTTGGTTTGAGGTACATTACTTTATTATCATTTTAACATTTTTATCAAATCTGTATTATTTCTTAATAATTTTTATAATTCTAAATTTGTACAACATTCAACAATTGTTCAAAATGTGATCCATTCTGTTGCACACATAATTCACTTCGACGCCTAACGGATTGAACAGCATCGATTAAATTGCCATTTCTCAATTCATCGCACGCATTTCTGATACGATCAATAAGTTGTTCCCTTGTTTCTACAGGAGTCGCATAGACTTGTTCTTTTAAAAATCCCCATACGAAGAAGTCCAGAGGTGTTATGTCCGTAGAACGTGGTGGCCAAGCGACCGGTCCCCCTCGTCCAATCCACCTATTTGGAAAGTTATTATTTAACCAGTTCCTCACATTTCGGTGAAAATGTGCAGGACAGCCGTCAAGTTGGAACCAAGCCAACAATCTTAAGTTTAAAGGAATGTCTTCCCACATATTATTATGCTCAGCTACTAAAAACTCCAAAAAATTGTCACCATTCACTCGCTGTGGCAAAAAAAGGGTCCAAACAGATGATGGTTGTACAGTCCAATCCAAACATTGACACTAAATTCGACCTGAAAATTTCTTGGCCGGATTGCATGTGGGTTTTCTTGTGCCCAAATATGCTGATTATGAAAGTTTACTACTCCACGACGAGTAAAACACGACTCGTCCGTAAATAAAATGTTATTTAAAAATTGTCTATTTCCTTCAATTGACTCCAAAATCCATCGGCAAAACACTAATCTCCTTTCCACATTGCCGGGCCTTAAACCTTGTTCGGGTTGTAGATGATACGCATGCCTGTGATCTCTTTTTAAAGCTCGCAAAATTGCAGACTTTGAAACACGTAGGGCCACTGACACTCTTCTGCTACTTGTTGTAGGATTCCTATCGAATTCACGAAGAATCTCATTGTTGCGTCTGACTTGTTGGATATTGTTTTCATTTCCTCGTTCGACGATTCTAGTTCTCAGACCGCGAGTTCTGAATTGCCGGTGCATGTTAACAAACACCGAGGGACGCGGATGGCGCCTATTTGGAAATCGCCTCCGGTATTCTCTGGCTGCTTCCGCAGAGTTCCCATTTGCAACTCCATAGCAGAAATGGATGTCAGCCTGCTCTTCATTTGTAAATTGGAACGGCATTTTAATTATTAACAAAGACAAACTGCGGCGCTCCTACGTTCATCTACTGGATGACAGATTATTGTATTATTAACTGTCAATAAGATTTTCTTTTCCATGGCACACTTATCTTCACCAGTACGGCGATGCAGAAAGGACATTAGTATTTTGCCGATGGATTTTGTAGTCAAAGGAAATAAGACAATTTTTAAATAACATTTTATGGGCGGAAGAATCATGTTTTACTCGTCGTGGTATAATTTAGAATTCTACAAATTTAGAATTATAAAAATTATTAAGAAATAATACAGATTTGATAAAAATGTTAAAATGATAATAAAGTAATGTACCTCAAACCAAGTGCCAGTTTATTTTTAAAATTGTTTTCATAAAATTAAAAATAAAATAGCTGAATCCGATAAGTGTTCCATAATTAATTTCTGTTATTTGCGATATTTATCAATAATCTTAGAAAACACATTTTTAGGCAAAAAAGGCTGAGATGGAAACGAAATAATTTATTTACTACACAACCGTGGCAGATACAAAAAAATGTCAAGATACACTTTTTGTAGAGAATTGAAAGAACTTTACGAAAAAAAAAAATTACGTTGATGTGAGACAGGTCCGTACTAATTACTTTTTAAATTTAGTGATAGTGAAAACCCATAACTCCACCACACTGGTTATTTCAGGACCTTCATATTATCACTAAATATCGTAGTCAAAAAGGTGTTACTACATATCAAATTTGGTTTAAATATCTCCACTGGTTCGGACAGTGTAAAAAATACTTCATATTTTTTCCAACACTTCAACGCCCTGTATCTCGGAAACTAAGCTTTCCCCGATATATGTTGATATAAAATTTTCATTTTAGATTATCTTTTTCTATCTAATGTTAAAGTCCTACCACATAAAAGTGAACCACCCTGTATAATTTCTCCCCCAACCAGCACCTTTATATCTCGCCCTAACATATATCTTTTTACGGAATTCACAGTTTCATATTTTTCTCTGGAGACATGTTTGTGTTTTCTTCTAAGTTTGTGTGACTAACTTATCTATATCAGTGTAGTTAAAGGAAAAAAATATTGTTTCAATTAAAAGTTCTTAATACTGTGTCAGTACTGTTTTATTTGAATATCTCATTTTGAGATTTTTGGCACTTAGACCCTTTAGAATTTATAGTCTTCGTTTGTCAAAAATATCATAAATTTTGTCGTAGAATAAAGAGCAAGCATTGTCAATAGAATTTTCTCTTGATCCCATCCCATTAAATCATAAATTAGATTATAGTTAGCTTTCCTAAAATTATAATGGCCTACAAGATCAGAGATAAGCCTGTTTTCCGAAGTAGCGTGATTTTTTATTGTAACTGGGAGAGCGGGATGGTGCTGTGATACTTTTTGTGATACCTCACTTTTCTTAACTTAACTTAATTATAGTTTTTTTTAAATTGCTGCTATATCAGTGATTTGAGGTATGTCCAAAACTAGAGTCTGCGTACACACCCTTTTATTGGAATCAATGATGAATAGCTTCACTTGTAGTATGTAGTAGGTATATTTATGCAACCAGCATCACATATGCGATGTAGCGTATACGACAAACATTGAGTTTAATTAATCCAGGTATTAAAATAATGATCACGTTATAATTGGAATAGCTTTGAAAAAAAAAAGAGAGAAAAATGCATAGTCCAGAATCGTATTAATTTTTTTCTTAGTAAATGTGCATTTTAGCGTCTAAAGCGAGACTTCTAAAATCCATAGGTAATACAAATTATTTTCTTTCTAGATAATCTCATTATTGACATATTGATGAAAAACATAGAATTTTACAAATTATTCAAGAAAACCTTGCTAATGTTCATTCCCTTGAAGAAATTGAGTCTATTAAAAAATAATAGCACCAAAGAATAAAAAAGTGTTAGACAAGTGTCCTCGGCAAAAAATACATCAGTCAATAAAAACATACGAGCCCCAAAGACGTTTGTTCTCAACAAAAAAAAAGTAAAAAAAGTAAAAGAAACCATGCCTAAACCCTCAAAGGACGAATGTGACACTTTAATAACATGTAAATTTTCACTAATACCTCTCAAACATATTATGTGTTCTGTAAATTAAGTAACACACAGACTTTCGCAGCATCGCATCTTGCATCACAAGTTTTTTTATCTTATTCGTGCAACTGAAAAGCTTTGGTTTCCTCGGAAGCGGTGCCGTAATATGGCGGGCGTAAAATGACGGTGGGTGACGTCACAAAAAACGGTGTATATGTAAACCATTTGAAGTGGTTTCCAAAAGAGCGGTGACGCGCATCGTAACGTAATAAAGCGGTACTGTCTTAAATGCTAGCGGTGGACGTGACGGCGCGAATAGTTCTTGCACGTTTTTCTACGGCGTCTGTTGTGTAGCGGCGAGTATCCGATGTGAATTATTTTAGTATTGGTGAAAATAAGAAATTTGAAATAATATTATTCTTTATATGTTTAGGTAAGTTTCAATAATATATGCTCTAATAATAAAGAATAAAAGTTTTATTTTCTGCAATATCAGAATTCTAGGTTATACATACATAAATTCTAAAAATGTGTTCTAATAAAGATCAGAGTATTGCCTGGTCATATGAACATGATGAAGTGCTAATTGACTTTGTCAAAACACATGGATGCTTATACAATGTTCAACTGAAGGAATATCGCAATGCCCAATTAAAACAACGATTATGGAACGAGATCGGAGACATTCTAAAAAAAAAAGGTAAAAAATGTAATTTTTAAAGATCGAACATTTAGTTTTGTCTGTAATGTGTTTCTTGCCACTCCACAGCGCCTATACCATTAAAATATGACTTAAATATTTCACGAATTTGCAAAGGTGCTTTCGCTGCACGTACGTTATTTTGAGTTAAAGATACAAAATTTTGGGTGGGTAGAAATTGTTCATTGTCATTGTTAACCTGCGTGGGAGGCGGTATATTTGCGCCTCTTAATATATTATGTAATATACATGCGCAGGTAACTATTTTGTCAGTAACTTCTGGTGTAGTTGCAATTGGCTGGAAAAATATTCTGAAATAAGAACACATAATACCAAAAGTGTTCTCTGTTGTCCTTCGTGCGCGAGAAAGTCGATAATTGTAAATAGCCTTAGATTTATCAATTACTGATTGCCTTCTTGGATAAGGTTTCAGCAGGTGCTCATGCAAAGCAAAAGCCTCATCCCCCACCAGCACGTTAGGCACAGTTACATTCATACCAGGTAATGATCGTGGTGCTGGAAATTTAAACTCATTACTCAGTATTTGCTTGCCAAACTTGCTCTTCAAAAATATCCCTGTAAAATATTTCAATTTTATCAAATAGCTTTCAATTTTAACAAATAGCTTTACTAATCAATGCACTAATAAACATTTAAAATTACCTGCGTCCCCTTCTCTGCCATACGATCCTATGTCAACTGCCGTGAATTTGCAATCTGCGTCAACAATTGCTAACAGAACTATTGAGTAAAATTCTTTATAATTAAAGAATAATGACCCGGTGTTTTTAGGCGCTTTCAAGCGTATGTGCTTGCCATCTATGGCTCCCACACAGTTTGGAAAATTCCATTGTGACATAAAATTGTTAGATATCTGTAGCAGTCGTTCCTGCGTTGGCTGTGGTAGCGCTATTTCAAGCATTTTATTAATAATACTAGTTGCAACGTGGTTTATTATGGAAGAAATCCACGAATGAGATATTCTGAATTGAAACGCTAAAGACCTGAAAGATTCTCCTGTAGCTAGGAACCTAAAACACAAAGAAATCAAGTTTGAATGCGCCTGAATCGTTATGTTATTTTTATATTTTATAATTAGTTTTTGTTGGTATTAGGTGTCGAATGTAGTAAACGATGGTCATACGTCCGCGACTACTACATACGACGAAGAGGAAAGCCACCAACTGGTTCTCCTGGCGAAGCAACCAAAAAACGGTCGGAACAATTATCATTTTTAGACAGTTGTTCTTCAGGGAAACGAAGGTTTTATTTTAAAGATTACTCTTAACAAAAATTAATACAATGTATGCAGTGGTTTAGAGTTGTTAGTGAAGGGAATGAAGTCCCAGTGCGGGAGTTCGTGCGACATCGACAAAGATCGGAGGATACCGTCCGGATGTCGGACCACTCCGCTGGGCGCGGCTGAGAACCGAGAGGACGAAGGTCCGCTCCGCCCGGCGCGGTTGACCGAAGGCCAAGGGAGTCTTGTCCGAGCGTTCGTCGAGGGAGGACCGCGGGACTCGCACTCCCGAGTTTCATACACGCTCCGCCCACTCCATGCGCAGAAGAATATTAGATCGACGGTAAAGCTGTATAGCTGTTCGAATAAAGTTAAAGTGAACCCCATCCGGCGTCGTCATTGAACTCCGACCCCAATATTGAGCCCACACCCACGAGATTTCGGTTTCCGTAGTAAAAGCGGAACCACCACAAATTGGCGCCCAACTCGAGGCTTGAGGAAGATCGGAGGCTGGCGCTGCGACGGGGGAATGAGTCGTCTGCACTGCGACGGGGGAAGTGAGTCGTCTGCACTGCGACGGGAGAATTGAGTTGTCTGCGTCTGCACTGCGACAAGGGAATTAAGTTGTCCGCACTGCGACGAGGAAGCTGAAAGGGTGAGAAATACGTTTCTTCTTTCGACGTGGAGGACTTGTTTGTAGAAACATTCAAAGTTATAAATTTTCCGTTATATTACGAACTTTTAAGAAAAGACTGAAGCATTTTCGCTTGACATTTTCGAACCTAATTTAGTTATCAAACACTACGTTCTTATAGCCAATGTACCGGCTGAAATAGTACCTAGTTGTAGGTTAGATTTAGAATTTATGAAGTGCACCTTGTGCGATAAAATGGGTCCGAAGACCAAAAGTAAGAAAGGTCAGGAAGATCCTACCGCCGATATCGATATGGAAGAGTTCATGCGCCAAGTCACTGTAGGCATGCGCGAACTCAAATCGACAATAAATGTTTTAGCTAATAGTGTAAAAGAAATTGATGAACGCACTCGTGTTCCTCAGGAATATTTAAATCCAAATAGTAACAATGTTACTCCATTTTTTGTCACGGTACCACCAGCCGAAAATAATGTAAACAATTCCATGAATAATGTTCAAAATGTGCCGTATAATGGTAGCTTGTTGTCTGTTCAGTCAGGAGATAAATCGTATATTTTAATGTGGAAAGAATTGGGGGGTGGCAATCTCACTTTTTCCCCACACTCAAAAATTCACCCAATGGTGTTCTTAAAAAAGTTAAATACACTTTTTACAGAGGCCGGCGTCCCTGAAAGTGCTAAGAAGGGCCTTGCGCTATCATGTTTGAGAGGAGGTGCTGTAGAGTGGGCTTCCATAAAGGAAGATGCCTTTGACACTTACAGTGATTTTGTTGTAGCTTTTAAAAACAGGTTTTGGGGTGTTGAGAAAGAACGCGACCTATACTTAACCTTGTCATATGGCAGATTTGAAGGTGGAAGTAGGGCCGAATATTTTTTAAATTTGGTTAACCAGGCGAGGTTCCTGCCAAATTCTATTCCGGAAAACAAGCTCATAGAAATGGTTTCCAGACATTTTCCGTCAGAAATAGAAAGGGGCATTATTACTAACGGATTTTCGACAATCGACGATGTCGAAAATTATTTACAAAAAATAGATGAAACCTATAGGACAAACGATCCATCGGTGATCGCTCGATCGGGTTTAGATGCGCAGGCGCGTGCAAATAGAATCTCTCCGGCGAATATTCGTGCTGAAATGCAGGCAAATAGAAATAATTCAAGTCAGTATACTCAGCAATCCTCTTGGAGAAATGTGTCGGGTAATCAAGGTCAGGGTCGAGATCAAAATTCTCGGGAAAATTCTCGACAAAACCCTGGTAATAATTCGAGTCAAAACGCGAATATAAATCATATGGTGGCTTTCGATAGTGATCCGGCAGATTTGCTAACCGACTCAGAAGACGATGAGGTGGAAGAAAGCGAGCGAGCTTCACCGAAATTCGATGCGAAATTGATAGGTAAAAATACAGAAGTGGATACCAAAATTTTACTGGATAGCGGTTCGGACGTATGCGCTATATCGGTAGTATATTTTGATAGTATACAGGGGGAACTCAAAAATATCCCTATATTACCTCTAACGAATACCGCCATTGCTGTCGCTGTGGGGGGTAAAACGCAAAGAGTAAAGCACCAAATATTGCTTACAGTAAGTATTAGCAATACTTATTTGGATGTAACTTGCTTAGTCGTTCCTAATTTAAATTGTGATTTGTTATTCGGCGCAAATTGGATGATTCGCCACAAAGCCAATGTATGTTTTGAATATTTCATTTTGACTTTTAAAACAAAGGTTGAAAATAAAGTTATCAGCTGTCCGATCACGGTCGAAGTTGTTAAGGCTGACTTTCATGTCAACTTGTGTAAGCGTGAGGAACAGATTGATGGAAATGATGTTTTCGTGACAAGTGAATATCAAAGGGTTCCGGAGAAGCACCGATATGGGGATAACGATTTTAAATCGACGGTTAGTGCCTCCAATCTTGGGTCAAATGATAAGGTTAAACTTTACCAAATTTTGAACGAAAATAGAAATGTTTTCTCAGAATGCCCTGGTTTAGTAAAAAATTATGAGCATGAATTGGAACTCACAAATTATGAGCCTTTTAATGCGCCAACATATCCGATCCCGTTAATCTATCGCGATCACGTTAAAACCCAGATAAACGATATGCTCGAAGAGGGTATTATTAGTAAGGAGAAAACTGATTTTTTGTCGCCATTGGTATGCGTAACAAAAAAGGATAAATCGGTACGTATATGCCTCGATTGCAGATTACTAAATTCTCGAATCCGGCAAGATTATGTAGCCCCGCCTGATCCTAATGACATTTTGTTAAATTTCAAAAAAGGGCAAGTATTGAGCACGATTGACTTAACGGCGGCGTACTGGCAAATTAGTATAAAGCCTGAGCATACTAGATATGTGGGATTTTTCTTCGGGGGTGAAACTTTCACGTTCCAAAGGTTGCCTTTCGGCCTGAGCACGTCTATGGCGGGTCTCATAAGGTGTCTTACTTTAGTTCTAGGAAATGAATGTTCTTCGTTTGCGTATGTATACGTGGACGATCTGCTCGTGTATTCTGATAGTCTGGAAGAACATTTTGTTCATTTGAAAACGATTTTTAAAAAGTTAGGAGATGCTGGGTTCACGGTAAAGCTCAGAAAGTCTCAATTTATTCGCGCGGAAGTAAATTTTTTGGGCCACGTAGTCTCGTCCCAAGGCATAACCCTGGATAAAAAACGTGTTGAGTGCATCCAGAACTTTCCTACCCCTAGGAATATTAAAGAGCTGCGAAGCTTTCTAGGGCTAGTTAACTACGAAAGGAGGTTTTGCCGTAATTATTCGGAACTTACGGTACCTTTGTTAAAATTATTAAAGAAGGGGGTAAAATGGCATTGGGCTATTGATGAAAATAACGCGTTTCTGGCCATAAAAAAAGCTTACCTAAATGTTACGATGGTTAGTCACCCAGATCTCGATCGTACGTTTTATATTCAATGTGACAGCTCGGACTATGCTATGGGGGGGTTGTTATACCAGATATCGGACTCAGACGATAAGCTGGTCATTGCATTCACAGGCGCGACTTTAAAAGGGAGTCAGCTCAACTATACAACGACGGAAAAAGAGGCCCTGGCGGTAATACACTGCTTGAAACAGTGGCACACTCTAGTGCTAGGGCGCGATCTCGTGATTCTTTCGGATCATAAATCTTTAAGTTTTTTGCTTTCTTGTAAGCTTCGGTCGGCTAGACTGTCTCGTTGGATAATGTTTCTGCAAGAATTCAATTTTAAAATCATTCACTGTAAGGGCGCGGAAAATGTTACAGCTGACGTCTTGTCGCGTTTTCCTCCGAAAACAGAATTGGTAGTTAGACCAGATTATTCTAATATTGATATTTCGCTAGTTAAATTGACCGGTGATTCTAAGCGTTTTCGACAAATTTGCGAAGGTTTACGGCGCGACCAACATGACGAAAAATGGATCGCGGATAAAATTAAGTTTCTAGAAGAAGTGGAGAAGCAACCTAAAGTTTTTACCGTAAAGGAACTGGCCATCTTGGAGTGGTTCATAGTTTACGAAGGGGTATTGTTCAAGAGAGGCGACGTGAGTAATCCGGGGTTTAAGTTATGCGTCCCATCTCGACAAATTAAAGAGTTGGTAGAAGCCCAACATGAGCGGTTAGGTCATTTTGGAAAGAATAAGACGTATTTACACATGCGGTCGACGTTTTATTGGCCAAGAATGCAACGTCATATGCGCGTGATGGTGGCCGCTTGCGACCTTTGCCAGAGGGTAAAAACCTCTCCTACTTGCCGTGGGGAAATGCATTCTATAATTCCTCGTCATCCGGGTGAGTTGGTGTGTCTTGATCTCATTGGTCCACTGCCAGAAGGGCGGGCCAAAGTCACGCAGTTATTGGTTATTGTTGATTCATTTACCAAATACGTGAAGTTATATGCGCTGCGACGCGCTACCACGGCGGCAATTTTGAACAGGCTGTTTAAAAATTATGTGCCACAGGTGCAAAAACCGGAATGTGTGTTGAGCGATAACGGCACACAATTCGCTAGTCGAAAATGGGTGAACGGTCTAGAACGCGAAGGTATAAAGACTAAATTCACGTCTGTTTATTTTCCCCAAGGGAACGTCACTGAACGATATAATAAGGAAGTAGGGCGATTGTTGCGGACTTATTGCGCCGATCAACATACAAAATGGCCAAACGTATTGTCCTTCGTAGAAGAATGTCTTAACAATGTCGTGAACCTAGACACAGGTTATTCTGCTAATTATTTGCAATTGGGTAAGGCTGAGGCCAATCCTATAGGAAAATACGTGCAATTCCCGGAAAACCCGGATAAATCGCTTCCGAAGGAAAGTGTCTGGGAACTAGCGCGACAAAATTTGATTACCAAAGCCCAAAGGCGAGCTGAAAAGCATGATAAGGGAATCCAGCCTGTTTCTTTTGCTTTAGGAGATGCTGTTCTTATTCGAACCCATTATCAATCTTCAGCAGAAAATAAAACAATTAAAAAATTATTTCATTTATATCAGAGTCCTTTTTATGTACTCCAAAGAACTGGACCAAACTCATATCTGATTGGGGAAAAAGGGGGTGTTCCACACTCGCGTCAGAACGTGGTCAAAATGAAGCCTTATAAAACCATTCCCGAATCTTTTCCATAAGAGAGAGGGTCAAAGTTATGTTTAGTTAATTAGCTGTAGTTTATTTAGGTTAAGACACTTAAATTTAAGGTATTCATGTATACTTCTACTTAGATTTAAGTGGGGGGGTAGTGCAGTGGTTTAGAGTTGTTAGTGAAGGGAATGAAGTCCCAGTGCGGGAGTTCGTGCGACATCGACAAAGATCGGAGGATACCGTCCGGATGTCGGACCACTCCGCTGGGCGCGGCTGAGAACCGAGAGGACGAAGGTCCGCTCCGCCCGGCGCGGTTGACCGAAGGCCAAGGGAGTCTTGTCCGAGCGTTCGTCGAGGGAGGACCGCGGGACTCGCACTCCCGAGTTTCATACACGCTCCGCCCACTCCATGCGCAGAAGAATATTAGATCGACGGTAAAGCTGTATAGCTGTTCGAATAAAGTTAAAGTGAACCCCATCCGGCGTCGTCATTGAACTCCGACCCCAATATTGAGCCCACACCCACGAGATTTCGGTTTCCGTAGTAAAAGCGGAACCACCACATGTAATGTTATTTGTAGTACTATTAGCAACATCAATGATGAAGGAAGTAGTATTAATGTCAGCGAAGACGAATTTCTGTCCGAAACTGTTATCAACGCAAATGAAGATGAAGAGGAATCAGGGCTATCGAATGACGATTTTCTTGATAGTGTACAAGAGCAAACTATTAAAACGCCTGAAAATATAAATTATGCACGAGGTGTGAAAAGAAAATATTCAACTCCGAAATCGAAAAATTCTGAGGAGAGAATAGCGCTGCTCCGAGAAATTGCTGGAAGAACGCGCGAACCAGCTGTTGAACAGGATGTCAACGATCTATTTTTTGCCTCAATGGCAAAATCTGTTAAGAAATTGCCAGAAGTGACTCAAGCCAAGTTAAGACTACAAATTGGCAGCATCGTTGGCACCGCTGAAATCGAGTTTATGTCGCGTACAACAAGTCGGCCTTCATCTGCATCAAGTTATGCAACCTCTGTTAGCTCTAATGACAACTCACAAAGATCGCATTTATTTCAACTTCCTTTGGACTCTTATCCAAATACACAGCCACCAAGAAATGAAGAGCTTGGTTATAACGATTATAATGATTCATCATTCAGTCAATTATAAATAATACATTTTGTATAAAAACAATAAAAACATAAAAAGTTACAGGTATTTGTAGTTTAGTAATAAATATAACTTCTGCAAAATCTCTATATGCAAAGAAAGCATTAATATGTTTGTAACCCCGCATTCTAAATTATCATATAAATATACGTATGGTTCTCTTGTCTCGGTGAAACTTAAAACCAGTGAAAAATACGCAACTTACCTTAAGAAAACGCATAATTTCTGCTCGGGCGATATGGGTTTAGGGATTCGATTTGTTGGCATCAAAGATATATCCTCTTTTATATAATTTAGGACATAATCGAAAAGTACGGGAGTCAAGCGAAAGTATTCTCTAAATTTTTCACTATTATGATGTAGGTGTCGACACACTAACATTTGGTAAGCACCTTCTTCTTCACGTTTTTTAAATAATTGGGATTCAGATTCTCTTTGATGAATTTCCTCTTCTGATGACGAAGATTCATCATCCAAAAAAACTATAAGTGCGATGTCGAGATCATCCATATCGACAATTTCAAAGTTTTGTGTTATTATCGTAGACAAGAGACGACAAACATTATATGTGTTCCGTTGCGCGTTTTCTGACTTTACACAGCGGTCTACCGCTTTTAATCGCCGGCAAATTGTCCACCGTTTTGTGACGTCACCCACCGTAGTTTTACGCCCGCTATATTACGGCGCCGCTTCCGAGGAAACCAAAGCTTAAATCATTTAACCTTATGCCTTATGAAATAAAAAAAATCAAACATGGTTCATGACAATTTTTAATACTTCAAGCTTTTGCCTCCAATTTTGCCTTTGTGAAATTTTAAAATGTGATGCTGGTTGCATATACTACAGGTGAAGCTTTTCATCATTCATCATTGATTCCAATGAAAGGGTGTGTACGGAGACTCTAGTATGTCCAAATTGATTGTTAGGTTATTGGACATGCAGAAAATATTCCCCAGAATACTTTTTCAAATATCTCAACAATAAAAAAAAATTCCATTTGTTGAAAATTCTGAACCACACCGCATATCATTATTATTATAAAATATGAGATTCTTTACAGTTAAGGACCGCATGAAGGTAGAATCTGCAAAAAAATTAAAAATATAATTAAAAGAAATTGTCAAAAAATGAATGTTGTAACTTAATAAAAATCGATAGGTATGTGGATAGAAAATTGCATGGTAATAGCAAAATATTTTGTATTAATTTAAGAGGGACCCCATGTGGTTTATTCATATTTTAGAAAGGAAATTAAGGAAACAGACCTCAGTCCCACAATTTCTTTTTAATTCAAAAAAGCTACGGGTTTTGGGAGTTACGAAACCGGTAGCTTTTTTGAATTAAAAAGAGATTGTGGGACTGAGGTCTGTTTCCTTAATTTCCTTTCTAAAATATTTTTTAGATATTTCGACAAATACGTGGTGCTTTTGAATTTTCTTTGTTAAATGTCAAATTTAACACTTACTTGCAAGTCACGTGATTGCTTTTGAATACCTAATTTCTTATCGTTGTACAAGCAGAATCTGCTGGCAAAGTCACTTTTTAAATAATTCTCCAAACATAAATATGAAGCAAACTACACTTGATAATACAGATCTTCCCAAACCCAAATAAAACACCAATAATGAGAACGCACACCCAATACTTACACCAACACTTCTTGAATGTTTGTCTTCTTCAGAATCTCTGCCACTCAAGCAGTTCTAGTACAAACTGGCAACCTTACTTGCTTTAATTTCTGGACAAACCTTTACGGAAATTTAAACTGAAAATAATCGTTCACGAAGACATAATTGAAATCTTAATACCAGGAAGAATTAAGACCTCAAAGCCTGGACAGTACAATAAACCATTCACCGCTAGGGATCGTTTGATATTTTCTTTTACTGAATGTACAGTATTGTTATTATGAATGTTTTCACCTTTCAACACCATATCAACACCCAAAGTTCTTTATAACCCTGATCCTGGGTTATAATTGTTATACCAAAATACTCTAACAATAGTCCCCTTATTTTAAAAATTATAAATTTTGCTAACCTTCTACATCGGGAACCTCTGCCCCTGAATTTTCGGTTGGGGCACCACCAGCATTTGGGTCTGTACCTTTAGAGCATTCGGCATCGTCGGCATTTGGATCCTTCAAGATGTCTCGGATGGAACGCAACTTCTCATGGTCCTCAACGTTGTCCAGCAAGTTACTGATCAATTCACAGGCTAGCAACCTGGAAAAAGCGTTATTAGAAGACGATCTCGACAAAAATCTTAACACATAATATAATACAGTGTGTCCCAATTTGATACTGGACACCTCAGAAATATATAGGCGCGTACAAACCAATGCAACAAACAGCGCAAAACGTTTGCGAACGTTGCAAAACATGTCGGTTTGGATGGGTGCGCGCTCAGCTCTGCGCGCGCGCGCTCTCTTTTGCGCGCGATTTGTGTGTTCCCGAGCAGTGTCGGTACATCAAAGGAAATTTGCTTGTTTGTGCGCGTCAGTCTGGACGTTATTAAGGTGTGAGGCGCGCAAATTATACCTACGCTTGTTATTATTTGCACTTTTGTAACTATTTGACAATGAATAATCAGTGTCAGTGGAATCGGAATGAGAGTATACAATTAATTGAATTGTATGAACAAAAGCCTGAATTGTGGAATCCAAATGATAATAATTATCATATGAAGACAATTAAACATGATGCTTGGAATGCAATTGCTGATAAAATTAAGCGTGATGTAGAGGATGTTAAACAAAAAATGACGTCTTTACTATCCTCATTTCGACGCGAAAAACTGAAGGTAAAGAAAGGCATGGGTACTGGAAAAGGTAAGTAAGAACTTAAAACATTTTTAGTGATTATATTGATTTGTTTTATCTTTGTAGGACGTGACGATATTTATTTAAGCACGTGGTTTGCTTTCAAAAGCTTTGGCTTCCTTTTGGATAAGGATAAACCCAAAAACACCATCGAGACTGAAGTCGTAAGTAATTTAACATTTAATGTAGGTATTTTATAGTTTATTACTAATAAAATACATATCTTAGCTGAAAATATTCAAATATTTAACAATAATCATCTTGCCAAATAATTCGTCCATTACTCATGAAGTATTCTGCAATTTCTCCTCTAATTTCTTGTGCATTCATGGAAGATTTTCGTGCAACTTTCCTGAGGTTGAAAAGTGAGGTAGCTCCTGTTTGTTCTCGACGCCATTGTCCCGGTATTATCGTTCCGTTATTTTCAATATCAAAAGTTCTTGGAGGAGTGTATAAATGTTTTGAAGTTTTACTTTTTCGTAAGAAATTATGTAGATGTATCATAGATGACACAATAAGGGATGCTTTCTCAGCCTCTAGAAGCATTGGTTTTCTGAGCACTCTAAACACGGACGATACTATCCCAAAAGCATTTTCTACTATTCTGCGTGCTCTGGATAGTCGGTAGTTAAACACTCGTTGCATTGAACCCTTTGCATGTACTCCTGCATAAGGTTCCATGATATTTTCATGCAGAGCAAAGGCATCGTCTGCAAGAATCACGTACGGTACTAATTTTTGTCGACTAGGAAGAGGTCCAGATTCTGGAATATTTAAATTGTTCCCTTCAAGTCGTTTCCATAAAGAAGTGCTTTTAAAAACTCCTCCATCAGAAATGCGTCCCTGACACCCGATGTTTGCATATAAAAAATTATAATTTGCGTCTACCAAAGCAAATAAAACAATACTAAAAAATGATTTATAATTGAAATATTCGCTTCCACTGTCAATAGGCGCCTGCAGAACTATATGTTTCCCATCCATGGCGCCTAGGCAATGCGGAAAATTCCAAGCTTCTTCAAATTCTTTACTATGCTGTAACCATTCATTAGGCGTAGCGGGAAGCTGAAAGAAAAAGATACATTATTCGCATTAATTTTGAACCACCTTGTACAACTAATGCAGTTGATTTATTTTTCGGAAATCGCCTCAATTTCTTATTTGTTTCAGTTTGAGGAATCTGACGAACAATACAATTCTGAAACAATGAATAATGAAGGGTCAGTAATTTGTGAATCACAAAATCAGCCAGGAGTAAGTAATGACGATCCTGGTGAGACAGTTGAAGAAACCACTACAGCAACACCGAAGACAACCAAAGCATTTATTTCTCCTAAAAGGGGAGTCAAACGTCGAAACACAGGAAACCAGGTGGATCCGAGAGTTGTCGAAGCATACGGCATTCTAAAAGGAATTTCATCAAAAACCGCAAATAAAGACGAGTGTTCAGCGTATGCTGATTTTGTTGCTTGTAAATTACGAAAATTCGACGACCGCGTACGTGCAATCGTTATGCATAATATGAACACTGTAATTTTCAATGCAGAAATGGGCAAATACAATCAAATCAATATGAGTCAACAATCGTATAATTCTCCATCACCACTTTTATCTTCTTCAGAAAGTTCACAAAACAGTGAACAGTATATACAGTTACAACCAGTTAATATTTCACAGCCATACCATACTAATGAGAATACATTACAGTCCTACATTACTACCTTTTCCGATACTAATTAATATTGCTATTTTATATGCCACTACCGTACAAAATAAAAATTTACTTACCTTTATATAGTCTTTTAATACTTCTGTCAGAGCTTTACAAACTTCCACAACTATTGTTGAAAGGCTTTGTTTTGATATTTTAAATAAATACATTAAGCTGGTATATGAGTCTCCGGTAGCCAAGAAACGAAGGGTTACTGCAAGTCTCTCATTAACAGGGATGCTTTGTCTATAGTTTGTATTTTTTTTCATTACTTTGGGTCCAATTAAATTAATCAAAATCTCAAAATCCACTGAAGACATTCGACAAAAATTTTTGTATTGCCCTGTATCTTCTACAGATAAATCATTTAGTAAATTGGACGCTCTATAACGGGATCTACTTTTAAAGATTGTTGTCATCCAGCAACGACGAGTTTTCTTCTTTTTCTTTGATTTTAATGCATCACATAGCACAATGAATGAGGCGCATGCAATTTGCAGTTTTTCGTCATCACACATTTTTCGACTTCAATTGATAACCACGCGCTGTACGGAAACGTCGACGAACACTGACAAACGGAAAATGTTGCAGTAGTTTGGACGTTATCCGCGCTGAGCGAAATACTCGTTGCAAAACGTTCGCGAATGTTTTGCGCTGTTTGTTGCATTGGTTTGTACGCGCCTTATGAAGGGCAAGGAAAACAAATGGTCTTTATTTTTTTATTGGTAGTACCAAGGGAGAGTATCTCATAGCCGGTGGTATTTGGATGGGGTAATTACTTCATGGCCTGCTATGATTTTTTAAAATAGCAAATTTTCAAGAAACCCTATTAGGGATTTTTTACGACAAAATGTTATTAAGAAAACTTGTTCAGAATGAAAAACTGAGTAGACTCGCAAAATTTCAAAAGGCTAGGCCTACTTTCATTTTTAGATTTATCTCTCACTTTTTTCAGAAGTGTCCTTTCTGGAGCTTTCACGTCAAAATTTTATTTTTTCACGATGATCACGGTTCCTTAATAATATTTTGACGTGAAAGCTCCAGAAAGGATACATTTCTAAGAAAAAAGTGGGAGAAAAAGGCGAAAAAGCTAAAAATCAAAGTAGGCCTAGACTTTTGAAATTTTGCAATTCTACTCAGTTTTTCATTCTGAACAAGTTTTCTTAATAACATTTTGTCGTAAAAAAATGCCTAATAGGGTTTCTTGAAAATTAGCTACACTGGCGAGCAAAAAATTTAGGTCACTTAGGAAATTGCAAATAATTTTAGAAAAAAAATATTTAGGGTATCTTTGGTCTAGTAGGCGGTTAATCATTTGTTTGCCGAGACATGCTATCTGTCATATTTGATATCTGTCACTTATTGCTACCGTGTTTACGTCTTCTATGAAATAACGCGTATTCGGCTTAATTAAAAATTCATACTTTGTTGAGTAATTTTCAGTTTAGTGTTAAATTCCATCTGTACAACCTATCAGTCGTTCGGTGTATTGTTTGTGAAATTCATTTTAACAAGTCATAATGCCTCTAGATCCTGTTACTGTGGCAAGAATTGTAGCAATGATACAAGATGGTCGAGGACAACGTGAAACTGCAAGAATTTTTGGTAAGAGCCTTTGTGCTGTTCAAAATGTGTATCGGCGCTATCAGGAGACTGGCCTGATAACCAGAAAGCCAGGATCCGGGAGAAAAAAAGTCACCACTCCAAGAGATGACCGTTTTTTGGTGTTCACAAGTTTACGGAATAGAACAGCTTCTGCGGTTTCGTTGCGAAATCACCTTCACGAGGTGAGAAATGTTAATGTTAGCGAATGGACCGTCAGAAGAAGACTTCGTGCCGCCGGATTATCTTGTAGAAGGATGGCTACAGGACCACCGTTGCAACGTCGACATCGAGTTGCAAGATTAGCTTTTGCCAGAAATCACTTGGCATGGAACAATAATGACTGGAGCAAGGTACTGTTTTCAGATGAGTCCCGTTTTTGCCTCACTGGGTCAGACGGACGTCGGCGAGTATGGAGAAGACCCGGAGAAAGATATGCCCCAGTTTGTATTGACGAGCGACTTCCATTTAGTGGTGGGTCAGTTATGGTTTGGGCAGGAGTCACTTCACAAGCACGCATGGAGTTAGTTTTTGTACAGAATGGGTCCCTGACAGCACACAGGTATATCACGGAAATTCTGGAAGATCATGTTATGCCTTTCATGATCACTATGGATGATCATGGCATTTTTATGCAAGATAATGCTAGACCCCACGCAGCCAATGTTGTCAGAGAGTATTTAGATGAGATAGGAATCAGGCGGTTTGATTGGCCAGCACTCAGTCCAGACATGAATCCCATCGAACACGTCTGGGATAAGTTAGGACGACGTATCCGAAGCCATACACCAGCTCCAAGGACTGCCCAGGAGCTGAGAGAGTTGCTATTGCAGGAGTGGAATAACATCGACCAGAATGCAATCCTTAATTTAATTGAAAGTATGCCTCGCCGACTTCAAGCAGTCATTAACGCAAGAGGGGGGAATACACGTTACTAATAATCATTTTTTTCCAATAATGTTAAGTTTCACTTATTTCTTTACTTCAAATAACATTCACTTCAAGGCAAATTTTGTTACTTTTTTAGAATAAATCATGAAAACTAAAATAAAGCGCTTCAATTCAATATTGCATACTAAATTTAGCTTATAAAATACACTAGGATAATTTACATTATGCAAATATAAGAATGAAACCGAAAATTAAAAAAATATATCACAATTTCAAGATGACCTAAATTTTTTGCTCGCCAGTGTATTTTAAAAAATCATAGCAGGCCATTAAATAATTACCCCATCCAAATACCACTGCCTATGAGATACTCTCCCTTGGGACTACCAATAAAAAAATAGAGACCATTTGTTTTCCTTGTCCTTCATATAGTTCTGAGTTGTCCAGTATCAAATTGGGACACACTGTATGCAGTTTGTCCCAGGATAAGTGAAACGAGAGTTGTAAAAGACCAAAAATTTTCGAGTTCGAATTTGGCCATTTGGGGTCCAGGCCTGCTTGCCTGGAAAATAATTTTCACCATATTTTTAATTTTGAAAAATAAAGTAGACCCTGACAGGAACGATTTATTTATTTTCTGTGTAGGTTAAGGCCCTTTCTAGACAAGATATCGAAAAAATTCATTAGAAAAAATTGCTTAGAATTGAAAACTATGACCATGTGTCAATTTTCAAAATAATTGGCCTACTTTGATTTTCATTTTCATAAAGACATTATTTCAAACAAATCATTGAGTCCAAATTTCGCAGTCTTGCACACTTTTTTATTCTGAATAACTTTTTCTAATGAAATTTTTCGATATTTTAAACGACAAGGATAGTTCACCTACTTATAGTAAATAAAGTGGAAAAAAATCAAAGTAGGCCAATTATTTTGAAAATTGACACAGGGCCATAGTTTTCAATTATAAGCAACTTTTTCTAATGAAATTTTTCGATATCTTGTTGAGAAAGGGCACTTAACCTACACAGATAATAAATAAATCGTTCCTGTCAGGGATTACTTTATTTTTCAAAATTAAAAAAATGGTAAAATATTTTCTAGGCAAGCAGGCCTGGACCCCAAATGGCCAAATTCAAATTCGAAAATTTTTGGTCTTTTACACCTCTCGTTTCACTTATCCTGGGACCCACTGTATAAGTAGCATTGAGTGGAAAATGAACATTCTGTGCATTCTGTTTAGTTTTTTATTTTAAATATGAACAAGTGGGTATTAAACTTAAAACAGATATTAACAAAATATTCCGTATATCTACAGGGTGTCTACTTTTAAGTGTATACAAATCGATAAAAAATGTATTTTGTGAGATATTTTCAAAAACCTTTTTTTGTTCGAAAGGTCTTCAAAAAACGCTTCTTTTGACGTTTTTACCTTTGTCAAAATGCAAATCCAGGGACGGCTACGATTTTTTTATACCCCGATTTTCGCAAAAACCATTTAGCGATTTTTTTTATTTAAAATCGGACCCCACAGCGTTAATCAGAACACCCAAAAACCCCTATATACTAAATTTGAATAAAAAATATACAGGGAGTTCTATTCTGCAAAGTGTCAAAGTTGAGCAAAATAGAAATTTTAAAGGCACCTGCAAAGTCAAGTGTGCCATGGAATCCCCTCAAAACAGTTAAATGGTTAATAGGACCACTCAAGGTGTTGGTGTGCAAAGGTCCAATTCAAAATATACAGAATGTTCTTATCTGTGTCATCTCAAAATGCTGAATTTTTATGAAACTTTATACAGGATCATTGAAAAAATATTGATAAACACAAAAGTAATGTATTTCTTTACAAAATGCCAACTAACAAATAAAAACAATTTAAATTATTGGACCTTACTCTCTTACTCAACAAAGTCACTGTCTAAGATGATACATTTTCTGTGCGTTTCCTGTTGTGGCACACCAGCCACCTTAACTGATATGGACTTACTGACTGGCAGACTTCTGTATTTTTTAGATTTAGTTCGTTTATAGTGTGTGTAGCGGTTTTGGTATACTCGATTTTTGGCCAGTATAAAGTTCCAAAAATTCAGTAATTTGAGATGGCACAGATAAAAACACTCTGTATATTTTGTATTGGATCTTTGCACACCAATACCTTGAGTGGTCCTATTGACCATTCAACTGTTTTGAGGGGATTCCATGGCACTCTTGACTTGGCAGATGCCTTTAAAATTCCTATTTTGCTCAACTTTGACACCCTGCAGAATGGAACTCCCTGTATATTTTTTATTCAAATTTGGTATAGGGGTTTCGGGGTGTTCTGATTAACGCTGTGGGGTCAGATTGTAAATAAAAAAATCGCTAAATGGTTTTTGTAAAAATCGGGGGAATAAAAAAATCGCAGCCGGCCCTGGATTTGCATTTTGAAAATGGCAGAAAGGTCAAAAGAAGCGGTTTTTGAAGGCCTTTCGAACAAAAAAAGGTTTTTGAAAATATCTCACAAAATACATTTTTTATCGATTTCTATACACTTCAAAGTAGACACCCTGTATACTTATTCATTAACAATGTCAAATGATATATTGGTAGTTTTGTATCTGTACTCATTGCAGCTTGACATATGTATTATCAAGGGGGTTATGACTCTGATAACGATCATGAGTAATAATAGGTAAATTGAAAAAAGTAAGGTTATGTTGTACAATTTTTGTTCATAATTTTACGTCTTCTCACTTCCTCTCCTAATTCCGACGACCCACCCATGAGTATGGTCTGAGACCTTGTTATTTATTCGTCGTTTGCCATGACATAACACATTAACAATAAAAAAGTCAAACTGGAAGCACAAGAACAACAAAAACCTAGACAAGTAGACAATTCTATTTTACAATAAATATTCAATTTGTCCTCCTTGTTCACAATGCAGCACGTTTTCTTAAATTGTTTATGGCTCGTCTAATATCCCTTCGTCATCATTTATATTTGAGGAATAATAAATTTGAATCCTTATGCTTTTCTTCATGTGAAAATGATACACAATGTTTGTTGCGATAACAAAAGAAATTGAACAGTACATAAGTTCAGAGACATTTAAAAAAGCCCCATAATCTGTAGGTACTGCCAAATATCTTTATAAAAAATATTCCAATACACCCTACTTATACGGTGTACAAAGCTAAACACCTTTATGAAGGCTGGAAGGAGGGCGGATTACCAGGAGCAATGTACAACAGGTCTTCAAAGGGTTGGTTTGATTCTGAATTGTTTGACGATTGGTTCCGAAAATTTGAAGGGACCGCGGTTGAGGGGCTTGGGGAACGCGAAAAGAACAATATTTTAGCATGCGGCCTAGTTCCCTTCAATCCCGATGCTGATAACAAGAAAAGAGCCTACTACACGGAGGCAGGAAACAAGGCAGAAACTTCAATGAGTGCAGTGCTTGTAGATTGTCTACACCAACAAGCAAAAATCCATGTGTTGATGGATGTGGATATATATCTACAGGTTTCCATATAGTAGTTAATAAAGTTTAATTAATTTTATTTTGTGAAACCGTTTAATCCCCGCAACCAAAATGTATTCCAAGTTCTAACCAAAACATGATGTGGAAAAAAAAAACACTACTTCAGCGAAAATTAGAAGAGAAGAGGTTTTGGGATGCCTGGGGTAAAGGAGAACCGGAGGAAAATGAACTTCAGCAAGATGTAGAGATGTCGGAGGTCTTAGGACAAAAGTTGGAGGAAGAGAAACAACAAGAGATACCTAACGAAGAATACTTAGACACGTGGGGCAACGAAGGATATGGAATATATAAACTAAACCTGGAGGGCAGGGACATCCTCCGACAACCAAGCTTGCTCTCCAAGAAGCAGAAGACGAAAATTAAAAAGTACGAAGATAGTGTTCGCATGGAAAATATAGTATGTAGTAAAAAAACATTTGTTAATATCGATAATACAAAATTGTATTATTCTTCAAAATTTTAAAAACATGTAAGTACATGGAGTCATATTGGAAGTGAATGTGAATAATTGTCCCAATATTAATATTTAATTAATAATAATTGCTCCCTGCCTCATTCCATGTATATTTTTGAATGTGTCGTTATTTGCAGAATATCTGAAGTAGTATTTTTACATTATTTAGCAAAAATATTAATGTTAAGCAAAAATCCATGTGTTGATGGATGTGGATATACAGGGTGGTTCACTTTTATGTGGTAGGACTTTAACATTAGATAGAAAAAGATAATCTAAAATGAAAATTTTATATCAACATATATCGGGGAAAGCTTAGTTTCCGAGATACAGGGCGTTGAAGTGTTGGAAAAAATATGAAGTATTTTTTACACTGTCCGAACCAGTGGAGATATTTAAACCAAATTTGATGTGTAGTACCACCTTTTTGACTACGATATTTAGTGATAATATGAAGGTCCTGAAATAACCAGTGGTGGAGTTATGGGTTTTCACTATCACTAAATTTAAAAAGTAATTAGTACGGACCTGTCTCACATCAACGTAATTTTTTTTTTCGTAAAGTTCTTTCAATTCTCTACAAAAAGTGTATCTTGACATTTTTTTGTATCTGCCACGGTTGTGTAGTAAATAAATTATTTCGTTTCCATCTCAGCCTTTTTTGCCTAAAAATGTGTTTTCTAAGATTATTGATAAATATCGCAAATAACAGAAATTAATTACGGAACACTTATCGGATTCAGCTATTTTATTTTTAATTTTATGGAAACAATTTTAAAAATAAACTGGCACTTGGTTTGAGGTACATTACTTTATTATCATTTTAACATTTTTATCAAATCTAGTATTATTTCTTAATAATTTTTATAACTCTAAATTTGTAGAATTCTAAATTATACCACGACGAGTAAAACATGATTCTTCCGCCCATAAAATGTTATTTAAAAATTGTCTTATTTCCTTTGACTACAAAATCCATCGGCAAAATACTAATGTCCTTTCTGCATCGCCGTACTGGTGAAGATAAGTGTGCCATGGAAAAGAAAATCTTATTGACAGTTAATAATACAATAATCTGTCATCCAGTAGATGAACGTAGCAGCGCCGCAGTTTGTCTTTGTTAATAATTAAAATACCGTTCCAATTTACAAATGAAGAGCAGGCTGACATCCATTTCTGCTATGGAGTTGCAAATGGGAACTCTGCGGAAGCAGCCAGAGAATACCGGAGGCGATTTCCAAATAGGCGCCATCCGCGTCCCTCGGTGTTTGTTAACATGCACCGGCAATTCAGAACTCGCGGTCTGAGAACTAGAATCGTCGAACGAGGAAATGAAAACAATATCCAACAAGTCAGACGCAACAATGAGATTCTTCGTGAATTCGATAGGAATCCTACAACAAGTAGCAGAAGAGTGTCAGTGGCCCTACGTGTTTCAAAGTCTGCAATTTTGCGAGCTTTAAAAAGAGATCACAGGCATGCGTATCATCTACAACCCGTACAAGGTTTAAGGCCCGGCGATGCAGAAAGAAGATTAGTGTTTTGCCGATGGATTTTGGAGTCAATTGAAGGAAATAGACAATTTTTAAATAACATTTTATGGACGGACGAGTCGTGTTTTACTCGTCGTGGAGTAGTAAACGTTCATAATCAGCATATTTGGGCACAAGAAAACCCACATGCAATCCGGCCAAGAAATTTTCAGGTCGAATTTAGTGTCAATGTTTGGATTGGACTGTACAACCATCATCTGTTTGGACCCTTTTTTTTGCCACAGCGAGTGAATGGTGACAATTTTTTGGAGTTTTTAGTAGCTGAGCATAATAATATGTGGGAAGACATTCCTTTAAACTTAAGATTGTTGGCTTGGTTCCAACTTGACGGCTGTCCTGCACATTTTCACCGAAATGTGAGGAACTGGTTAAATAATAACTTTCCAAATAGGTGGATCGGACGAGGGGGACCGGTCGCTTGGCCACCACGTTCTCCGGACATAACACCTCTGGACTTCTTCGTATGGGGATTTTTAAAAGAACAAGTCTATGCGACTCCTGTAGAAACAAGGGAACAACTTATTGGTCGTATCAGAAATGCGTGCGATGAATTGAGAAATGGCAATTTAATCGATGCTGTTCAATCCGTTAGGCGTCGAAGTGAATTATGTGTGCAACAGAATGGATCACATTTTGAACAATTGTTGAATGTTGTACAAATTTAGAATTATAAAAATTATTAAGAAATAATACTAGATTTGATAAAAATGTTAAAATGATAATAAAGTAATGTACCTCAAACCAAGTGCCAGTTTATTTTTAAAATTGTTTTCATAAAATTAAAAATAAAATAGCTGAATCCGATAAGTGTTCCGTAATTAATTTCTGTTATTTGCGATATTTATCAATAATCTTAGAAAACACATTTTTAGGCAAAAAAGGCTGAGATGGAAACGAAATAATTTATTTACTACACAACCGTGGCAGATACAAAAAAATGTCAAGATACACTTTTTGTAGAGAATTGAAAGAACTTTACGAAAAAAAAAATTACGTTGATGTGAGACAGGTCCGTACTAATTACTTTTTAAATTTAGTGATAGTGAAAACCCATAACTCCACCACTGGTTATTTCAGGACCTTCATATTATCACTAAATATCGTAGTCAAAAAGGTGGTACTACACATCAAATTTGGTTTAAATATCTCCACTGGTTCGGACAGTGTAAAAAATACTTCATATTTTTTCCAACACTTCAACGCCCTGTATCTCGGAAACTAAGCTTTCCCCGATGTATGTTGATATAAAATTTTCATTTTAGATTATCTTTTTATATCTAATGTTAAAGTCCTACCACATAAAAGTGAACCACCCTGTATATCTACAGGTTTCCCTATAGAAGTTAATAAAGTTTAATTAATTTTATTTTGTGAAACCGTTTAATCGCCGCAACCAAAATGTATTCCAAGTTCCACCCAAAACATGATGTGGAAAAAAACACTACTTCAGCGAAAATTGGAAGAGAAGAGGTTTTGGGATGCCTGAGGTAAAGAAGAACCGGAGGAAAATGAACTTCAGCAAGATGTAGAGATGTCGGAGGTCTTAGGACAAAAGTTGGAGGAAGAGAAACAACAAGAGATACCTAACGAAGAATACTTAGACACGTGGGGCAACGAAGGATATGGAATATATAAACTAAACCTGGAGGGCAGGGACATCCTCCGACAACCAAGCTTGCTCTCCAAGAAGCAGAAGACCAAAATTAAAAAGTACGAAGATAGTGTTCGCATGGAAAATCTAGTATATAGTAAAAAAACATTTGTTAATATCGATAATACGAAATTTGTTTCAACACAATTTATTTAATTAAAAATAAGATGCTATAAACGCCATAAACTAATCGTTGCAGTCATATATCATAACACACATTAAAAAATACTTTAATTGCAATAATAATTGCTCCCTGCCTCTTTCCATATATATTTTTGTATGTGTCGTTATTTGCCAGAATATCTGAAGTAGTATTTTTACATTTAGCAAAAATATTAATGTTAAGCAAAAATCCATGTGTTGATGGATGTGGATATATCTACAGGTTTCCCTATAGTAGTTAATAAAGTTTAATTAATTTTATTTTGTGAAACCGTTTAATCGCCGCAACCAAAATGTATTCCAAGTTCCACCCAAAACATGATGTGGAAAAAAACACTACTTCAGCGAAAATTAGAAGAGAAGAGGTTTTGGGATGCCTGGGGTAAAGGAGAACCGGAGGAAAATGAACTTCAGCAAGATGTAGAGATGTCGGAGGTCTTAGGACAAAAGTTGGAGGAAGAGAAACAACAAGAGATACCTAACGAAGAATACTTAGACACGTGGGGCAACGAAGGATATGGAATATATAAACTAAACCTGGAGGGCAGGGACATCCTCTGACAACCAAGCTTGCTCTCCAAGAAGCAGAAGACCAAAATTAAAAAGTGTGAAGATAGTGTTCGCATGGAAAATCTAGTATATAGTAAAAAAACATTTGTTAATATCGATAATACGAAATTTGTTTAAACACAATTTATTTAATTAAAAATAAGATGCTATAAACGCCATAAACTAATCGTTGCAGTCATATATCATAACACACATTAAAAAATACTTTAATTGCAATAATAATTGATCCCTGCCTCTTTCCATATATATTTTTGTATGTGTCGTTATTTGCCAGAATATCTGAAGTAGTATTTTTACATTTAGCAAAAATATTAATGTTAAGCAAAAATCCATGTATTGATGGATGTGGATATATCTACAGGTTTCCCTATAGTAGTTAATAAAGTTTAATTAATTTTATTTTGTGAAACCGTTTAATCGCCGCAACCAAAATGTATTCCAAGTTCCAACCAAAACATGATGTGGAAAAAAAACACTACTTCAGCGAAAATTAGAAGAAGAGAAGAGGTTTTGGGATGCCTGGGGTAAAGAAGAACCGGAGCAAAATGAACTTCAGCTAGATGTAGAGATGTCGGAGGTCTTAGGACAAAAGTTGGAGGAAGAGAAACAACAAGAGATACCTAACGAAGAATACTTAGACACGTGGGGCAACGAAGGATATGGAATGTATAAACCAAACCTGGAGGGCAGGGACATCCCCCGACAACCAAGCTTGCTCTCCAAGAAGCAGAAGACCCAAATTAAAAAGTGCAAAGATAGTGTTCGCATGGAAAATCTAGTATGTAGTAAAAAAAACATTTTCCGAAAATCAATCAGAAATATTAACATTTTTGATAACATTTTTGAAAGAAAAAATCAATATTTCCTTGCACTTAGTCGTTGCCAGGCAACGGAAAGTAACTGTTAGGAAATATTTATTTTTGTACGTAAGGAAATATTATTTCCTTACAGTTATTTATGAACTAAAAAAATGATTGAGAACAAGTTTTTCGAAATTTATGTTCTTTGAGTAATTTTCGATTTTCGGAAAAATAGTATGTATACCTCGTAGGAAAAGCCACATTCCCCGACTCCGTATTGCCAGTCTCGGCTTTCGCCTCGACAGGCAATCTTTACGGTCGTCCGGGAATGTTCAGCTTTTCCTACTAGGTACACAATGTACTATTGTTAATATCGATAATAAGAAATTGCATTATTCTTCAAAATTTTAAAAACATGTAAGTACATGGATTCATACTGGAAGTGAATGTGAATAATTGTCCCAATATTAATATTTTTATATTGTATATTGAACATTTTTATATATTGTATTCCAAGCCATGTTTTCTGTAAAAAAGCAATTCATTTTGAAAAAGTTCTGTTTTATTAAAAATTTGTTTCTCCTAATATACAAGGTTATACTAGATATACAGGGTGATTCAGTTCCGGTGCTCAACATGGGGATCTCGGAAACCGTAACAGATCCGAAGTCGGTAAAATGGAGGGCAAACTTGCGCCTTTGGGCGCCTAACAATATGCCGTTGAGAAAGTTAAAATATTTTCATGGGTTGCTGAGATATTTAAGAAAAACTGAATTTTTGAAATTTAAATTAAATTTTATTTTTCTGGCGCCATTTGCGATAATATTGAAAAATAAATCATACTTTTTCATTGCAATTTTTTCTGGACTACGTCATGGTATTTGTAGATTTTCGGGGCGACGTTTCGTTTTTGAGATAGATTAATCATCTTTATTTTTTTTAAATATGGACCTGGATTTTTTTTGCATATTTCGAAATGAATCGTTGTTCTGAGTACAACGATGTAGGACACATGCATATTTTTCTTGTTTTAGCTGCTAAAATGCACATTTACTAAGAAAAAAATTAATACGGTCCTGGATTATGCATTTTCTCCTTTTTTTTCAAAGCTATTCCAATTACAACAGGTGATCATTATTTTAATACCTACTGGATTAATTATACTCCATGTTTGTCATTATTTTGAAATTATTTTTTAATACTTTAGGTAAATAACAACATTAATAATTATTAATAATAGTGGGATACATTTTACCTAAAGTATAAAAAGAATTTCAAAATATGACAAACATAGAGTTTAATTAATCCAGTGGGTATAAAAAAAATGATGACCTGTTATAATTACCTAGCTTTGAAAAAAAAAAAGAGAAAAATGCATGGTCCAGGACCTTATTAATTTTTTTCTTAGTAAATGTGCATTTTAGCAGCTAAAATGAGACAAAAATATGCATGTGTCATACATCGTTTGACTCAGGACAACGATTCATTTCGAAATATGCAAAAAAATCCAGGTCCATATATAAAAAAATAAAGATGATTAATCTATCTCAAAAACGAAACGTCGCCCCGAAAATCTACAAATACCATGATGTAGTCCAGAAAAAATTGCAATGAAAAAGTATGATTTATTTTTCAATATTATCGCAAATGGCGCCAGAAAAAATAAAATTTAATTTTCAAAAATTCGTTTTTTTCTTAAATATCTCAGCAACCCATGAAAATATTTTAACTTTCTCAACGGCATATTGTTAGGCGCCCAAAGGCGCAAGTTTGCCTCCATTTGACCGACTTCGTATCCGTTACGGTTTCCGAGATCCCCATGTTGAGCACCCGAACTGAATCACCCTGTATACAGGTATATGATGCAAGATCATCCAGAATGACATTATTGCTTTACAACTAATCCAACAAACCGAAAGCGACCACATGGGAAAAATTATGGGTGGACTATTTACTGTAAACCGAAACCTAAGAACATTGGATTCCGTGATCTCTTCACTATAGTTCCTCTTAAATGAACTATTAAATGCACATAATAATAATAATAATAAGTGTTTATTTCCAACAGGATAAACCCAGTTACAGGAAACATTAACAATAATAATACAAATGTGCAAACTATACCTAACTATTCTGTAAATTAAACATTATTAAAAATGTAAGCTAACAAATCAAAATTAATATCACAAACATAACTACACAAAGAATCAAAATTACGACACATTCTGTACATTGGATTCTGATACATTATATTTGTAGATGCTACATCATTATAAAATACTGCAATATGTCCAGCTTTCAAACAAGGTATTAAAAAATTAATTTCTTTCAATAAAGTAGGACAATCCAAATTATTGTGAAGCAGATGGTATAAGAATTTTATTGAAATGACCTTCCGCCTGTTACTTAAGGAAATCTCGTCAAAGCGAGATAATAGCAAGTGGTGGTCGAAACCCCTAGGCGGATAATGCCGATCCTCCCTGTAAACAAGATACCTAAGGAATCGTCTCTGTACTGACTCAATGACATCACTGTGACAAGTATAAATGGGTGACCAAATGAGAGCACCGTACTCTAACTTTGAGCGGACGAAGGATTGATATAAAAGCCTGAATGTGTGTGTATTTTCAAAGTATCTAATGTTTCTTATTATAAATCCTAGTATTCTGGAAGCCGAAGCTACGATATACTGAACGTGAGGTAAGAATGTAAACTCCCTGTCGAAGTAAACTCCCAAATCATTAACGCTATCAAGCCTGGCCAAAATGTCATTATCAATGCAATAGTCAAAATAGAGTGTTTTTCTTTCTAGTGAAGCTAACGACATTACACTTGGAAACATTCAGAGACAGTCTATTTATGGCTCACCAATCGACAATAGTGTTGATATTGTGTTACAATTGTATAGAGTTGTCGACTACAAATATGTCTTTAAATATTTTGAGATCGTCGGTATACATAAGTTTTTCACAGTTGAGTTTACCTATAAGGTCGTTAATAAAAATTAGGAAAAGTAGTGGACCTAAATTGGAGCCCTGAGGTACTCCTGAAGTAGGTATGAAGTTATGAGACTTGTACCCTCAATTTCTACAAACTGCTGACGTTCGGTCAAATATGATTTGAAAAGAGATATAAGGTCTGGCATTGCACCAAACTGTTCCAGTTTCGACAATAGTATATAATGGTCAATTCGATCGAAGTCCTTTTGAAGGTCAGTATATACAACGTCGATTTGCCCCCGGTTATCTAAGGCCTGACAGGCTCTTAAAGAAAATGTTGTTCAGGAAATATCATGACCTTAATGTTAGAAAAAATAGCATTATAAACAAGTGTTTCGAAAACTTTGGAAAAGTTACAAAGAATCGACACCGGTCTATAGCTGGAAAAAATGGAAGGATCCCCCTTTTTTAACACAGGGCATACTCTGGATATTTTCCATATATCTGGAAATGTGGAATGGTTCAAAATTAGATTAAATATGAAGGTAAGAGGTTCGGCCAGGACGTATGAACAATCTCTCAACAAAAAGCTGGGGATACCATCTATACCAGAAGTCATTTTTTATTTCAGTGTTTTACATGCTCTGACGGTTGATCTATTGTGAATTGCGAAATGTATAGCCTAGTACATGGATTGAAAATGACATAGTTTTCTAGTACATGTTTATTAGATAATTGATATACGCTTTTAAAGTAAACGTGGATGGATCATCATTGATACTATTCTCTGCATTTGTGATATAATTTGTATATGCCTGGTCGATCCAAGGGGGAAACCGACGACGTCGTTTAACCTTACGAGGTAAGCATGTCTCGAATACTGAATTAAGAGTATCATAGAAGCATCTAAATGAACTATTTACATCAGGCAGAGTATATAAATGAGTCCAATCAATGCACATAATCAAATCGCCGATGGACGATTAAGCCCTACGATTCTAGCATCTGAAAAATTATACCAAACCCTCGGGGTAATAAAAGAAAAATTACCGAACAGTTATTACTTTCTACATGCAGTACGAACAATTGATATTTACAATTTCTACGTCACCTCGACAACGTCAGCAGCCATGGTGGACCAAGTCATCAGAGTTTTCATACAGTTACCTTTCCGTATTACGATTCCAACCTACCGTGAACATCTTAGCAGTCAAAGATGATGTAAGATCATTTTACGAAACCGACAAGAAGGACCTCGGCATATGTCGTGGGAACCCTGGTTTCTTAGTTTGTACCCCAACCCGTGCAATCAGATACCCACCAGAAACAAGTTGCGGAATGGCCATCTATGTCGGAGACCCAACAGAAAGGCAAAAGATCTGTTAAAGGAAAGTAACCACAGCACCACGAGCAAAATTCATCAAAGCCAATGGAGATAGCAGGTGGGCATACTCCATTCCTGGAGAAAAGAAGATCGTCATATACCATGTTTACCAACTAACTCTAAGGCCAAGGCATCGTACATTCTAAAGATAGAAGTACTCAAAGGAAACGGATTCTTAGTACTACCAAAGAGATGGTTTTACACTTCTACTTCATCGAGATGAAACTACGGTAATCCAAACCAGAATGGACAAGTTTTACGTGCCACATTTTCCACGATTATGATTTTGCTATCCACAGAGAACAGGAAAAAACACCGTTATTGGAAAATAACGAAAATCCTCATCCTGGAGAAGTTACCCCACCCCATAACGTCCACATACGCCCTGAAGATATAACCCCTTTACCTTCTTATAGTGCGGTTCCCAAACCTGTAACCAAGCCCAGAACAGGATCAGCAAAACTGATAACACTCCCTATAAAGAGGAGTTAGAAAAAAGTATAGCAGATATAAACAAAAAAAATAAGAAAGAATCTCTAGAAGAATCTCTACCTGGTCCTTCCAAGAGCAAACAACTACGAAACAAAAATAGAAAAAGTGATGCAAAAGAAAATGATATTGGACTTGACAATAAGAAAAAAGCCGTAAAAAAGAAAGTGTTTGTAGAATAGGAACCTAGTTTTTCTGGAAACAAAGGCCAACCAAAAAATAAAAATAAAAAACGCAAACAAGAGGAAAGTGATAGTGATGTAAGTTAGTCAGATATAAATGTAGAATTAGATGATGATTCTTATACGCACTATAGTTCCGAAAATGACGATAATGATGCCAAGTAGGGGAGGTTGGGGTAATAGCGCAACTTGGGAAATAGCGCAGATTGCATTTCTTGCTATTGTATACTAGATGGCAGTAACTGCACTCGCCATTTTAGTGTGATTCTTAACCAAATAGACAGTGTGCAAGTAGATCTTGATGTAGTTCCATGTCTTTTTTAGCAAACAATTCGTAAATGAAATTCCACAAATATAGTTTTGTGTTACTGAGAATTTGAATACCTGACAAAATATAAGTATATAACTTTTATAGCATATTTATGTGTTCAGACAATAATTATGTCATTACTTTTCACTTAAATGTGATACCATGCGCATCCCGCATAACATAACCTAAAGGTGGACTAGTAAAAATAAAACTGTCATCGGGGTAATAGCGCAACACCACTATCAGGGCATTAGCGCATATACGCTATTACCCGGATAATAATAAAATTAAAAATTAATATTGTGAATCTATTTTAGATGCCATGCAATTATGTAAAAATAAATACTCGAGCGCAATGGACAGTAGAAGATTTAGAAAAAGCTGTGACAGCAGTTAGGTCAAGAAAATTAAATGTTAACCAAGCGAGCAAAATGTATGCGATTCCTTACACTACCATTAAAGATCATGTGATCAAAAGATGCAGAAATTCACAAAATAGCCCAGTAATTCCAAAAGTAGTGGGTAGGAGACCAACTTTTACAACCGAGCAAGAAAACAAACTTGCAGACTATTGTATAAAACTATCCAGAAGATACTATGGATTGAGTATTAAAGAATTTCGTGAATTGGCTTACCAGTATGCTCAAAAACTTGGGAGTTGAAGCAAAATTTAAAAATAAAAAAAATCAACAACTTGCTGTATGGGATTTTTATTGGTCATTTATGCAAAGGCATCAGGATATATCTCTTAGATCTCCAGAGGCTACAAGTTTAAATCGGGTTATTGGCTTTAACAAAATCGAAATTGACAGATTCTTTAACAACTTGTCAAATTTATATGAGAAAAACAATTATTCTGCCAATGATATTTATAACGTTGATGAAAGTGGCTTACAAACTGTACACAAACTATCAAAGATATTGGCACCAAAAGGTGTAAAACAGATAGGAAAAATTACCAGCGCTGAGAGGGGGGATACCGTTACCATAATTTGTTGTTTTAATGCAGCTGGCAATTAAGTGCCACCATTCATGATATTTCCTCGAAAAAATATGAATGATAGGCTTATGAAAGGTTCTCCTCCAGGAACAAAAGGGTACGCTAGCTCCAATGGTTGGAGCAACTGCCAAATATTTTCAAAATGGATGGAACACTTTGCAAATATTGTGCGACCTTCAAAAGATCACAGGGTTTGCCTAATCTTAGACAATCACGAAAGCCATATTTCTTTGCCGGTATTTGATTTGGCTAAAGAGCACGGTATTGACATGTTATCACTACCTCCTCATACCTCACACAAGACGCAGCCATTGGATAAAGTGTTCTTTGGACCACTGAAATCTGAATTTTACTGGATGAAGTCCAACGTTGGCAAGCGCATTAGCGTGTATGAAATGGCTGAATTATTTGGAACAGCTTACCAAAAAGTATCCACCGTGGACAAGGGAGTTAATGGTTTTAGAGTAACTGGGATATATCCGTACCAACCAGCCGTGTTTTCCGAAGAAGATTTTGTAGCTGCAGAGGCACTTTGTAGTACAAAAGATCAGCAAGCAATAATACAGAAAAACAACACAACACCCCCAAAAAGTGCAACACTTTATACAAAAGATGTTGAAGAAGCTGGCCCTTCTAATAGAATGGACACAGAAGTCAACACAACTTCTACAGTTTCTAACAAGTTGCTACAAAAGTCTTGGATTCGAGAAAGGAGGCAGAAGACGAAAACTTTTTTTTACTTCCGAGCAAAACTTCTGATATTAATACAAACCGAAGAATTTGTAGAAAAAAACATTCCGAAATCTTAAGCTTGACTCCATTCCGAGAAGAATTTGTGATACCCCGTAGACACCAATGAGGTACCCCGTATATACCAACCAAAATTCTCATTTTTATTTTACCAAATAACACGAGGCAATGTTAGCCAAAGCCTTGAAATTCTTCAGCGAGGAATCATCGGGTTATGAGTCAAACCACCGGAAACTAGGAACATTAAGTTAAACGAAAAACCATGTTGTTTACATCTTGTAATTATCAAAACGCCAGAAAAGTTCGCTACCGTTATTAGTATTCTTGGAAAAACTTACGCTAAAATCATGTTGTTATACATTCCATCCGCCCACAAAAGCACACGTGCAAATCCTGGAATCGAGGCGAGAACAAAGAACGTAGCTGCTATAAAAGGGGGGTTTCTCCCAAGAGTTGGGGAAGTCGCCAAACATCACTTGTAGGGCTAAGTCCTGCCCGAGAGACCAGCGAGTGTCCGATGCCGAACCAGCAATGAGAAGAAGTCTCCGACTACCAGTTGTAAGGTGAAGTCCTGGCCGAAACAACATCCAGAATCTGCTGCCGTGCCTGCTCAGAGTCAAACCAAGAACCGACCTTAGTATAAACATGCTGTCCGTTGAGCTGACCAAAAGTAAGCTATCTTGTTTTTATTAATTTTGACGTCCGAGCTGCCCTATATTTTTGAGTATCTAAATATTTTATTTTTATTTTATTGAAACATAGTAAATAGTTTAAGCGCCTTGGAGTATTTTTGCTATAGCTAGAAACATAACTGTGCTGTGTATGCACCATACTAGTATTTTACGCTAAATTTGGGTATTTTGATTGTGTTTTGTGCCAAGTTCAAATTAGTAATGATTTTGTGTCTATATTTTCATTTTTGAGCATTTTCATAATTTGTAGTTATTACCGTTTGTGACATCAGGCTAACTAACTTGTACACCTAAGCCTTATAATTTTATGTGAAGTAATTTAAGCTACATTTATTCTCAGCCGAATTCTTTTTGAAATAAGCTATTCTTGTTTGCCACCTAGGTTTGGGAACCAAGGGCAACTAGTAAATACATTTTGTTCAAACTTTTATTGTCAATTCAGTCTTTAATATTTTTAATAAGTCAACTGTAATTTTTTAACGATTATTTTACCATATTTATGTACCCATATTTTTTACACCAGAGGCGTACTATATTTATTTTTAATATATGTATTAAAGTTCCCCTGTTGTTTCCGTTAATTCTTAGGCCCACACCAAAAACAAATTAACTTATGGACCACCTTTAAAGGTACCGCTCGACCAACTAACATCAAAAACAAAGGTGCGCGCCATACCAACATCAGAATGGGTCACACTGTATATAACAATTTTGTTGATACAATTTTTCAGATGTTACGCATCTCAGATGATTCACAAATCTCTGAACTGTTGTGCAATATAAACAAATTGCCCATAAGTCCAATAATCAGGGCACTAAATCAATAGTGGCCGAAACCTCTTCCCTTTCCCCTACTCGATGGACAACAAGAAAAATTGATTAAAAAAGAAGCAAAGATGGCAGTTAAGAGAAGTTTTATAAAGGAAACAAGTTCAAGCAAGAGCAAGGTGGAAAAAAAGAAGAAAGTTGGAAAAAAATCAATGGACATGGTTATTACTGACAGTTCAGAGGATGAAATAGTTATGTCATCGTCTGAAGATGACATCATCGAATGAAGAATTCCAGTTTAATGAACTCGATGGTGACCCAAAAAGACTCGATTATGTTTTAGTTGAATTTCAATGTAAGACGAAGAAAGTTTATTATGTTGGAAGAATCATAACTAACTTTGACGAAAATAACGAATGTGAAGTTTCATTTTTCAACATTTTGTTTTACCGGATAGTCTAGATATTTCACTCGTAAAAAAAGGTGATATAAAAATGATTTTGCCTGAACCAGAAAAGTACGGAAAAACTAAACGTCAACAATCATTCTTGTCATTTGGCGTTTCTTTTGAGCATTTAATGGTGAATTAAAGCTCCAATAAAAAGTAGAAGGTATAATACATGTTTTTATTTTTATTAGTGCTTTTGTTTAGAATAATATATTTATTTCTGTTAATAAATGTAATAATACTTAAATAAAGAAAGTTTCCGCAATGTAATAAGCTTTTTATTCAAAGATTAGTAGATATTGCATAAATGGCTATATGCAGGGTAATAGCACAACTCAGCTGTGCTATTGCCCCAATATGTTGGGGTAATAGCGCAATTTTATTTTAATGTAAAAAAATAAGTAGCTATAAAGATATTTACACAAATCAAACATTTCAAAGAATACCATATTCTGCATCAACTGGATCACACTTTGGCAAAAAATTATCTTACTAAAGTGATTTTTAAAGATTCTGTAGCAAAATGAAATTTTTACTGCGCTATTACCCCAACCTCCCCTACATGTTTTGTTTGGGAATGTATTCAGAAGACACCCTAGGTGAAAGATGAATAAGATGTAGTCAATGTTACTAATGGGGACACGAAGAATGCGCGAATTCTGATTAAACGAAAAGTGTTTATATGTGACTTTTGTTTGACCTTGGTAGTGTCCTAATATCACAAACCCATTGTCTCAATATCGGATAAGCAATATTAGGATTACCAGATATGCGATATGATATTAGGATACGTTATTCGATTTGATAAGAAAGTGTATTTTTTTGTTATTTTGTGTGTGATCAGACTTATGTAATAGAAATATATTTTTTCATTGCACATGTTGTTTTACTGATAAAATAACTATATTGACAGTTCATGGTAACTATTTAAAGTTTTTTTTCCAAGATACAGGTACAGTTGGCGTCACATGAAACCGAACGACATGAAGCCATTTTCTTGAGACTCTTGTAGTAATAGTACCCAAAATCCATTCAACAAACAACGGATTCAAGCTCAGACCGAGGGACGAAGCGACCGACAAAGTCGAAACACCGATGCCCGGATGACAACCCTTTCTTCAATCGTCAAAACAATGAGTAAGCTATTGTGCTAGAATTTTATTTTGAATTACCGATTCATGTTCTTTCCTTTCGCCCTTAATTTAGCGTGGAATTAATTTTTTTTTCCTCCTTAATACCTATTGCTACCTGTCACCATTATGGGGGTATTATTAATTTTCCTTATTGATCATTTTGTAGGATTGAGTTAGGATTTATGAATTTATGCAGAACTTTATTAACAAAAACTATAATTTTTCCACCGGTTTAGATTTAATATTGGGTGTAATATTCTAATAATAATTGCGTTCTTAGAGTTTTGGTTTCATCTTTACTAGTATATTTAAATATTTAATCTATCTATTGAGGTCTATACTTAATTGTGTTTATTTCATTTTTATTTGTTAAATTTCTAGTCATTAATATACTATATTCTATTTTTTGGGGGGAAAAACTACCAATTATTATTAAAATCCAAATGTAGAAACTCTAAGTGGTTCATATTAAATACGTAGAAATAAGATTCTCCAAGTCCAAAAAAAAAACACAATATAATAAATAAATATACAGGATGATTTTTTAGGTCTACCACCGCGATTTTCTCGCTCATTTTGCGGCCTACAAAAAAAACGTAAAAAACAAAAATGTGGCAATTTTGGACAGCTAAGTGGTGCTGCAAAAGAAATCGGCATCCATGGCTTGTCGCGCAATATTAAAAAAACCTCAAATTGAACTAAACTATTAATGGCCGTGGAATGTTTATTTTAAGAGATAGAGGAAAACTTTTATATTGAAAATTAATAGCACTGCGGGGCTTTATCCACCCAGGTGCTCAGATAGTTTAAGCAAATTACACAGGGTCTTCGGTTCTCTTGAGGCTATGCATTTTTTTTTGTTTATTTCTTATTAAGCGATTTTCTCGCTTATTTTGGGCCGCACAGAAAATATGTAAGAAAACAAAATATGGCAATTTTGGTCAGCGAGGCAACATTAAAAATGAATGGGCCTCCATACCCAACTTTTCGCGGTGTACTAAAAAAACCTAAAATCGACAAAAATTTTCATGGTCTCAAGAGAGCCGAAGACCCTGTGTAATTTGCTGAAACTATCTGAGCACCTGGGTGGATAATGCCTCTCAGTGCCATCAATTTTCAATATAAAAGTTTTCCTCTGTCTCTTAAAATAAACATTCCACGGCCATTAATAGTTTTGTTCAATTTGAGGTTTTTTTAATATTGCGCGACAAGTTGGCCATGGATGCCGATTTCTTTTGCAGCACCACTTAGCTGTCCAAAATTGCCACATTTTTGTTTCTTACGTTTTTTTTGTAGGCCGCAAAATCAGCGAGAAAATCGCGGTGGTAGACCTAAAAAAATCATCCTGTATAATACAAAAGTTGTGACTAGTTTCTGCTCTACTGAGCTATCATCAGACAAGTAATTCTAAAATAAAAAAAAGCGAACATACAATTTACAATGAAAATTATATAATAGTATTAAAAAAAATTATAGGTTTATTTAATTTGCCGCAATTTTTAGTGATACACAGGTGCCATATGATTGCCTTCATTCTTCCTCAGTAGATAGTTAAGGTTAGGCTGGGTGTTGAGTTTCTTTACATACCAGTGTGTTTTTGGAGCTTAAAGGTAAATATTTTGCTGTTAAAGCAAGTGCCTTATATCTTTCAAGTTTTGTTTTTGCCTGATCATATTAATTTTGTCATAAAACGTTGTATTTTAAAAAAGTTGAAAAAATTCAGTTACATGTGAGTGATTATGGCCGCCATTTGTATTCTGTACATGCAGGAAGGATGCGGACACTAGCCGCAGGGTTCTTAATTTATTCAGAATTCATTGCTTTTATTAGATGCCGAGGGTGTATAAAAGAAAAACAGAAAGAAAAGTAGACGAAAAGAAAAGGAAACAATGAAATTTTGGTTTATTTGAAAAAGGAAATGAGACTAAATGGGGCATCAAGGCAATAAGAAGTGAAAAGAACTACGTTACAATCAAGAGTGAAAACATTACTTAATACCCAAATTCAAAAACTGGCATACGACTTTGGCACGATGCTGTCCCACTGCAAAATTCCTACAAATTGGGTCGATAAGAAACAAGCTGGTAGGCTAACATCATCTGAAGCCTGGTAAGTATTTTTCTTGATGTTTAAACAAGACAATTTTAGGAGATGACTGGAGAAAAGGATTCATGGACAGGCTTAAAGATTTGTCGTTAAGGAAACCAGAGAGCACTAGCTTAATGAGATCAATTAGGTTTACCAAAACAAAAGTTAATGCATTTTTCGAAAATCATTTTATCAAAAAAATCAGTTTTATAAGTTTAGACCTGAAATTTTTTTATAATCTAGATGAAACAGGAATAACAAAAGTTTTAAGACCTACTAAAGCTGTAAGTGAGAAGGGAAAGAAAGAAGCAAGTTAAAGATAATTCCAAAGATCAAAGCATACTAAAACAGCTACGACCTCTGCCGAAAATGGAAAAGAAAAAAGAAATATGAAACGAGAATCAAAGTCGAGAATATACACAGAGACGCCAGAGCTTCTAGAAAAACAAGCATTAGAAGAAAAAAAGAAGAAGAGGAAAACCAGAGCTTCTAGAAAAACAAGCATTAGAAGAAAAAAAGAAAAGGAAAACCAGCATCTCTAAGAGCAATGTGAAGAAGAAAGTTTTCCCAACTGACAATAAAAGTAGCAGGGAATCTGATGTATTAATTTCTGAAGCATCCTCTGATGAATCCCTTCAGTCTCTGCCAGATCTTATTGATGACACCGATTTAAATTTAGGTGATTTTTTACTTGTAAAGTTTCTAAAAAAAAAGCTCAGAAGAAAAATGATTTGTGCTATCTTAAGACGTCGGCGAGTCTGGAGCTCAAATAAAGTTTCTCCGCAGACGCGGAACATCCTCAAATTTCTATTTTCTGGTCGTTGACGACATAATGTGGGTTACAAAGGACGATATACTTGTCAAGCTGCCTGCTGCAACTCCAACACGCAGTTTTCGTTCAGATTTCATTTTAATTTTAGTGGTTATGACTTCAGATAAATTTACATACTTACTTGAATACTAAAATTTTCATGTGCCAAATGTTTCTTTATGGTAATAAATCAATACTGCAATGTCACAGCATTTAGTTATAATCATAATTTAACAGGCCAAAACCTCCCACTAGAGCGGTTCCAAGGGGCAGGGAGGATTCGGCCAGTTGCATAGTTTTAAAAATATATACAGTGTGACCCATTCTGATGTTGGACACCCTCATAAAATCTGTAATTTTTCTCCGATTTTAGCCGGTTTTTTTTTTCTAAAAATAGATCACAAAAAACTCAGTTTTGGCGCAAAGTTTCAGATATTATTCTCAATTTTCAAGGCCTACTATGAATTTTTTTCTAGTAAAAAAAAAGACAAAAACCCTTTAGCGATTTTTTTTTATTTAAAATCTGACAACACAACGTTAATCAGGACACCCTGAAACCCCCATATACCGAATTTGAACAAAAAATACACAGGGAGTTCCATTCTGCAGGGTGTCAAAGTTGAGCAAAATAGGAATTTTACGGGCATCTGGCGAGTCAAGTGTGCCATGGAATTACTTCAAAACAGTTGGATGGTCAACAGGACCACTCACAGTGTTGGTGTACAAAGATTCAATACAAAAATATACATGGTATTTTTCTTTGGACCATCTCAATGAATTTTTATGAAACTTTATACTGGTCATGAGTGCTCTGGAATTATTGAAAAAACATTGACAAACACAAAAGTAATTTATTTCTTTACAAAATACCAACCAACAAATAAAAAAACCATTTAAATTATCGGACCTTACTCAATAAAATCACTGTCTAAGATAATACATTTCTGTGTGTTTCCTGCCACCTTACCGCATATGGACTTACGGACTAGTAGGCTTCTGTATTTTTAGACTTAGTTCGTTTATAGTGGCTGGGGCAGTTTTGATATACTTGATTTAAAGTTCAAAAAAAATTCGGTATTTTCAGATGGCACAGAGAAAGACACTCTGTATATTTTTGAATTATATCTTTGCGCACCAACACTTTGAGTGGTTCTGTCGACCATTCAACTGTGTGGATTCCATGGCACACTTGACTTGCCAAATGTCTTTAAAATTCCAATTTAGCTGAACTTTGACAACCTGCAGAATGGAACTCCCTTTATATTTTTTATTCAAATTTGGTATGTGGGGGTTTCAGGGTGTCCTGATTAACGCTGTGTTGTCAGATTTTAAATAAAAAATCGCTAAAGGGTTTTCGTCTTTTTTTCACTAGAAAAAAATTCATAGTAGGCCTTGAAAATTGAGATCAAGATCTGAAACTTTGCGCCAAAGTAAGAGTTTTTTGTGATCCATTTTTAGAAAAAAAAAAAACCGGCTAAAATCGGACAAAAATTACAGATTTTATGAGGGTGTCCAATGTGATGCCCGTAGATACCAATGTGATGCCCCGTAGATACCAACCAAAAATCTTATTTTATTTTACCAAATAACTCGTGCCGATATTAAATAAAATCCTTGAAATTCTTCTGCGAGAAATCATCGGGCTATGAGTCGAACCACCGGAAACTAGGAACATTAAGTTAAACGAAAACCCATGTTGTTTATATCTTATAATTATCAAAACGCCAGAAAAGTTCGCTACGGTTATTAGTATTCTTGGAAAAACTTACGCTAAAATCATGTTGTTATACATTCCATCCGCCCACACAAGCACACGTGCAAATCCTGGAATCGAGGCGAGAACAAAGAACTTGGCTGCTATAAAAAGGGGGTTACTCCCAAAAGTAAAGGAAGTCTCCGACTACCAGTTGTAAGGTGAAGTCCTGGCCGAAACAACATCCAGAATCTGCTGCCGTGCCTGCTCAGAGTCACACCAAGAACCGACCTTAGTATAAGCATGCTGTCCGTTGAGCTGACCAAAAGTAAGCTATCTTGTTTTTATTAATTTTGACATCCGAGCTGCCCTATTTTTGAGTATCTAAATATTTTATTTTTATTTTATTGAAACATAGTAAATAGTTTAAGCGCCTTGGAGTATTTTTGCTATAGCTAGAAACATAACTGTGCTGTGTATGCACCATACTCCTATTTTATGCTAAATTTGGGTATTTTGATTGTGTTTTGTGCCAAGTTCAAATTAGTAATGATTTTGTGTCTAGCCTTATAATTTTATGTGAAGTAATTTAAGCTACATTTATTCTCAGCCGAATTCTTTTTGAAATAAGCTATTCTTGTTTGCCACCTAGGTTTGGGAACCAAGGGCAACTAGTAAATACATTTTGTTCAAACTTTTATTGTCAATTCAGTCTTTAATATTTTTAATAAGTCAACTGTAATTTTTAACAATTATTTTACCATATTTATGTACCCATATTTTGTACACCATAGGCGTACTATATTTATTTTTAATATATGTATTAAAGTTCCCGTTGTTTCCGTTAATTCTTAGGCCCACACCAAAAACAAATTAACTTATGGACCACCTTTAAAGGTACCGCTCGACCAACTAACATCAAAAACAAAGGTGCGCGCCATAAATGGTGTCAGGTGTGGGGTCAAAACGATTTTAACGGAGGGGTAGAAAGGATAACGGAAAATTTTTAGGAAAATTTTAGGAAAATTTCGGAAAAAGGACAATTTTAAGAGAGTTGTATGGTACAATAAGGATAACGGAGGGGTGAGGTGTCAAATTTGTCGGAAAAATAGGAAAAATATCGAAAAATTATCAGAATAAATTTTTGTAGAACAACTTGTGGGGTGCTAATAAGGAGATAACGGGATTGTAGGTTCAAAAGAAAATTTTAGGAAAACTGTGTGACATAACTGTGTGAGATAACGGTTTCGAAAATTAGGAAAAGAGAGGCTAGGAGGAACTATTTAAGGGTGAAGAAAAATTCCATCCAAAAATAGAGGTAAATAGGCAGGAAAATTTAGGAATTCCTTTTATTAAAAGATTTTGAAATGCCGAACGAACAAGAGCAGGCAATGGCAGGGGCAAACGGCGCGGAAGGTGAGGTAAGGAGGGAAATAACCTCGAGGCTTTTAATGGGGATAGAAACAGTACCAAATTATGATGGGAAAGACAGAGTGGAGGATTTTCTAAGTATAATAGAGGAGACCGCCTTGTTAGCCGGATGGTCAGAGGAACAAAAAGTGGCTATTGTTAGGCTAAAATTAAGAGGTAGCGCCAAGCAGTTGATAGAAGCAGAGCCGGAATTGCAAAAGACAACGGATTGGGTTAAATTAAAAGGAGTTTTAAAGAAGCAATTTGAACGAAGGCACGTACCAGGTACGGCTATAAAGATGTTTATAGACGCGAGGCAGAGATACGGGGAAAGTAGTCGCCAATTTTTGACTAGGCTTAAATTACTAGGAAACAGGACCGTAACGTTTGTAGATGACCCGGTAAAGACGCAAGTTCTTCAAGAGAAACTTGAAATGGATATCACGACGCAATTTGTTTTAGGGTTATTAATGCCGATAAAACAGCGGGTTTTGTCATTAAGACCGAAAAATATGGAAGAGGCAATCAAATACGCGGAAAGGGAGGAAAGTATAGAGAGAATTATTAGGCCAGTCCAAATTAATAGGGAATGTCGAGTGGTAGATAAGAATGAAACCAAAGACGCCAGGTCTAGCGGTTACGGGGATATTAGGTGCCATAAATGTAAACAAGTGGGGCATTTAGCGAGAGATTGTGGTAGGCGTAGGGAAATACAGCCGCGAAGCAGACAGGAATGTTTTACCTGCCACGGAATAGGACATTACGCTCGAGATTGTTTACAATATCGCCCGGAACGTGCCAGATCGCGGCCGAATAATAACGATCTTTGCTACCAATGTAGGCGGCCAGGCCATATTGCTCGAAATTGCCCGGGAAATGCTCCGACGTATCGCCGTGCAGTACAGGGTCATTTAAACGACCAACCAGCCACTCAAGACTCTCGGGGTACGGCTGGGACAACCGCAACTCGCATGTAATAACGAAACCGATCCGCAACTGCTTCAGAAAGGGAATACATCCACGGAACGTTGCGGAGATGACTGTGTGTCATAGAAAAAGTAGAGTTTTAATAGATTCTGGTGCAGTTGTGTCTTTAGTAAAGCCAGAGTTTGCAGAGGGTCTAAAAAGAGGAAAAATAATGTAGTATTAGTAGATATACAAGGAAATGATATATCAAGTTTAGGAGATACGAGTTTATATATTGAGTTACCCAATGGGAAAAGTATAGTGCACGAAGCTACGGTCTTAGACACGGATGATATCGCATTTAACGCGGATATTTTATTAGGTATAGATTTTTTGCATAAGTATGGAGTAAAAGTTGACTGGGGAAGTGGAGTAATTTATATGCTGGAAGAAGAGATACCGCTAATTGAGGAAAACAATTATAGTACGAGAGCAAGTATAGTTAAAGGGCGTGAAGGAAGTATTATTATGAGTGATAATGTATACGACGAAATTCAAGAATTGAGAGTTATAGTTGAAAGGTTAGCTAGTGAAGTTAAAGAGCAACAAGAGAGTGTTGTGATTAATGACCGTGTAATTAAAAGAGAAGAGGAAAAAGTGGTTCTAAGTGAAGGTCTGTGTGAACAAAGTAAGGAGGTAAAAAGTGAAGTTATGATGTTAAAACGTGAGGTTATGAGGTTAAAGGGGGAAGTTATGGAGTTAAAAAGTAAAGTTAGTGAAACAAAAGGAGAAATAAAGGAGTTAGGAAGTGAAGTTAGGAGTTTGGGGAAGGAGTTGACTCGCCTGTCAGAGGCCGCCGCTCATTCTTGGTCTGTACCAAAGACCCAGAATGCAAGTGTTCAAACGATTGGTACTCGCTTTGGGCACAACCAGGTTAACAACAACCAAGCGGACCAACAGGTGAAGTTAGCGACATCCAGGGGAGCTGCAGATTCCCAGAAAGTAGAAAAAGTAAGTGAGATGGAAGGTCAAGAGAAACTAAGTGAAAAGGAAGGAAAAATTAAAATAGTAGAGCAAAAGGGAGAAAGGGAGATGATAAGAGGGGATGAGAGGGTTAGACAGGTACAAGCACCAGCCCAAGAGTCAGATAACCGTCTTGAGGACAGTCGGCTATCGCACACTGCCTCCAATTTCCGACAGGAGATAGATGAACCATCAGGCTCGACAGGTATGGACGTGTATCTTAAAAAGGACTTAGTGTTACCCCCGAGAAGCCAAGTAGTATGTATGGCTACGATAAGAAAAGCTGCAAAAATGGAGATGCCAATTGTCGTCGTAGAACCAAACCAAGATATAACGCACGGTATAATAATTGCTGGAAGTATAAATAAAGCAGAAAAAGAGGTACCAATCTGCTTAATGAATATGACAGAACAAAGCTTAATGGTACAGAGAAAGCATGTCATAGCGAAAGCCTATGAGGCCGAAGTAAGTGAGTGTCCAAAGAATGGAAAGCCAGTAAGGAAGGTAAATGTACAGGACTCAGATGAAATATTAAGATTATTGCACCTAGATAAAGTGAACAATTCAAGCGAAGAAAAGCTAAAAGATTTAATAGAGGAATATGTAGATATTTTCAGAGCACCTATTCAAGAATTGTTAGATAACGACATAATCGTGGAAAGTCAGTCTCCATGGAGTTTACCAGCCCTTCTGGTAGAAAAGCGTTTACACCCAGGAGAGGAGCCTCAATTTAGGTTATGCATCGACTACAGGGAATTAAATGCCATAACGAAGACAGATTTCTTTCCCTTACCAAGGTTACAGGACACCATTGACTTACTACATGGCTGTAGTTTATTTTCGACGATGGATTTGGCTAGTGGTTATTTTCAGGTGGAACTAGATGAGCGGGATAGAGAGAAAAGTGCTTTTTCGACACAGGAAAACCATTACGAGTTTAAACGTATGAGTATGGGATTAAAAAATGCGCCCGCTAGTTGGCAGAGATTAATGCACAATGTGTTTTCTACCCTAACCTACAAGGAGTGCCTAATATATCTCGATGACATCATAGTTTTTAGTGCAGGAGACGTAGAAGAGCATCTTAAACGCCTCAGGAATGTATTTGATAAAATGAGAGAAAGTAATTTAAAGTTTAAACCTACGAAGTGTCATTTTATGAAAGAAGAAATTGAATACTTAGGGCACATAATAAATTCTAGCGGATACAAAGCGCATCCTAAGAAAATTGAGGTACTAAAGAATTATCCAGTTCCAAGGACAGTAAAGGAAATTAGAGCATTTATAGGTTTAGCGTCGTACTACCGGTCCATGGTAAAGGAATTTTCAAAAATATCACAGCCACTAACAGAATTAACTAAGAAAGATGTACCCTTCAAATGGACGGAAAAACAACAAGAATCTTTTGAAATTTTGAAAAATGCACTAATTACAAGCCCAATATTAAAATTCCCAGATTTTAGTAAACCTTTCATAGTAGTCACGGACGCAAGCGCCATGGCGATTGGTGCTCTCCTTTGCCAGAAGTATGATAACTTGGAGCACCCTGTATGCTATGCTAGTCGAGGTCTAAATGACGCGGAACGCAGGTATTCGACTATCGAGAGAGAAGCGTTAGCAGTGGTATACTCGATCAAAAAATGGCGAGAGTACTTAACTGGGACACATTTTCTAATTTTTACGGACCACCGACCTCTAAAATATTTATTAACCATCAAGGATCCAAGTTCAAGGTTAGCGAAATGGGCCATGTTCTTAATGGAGTACTCTTTTAGTATTGAGTATAGGCCTGGCAGGTTGAACACTAACGTGGACAGTCTCACGAGATTACGAGAGGAAACGCCGAGAATCGCGCTCGTAAATGCAGAAGGAAAACAAACGGAAATCACGCCCGTAGTAGCCACTATATGGGATCGAGAGGAAATTCTAAGAAGGCAAAGGGACGACGAGATAGCGGCGGAGATTATTCAAAACATAAACAGATACCGAACCGAATTTTATTTGGGGCCTGATGACCTACTATACGTGACTAGAACTGGGTCAGAGAGAAGCGATAAATTATATGCGCCGAGGTCCATTATAAACGATATAATGTATCTTTACCATAATAGTGTTTTAGCGGGACACGCCGGAGAAAAGAAAACGATGGAGCTGATTAAAAAGGATTTTTATTGGAGGAAAATGAATACGGATATAAGGAGATATTGTCATAATTGTCACTCTTGTAATGTAAGAAAAGTAATTACAACCCTCCCGCGGAATTACAACAAATGCCAGTACCCTCTATAGTATTTGGGAGAATTGCTTTAGATATTGTCGGTCCTTTGAATAGGACTAAGAATGGAAATAAGTATATATTGACATGCATCGACTTCTTGACGAGATATCCTGTCTGTATACCGCTACCAGACATACACGCCGAAACAGTGGCTAAAGCTTTTGTCATAAATGTGATCACGCAATTTGGCATCCCAAGAGAATTAATTACTGATCAAGGAACGCAGTTTTTGTCTAAACTTTTTAAGGAAATTTGTAAGATATTAAATATTACGAAACTGCAAACGACAGCTTACCACCCTCAAGGTAATGCAGTTATAGAAAGATTCCATAAAACATTAAAGACGCATATTTCGCACTACGTAAGTAACGAGGAAGATGGATGGGACAATTGGATTCCCTTCGCTCTAATGGCTTATAGGAATAATATACACAGTGCCACAAAAGAGACGCCATTTTTCTTAATGTTTGGACGAGATATGGAATTGCCACAGCATCTTACTATAAGAGATAGGAAAGCAAGGTATGACTTAGACGAAAATTATGCCACGGAAATGTTAGCAAGAATGCAGCTAGCTCACGAACACGCGAAGGAAAATATAGAAAAATCAGTACAAAATAGGTGCCAGAAATTCAATGCCAAAAAGACAAAGAAAGAATTTGAAATAGGCGATAGAGTGTACCTTAATACGCCCGTGATACCAGGAAATAAATTGGCAAAGAAGTTCCAAGCCAAATGGACGGGGCCGTACCGTATTATTGAAAAGAAGGGGCCGGTAACATTGAAAATAAAAGAGATCGGCGGGAGAAAGGAACAAATAGTACATTCAAATAGGTTGAAAATGTTCAATGGAGCATTGACAGGTGACAAAAGTATAGTGGACCATAAACCCGAAAAAGAGACAACGGTTGACAAAGAAGAAGAAGAATTGTGGGAAGAAATAGAGGATATACCGCAATTAATTGACAGTGATAATAATAGCGAGTCCGACAGAGATAGTAGTGAAAGCGAGGGTAGCGAGGACGAACCGAGGGGCACACCAGCCGGACCGCGACGCGCCCGCGGCCCAGGAGATGACGACAGAGTAACAAATAATAATAATGAACCTGTAGCCGGGCAGGGCCGTCGGCCTGAGACACCAGCACCGGAGAATGAAAACAACAATGATATACAAGGACATTCGTATCAAACGCGTTCAAGGGGGGAAATACAGGAACAACACCCTTGGGTTTTGAGAAAAGCAATTTAAGTTTTAAGAAATAATAAGTAGTATATATACGTTAATTAAGTTATGTAAAATTATTTATCATGGGAGAGGATCCAAGACTGCACCTAGTATTTTGTTACAGTGTCGCCAATTGTCCTACTGGGAACTACCTTGATAGAAATAATGGCGACCAGCCTTATAGCATATGATTGTCGAAATGCCGCTACAAACATATCTGCCATATCGTTACGAGATGTCGCACCATGCCCAAACCCGGAAACAAATTATGGAACAATAAATAAGATGGTACAAGTAATTGAAAAGCAAAAATATCAGTATATACAAGTAAGAAGTTGTCTTAGTGAAGTAACAAGACAAATTATGCACTGCGGAATGTTCTCACATAATTCCATTGTCGCCGACGGGTTACTCACATATGTGCATGAAACAGGAAAGGAGGATTGTAAGAAAATTCATGAATTTCAAGAATATAGAGGATTAGCCGGAAATGTCATAACAGGAATTAAGCCAAACAGTTCGATTACCACTACTTTGACATTAGCGGGAAGATTAGATAGCGACGGTACATGTGAAGGTATTAGCTATTACGACCATGGAAGGCAATGGCACGAGGTGATTGTCACTGCATCAGTAAAAATTACTGTACGGGACTACACTGCCAGCGCAAAATTAGACAATAATGAAATAAAATTAGCGGAAGGAATAGTTTGCTCATTCCTGGACGGATATTGTATGGATTCGTTAACAGGTGAATCAGTATGGGAAATCAATAGGTTAGATACCTGTAATAATTATCGAGTGCTCTATGAAGGCGAAGCTTCTATCATAATAGAAAACGATATGGGGTCATCTCATAAACAATATATAGTAGTGGAAAGCGCACAACATGTATTTGCAATCCAATTGCTAGACCGAGACACGCTATGTGGTATGAAGATTTGGACTACGGAACACCCTAGGTTATTAGTAGTGGAAGAAATGCCACCGCCAGCGCCAAATAAATGGTTCAATATAAATCAGTCACAGAACATAGATCTTATTACTTATGTAAACACAAAATTTTTATATGTAGAGCAGGCATACAAAAGGGCTTTAGGAGATATGTTTGCACAAACCGTGTACCGCAGATGCCTACTTCACAGGGAAATCTTAAAAAATAGGCTCTTGTTAGCGACCGTTACGCCCAACGCCGCGGCAGTTTTATTAAAAAATTCACAAGGATATGTTGCAAAAATAGCCGGTGAAGTACTATATGTAATGAAATGTTTACCGATATTAGTCGAAGTTAGGAGGGAAACGAAACTTTGTTACAATGAATTACCTATCACTGCGTATAATAAAAGTTATTTTATGGCGCCTTTTACGCATGTTATTCAAGAATATGGCGAAGAAATTGAATGCAACACATTAATACCTTCTTTATTCGTATTAAATAAAAATTGGGTAGGATTCGGTCCAAATCCTATTATTCACGTAAAACCTACGCAATTAGAAGTAGATAAGGAAGACAGGTACCAATTTCATGAAATAAAGAACCTCGGTTCTGGTGGGATTTACACAAATGAAGAAATAAGGCTAGCGCAAGAATCAATAATGTTCCATCAAGAAAGGAAAGCCGTATCTAATATAATCATTCGTAGGATCGCAGGTAAAGAAGTAGATTCACAAGGATTTTCTACACTTTCGTTATTTAACCCGGAGGAAATTCAAAAATTAGCTTCCTCCGCTCTGAGAAAATTTTATGAATATTTTATAGTATTGGGAGAGTGGACAAGCGGATTCATAGGAATATATTTTATTTTTGGGATAATGAAATTTTTAGTTTCGACCTTTATTAATGCCTTAGCATTGCCCCACGCAACGGGTTGTAACTATCAGATGATTGCCAGTTGTTGGACAACTTTAACGCATTTTATCATATTGAGACAAAAACCCACCTCTAGTTCCAAGGATAGTCAAAATCAGGGGATAAATGAGAATCAAATGACATCATACAGTGAGAATTTCGATAGGGAACCGCGTACACAAACCGAAAATATCACGAATTGGGTACCAACCGCAAATCCAAGCGCGCCCACACACTCGGTGGCTGAAACAAAGATCGCTTTGTATCCCGCTCTCTAAAATCAAATCAGTTAGTCATTTGCACCATTGATGGATGGAAATTAGGTAATAGGATACATGATAGCTGAGCAAAAACTCCAGATTGGTTTATAATATAGGCACGAATTGTAAACTGTGTAGCGAATTTTTATTACCCAAAATTGGCTTAAGATAAACAGAAATCAATCCTTTTAAAAAATAAGAAGAGATTAATGACATATTAATAGTGGCAGTCTGGAAAAAAATAAATTGATAAAGACAAGGTGGTTGGGATATGGGGCAGTGTAGTGTGAGAAGCCGAAGTCACATCATGGATCTCGCCCTTCGCGCGATTGTGCGTCTCCCGCGAGTTGTGGCGGCGGATCTGCTCCGTCGCCTATTAACATGGTTCCCGGCGATGGTGTTTGCCTTAAGCACCTCGCCCGTGCAGCAGCCTCTGACGCAAGCGTTGGTGAGAATCTGGGCCACTCTGTACCATTCCTGGTACATTGTGATGGCCCAGATTGAAGTGTCACAATGCCACTGCGAGTGTACATATACAGAAGAGTGGAGGAGGATGGGCTGGGATGGTCCACCTCCCCCGGTCATGTGGCCTGGACTACTAGGATGGGGCCCCGAACCTGAAGAAGCTACCACTAGGGCAACTCAAGGATGGACCACTCCAGTGCCAAGTCACCAGCCACCAGGGGTAGCTCCCAGTCGGCCGGAGGTCGAAACCGCGACCTTCGCTGCGGCCGCTGCCCCCAACGAGCCGCCAGAACAAGGATCCCAAGAGCAACCTTTACGGATAAGGTTAAGGAGAGCGACAAACACCGGAAGATGGGTACGTGAAGCAACGCCGACTCCACCCCGCGCCACGCAACCTGTTCTCGCCCCGGACGAGGACTGGGGGCTTGAGGACTGGGTGCGGGAACCGGAGCCACCCTTAAGGCTCACTAGGGGGCCTAGGGAAGTGCATGCACTTGATTTCGTGCACTTCAAAGAAGAGGACGACCCAGAATGAACAAAGTGAAAACGTGGGTATAGTGTATAAGTGTAGTGTAAGGTATAACCCAGTTATTTTTGTAGATTAAGGTATAACCCAGTTATTTTTGTAGATTAAGGTAGAGATAAGGTATAACCCAGTTAATTTTGTAGATTAAGGTAGAGATAAGGTATAACCAAGATAATTTTAGAGTAAGGTAGGATAGCGAGCAACAAGGTAGGATCACCGTAAGTAAGAAGGGCAAAACGCAAAGCCAAAACGACATTAGTAATAGCGATTATGTTAATAACGAGTTTAAAGGGAATGATCATTTAAATAGCTGCTAGGATAAAGTTAGGAAAGCACGCAGGACGGGGTGTAACAGGTCAGTTCAACGCAAACAGAAAAGTAAAAAATGTTGTATTTACTTTTCAAATTAAGGAGGGAGGGTTGTGATGCCCGTAGATACCAATGTGATGCCCCGTAGATACCAACCAAAAATCTTATTTTATTTTACCAAATAACTCGAGCCGATATTAAATAAAATCCTTGAAATTCTTCTGCGAGAAATCATCGGGCTATGAGTCGAACCACCGGAAACTAGGAACATTAAGTTAAACGAAAACCCATGTTGTTTATATCTTATAATTATCAAAACGCCAGAAAAGTTCGCTACGGTTATTAGTATTCTTGGAAAAACTTACGCTAAAATCATGTTGTTATACATTCCATCCGCCCACACAAGCACACGTGCAAATCCTGGAATCGAGGCGAGAACAAAGAACTTGGCTGCTATAAAAAGGGGGTTACTCCCAAAAGTAAAGGAAGTCTCCGACTACCAGTTGTAAGGTGAAGTCCTGGCCGAAACAACATCCAGAATCTGCTGCCGTGCCTGCTCAGAGTCACACCAAGAACCGACCTTAGTATAAGCATGCTGTCCGTTGAGCTGACCAAAAGTAAGCTATCTTGTTTTTATTAATTTTGACGTCCGAGCTGCCCTATTTTTGAGTATCTAAATATTTTATTTTTATCTTATTGAAACATAGTAAATAGTTTAAGCGCCTTGGAGTATTTTTGCTATAGCTAGAAACATAACTGTGCTGTGTATGCACCATACTCGTATTTTACGCTAAATTTGGGTATTTTGATTGTGTTTTGTGCCAAGTTCAAATTAGTAATGATTTTGTGTCTATATTTTCATTTTTGAGCATTTTTCATAATTTGTAGTTATTACCGTTTGTGACATCAGGCTAACTAACTTGTATACCTAAGCCTTATAATTTTATGTGAAGTAATTTAAGCTACATTTATTCTCAGCCGAATTCTTTTTGAAATAAGCTATTCTTGTTTGCCACCTAGGTTTGGGAACCAAGGGCAACTAGTAAATACATTTTGTTCAAACTTTTATTGTCAATTCAGTCTTTAATATTTTTAATAAGTCAACTGTAATTTTTTAACGATTATTTTACCATATTTATGTACCCATATTTTGTACACCAGAGGCGTACTATATTTATTTTTAATATATGTATTAAAGTTCCCCTGTTGTTTCCGTTAATTCTTAGGCCCACACCAAAAACAAATTAACTTATGGACCACCTTTAAAGGTACCGCTCGACCAACTAACATCAAAAACAAAGGTGCGCGCCATACCAACATCAGAATGGGTCACACTGTATATAACAATTTTGTTAATACAATTTTTCAGATGTTACGCATCTCAGATGATTCACAAATCTCTGAACTGTTGTGCAATATAAACAAATTGCCCATAAGTCCAATAATCAGGGCACTAAATCAATAGTGGCCGAAACCTCTTCCCTTTCCCCTACTCGATGGACAGCGCAAGTATTTGCTTGTATTTCTGTGAAAAAAAGTATTTAGTGTTCTACTTCTCTTTCTAAACACCTTGGCCAATGAACAAAGTTCAAAACATCCAGCGGTTGCAGGTTTATTAGAATTGCCCAAAAAAAGTTACTTCTGATATATCTGCAGCAAATTCCTTAATTAAATCAATCAGTGTTACTATACAAAATATGAGAAATGACTTAAAATGCTTTGAAAATATTTACAAGGAAGCCGAACAAATATGCGTTGAAAATAATATTGAAATTACATGAGAAAAGCTGTTAAGACATAATAAGAAGATTCCCAAAAAAATCTAAGCATTTTATTTTACAGAAAAAGTTCAGCATTTGGAGAGAGAATCTGTTTTAGAAAAATCCGATTTTAGATAGTAAAAATATTTATTCCGGCTCTTGACCGTATTTTGTCTGAACTAAACAATAGGTTCGGGAATAATTCTGAAATATTAAGTAGTATTGATGTTTTGCATATGAAGAATGACAACTTTTTGAATTTTGATAAAGTTTGTGCACTTGCTTCTCATTATAAAATATATAGAGATTTGATGCAAGTTGAATTTAAAATCCTCAAGAATGCAATCCCCAATCATAAAAAAGGAAACAACATTCAGGTAGAAAATATACTACAGTTTCTTGACTTCTTAAAAAAAATTAGTGTTTCCAGAAACATTTAAATTTGTTTCAATAACGGTTACCGTTTGTGATCGTGCATTTTCATGTTTGCGCCGGTTAAAATTTTTTATGAGAAATAAAATGGGATAAGAACGTTTGAGCGATTTAGCGATTATAGACATGTAAAAGGAAATTGCTAAATCTTTCAATAAAGGTATCATAATTGACTATTTTGACGCTGCTCAAGAATAGGAGGATTATACTTCATTAATGAGCGAGTGTGATTTTATTTAAAGTTTATTACCTATTTAGTTTAATCGTGTGTCATCTTAAGAAAGATGAAGCTCATCAAAAAATGAATCTGACATAATTAATGATAATATTCTCTAAAGTTTTTACTATGTATTTGCAGTCTGTCTTGCTAAGTGCCAAATCCAACGTATCCTCTTTATACTATAAAACAAGGTTAATCATTCATGTACAGTATTCGATATTAAAACCATAGTCACCATAGAACAAAAATTTTTGGATAAGGGTCACACACAAATGGAGTGTGACTCAATGCACTCTGCCATTAAATGGAAGCTCAAAAAAAAAACATAAACCATAAAGTTTGCCAACAAGCATGTCTGAACCCAGTGACTGACATTAGAGCTATACAGTATGACGGAAATGAGATATTGTACAAAATACGACATTCTGAAGACTACCATGTCGTTTTAACCAAAAGGATAAAATAATTTGAAACATGATCAATTTCCAATAATGTATCCCAGTCCTATACCCACAAGGACTGAAAAATATCGCCATCTGATGTACCTTAAAAGTTATTTTTGCACCACAGGGACTGAAGTGATGACTTTACTCTTTGTGGGTATATATTATATAAAATATTTTAGTCCCAAGGGAGTAACAAATTTTGCCCCTTGGGTTTAAAATTAACAAAAACAATAGAAACGATGACCAACTATGTACTTTATTCAATAACATTAGATAAATGAATAGTAACGGAACACAGTAGATAAGCAAATTAGGATTCTACCGAAAATTGTAACACATCAAGAATGTCATTTTTAAAAAATTAGTAGATTCTAAGCTATGAACAGTTGAAAATATACATTTTGACTACTTTGCACCATTGTAGCAACAAAACTGGTTGAGATAGAACAAAATGAATTTCACATTCCTATTTTAACTTTTCAAGAGCTATCCGGTGGTGTAACTGATGGCTCGTACCAAGGTACCAACTTTTGGTACCAATTTTGGCACCATAGTACCATTTGGTTACAGCACCACTAGGTAGCCCTTGAAAAGTTAAGATAGAAATGTGAAATTCATTTTGATCTATCTCAAACATGCTACAACAGTGCAAAATAGTAAATTGGTAATGTCGAATGGTTCTTTTTACATAATTGTTCTTTTTACATAATCATTATTAGTAGTGCAGTGTTATTAGTGAAGACAGTGAAGATTATATTCAATGGAAAATTTCCAAATTAAAGAAGTGTCTATCCAGAAAGGCTAGAAAGAGAGACAAGGTATCTCTATCTTCGTCACCATCGACCGTGTCGACATCAAACCAACGCAGTCGCATCAGGCTGTTCTGATCTCGCCAGGCGTGTCAGACGTTGACAGCATACCTTTATCAGTTTTGGCAGGCAATGATGCCAGCACAAGCGACGCGATAAACAATTCCATAGGTAAATGAATTTATTAGTAGGATTTATAAAATATTGTAGCATATTTTACATAAGTTGTTGTGGGTTCTCTGAAATATTATGGTGTATTTCAGATATATGTAACCATATACAGAGTGTTCAACTTATTTATGGCAATAGGTCTCTGTTATATTATGGCATATTTTGCATAAACTGTCTGTTCTCTGAAATATTATTACGTTATTTCAGATATATCACCTTTGTGGCGTTTTAAAAAAAACAATATACCAAATAAATAAACAAATAATGTAGAATAATTTTCGAATTGAAAAAAAGGGAAGATGTACTGAAGAAGACAATCAGACAATAGAAAATTACAAATACCAAATATATGAATAAGATAAAGGAGCAGGGCCACAAGAAAGACATGGAAATAGCACAATGGAATATGCAGCTAAATGTGTTAAAACGGAAACTAGAAGAGGCGGGCGCTCTGGTTAGACATCTGAAGCATGATTTGGATGTAAGAAATCATGCCAGAAATCATCAAGCCAGCGGTCAGGCTGACCGATATGGGCCTTGGAGACGTCACTCCTTGGAAAGAACTGCCACTAAATTTAAACTAATTTCCCGAATGTCAATAAGCTACCACAAGGCTACACTGGCAGACATCAAGGCCAGGCTGCGCGCCATCCGAAAATTTAATTCTTTTGTACGCAAAAGACAAGGAATATCGCAATATACCAAATAAATAAACAAATAATGTAGAATAAACCTCGAAGACTCACGAGAGATGCTCGCTACCTCCCTGAGCAGATTTTACGGGCACAACACGGCCGCCAGCTTTTAGACAGGGAAGACGGGCTGGGTTAACAGTATAACAAACTGCAAAAAAATACGGGTGCCACTTGTTTTGTTTAACGTGCCGATACTCGTACTAAGCCAAAAACAAGAAAAGCTAGGTCTTCCTAGATACACATTGTTTATTCTACTTAGTGGTTTACGACAACAGTTCAATAATTTACTCCCTTACTATATTGTTACTTGATAAACAAATTTAAAGTCACACACCCTTGTGGTGCAATATAATTTCCCTACATACAGTATTAAAATTTAAGTATGCAATGGATCTTACAAATCGGTTTAAATCCCCAAACGTGTACACGTGCGGTTCACACGACATTCGCTACAAATCACAACGTCCGCATAAGTAAACACAACATATGCAATAAGTAAACACAACGTACGCAATAAGTAACAACGTATGCAGTAACAAGTGACAACAGCGTATGCTCTCAATTGTACATGTATTAAATTCAGCTATACTGATTATAGTAGGTACGATAAAAAATACAAGTAAAATATAGTAAGACATAGCTGTTGTTGGGTCTTCCAACCACCGATGTCCTCCAGTAATGTCAGATGACACTTCAGAACGGTCAGATGGTAACATACGACGTTCTCAAAAAGATATATACATGTGGGTCTCAGCTGTCATTGACCACACACTCCAAATTCCAAAAGATAACACAGGTCCAAAACAAAAAAACTGGCCCAAAAGAAAAACCCTAAAACAAAAATGTCGCTAAACACCTCACATTTTTCTCCTGGCTTATCCGGAGACACAAATTCTATTTGTGAATCAATTTCCGCAATTTTGCATGTCTTGCTCAACGTTGTCTGATTGTTTTGACTATTTAATTGTTTCTTTAAATTCAACTGTTTTTTCATGTAACGCCATGTTTTAATAACAACAATAACCAAACAATTCTTATTTTGATTTTATTTCTTTTATTTGTGATTGTATTATTGAAGATATGGTTAAGCGTAAAACTACAAACTTCAAAACGAAGACCCCTCCCAGAAGAAGAACTATTAATAACAGAGGTCGGAGGACTTTCAGAAGTGATACGCGACCGGGGAGGCCGCAAAAGGTTACCGGTTTTGGAAGTTTAGTTGCTCGTGGAATTAGAACCTTGCTGTCCTGGTTACCCGGACAGGCTATCATAAAACCAATATCTGATTTGGCTTTTAACGCATTTGGAATTGCCAATGCTGTGAAATTAGATAAAAGTGTCTGCTCTGCAGATTTCTTTATAACAGGATTGACTAGCCGACAAACAGTAAATCCCACTGATATTCGATTAGAATCTACTACCCATGGGGTTAGAACACGTGACGCTAGTGGGGCGCCTAAAGCCGCGTTTCCACCAAGCGAACGAAAGCGAACGAAGGCGAACGAACAGCGAATTCGGTTGGTGGAAACAGCAAAACGAATGATAGCGAAGCCATTCGTTCGCCCTCGTTCGCTTTCGCTGGTGTTCCGTCACTTGTCGGTACATCAAAGAAAATTCGCCATCGTTCGTTTTCGGTGAGAACAGTACATCTTGAGCTTCGTTGCTGTTCGGACGTTCATGGCAGTGATTGTAGAGGATGGAATGGTCCAACGACATAACTCTTGCCTTGATTGAGGCGTATCGGGAAAAAACATGTTTGTGGGATCCGAAAAATGCATATTATAAAATAAAATCAACAAAAAATGATGCTTGGCGAGAAATAGCCGATATGTTAGCCTGTACTCCTGACGAAGCGAAAAAAAAAATGGATTCTTTACTAAGTTCCTTTAGGAGAGAAAGACAGAAACAGATAAGATCTGGGGCAGGGGCCGACGAAATATATAATTCGTCGTGGTTTGCATTCAAGTCTATGCTTTTTTTGCTCGACAAATTTCATCCAAGAACTACAATAAATACAGATGAAAGCGAAAATGTGATTGATACTCAGGTAAGTAGGTATATATTATTAAAAGCATATAATTCACAATAAAATAATTTTTTTTTTGTTTTAAAATTTAACGAAAAACAAATCTAGCTATATTCAGATGAACACAAACTATTTATAAACTACTTATAACAATTACTTAAATTATAAACATGAATCTTGCCAAGGTAGCTTTCCTGTTGTAGTAAAATACTGCCCAAATTGTTCCCTAATTTTTTCACATGTCACAGCATGTTTTCTAGCAACTTTTTTTAACGGCAGAAAGGAGTTTTCGTTTTGACCTATCCTCCAAGATCCTGGAACAACTTTCCCTTCTTCTTCCTCGTCCAAAATTCCAAAAGGCATGTAAAGGTTACGTGACGTTCTGCTCATTCTTAAAAAGTTGTGCAGATACACGCACGCCAAAATAACTTGTGTTGCTTTATCGGGTTCTAAGAGTATGGGTTTTCGAAGAATTCTAAAAACTGATGACAATATGCCAAATGCATTTTCCACGACACGTCGGGCCCTTGATAGTCTGTAATTGAAAACTCTTTTCATGCTACCTTTTTCTTGATGCCCACTATACGGTTTCATGATGTGCTCTTGTAGTGGAAAGGCATCATCTGCTACAAACACATAGGGTACTTTAACGCCATTATCTAACAACTCTTCATCTGGTGGCAAATTCAACTGTGCAGACTCAAGTTTTTTGCAAAAAACAGTATTTTTAAATACACCCCCGTCAGAAATTCGTCCCTGACATCCCACATCGGCGAAGATAAAACAATAGTTTGCATCAACGACACCCATTAGAACGATACTAAACGTCGATTTATAATTAAAAAAGTCACTACCACTATTGATGGGTGCTTGAAGAACACAATGTTTTCCGTCGATAGCTCCTATGCAACAGGGAAAATTCCATTGCGATTTGAAACTCTCTGCTACGGTTTTCCATTCTTGAATTGAGGAAGGCAACTAAAATATAAAATATGAGAATTACTCTTTAATAGGTATTTAGGTAAACATTAATATCAAATGAGTTGCAAAATAAATAGTCATTTGCGCTGATCAGAAACGTAGAAATTTGAATAAAAACTTTATTTTTAGGGATCAGACAAGAATAGCGATATGGGCGATAATGAAATCAATAATCGTGAGCTCGAAGAGAACATTGAAGGAAGGAATATCTCTTCACAGGAAACTCAAAACCCCAGTCCTATAACTACCCCAAAAACTAATCAGGGGAAAAGGAAGGAATTTAAGTCTCAAAAAAAAATTGTAACATCTGCAAAAAAAAAACTTGTTTGTGATCCCCTTGTAGAAGAAGCATATGGTTTAATGAAAGATGTTGCATCAAGTCGAGCCCGCCGTGACGCCAGCGCAATATTTGCAGAACATGTGGCTGAAAAACTCAGAAAATATAGCACCTATACGCAGAATGTTGTTCAGCACATGTTTAATAACATTTTGTTCGATGCAGATATGGGCAAATACAATGAACCTACACTTCAATACCAACAACAGCCACAGCCACAGTGGTCCTCTAGGATTCAAACTCCACTGTCATCTCCTGCACTATCTCACTCCTCCCAGTTTTCAGTGGGACATGGATCCGAAAATACCTTTCAAATGGGCAATTTAAATGAAAATAATCATACTTGTCAAGCGAGTTCTTCTAACTCAGAGATGACTCAGTATTCCTCTCAAATAGAATTTCCACAATATGAAAATATTTAATATTGTTTTATTTGCATGTATTTGTTACGATTTTTAATCTACTCAAACTTGTTCCTTTGAAATGGACCATAGGATGTATATTTATTTTGTAAGAATCTATTCTTTTTTCGATTTCGTTTAGTTATAGAATGTTGCTAATTACTATACTGGGTTATAGTAAAATGACTGTGGATAGAGATTTCGGATTTTTATTTTTTTTATGATTATTATATAAGTGTTGTGTTAGTATTGTTATTATAGGAATCAGTCGATAAATAAATAACTTATACTTTGTCCTACTAAAATGAATTTTTCTGCTATCATCAGTATACTATTGCTCTCAATAAAATACACATAATATTCATAGGTTATATCCCCAGACCTTCGAGTTTTATCAGTGTAATACAGCGCTGATTGGCCGAATTTAAAAACTCTCGAAATGCAATTGAATGAAGATATTATGCGGGAAATAATCTACACTGTGCCCGGTTAAAATGGAACAAATTCCGTAAAATCTTTAAGTTTCAACAAGAAAAAAGTCGCCGAGATATGTCAAACATAAAATTTGAATGCGCACATTTTAAAATAAAAATTTTTTTGTGACGTCATCGGTTTCGCAGATGAATAAATAAATAAATAAATAAATTTTCTCAAAAATATTCTTATGTAAAATATCGTGAAATTTAGTGATCTGTATTCAGAAAAAGCCGCTCTTTCCAATGGAACTGTCAAAAATAGGGGTTACTATTTAAAAAAATTGACGATGACGTCATATCTGCGAAACCGATGACGTCACAAAAAAAAATTGTTTGTCAAAATGTGCGCATTCAAATTTTATGTCTGACATGTCTCGGCGATTTTTTTTTTGTTGAAACTTACGGACACTATAAATTACCCACTTGGCAATGACGATGTTGTCAGTTTTATAAGTTTACGTTATGAATAAAAATAAATGTGCCTAGGGATTGTTACTTACCTTTACACAATCATGTAAAGCTTCAACTATTGCCACGCATACTTCTGGAATCGTTCGTGAAATAACAGATTTCGAAATTTTGAAAAGATACATCAAACTTGAATACGAATCTCCAGTAGCTAAAAAACGAAGCGTAACGAGTAACCTCTCTTTAGCTGGAATAGCTTCCCGGTAGTTTGTATTCTGTTTTGATATTTTGGGGCCGATCATATTAATCAATATTTCGAAATCCTCTGCACATATTCGACTAAAATTTTTAAACTGTCCAGCGTCAGGATCAACTTGCTGCAGGTCTTGTACTAAGTCATTACCTCTGTACTTATCCCGGCTTTTTAAGAAGGGCGACATCCATAAGCGCCGCTTCTGTCCCCGTTTATGTTTTCTCTTTAATCTTTGATTTATAATTAAAAAAGCCGCAGTGGTCATTATTATTTCTTCTTCATCGGCCATTTTTGAAACAAACAAACACACCCGATGAGGAATAGACACAGACTGAACAAAACCGTTTTATTACTAAACTTCTATATTTTAAAGGTTGTTGTGATTCTTTCTCCAATTCCACTGATTCGGAACAATGTGACGGAACTTGGCCGAACGCGATTGTTCGCTTGGTGTAAACACTCTAGCGAACGCGAAAATCAATGCGGCGGAATGCAAACGAACATTTGGCCGAATGTTCGCATTCGCCGTCGTTCGCGTTCGTTCGCTTGGTGGAAATGCGGCTTAAGATGATGATCAGTTACAGCGAAGCAAGACTAGTTAGTTTGAAGATTACTGCCATACCAACTAACATTATGACCAAACGCCAAGGAATGTGGGCAATGGCCTTTGTTCCGTTTAGGACCATAGAAGATCAAAAATATTATTCCGGTGATATTGTTTCTACTTTTGATGACGTTAGACTTATGCCTGGGGCAGTTGTTAAACAGGCTTCACAACCAATAACGATAACGTATAAGCCAAGAATACACGATGGCACAGCTTAGTTTTTCATTTCTTTCGAACAAGCTAATAGAAATGACTACAAAGGTTTTTCCGCCGAGGATTTTGCATGTATGGTCAATTTATCGGGAGTTGTTGAGCTTAGAAGACCTCCGCACAATTCAGAGTACATTGAAACATCTGCTATCACTCCCACAGGTTTTGAGTACAAGGAGAAGTGCGTTGGAGTTCGCACTGCGAACGATAAAGCAGATCCTAATAACATTTTGAAGGATGTACGATGTGTGGAGTATACAAAGTTGGATCAATCATCTAGATCTTTAAAGTATGCTCATCTTGAATGGAAAGCATCAGAAGTGATGCATGATTTTGAAATGCTTGCAATTTAGATGCTTGCAGAATGGACATAAGTGTGACAAGAACGTCGTAACAAATCTCCTGGATGTCCGGAGAGTTACTATATAGATAATCCCAAGAAAACTTACCTCTTGGTTGAGGGTTTTTCTTTAAAAAAAACAATCAACCACTTCTCGGTTGAATCCATTTATCCTATCCTATCCTGTGCGGGGGGTGGCCGCCTTAAATCGGCCACTTAACCTTCGCGGTTACAACACATAACATCCAAAATATTCCAATAATAAGACAACCATGTGATTCTGGTATACAAAAGCTTAGTAGTGGGAAAGATAAAACGGCATAGTAATAAGTCGTGGGTAACTTCAAAATCCCGTATTAATAACGGTGGAGTCCCGAAGATCCAACCTGAGAAAATCGCTAGTATTCCAATGTCTCCAACTCTGGGTACTACTTCAGTGATGCTAATCCCTCCTCATGAGGTTCGCCGACAGTTCCAAATGGCAAATTACTAATATCACTTCCACTTGTAAGCCACCAACACGATCTTTACGATTCAATCGCCGCCAACCGAATGCCTGGAATCGAATGTCCAGACGGTCTCCCCTCCCTTTTCTGGATCCGGAAATGGAAAAATGACACCACAAAACATAAAAAACTGGGTCACAATTTCCCCACCTTTCTAAAGTCATATACTTACCTTGCCACTTTTATATAAAACTTTTTTTCTATGTGCAAAAATTAGAGAAATAATAGGGGCGTCAGAGTTTTCCCTTGAAGACCCTGTACATATAGAGGCATCGAAGGTCGTGGGCCCCATTTTTATAGGAATTTTTTATTTTATTTTTCGTTTATCTACTTGGCAATAGAAACCTGTAAGTACATTTTTTTTAAACACCCTATATACTGTTTACTGACCTACTGATTTCATTTTAGTTCCTCATCACCGCCAACGCGGGAATCGACAGAAGATGATTTTACGTTGAGTCAGTTGAGTGTATCTACGAGTATAATGGAACCTACAGTAATTCTAGAAGAATCAAGACAAGAAATAGTTTTCTTCAAATACGCCATCAACTTCGACAGCAATCCAGTACAAGCCGAACATAGCAGCAAAGCAAAAACAACCTAAAATAGATAACTTTCTGTTTTTAGCAAAAGTCAATCAGCAAGAATTGACAAAGCTTTGGCTTATTTCATTACTTAAAACATTGCAACCTGGTTATGTACCACCTATTAGAACGTTAACACAAGTAAAAATTATATACAGCTACAATCAACTTTTTAAAATTACATTTAAAAAATGCTACTTCAATTAATAAAAAGTATGTTAACAAATAAACAAAGTGAGAGTAGAGAGTTTTTTTTAGTATAGATATAGATTATTTATTCTGTAAGTGAAAGCTTTCGCAAATATTTATTCTTTCATCAGTCACAAAGTCACAACACAAGTCACAGGTCACAACAACTATAAAAATTAATGAAACCTGCAATAGTAATTGTACGAAAAGGTAAATTACTTGGCGACAAATCACACATGGCGAGTTCCCCAATATCGATATATCGCAATATCGATATATCGCAATATCGATATATCACAATATCGATATATCGCAATATCAATATATTACAATATCGATATATCGATATTTAAAAAAGAAAATATCGTTGTTCGATATATCGATAAAAATGGCAATGAAGACAAAATAATAGTAATTGCCCCTCCCCCGTACAAGCAAGTGGTTGCTTCTGGGGTACTCCTAGTTTGGGGTATTGTGAGGGTGAGAATTATTATTATTATTATTAAATATCGATATATCGAAAAAAATCGCAGCCCTAGTTGCAACTTGTCGGCAATACCCGCGATCTGTGCTGTGATCGCCCCTGTGGCTGCAGGCGATAGTATTGCGTCGGCGTTCAAATGCTGCAAGTTGAATTGATCGCCGATCGCGTGAAGTACATTTCTATAAATATGGAAGATTTCACAGAGAAATTAATTGAAAACGTTAAACAACACAATGTGTTATTTGATCTATCACACCACAATTACAAAAATGTTCATATTAAAAATAAAATATGGGACAGCATTGCAAAAGATATGAAATTAGGAATCTCTGGAGGTAAATACAGGGTGATGATTTTAATACTTTTTATTACAAAATTCAACTAGTGAAATAATTATTATTTTCTTGTAAACCTGATGAAGATGTTGTGCAAAAAGCTATTCCGGAAGGTGAAGACACTGAGAGTTTACAAAATATTGAAAGCCCTGATGTACCGAGTGAAAACGAGAATGAGAGTGATTCCTTCTCACTTGAGGCAGTTGGTAATAAAAATTATACAGAAATGGATCCAAATATTATTATGAATATAGACAAGGCTAATTTCGGTGAGTCCCCCAATGCAAAGAAAAATCTGTAATTATAAAAAATGGTCCGTGCCAACCCAAGTGACGTTTTAAAGCCGATAAAAATAACCAATCTTTTTCAAATAATTATTATATTGAAAAGACAATGTCAGGAGTAATTTTGCCAAGACTGTGGATATCATATTCGTTGCAACTTGATGTAGCGTATTGTGATCCATGTGGGTTATTCGCAGATGATCGAATTGGTAATCCTTGGATATCTGGATTTTTGAATAACTGGTCTCATCTAAGCCAAGCAATAAAAAGGCATGGAAACTCGAAAAAGCACCAACGAGCGTGTATGGCGTATAAACTTTGGAAATGCGACAATACTCTAGATATACAAAGTCGCATTCTTGCAAAACAACCTCTAGCACCGTATGTTCATTGTGCTGCACATAATTTGAATTTGGTACCGAATGACAGTGTAAAATTAATCCCTGTTCTTGTAGATTTCTACAATATGGTGGAAGGGCTGTATATTTTTTTCTCTCAAAGCATTCATCGATGGAATTTACTAATGTCTGAGTTTGAAAAAAAAAGAAACATATCCCTAAACGACTATGTCCTACTCGATGGTCTTTCAGACATGATGCTTTATTTTCCTTAAGGTACAATTTTTCCGAAATTCTAATAGTGCTATCCAAAATAATCCTTACTTCTTCAAAATTAAATGAAAGAGCTGAAGCCCAAGGATTTCAAAAACAATTAACAAAGTTTGAAACAATACTTTTGTTTGTTATGGAATCTGAAAAATTAAACCGTTTGGATGTGATTTCTGAGTTACTACAGAACAAAAATTATAATATTTCCAAAGCACCATCTTTATTAAAAAATAGTTTAAACGTAATTGCGAAATAATTTTAACCAAGTAAAGAAAATGGCTCTCAATTTATCGGAAAAATGGGGTATTGCACCTCTGTTTGAAAACAAACTAATTAGAAAAACTAAGCGATATTTTGACGAACTCGCCAATGACGAGGTTACTGAACCCTGAGATTAGCTTTAAAGTTAACGTCTTTAATGCATCTTTTGATATCGTTATTGCGCAGTTACGCCATAGGTTTTCCAGTCTACATAAAATATCTGAAATTTTTTTTATTTATTTGTTATTATTGACCCAGTTTTTTTAACTTCTTCCGATAATGAAATTCAAGCTGCCGCTGAACAATTGGCAATCAAATATAAAAATGATCTGACGGACAACTTTGCAATAGAAATTTAAAATTTAAATATACATTCAAGGAAAATTTTTCATAAATTAATGATCCAATAGAAATGCTAAAATTAATATTAATAGATTTTGATATTTTATCTACCTCATTTGAAGAAGTTTCTACGGCAATAATCTTATTTTTAGTTTTACCTGTTAACGGTGGCCTCGGCAGAAAGGTCGTTTTCAAAATTAAGCATAATAAAGAACTATTTATCTCTGCTGAGAAATAAATCCGTTCTTATACAGGGTGTTCACAAAATATGAATAAAAATTACATTCAAAATGTGCTTAAATCTCGAAATTTTCAAATGGAAGCCCCCATTTTTTTTAATGCGATCTTATTCACTACTAAAAATGATGACAACTTTGTGTAAGGTTTTCTATACCTAATTGCAGTAATTTTCGATTAATTTACGAAAAACCCATTTTTCGCCCATAAAATGCTGGGTTTGCTTAATGCTTGAAAAATCATATTAGCCGTGGACGTTGAAAAGACAATTGCGGCTGAGGAAATGTCACTTGGTTTATAAATTATTGTCAACAATAAAGCCGGCGCGCTTAAATTACAAAAATGAAGATTATGTATCGCACGTTCTTGATATTACTTTGTTGCATTCTCCGTAGATAATAAAACATTTAAATAATTCTTCGTTTGTGTAATTTAAGTGCGCCGGCATTATTGTTGACAATAATTTATAAACCAAGTGACATTTCCTCGGCCGCGATTGTCTTTTCAACGTCCACGGCTAATATGATTTTCCAAGTCCAAGCGTTAAGCAAACCCCGCATTTTATGGGTGAAAAATGGGTTTTTCGTAAATTAATCGAAAATTATTACTGCTTTTAGGTATAGGAAACCTTACACAAAGTTGTCATAATTTTTAGTGGTGAATAGGATCGCATTAAAAAAAAGGGGGTTTCCATTTGAAAATTTCGAGATTTAAGCACATTTTGAATGTAATTTTTATTCATATTTTGTGAATACCCTGTATCAGAACGGATTTATTTCTCAACAGAGATCACTAGGTCAGGGCTTCTGTTACACGATGCCAAAAATTCGTTTTTAAATTTCGCGGTTCCTCGTATAAATTGCTAATTGACTTTAGGTCCGCACCTGTATTTTTTTTTTCGGAAAAATGCAAATATCTCAAAAACGGTTAGATTTAGACATAGGACATGTTGCATGTTTTTGTTCCAAAATGAGGCCTAGAATCCAAAAATGCAATAATATACGGGGTGTCCATTTGAGAAAAGAAATTTGATATTGACTTCCGGTATAACCGGAAGTGCCAGATTCACCAAAATATTTTAGTCGAGCAGCGCCCATCAGCATTGGTGAGGTGCCAAATTTTCAGAATTTTACTACTTTTAGTTTTCAATATATAGATCGATGCAGTTCGTGGTGGGCCACCCTGTATAAACGTCGCTATACGCCTTGCGCTCCCATTGGTGGATTGAGTCACGTGACACATAACCTTATTTCTACCGTCCGATGGATGATGAATCGGCTTGTTTACTAAGTCGATTGGATGATGTCGGAGATTATTCAGACCTATCTTGTCTCATATTTTATATTGCGTATGACCTCCTTTTTCGGCGATGGGCGCTGCGACATGAAAAACGAAGTGGTAATAATTATTTCCAATGGTGTAACCCACCCTCGATTTTCTTGAAATTTTGGCTACCCCCCCAACATTAATTTTTTGGCTTTCACCTCCGCCGGCTTGAATAATTTTTGGCACGCCTATGCCCAATTTCATACTTCGCAGTCTTTGTTGACACTGTCTGGTGTTTTCCGCCCGATTCAGTTACTTTTCGAAAGTCACTGTCTTCATTTCCTTCCACACTGTACTACATGGCTATCGGCCATTCAATTTTAACACGATGAATTTTGTTTAAAATAATTTATATAACACGTGTTAAGTTTATGGCTGTGATGTTAATTTAACATTTTAATGTGTGACATGGGATTTCCATCGTCTTTTTACACCTGTATTAAACTCAGTTGCTCCAATTTTCTGTACACACCTGACATGTGAGTATCACATAACCAAAGAAATTTAATTCCTCTTTTTCATATGAAATTCGTTGACTCTTCTCTAAGTTGTGTCATGCTCTCTTTTAGGTGGTACTGATGATGGATATGTACAGGGCCGTTCCTAACCCTTTTGGCGCCCCGGGCAAAATAAAATTTACCGCCCCCCCCCCCCATAAAAAATTAGTTTGTTCGTTCAAATATAGGAAAATAAATCAAAATATCGTGAAAATCCTTAGCATAATACAGAAGCACTTCATTAAAGCCGTAAACTTACTTTGTAATTAGATACAAGCAGTGACTATAGAACTATAGTCACTGGTACAAGGAACATGCATACATTATAGTAGGTACAGCGTGTCCCAAATAGTTTGTCCTACCCCCTGGATCTCAGGAACTGTAAGAGATACGAAAAAAACTTGAATACAAAAGTTGTAAGGTTGGCAGTGGACGTAACCTCTCTTTTATTTTCACATATACAGGGCGATTCTTATTTGCAGGACAAAAATAAAATATTTAGATTTTGACAATTGCATTAATCCTTTGGAATATTTGCATTTTCCATGAAATTTGCTACAGAACCGTTTTTTAGTTTTGTATTTTGGATGCAGTGTTGCCAAGATATCGAATTTTTCTTGTAGTTTAGGGACTTCGTGGAGGTTATGGAAACTGAAGCTGTATCTTTATTTTAATAGATATCAAAGATATATTTTAGCCGAAGTATGACAGCACAACCGTGTGTGGTGTGGTATGTCTAAATTGGTTTTTGCATATACAGTGTGTTCATAACAGGCTCTCAAATACAGATAATTTCAAACAGCAACAACTTATTTTTTTCAAATGGAATGACCCATATTTCTATAGTTTGTTGGATGCCGGCGTCCAAGCCCCACATAAAATAAAAAGAAGTATAATTGGCTATTATTGAATAAAATTATTTCTTGATTTAGAATCAGAGGAAATATAATATCAAATTTTAATTTTTGCCCATGAAATATAGGGCCTAATGTGCGTCTACACAACATACCACACCAGACGTGCATAGATTTGTGCCCTTGTTTTTTTTATTTATTTTATATTTCCTCTGAAAAAATAAGTTATTGCTGTTTGAAATTATCTGTATTTGAGAGCCTGTTATGAACACACTGTATATGCAAAAACCAATTTCGACATCACTCCACACACGGTTGTGCTGCCATACTACGCAGGGGCGACGGGTCGGGGAGGGGGGGGGGGTAATAGGGGTAATTACCCCCCCCCCAGGAATTATAATTACCCCAAAAATTATAATAATATAATTATTATTATTCGCAAATTAAAATCCGCACCCAGGGCCTAGATTTTTGGCCATTCGTTTGACAAGGAAGATGCAAACGTTATACACTCACGACCTAACCTAACCTATATATTTTGTGCACTCACGTGTCACTGGTCACTGTTTCATTGTTTGCGTTTGTTTTCAATCAATTAGATACCAGAGACGGGCGAGGCGGCAGAGGCTGCCGCTGCGGTCAAACGTTTATTCCGGATTCCCTAAGTAATAAGTATAGGTAGTGGGAGACGTGGGAGTGTGGAGTTTGGCTTATTTGCAACAAAACGTAACAAAGACAAAGGTAAGGTAAATGCTCTTTGTCAGTATAGTCCGTGCACTCTAAGTTGACACGCGAGAACCTCAGTTAAGCGTCGCACAATAAGCTGCTTATGGAGCTCTGGCGCTTAGGCTGAGGTTTTCGCGTGTCAGATTAGAGTGCACGAACTGTATTAGTCATTAGTCAGTCCTCCTATTATTAATAGGAGTGCTTTGAGGAGTGCTATTACTATGAATAAGTCGTTTTTACTTTTTAGAACGAAAATGAAACGCGTTCAATCGAATCTAAATGCGTTTTTAAAAAACAAAAGAAAACCAATAATACTGAATCTACTGAAAGTAATGAAAGTATAGACTCTCCAAGTCAAGTCAGTCCCAGTCTCAGTATTCCCAGTACAAGTTTTTCTAAAATCAACGAGGATTTTAACCCACAACCGACGCAACTCGAGGTACCAATGCTTGAAAAACAAAAGATAGATGAAGATATTGAAAACGGCGAAGAACTAATCGGTAATTTTTTCTCAGAAATCGACATTGGTGCTTATATAAATAAAAATCAGCACCAAATTTCTGATTTAAAAATACGCAGCATTTTAAATAATGCATATGTCCCAAAAAAAGAATTTAAATTTCCGTATTCGCTACATCAAAAAAATAATAAAGAAGTAAAATGTTATCTGTCAAAAAAACATTTTGATCTTTTTAATTGGTTGACTTATGAAGTGGTTTCCAAAAGAGCGGTGACGCGCACCGTAACGTAATAAAGCGGTACTGTCTTAAATGCTAGCGGTGGACGTGACGGCGCGAATAGTTCTTGCACGTTTTTCTACGGCGTCTGTTGTGTAGCGGCGAGTATCCGATGTGAATTATTTTAGTATTGGTGAAAATAAGAAATTTGAAATAATATTATTCTTTATATGTTTAGGTAAGTTTCAATAATATATGCTCTAATAATAAAGAATAAAAGTTTTATTTTTTGTGCAATATCAGAATTCTAGGTTATACATACATAAATTCTAAAAATGTGTTCTAATAAAGATCAGAGTATTGCCTGGTCATATGAACATGATGAAGTGCTAATTGACTTTGTCAAAACACATGGATGCTTATACAATGTTCAACTGAAGGAATATCGCAATGCCCAATTAAAACAACGATTATGGAACGAGATCGGAGACATTCTAAAAAAAAAGGTAAAAAATGTAATTTTTAAAGATCGAACATTTAGTTTTGTCTGTAATGTGTTTCTTGCCACTCCACAGCGCCTATACCATTAAAATATGACTTAAATATTTCACGAATTTGCAAAGGTGCTTTCGCTGCACGTACGTTATTTTGAGTTAAAGATACAAAATTTTGGGTGGGTAGAAATTGTTCATTTTCATTGTTAACCTGCGTGGGAGGCGGTATATTTGCGCCTCTTAATATATTATGTAATATACATGCGCAGGTAACTATTTTGTCAGTAACTTCTGGTGTAGTTGCAATTGGCTGGAAAAATATTCTGAAATAAGAACACATAATACCAAAAGTGTTCTCTGTTGTCCTTCGTGCGCGAGAAAGTCGATAATTGTAAATAGCCTTAGATTTATCAATTACTGATTGCCTTCTTGGATAAGGTTTCAGCAGGTGCTCATGCAAAGCAAAAGCCTCATCCCCCACCAGCACGTTAGGCACAGTTACATTCATACCAGGTAATGATCGTGGTGCTGAAAATTTAAACTCATTACTCAGTATTTGCTTGCCAAACTTGCTCTTCAAAAATATCCCTGTAAAATATTTCAATTTTATCAAATAGCTTTCAATTTTAACAAATAGCTTTACTAATCAATGCACTAATAAACATTTAAAATTACCTGCGTCCCCTTCTCTGCCATACGATCCTATGTCAACTGCCGTGAATTTGCAATCTGCGTCAACAATTGCTAACAGAACTATTGAGTAAAATTCTTTATAATTAAAGAATAATGACCCGGTGTTTTTAGGCGCTTTCAAGCGTATGTGCTTGCCATCTATGGCTCCCACACAGTTTGGAAAATTCCATTGTGACATAAAATTGTTAGATATCTGTAGCAGTCGTTCCTGCGTTGGCTGTGGTAGCGCTATTTCAAGCATTTTATTAATAATACTAGTTGCAACGTGGTTTATTATGGAAGAAATCCACGAATGAGATATTCTGAATTGAAACGCTAAAGACCTGAAAGATTCTCCTGTAGCTAGGAACCTAAAACATAAAGAAATCAAGTTTGAATGCGCCTGAATCGTTACGTTATTTTTATATTTTATAATTAGTTTTTGTTGGTATTAGGTGTCGAATGTAGTAAACGATGGTCATACGTCCGCGACTACTACATACGACGAAGAGGAAAGCCACCAACTGGTTCTCCTGGCGAAGCAACCAAAAAACGGTCAGAACAATTATCATTTTTAGACAGTTGTTCTTCAGGGAAACGAAGGTTTTATTTTAAAGATTACTCTTAACAAAAATTAATACAATGTAATGTTATTTGTAGTACTATTAGCAACATCAATGATGAAGGAAGTAGTATTAACGTCAGCGAAGACGAATTTCTGTCCGAAACTGTTATCAACGCAAATGAAGATGAAGAGGAATCAGGGCTATCGAATAACGATTTTCTTGATAGTGTACAAGAGCAAACTATTAAAACGCCTGAAAATATAAATTATGCACGAGGCGTGAAAAGAAAATATTCAACTCCGAAATCGAAAAATTCTGAGGAGAGAATAGCGCTGCTCCGAGAAATTGCTGGAAGAACGCGCGAACCAGCTGTTGAACAGGATGTCAACGATCTATTTTTTGCCTCAATGGCAAAATCTGTTAAGAAATTGCCAGAAGTGACTCAAGCCAAGTTAAGACTACAAATTGGCAGCATCGTTGGCACCGCTGAAATCGAGTTTATGTCGCGTACAACAAGTCGGCCTTCATCTGCATCAAGTTATGCAACCTCTGTTAGCTCTAATGACAACTCACAAAGATCGCATTTATTTCAACTTCCTTTGGACTCTTATCCAAATACACAGCCACCAAGAAATGAAGAGCTTGGTTATAACGATTATAATGATTCATCATTCACTCAATTATAAATAATACATTTTGTATAAAAACAATAAAAACATAAAAAGTTACAGGTATTTGTAGTTTAGTAATAAATATAACTTCTGCAAAATCTCTATATGCAAAGAAAGCATTAATATGTTTGTAACCCCGCATTCTAAATTATCATATAAATATACGTATGGTTCTCTTGTCTCGGTGAAACTTAAAACCAGTGAAAAATACGCAACTTACCTTAAGAAAACGCATAATTTCTGCTCGGGCGATATGGGTTTAGGGATTCGATTTGTTGGCATCAAAGATATATCCTCTTTTATATAATTTAGGACATAATCGAAAAGTACGGGAGTCAAGCGAAAATATTCTCTAAATTTTTCACTATTATGATGTAGGTGTCGACACACTAACATTTGGTAAGCACCTTCTTCTTCACGTTTTTTAAATAATTGGGATTCAGATTCTCTTTGATGAATTTCCTCTTCTGATGACGAAGATTCATCATCCAAAAAAACTATAAGTGCGATGTCGAGATCATCCATATCGACAATTTCAAAGTTTTGTGTTATTATCGTAGACAAGAGACGACAAACATTATATGCGTTCCGTTGCGCGTTTTCTGACTTTACACAGCGGTCTACCGCTTTTAATCGCCGGCATATTATCCACCGTTTTGTGACGTCACCCACCGTAGTTTTACGCCCGCTATATTACGGCGCCGCTTCCGAGGAAACCAAAGCTTTACTCTAAAGAAAAAAACGGTGTTTTTTGCAAATATTGTGCACTTTTTGCAAAAACTGGGGGTGTCAATAAATCATCTCCCCTGTTTAAGCTTGTTACAATACCACTCAACAAATACTCAAAATTATTAGGAAAGGATGGGGATCTAATAGGCCATGAAAAAAATCATTATAAGAAATCTGTTAACAAAGCGAAAACATTTTTAGAAAATTATAACAACCCACAAAAACAAATTATTAATATGTTCGATTCAAAGAGACTTGAACAGATAGATGAAAATCGGAAAAAGCCTAAAAAAATCAATTATTTTTTTAGGACGACAAAATATTGCCTTACGAGGTCATCGTCATTCTGTCAAAATTACCGATGAGTCGGACATAAATGAAGGAAACTTTAGAGAACTATTACGCTTTCGAAAGAAAAGTGGGGACCAAATGTTGCAAGATCACTTGGAAACAGCGACAACATTCACGCAATATATAAGCTGTACAGTGCAAAATGAAATAATCATTTGTTGAGGCGAAGAAATTTTAGATAATATTTTGGAAAAGATCAAAAAAGAAAGTCAGTTTTACAGTTTAATTTTTGACGAAACGACTGACATTAGTCACACTTCACAAATGTCAATTGTTATTCGATATATTGACCACGAGAGTAATAAGTATATTCGCGAAGATTTTGTACATTTTTTAGATTGCCACAAGGAAAACTATGACGATTTTACAAAAGAACCAGATTTGACAGGAAAAATATTAGCAGAGACGGTTTTAAATTTTTTAAGAAAGGTGGGACTTAATTTTGAGAACTGCGTGGGCATAGGTACGGATACGTGCAGTGTAATGATGTCTGAACAAAAAGGTGCCGTTATGGAATTGCAAAAACATTTAAAAAATGCGATAAAATGTCCTTGTGTTAGTCATTCTTTAAATTTATCCATATCAAAAAGTAACAACGTACAGGACATTAGAAACTGCGTTGGAATCATGAAAGAAATAATTAGCTTTTTCACGGCCTCACCAAAACGAAACAAAGTTTTGCTTTACACCAACAACGAACAACTAATCAAATTATGTGAGACCAGATGGGCAGAAAGGCATGAATCGGTGTTAAAATTTAAAATTTGTTATAAAAATATTCATGAATGTTTGGAGCTTATATCACAATGGAATGATAGAGGACTCTGCATCCAAAGTCCAAATCCTGTTAATTTCTTTAAGAACCACAAATTTTATAGTTTCTCTACACTGCTTATCTTTTGTTTTGTCAACCACTGTTGGCTTGAGTAAAGTTTTTCAAAAAGTAAATATCGACAAAGAAGAGGCCCAAACACTACTTAATGATATAAAATTAATATTTAAACAAAAAAGGGAAGACCCTGAAGAAGCATTTGGAGCTATTTTCGAAGAAATAAAAAATATTCATGACAGTTTTGAACTTCCAGTTTCCATTCCACGTAGGGTTTCTAATCAGAAAAATCGGTCGAATTTTGAAACGAACGATCCTGAAAAATATTTTCGCCTGAGTATATATATTCCTTTGCTAGACAACTTTATGCAAGACTTAGATTTTCGATTTAATTCTGAGTTGTTTAACGTTCTAGAATTGAACTCTTTGGTTCCAAACAACAGCACCAAAAAATCTGCAACTGGATATGTAACTGCAAAAACGACAATTTCAAATTATTTACAAAAAATTACAGGTGAAAACCCTGATTTAATTTCCACAAGATTGAATGCAGAAATTGATTTATGGATGGAAAAATGGAAAGGCATTCCTATCGAAAGTGTCCCAAATTCAGCCATAAGCGCTTTGCAGCAGTGCGATAAACTTATAACTTATTTACCCTACAATTAATGTAGCTCTGTCTTTGTTGGTGGTATTGCCAGTAAGCGTTGCTAGTGCAGATCATAGTTTTTCTTATTTAAATAGACTAAAGACCTGGCTAAGGTCAACTACTCACCAAGAAAGATTAGTTGGATTGGCGCTTATGTATATAAATAGAGATATTAAAATCGACCCCGAACAAGTTATCGATAGATTTTCAAAAATTAAAAAAAGAAGATTACCTTTTGTCTTGTAAATATTTAGCAAGTTTTTTTTTTCAAAAATGTTTGATATTAACAATAACAAATAGTTGCAGATTGTCTTGTGTGTAGACTGTAGTCTTAAGTGTTTGAAAATGTTCAGAGTTTTGATTAAAAATGATTTTTTTTGTTTTAATCTTTTTTAATTTTTCTTATAGCTATAACTTAGCCCAACCCTTTATTACCCCTCCCAGAGTGATTTTCACGCGTCGCCACTGATGCTACGGCTAAAATATATCTTTGATCTCTATTAAAATAAAGAGACAGCATTCAGTTTCCTTAACCTCCATGTATGCCCTAAAGTCCAAGAAAAATTCGATATCTTGGCAACGCTGCATCCAAAATACAAAACAAAAAAACGGTTCTGTAGCAAATTTCATGGAGAATGCAATATTCCAAAGGATTAATGCAATTGTCAAAACCTAAATATTTTATTTTTGTCCTGCAAATACGAATCGCCCTGTATATGTGAAAATAAAAGAGAGGTTACGTCCACTGCCAACCTTACAACTTTTGTATTCAAGTTTTTTTCGTATCTCTTACGGTTCCTGAGATACAGGGGGTATAGGTCAAACTATTTGGGACACTCTGTATATACCTACAATAAGGCAAAAAAATTCTCAGTTCTAATCATGTTACCCTTAGCTAAAAGAAACCGCGCTTTCATTGAAGCATAACTGAGACAGTATGGTTTTTTAAAGAGGGCAAATATTCAAGTGCACGTTCTGTCCCCCCGCTACCATGCTAATTTTACAAATATAATTTGCACGAAAATACACCTCTTTTTCGTTATTAAAATAATAGTAATTGCCTCCCTCCCACTCAAAGCAATTAGTTGATTCTGGAGCATTGTGAGGGTGGGTGAGAATAATTATTATTATTATTGTTACTAGGGTAAAGGCACCAGTGAATGAATAGTCACCAGTAAATGAACAATATCCTATTATTCTTTGAACATTAAGAAATCAGTTCGTTTGGCAAAATTAGCCTCTATGTAATCGGATATAACGTTCATTTTTCTATCAAGTTCATTCATTGGTTTGAATTGGTCACGCGACCTTTCATTGCGGTGACTGCCATTTAGTGAAGCGAAGTGCGAGTGAGCTGTGCAGAGGAAATCGTAGTAAGGTAAGTACTGATGCATCATGTATGTTTCAATTACGTAGACTTTGCTACTTTGGCATTAAGTCACTAACTGTCGAATTTTATGGCGTATAAAGGTTTAAAAACCTTTTTTTAAAAGATAAAACACTAGAAAAGTTCACGCCTTATATTAAATTAAGCTGTTCATTTACTGGTTCACTGTTTGTATAAAAATCCAGTAAATGAACATTGTGTTCCTTCACTGGGTTTTCAGTATAAGTTGCATATTTCGCGGTTTTATGCTCTATAGGTTAGTATATAAGGTCTCGATTCAGAATCTAACCTCAAAACCATCATCTTACTTCTGGTACCAGTAGATGATCAGGTGTTCATTCACTGGGCGAATCAAATGAACTCTACTGAACACTTTTTTTTTATTTTGTTAGATGTCCACAAAAAGACCCTACATCAGATTTCGGTATTCCGAAGATCAGCTGAAATTGGCTATAGAAGAAATTCGCACTGACAAATTAAGTTTGAATGCAGCTTCAATAAAATACAACATACCCAAGTCTACTCTCAGTTACAAAACAAGAAATGTTGTACCACTTGTGCGAAAAATGGGCCCACCATCCATTTTATCTAAAGAAGAGGAACAAAAACTGGAAGACTGGATCATAGCCAAAGCAAAACTAGGATTTCCTATGCACCACAATGAGGTCCAATTAGCTGTTCAAAATATAGTCAAAGCAACTGGCCGTGAAAATCCTTTCACAGAAGATAAACCAGGGAAAAAATGGTTCCAACTGTTTTTGAAAAGAAGACCACTCATAGTGAAAAGGAATACAGAAGTCATTTCGAAAGCTCGGGCAACGGTTACCGAGGAGACAATCAGGAGCTGGTTTTCTGATTTGAATGATTTTCTCAGAGAGGAAGGAAAAGTAGATATTATGAGCGACCCGACCAGAATATTTAATGCTGATGAAACTGGAATGCAGTTTTGCCCAAAAACAGGAAAGCTTTTAGGGCCAAAAAGTTACAAAAACTTTTATACAGTGAGCAGTGGCCCAGAAAAAGAAAGTATGACGGTACTTTGCAATTTTTCGGCTTCTGGTTTAATAGTACCGCCAATGATTATTGTGCCTTATAAGCGAGTACCGCGTGATATAGCAATGTCAATCCCAGATACCTATTTCCTTGGAAGATCTGATTCGGGTTGGATGGTCTCTGAAACCTTCTATGAGTATATTACAAATTGCTTTTACCCTTGGTTAAAAGAAAATAATATTCAGCTGCCAGTGATTCTATTCCTAGATGGCCATAAATCGCATATAAGCGTAGAGTTATATGAATTTTGTATTGAAAAGATGATATGCCTGTTTTGTCTACCCCCAAATGCGACCCATATAATTCAGCCTTGTGACGTTGCAATATTTAAGCCCCTGAAGACAGCTTGGAAGCGTGTGGTCCATGAACATCAACAGACAACTAGTAAGTACATAACGAAAGGTACATTTGCGCCTCTTTTTGAGAAAGCATTCACATCAATCAAGGCTGATGTCATTAGGAATGGCTTTCGATGTTGTGGGTTATATCCTCTAAATCCAAATGCAATAGACTACGAAAAAACAATAAGATTTAGAAGAAACGAAATGTTTCCAAACCAACAGAGTTCAAATTCTTCTCAGCCACCCAGCGTAGATGATCTAAAAGCCACAACAAAAGTTTTGCAATATTACTTTAAGGATAAGTGTAGTGATTCAACTTCAGATATTTATAGCGTTTATCAAAGATGTGCTGTTGAAGAGACACCAGGTACCTCGGTAGGTCCTACCGATGCACTCGAGGATGCCGTTAATGGTGAGCGTGATCTGGTATTGACAGAATTCTTGATAGACAATCTGCCTCTACAATTTGATGATGTGCTCTACGACCCAACGAACACAGCACTCAATGATGAATATATCGGCCAAGCAGAAAAAATGAATTTACACAACTCTGACGAAACAATTGTAACAGATTTAAACGAAGATTATTTACGAGACGAATCACCAACTACGAGTATGTTTGGCACTAACATAAATAGTGCAAATAGTGCCAAAGATATAAAACAAATAGAAGACAAAGTGAATCCACAGGTATATGAAGAAGCCGCTGACAATAATGAAATAAAAGAAGCCAGGAGAGTAGATTCTGACTTGAAAAAAACGGATGAGAGTAATATAACAGAGAAAAACAAGATTGAGGAATTGGATGAAAACCATAGAACAAAGAAAAACGAAGTTGATGAACCGGATGAAGGCAATATAACAGCGAAAAACGGAGTTGGGAAACGAGATACATGTATTACAGCAGAGAAGAACGAAGTTGGAGAAGTTTTAAACTTAAATGAGAAAATACTTATTTTAAGCGAATTGGACAAAGATACAAACTTAAACGAAAGCAATAATGCAACAGAGACTGAAGAAAACGAGACCAAAGATACAAATTTAGATAAAGGCGAAAAATTAGACGAAATAGCTGTGAAGGACATTCCTGAAATAAGAGGTCCTAATGAAAATGTTGCCTTTGAGGCAATAAGCGCCATATTAGAACCAACGTTAGATCGCGAAGAAATTACTTTAGCTACAAATAGTACAAAAGAACGTCATAATAATGGCCCAGCTGAAAATGTTTCAACAAACTGTGATCCTGATGCAATTACCTGTGATACTAAGACTGATAATAATTTCAGTAGCGATAATCCTAGTATATTAGAAAAAACAACAGACCAATGTAGTGATGTGCCAAATGTCATAATATTGAGTGATATTGTAATATCAGAGCCTAGTACAAGTTCTGCTGAAGATATTTGGAAAAAAGTTTTGCATTGGCCAAGAATCAATGAAACTACAAAAAATAAAAAGGCAACAAAACCAATGCCATTTGCTTTGACTTCAAAGCAGTGGAAAAACTATTATGACGAAAAAGAGAAAATCAAAAATGAAAAATTGATGTCCATTAAGCAGAAGGCGGACGACAGAAAGAGAAAAGCACTAGAGAAAAACGAGAGGAACTCTAAAAAAGTAAAAATCAAAAGAAGAATAACAAAGAAAATAACAATGAGGTAGTTAGTAGAAAACATGATGTCCGGGAAAAGAATCAACCCGCCAAGAAAACGAAATATTTCAGCAAGGAAGAATACCAAATAGATGATTTTGTTATTGTCCGATATGACAAAAGCTTATTTCCCGGGCAAATTACCGATAAGGATGAAGAATACGAGGTGTCTACGATGACAAAAGCACAAGAAGGTCTATGGAAATGGCCAAAGAAAACCGACAAAATTTGGTACAAAAAGGATGATGTCTTGAAACAAATCCCAGTTCCAGAAGTCAATGCAGAAGGCTTTTATGAAATAAATGAAATGGATGATTAGACTCCGAATAGGCATGTTCATTCATTGGAGGAACGGGTGTTCATTTGCTGGAATTTTCTGTTCATTTACATGTCCGTGAAGCTAGCTCCTAACTACGACCTGGCTCCTAGAATTTTACAGTGGACCAGTAAAGCAGTGCTTTTTAGGAGCTGACTTCCACCGTGAAGCTAGCTCCCAAATCATCATATTACAGGGGGGTATTTAAACAAAAAATGTAAAGCCAAAGCCGTCGGGCAAAATTGGGGGTGAAAAAACAGTGGCGGCGGTGGAAATTGGGAAAGTACCCAAATGAACTCGGATCGGGAAAACTGTTGGTGATTGGACGGAGGGCATCCCGTGGTACAAGAAAAAATAAAGACAGTGGCGTGGCAAACGTCAGTGGCGGCGGTGGAAATGGGGAAAACGCTTAAATGAACTAGGATCGGGAAAACTATTGGGGGGTGTTTAGAGGACCCCTCGAGGTGCGGAAAAAAAATTAGACAGTGGCGTGGCAAACGTCAGTGGCGGCGGAGGAAATTGGGAAAGTGCCCAAATGAACTGGGATCGGGAAAACTTTTGGTGGGCGGGTAGACGGCACCCTGGGGTGCACGAAAAAATAAAGACAGTGGCGTGGCAAACGTCAGTGGCGGCGGTGGAAATTGGGAAAACGCTTAAATGAACTAGGATCGGGAAAACTATTGGGGGGTGTTTAGAGGACCCCTCGAGGTGCGGAAAAAAATTAGACAGTGGCGTGGCAAACGTCAGTGGCGGCGGAGGAAATTGGGAAAGTGCCCAAATGAACTGGGATCGGGAAAACTTTTGGTGGGCGGGTAGACGGCACCCCGGGGTGCACGAAAAAATAAAGACAGTGGCGTGGCAAACGTCATTGGCGGCGGTGGAAATTGGGAAAACACTTAAATGAACTAGAATCGAGAAAACTATTGGGGGGTGTCTAGAGGACCCCTCGAGGTGCCGAAAAAAATTAGACAGTGGCGTGGCAAACGTCAGTGGCAGCGGTGGAAATTGGGAAAGTACCCAAATGAACTCGGATCGGGAAAACTTTTGGTGAGTGGGTAGACGGCACCCCGAGGTACAAGAAAAAATAAATACAGTGGCGTGGCAAACGTCAGTGGCGGCGGTGGAAATTGGGAAAGTGCCCAAATGAACTGGGATCGGGAAAACTTTTGGTGGGTGGGTAGACGGCACCCCGAGGTACAAGAAAAAATAAATACAGTACCGTGGCAAACGTCAGTGGCGGCGGTGGAAATTGGGAAAGTATCCAAATGAGCTAGGATCGGGAAAACTTTTGGTGGGTGAGTAGAAGAAGGCACCCCGAGGTACAAGAAAAAATAAATACAGTGGCGTGGCAAACATCAGTGGCGGCGGTGGAAATTGGGAAAACGCTTAAATGAACTAGGATCGGGAAAACTATTGGGGGATGTTTAGAGGATCCCTCGAGGTGCCGAAAAAAAATTAGACAGTAGCGTGGCAAACGTCAGTGGCGGCGGTGGAAATTGGGAAAACGCTTAAATGAACTAGGATTGGGAAAACTATTGGTGGTGTTTGGAGGACCCCTCGAGGTGCCGAAAAAAAAATTAGACAGTGGCGTGGCAAACGTCAGTGGCGGCGGTGGAAATTGGGGAAACGCTTAAATGAACTAGGATCGGGAAAACTTTTGGGGGTGTTTAGAGGACCCCTCGAGGTGCCGAAAAAAAATTAGACAGTGGCGTGGCAAACGTCAGTGGCGGCGGTGGAAATTGGGAAAACGCTTAAATGAACTAGGATCGGGAAAACTATTAGGGGGTGTTCAGAGGACCCCTCGAGGTGCCGAAAAAAAATTAGACAGTGGCGTGGCAAACGTCAGTCGCAGCGGTGGAAATTGGGAAAAAGCTTAAATGAACTAGGATCGGGAAAACTATTGGGGGATGTTTAGAGGATCCCTCGAGGTGCCGAAAAAAAATTAGACAGTAGCGTGGCAAACGTCAGCGGCGGCGGTGGAAATTGGGAAAGTACTCAAATGAACTAGGATCGGGAAAACTATTAGGGGGTGTTCAGAGGACTCCTCGAGGTGCCGAAAAAAAATAGACAGTGGCGTGGCAAACGTCAGTGGCGGCGGTGGAAATTGGGAAAGTGCCCAAATGAACTGGGATCGGGAAAACTTTTGGTGGGTGGGTAGACGGCACCCCGAGGTACAAGAAAAAATAAATACAGTGGCGTGGCAAACATCAGTGGCGGCGGTGGAAATTGGAAAATCCCTTAAATGAACTACGATCGGGAAAACTATTGGGTGTTTCGAGGACCCCTCGAGGTGCCGAAAAAAAATTAGACAGTGGCGTGGCAAACGTCAGTGGTGGCGGTGGAAATTGGGAAAACGCTTAAATGAACTAGGATTGGGAAAACTATTGGGGGGTGTTTAGAGGACCCCTCGAGGTGCGGAAAAAAATTAGACAGTAGCGTGGCAAACGTCAGTGGCGGCGGTGGAAATTGGGAAAACGCTTAAATGAACTATGATCGGGAAAACTATTAAAGGGTGTTTATAGGACCCCTCGAGGTTCCGAAAAAAAATAGACAGTGGCGTGGCAAACGTCAGTGGCGGCGGTGGAAATTGGGAAAGTACCCAAATGAGCTAGGATCGGGAAAACTTTTGGTGGGTGGGTAGACGGCACCCCGAGGTACAATAAAAAATAAATACAGTGCCGTGGCAAACGTCAGTGGCGGCGGTGGAAATTGGGAAAGTATCCAAATGAGCTGGGATGGGAAAAACTTTTGGTGGGTAGGAAGACAGCACCCCGGGGTGCAAGAAAAAATAAAGACAGTGGCGTGGCAAACGTCAGTGGCGGCGGTGGAAATTGGGAAAGTGCCCAAATGAACTGGGATCGGGAAAACTTACGGTGGGTGGGTAGACGGCTCCCCGGGGTGCACGAAAAAATAAAGATAGTTTCGTGGCAAACGTCAGTGGCGGCGGTAGAAATTGGGAAAGTACCCAAATGAACTCGGATCGGGAAAAATACATAATATTGCACACATTTTACATACATTTTGACAACAAAGTGATAGAAAACTAATTGGCAATAAGGTCACTCACAGCTTCTAAAAATTATATTTTTTCAAAGCAACAATATAAAAAGTTATTACCTACAAAATATTTTGTGTTTGCACTGGATTGATAAACCATGTTTAAATTTATTCGACATTTAACGATTTGTAGACTGTGGCAACAAGAGGAGTCAGGCGTTAAACACTAATAGGTACCTACTGAACATGGTTTAACAAACAACAATGCAAATGACCATTAATGGGCTTAAAATATAATAAATGTGTAGTTTCAATTTGTCCAGTGTGGATACAAATTGTGGAATATTGCTTTTTTATTCCCTTTAATATTCGTCATATCAAAAAAAAATAAAATGTTAAGGGAAATTATTTTCTGCTCGGTGATTTGGTAAGAAAAATTTAAAAGAAGAAAGAACAAAATCTTCTTTCGAATCTCAAATACCTACCTATAAACCTATAACAACGAATACAACGAATGTTGGGTGCTACGTTGCAGCCGTAGTTTAAGCTAGGTTAGCGGAACGCTTGGGGACTGGTTGGGAATCGACAACCCTCAATTTCATTCGTTGATTTGAATTCTGGGATTTTTCCCACTTATCAAATTGGCAGTTGTCGATTCCAAACTAGTGTCCAAGTGTTCCGCGAACGTAGCTATTGACAGTTAGATACCTATGCATCTGTTATGCCTACTTCTATTCAAAATTAGTTTATAGGAAGGTTATTATATTCGAAGACTTTGAAGGGAAGGGGGGGGGTAAGAGAGGCAAGGAGGCAAAGTGGCGAATTTAAGTTAGTAGCATTTACATGTGAATTTGGCGATTTAGTAACTCCCTAAACATTTGCCACTTCCAGCCATAGGCACACACAGGTGTTTTTGGCATATTCATTTGACTCTTGCAATCAAAGGCGTGTTTCTTGTTTATTTTGACTATTTTGTGGTGCATACTATGTTACTAAAAATGTGGCAATCCGTTGTTTATTATATTTTCCCTCGTGGAATGTGTTGGTATTTTTTGTTTCCGACCTTCGGTAACTGCGCCACTGGCATCAAATGAGACGAACAAGAGCAAGTGGTGGGGGCGGCATAGTCGCGCGACGTTGCCGCTGTGGGCGGTGTGGCCGCCACACCGCCCACACCGGCAACGTCGGCAACTGTGGCGGGACGACCTTTAGTTTTGTTTGAGAGTGGGGGAATGCCCTAACCTTCCTATAAACGAACCTTGCTTCTATTGACATTTTGGTTGCTGGTTGCTTAATGTCGGATCTTCAGTACTTGCTTGGGTTTATTGCGGATTTGGACAAAATTTAGCGGGAAAAGTGAGAAAAAGCTGAATATTGGGGTATTCTAACCTGTGACTTTTACTGTTGTGCTGTCTTATTCAGAGAGTGTTTATTGAGCTATTCTAATTGAGTACCCAGTTGGATGGTTCATTATCGGTTCTGTTCTTATAGCATATACAAGTTACTGTGAATAAGTGAATTTGTTACAGGTAAGTGGGTATCCACCCAAGTCATCAATAGACCAATAATTTATCCCACTGGGATATAGTTGATTATAAGTTGAAAATACCATGCTTTCTTGCAAATTGATTTAGAATAGGCCTTTTATATGCGCGCTTAAAAACATCTCCGACGTCACTTAACCGTAAACATCGTAAATTTGCCAACATGGGAGGAAGGACATGTCAAAATTTCTCACTTTTGACATAACTCTCTCAATTTTTCGTGCTTTTGCCAGCGCGGAAAACTTTTCTCGGGTCTATGTTACGAATCGTAATCTGTGCAATATTACGATCATTTTGTCGTATGGCGGTTTACAAAATGGAAATAACTAAAATACCTAGTTGAATTCGTAATGTGACATCATTTTATCTTTCGTTGTTATTGGAAATAAGAAAACCAAAATTAATTTGTAATCTGTCATAATTTTTTTAGCTTTTCAAGCATTTGTTAGTGCGTGTTGTTGATGTTGCCATGGGAACTTTAAAAGCGCGTTTTTAAAAGTTGGCTTTAAACACGCTGAGGCGTACTTTAAATAAGCAAAATAGGGTAGGTACCAATAAAAAAATAGTTATTTTCTCCATAACTTCTCTAAAATACACCCGATTTTAAAACTCGAAGTAGGTAGGTATAGCTGTACCTATTCTGTAGGTATATCAAACTAAGCTCTTTAATTAAAATGATACGTCACAATGAGGCTGCGGGGCGTTAGGGCGATGAATCTATCATCATGATTCTGCTTACCCCAAAAAAGTCCCCCTTACAACAAAAATTGGCGGGTGGTGAATTTAGAATTTTTTTCCAGTTTAAAAGATACTGGAGGTGGGGAATTTTAATTTTTTGACAGTTTTGACACGTGTGTACGTATAAAACAATCTGTAAAAATAAAGTTAATAAATTGGAAATTGGAAGCATATACTTACCTACAGGGTGTCTACTTTTAAGCACAAATCGATACAAATCGATAAAAAATGTATTTTGTGAGATATTTTCAAAAACTTTTTTTTGTTTGAAAAGCCTTCAAAAACCGCTTCTTTTGCCTCCCAAACGTGTAAAAAGACAAGGGTTTTAAGACATTTCATTCCGGGTGAAAATTTGTCAAACAACATTTAATTTGGGTTGAAAATTGGCCAGACGAGAGTTTACATATTTCTTGGAATAAAAAAAATCAGCTGGCTGTATATCGAGGAAAACTAGGTGTGGGTGCATTTTAGCCTGCAGTTGACCTATTAACTATTTCTGTTGCATTTTTTTCTAGGAATTTTATACCGAATAAATTTCATTTTTAGCGGTTGATTAATGTTCAATAATCAGCAAAATGAGCGTCAGTTGCCGCCCCTGCGGTGGGGCTAAAGGTGGCAGCATGTAAGTTGTAAAAAAAAGTGGTTTGAGTATATTCATACCGTACAAAAATTCATGAGATGGTTTTTCAGATGATTTTGAACTGAAAAATAATAATCAGTTGTATTGAAGAGAGGGGATTACACATCAGTCACATACAGGGTGTCCAACTTTAAAACTGTACAAATCCGTAAAATCTTCATTTTTGTAGATAATCGCCTAAACTTTTTTTTGCTTGAAAGGCCTTCAAAAACCGCTTCTTCTGACATTCCTGCCATTTTCAAAATGCAAATCCAGGGCCGGCTGAAATTTTTTTATACCCCCGATTTTCGCGAAAACCTTTTAGCGATTTTTTTATTTAAAATCTGACCCACAGCGTTAATCAGGACACCCCAATACCCCCATATACCGAATTTGAACAAAAAATATACAGGGAGTTCCATTATGCAGGGTGTCAAAGTTGAGCAAAATAGGAATTTTAAAGGCATCTGCCAAATCAAGTGTGCCATGGAATCCCCTCAAAACAGTTGAATGGTCAACAGGACCACTCAAGTTGTTGGTGTGCAAAGGTCCAATACGAAATATACAGAGTGCTCTTATCTGTGCCATCTAAAATTACTGAATTTTTTGTAACTTTATACCTGTCAAAAATCGAGTATATCAAAACCACTCCACATACTAAAATGAACTAAATCTAAAAATAAAGAAGCTTGCCAGTCAGTAAGTCCATATCAGTTAAGGTGGCTGGTGTGTCACAACAGGAAAGGCGCAGAAAATGTATCATCTTAGACAGTGACTTTGTTGAGAAAGGCCCAATAATTTAAATTGTTTTTATTTGTTGGTTGGCATTTTGTAAAGAAATAAATTACTTTTGTATTTATTAACATTTTTCCAATGATTCCAGAGCACTCCTGATAAATATAAAGTTTAATAAAAATTCAGAATTTTGAGATGGCTCAGAGAAAAATACCCTGTATATTTACCTATCTACCTACCTAATATACTAACTTCCGATTTTTTAAAAATTGGTTTTCTCTCATATTTATTTTTGCCTATTTTAGGAAATATGCCAAAGTCACTAAGCTTTAATGTGATTAATCTGATCGACATATTAAGAAAAAAAGCGCCAAATGGCACTTACGAGTATTTTTCATCCCTTGACATTAATAACGATATCATCAAAGAAGTTTGTCAAAAAATATTTAGAAAAGACACCAAACCCCTGAGGTATATTATTCAAAAAAATTTGGCTAGAAATAAAAAAATATTCTTTGATGATCAAAAAATCATCGCAGAAACTTCTACTTCACCTCTACCAAAACCATTTCATAACATGACGGAAAAAACATAACAACATCTACGCATATATAACACCACCTATAGAGTCTAGTAAAATAATGCCTATAACTGAAGAAACCACCATCAGATTACATGACAATAAAATAGAAAATAATACAATACCATAGGCCAAATATTTGATTTGTCGGTCAGAACAACTAACCACTACATAAATAACACCAATCAAGGGGCAAAATGTCACTATTGTTAAGAACCCAGCAGATACAAAAATTCAGCTTTACAATTAAATTCCAATAGGTCATATTTTACCTGAAGGTTCAAAAAATAATCCAAATATGACAAGACAAAAAATTCGTTTTGACAACTGCCTCATAAAAGTAGGCAGTTTTTTAATGTCCAAGAATGAATTTAATGAAATTTGTTGTTCGGGCATGCTTACAGACTATTATATTACAATCAAACGCAAATTTGAATTGGTTAATAATACGTGCGTTCTCAATTTAAAAAAAAACTGAAAAACTCAGCCGAGACAATATTTACAATTTACGCATATTGCGCGAATTACGATACGAGACCACGGCAATTGCTTTTTAAAAACAATTTATTAGAGAACGGAGTACAAGACTGGTTACATCTGGGGTTTTTACATCTTTTATAACATTAGAGAAGTGTTGAGTATAAAAAATCATATTACACTTAATTTCTGGATTTGCTTCCTCTCGTGGGAACGTAACTCCTCCATCCCTTAGAAACGAGCACAGGGTGCGAGGTGATTTTAAATTGTTAATTGTTAAAATATTTCAAAAGATATCTTTGTTATTTTCTTTTTCCTTTTGTTTTTTTATAATATGTTTTTGATAGAAAAATTTAATTAAAAATGAGAGTAAGGTTATTATTATTATGAGGTAAATCAATATAGTCCAGAAACTAAGTTTGTTAAAATGAATCGGTACTTCAGAAATATTTTCTAATTTTCCTTTTTGCAAATCTAAAGCATTTTTGATATTATTAAATTCATTTGTGTTTACAGAATTCAATTTAAAATTTCTAAAATTAACAATCAAATCAGAATGAACATTATTTTCGAAATTTAAACTAGGTAAAACAATATTTTTATAATTAATTTTTGAGCTTTGATAAATTCTAATATTAAAGTCATTTACTTGCACTTCACAGTTCACTTCCATTTCTAACACAAAGGTTCCGTTTAAGGGTAGTTTTTGTTCACTGGATCCGCAGAATAGGGTAGCTATAGTCTCTTTGGGGGCGATAATTAACCATTGATTGTTTTCCATCTTATGTACTCGGAGTTCGGGAACTTCTACAGGAATTTGTTGACACGACGTGGAGTTTTTGATAAAATTTAAAAGACTGACTTCGCATGGAGCGTTAGTTTCTATTTTGGCTGGACTATGTTCATGGCACAGGTATTCTTCGGTGGTAATTTCTTGGCATTGCTTGTCCGTTGAGATATAATATTGCTCATTAAGGAGAAGGTATTTCTCTTGAGGAAGGATTAGTTTGAATTTATTGTTTTTCGAGGGAGTTGGTATAGGATAAAGTCGATAGTATCTGTAGTTTTCTTGAAGCACTAATGGAATTTCTATTATAAAGACTAATTGATTTCCTTTGCTGTAACTTTTTATGTTTACTATTTTTTCAAATAATAATATGTTTTCAGTTATAGTGTCAAAAGGTAATTTGAATTTGTACAAATGCTTCTTGATTGATTTTAATTCTATTAATAAATCTAGCGGCTCAATTATTGAATTGTGTAAGGTATTTAATTTTGAAAATGTTATTGCAACTTCAAGTTTTTCTAAAATGTCGTATATCGTCTGATATGCCAGTGATATCTGAGAGATTACCATATCTATTTCAAAATATCTGAAAACTTCTATAGTTTCTATACTGTTTGCTTTAATAACTTCTTCTACGTTTTTCAATCTAGCATCTAATACTTCCTCGTTATGGCTAAGTATATCTGTAGTATTCTTAAATTTGGTAATAGATCTTTCCAAAAGGGTTATTTGTTCTTTTACGAGAGTCTTCAATTTTTGTTCATTTTGTGAAAGTGTAAATAAAGCTGAATCATATTTTTGTGCGTCTGTTTGATCCAAGTTTCCAGTTTTGTTTTAATTAAAGTGCCCAAGGGATCAAGTATGCCTCTTTTCTTTCTTATTATTGGGTTTATTTGATTAATTTGTGAAATAATTTTGTTTTCCAAAACATTAATTAAGTTGTAGGAGTTATGAAATTCTTTTTTATAAGTAGATGAGTAATTAAAGCTATTCTTGAGTTCTGAAAACTTGCCATGAATAGTGTAAAATTGTTCAACTATTTTTGTTACATCAAAAGTTTGAATAAATGACCATTTATCAGTGGTGACTTTTGCATTTCCTAATTTTAAAGGTAGAAGTCCTGGATTTTCATTAAGGTTGTGAAATTTTGGCGTTAAAGCTCCTGTTCCGATGACGAGCAAAATCAGTGTGATGAAGCTCGATGTTTTCATTTGTTTCTTCTTATACCTAGTGCCTATAAGTCCCGGCGATGCTTGTCCAGGTACTCAGGACTTCGTATCCTAAGGTCCTAAGAGGAGAGTTGTCGAAGTTGGACTTCTCCCTAGGCGTTCTCTCCGTGGTTCGTCTCGGTTGTGGGTTTCTCGGTGTCCTGCAGGCGAAGCTGTCCTTGCTGGATCCGTGGGGCCCGGTGTTCGGATCGATACCAATTTAACCGTTGATACAGCGCGATCGAATCTGCAACAGACTAACGACCGATTGGCAGCGTCCTACCGACTGCGCCAATTACGATACGAGACCACGGCAATTGGTTTTTAAAAACAATTTATTAGAGAACGGAGTACAAGACTGGTTACATCTGGGGTTTTTACATCTTTTATAACATTAGAGAAGTGTTGAGTATACAAAATCATATTACACTTAATTTCTGGATTTGCTTGCTCTCGTGGGAACGTAACTCGCGCATGAAAACTGTAAAACGTTTCAAATTAAATTTAAAAAAATGAATGGGGATGGTGACATAAGCGGTGACGTTTTTAGCTCATCCTATGACTTTTGTCACCACAACGAAAAAAAACCACTTACGTCCGTCGCACTGAAAGGCAGCTTTTAGGAGAGAAACTAAAATGTTCAACGCCATTCGTCCAGCGTCAAAATGACATAATGGAAACTCCTAAAGCACACATCGAAAACGGCAATTTACGAAACATCAAGTCGACGGACGTCTATCGAAAAATCAAATCCGAAAAAATTGCAGATTTGGATCGCCATAAAGACGAGATCATTGACCTCATTCTAATGGCCCGCGAAAATTCATATATATATATATATAGGGTTTTCGAACCTTTTACGGTATATGTATTTAGCAAAGAGCAGCTAGATATTCTATCATCCCAAAATGAAAGTGGGATTATATATTTAGACGCTACAGGACAATTAGTGCACTTACCGCCACACTCCATCGAAAAAAAGCGAGTTCTGTATTACGTAGGGGTAATTCATATACCGGAAAAGGAAATTATATTTCCGATTTTACAACTGATTACAGTGAATCATGATGCGTTCTCTATCGGTGCTTGGTTGTATGCTTTTCAGTCTTTCTGTAGCAAGTCTAAAATTAAATGGCCTCCATTTTCAGTTATCGTCACAGATTTTAGTTTTGCTATAATAAATGCAGTAAATTACACATACAAGTAACATCCCTGTATTTGTACGTGTAGCTAAAGATAACATTACGCTGAGTCTGCTTCTCTGAATTTATAAATATAACCCATGTAATTTCAACAGACACTTCTTGTTCGCTGCTCGTCATTAAACATTGTTTTTAAAAACGGTTTCTTTCATTGACAGCCCTTAACTGGCGCAGTCGTTCGGACTTTTAGCGAAACGAAAAACCAAAAATCGGTACCTTTCGGTCTCTTTCAAGAGTTCATTCGCAAAAGAACCAATCGGTCGGCGATTCGCGCGCGCGGAATCCAAAAATCGGCACTTTCGCCACGTGAACGTCGATACCAAGGGCCAACGGTCAGTGAAGCAGCCGTCGAGACGACAGGAGCAAGATAGTCAGCAAGGGTGGTCTAGCATCGATCCAACCCTCCTCTGCAGCAGAACAAGCATCGTCTGTGAGCAGAACCCTAGGTTAAGAAGCCTGGGAGGAGACACACATCGCTCGTCCTAGAGGCACCGTAGTTTAAGAAGAAAAAAGAAGAGTGAAAATGAGAATCATCGTTTTTCTACTAGTGTAAGTGTAAATTGTGCTTTTTGTTTTAACTTTTTGTGCGTGTTTTACCCAAACTGGAAGATTTAGAAAATTTAATATCCTCTGTAGAAAACTAAACTTTAAATTTAAATTCGGAACTTGGAAATCCAATAATCATGCCAAACGGTAATGCAATCAATTATAACCTTTTAAAATATCAAGCTGATAATATACCCCCTTTCGATGGTAACCCAAAACTCTTGCAAAGATTTGTAAACGCTTGTGAAAATTTTCTGAAAGCCTTCCAAAATGTCCAAAATGCAGCAGACCCGATTAATATATGTTTATTTGACACAATTTTGAGTAAATTAAGAGATAGAGCGGCAGACCTTATTGCATCACGTTCAGAATTAAATAATTGGATTTTAATAAAAAACGCACTAATAGCTACTTTTGCCGATCAACGAAGTATTGATTGTCTTATTCAGGACCTAATTTCGTTAAGACCATTTCGTAATGAACCACCCTTACAGTTCGGAATGCGAATCCAAGATACGCGTAGCCTCCTTTTTGCAAAACTTAATGGCACTAACGAGGACCGCAATATAAAAATTGTTAAAATTAATCATTATGAAGAATTTGCTCTCAAAACCTTCATTAACGGTTTACCTTACAATATGCAGCTTGTAGTTAGGCTTAAACAACCTGATTCTCTTGAACAGGCAATGTCGTTTGTGACAGAAGAAGAAAATTTTGTTTATTTCAAGACAGGCCAAAATCAAAATTTTAGACAACCAGTACATAATAGTATTCCATACAGACCAAAACCAACAAATTTACCGAGACCTAACAATCCTAATTTTAAACCACCACCATTTCCACAACCAAACTTTAATTTTCCACAATATATTCCCCCAACATTTAACCAACCGCCTACATTTGGACGTTCTCCCACATTTGGAACACCTTTTAATCATTTTAATCAACCAAGACCAAGTTTCCCAAACTTTATGCAACAAAGACCGAATTTTCAAAATTTTACTCAACAAAGACCAACTTTCACACAAAACTTCCAAAGACCTTTCCAACCCCAATTTAGACCAAACTTTCCCCAAAAAACTAATGTTACTAACATGTCTAGAACGAAACCAGAACCAATGGATACCTCAACAAGTACACTTGTAAAACAACCCCAACGTACATTTCAAAGTCAGGAACTTGTTAACCAAGACGTAATCGAAAATTTCCCCAAAACTGACTCAGTTCAATATCCGGAATATACTGATTATTCTCAGCCAAATTATTATCCCGATTATGACTATTATTACAATGACGCTTACGAAAACTATTGCTACCCTCAATACGGTATATGTGAATTCCCGAACCAAGAAGAAACCCAACCAGAAATTACTGAAAATCAGGATTTTCCAGATACTGGTCAGGATTCCAATACGAAATAATACACCTAAATAATTTGTCAATAAAACTTACTTATATTTATATACCCGAATTAGACGCTAAATTTTTAATCGATTCTGGAAGCACACGTTCCTTTTTAAGCCCAAAATTAGCCTTTAAATATTTCCCAAATTATGTCAAAAGTGAACTTTTCTTAGTACAAACAGCGCACGCGACATCTTTCCATGACAAAATTGCTATTTTGCCACTATTTCCAATTTTCAATACAGAAGGTATACATAAATACTACATATTTGATTTTTCAGAAAAATTTGATGGACTTATAGGTTTAGATTTAATACTTCAATTAGGCGCAGATATTTGTTATAGTAATAACACTTTAGTTAGCCCAAATTCAATTATACCAATTTATAGGCAAAACGAAAATGATTTAGAACCACAAAATTCGACACAATTTGAAACAATAACTGAAATAATTCCTCCGAGAATGGTACAAAAAATTAAAATACCTGTTAGTTTACGTAACGGCACAGGAATCTTAAATTACACAAAACTAGGAAAAGCTGAAATTCCCGAATGTTTAGTTAATGTTGAAAATAATTTTGCTCTTACCACTATTTTAAACCCAACGAAAAACCCCATTAAAATCGATATTTTTGAACCATTTTCAATAGAATCAGTAAACCCAAGTGAACTGAATTTTTTCGAAAATGTTGAAGGACATGCCCTAGATAAATCTATCGATAATCAATTAAAAGCTAATCTCAGAAATTTAAGACTAGAACATTGTAACAGCGAAGAACGCGAACAAATCAGAAAGCTTTGCTTAGAATTCAGAGATATCTTTCATTGTGAAGATATTCCCTTGAGTTTTACCAATCAGGTCAAACACGAAATTAAATTAACTAATGAGTCCCCAATTTTCACTAAAAGCTACAGATATCCAAAAGTTCACCGACAAGAGGTAAAAGATCAAATTTCAAAATTACTATCACAAAATATAATTCAAAATTCCAATTCACCTTGGTCATCCCCGATATGGGTTGTCCCAAAAAAAATGGACGCCTCTGGAAAACAAAAATGGCGCATGGTAATTGACTACAGGAAACTCAACGAACGAACAATAGATGACAAATACCCACTACCGAACATAACTGACATTCTAGACAAATTAGGACGCAGTCAGTATTTCACTACATTAGACCTCGCGAACGGATTCCACCAAATTGAAATGCAACCAACCGATATCCCAAAAACAGCTTTCAGCACAGACACAGGGCATTACGAATTTTTGAGAATGCCCTTCGGCCTTAAGAACGCGCCAGCAACTTTTCAGCGAGTTATAAATAATATTTTACGTGGACTACAAAACGAAACCTGCTTTGTTTATTTGGACGATATCATTATATTTAGCACATCCCTTCAGGAACATATTCACCGACTAAAAGACATTTTTGTAAGACTTCGTAATTCTAAATTAAAAATACAGCTCGATAAGTCAGAATTTCTCCGAAAGGAAGTACAGTATCTCGGACACATAGTAACACCTGATGGAATTAAACCCGATCCTAGTAAAATCTCCGCAGTTAAGAATTTCCCAGTACCTACCACTTCTAAAGAAATTAAATCTTATCTAGGCTTATTAGGTTACTACCGTCGCTTCGTGAAGGATTTTGCAAAGATAACAAAACCTCTAACACAATGTCTTAAAAAAGACGCTAAAATCCAACATACTAAAGAATTTTTAAACGCATTTGAACATAGCAAAAATTTATTAATTAATTATCCGATTTTAATTTATCCCGATTATTCCAAGCCATTTATATTAACTACGGATGCAAGTAACTTTGCTTTAGGAGCAGTTCTTTCACAGGGCCAAGTACCTAACGACAAACCCGTAGCATTCGCTTCGCGCACCCTAAATGAATCGGAAATAAAATACTCGACTATTGAGAAAGAATTACTAGCAATCGTTTATGCCTGCAAGTACTTTCGGCCATATTTGTTTGGACGAAAATTTTATATTTACACGGATCATAGACCACTTGTTTGGTTATTTAACTTAAAAGAGCCAAATTCAAAATTAGTCAGATGGAGATTACGTTTTAGAAGAGTTTGATTATCAAATTATTTATAAAAAAGGTTGTCAAAATAAAAATGCGGACGCACTATCACGAATTCAACTTAACATATACGAAAATCAATCTACTGTAAATAATCCCGGTGAAGTAGATAAAGACATTTTAGATTACCTTCAAAATTTATGAGAAAACACTGAAACTTTCGAAGAGCCAACAACGAGCGAACAGGAACCCAAAATTAAAATATTGTCGGATATACAAATTAAACCCCCACATGACACAATTACTGACACGGTACATACTTCGAACACGGACACTAGAAATGACGGAATCAGCGTTCTTGACGAAATTATAAACAATAAATCCCATCAATATTTAATAAAAAGAAATCTACACGACCAAATAAAAGTAACCTTTGAAATCCTCGACAAAAACGTCATTAACCATTGCCAAATTCCCAAAAACCCAGAAATAATAAATAAATTCATAAAAGAATATATTTCAGGTGACAAAAACTCGTATTTATATTTTTTCGAAGAAGATCTATTTCCCCTTTTCAATAAAGTTTACATGAATAATTTTAAAGATTTAAAATTAATTCGTTGTACTAAACTAGTAAATAACGTTACAAATGAAGAAGACAGAAAAATATTTATTATGCATCAACATGAAAATAAAACTAATCACAGAGGCATTTCTGAGACATATGAAAGATTAAAACAAAATTATTATTGGCAAAAAATGAAAGACGATGTTACCCAATTTATCAATGATTGTGTAAAATGCCAGACCCAAAAATATAGTCGACAAAAATCATACATCCCTTTAGTTAGAACTGAGACGCCAACAAAACCATTTCAAATTTTACATATGGACACATTTATATTCGAAAATCAAAACTTTTTAACAATATTTGACAAATTCTCAAAATTCGGGCAAGCCTTTCCCTACGATAAAAATGCAAAGTCGGTATGCGACAAGTTAATAATATTTTTCTCATTTTTTGGATGCCCAGAAACAATTGTGTCTGATAGCGGAACAGAGTTTAAAAATGAACTTCTCAAAGAACTACTAAAAACTCAAAAAATTAACATTCATTTTACCACTCCGGGCCATCACGAGTCTAATTCCCCAGTAGAGCGCTTTCACTCAACTTTAATAGAGCACTTGAGATTATTAAGGCAAAAAGATAAGTCCAGAACAATTTCTGAGTTAATCCCCTACGCAATAATAGCATATAACAGTACCACCCATAGTACGACAAAATTCTCCCCTCATGAACTCGTGCTAGGTCATACTAACTCTAGAGATCCTTTCGACCTTATATCAACCACTTTTTACACAGATTACGTCGACTCACATAACGAAAAATTAAGTACCCTATACGAAACAGCGTTCGAAAATACAGAAAAAGTAAAAACTAAAATGCTAGAAAGAACAAATGTTAAAGGCGAACAAACTGAATTTAAGTTGAACCAAAAAGTGTATAAAAAATCTTCCGCTCGAAATAAAAGTAAACAAAAATACATCGGCCCTTTTGAGATCATTGAAATTCTTGAAAACAACAAAGTCAAAATTAAAAACTTAAAAATTCCCCAAAAAACGGAAGTAATACACATAAAGGAATTAAAACGCCCACTTGTTACAGATGGTCCGCCCGCAGAATCTCAGTAGAATCAGCTGCCGGATCAAATTTCCACAACATGAACGATAGCCCAGGCATACTGCCTTATAAACTAGGTAACGCGCATAAAGTTATTAACCATTGGGCATTCATACAGATATTTAATATATCCAGTATCATTACTGAATTTAAGGCTTTATCATTAAAATATAATATGATTATATCTCACATAAAAAACAACACGGACTATGAAGGGAATTCTATAATTCGTACATACTTATCAACAATCTAGAAAATAAAATAGAGGAACAAATTTCACAAATAACTCCTTCCACGAACTTATCTAGGAAAAAACGCGGCTTAATTAACAGTTTAGGGAATATAATCAAGAGTTTAACAGGAAATTTAGATCAAGAAGATGCAGCTAAATACGATAGTGAAATCTCAGTTTTAAAAGAAAACCAAAATAATCTGAAATTATCAATGGATAAACAATTAACAATACTATCAAGCTCTATTATAACATTCCAAGAAATCGTAGCAAATGTATCTCACAACCAACAAATTTTGGAATCAAAGATATCTGAAATGATAAGGGTAATCCATAACTATGAACTAGAAACTTTAGATATTTCTATCCAGACAAGGATGCAAATGGTTTTAACACAAATTTTAATGATGTATCAGAACATTTATGATATTTTAGACAAAATTGAAGTCGCTGTATCTTTCGCAAAAATTAATAATTTCCATAATGCAATAATACATCCTATTGAACTACTAAAACAAATAAAGTCTGTTGCCTCTTCTTTACAAAATGAAAAATTACCGTTTGACCCGGTTATGGAAAATATTTTAAACTTTGAAGAAATATTGGAAATAAAATGCTATTCTAAATTTGAAGAAATAATTTTTATTATAGAAATACCGTTAGTTGAAAATGAGTCTTACAATCTTTTTCACATGTTTCCACTACCAACCCCTAACCAAAATTTCTACAAGGTAATATTTCCCAGTTCAAATTATTTAATGTACAATCAAAAAAGATATGGATTTTCGGACAAACCCTGTAAGAAAATTATAAATGAATTTCTTTGTTTTGATAATATACACACAGAATATGTTAACGATGACTTACCCTGTGAGATCGGATTATTAAAATATAAACATAAGAATAATTGTAACCAAATCGCCATCAATATATCTGAGATTCAAGTACAAAAAATTGACGAAAGTAAATGGATAGTCATTATTCCCAGTGAGACCTTAGCTGTCAAAAATTGTTACAATACTAAAGAAACTGTTCTGCTTAGCGGAACCTACTTAATAGAACTGGAATTCCCTTGTTCCCTAAAAATCAACGAGACAATTATTAAATCTTATAAAAATGTACAAACAATGTTTAAAAAAATACCATTACCAAAAATGCAAATCAATGTATCAGATAATTATATTTTACAGAAGATGTCTCCAGTAAATTTAAATGTAATTCATACTGACAGACTAAATAACTTGTTGAATGAAATCAATACACAAAAGTTTATTATAACAAAATAAGTTTATGGACAATATTATTGTATGTGTTAATCATAATTGCAGTTTTATATTTTATATGCAAGTATCTAAGACCTAGTTTTTCAAAATTATCTATTTCCAAAAATAAAAATAATACAAAAGAAATTATTGTCTAGGTCATAGAAACTTATAAAGTTTATATGTCCCTCTAAGGGTGGAGGAGTAACATCCCTGTATTTGTACGTGTAGCTAAAGATAACATTACGCTGAGTCTGCTTCTCTGAATTTATAAATATAACCCATGTAATTTCAACAGACACTTCTTGTTCGCTGCTCGTCATTAAACATTGTTTTTAAAAACGGTTTCTTTCATTGACCGCCCTTAACTTACAATAAGTGTGAGGATATTAGCGACTACGTAAAAATAATATATTTGAATTTAAGTGAGGGAAGTCACAAAATTCCCAAAATTGTCTTGAAAATATGCGTCTGTCATTTTGTAAAATTTATAGTCAACGACATAAACAAAATATGCGGAAAAAATCAAGACCATAAATTATTTTTCAAAAAAACTACTTAATGCCATAGTTATGAATAACATAAAACAAGTGGAAAAATGGTTCTTGTTACTACAAAATATTTGCACTTCCGCAGATTACAGTAAAACTAAACAACTGATTGAGGCTTACTTAAAAAATAAAGATAATTTAGAATTATTAGTAGATGTGGATGTGGACATAAATGACGAGTCTATTTATCCAACAAAGGATTTTGAAAATAATACTTTATTTTCAAAATCCCTATTTTATCAACACTTCAAATCACTTGAAAAAAAGGCTGGCAAAAATCAATCCAATGACAACAATAATTACTTCTATCCTGAAATTGTGGAGTTGGTATTGAAAAAATACATACCTTACTTACCGTTATGGACAAATATATTTAATTCGGTTGGATCACCTAAGACTATATATAGCAACGCACCGGTAGAGAACCATTTTAAAAAATTGAAAAGTAATATATTACCTTCAAAAGGTTTAAGATGTAGTAGGTTTATAAGGTTCACTAGAGAATTTACATTATCCATGTATAAGGAGATTTCTTTAGATATTAGTAAAGTCAGGTGTGCTGTGGGCCAAAAAAAGATAATAAATAATGAAATGGAAATTGAAGAAGGTTGGCAAAAAAAAGAAAAACGGAGAAAAGCTCTTTATGAACCATCTTTATCCGAAAAGACAACAAACCTCGGAACTTTTTGGATATAAAAGTGAGAGAAAATATAACAATGAAAGATTTTGAATATTATAAGGAAATTCCTCTTAATTACGTAGTTGGCTGGTATGAAGGTGCTACACCTTTTGAATATTTGACAATATCAGATTTTTGTACCCTGAACGACAACCAATGGCTTTCAAATTTTTTAATAGACGTTGCACTGTTTTTATTCGCCCAAAACAAAATCCATGTGCAGTATATAAATACTCATATAACAACACAAATCTGCAATAATGTCGACACTAATTTAAAACTAAAAATAATAAATATTTTTATAGTTCATCAAAATAAAAATCACTGGTGTTTAGTTGTTATAAATAATGAAAAAAAAAGTTTTTTTCTTTTATAGACCCCCTAGGAAGCTCCGAGCTAGAAACAAAGAAAAAATTAAAAATATTTTCAAAAGCTTTAAATTTAAATGAAGAATATAAAATCCAAATGTTTCTACACCCATTACAGAAAGATACATATAATTGCGGCGCTTACGTTGTTGCATTCGCCGAAAAAATAATATATAACGATTTTAACTTGTTTGCAATAAGGGAACCAGAAAATTACAGATTATACTTAAAAGAATTTCTTTTAACAAAATCGGATAATTTAGCCGATAGATGTATTATATGTGGGGAAATTCAATTAGATCTTACAGCAGAATGGGTCATGTGCGAAATATGCAAAAGGTGGGCCATGGTACAGTGTTTGTCTGGGCAATATGCATTAACTGAAAAACCAGCACTAATTAAATACTACCATTGGCCGCCCTGTAAAAATTATAAAGAGGAGAAAGCCAATATTAATAAGATAAGCACATAAATATACCTACATCACCGCCGGGGGGTGCGTGACATAAGCGTGAGCCACGTGTGCCTCAATATCAGAGAATAAAAAAAGGTATAGTTATAATTTGCATAGGTACCACGAAAAGTCAGTCAAAAACACATCATTCATTCGGTGAAAGAGCAGATTTTGAAAAACTTTTTTGTTAGATACTTCTTGCAAAGTCTGATGTAGTATTTTCTAGACTTTGCTTCTAGGTCTTCTAAAAACGTAGGTACCTACCTACCTAAAGCGCAGTTTACATGACTTGCTTCGCTTCAGTTTAAGGTGAGAAAATTCATAAAACAGTAGGTAGGTATTAGCATAGCCGAACCAAACCATTCGACCATGCGGTATTATAGCGATTTTTTTACGCGGATTTAACATCAGATTCTTGTTCAAGCAGCCTAACCCCTTGCTTAGTTCTATAGTTTTTGTTTTAGCAACAGAAATATTTTGCTTCTCTTGTAAAGTTCAACAATTTTATACGATGTTCTCCATAAAAGTTAAACGAAATATTATTGAAGCAAACAAAAACTAGTGTTAATTGGTTTTAAGTCAATAAGAATCTGATGTTAATTTACACGTAAAAAAACGCTATTATTATTGTTTCCTGAATTTTCGCACCTAAAACTTAAGCGCAGCATGCCCTAACTTTCATTCAGTATTTCAGCAATAAGTAATCTTCAAACGCTTTAGGTACCCACGTTTTTGGAAGTCTATCTAGCAAAAAAAAAAGTTTTTCAAGATCGGTTAACAATAAAAAGTTTTAAAGGGTTGTCCGATATTATCAGTCTCTTTTTAAAATCTTCATGAGAATTCTCTGGGTAGTGACTGATTATGATCGGAGAGTTTTTCGGAGCCTTTGAAATACTTAGGTACGATTCATATTCCAATTCAAATTTGACGTTTTAGGCCAGTAAAGGCATATTTTAACGAAATTAACCAAGTGGCCATAGTTATTCACAATAACCTGACTTTATTTTCACTTTTATGCAATAAAAATTAAAAATGATCAAAGGACTATTTCTGGAGTCTGGTTAACGAAGCCTTTTAATTGAAATTGACAAAAAAAACAATACCTACCCGAATAAGGCTATTTCAAACTATTTTTCCTTCCTTTTGACAGGACTTTCACTGGCTTGGTTATTTTTAAACAACTATGGTCATTTAGTTAATTCGCGAAAATACGGCTAAGTAAACAGGTAAAAACCGAGAAATTTAACAGTAAAGCCTTGTTTATGCATGTTAAATTAAGTTCATGCCGTTCGTGTAATATTCATGTAAGATCAACCAATGAAAATTTTTCGCAATGCTGCCAACCTCTGATCAAGTTTCAAAATCATTTCTAGTTAGGGCCGATTATTCACCTTTCAAAAAAGTGTTCTTGAAGAGATTGTTGTAAATGAACGTCTCTGTAAAGATTACCGAAAGAATAAATTTAGTCAAATCAACTGGCAACTGGCAAGAAAGTGACAGAAATAGTATAAACGTTGGTACCACCATTTTTATGTGGTTGGTACAAGTGAATATACCCCAAATGTATACATATACCTGCCTTTAATGTTAAATTTTTCGCTTATACCTATTTACTGGCCAATGTATAGTTTAATTTATGCTTTTTATAATAATATAGTTTATTTTCTTAATAATAGCAAATAAAAATATGTTTTTGTGTTTTTGTTTTACATGTTAAAAATATTTTGTTATTTTATTACGTTTCATTTGACTTCATTTACGCTTATATACATACAGTGTGTGCGTGTGGGTGGGTGTTTGTGTGTGGGTGTGTGTTGGATAGGTCTTCCAAAAACGCACCTAAGGCGCATATCAGATGTTTGTTAAATGGAAGTCATGTCTTGCTACAGTTGCTAGCTTCACTTGTAGGTGCGAACATTCAAGAAACCACAACGATTTGTTTAGGCGGAAACTAATATCAGATTCTTGTTCAGAGTGGTCTAAAACCCATTAGAACTAGTTTTTTATTCGTCTCAAAAGTATTTTGTTTTACTCTTGTATCTGGAAAATTAGAATTTTTTCTCCATTTATAAGAGTAAAATAGAGTATTTTTGAGTGGAATAAAAACTAGTACAAAGGGGTTTTAGGCCCCTCTGCACAAGAATCTGATATTAGTTTCCACCTAAACAAATCGCGGTTTCTTGAATTTTCGCACCTAAAAGTGAAGCAAGCAACTGTAGCAAGTCACGACTTCCATTTAACAAAAGTCTGATATGCGCCGTAGTGCGTTTTTGGAAGACCTGTCCAACAAAAAAAAAGATTTTCAAAATCGGTGCACAAATACAAATTTTAGAGGGATCGCACATCCAATGGGACACACTATATCATATTTTTGTATAGTTATAATATTTCGTTTTTGCAAATGTTTTTATAGTATTTATTTTTGGTTTTATTGTTTGTTTTTTTATACTACCTAAAATTGTTTCCTTACACGAATTTTGCCTTCACTGTTTTCCCGATCCCAGCTCATTTGGGTGCTTTCCCAATTTCCACCGCAGCCACTGACGTTTGCCACGCCACTGTCTATTTTTTTTTCGGCGCCTCCAGGGGTCCTCTGAACACCCCCTAATAGTTTTCCCGATCCTAGTTCATTTAAGCGTTTTCCCTATTTCCACCGCCGCCACTGACGTTTGCCACGCCACTGTCTTTATTTTTTCGTGAACTCCGGGGTGCCGTCTACCCACCCACCAAAAGTTTTCCCGATCCCAGTTCATTTGGGCACTTTCCCAATTTCCACCGCCGCCACTGACGTTTGCCACGCCACTGTGTTTATTTTTTCTTGTACCTCGGGGTTCCGTCTACCCACCCACCAAAAGTTTTCCCGATCCCAGTTCATTTGGGCACTTTCCCAATTTCCACCGCTGCCACTGACGTTTGCCACGCCACTGTCTAATTTTTTTTCGGCACCTCGGGGGTCCTCTAAACACCCCCCAATAGTTTTCCCGATCCTAGTTCATTTAAGCGTTTTCCCAATTTCCACCGCCGCCACTGACGTTTGCCACGCCACTGTCTTTATTTTTTCACCCCCAATTTTGCCCGACGGCTTTGGCTTTACAATTTTTGTTCAAATACCCCCCTGTAATATGACGATTTGGGAGCTAGCTTCACGGCTCCTAAAAAGCACTGCTTTACTGGTCCACTGTAAAATTCTAGGAGCCAGGTCGTAGTTAGGAGCTAGCTTCACGGACATTTCATTTACTAGGGTTTTTGACATTTTTATTTTTATAATTTTATTACAAAAATGTGGTATTTCTTGGAAATATATTGTTCACTTCCTTATATCTAATAAAGTAGTTACATTCAGCTTGAGTAGTCCCATACCTTTGACATGCATAGACTTTTAGTATGACATGAATTTGTAAGATCAGGGGCTTAAATGTTCGTTTACTGGTGCCTTTACCCTATAACTAAACATAATCTACCAAAAAAATTATTGTTTGTTCAACGCCCGTTCAATGTAACTCAGCAACGATACAGCTCTGTAAAATTTTGACAGATAGCGTTACCTGCTACCTGCATTATTGAACCCTTAAAATGAATAATTCTAACTTGAATTTGACCAATCAGAAGCTGTTTAGCTACATATTATTGCGGTAGGTTATGCGGTTCAGTTATGGTTACTTACGTCTTTACAAATAAAGTAAGTATCTATTTCTGACTTGGTGTTTGAGTTTTTACGCATGTTTCTAAAAGCTTGTTAGAGGAAGTAAAGTCTAGTAATTTAGTTCAAATTCTGCTTAAAGTGATCGCAACTGGTACCTCTGCCCTACCCACTCACCTGTTTTCTTGGGTTCCCGTTGAAAGCTTCTCGATAACTTTATGTAATATGGGCACGATCTGTTCGTCTTTTTTGAGGGCTTTGATAAACTTCTCCATTAAATCTAAATTCCTTGAATTTTTATCTATTAGTGAAGCCATTTTCCGTTTATTTTGCCTAGAAAACGTAATATAAAATTAATTTGTAAGGTGCAACTTTTGTGAATCACATTGGACTGAATCCTTAAATCATGAACTGGCCACATTTACTTACTTACAGATAAATAAGAACCTATGTAGGTGGATGTTATCTAAGAAGTATGTATATTTCCCGGTACTATTTAGAAAGGGATGAATTTATGTGCTACTCAGTTCAGCTAGCCGACAGTCGACGCAAAGTAATGATAAAAGATAAAACCTGCTGAGGCAACAGATCGCGATCGCAGTGTGCGTGGGATGTCGATGTTTATACTTTTATTATAGCAATAATAATAATGCGAAGCAAGCTGTGGGAATCACACAAACAAACGCCGCCGCTCGCCGACGGAAATGACCACGAAAATGACGAGATCGAGATTTGTAAACGGCCAACGGCTGCGTTACCACAAAACATTAAAGCGCCAGAAAATAATTTCAGCATTCCAGCCACAGAACAAGTAGGTTAGTTAATAACAGAAAAGTTGATAGGGTAAGTATAGCAAAGAAGTACCCTTTGTGGCTTGTGGCATAGATAAGAAATATATAATGCTTGTGGCCACGTTTTTTTAGTAAGTAGTCGATCAAACGAACTTTACACCTGTGATGTTCGATCGCAATGGGGAACTTGCGCAAAAATTGAATTTGAAAAATATCACTCACAAACGTAATTTATTGCCATAAAATGAACCACAGTTCACAAAAAGCTAATTTTTTATTTTGCAAAATTATGTCCGTGAAGCTAGCTCCCAACTACGACCTGGCTCCTAAATTTTACTGTGGACCAGTAAAGCAGTGCCGTGAAGCTAGCTCCCAAATCATTATATTACAGGGGGGGGTATTTGAACAAAAATTGTAGTGCCAAAGCCGTCTGGCAAAATTGGGGGTGAAAAAACAGTGGCGGCGGTGGAAATTGGGAAAGTACCCAAATGAACTCGGATCGGGAAAACTGTTGGTGGTTGGACGGAGGGCATCCCGGGGTGCAAGAAAAAATAAAGACAGTGGCGTGGCAAACGTCTGTGGCGGCGGTGGAAATTGGGAAAACGCTTAAATGAACTAGGATCGAGAAAACTATTGTGGGGTGTTTAGAGGACCCCTCGAGGTGCCGAAAAAAAATTAGACAGTGGTGTGGCAAACGTCAGTCGCGGCGGTGGAAATTGTAAAAACTCTTAAATGAACTAGGATCGAGAAAACTATTGGGGGGTGTTTAGAGGACCACTCGAGGTGCCGAAAAAAAAAATTAGACAGTGGTGTGGCAAACGTCAGTGGCGGCGGTGGAAATTGAGAAAGTACCCAAATGAACTCGGATCGGGAAACCTGTTGGTGGTTGGACGGAGGGCATCCCGGGGTGCAAGAAAAAATAAAGACAGTGGCGTGGCAAACGTCAGTGGCGGCGGTGGAAATTGGGAAAACGCTTAAATGAACTAGGATCGAGAAAACTATTGGGGGGGGGGGGGTGTTAAGAAGACCCCTCGAGGTGCCGAAAAAAAATTAGACAGTGTCGTGGCAAACGTCAGTGGCGGCGGTGGAAATTGGGAAAACGCTTAAATGAACTAGGATCGAGAAAACTATTGGGGGGTGTTTAGAGGACCACTCGAGGTGCCGAAAAAAAATTAGACAGTGGCGTGGCAAACGTCAGAGGCGGCGGTGTAAATTGGGAAAGTACCCAAATGAACTCGGATCGGGAAAACTGTTGGTGGTTGGACGGAGGGCATCCCGGGGTGCAAGAAAAAATAAAGACAGTGGCGTGTCAAACGTCAGTGGCGGCGGTGGAAATTGGGAAAACGCTTAAATGAACTCCCAGCCAGCACGATGTCGTCGAATCGACGTAGATATTTGGTGACTCTCGTCGAAGTTGAGTATTGGATAAAATTCGACGTTACTGTGACGTCATTATAAGGCCTAATTTCAACTAAGAGATTATAATTCGTCATTATGACGTGAATTTTTCGTCTAATTATCTACCCCCTTCTATTGCGGATGGAAATAATAAAATAAAAGTAAATAAATTATAATATTATACGCAGTGCCGTAACGAGGGCGTGGCAAAAAAGGCGCCCGCCACGGGCGCAACTGGGTTTGGGGCGCAAAACAAAGGATACCGACCCGGTTGACGTTGAGTTGCACGTGGTTTTTAATTTATTTGACCATTCTACTCTACATGAATCAACACTGACTGTTTTTTTCTCCCGACCAATTAGACGTAGTCGTTGCGCCGGCGCCAGTACGCAGGCAGCGCACTGGCGCCGGCGCAACGACGACGACGACCGTGCCGCCATATTTGCCATATTCATGTGTTGTTTGTGGTTGTGTTTGCTCGATCTGCGGCCTGCTGCGGCTTGATCCTGGGAATCCAAGTTCATCAGGTAGGTAAACAAATTTTCTGTTATTGTAAATTGTATATGTAGGCTGTATATGTATCCCACAAAAAGCGTATTTCTGCGAGCGAAACCCTACAAAATCTTTTTAGGTTTATCCCAAAACCTGTCGTTTTCGCGAGGCGGTTTTATCAGAGGGGAGGTCTCCTTTTGTTCTTTGCAGATTGTTTTGTAGCATTATTGTGGAAGGTTATTATAATGTAATAAATATACGAGTTAGGACAGCTTTCCAAAAACATCTGTTTTCGTATATAAGAAAATTTACTCGGAGGGGAAATATTTTCGCGTCAGACGTAAATCAAACATAACCTGCCCAAACATAAACCCAGTAAGTTTTCTCGACCATAAAAATCATTGATATCTATGATGTTATCCCCTTAAAAATAATAATATTGTCGTTTGTCATGAATCAAATGAGAGCTTTCTCGAACGAAAAGTTTAGGTAGGTACTCTATTTGCAATTAATGGCATTTCTCTAATCTACGAACACCTTAGCTACTATTATTTTATTATTATTGTTAATTGACAGTGTTGTTCTACCACGGACCTTGTAATTATTTTACGTTCTGCGTTCTACACACATACAGATGACATGGCCGATCGGATTTGTTGCTAATGTCGACTCATTATTTCATATATATGTACTTAGTATTATAAAGCAACCTCGGCAAAAACTAAATGGAATACCTACTTAACAAAATTTTACTAGAGACAAAAAAGCTTCTGTGCTGTTTAATAGTATGCGGCCTACCGAACACTCACCGTTCTAGTATGCGGCATACCGAACATTCAACCTTATAGCGTATATACATAGACAAAGCTACATAGACTGGCAGAACCATTGTTGAAATTTCCGCGATGTACACCAAATGTTTTGCATAAAATTGTATACAAAAACGAATAACTAAATTAAAATACCTAGATATACCTCAACTATCGTGTCCTAAGAATTGTAAAACATTAAAATTTATCTGTTTTAATTTGTTTTCGTTCCAAAATTAAAGTTTGAAAGTTGGTGTACAAGGGTTTTTTGCGGACGGTTTCAACAATGCTTCTGACTATCTATGCCTCCTTAATCTATGGTATATAGTAGGTAGTAGTAGTTTAGCACTTTCATCGCAACATAGGTATCTGTAAATTTTGACTTTCTTATCTCGTGAGTTTTTTAGATAATCTAAAATAGTTATTTGTGTAACTAGTGCAAAAAGTGTATTTTTGTTGCACGAGGCATGAAGTTTTCAGCTCGAGACGAAGTCGAGTGCTGAAAACATTATGCAACATTTTTTCTACGATCGAATTGAGGAGTACAACTCGACATTTTTCACAGCTTTACACAACAAAATATTAAGATTTCAAATTGACAACTTGAAATTAATTACGGGAATTATCACTGTCAGCGGCCATCCATGGGTGGTTATTCACTTTTTGCACTAGTGCAAAATTAAACTTTTTGCACAGTAAACAGTGCAAAAATTAGTCACTTTTTGCACGTAGAAAAAACTACTTTTTTTATCTTAATTTAAAGTGTCGTAACTTTTTAACCTTAGGTAAAATTATTTTTTTTATAGGAACCCGTCCCTAAAATACTCCAAGTAATACACCGTTCAATTTTTTTTACGTATCCGGAACTTCCTGTATATGTACCTATAGATCAGCTGTCATCTAATATGTAGGTACCTTCGGCTTATTATTGTCCTGTTGATTTATGAGGTAATACAAATATTATATTTCTCTTTTCATAAACATAAAAGTTTCTCTTACAGTGCTTAGATGATATACATAATAGCCATGTTTTTGGGTGTGCAGTTTGTAGAACAAAATGGTGGTGGCATAGCATTAGTAAGTAAAAAATGGTTAACCCCCAGAAAAACTGAGGTCTGGTGGCCACCTTACAAAATACAGGATACATTTGATAAATCTCTTAAAAAAGGCGAATCACCCTTAGAAAACTGGACTTTGTATAAAATTGAAAAAACCATATTTGAGGAAGGTAATAATTTAAAATGAAGTAGCTTCAGGTACAGGGCGTCCCTATTTGCAAGAAAATATCGGTTTTCTCGGTAATCTTCAAGATAAATTGATGGTTCAAAACTAAACTTGTGTAATATAATTTTCCGAGCAATTCAAATATGACGTCAAACTTTGGAAGTTGAATTTCAACCCGGAATACTAGTAACTAATGAATATACGGGGATTAACAAAAATTGTCGGTTCTTATTTCTGACTTCAGTTTGATCGGCATCACTAAAAATAACCAAGCAGCGAATTTCCATTTTTTAATAAATTCCATCCATAAATATGATAAATTCCCATTTTTACATGAAAGTCCAACATGAGAACCGACAATTTTTTGTTACTCCGCGTATATTCATAACGTTCATAACTAATATTCCGTGTTAAAATTCAACTTCAAAATTTTTTGGAAAACGGTATTTCTTGAAATAACTTTTTGACTGTATAGGTATTAAGTTTGACGTCATATTCGAATTGGTCGGAAAATTATACACAAGTTTAGTTTTTGATTCATCAATTTATCTTGAAGATTACCGAGAAAATCGACATTTTCAAGCAAATAGGGACACATGGTACCTACATCTGTACAGGGTTTTCCAACGAAATGACTCACCCCTGTATCTTCTTTATTTTTGGCCCCACAAAAAAATGTTTTATATAAAAGTTTGATAACTTTTTGAGATCTTTTAAGGTGTGTATTCAAACGGCCAAAATGAGTTTGGCTTAAAAGAAATATGAACATATTTCCATTTTTTTTAAATAGAACACCCTATATATTTTCGTATTTTTGAAATCTGCTCGTCAAGGCAATCAAAATGATATAAAACTTTGTATCATTATCTTTTTCCGTTTTTGAAATATTCCGTTTTCAAATTTTCTACTGAATTTATTTAACTTGAATTTGTGGATCCCGTGATAAAGATAGACCATCAATGTAATAACAAAAAATATTTGCTTTAAACAAGAGAGTAACATAGTGAAACTCCAAAATGTTTAGGAGCTTTTACGATTTTTCTAAAATTATTATTTTATTTTGAGAATAGTATTATGTATCATCAGTAAAATTTGAAAAAGCTCCTAAACATTTGGGAGTTTCACTATGTTACTCTCTTGATTAAAACGAATATTTTTTGTTATTACATCGATGTTCTATCTTTATTACGAGATCCACAAATTCAAGTTAAATAAATTTAGTATAAAATTTGAAAACGGAATATTTCAAAAACGGAAAAAGATAATGATACAAAGTTTTATATCATTTTGATTGCCTTGACGAGTAGATTTCAAAAAACCAAAAATATAAAGGGTGTTCCATTTTAAAAAATTGAAAATACCTATGTTCATATTTCTTTTAAGCCACACTCATTTTGGTCGTTTGAATACACACCTCAAAAGATCGCAAAAAGTTATCAACATTTTATATAAAACATTTTTTTGTAGGGCCAAAAATAAGAACGATACAAGGGGTGAGTCATTTCGTTGGAAAACCCTGTACATCCAAGGTTTTCTTTTTGAGAAATAACTCTAGGTACAATAATTTCAAGTAGTTAGTTTTGAGCTGGTTTAAAACATTTCATTGAGGTCCGGTTTATTAGTTAAAGTGCCAGTAATGAAACTGTTAGCTCAAGCGAACAATTAAATTATTCTGTATAGTGTCAATTGACAGTTTAAGTATTGGTTAAAATTGAACTAGCAGCATTGAGTAAAAGAAAAATATAAAGGGGAACAATGACTGTCAAAGTCGACATTAAATTCGTATTGAAATAGCCTGTCGCCATCTATATTTAACCACATTGTTGAATCAACAATAGTTTACCATTGTGTTTTGTTTGATGGCAACAGGCTATTTCAATTCGAATTTAACGTCAAATTTGACAACCGTTGTTCCACTTTTTATTTTTAATTTACTCAATGCTTGCAGTTAACTACGTTAACTGAGCATTGATAAAACGGCCCTGAGTAACAATAAAAGTTATATTTGACAATATTTTGTTCATTTTCCAGGTGATTATAAAAAAGCAAAAGTTAAACTGCAAAAAGCCGAATTCACATCAGATATAACGAGTGGAGACGAAGAAAAAAGTTTACCTCCAAAAAGACCAATTTTCCGACCAAAAAAGTTATTCGATAGTAGTGATGATGATAGTGACATAATAGAAAGTCCCCCGAAAAAGATTGCAGGCCTTGATAATGCACTAAAAGCAAAATGTAGAAGTATCCAAAACAGTAAGATCAAATTTCCAAATTATTATATTTTACGCATGCCTTGTATTTTAATGCTAAGAATAGACATTTTACCTAAAAGAGTTCAAACATTTACATGACAAAAATAACAAATTTTTTACTGAACAAAAAATGTTGGGATTGGTGTCAGTGGCTATATATTTTACTGTGCCAGTCTTTGACCAATCCCAACTGTGTAATCTTTATGCTGAGTTTGAGTTTTATGCTTTATGAAAACATAACACATAACAATAATTCAATGAGAGGTCATTAGATATTATGTTTTAAAACACAAATTCAATGTTTTGACATAATACATATTTTAGGCCAATCAAAAGTAACAAAGAAACATAGGGATGATCAAAACCGAACGTCTGTCTTATCGATAAATGGTGAGTCTTATTAATACCTTTTACTGAGCCTCTTACTTTATTTTTATCATTTATTTAAATCTCAGTTTATAATCAAATGTGGAATCCATCATGCCAAAATTTTCTTCCGGCAACCAGCAATCAACATATCGTAATAGAAGCTTATGAGATATCTTCCGACTTCTATAAAATTCATTGTTTCTCTTTTCTCAAAATAGGACTGCGAAGGATTTTCCCCTTCAGTTATGTGGGAGTTAAGACAGATAGCGACATTTGTCCGAATCTCATATTTTTTTGTTTTAAGGTGGTTTATTTTTGTAGAAGTGCGAGATGGTAGCATTGAAGACGATGTTCCGATTCCAACGATAATTTCCCAGGTTAATAATGGACTAACACAATCTGATTGCCAGTTTTCTTGTGTTAATAATCTGTCATCTCAAGTTAAAAGGACATATCAAACACATATATCTCATTTACATGACAGTCAAAGATGTGATAACGAAGTTATAGAATATAATACTCCATCGTCTCAGATTAGGACCAAAGTTAACAATTCATTTTCTAATGAATTGCGACACTCTGGGTCTCAACAGCTTCACCGAGAACGTCAAGAGGATGTAACACCTCGAAATAGAGGTGCGTATTATAAAATTTCTTCATAGAGTAGAGTAGTTATGTACGGCGATGGCCAAAATGAAGTTTCACAACAAAACAGTGTATATCTTGTTCTTGTACACATTATGTCAATGTTGGTTTTTACAGATTACGAAACGCAGGTGCTCAATCTCCTGGTCACAATTAAAAACCAAAATCAAGAAATAAAAAATATTTTATTAGTAAATAATAACACCCTGCCGTCAGAATTGCCACCTGATTTCCCGGTAAGCCTCCCAGTTAATGAAATATCCGACGTTGATGTTCTCGAACAATATTTGATAGATGACGCAAAGTTGTTGGCTGTGGTAAGTTTGATTTATAAAAATGTATTTCAGTAGCACAGAGGTAAACTGTTGTATCTTCATTTTAATGAATTTGGAGCAATTGGCCAAAAACAGTTTTATGTCCGGCTAAAACCCGACCTGACCCGAAATATTATAATATTATAATATTTCATAATCTAACGTATTAACACTTACGATCTTTTACCATTCGAAAAAGAAAAGTTTTCTTTGCGGTAAAATGAAGTAAACTGAATTTTGTCCGAATGTGGAGATACGACAGTTTACCTCTGTGCTACTGATTTATGGTATATTAGACTTTGAAAGTTTCAATAATAATAACTGCCCAAAATTTAACATGGCGTGTGATCAAACCATTCTAAATGGTTTAAATTGTTGTCACATAATGTGGGGACTATTGATTTGTTTGTTCACACGTCAAGTTAAATTGAATTCCCTATATAAAGGCCTATACAGGGTACAGGGTGTTCCAAAAAATGCCGAATAACGCGTTGTAATAGTTTTAAATGAACATACAAAAAAAGTCATCTAATCTTTTGATTCTTTAAGAAGCTAATAATTTATCTATTTTCAGGCTTCATATTTTTCAAGGTGCGGTGGAAAAGACATTGTAAACAAAACAAATATAATATTAAGAAGGATAATATCAAATGCTGCAGCTGCCCATTTTAGCTTTTTAGGAACAAGAAATGAAAAGAAATCATTTAAAAACCTCAAACTTCGAAAAGTTATTTTAAGTAAGTATTATAAAAAATACTACAGGAGGTTTTCATGTATTCATGGTTGTTGTTCACAAGTTAAATAAAGAGATATGCTCTTTTAAGAAAAAATGATGATGACAAAGCTTTCTGAAAAATGACTAAACAATTTTAAAACAGGGCTTAAGAAATATAATAATAATAATAATTCTCACCCTCACAATACTCCAAACTAGGAGTACCCCAGAAGCAACCAAATGCTTGTGCGGGGGGGGGGGGGAGTGGCAATTACTATTATTTTGTCTTCTTTGCCAGTTGCGGTTAGGGCCCCTTTTCCCGATAGGACTAGGATAGCATTCGCTCAAGTACTAAGGAAAACCTTAGAAAACCGTAGTAACCCCACGCTCTAAAGATATAAATGCATGTGCTCCACTGCCGGCTCAAACCAAGGTTGATCGACGACAGAAAAACATGCAGTACAAATAGTTTGCAACGCTACGAACATCGCCACCGCGGCCTTAAATCTATAAATTGTCTATCATAAGCGATTATTCAAAAAATAATTCTTCGGTTCTCTGTCCACTTTGTGCAGTACTTTACAAAAGCTCTGCGTAACAGGGTGTTTGGAAGGTTGATGTTGATGCAAAGTCTTGGAGACGAATAACTTGAAAACCGTCAGATTTTGTACTGAGATATGTTTGCCTTAATGCAGTCCATTGAACCTCTTATATCATCTCCCCAAGACTTTGCATCCACCTTCCAAACACCATGTATATTGCACCTTTTAAAAATAATTTAATAATTAATTTTTATTACACTTGTTTTCAGAAGCTGTCCTTTCCGATACAAACGGTACTGAGAATGAAGTTGAGAATGCAATCAAATGTTGGCTAAAACATGCCCCAAAACGACTTTCAGTAATGAAGAAAAAATAACTTATTTTCTTGTATTTGTGCAATGTTAATTCTTGATAAATGTAAGTACCAATATACCTGTCCTTATTTTTAAGATGCCTAAAGTTAAACTTAAAAAAATTGTTGGAGAACGACAGTCATTTAGACGAATTGCTGCAGAAGTTCAACAAATATGTAACGAAATCAAATTTTCTGAAAGTGTTTTAGTTTTAAATGATATTGAAGATGTGCCGGAGCAACCCGAAAATACTCTAGAGTCTTCTGCGAGTTTCGAACTTTGCCATTTTGATGAAACTGAAAATGACATTATTTCCAATACAGGGCTAAATACTCAATTGAATGATGATAATATTATTTGTGATGAGATAGATAAAAGTTCGCACTTAGTTGATACTGTCAATAGGGAATCTGAAGAAATCTTAGGCGGAAATGACAGTTTTCATTCATCTTGTGAAAACAATGAAAACAAATTAAATCTTGAATTAAGAAATTGGGCCACTAGTTTTAAAATTTCTCAAACAGCCCTTAAAGGGTTATTACATATTTTGTCGCCATTCCATCCGGAACTTCCTCTTGATAGTCGTACACTCCTTGAGACTCCTAAGAATTTTAATATAAAAGTCCTTGAGAGTGGCGAATATATTCATTTAGGTTTAAAACGTAGCTTGGAGGTTTTTATTAGAAAATATAATACTATTAAAGAGAACAGCCTAGCATTGAACTTCAACATTGATGGTATTCCTTTATATAACAGTTCTAACATGCAAGCTTGGCCTATTTTAGGTTCAGTGCAAAGTGGTAACGAAAAACCGTATGTATTTGCAGTAGGCATTTTTTGTGGGGTAACAAAACCATCTCCATTGTCATCATATTTTGAAGATTTTATTGATGAATGTAGTTCCTTAATAAATGGATTTACCGTGAATGACAAAAGATACTTCTTAAAGTTAAATAATTTTATTTGTGATGCACCAGCGAAAGCTTATATAAAATGCATTAAATCACCCAGTGGGTACTCTTGTTGTGACAAATGCCATGTAGTTGGTGAATACGTTGATGGGAGAGTAGTACTCCCAGATTTACATGTTATGAAAAGAACCGATAATTCCTTCAGAACAAAATTTGACGAAGACCACCATATTGGCACATCTCCTTTAATTAATTTGGGTATTGATATGATTAATAACTTTCCAATTGATTATATGCATAACGTATGTTTAGGTGTTACAAGGAAGCTATTGCTTAGCTGGGTTAGTGGAAGCTTAAATGTTAGACAGCCCAGTAAAACACTAAATAAAATATCAGATACATTAGAAAAGTTGCGAAAACATGTTCCTATGGAAATAAACCGAAAGACAAGGTCGCTAAAAGATTTAAATCGTTATAAAGCTTCTGAATTCAGATCTTTCTTATTATATGCTGGTATAGTTGTATTAAAGGGTACTGTCGATAAAAAAATTTATAACCATTTTGCGTTATTACATAGTGCGATATCCCTTTTAATATGTAAAATGGATACTACGATCAGAGAAATCAATGCTAATATAGCTTCCAAACTGTTGGATACATTCATAATTGAAGGTGAGAAAATATATGGAGCAGAATTTTTAATTTACAATGTTCACATGTTGCATCATTTAAGTGATGATGTAAAACATCATGGGGCCTTAGATGAATTTTCTGCGTTCCCTTTTGAAAATTTTTTAGGGCATATAAAAAGCTTAGTAAAATCATCCACAAGGCCTTTGCAACAAATATGTCGAAGGATATGTGAAATCGATAACTCATTAATAGCATCTTTAACAAGATTTGATGATAATGTATATGAAATGGAACACAATAATGGGCCGAATTTTGAAGTCGGATTTTACAAACAGTATAAAAAAGTTCGAATGAAGTATTATGTTCTCTGCACAAATTCATATTCAGAGGCAGATTCATATTGTTTTATGGGCAATACTGTTATACAAATTGAAAATATTTTAGTTAATTCAAATGGAGATGGCTTTATAATTGGTAAAAAATTTTCTTTGAGTGAATCTTTTTATGATTATCCATTTAATTCTGCTGAAATTCTTAATATTTGCTTGGTTTCTATTCTATCACAGGAACTTACAAAATGGCCTCTTTCAAATATACAAGGAAAGTCGTTACTTCTACCTTATAAAGAAAATTATAATTGGGTTTCAATACCCCTATTACATACTACTAGTGTGAACTAGTTTCAGGCTTATTTTTTAAAGGACAGGTATATATAGGTACAATTTTAAATAAGTTAAGTATAAGAAGAGTTGATTGTTTATTTTTATATTATATACAGGGTGTTTCAAAATCCACTACACATATTTTAAGGGCGTATTTTTGAGGTGAAAAAAACAAAGTTCTTTTTTTGAAATTGAATTATGGTTATATCTACCAATGTAATCAAGCTGCTAAACTGAAATTTGGCACTGGTGTGTTTTTGGGGAATAAACTGAAAATGTCAATTTCTACGTATCTCACAGAGGGCGCCACTTGCACTATTGTTGGATCATGTTTTTACTCGTAACATTTTTGAGGTTATTTTTTTGGTCTTGCAGGTCGATCATTTTAGTGTATTTGCAACAAAAGTGTACTCTTGTTTCATAACGATAAAATCAACCGTTTACGTTGAAATTGGCAAAACGTGCCCCAAAACACCTGTTAACTCCAACATTCGAAACATAAAATTTTCTCCTACCGCCTTCAAATGTCAAAGATCAACTGTAGATTCAAAATGAAGAAAAAAATACCAAATGGACATTGGTCAAAACACCATTGCTTTTCTTGAGAGAGTCAAAATTTTGTCAAATCCAATCCTTTCCATTTTGAAAGCTAATCATTTTTAGTACTTTGTTTATAGGGATATTTTTCTCACTTTAAATGGTACGGTCGATCTGTAACGTTTGAAAGCGGTAGGTGAAAATTTTATGTTTCGAATGTTGAAGTTAACAGGTGTTTTGGGGCACGTTTTGCCAATTTCAACGCAAACTGTTGATTTTATCGTTATTAAACTAGTACAATTTTGTTGCAAAATGAAAAGGTGCACTAAAATGACGGACCTGCAAGACCAAAAAGATAACCTCAAAAAAGTTACGAGTAAAAACATGATCCAAAAATAGTGCAAGTGTGAGATACCTAGAATTTTTCAGCTTATTCATCTTCATCCCCAAAAACACACTAGTGCCAAATTTCAGTTTAGCAGCCTGATTACTTATTTGGGAGATATAGCCATAATTCAATTTCAAAATAAGAACTTTAACGCCCTATATGTTGGAAACGAAGACCGATAGGGCATATATTTATAGGAAAAAAGTGTTCTTTTCACATGAAAAATACGCCCTTATAATATTTGTAGTGAATTTTGAAACACCCTGTACAACTGGGCTAACCAATAACTACCTATGCATAGGTAACTAGATACACTTAATTGTTTATTTTACCATGTTTATCGAAAATAAAACTATATTTTATGTATACCTACACATTTTTTTCTTACGACAGTTATTTAAAGAATAATAAAAGGGCAAAATACTGTTGGACAAACTTCACTTTCATGAAAAGGTTTAATATTTCTAATTTATTACATTATAATTTCCAGTTGTATTGTTGATGTTTAACTTTTAAACTTAGTTTATAATAGACAACAACGATTGCATAATTAATGGTTGTCAAGTAGTTAAATGTGGTTTAACTATGTAAGTATACATACAACGGTAAAACTGGCCCTAAGGCTTTTTTTGTGGTTCATATACAGGGTGCGTCTGCCACTCGAGAATATCTTGACAAATATGCATTTTTCGGAGAACATTATTTGAAAGAAAAAAATGATTTTTTTGATGAGTTAACTTTGTGTAAAAACACATTCAAGAATCATGGCCTACTATTCGATCTATTTTTGAAAAACCCTAAATCTACCGAAACTTCTTCAGCTTGTAACTTTTTTGTTTCAGGAGTTTATTCAGAAATTTCAAATTTTATTAAGAAATTCATTCGGTAACTATTGAAACAAAAAAGTTACAAGCCGAAGAATTTTCGGCAGTTTTAGGGATTTCCAAAAATATTTCGGAAAGTGGGACATATGATTCTCGAATGCGTTTTGACACAAAATTAGCCCATCAAAAAAGCAATTTTTTTCCTTGAAATAAAGTTCTCTGAAAAATGCATATTTGTAAAGATATTCTCGAGTGACCCTCCTTAAATAGACACCCTGTATATTGCCCTTTTTTGGAAATCCAGTAGGTAATTTTAAGGCGATTGGAAACGCCGATCTAACGTCAATATTACGTCACTATTTCACGTTTTTATTCGGTTTTAATATACGTCAATTCGACGTCTTTAAATGACGTAGATTCTATCTGACAAATTGACGTGATATTTTGGTACTTTTCTACGTCGAAAAATGTGGTGACTTCCACGTAACTGGTGACGTCTTTGTGACGTGAATTAAACGTGTCAGTGCTGGCTGGGCTAGGATCGAGAAAACTATTGGGGGGTGTTTGGAGGACCCCTCGAGGTGTCGAAAAAAATTAGACAGTGGCGTGGCAAACGTCAGTGGCGGCGGTGGAAATTGGCAAAGTACCTACCCAAATAAAAATAAAAAAAATAAAAATAAAGACAGTGGCGTGACAAACGTCATTGGCGGCGGTGGAAATTGGGAAAACGCTTAAATGAACTAGGATCGAGAAAACTATTGGGGGGTGTTTAGAGGACCCCTCGAGATGCCGAAAAAAAGTAGACAGTGGCGTGGCAAACGACAGCGGCTGCGGGGGAAATTGGGAAAACGCTTAAATGAACTAGGATCGAGAAACCTATTGGGGGGTGTTTATTTATTTGAAAATCAATAATTTTAAGAATTACTTAACTGATTTACGGCAGTAAATTATGGGTTGATCTGTAACCAAAAGTGTCAAGATTTGTAAATTTGGGTAGATGCCAAGGTAGTGGCCACCGCACCGTTTGTGGCTATCCACGAAATAAATCTAAATTATTGGTTCTGGGGCAGTTTCCTGTGGTGTACCTCAGGGAACGGTTCTGGGACCGCTGTTGTTTATAATATATATAAACAGTCTTTTCTCCGTAAATTCAGCAGGACGAATCATAACATTTGCAGACGATACGACAATCACTTACACCGGGAATTCATGGCCAGAATTGAAACCAAAGGCAGAGAAAGATTTCGCTAAAACAAAGAAATGGTTAGAATGGAATAAGCTGACACTAAACTGTGAAAAAACGACATACTTACCATTTACCTGCTATGCTTCAAGTTTGCCAAATATGGGACCCCTGTGCATAGAAAATACTCGTAAGGTACTGTCGGGTAATAAGGCCAGGCAGATTATAAGGCCATACTGTTCAAAATACCATTAAAATAATGATATCATGCGCTTGGCGCCATCTACATGTAGGATGACTTCAACTCACCCAAATGACATGTGGATTGAGCGCAGCCGCTCTTCAGTCCGACGTCAGCACGGCGTGAACAAGATCCGTGAAATTTCAAGTGCCGTATTATAAAATTGCCAGGATAAAAGGAATGTGATATTTTCATTAGTTCAATATATTTGTATCTATATTTGGAAGCATATGTTTATAGTGAGGTAAGCAACACATGCAAACTGTTAATTTGAGTTGTGTGTTTTTTGGTGAATTTACATAACCCCAAAAAGTATAAACGGGCGAGGCAGGTAATAAGGCCCGGGCCTTATTTCCTGCCTGGATGGATAATAAGGCCGTGGCCTTATTATCTGTCACAATGCGTTACAAATAGCATAACACCTAAAAATAAGGCACACCTCGAAATATATATACATACTCAGTTCGGTTTTTTCATTTACAGACATGGGGAAAAAAATCGTGGAATAAGGGCAAACTGGACAGACGATATGATGGAAGAAGCTCTGCAACTTTTGCAACTGGGTCATTCACAAGAATCTGTGTCACAGCGATGTGGAATCCCTCGTCGAACATTGAGAAACCACTTGAAATCCGGTTCAACCAAACGAGTACTGGGTGCAAAACCCATTTTAACTGAACAACAAGAAAACGATTTGGCACAAAAAATTATAAGGTTTGCACAAAGAGGATTTCCGCTTACCGCTAAGGTGCTTCGCCGTAGTGTTTACAAATTTTGTGAACGACTTAATATTCAGCATAAATTTAACAAAGAGAACCAATTAGCGGGAAAGGAATGGTACCGAGCATTTTTGAGAAGACACCCAAATATTTCTCAGCGCAAAGCACAGCAGTTAAACCCAGCTCGTGCACAGAAATTGAATCATTTTATTGTTGATGATTATTTTGACAAGTTGGAAAACCTCTTGGAGAGAACAGACCGAAAACACAGTCCTGCGAGCATTTACAATATGGACGAAAAGGGCTGCAGACTCATGCTACACCATCAGCAGAGGGTTCTAGCCGAGAAAGGATCTAGAAGAGTGCATTTGATAGGGTCAGAACATGGTGAGAATGTCACAATTGTGGCATGTGCAAATGCGCTCGGCCATGTTATACCCCCGATGATTTTGTTCAAAGGGCAGAGGTTAAAACCTAATTTTTCTGATGGACTTCCAGCAGGGTCAGTTGTGCATATGACAGAAAAAGGCAGCATGACAACGGAGATATTTCTCAAATGGTTGGATCACTTCGCACAATTCATGTCTCCTACTCCAACAATTTTAATTTTTGATGGAGCATCCAGTCACCTTGATGTGACTATCGCTGAGAAGGCAGAATTGTTGCAGATCGAGCTTTTATGTTTGCCTAGCAACACGACGCACGAGCTCCAGCCAATGGACAAGTCCGTCTTTCGCTCGTTTGAATCCCATTGGGATCAGGAACTTCTGGATTACTGGGACCAATATCCTGACAGGAGACTAAATAAAGAAAGGTTCTCAGATATCTTTACTCCTGTTTGGGGTAAGTGCATGAGTATCAGCAATATATGTAGTGGGTTTAGAGCAACTGGGATCTATCCCTTCAAAAGAAATGCGATGCCGGAGTACGCATTTGCTCCCAGTCTTCCTACACAACGCTACCACGATCAAAACAATGTTGCAAATTTACCTGAGAATGAAATTCGTAATGATCTCAATTTGGAAGACTACTGGGATCCAGATGATGAAATTCCATTGGCCCAGTTAATCGAAAGAGAAGCACAGAGCAACAATAACTCTTTTTCTGAAGTGCTTATTACTCCCGATATGCAACCTGTTAAAAACACGACACGGAAAAAAGCATTCAATTATCGAGCTCAGGAAGTGAAGAGGGATGTATTTAAAGAGTACAGTTCTAAAAAAGTTACAACCACTTCGTCAAGAAAGTCAAGTAAACCACCAACCACTTCGTCAAGAAAGTCAACTAAATTGCCGACCACCAGCAAAGCAGAAGAAATTTGGATATGCTCGATTTGCGATGTTGATTATGTCGCTGATATGCGATCCTGTGCATCATGTGGGACCTGGGTACATGAGGAATGTGTTGGCCTCACCGAAGATGACCAAGACCAATTTATTTGCCCACAGTGCATGCCATAAATGTTTTTATCTCGTTTATTTTCATTTGGCCTTATTACCTGCCTAGGTTGGTAATAAGGCCAAAATGCAATTTTTTTTGTTCAATTTTCTTAAAGTTAATATATATTTTCAAGTTCCTCTTGCTCAACCTTCTTAAAGAATAACCTGTTCATTTACCTTTTTTATATGACAAATATTGAATATGCTTCCGCGTTCTTGATTAAAAAATAAATAACGTTAACTTGGCCTTATTACCCGACAGTACCTTATTCTGGAATCAGCAGTACTTGGGAATTATCATGGATCGGCACCTACGGTGGGACCTACAAGTGAGGCATCTTACAAATAAGATTAGAACATTACTGTGGAGATTTAAATACTTAAGAGATTTTTTAGACATTCGAAGCCTAAAAATATTGTATTATGGGTTGATTCAGTCTCATTTAGCGTATGGTATCCTGGGTTGGGGAGCTGTAAACGACACAAACTTGGAAATGTTAAATGTTGTGCAAAAATGGATAATAAAAACTATCTATAGTAAAGACAGAACTTACCCTAGTGAACTCCTCTTTTCAGAGAGTGGTTTGTTTGATGTTCGTCAACTTTTCTTTTATAAGCTTGCACTTTTCACATTTAAGGGGAAAACACATCTGCAAGAAATAGAACATAAATATACAACAAGAATTAGAGAAAGTTGTTTTAAAGTACCAAAATGCCATAAATCCATTGGTCAAAAGAGCAACATTTTTATAGCTCCAAAAATATATAACTATTTGCCCGAAAACCTAAGAACAATTACTAACTATAAAAAATTTCGAAATAAACTAAAAATTTATATTCTGGGTTTAGAAAGAAATATAATAAAGCAGCTATGGTAATTTAAAGAAAATAAATAAAAACGAAAAAATTTAACTCTCCTGAATGTGACTCTAAACCGACTTACTATGTAACTTACCTGATGTGAACTTACCTACCTGATTATGTACAATAATAAATGTATGGTCAAGCCACATACAAGCAGCGGTATGGCTGCTTCGTGGTGTTTTTTGGTTTATTTACATTTTGCTTTCTTATACTATTATACCATACCTAACATTATTATTATTATTATTATTATTAACCGCTATTTTCAAACTAGCCAATAAAATCATTTAAAATCCCACTCCTCTTTGTATTCTAGATCACGCCAGAACATTCCACTGAGTTTGTCTGTTACCGTGTTTTTTAAACAGTAGGCTGTTTAAGGCGTGGCGAGAATGTTGTGCTTTTCTTAGTGATTTTGTTAAGGAACACGAGGTAAGTACATGCATGATTCTATGTAATAATGTAAATATTTTTACTCAAAGTGGATGATATTTGATTGATAAAGGAATTTTCCATGTTATTTTCACAGTTTGAAATAGATATTTAACCCATAAATAATTAAAATAATAGTGGCCACAACTGGAGCATCAATGGTGCCTTCTGCACCAGTTGTGGTCTTTTAGTGGCTACAAATGGGGCATGAAAACCAGTTGTGGCCACTCAGTAGAATGAGATAGCCAAATTGATTACTAACAAGGTAGAAAAAGATAATATACCTACTGACACTTTGTAGGTACCTACCTAACAAACTGAAATTTATTGTTTCAGAAAAGTTATGGTTCCCCGAAAATTATTTCAATATTCCGAAAGTGCCATGCAAAATGCTCTTAATGCCATACGGCATCAGTCTATGCCCGTTTTGACAGCATGTAAGAAATTTAACGTCCCTAGAACATCTGTTCGAAATAGATTGGATGGTAAAACAAGCGATGATTGCCGAAAAGTGGGTCCAACGTGTTCCCTTGGCCCGGAAGTAGAACAAAAATTAGTTTCCTGGATCCTGGACTGTTCCGCAAGAGGTTTTCCTGCAAATAAAGAAGGTCTACTATATTCCGTGCAGAAAATACAAGAAGAGTGTGATATTCAGACGAAATTCTTTAAAGGAGTAGGACCAGGAAGAAAATGGTTTGATTCCTTTATATAGAGGCACCCGGAAGTAAGGCGGAATTTATAAACAAGGCAAGGGCTGCGGTTTCTGAAGAATCTATTAGACATTGGTTTAGTCATGTTAGAGAGCTCCCGGGGACTGAGGGTGAAATTTTAAATTATCCGGACCGCATATTTAATATGGACGAGACGGCCATTTTTTATCGCCCAAAGGGTCTCTTGTACTAGGCCCCAAGGGGAAAAATGTGTATATGACATCGGCACATCCGATAAAGACAATGTAACTACATTAGTTGCTGTAAATGCTGAGGTTCCATCGCCCCGCCGTTAACAATCTACAAATTTAAACGTATACCCAAAAATTGGGGAATCGGAACTTCGGATTCTGGGTGGATGCAAAGCAAGCAGTTTCATGAATACTTTGCAAATGTCTTCATAAAGTTTCTGGATTCTAAAAGTATTAATAAGCCAGTTATTGTCTTTGTTGATGGTCACTCCTCCCACTTGTCTTTAAATTTGAGCAACCTGTGTCGTGAAAATGGTATAATCCTAATCTGTCTTCCACCAAACACAACACATCTTCTGCAACCCCTCGATTTTGCCTTCTTTTATCCTTTAAAAGAAGCATGGAAGAAAGTTGCTAGGAAATGGTTGTACGAACATGAAGGTCAAAATATTCAGAAGAAGGACATTCCTGCTGCTTTAAATTCGATTTTGACCGAAAAAGATTTTACAGGTGCCATTAAATCTGGATTTCGTGTTTGTGGTCTTTATCCATTTGACGAAAATGCTCTCCATTACGACAGATGTGTGCGCAAAAACCTGCCAAATTCTAATGAAGAATGGGGAAACCCTCAGGAAACCTTAAACGTAAATGACAAAATGTCTCATTTTAAATTTTTGGAGCAGCAAATGGACCCTGGGGTACTGCAAAATTTTAAAACTACATATCCATCTCACTATTTTTGGCAAGGAGAGGATCGTTATTTAGAACTATACAATTTTTGGCGTTCCATTAAAGTTGATATAGATCCAGAACCTGAATTAATGCCTGAAAAAATGGAAACAGATGAAACTCAAGAAGAAGTAACAACCTTTTATTTAGAAACTCAGACAAAAGCTACAGAAATTCCAATAGAATCTAGCTGTTCAAACGACTACGAAAATATTGAAGATAACTGTTTCACCTTTGACTTTCCTGAATTTAATACTGAATTTAACAATGACATTGAAGAGACAATAATTAAAGATACTGAAGAGGAAATTATTAGCAACGAGGTAAATAATAAAGAAATAAATAATATTAAGAAGAACATTGAAGATACAATAATTGAAAGTACTGATGAGAAAATTATTAATAAAGACGTAAATAATAAAGGAATCAATATATTACAGAATGTTGTAATTAAAGGAGCATCGGAAAAAAGTAAAAAAGTGAAAACGACAAGGATGTAAAGTTAAAAAAAAGGACAGTTAGTGGGGTTCTTTAAGATGTCAAAACATGGCCCGATGATTCTTCAGGAAAACCAAAAAGGAAAAAGATCCCACTACCATCGGTGGTCACTTCGGATAAATGGATAGAAATTTTTGAAGCAAAAGAAAAATCTAAAGAAAATTTAGCTGCAGAAAAGGCTGAAAGAAGAGCCAGTAAGACTGACAAAATAAATAAAGGAAAAAATTTAACGAAAAAAAGGTTATTCATCAGGCTAACAAGGAAAATATTGAAGTATTTTTAGACAATTCTACATCAAATAAAGAAGTAATTTCCTGCGAAAATAATGACAAAGAGTCTGAAAACCGAACCAGGGATAGTATTGATGAAAACGATGAACAGCAACATGCTAAGAAGATTTAAATACAAACACTGTGGTAGAAGAGACTAAGACTGTTAGAGAGGAAAGTACTATTTTAGATGTAGGAAGCTATGTAATAGTCAAATACGAAGGTGAACTATATCCAGCAAAAGTTTTAAACAAAAAAAATGATGAACGGTATTGTTGTGCAATGCAAAAGAGTGGACTAAACCGTTGGAAATGGCCTAATTTGCCGGATCTTTTATGGTACAAAGAACAAGATATAGTGTTAAAAATAAACGAACCTAAGACGATAAATAACAGAGGGGTTTATGTAGTCCCGGAAATGGAAGCTTTATTATAGTTTCCTACTATTTTTTCATGCATTTTTATTTTTTGTTGTATTTTTATGTATTTTTTAAAAAATAAAGTTTCTACCTATTTGTTCATTTTGATTCTTGTTCTTACTTTCTATGTACTTCAATAGGATGGCCATAATTGGTGAAGTCTCTGGCCACAAGTAGCAAATAAGTGGCCACAACTAGCGAAACTGTTTTTTTTTCTGCTATTTTTATAAATTTACCTTTGTCTGACCCATATAATTCAAATTGGATGATTGTTCTCAAGACAAAAATATCCAGTACCATTATCTATGTCATTCGAGGAAAGCAAACTAACTTAATAAATAAATTACAGTTAAATAAAGTTACCCTTCTGCAATTTTTATTTATATTTTGTTTTTTCATGGCTGTCTAAATATTTATGCAGACTTTCAAATAATGCCAATTCAAGACTTCAATCTAAATTAGAATTAAAACGGTTGGTCCGAATATACAACCCATAATATGTATTTTCGGAATCAGAATAAAATTATTAATAAAAAAATATTTTTAAAAACAAGCTTTTATTTAAATGCTCTAAAAAGAAGAAAATAATCAAAAAATTGGCTTGAGGATTGGCAATCTAAGTAGTAATACAAAGAGAGTTCTAACCCACGACCTTGAAAAAAGCATGCAAAGTGGCTACGTCATGCCCGAGGTCACGTGACGTCACCGGATGACCCCAGTTGACCCCTAGATCCTGATAGGTTGACCTTTGACTTTTGGGCCACGTGTGACCCCCAGTTGACCCCCCCCCCCACTCCAACGACGGGGCAACCCCCACTCCAACGGCTTGGTGGGGTGAGGTCTATATATTCGTGCGCAAGAGCAGTTTTCCCGTTATATACACTTACAATTTCCTACAGTCTGATTTGCCGAGTTCAAAATGCAGTCGTTCCTGAATCACCTGAACAAGAATTTGATCTTCAAGAAATTCGAAAGCGTTCAAAATATGGAGGTGGGTGAAAATTTTCAAATCACGAGCGTGGACAAAGTGAACACGCAATACGGAGAGAAGGTCTACGTCGAGTTCGAAGAATTTAAGACGGTGCTGCCGCAACGATACACGGCCGAGTTTACGCCCCAACGGATCGAAGAAATTAATAGGGATATCGGTAACGGAAGGAGGTATTACATGAAGAGTCTTGGGCCCGTCGGCCGATCTACAAATATCGAATTTATTGTAGAATGAGAAAACTGGACATTTGAAAAATTTGAATGTGATATGCTGTAGTTAATAGGAAAATATAACAAATATGTATAATAATTGATTTCTAATAAACGTTTAAAAGCCATTTGTTTGTTTTTTCAAATCTTGGAAAAAGGTATAAATAAAACTCATCGTTGTTCGTTCAGCTCAGTGTGATGTCGTCTTTCGCTGGAAGTGGATTGGTTAATAGCGTCATCAATAGGTTGCCAGTCGAATTACACCTTCCCGGCTACCAGTACTGCGGTCCAGGAACAAAATTGGAGAAACGCCTTGCTCGTGGAGATCCCGGCATCAATAAGCTAGACGCCGCTTGCAAAGATCACGACATCGCATATTCCAAAAATAAGTCTCTGGAAGAGAGACATAAAGCAGACAAAGAATTGGAAAATCGAGCGTGGGAGCGAGTGGTATCGAGGGACGCTAAATTCGACGAAAAAGCTGCCGCGTGGTTCGTTACAAATACGATGAAGGTCAAACGCAAGGTTGGTATGGGCATAAATAAGCGCCCGGTTTCGTTTAAAAGAGACATCGTCAAAAAAGTTGAAAGATCTCTGAAAAAAACTTTGAGCAACAGTCAGTTGAATGACATGAAGCACTTGAAGAAAGCGTCGTTGGTTGCTTTAAAAGCGGCACGAATAGCCGTTAAGAAGGCGGGTGGAAAGAGGAACGTGAAAATTCCTCGCACAATTCCATTCCAGCATACCGGCGGATTTCTTCCTTTACTGCCCCTCCTAGGTGCCTTGGGCGCCCTTGGTTCGGTGGCAGGCGGTGCCGGTGCTGTAGCCAAGACAATTATCGATGCAAATAATGCGAAGAAGCTTTTGGAAGAACAAAAACGGCATAATCGGTCGATGGAAGCCATCGGAAAGGAAGGCTCCGGCTTATATTTACGTAAAAATAAGAATGGATTAGGACTGTTCCTTAAGAAACAAAAAAACTCCCAATAATGAAGCTACCCAATAGACCGCTGTCCGACGAAGATATATTGAATTACGTCGAAATTTTAAAAATACCATATTTCAGAGGCGTCTTTATGAGAGATACACTTCCGTCGACGCCGAAAAATTACGAAGCGGCCATTTTAAATTTAGACGTGCAACGCAACAAAGGAACGCATTGGGTAGCTTACAAAAAAAGAGGCTGTGCCGTAGAATATTTCGATAGCTTTGGCGCTTTGAAACCGCCCAAAGAACTGATTCGATATTTTGGAAAGGGTGTCAAGGTCACGTACAATAACGACGCCTATCAAAATTTTAACGAAATAAATTGCGGTCATTTGTGCATTGAATTTCTCTATAAAAGGTGGGGGACAACTTAAAAGTCGCCAGTCATGTCATTGTTGTTTACTCTACACGGACGCACATCCACGCTCTCCATCGATTTTGACAGTCCGATAGTTTTGGACCCAAACGCCGAGTACGGTTTAGCTTTGCTGGGATTCCACACGTTCAACAGCATACCGAATATCGAAGAGGAGAGCGGCGACAACAATTTTCGTTATCTAACCGGTAGTTTCGGTGCTAGCAAAGAAATATCACTTCCCACCGGTTCATACGAGATAAAGAATATAGAAGAGCACATACGGAAAAATTTGAAAAAATCGGAAGACGAAAACGATAACGGTAGCATATCGATACAAGCGAACAAGAGCACTCTGCAGTGTGAGATCTACAGCGATCAATATACCATAGATTTTGTTACAGCCGGGTCTATTGGAAGACTTTTGGGGTTTTCCGAACGATACTTAGATAAAGGGAAAGTGCACGTTTCAGATTTGCCGGTAAATATCATTAAAGTTAGAACGATACATATAGATTGTAACATCACAGCCGGTGCTTATTACGTAAACCGACCTACGCACACGATTTACGAATTCGCCATTGGGGTCGACCCCGGTTACGCCATAGACGAAACCCCTAAAAATTTACTCTACGTGCCTGTCACGAAACGTGAAATAAACAACCTGACCATAAACATCCTCGATCAGAATTTCAAGCCTGTCAATTTCAGAGGTGAAGAAATTATCGTTAGATTGGAAGTGAAACGACTGTCTATGTGAAATGCGTTTGGTTTTTGGAGGCAACTACCAACCGTATAAAAGGCGGTTTAGTGACCTCCGACCCTCATTGACGAAGACGTCATCGAAGTGGAAACACCATTGCAACTTGAATCTAACGCCGGAAAACCGTCGATTTCTAGAAGCACTCGGCTACCATGTCGTTAACGCCGCAAGTATTCGACGTGCACCGCACTCCAACCTTCGATGAGTCCATTCAGCGATTAGAGCAACGAACATATTACCCGTTTGTGAAATCTTTTCTGAATAATGACATTGTGGAGATAACGATTAACCAAGGAGACACTTGGTTATTGATGTATGACGCTGCAACTTATATCAAAGGTAAAATAGAGAAGAAAACGGGAACGGGGAAATGTAGTTTTGCTAATAATGGAGGTGCGTTTCTCTTCGATTCGATTTCATATGAACTGAATGGAAAGGAATTGGAAACAGTTCGAAATCCTGGAATTGTGAGTGCTATCAGAACATATCTATGCTACGCCCCCAGCGATGAAAAATTCCTGGTAACTGCAAGTTGGTCTGGTCCAACCAAGCCTTTGACCGTAAATTTGGATGGAACATTTAGCTTGAGAATACCTCTGAAACATTTGTTTGGAATATTTAACGATTATCAGTTGGCCACTTGCGGAAAACAAACTTTAAGATTAACACGAGCTAGAAACGATAACAACTCTTTACTTTTGGAAGATGATCCTGCATCTGCTGCTGAATTGACGGCAGAAATAACAGTTTCCAATGTCGAGTTAAAAGTGAAACATATTCAACCTAGCGATTTCATTAGATTGGATCTGCTTCAGTCTATTAAACGTGATCGCCCTATAATTATACCGTATCGTAAATGCCAACAGAGAAATTTGGTCAGTCAAAACTTCAATGTCCGTGTCGAGTCCTCGATACGTTATAGTGGGATTTCAAAGGAGTCGCAATGAAAATGCTAGAAAGGACCCTTCCGTATTCGATAATATAAATATAGCGGATGTCAGATTGATTTTAAATGGTGAATATTTTCCTTTTGAACGGCTGAGATTGGATTTTAATGGCAATGACTATCTGGAGGCCTACCATAATTACGTAGACTTTTGCTCTAGTTATATGAATGAGAGGCACCCCTTGCTTAGCTACACCGAATACAAAAATAACGCAGCTCTCTTTGTCATCGACTGTTCCCGACGAATAGAGTCCATGAAAAGCACCACGGTTGACGTAAAGCTGGACATCGAGAGTAACGAAGGATTTCCAGCCTCAACCCGAGCTTATTGTATTATTATACATGATAGTACCATCGAATATTTACCATTAAGTGAAGTAGTTAGGGAACTTATGTAGTTTAATTTTACGGAGAGTTTTTTTAGGTGTAAGGTATTATTGTACTTGTACTTGACCTAATAAAATAATAAAAAATAAAATATCGGTGTTTCCTTTCCCTCCCATTACCATACATTTTCCGAAATCGATAAATAAAGTGGTTGGGGTAGACAGATCCCCATTAAGATGAAAGTCGCCGTAGTGGACGCACAGGGATTTATGATAGACGGACGTTTCTGTCCTAAAGAGCTGACAATAAAAGTTAACGATGAAACTTTACATATTCTTATAAGACCTCCGAAAACCTTTAGTGATCTCAACGAACGCGACAAAAGACAAGTGCGGTATTTGGAGAAAAATCATTTGGGGATCGCATACACTAGCGGCCATGTGGACTACGTCGAGATGGATGGTCTCCTAAAAAAATATCTCAGTGTCGAGCGCGTCTACGTCAAGGGCCAACAGAAAGAACGCTTCCTACGAGAAACCATCAATGCCGAAGTAATTAACCTGGAACGTCATTCAGGCGTACCTAAATTTGAAAAAAGCATTTCGATGTGTGCACACCACAACCAAGAGTCAATGTGGATGTGCAGTTTCATAAATTGCGAGAAATTATTTGCCTGGCTCGGTAGTGGGAGGCAGGCGCCTCCCATTAAGATTCCCCCCACCACAAACGCCTCCCACTTCTGTTTCATACCTATTTAAACACAGCGAGCATGTCCCTACTGTGTATAAAATGGAAGAAGTGTGTGACTATACAAACCGAAATGATAGATTGAAATCTTTTGCGAAGTGGTCAAATCCGTCGATTTCCCCAATACAATTGGCTGAAGCGGGATTCCATTACACAGATTATGAAGACGTAGTCAAGTGTCCATTTTGCTTCATAGAAGGCTACCGGTGGGAAGAAGGCGACGATCCATTGCAAGACCACGCAAGTTGGAACCCCAGTTGCCCTTTCATCCAAGCAAGTAATGCGGGACTTAATACGACGTTCGCGGATATTAAACCCTTGCCAGTGGTCGCAATACTACCAAACTCCGTCGTCGAAGATACCGTAGTTCGTCAACCTCAAACCGCATCAAAAAGTAATTTATGTAAAATTTGCTACAACAACGATATACAGGTTGTGATGATTCCCTGCGGACACGTAATGCTTTGCATAGAATGCGCACTTCAAATCTCCTCATGTCCTTTGTGCAGAACGATGATACGTGAAAAAGTGCGTGTCTATCTACCATAAGCTATTTATGTAGTAAATGTATAAAACAAATAAAATTTTAAAACAAAAACTTGTTTTTATTTTGGGGTCAGTCGCCTATATATTGAGAAGTAGCACGCAGAATTTCTCAGTTGACAAGATGCAAGTTCAGCAACAGCAAGTTTGTCTCCCTATCGAAAATCTAGATGTCATACAAGGGGGTACGGTAAAATCAAAACACGGTACCCTACTACCCGACTCGTTTAGGGCAATCTTGTGTGGACCTAGCGGGTGTGGTAAAACGAACGCACTCCTTAGTTTGATTTTCAACGAAAACGGTCTGAAATTCGAAAATATCTACTTATATACGAAATCGTTGTACCAACCGAAATATCAATTATTGCAGGATGTAGTAAAAAAAGTCGGTTGCATCGGCTTCTTTCCGTATACGATAAACGAGGACGTCATCGATCCGTCGGAAGCTCTAGAAAATTCGATATTCATATTTGATGATGTAGCCTGTGATAGACAAAATAAAATCAGGGAATTTTATTCGATGGGGCGCCACAAAGCGGTGGACGTCGCTTATCTATGTCAAACGTATTCGAAAATTCCGAAGCAGCTCATACGCGATAATTGCAACGTGATCGTGTTATTTAAACAAGACGACGTAAATCTGAAACACGTTTACGAGGAACATGTGTCGCCAGACGTCACGTATGAAGATTTCAAAAAGCTGTGCTATCAATGTTGGGACGACAGCTATGGCACTCTGGTCATAGTTAAGGATTTTAGTCTGAAAAACGGGCGGTATAGGAAAGGTTTCGATAAGTATATAAGGCTGTGAGTACTTCTCTGACGTTAGTGGTCAACATGCCGCTGACGTCAGAGGATCAAATTCTAAAAGCGCACCGCGCAAGGAAAATCAGTGAACTTGCACGAGCGATTAGAAAAAAACACACGGCTTTGAAGTTGGGGAAATTCGATGAAGACGAGACGCTGGAAAAAATATTCAAACCAGTGACGCAATCTATCAAAACGTTACAAATAAAAAAAGACATTCTAGACATCGAACCGAAGAAAGAAAAAACTAAGGTGGAAACTAAAAAAGAAGAAGAAATTGGGGAAAGCAGTGATACAAGAATACAGAAAAAAGTAGAAACATTAAAGCAACGGATTGAAAAGTTAAAAGGAGATTTTACCCCGAAACTTCCACCACACGCCGAAAAGGCAACGGCAGATTTTAGTCCGACATTGCCATCAGTCGAAGAGAAAAATGAAGAGGAAGAGGAGATTTTTGAAGATGTATCTCAGTATTCTCCTACCGTTGTAAAGGACTACCTAGAAGCATATCCGGAAATAGCTCGACCGTATATTTAAAAATATAACGCAAAGGCACCCCAAATCGATTTTGTATACGGACCCAAGTATAGCGCAAGCGAATCAAAATGGACCTTGGGAAAAGAAACTTTAGATTTCGATAGAAAAACGTCGGATATAATAGTGGGTAGGAAGAGGTATAAAGGTACCAAAGGACTTTTTCAATTGATTTTTTATAACGATCCTCGAGCCAATTTGGTGGAGATGAAAAATTATAGTAAAATTCTAACTGAAACGTCGGTACATCTGAATAGCGCGGGTAAATTTAGAGGTTCATCTCGATATAAGTACACGAATGTTATTAAACCGTTACTAAAACGCGGAGAAGATGAGGGGGCAAGCGGTAAAGGTATGCGTCTCACTTATAACGAAAAACCGGTGGAGTACGTGTTTTGGGACGACGTCAACGAATTAGTTGACAGATTGCGATTACTGGTGGCATCCAAAAACGCCGGCAACACTTCTCACGACAACGAAATCGTAGCCATTATAAACGAACTGAAGGAAGCTAAAGTCATCAGAAAACTTAGTCGCGCTGAAGAAAGCGGGTCACAAATTTCGATATGAACTCTAAGTATACCAAGGAAAAAATTCAACTGATTAGGGAATTGCATAAACCGATACGAAAAAAATACCCTAGGCGTAGAACTATTATTAAAGGTTTGGATGATCTTTGGCAAGCCGACCTAGGGCAGCTGGATCAGTACGCCAGCCGCAATAGAAACTTTAAATTCATACTAGTCGTGATCGACTGCTTTTCCAAATTTGTCTGGTGCAAACCGTTAAAATCCAAGTCGGGAGAAGAAGTCACGAAGGCTTTCGCTGATATTCTCAAAAATTCCTCGGGGCGTCGACCTCGAAATCTCCAGACCGATCAAGGCAAGGAATTTTACAACTGTCATTTTAAGAAGTTATTGAATACTTTTAACGTCAACCACTATAGCACGTTTAGCGACACGAAAGCGGCGATAGTAGAGAGAGTGATCCGCACCTTGAAAGAACAACTGTTCAAGTATTTCAGTTTAAGTGGCACGTACAAGTGGATCGATATTTTACCGACGCTAGTTGACGAATATAATGATAGGAGACAGAATCATACGTATGAAACCCAAAGATGTGAACAAAACAAACGAACGGAACGTTCTTAATGCCTCTTTCAGTCACGTAAAGACTTTCGATAAACAAAAGTTTAAACTAGGCGACATAGTTAGGATCAGCAAAGTCAAGCACGTCTTTCAGAAGGGATACACGCCCAACTGGACGACTGAATTGTTTAAAATCTCAAAGGTTCAAATTACGAACCCTCCCACATATCTCTTGGAAGACTTGAACGGAAGACATATCCAGGGGGGTTTCTACACCGAGGAATTGCAAAAAACGTCCGATCCAGACGTCTATTTGGTAGAAAAGGTGTTGCGTAGAAAAGGAAAGAAGATTTTGGTCCGTTGGCTGGGGTTCGATAAAACCCACGACTCCTGGATAGACGCAACAGACGTCTTGTAGTAGTGGCGGAGCATGGGTGACAGTAGCGGCTACGAATCTGACGCAGCCGGCGATGTCGACGACGTTCCACAGCAAACGACTCAAAGAGAGAGACTTCTTCTGTTGAAAACATGTTTTCATTTGGCACCTGGTCACGTATATACCGTACATTGTGGGTTGAGTCCACTACGATTTTTTACAGCTGCTGTAAATATCGTCTGCGGACAAGGTACCCGAGAAGAATGCGTTATGACCATGGACCACGTGGAGTGGAAAGAACTTATCCTGCACCTGTATAAGTTTTTCGAACACGGTGATGGTCTGCCTGTGAAATTTGGTTGCGACATGGAATTGGACACGATTAATTCGGACGGACTAGAAATCGTGTCGCTCGGCAGAAACGGCGTATACTTTTACTTCAGCGAGGCATGTTGTATCGAACTGCTACGCATAGATAAGGATGTTTCTTTTAAAATCGCTTTATTGCATAGTTTTAAGTTAGTTGATTTCTATTTTAATTTTTTAGATACGGTAAATGAGATGTTGATAAAAAGTAATTTTAGAATAAGTATTAGAGACACTATTAAGTTACTTTGTAATCCAATGTGTAACATAGAAAAGTATTGTATTTATGAACTCTTTTATCTTGATAGGGAGTTTTTGTTAGCTGACTTGTATAGGAGGTTTTCTTAAATAAAACGACATTTAAAAAAAAATTTTTTATTCACATACCCACACATTCTCACATTTCAATCTACGTCTATGATATCCTTATGACCCCAAGGCAGGGTTACGATATTGTCGACGATATATCTCTTATTATCGAAAGGGTTGAGGCCGACTTTGCTTTGTTCGATACTAAACACCGTATGGGCGTACGAACGTATGGTGCACTGGCTGGCGATTTTTTCCCTCTTTTCGAACAAGCAATCGACGTAATCCTGGTACGTGATTTTATTTTTTACCACGCTGTATTTGACTCCCTTGGCTTTTTTCACGCACTTCTTTCCCCCGTCCACCAGATAAGTATACATTTTCGATCGGAGTCCGACGAAATGGGTTAAGATCCTACCGTTTAACTCGTCCTTCATCAGTCCCGGCACTTTTTTATTTACTAGCGGAATTTCGTAACCATTATTAGGTGGGAAGTCGGAGGTGTCGAAACGAGCTAAATTTTTAAGTATGACATCGCGATAAACGTCATCGCAAGAAATTTCATAGATGAGACTGTCCGTGTCCGTGTACAATAATTGACAGTCGGAAGGCGAGGAGTTTTTTAGCATAAAATCGTAATGAAATTCGTAGACGCAGGTTTTGGATATGTCTAGAATCGCCATTCCTATATACAGCGGTTTATTAAAGTTAATACGCGTCTTATTCAATTCGACGCTAATTAGGTTTTCATCGAATATCGATCTGGATCTAAAAGCCGGACACGAAATTAAATGTTTCGCTCCGTACCTGCCCTCCCACTTATTCACCAACTTAACGATTCTGTGTTTCCTAATATTTTCCATGGTTTTTCCGTAGATAGCGTTGTTCATAAGTTTAATGATGGTCTTTTCGAAATCAAACTTTGCCTGCGCCCTCAATCTCGTGTTGAACTTTATGTATGGCGCCAAAAAAGCGGACTGTTTAAATTTTAAAATTCTGTGCGTCTTTTTCAAAAACAGACCGTGATTCAAGGCCTGCTTGAGCGCCCTGTAATGCATAACGTATTTTTCCTTAGGATAAAGGGTGGTCATGAGTTTCGACGATTTCGCTTCCGGCGGTATGCGATGTTCGGCCGCGAAAGGTAGATCTTTGTGCGAGTCATGTAGTCCCTCCGGATATTCTAAGTCCACCTCTAACACGTATCCCTCTTTAGCGTCGTCGGGAATTTTAGTGACGTCGATGGCATCGATATCGTCGACCCAACGAAAATCGCCCTGCGGCAGACACTCGCACATCGCCCAGCCGTACAGATTATTAACGTCTAGATACAAGGTATATTTGGAGGGATCGCTCGGATCGTACTCTTCCATGTACTTGTTATTAGCTCGCGCGAAGCGCTTACAACACTGACTCAGTCCGCCCCTAACGCCCCTCTCGAAAAATAGCAAAATATCTATATCTTGAAACGTCTCCAGTCGATAGCCGGTGAATTTTAACATACAATCATAAGTATACCCTGGCATGGTGTAATACCAAGCGGGATCCAATCCGTAATTAGCGTGACACGACTTTCTGAACATTACATTGATTATATTTCTAGCGATTCGGAAAAATCTTACAACTTTAACTTAAGTTTTTAACTAGACAAAAGCTGTAGGGGTGGGTCAAAATATACGGGAACACCCTGTACACGATTCAATAGCTGTCAATGTTATCAGTATAAAAACTGATTTCTGATCTTTTTGTACACTAATATGACGATATTCAACTGATAATCTCATATTAAAAACATCAAAAATTAAGTCGAAACAAAATCTTTACACAAGCCGCAAATAGTTTTAAATTTCTCAATCTAACGCGCTAAACATATTTCCGTTACTGCATGTTCCTAGATTACAACATTTCTCAGTATACAGGCAAACAAAGAGAATAATGTCGACAACGCGAGAGATTCGCTCTTGAAAATGATACGTAAAGCCGGGTCCACATTTGGCGAACGAGTTCGAACGACCAACCATTATCATTCGATTGTTTTAACGCATGTCTGCCGTATACTTATGTCTATTTTAGTTAGGTTGCTTAAAGGTATTATTTATATTAGTGCGTGTATAAGTATTTAGAGGTAATTTTCTTTAGTGCTAATAATTTTCCTACTTTTGTTAAAAGTTTTTTTAATTTTGTTACTTTTCTTAAAACAACAGTTTTTTTAAATGAACAGTTTTTCAAAGATTTGCTTATTCCATGATCTGCCAAATTGTCATATTTGTACTGAAATGAGACGTAAGTTTGAGGAAGGCGGTGTTCCAAGTATAGAGAAGTTTCTCCATGAAGAAATAACTGATTTTTTGGATAATTACATTCCTGCACAAAATTCATTAGAAGAATCTGAGCCAAATTCTTTAGGACAATCTGGCTCAAATTCTTCAGCTGCACATTCTGAAAATTTAGAACTAAATGAAGTAGTAACTAAATTACTGGAAATTCTAGAAGAATCCGAGAAGAAAATAGAACAATTTAATTTCTCAAATACAATATGCATGATACAGATTTTGACGTAGATATAAATGCTTGGAATGCGGCTGAACCCTTAAATCTAAATTCTATCGGTGACAAAATAAATATGTTCAAAATAAAATTACAATTAGGGAAAGTACCAAACTTCAATAAAAAAAACATTTATTAGCCACAACAAAATCTGTGCTTTTTAATTTTATAAATTTAATAGAAAATATCAATACTCAAAATTTAAATCTAAATTCTATCGGTGACAAAATAAATATGTTCAAAATAAAATTACAATTAGGGAAAGTAACAAACTTCAATAAAAAAACATTTATTAGCCATAACAAAATCTCTGCTTTTTAATTTTATAAATTTAATAGAAAATATCAATACTCAAAATTTAAACAAAAATTTATTTGGTGAGCTGAGATACCAATGGTGGGAATCGAAATTGTCACCACCCTATATAATGTCGTTCAACAACTGTTCAATATTCCTCAGCAGCGGTTACAGCACTATCAAATTTTGATAGATAGCGATTACAAAAATTTGGTCTGCACTGAATGTAAGCAGTGTTTTTTACTCTAAAAATGTTATAGACTGGATTTATTGAACTGACCAAAGATGGCCCCGAAATGTCTCTCTCGAGAGAGACATCAATATTTATTTTTAAAAATTACCCCATGGAGGAGGGGTATTTAAAGGCCATTTTCGAGTGGATCCCTCCACCTTGCATCATTTGGTCACTGTGTAACGGAAATTTATGCTAATCTCCGTTACCACGATTTTTAATTTTGGCTCGTCCAATATACGGCCAGATATTTATAGGCTAAATAAAAATCTCCGCACAGTTTTGTGCGGGAATTTAGCGAATTTGGCTTAATTCATTGATATACAGGTACGTCATTGTCTATTATATTAAAATAACATTAAACTAATCTTAACAGTTTCAAACAATAACTATTTAGTGACAAAAAGGTATGTAACAAACCAACAGATTTTAAACCATACAGAATCGTTGAAGAAGAAGAGCGCCTAAGTTGACAGATGTATAACCTAACCATTGTGTTTTGTACCGGAACCCGTCAGTTCGCGGTTTATTTTTTAAAGTTTTTACCATAACTTTTTGAGAGAACAATTCCTTCATGTTCTAGCAACGCGGAAGTGGTCACTGACGTCCGAAGGTTATAAATACGGCTTGACAGGGAGTTTCGCGGCTTTTTCCTCTCTGTTCTTCAGACGACTAGTTTCGGTAATCGGTGAGATTGTGCACTCTTGATATTGTTTTATTTTTCGAATCATCTTTGATCATCGTGCCCAGTCTTCACCATTTTTGAGCGGTTTAGTGTGAAAAATTTCTCTGGTGATCTAATTGACCGTGCTATGCTAACATTTTGGTATTATTTTCATGTAACCACCATCGACGGTCGTTGGGTTGGTTTTCGGCGTGCCTTGCCGTGTTGAGCGATTGGTGATTGAGGAACAAGGGTTTAACGAGCAGTTTGGGGTCCCTGCTACGGCTGCACAGGAATCTGGGGTGAGTATTTTTTTCAAATATTTCTTAGAAATTTGGCTTTGCCACCTTTATGAAAAAATATCTCATCTGCCAGATTTGCTGTTTCTTTGTGGACCCACAGCTGTCTTACCACCCTATTCGTACCTCTTTATATCACCTTTATTTTTGATTATAAATTTGTTGTGAAAGATAGCACAACGTAAAAAGGCATAGCACACGGTTTTGTTAATCTTGTATTTTATGCGTATTCTTTCACACTAAATCAGCTGTTAGCCAAGTACCGTTACTTGTCGGTTGCTAAATATTTAAATTTCTCCTTATATATTAATTATTTCTTTTTTTTGGGAACAGAGAGAAGCCGGAGGTTTTTCTTGTAAAATTTAACTTAAGTATCAGGGAAATCAACGTCATTGGACGTTCTTTAGAACTTTAGCAAGTTATTGTTATATATTTTTTTCTACGTCAAGAATATCCTTTTTCAATCGTTTATCGAGTCATTTATATTCACTTTATGAAAATTATTTGAGCTATAATTTACTGTGCACAGATTTGTCATTACTGTTCCTAAATTTAACATTAATTTAACTTTAATTTATCTTTAATATTTTCACCTTGTAAAAGCACAGAATGTAACTGCTGCGTTTTGCGACGGACACTGTTTTGCCTTTACCTTTTCATGTAACATCGGAAAAGGAAAGGACCACAGGACCACACAGAAGGTTGCGTTTCACAACCATACCACACCACTGGCCGACTTGAATCCGCAGACTACTGAAGCAGCTCACGACTGGCTTCCGACTAGAGCTAGTTCCGGAGGTTATTGCACGATCAAAGGAGTCTGGGTGACGTCTGGCGGACAAGTGACAATTCATCTCGAAACCAAGGTATCCCTACAAGTCTTGGTGGTCCAAAATTGTAAGCAAATTATCAGGATCAGTGTTCGAAGCTAACCAAGTTTTTTTATATACCAAAATATTAGCTTTAATTAGTTACTCTCATTTTAATTCAAATATTCAGTAGCACTTGACTTTCGAGTTTTTCAACAAACATTTTATTGTAAACAGCCAAATAATTTTCTGGTAACCTGTAAGTTTCAACCACAAAGTTGCTCATTAAACATTGTAATTTAATTACTGTCTGTTTTATTTGAATTCCTCCTTTTAGGCTCAGTCTTTTAAGCCCATTCTTTTTAACAAATTAAAATAAATAAAAAGTATACCCTTTGGGGTTATAAACTTGATGTAACCTTTAACTAAAGACTAAATACCTTAGTCTGCATTTTAGAGGTTAGGTGTAATTGGGTGATTTGCAATCTTGCAGATATTTTTGTTTAGGTAAACAAAAATCATTGTGATATCAGCATTAAAAAAAGTTGATTTTAGGCATTTCTATCAATATATATAAAGCTGTACGTTCGTGAACATAAATAATTATTTTCCATGACAACCTTGATTATATTAATTAATATATTTATCTGATCACAGATCCTAGCGGTTCGGAAAAATCTTACAACTGTAACTTAAGTTTTTTTAACTAGACAAAGGCTGTAGGGGTGGGTCAAAATATACAGGAACACCCTGTACATGATTCAATAGCTGTCAATGTTATTAGTATAAAAACTGATTTCTGATCTTTTTGTACACTAATATGACGATATTCAACTGATAATCTCATATTAAAAACATCAAAAATTAAGTCGAAACAAAATCTTTACACAAGCCGCAAATAGTTTTAAATTTCTCAATCTAACGCGCTAAACATATTTCCGTTACTGCATGTTCCTAGATTACAACATTTCTCAGTATACAGGCAAACAAAGAGAATAATGTCGACAACGCGAGAGATTCGCTCTTGAAAATGATACGTAAAGCCGCGTCCACATTTGGCGAACGAGTTCGAACGAGTGCGAAAATTCGTTAAGTGTGGACGTGTTTCATCAGTTTAATAATACAAGAAATATTTACAGTATCAATTTATCTGTATAAAATCTATTTCTCTATCTCTATCTATTACTAATATCTATGTAGGTACTTAATAATAACTGTTATTATATTCTGCCATTGCACGAACATTTGTAAGTCTCTGTATTTTGACCAGTACGGGTTTTTATACATACGTATATTAGAAGTATCGTACACTTGACCAACCCATTATCATTCGATTGTTTTAACGCATGTCTGCCGTATATTATGTCTATTTTAGTTAGGCTGCTTAAAGGTATTATTTCTATTAGTGAGTGTATAAGTGTTTAGAGGTAATTTTCTTTAGTGCTAATAATTTTCCTAATTTTGTTAAAAGTTTTTTAATTTTGTTACTTTTCTTAAAACAACAGTTTTTTTAAAATGAACAGTTTTTGAAATATTTGCTTATTCCATGATTTGCCAAATTGTCATATTTGTACTGAAATGAGACGTAAGTTTGAGGAAGGCGGTGTTCCAAGTATAGAGAAGTTTCTTCATGAAGAAATAACTGAATAACAAAATTCATTAGAAGAATCTGAGCCAAATTCTTTAGGACAATCTGGCTCAAGTTCTTCAGCTGAACATTCTGAAAATTTAGAACTAAATGAAGTAGTAACTAAATTACTGGAAATTCTAGAAGAATCCGAGAAGAAAATAAAACAATTTAATTTCTCAGATTTTGACGTAGATATAAATGCTTGGAATGCGGCTGAACCCTTAAATCTAAATTCTATCGGTGACAAAATAAATATGTTCAAAATAAAATTACAATTGTGGAAAGTAACAAACTTCAATAAAAAACATTTATTAGAAGTGCTGCCATAACAAAATCTCTGCTTTTTAAATTTATAAATTTAATAGAAAATATCAATACTCAAAATTTAAACAAAAATTTATTTGATTTTATATTGCGACAACAAAAATTGCTTTTAGAATTATCAAATATACATTTGGATTAGAGTAGATGCTTAGATTAGTATATGAAGGGTATCGGGAGAAAACAAGGAATGTCCATTTTTTGGCCAAATCGAGGTGACCCCGCCATCTGGTGTCGGATGACCCAAATTATTACATGCCCTAAACAGTTCTGCAGAAAACAGGGTTAGTGCCAAGATATTAACGTATTTAGAAATGCCAGGTACGGAGAAAACAGGGAATGTCCGAGTTAAAACGTAATAAACAGGGAATGTCCATGATCTTACGTAGTTTTATTTTTTTATCGCATATTGTGCCCCAGTCGTCTTAATGAAGTAAATAGGATAGGATGTGTTGTGTTCAACTCTAAATAAAATGGCTGCAAGAAAGGTGACTAGAATGTACGAGGTACTGAAAAATATTCGATTGCAATCACATGAATTCGGTGTGTTTTGTAACTGTAAAAGACTTAAGTGTCTGGAAAAGGTGAGTGAAAACAATAGAAGGAATATTTTAAATCATTTCAACGGTCTGGGATCCCACGACGAACAAAATTCCTATTTGTGCTCATTAATATCGGTCACAACTGTACAGAGGCGTAGGTCAAGAGCTCCGGAATGTTTTGCAAAATATCACGACAGCAGCTTCATGTATCGGGTGAGAATAAAGGAAGACAATCGTTTTGATGAAGTCCAAGTTTGTGCTAAATTCTTTTTAGCTGTACATGGTATATCTAAAAGTAAATTAGAGTACCTACAGCGCTCTTTAAAGAATGTGGGTGTTGCACCAAAAGATAAGAGGGGCGGAAAAAATTACAAATCTTTAACGACTGAGACATTGGATTGTATTAAATCTCACATTGCGTCGTTTCAGACTAGACAGAGCCATTATAGCTTAAAAGATAATAAGAACAGATCTTATTTGCCTGAAGATCTTAACATAAAGAAGATGTACAGAATGTTCTTAGAAATAAATCCTGCTCAGAAAATATCTTATCAAACATATAGGTCGGTATTTAAGAAAAAATTCAACATTGGGTTTGGCTATCCTAGGACCGATACATGTAGTCAGTGTGATCAGTTTAATGTATTAATAAAAGCTGCCGAAAAAATCAAGGATAATATTGAAGAAGTAGGAAAGTTAAGAAGAGAGAAAGAATTACACTTGCGAAAAGCTCAAACTTTTTATGACAGGAAAAGAAATGCTCGAAAAAGATCCCAAAAGCAGAAAGGCTTTGAAAGCATAGCTATGGATTATCAAAAAAACATTTCTCTCCCGAATATAACTACTAACGACGTATATTATAAGCGACAACTGTCAATGTTCTCCTTCAATATTCACGTACTGTCGAATGCCCAATCTTTCTTTTACACTTACCCTGAATATGTTGCCAAGAAAGGCGCTGATGAAGTGTGTTCATTTTTGTTTGATTTTTTCATGAATCACTTACCTCATGAAGTGGAAAACTTGCACATTTTCTGTGATGGAGCTGGTGGACAAAATAAAAATTACGCTCTTATCCGTTTCACTCATTATTTAGTTCATGTTGTCAGACGGTTTAAATCTATTGAGGTTACTTATCCAATCCGTGGACATTCGTACTTAGAGTGCGACAAAAACATGGGTCTAATAAACACAAAGACAAGAATGGAATCTCCTAGTGATTGGGAGCAAAACATTGCCACAGCTAGGGTGAAGCCAATGCCGTTTAATGTGATATCCGTTACTCAGACACACGTCAAGCAGTGGACCGACTTCTTCACTGACAAGAAGTATATAAAAAAGTGCCCATTTCTAATTCAAAAAATGAGAGAATTCAAAGTCACAATGGACCACCCCCGTCTGATATCTCACCGAGACAACTACAACGGATTTTACCTTCAGTCACCTATTATGTCTATAAATCAGTGGAAAACTATATTAATGAACAACAGCCCTGCCAACAGTCATTTTGAATTCGAATTACCTCAACAGTCTTATTACAACTTTATCCCCATAGACAGCGACAAGTATAAAGACCTTATCTTTTTATCAAAATTTTGCGAGTCAGAAGAAACAAAAAAAATGTTTGCGGACATTCCCCACGTGGATAAGCCTAAGAAGAAAAAGAGTCAAGAAGTCCAAGAACCAGGACCATCCAAGGCCACTAGAAAACCTTTGCAAGAAGAAGGTAAGTTAAAAAAAATATCGTCGATTCAAACCAATTTTTATCCTTTGTTGCAGTTAAAAAGACTGCTCAAGTGGAATCATTCAAGCGCGTGTCTATTTCCAGAAAAATGTCTACTAGAAAAAATATGCAGAGTACAGGTAGACAAAAAATAGAATATTTTGTATTGTCTACTCATACTAATTTTTGTTTTGTTTTAGGTACATCTACAAAACCTACTCATCAACTCCAGAAAAATTCCAGAAGTGGTCAATAAAATAATCAAGACCAAAGTCAACAGCCTGGTTTGATTTAAAAACATTATTATTATCGATTTTTGTTAAAACTTTTTGTCTTTATAGGTAGAAATGATCTGTGGACATTTCCGGTTTTCACCCATAAATGACGGATGTCGGATTAGTTTTAATAGTTTTTATAACACGTTGTGTATTTTTCTGCTAAATTTCTTATAAATTTGAGTTCTTAACAAACGTAGCAATAAATATTACCATTTTTTACTTGTTTATTATCCAAAGTGTCAACTACATCAAATACTAAAGTTTCAAATTCACTTTTCTCGAAGAGCTTCCGGATGGACATTCCTGATTTTCTCCCGATACCCTTCATATATGCTTACTTTACTTTTTATAAGTATTTTTTCTATGCAATTTAGTTTGTTTCTCGCAGGATGGCTTTTTTATGCTCGCTTTGTTTGTTAGAATTTAAAACCAAATGGAACACAAAGAAACATATTATTAATAATTGTACGAATAAAAATTTACTGCCATCCACCAATGAAATAGAGAACTATATCATAGCACGTGAGTTATTGGAAATAGTGTTTGTTAATTGATTTTATTTTTTTATTTTTAGTTGATCCATTGATATATGGAATGCCCCTACGTAAAATATTTTTAAATAGTAGTATCATTTCACTAAGAAAATAGTTCTTTTAGAATCCTACTGCACATTTTGTAAAATACATATTCCAATAAATCTGTGCGCTAAGCATTTGCGAACAAATTCTCACAAGGCAGAAAGTTTTTAACCGCTAGAAGATAGAATAGAAATTTTAGGAAGTGCGTTCAAATGTAAAATCGCAAGCTACAAAATTACCCCTCGACAGTATATTTATAAATACATTTATAAATATTTCCCAAAACTAAATTATGATACCTGGGATACTAACGATAATGAAAACGTTGAAATAAAATATCACTACGTTTTGACAAAGGATATGTCTAGATTAATATTTAAACAAGTAAATAAGCATCACTCTAAAAAGTTTCTCTGTGACAGATGTTTAAATTACTTTCAAACTCAAAAAAAATTGCAAGAACATACCGATGAATGTAAAAAAATGAATAAATGTAAAATAATTTTCCCTATGGAAAAATATATTGAGTTTAAAAACTACGTCAACAAAGAGAGCGTTCCATTTTTAATGTACTCCGAACACTCCACAACGAACACTGAAGACTGAAAAATATCAGAAACATGAAGCGTTTAGTGCATGCTATTTCTTTAAATGTAGTTATGATGACAATCTCTCATATTACAAAAGTTATCGAAATTCAGACTGTAAGATGTCGGTCAGCAGCATTATGTCGGTTTTTAAGTACAAATCCGAGTACTCGCCGATAGTCTGTATGTGGAATTTTTCCCAAACCAGTTGCGCGTGCGCGTAGTCACTTTCGGCAATATCGGTGTCGTTTAGTTTGTTATAGAATTTATCGATGGGCGGAAGCGAATTTTCTCGTAATTTCTCCAAGTCATCGATGTAGTCGTAACAAAAAACGCCTTTTCTAGTTAACAATGTCAAATCGTCGGAAGGAACGTCACGAAATTCCTTTCCGGTATTGACGAAATCCGCTTTTGTAAGAGAGGAAGCTAGCATGTCGAGTGAAAACCCCATGAATCTGAGGGAATCGATAAAGCGGAATTTTACGTTGGTGTCGGCGTCGAAAATCGTAAAACTGATGTATTTTTCTTTATTTATGGGAAGCAGGGTGATATGATTGCGTTTGGCGAGATCCCTGATTATGAAATGACTGTCGTAACCGCTGAAATTGTGAAATACCACGGGGATCATGAACGAATTTCTATAATTTAGATTACAGCTCTGATGGGCGTACCCACGAAACCGCGAAGTCAAATGACAATGATCGCGAACTATGATGTCATCGGGAGTGAATCTTTTCTCGCAAATATGGCAATTCGCCGTGGCATTTTTCAAACTTATGTTTTCCTTCATCGGTTCGACGTTTGTCAGTTTCGACGCGACAAATTTCGCGATTTCCTCCATCTGATCCGCGAACCAAGACATGCAATCCGGCCCTCGATAGCTTTTGTAGAAAGACAGAGAGTTATCGTAGGAGCATTTAAAATAAAATCCGGCGCTGAACGCCTCGTGTTTCTGATACTTGGAAGTCTGGGACGTCGGCTCAGAGTCGTGATAAAGTTTTAGAATAGACTCGAAATCCGAGTACACGACGAAAGGAGTACGTTCCTTATGTATGTAGTTTTTAAAGTATATAAATTTTTCTTTGGGGAACGTTACCTGGTAATTATTCCGTTCTCGACAGTAAACCGCGTGCTCGTCTAATTTCGCTTGGGTTTGAAAATAATTCAGACATCTGTCACATATGAACATTTTGCCGTTGTGTTTATTCATTTGCGTTGAAATTTGACGCGATAAATTTTTAATCCAACAGAAATGATATTTTATATCTGTCATTGGGACGTCTTCCGCGGGAGGCGTCTCGTAATCGTTCATATTCGGGAAATATTGATCCTGAACGATGAGTAAGTTCACGTGCCTATCCATCTTCTTTTTTGTTAACCGCACCGGACCGGTATGAAATTTACGCGGATCTTCACATACTAACTCTAGGGCGTACACGTTGACGGATATTTCGTTTAACTTTTCGAACCTATCGAATTTAGCTAGCGTCATGGGAAATTCTAACCCATCCAAGTGCAAAACCTCCGCGTAGTGGTGGTAAGCACTCATGCGTTCCGAATGACGGTCTACGGGGTATAGCGCGGAAACGACGGCCCACGCGAAGCAGGCGTCGTCGTCGTTTTTAACGTTAACGCAAGCTTTCTTCTTCGAAATCTCATCCGGTAGCCTCACGTACGTCCCGCCGCCGTTTCCCATTTCGACTTTGCTTATGTTAACTTCCAAACTTAAAATTCGATGTAGCGCCCAACCGGAATCGCGCTCCTGGAACTCCTCCAGGCTCTTTAGGATGCTATCGGTAACGTGGTCGGCGAACCATCGTTTTAGGTCCGTCCCCCCGTCGATAGTGACATTTTTCGTGCTGAAATATTTATTTTCCAAAATTTCTTCGTCTCCGATTTTTTTTATAAATTCACCGCAGAAAACGGTGTTGATCTTGATCATCCTATATTCTCTCACGATCGTAGGTACGCGACGTTTTAGAAGGAGAAAAGCGTCATTCAAAAATTCCGTAATGTCTTTATGACTCAGATTTATAATTATGCCAGAACGAATTCTACGTTTAAATGCCGACTTAGTTTCCTCCCATTTCACCCGATCGCGTCTCGTCAAACCGCTCCCCCTGTCTCGTTTTTAAGTAAGCTCTGAATCTTTTTAAATGCCCCAAATTCGTTTGAAGTTTAGTCATCGTACCGGGATTGCAATCGTATACTTTTATGGCGGCGTAAACCAGTCTAATATTTCTGTTGATTAGCTTCAGCCAGCGCTCTCGCGTCGTCATGTCCATACCGTTTGTTAGTAATCGAAAAGCCCGTTCGCAAACTTCGACGATGTCGTCACTCACTGCGGAGATCTCCGCAGCCATGATGTTCGTCGTGCGGTCGCAGACTGGTGCCGTTCGATGCGAGACCTCTTTATATACCTATCTGACGGCACATTTGCTACACTAAAAAAAATAGAAAAAAAGTGAAAAAGTTAAAAAAAAAACATTGGGAAGATATAAATTTACATATTATAGAAAAAATTTTGGCAAAAAACATTTTTGACAAAAAAAAATTGACAAAAAAAAAATTTGACAAAAACAATTTTAGTAAAAAAAAATTTTACAAAAAAAAATTTTTGTAAACAAAAATTCTGCCAAAAAAAATTTTGGTAAAAAAAAATTTGGCAAAATAAAAATTTAGCAAAAAAAAATGGAAAAAAGAAAATTGGTAAAAAAAATTTTGGCAAAAAAAAATTTTGGCAGAAAAAAAAATTGGCAAAAAAAATTTGGCAAAAAAAATTTTTGGCAAAAAAAAAAATTTGGCAAAAAAAAATTTTGACAAAAATAAAATTTTGCAAAAAAAAAATTTGTCAAAAAAAAAATTTTGGTAAAAAAAAAATTTGGTAAAAATAAAAATTTGGCAAAAAAAAAATTTAATAAAAAAATTTTTGGCAAAAAAAAATTTTGGTAAAAAAAAATTCTGCCAAAAAAAATTTTGGTAAAAAAAAATTTTGGCAAAAAAAATTTCGCAAAAAAAAAATTTGGCAAAAAAAATTTTTAAAAAAAATTTTGGAAAAAAATCATAAAAATTTTTCAGAAAAAAATGGAAAGAAAAATTTTTCACCTTTCTGAATGACAGTCGGTCCTCCGCCTATTAAGATATGGCTTTTACTTCCTTTATACAGGTTTTCGTTACCAAGATATCAAGCAGTTTATAAATGGGACAGCTGGTATATTTACATTTTTTTCTTTCTTTTGCTCATGTAATCCTTGGGGATTTTTTTTTACGAAAGGTTTCCAAAATATCGAGCTGTTAAAAATTGGACAGCTGGTATATACACTTTTTTTCTGTTCCTCTAAGTTTTTTTAATTATTGCAAGGGAAAAATAAAAGACAATTTTTTGATTAATTTTATTTTTTCAAAATAATTATAACACATCCCACGTATCCTTGAAGATGCGTTCCCGTTCCTCCACTCCTTCCAGACGCTGTAGGCGCAGCCTCTCAGCCTGACGGAAAACCCTTCGGGCGGCCTTGCTAAGACCAGGTGGATATGGACGGAGCACGTTCCTGTCTTCCAAATCTGGAACATCCTCCACCCAGTGTTCAGCGGGAGGCCACTGCTCGATGTCTTCTAGCCATTCTTCCGATTGGTGGGTGCCTTGCCATTCTTCGGACTGCTGGGAGCCTTGCCATTCTGGGACGCTTTCTTGCCATTCCGGGGCGCCTTCTTGCCATTCCGGGGTGTCTTCTTGCCATTCTGTCAGTTGATGGTCTTCTTGACATTCTGTTGGTTGTTGGTTTTCTTGCCCCTCTGCAGGTTCTTGCCATGGCACACCATGCCACATCACCTGGTTGCTGATTGCTTGCTGTTGTTGTTGTGGAGGTTTGTAGTGTCGATTGCAATCGCACTGCAGTGACCAGTCTTCTTCTTCTGGCATTGTTGTCGGTGTGGGTAGTGGACACTGGCACCACGGAACCAGATCGGTTTCCATCATCTCTTGCATCTCGGAGCACTCGAACTGATACCGCAGTGGAATCACGCGCCCTTCTTATAGGCCATTATTTGTCGACTAAGGTTTTTTTTTGTTTGGTCAGCAGAGCCGCGTTTGCCTACCAAGGTTTTTTCCTAACCTTATATATTTTTGAATCAACCGGTATAAAATGTCGTCATTATTTCCTTCTGTGGGGAACTAAAAAATATTTACTTTCAAATAAGGTTGAGGCAACCGTATTTAAAAAAGTAATAACCCCTAGAATTTTTTGCAAACGAGATGAACTGAAACAGCTAGGGTGTATAAAATGGGACAGCCGCGCAATTACCTTTTTCGGTCTTGTGTATATTTTACTGGAATAAATAATTATTTCCAATTTTTTTTTGCTACCATCTCTACATCGTATTTTTTTTACTGAAACTGACATTTTTTCATAATTTTTTTTCCAAGTGAAACTGACGTTATTTTTACCTTTATATTTTTACCGGTATACAAAACTTATTCGAAAATTCTACCTACATTTTCACGTCTTGGATTTTTTTACAGATTTTGTTCAAACAAAATTTCCTATGTTACCTGGGGCCTTCCGATTAACTATTATAATAAAAATTTTTATCAGTCACTCGAAAAAATTCTATCTATATAAAACATTCGTCTAAGTCTTGTCTTGTACATTTCACCGTCAAAAAATGAAAATTTCCCAAAATGTTATCAGGATTATAGGATCAGGACCTTTTTAAAATTACATTTTTTGAATAAAAAAATTTCAAAATTTTTCGAATTTTCATAGGTATCAAAAGCGCGGAACTGCGCATGCGCGGAACGCGTGCAAGGGGGAAGGGTGGATTTTGTTCGGGCAACTACACGCCAGTCGGACGTCGGCCTCCGTTCCTCCTGGCACGTAGTTGCCCACCCGCCACCCCCCACCCACCCCGGGGTAGACTATGTCCACCCCCCCCAAGGGGTGGTCCCAAAATCGATTGCGCTATATGAGGATTTTTTCCGATCAGCCGATCAGAAGATATATCAGCAGAAAATCCGAGCCCCTGACGTACTAATTGTTTACGAATCGTATATGATGCGCTGATACGTTTCCACGTGGCTTCTTATTTACCATATATCACATTTCAAAGGCACCACAGAGTCTGCCTCGGACATCCCACATGCTTTTTTACTATTATTTACGTTACACATTACATGATGTCCACGCGGTTTCTTATTATTTATCATATATCACATTTCCTGACACCACACAGTCTACTTCGAATTTCCACGTGTCTGAAGATTCAGTAGGATCCAAACCATACAATTTTTAGCGAGTACCACTTCTAAGACTTTTTCTGATGCAAATTCAAGTTTTAGCGTTGTTGGGAATACAACTTATAAGAACTTTTCCAAATTATTGCTGACGCAGCACAATTTTTTTTTTTGCTGGTGCTGTGTTTAATCCCTATAAATTGCATTACATTAGATAGTTCCAGTTAGTTCAGATTCTACTCCCTTTAGAGCGTATTCTCATCCAGTGCTACTACCAGTGTTCATCATGACCAGCAACAGGTTATCTATGAAGAAACCAGTAAGTACTTTTATCAATATTGATTTGCCAAAAAGTTCGTTGAAAACATTTAAAATTGGCATTTGAATTTCCAAGCTTTTTACAAGAATCACTCAGTAAATATAGATATATTTTTTTTCAGTCTACCACCTGTTCTATCGATATGCCAACGCTATATCCGAAGGATTTGTTAGACCTGGCATCCCAACCGCCTTGTGGTCAGCCGGCGCCCGGCAGGAAACCTGTCGTTTACAGTCATATAATAATACCAGTAAGTACTTTTCTCAAAACTGAGGTGCTAAAAAGTTTCAAAATATTTTAAATTGCACTTTGCATATTTAAGCTCTTTAAAATAACCACTTAATAATTTTTTTCAGCCTACCGCCCCTACCTGTCTACCCCCACCGTTGAGTCAGGAGGATTTTTTGGGTCCACCGGTGTCTCAACCCTCAACTTCTCATGGTCAACCTGCATCCGGTCGGAAACGTCTTCACAAACCAGTAAGAATTTTTATTAAAACTGTGATGCTAAAAAGTCTATGAACGTCGAAAACATTTTAAATTGCACTGTAACTTTCCAAGCTCTTTGTAAGAATCACTCGGTACTTTTTTTTTCAGTCCACCGCCACTAACTGTTCACCACCCCTACCGCTAAATGAGGAGGATTTATTGGGTCCATCAGTATCCCAACTTTCAACTTCGAGCGATCAGCCTGCGTCCTACGGTATGGGTACAGGTATAAAGCGTATGAAGATGCAGGATGAGTACGATGATGACGTATTCAGCATGATCACCATGCCGCCCACCCAGACGAATAGTGAGGATGAGTTCGAAGAACTCGCTGGCGACATGTTGTCATACGTCAAAGGGGTAACGGTTGAAATGAAGCAAAAACAGCTAGCCATGAAACGAAAATTGCAAGCCGCACGGGAGAAACAGTTGGACAGGAAACGACAAATGGAACGTTTGGAAAAGGATGAGCAAAAGGGAATTAGAGAAATTGCCCAATTGGAAAAAGATTTGGCAATGTGTGCTAGATTATTGAAGAGATTTTGTTTATAGAATTTTCTTTAAATGTACTCTTTTACGTAGTCTAGCACCCACTTCTCTCTCCCTCTTTTGTTCCTGATTTTTTAAGATTTATTTTATATTCTATTTACTCTTTTTTATTATATGCATACCTTTTTTAAGTTTTTTATATTTTTTTACATAAAATATTTTTTACTACTATTTTTTTTATTTTGCTCCCTTTCAGTTAAACAAACTGAAATATTAAAGTGAATCCTATGAAAAAAGATATAAATCCGTAAGTATATTTTTTTCTAACTTTCTTACATTACTTTCTCCTCTACACCGTAGCTCGGTGTGCATTTCGTTCTAGAGTACACATACTTTAATTGCATTCTTAAAAAACAATCAGTTCTTATTTCAGCATAGTCCGAGGAATTTTATTTACACGAAAAAAGCATAATATCACCTTTCTCCGCCCACATACATTGTTGATCGCTTATTTAAACAGCTTGCATTTCTGCAGGCAACATAACATTCTTTCATAAACAAACAAAAAAGTCGTGTCACGGTATTTTTATCTAGGCGCAAATAGGTTGGCGTATAATCTAGTTTTATTTGCATGTGTTTCGCTACATCAGAGAAAGCGCTCGAAAAAAGTCTGAAATCATTAGATATCATATTACAATTTCATCGCCCACATATTTTTTACATAGGCTATATTCAAAGTGTTTGCTATATAGACGTAAAGCGTGATATTGTTTAGAGCAAGAGTTTTTATATGATGCTTCAGATGTTTTCCCATCAACATAGATTCTTGCAAAACTTACAAAAAAAAACAACAAAGTATTTTTAAAGGTTTATTAAAAATGAATTTTATAAGTTAATATTTCTTATCTTCCTTTTAACTTCATACAATATAAGTTCATATTTCAATGCTTCTAAATTCTTCAAATATTTTTGCAGTTTTCTTCTGTACTCCAGCTTCCTTCTAGGAGTCATGGTTCTACAATAAATTCGATATTTGTAGATCGGCCGACGGGTCCAAGACTCTTCATGTAATACCTCCTTCCGTTACCGATATCCCTATTAATTTCTTCGATCCGTTGGGGCGTAAACTCGGCCGTGTATCTTTGCGGCAGCACCGTCTTAAATTCTTCGAACTCGACGTAGACCTTCTCTCCGTATTGCGTGTTCACTTTGTCCACGCTCGTGATTTGAAAATTTTCACCCACCTCCATATTTTGAACGCTTTCGAATTTCTTGAAGATCAAATTCTTGTTCAGGTGATTCAGGAACGACTGCATTTTGAACTCGGCAAATCAGACTGTAGGAAATTGTAAGTGTATATAACGGGAAAACTGCTCTTGCGCACGAATATATAGACCTCACCCCACCAAGCCGTTGGAGTGGGGGTTGCCCCGTCGTTGGAGTGGGGGCGGACACCCGCCGTTGGAGTGGGGGGGGGGGGGTCAACTGGGGGTCACACGTGGCCCAAAGGTCAAAGGTTAACCTATCAGGATCTAGGGGTCAACTGGGGTCATCCGGTGACGTCACGTGACCTCGGGCATGACGTAGCCACTTTGCACGCTTTTTTCAAGGTCGTGGGTTAGAACTCTCTTTGTATTACTACTAATCTATACTGCGGTACAACATCGCCTTGAGCTAGAGTGTAGTTGTAGTAAGCATTGACGGCAAATAAGTGGATATTTATTATTTCGTATGATCAGTGTGACACATAAAGTCCGCATCATAAGGATTTTTTTATTATTCAATTTAGGTCAATTTTGGTTTTGGCAATTGTTTTTGCTTGCAAAATGATGTCAAAAGACGCACTGAAGCGCAGTCACGTGATTTTAAAAAAAAATCTTATAAGCAAAGTTGTTCCTCTTTTAATTTTACACGCATTTTTGTTTCAAATGCATTTTAGTTACCTAGGTAACCTTTATAAAATCACTTAATTTTACTTTATCTGCTGTCCACATGCGTTTTCATTGCCATAATAGTTATGTCGTCCTAAAAAAATGAAATTAAATTCTCATTTTAAAATTGGTTAATTTTGATGCATAGGTAGTTTATCTAGTTTTAATAATTTGCAACAAAACTCATGTATTTCAATTACATTCATAACAAACATTGAGGGAACCCACTATTTCCCTCAACATAACAAAATATGGGTCTTTTTAACAATGATATTTTTTTATAAAAAAAAGTGAAAGCAACAAGTTTTATTACAAAAATTGTTGTTAGAACGATGTGGTGGACCCATAATGTTATTATGAATGTAATATTGGGTCTTCTTACTTCACAAAATATTGAAACAAAATGACTCAACGCAAGGCCAAGTTGCACCGCAGTAAGGAATGGCGAAATTAACCGCCCTTTTACTTTGGCATTCCTTACTGCGGTACAACGCAGCACCAGCACCCAGTAACACCGTAGTAAGCAGCGTAGTTTAACACAAGAATCATAAATCTTATTAAAATGAAATACTTTATTATTTCATTTCCTTCTATAGTTCTCAAAAATTGGAAGGTATAAGTAATGAGATGACCATTTTAAAAAATACACCTATGCGCAAGCCTTTGTTTACCTACAACAGTTTAAAAAATATATTGTCTATTTTAGGAACAATATGCCCAAGCCACTTAGTTATTTTTGTGGCAGAGATTTTAAAAGCGAAAGTACCCAATGGTACCTACGAGTATTTTTCATCTTTACAAATTAACAGTGAGATAATGAAAGAAGTTTGCCTTAAAATATTTAATAAAGATACCAAACCATTAAGATATATAATCCAGAAAAATTTGAAAGGAAATAAAATGATTAAAGAACTATTAAATGACGCACAACCACAAGAAAATGACGACACCAAGGATACAACAACGAAAATAACAACTCAAACAAATAACACCGAGGATACAACACAGGAAATAACAACCAAAACAAATGACCCCGAGGACAAAAGCGAAAATAACAACTGAAACAAACGACACCGGGGATACAATAGCGGAAATGACAACACAAACAAACTATTTTGATAAAATATTACCACCGTCAACATCAATAACCACTACAGACGATTTCGAAAATCAAAAAAGACCTCAAGGCTCCCCTCATACATCTGGACTTACCACAACTACAATTATTACGCAATTAACAACATCTGAACAAAATATAACTTATTAAAAAACCCGCAGATACAAAAATTCAACTGTACAACAACAATTCAGTAGATTTTATTTTACCTAAAGGATCAAAAAATTATCCAAGTATGCGAAGAGTAAAAATTCATTTTAACATCTGTACAATTAAAGAGGGAATTTTCTCACTCACTAAAAATGAATTTAATGAAATTTGTTGTTTCGGCAAACTAATCGATTACTACATAACAATAAAACGTAAATTTGAATTAGTCAACAACACGTGCGTTTTAAATTTCAAAAAAACACTTAACAACTCTGCCGAAACAATATATACAATTTACGCGTATTGTGCTCACGATAACTGTAAGACTTTTAAAATCAAATTGACGTAAATTGAAGGAAACATCAAAGGCGAAGTTTTTAGTTCGTCTTATGACTTTTGCCACTTCGAAAAAAAAAACAACCTACGTTCGTCAAACTGAAAGACAAATATTAGGAGCAAAACTTAAATGTTCTACGCCTTTTGTTCAAAAAACGACATTATTGAAACTCGGAAACTTGAGAAATGTTAAATCTACGGATGTTTACCGGAAAATCAAATCCGAGAAAATGGCGGAATTGGACCGCCATAAAAACGAGATCGTTGATCTAATTCTGATGGCCCGCGAAAATGCTTATATATATATAGGGAGTCTCTGTCTCAACAAGTTTGGCGTCATACTCTCATAGGGGTTTTCGGTTGGCGCCATACTCTCATAGGGGTTGTGGGTTGGCGTCATGCTCTCATAGGGTTTGGGGGAGGGTGGGGGCCACCCCTACTCTGGGGTGGGGAGGTCCCTACATTATATAGGCAAGGTTCAGCGAATATTGTCAACAAACTCAACATGTCCTTCTTAAACAATTTAAATAAGAACTTGCTGCAGAAAAATCTGGTGAACGTTCGAGATTTGGAAGTAAATGAAAAGTTTGAGATTCAGAGTTTTAAGAGAATAAATACTAAGTATGGTGAAAAGGTGGTTGTGGAATTTGAAGACTTCAAGATGATTCTACCGCAGAGGTTTACGGATAAATTAACTCAAGAACGTATAGATGAGTTGAATGGTGATAACAAAAGGTACTTTTTAACAAGCTTGGGACCTGTTGGTGTAACGACTAATATTATATTTTCTGAAGAATGAACGTGAGTCTACGTCGCCATATCGAAGAATTGGAAAAGCTGAAAAACATGATTATTATGTACGAGTTAAATAAAAAGTTTAAAAGTGTAAAATTGTGAAAATAAAATATTATCTGTTTGTATGTTTTTTACTACAATATTTTTCATGTTTGTGGTCGAGGCCTATAAAAGTGGTAGTTGCGGAGAAGATTCGTCAATCATGTCGCTGCTGTTCACTCTGCATGGATTTACTTCAACACTATCTATTGACTTTAATATTCCTATACATTTAGAACCAGATGTTGAGTATGGTTTGGCACTCCTAGGATTACACACATATAACAGCATACCCAATATAGATGTTGGTGTCAACAAATTTTATTATATAAACGCTGATGGATATCGCAATTGTTTAGTGATTCCCACAGGGTCGTATGAAATTTAGGCTCTAGAAGCGTACATAGTTCGCGCTTTAAGAAAAGAGGAATCTGATCAGAAAAATCCAATTTCAATAAAGGCTAATAATAGCACCTTAGAGTGCGAAATTTACAGTGATAAATATACAGTAGATTTTCGACCAACAGACTCTATTGCTCATGTGTTAGGGTTTTCTCCTAGTCTATTAGAGTCTTGTCAATTGCATACTTCTGATATATCTGTAAACATCGTGAAGGTCAGAAGTATACATATAGATTGTAACGTAACATCTGGAGCATACTATAAAAATCAACCAACTCATACGATTTACGAGTTTGCAGTTAGCAGTGATCCTGGTTACGCCATAGACGAGTCTCCGAAAAATTTGGTGTATATGCCAGTTGCAAATCGTGAGATTCATAATTTAACGTTAACTATTCTCGATCAGAACTTTCAACCTGTAAATTTTAGAGGTGAGGAAATAATTGTGCGCTTGGAGTTGAAGCGTGTATAAAATTTTTTGACGTATAGTTGTTACGGTCTCATTTCGCATCGTTCATATATTACAATAAAATACTTTAATTTTATAAAGTTAATATATTCTCCCGTTATTGTACAAAGGTGTTCTTTGAAAGTGCTATGCGAAACGTAGCTATCCGGTCCAGTCATCTACCATCCTGGAAGATAATAGAACAAACATTATTAAGAACATTTAACTGAGGTACTAGACTTACCCACGTAGTAGCCCCCTCTCGTTCCTAGAATTCCTCTCCATGTCCTGGTATGCCACCATAATATTGTCAACTTGTGCCAACAAGATCCATACCTTATAAGGTTTTGTGCCCCTTTTCCAATCCTCTTGTTTCCCTAAAAACAAGGGAACAAATCAGTAAGATCATAACCTTAAGAACCCAAAATTCTATACTTTCAAATGTAAATAAAGCATAATAAATACCTTAGACTTTCATATTAAATTCCAATAAACATGTAAGTAATATTATCTCCTTTTGATGATTGTTCATACTTAATAATTATTTAAACAAAATGTCAACAAGCAGAACTGTCAATGCTGTCAATTTCAGAGTGACATTAAAGACAGGTGTCAGATGTCAGCCATATGCCACTTAAGTCACATGTGAGCAACTTTGTAATCCAAAAGTCCCCAGATTTGAAGTTTACTGGAATTTCCTGTTCCTGTTAGACGTCCATTTTTGCTTCTTGTCCTGAAAGAGAGCAGAGCTTCGAAAAGATTCGGATACAAAAAGTAAAGTCAAGCTTAGGTACTTCTTGAGGTGGTGGATTGTTCTCTACGCCTTATTTCAAGTCTTCTTGGATTAAACCTAGCTGATACAAATTTACTTAATAAATGCTTTACCTTTTCACATAACGTGAAAAGCACATGTGGCCACACTACATCAAAGGTGAGATATGACTGCCTTTCCGTGATTTAATAGATACAAATAACCATTATTGCATTTATGAACTTTCTACAACATAACTTAACACAAGCAAATTGCTTACCTTCTATAAAACCTGTATAAATCTTAAGTTTGATATCTTCTCATCATGAGGTTGTGTTCTGATTGCTTTGAAACCCTTGTAGGCTTTTTTTTACGGTTGCTCGACATACCTTTCTCCTCCATCTCCACCGCTTGCCCAGTCGTAGAATCGCACGAAACAAACCATAGTCGTCCACCTGGGTTACTTGACCATCGGATCAACACAGCGAGGCTGCGTAGGAGCAACCAAGCTAAGTGTAGTAATAAGTTGATTATCAGTTTTCGAAGTATTTTGCACGTCTACTCACCAGAATGTACACCCGCTTACACGTGTGCAAGATTGCCACGCTAACCTCAGGGTTGGCTTCATACATTTATTTACCTCACTAAAGTAGCTTTGAGATCACGTACTGATTGTTTAGTTTATGTATCTTATTCTCGGCGTAGGCTACTCCCTGTATGCGCTTATGCACCTACTTTTGCATGTAGCTCTCCATTATATACTTACCTATCTTTTATTGCGGGTGACGTCACCAAGGGGACAGGCACTGGCAAAACCGCCTCGAGGGCAGAAAACAGCTCAAAAGGTTTGTGATTAAACACTTGCATACCAGGCAATAAACTCCTTAATGTCCACCCTTAGCGTTTTATTTATAAGAACCATTAGCCGGGAACAAGGGTGACAAGTTCGGAAACAAAATGGTTTTGGTTTTTGGTGACAGATATCAACCGTATAAAAGGCAATCACAACGCTGTAAAAATTCACTAGTAAAGATTTCACGGAAGGGTGCAGGTCGGCTCTCGTTGGAAAATCAGCTATTTTTAAAAGCACTTGGCTATGTCCCTAACACCTCAAGTGTTTATTGTGCATCGCACTCCCAAATATGATGAATCTATCCAACGTTTAGAGAAGCGCACCTATTATCCATTTGTAAAGTCATTAAGTGATAATGATATTGTGGAAATAACCATTAATCAGGGTGATGCATGGTTATTGATGTACGATGCTTCAATTTTTGTCAAAGGTGAAGTGACTAAGAAAACTGGTGCCGGAGATTGTAAACTAACCAAGAAATGGTAAAGAAGTGGAGGTAGTGAGAAACCCGGGAATTGTAAGCACAATCAGATCGTATCTTTGCTATACTACTAGTGACGAAAAATATATGTCAACAGCGAGCTGGGCTGGGGTCGATAAATCTTTTGCTGTCAACAATGATGGAACATTCAATGTAAGAATACCGCTAAAACATCTGTTTGGAATATTCAACGATTATCAGATGGCAATTTGCGGCAAACAAACAATGAGATTAATACGAGCTCGAAATGATAACAATGCTTTATTACTAACCCAAGACGCTGCAACCCCGCTTCCTGCCATAACTGCAGAAATAACAATTTCCAACATTGAATTAAAAGTTAAACATATTCAGCCGAATGATATGATTAGATTGGATCTCCTTAAATCTATAAAAGTTGATCGTCCAATTATAATTGCGTTCCGTAAGTGGGAGTTACACGAATTGCCAAATCTTACTGTAAACTCCCGAAGAGAAATATGGGCTGTAAAGTCATCTGCAGCAGTGTCAACTCCTCGGTACGTCATCGTGGGATTTCAGACTAATCGCAATGAGAATTCAAAAAAAAATCCCACGGCATTTGATCACATAGATACGACAGATGTGCGATTCATTGTAAACGGTGAATATTTTCCATTCGAACGTCAGAGGTTGAATTTTGATGGTTACGACTTTCTGGAGGCATATCACAGTTATGTGGAATTTTATTCAAGTTATATGAATGTGGGGGAGAGTCGACCGCTACTTAGCTATGCAGATTACAAAGATAATGCAACCTTGTTTGTCATTGACTGTTCTCGCCGGAGTGAATCTATAAAATTAAACACAGTTGACGTTAAGTTGGACATAGAAAACAGCAATGGGTTTCCTGATAGAATTCGAGCCTACTGCATAATTATTCATGACTGCGCCATGGAATATTTACCTTTAAGTGAAACTGTACGAGATTTAATGTAGATCATATATAAAAGAACATTTATCGAGACATTTCAGTTATAATCAAGATGTTGCTGAGATTGGGTCACATTATATTGTTCTCACTAATAAATAATGTGTTTTATATTTACAACCCTGAAGATGCTAAGGTATCTATTTGCGACCAGGATAAAAAATGTTTCCTATTTAAGACGGTAGTTGAAAAAATTTTGGTAGCAAGCCTAACTAAAAATGCTACACAATTTAAACTTCGAGCCGTACAAAATCATACGATTGCTGAAAGTGTGTGGAAGGAGATCCCACCTTCCACCACGCCCACAATGGTCACACCCAAAGAACTCAGTCAAGAACAACATATAAAAGACCTCACATTTGTACCACTAATTTACTACATTACTATATGTTCTTCATTGCTAGTAGCAAAATTATTTATTGAAATAGTAAGAATATTACTGAGTGAGAGATGGAGTATAATTACGAGAGTCTTCTAAGAACGTTTGAAAACTGGTCAAGCCTCCTATCCCCAGAAAAGCTTGCCCGAGCGGGATTTTTTTATACGAATTATGAAGACGTTGTCCAGTGTCCATTTTGCAATATCGAAGGATATAAATGGGAAAAGGATGATGATCCATGGCAAGATCATGCTAGCTGGAGTCCTAATTGTTCATTCATTAAGGGGGAAATCAAACCTCACAATCGAGTTTTCATGTAAAGTTTGCTACTGCAAAGACATAGAAGTCTTGATGGTTCCATGTGGACATTTGGTGTGCTGTATGAGTTGTGCAGACTCCATGGAGAAATGTCCACTGTGCAGAAGTCTTGTGCAGTAGAAGATTCGAGCTTACCTCCCTTGAAAATGTATTAATCTATATCACTGTAGGAAATAAATATTCTTAATTGAAAAACTGTTTATTATTTACATCCTGCTATGTATATATGAGGCAAGCACGTGATATATTATTAGATGTTTACAAGATGCGCATCGAACCACATCAGTTATCTCTACCAATCGAAAATTTAGATTTTACTCGGAGTGAGAAATCTAAACATGGAGTACTCTTGCCAAACTCCATTAGAGCTATATTTTGCGGTCCTAGCGGTTGTGGCAAAACAAACAGTCTACTTAGTTTAATATTTAACGAGAATGGGTTGAAATTTAAGAACATCTACCTTTACAGTAAATCCCTTTACCAACCTAAATATCAGTTACTACAAGATGTTCTTAAAAAAGCTAAATGTGTTGGTTATTTTCCATTTAGTTCAAACGATGACGTCATTGCACCGTCGGAGGCTAGAGAAAATTCAGTCTTTATTTTTGATGACGTGTCTTGTGACAAACAGGATAAAATTAGAGAATTTTATTCCATGGGTCGCCATAAAAATATAGACGTTGCATATCTGTGCCAGACATATTCAAAAATACCTAAACAATTAATACGAGACAATTGTAATGTAATCGTTTTATTTAAACAAGATGAGGTAAACCTTAAACATATTTATGACGAACACGTGTCACCAGACATCTCATACGGAGATTTCAAGAATCTATGCTCACTCTGCTGGAATGATACCAATTTTGGAACTCTGGTTATTGTTAAAGATTTCAATATGAATGAGGGTCGATATAGAATAGAGTTTGATAGGTATATAAAGTTATGATAAGCACAATACGCTTATTATTAATCGCGATGTTGATGCAAGAATAGATTCAAGAAGCACAGCGCGCAAAGAAAATCAGTGAACTAGCTCGAACGATTAGAAAAAAATATACCGCCTTAAAAATAGGTAAATTTGAGGAGGATGAAACATTACAAAAAATTTTCAAACCTGTGACAAACTCTCTAGCAAGTCTACAAGTTAAGGATGAATTAAAACCGGAAGTAAAACCGGAACTAAAACCGAAAGTCGAATCATTTATGGAAAAGTGGCGCAACACTTTGAAAAGTCCAATTGCACTTTTAGGAGAAATGAATGAAACTTTAAATGATGTTGAGAAAGGAATTGACAAAGTGTACGGCCATTTTGATAATGTATATCCTAAAGTAGCTATATCATGCGTAACTGAATTTATGGATAAATCGCCTAAAATCGATTGGAAATATGGTCCTAAGTATGGCAAAACCAAATCAGTATGGAGTCTAGGAAATAAACAAATCGATTTTGAAAAAGTGTCTGGCGATATAATCATCAACAAAACTCGATTCGCAGGCACTGATGGTCTCTACCAGCTAATTTTCTATGATAATCCAAAAAGTACTGAGGATGATTTGAAAAGTTACAAAGATATTTTAAATCTCACTGGTGCTCACCTTACTTCAAAGGGACGATTAAAATCTAGCAACAAAATTAAGTACTCTAATATTATTAAACCTCTTATGAAGGGGCCGGTGGCTACCTCCACGCCTGCGAAGGGCTCTGGCATGCATCTTAAGTATAACACAAAACCTGTGGAATATGTTTTCTGGGATAATCCTAATGAACTTGTAGACAGGTTAAGGTTACTAATAGCATCAAAAGATGCCGGAAATACTTCTCACGAAAACGAAATCATCGCCATAATTAATGAGATGAAGGAAGCGAAAATTATTCTCTAACGTTATTTACAAGATGTCTTTGAACAAGTTCGGACGTGTTTCAAGATCTAGGATTAGTCCTTACTCATTGAATTATGAGGGGAATTTCAAAACCCGCAGACTGTGCAAAGTTAGTTATCCGATTAGCAGCAATGATGTCACAAAGCAATATGCCGATGAAAATATCAATGCAACATTGAAAACGTTCAACGCGACTCTCGAACAACATAATAATTATATTGAGAGTACGGTTAAAGATGCTTTGGAGAAGGATCAAATACGAAAAGTTGCTAAAATTGTTGAAGTGTTATTTAAAAATGGTTGGTGAACAGGCACAGCCAAACCCCAAATTGTTAGATACATTTAGAGAAGTCTCATAATTTATAGTTCATTCAAGTTAGTTAAAAGATGTCCTTAAACAAGTTCGGACGTGCTTCGAGACCGAAGGGCAGGTCCTGCCCACCTATTTACACATTAAATTTGAATGTAGAGGGAAACTATGATTGTAACAATCGTAGACTGAGCAACGTTAAGACCCCGATCGACGGTAGTGATACCAGCACAAAACAATATATCGATGAAGGGATAATTCATGCGTTACAATATTTTTACACAAATCTTAAACAGCATTCTGATGAATGTGATCTACATATTCGCAACACAATGATAGAAAATTTTCAAGATAAGATCGATGAATTGAGAGAATTGACTAAAACTATAGAAGATTATTATTTAAAATTAACTAGTAAGCGTATGCAATCCTTACTGTCTCTCAGACTAGCAGAGATCCTTAATGGTGATGCATAGTCATGCACAGTAAAGAAAAAATTCAAGTAGTTAAGGAATTACATAAACCAGCTCGAAAAAATTATCCACGTCGTCGAACTATTATTAAAGGTTTAGACGATTTGTGGCAAGCCGATCTCGCTCAGCTGGATCAGTATGCTAGTCACAATCATGGTTTCAAATTCATACTTGTCGTAATCGACCGCTTTTCTAAATTTGTTTGGTGCCGACCGCTCAAATCCAAGGCTGCGGAAGATGTTACCAACACCTTCGCTGACATCCTATCGGGAAGTCGAAAGCCTCGCAACCTGCAAACTGATCAGGGCAAAGAGTTTTATAACTCAAGATTTCAAAATTTGATGCGAAAATTCAAAATTAATCATTACAGCACCTTTAGCAGCACGAAAGCCTCCATGGCTGAGAGAGTAATACGAACTCTAAAAGAGCGATTATTTAAGTATTTTAGTCTAAATGGTAAATTTAAATGGGATGATTATTTGCCTACGCTAGTTGTCGATTATATAACAGAAAACATAGAGTGATTCAAATGAAACCCAACAAAGTTAATAAAACCAATGAACAATATCTGCTTAAAAAAGTGTATAGTCAAGTGAAGATTTTCAAAGGTAGTAAATTGAAGGTTGGCGATATTGTGAGAATAAGTAAAATGAAACACATATTTGCTAAAGGATATACACCTAATTGGACTACAGAATTGTTTAAAATAAGTAAAGTACAAATAACCAATCCTCCCACATATCTTCTAGAAGATTTAAGTGGGAGATCTATAAAGGGTGGGTTTTACCGTGAAGAATTGCAAAAAACTGCAAATCCTGATATTTATCTGGTTGAAAAAGTGCTTTGTAGAAAGAGAGGGAGAGTATTGGTGCGATGGCTAGGGTTTAATAAGACCCACGATTCTTGGATAGACGAGTCAAACGTTGTGTAGTGCTACAAACGATAACATGGTTGACAGCGGCTATGAAACTGATAGTGGTAGCGATTATGAAGAAGTAAACAATGTTGGCGAAGATTCTATGCTTTTATCATCTTGTTTCACATTGCCTACATATAGTATTGCTAATGGATTGAGTATTATGAGATATTTCAAACCTCAAGTAAATATCCAATCAACAGTGCGTCGAAATGTGATTTCACTAGATCATTTGGAATGGAAAGAATTAGTGAATCATTTGAACAACTTCACCAGCAATCTGGGTACACCTATGTTCATCAGATTTGATTCTAATATAATGTTAAGAACAATGTTGACTGCAGATGGAAATCAACGAGTGTTGCTTACAAAAAATGGTGTTTGCCAATGGTTTTCAATATCGGAGGTTTTCGAGCTATTAAATATCGAACCATACATAACCTTAAGGATAAACTTTTTGCTTAATTTTAAACTGTATGATTTTTACCTCAATTTTTTAGATAAGACTAATGAACTATTAGTACGTAGCAACTATGCCATAAATGTAATGGAAATTGTATTCTTAATGTGTAATGCTGTGTTTAGCATGGAAACGCATTGCATTTTTGAACTGTACTGTTATTATAATCAATTTCTGTTAGCAGACTTGTATAGAAGAAGGTTGGAATAAAACAATGATTACAAATTGTGTTTTTTATTTAAATATACTTTTATTCTGGTCTAACCTTTGGATTCGCAATGACAATTGGCGGCTGGTTGTCGATTGTCTTGAAATATTCCCCCCAATTTATTTCAGGCACAGTACTCAACTGGAGGCGGCACTTCACCAAGTGATTCTGGAGTCGAGTTCGCTTCACCATGTGGTTGGCAACGTATGGGCAGGGAACCAAATCTGACACAAACTGGATTGGTTGGTTGTACATGATGATGCTGTTGTCGATGTTGCGGGTTTTCAGACTGAAGAATGATGGGGATTTCTCAGTTATATACAATCTAGGGATGGTAGGGGTGCGTCCGCAAGGAGTCGGCTGGTGGGGGATAGGGTGTGGCTAGGACGTTAGTAGGGGTGGATACATTTTCAAACAGTTGAAGGGGGAGTAAAACACTATTTGCAAAAAATATATATTTTTTATTCATCAACTTTACACACATCTTTATGACCCCAAGGGATAGTTGAAATACTATCAACTAGAAAACGCTTATTATCAAATGGATTTAAACCAATCCTAGTCTGACTTATGCTAAAAACATTATGAGCAAATGAGCGTATAGAACGCTGATTTACAATTTTTTCGCTCTTATTAAATAAACAATCGAAATAGTCTTGATATGTTATTTGCTTCGCTATAACGGCACCCCTGACACCTTTTGATTTTTTAACACACATATTTTTTCCTTGAAGTTCTCATCAAAAATTACACTACGTCTAAAACGCGGGCTATAAATACAATTTTTCGCACCATATCTACCATCCCATTTCCTTAATAGTTTAACAATTCTATGCTTCCTAACGTTCTGCATTGTTTTACCGTAGATTGCATTATTCATGAGCTTCATTATAGTTTTTCAAAATCCAACGTTGTCACAGTTCTTAAATGAGTATTGAGCTGTATATAGGGAGCTAACCAGGTAGACTGTTTAAATTTCAAAACTCTATAAACTTTTTTCAAAATTAAGGTTTAAATAAAGGTTATTAACATCAGCATAAAGAATATATTTTGACGGCATATTAACATCATAATTTTCCATATATTTGTTGTTGGCCTGAGAAAAGCGGTGGATCACCTGGCTAACCCCACCTCGAACGCCCCTTTCGAAAAACATTAAGATATCACTGTCTTGGAAGGTTTCTAATTTACATTTCGTATATGCAATCCCAACTGTATCCAGGTAAAGTATAGTACCAGGCCGGATCTAAACCATAATTTCGAAGAAAAGTGGTTCTAAACTGCTCAAATATATCAGTCAACAAAAGTACGTCACTTTTCAAATATAGATCAGAATACCTACCCAAAGTCTTTATACCAAACCTCTCCCAAACTAATTGAGCATGATTGTAATCTTTTTCATCGATATTATAATCATTTAATTTGTTATAGAAATTTTGAAGAGGTGGTAATGAGGTTTCTTGCAATTTTTCCATTGAATCGATGTAATCATAGCAAAAAACACCTTTCCTAGTTAGCAACTCAAAATTTTCAGAAGGAAATTCATTTCTAGTATTTTGAAAAGTATTTAGAGATGCTGTGAGTTTGTCGAGAGAGAAGGCTAAGAACTTGAAAGAATCAATAAACCGAAATTTAATATTTGTTTCATTATAAAATATTGTAAAGCTAATATATTTTTCGTTATTTACAGGAAGTAGTGTGACATGATTCCGTTTGGCAAGTTCTCGTATTATAAAGTGACTGTCATATCCACTAAGATTGTGAAAAATTATTTGGACTAAGAATGAGTACTGTAATTTAAATTGCATGCTTGATGTGCATATCCGCGAAATATAGAGGTCAGATGGCAGTGGTCGCGAACAATCATGTCATTAACATTAAATTTTTTCTCGCAAATGTGACAGTTAGGAGTGGCATCTTTAAGGCTTATAGTTTCATCCATAGGTTCAACATGTTTCAATTTACTGGATACAAACTTAGCAATTTGCTCCATTTGACCAGCAAACCATACCATACAATCGACTCCGCGATAACCTTTGTAGAAAGAGAGTGAGTTATCAAAGGAGCACTTGAAATAATATCCAGCACTGAATGCTTCATGTTTTTGATATTTGTCAGTTTTCAGTGTATCATTAGAATCTCCACATGGTTTTAGAATTGCTTCAAAATCTGCATACAAAACGAATGGAGTGCGTTCTTTATGAACAAAATTTTTAAATTCGATAAACTTCTCTTTCGGAAACTCGATTTTACAGTTATTTATTTGTTCGCAATAAACTGTATGCTTCTCTAATTTAGTATCAGATGTAAAGTAATTTAGGCATCTTTCACATATAAATTTTCGACCATTATGTTTGCTTGACTGTTTCGAAATCAGTCTAGATAAATCTTTAATCCAACAATAATGATATTTTATATCGATATTCGAATCATCTACAGGTGGAACGTCAAAATCGTTAGTTTTCAAATAATAATGGTTTTGAATTAGAAGTAGATTTACATGACGGGCCATTTTATTTTTAGTTAATCGAGCTGGGGAAGTGATAAATTGACGCGGAGCCTCACATACCAGCTCCAAAATATACACATTCACAGAAATGTCATTCATCTGTTCGAATTTCGATATATGAGGTATTTTCATTGGTAAATCGATACCATCTAATTTTAATAACTGATTGTAAAGCGGGTATGAATTAGTGCGATCAGCATGTTTTTTAGAGTTAATCGGATAGAGTGCGGAAATAACGCTCCAAAAAAAGCAAGCTTCATCATCGTTTTTTACATTGATACACGAACGTTTTTTAGAAATTTTCACAGGGAGTGGTAGATATGAAGCCCCGTTCCCAATCTCATATTTATTGACGTTAATATTTAAACTTAATATTTTACGTAACCTCCAACCAGACCCATGTTGATGATAATCTTCAATCTTTTTTATGAGAGCATCAACAACATTATCTTGAAACCACCGCTTTAAATCAACCCCCTGATCAATTGTAGAGTTTTTCGTATTGAAATATTTAATATCGGTTATCATACCACCTTCAGATATTTTAGTAAATTCACCATTAAATATGACATTTAACTTGACAATGTGAAAAGCATTTAATATTCGAGTTATACGATATTTAAAGAGGATAAATGCATCATCAAAAAACTGCCATATGTCAATATGTCTCATATTCACTATCAAACCTGTGCGAATTCGATTCTGGAACGCTGCCTGAACGTCCAACCATTTAACTCGTACACTTCTATTGTGACGTTTTCCGGCACCAGTTTTGTTCAACGTTTTAAAGTATAGTTGAAGTCTTTTCAAATGTTGCAAATTGGCATGCAACTTGGATATAGTACCATGGTTTAAGTTACATCGAAGCGCTGAGTAATGTTGTCGTATTGTCAATTTTAAATGTTGTTGCCAACGTTGCAATACTTGTGAATGTACAGCTGAACTACCACCATTTAGCGTATTAAACGCTTTCTCACAAACTTTGACAGTTTTGTCACTGACTGCAGATATTTCACTTTCTACAACCATCTTGCAGCGAAGCACTGAAGCAGTAGGTCAAGCGTCTGCGGGACCGCAACCTATATACTATAAGCAGAGTATATAAAATAACCAGCAGTATTACTCCCCATGGTGGGAAAATTCTGCGCACCTGTTCGCGCAGCCGCCATTTGGGAATAGATTCTGTCAAATGGATGCAGTATCGGAGCGTTTGAGCAGTTCATATTTGGTTGTATGAGAGATATTATAGTGCCGTGGAATGTGCATTTTTGTAAATTGTGCTAGTATCTTAAATAAAGAATCCCAGGAAGGAGTCAAAGCTGCTTGTGCTTACCACACACTATTTACTAATACTACTCTGTATTTCTGAATTGATTTTCTCGGATACGCCTCTGACTTCTATTCCCCCAATATGGCTGACTTCTATTCCACCAATATGGCTGATTTCTATTCCCTCAATATGGCTGACTTCTATTCCCCCAATATGGCTGACTTCTATTCCACCAATATGGCTGACTTCTATTCCCCCAATATGGTCAACTGCTGGTTGTTTTATATGTTCTGCTATAAGAAAGAGCAATCCGACAATGATGCGTCGTACACCGACAGAGAAATGGTGTGAATAAGTGTCAACCTGAGGGAACTTTCTAATTAAGAGTAATAACGCAGATTGACTTCTGCGATTTTGTTATAGATTATCGAGAATTGAAAAAAATAGTCTTAACATTTTCATAATTCATATTTGCACAGCACTAAGTTAATTTCTAGATATTGGTGTTCGACAAATAGACGGAGATATTTTAGAGGGTGATTCCTTGTTAAAAAATATGAACAAATATTAAAGTTACAAAAACGGCAGTGGCGTACATTTTTTTCTCCCAATAATATTCGCTAAGGTGCTCCCCGGGACGCCACTGGACTTAATAATTTTAATCAACATATTTGACTAAATTAGACTCTTAATACAACAAACATTGCCAAATTTCAACAGAATTGATATATTTTTAAGATATTAATAATTTATTAAATTTAACATCCTGTAACTTGAAAACTTTACATTTCCGGACCCATATTTATAGAATTTTTTTTTTCATATTTTTTAACAAGGAATCACCCTCTAAAATATCTCCGTTTATTTTTCGAACAGCCTGTATTTGTAGATATTTTTAAATAATCGTCATTTTCTGACCATCACTTGAATTGATCTAATTCGAAGATGTCTGCACTACAGATTTTAAAATAGTGGGAAAACTATGATATTCGGAGAATTTAAAATTTAAGTTGGTAATATTGACGTCTAATACGGTTTCCACTTGATTTGCCCAGGTTACACCACTGTAATTATCCAAATTGCAAAAATGTTATCAACATAAGAATATCTGCACTATTGATCAGATTTTATAACAGCGGGAAAGTTTTAAGTTTAAAAACTTAAGTTGGCAGTATTGGCATACAATATGGCTTCCACTTTGCGTCTTCGACTAACGCTCTTCACACAGCTCGGTGTTGTCAGATCAGACCCCTCCCCGTCTCCAATACTGAGGCGAGAAGGAATTAACACAACAAAAGTTCATGTTTTATTACAGATTTTTCAAATTTATACAATTTAAAACAACGTTGTAAATAAAAGACAGAAAGGTAATTGAAGCAATTTTTATATTTATTTGAATATCATGTATAGCATGATTCAACTTTTATTACCAAAACTTTAAAAAAGGTTAAAATAAGTAGATTTTTCTTATAAATCATAATTATTTATCTACACTTATATACAATTTAAAACGAGAATGCAAATAGGTAATAATTTTTACATTAATTTTACATTGATTTATACAGGGTGGTCCAACATTTAGTAACAAAACATTAGAAAACGTAAAATTAGAGAAGTAGAGCGACAATTGTTTCAAGTTTTCTTTTCCTAAAGGAAGCCAGTTTAGACGCTCATACAATACTATAAAAATATCCATCTACTTATACCAGTGCCGTAGAGAGTGGGATTATATTTTTTAATAACAAAATGACACCCGCTGGAAAAGTAATATTTTTTGCTTCACTAAATTTCGAAATAATTCTAAAAAACATTCTTTACTTTTTTGAAAATGTACCGTTTTGAAAAAAATCAGTGCGTTTTAATTTTTAGCAGAGGAAACTCAAAGTAGGTTTAGGCTTTAGACATTTTGCACAGCAGTTTTTAATTCCGAACGACTTTTCTTAAGACTGAGATCTAAAATCATATTTTTTAATAACAAAATGGTACCTGCTGGAAAAGTAATATTTTTTGTCTTCACTAAATTTGTCAAAAAAATCTAAAAAAAAAACATCTTGACTTTTTTCGAAAAAGTACAGTTTTGAAAAATTCACTTTCCTGAATTTTAATTTTTAGCAGAAGAAAATCAAAGTAGGTCTAGGCTTTAGACAATAACATTTTGACGTAAACCTACATAAAGGGCACTTTACTAATGTGAAAAATTAGTTTTAATTCCCAGGACACGTGATTTTTTGAATCTAGAAAACCTTTTGGTACACTTTACGGCAAAATGTTATTAAGGAAAATTTAAAACCTCAATAGGTGCGTAAGTGATTTTCTAAAAATACTTGAAAATTGATTCTCTGTATATTGAAAACTGTTAGACATATTTGTAAGAAAAAATCTACTTTAACGTTCCTAAAGTTTTGTTACTAAAAATTGTCTGAATACAATTATTACTGATACAGAAATGACAATAAAATTCACTAAAAACCTACATAATATTTACAAAGCTTCACAATAACCATACCTTCGCACATACTCTGCAAAAAACGTCAGCTCCACCCGAGGGCAGTGTAGCGGTTTTCCATTCCTCTCGATGTGTCTGTCGCACTGCCTTCCTCGCACCCTTTCGTAAAAAACGGGATGCTTTTTTACCAGAACGTCAAACTTTGGGCACCCCATATCCTCGATATTGTATCCAAGATGTCCACCCCGGAAAGCGCACCCAGAAGTTGGAACTCCGCCACCATGCTGTCCTGTGCTTGATCCATCGGCCTATCAAGACATCGGAGGCCATGGATATTCATCATCACCCATCTCGCACTGCCGGCATCCTTGCCGCTTAGATCCCTGAAGTCGCCAACCCGGAAATATTTTGAGGTGACATCTCCGGTCTCCATATTGAAAATTCCCAATTCTTTAATTAAGAATTTGCCATTGACTTGAAAACCGTCGGCGTCCACTATGTACTTCACAAACACCATTATTGAATTGTACGGAAAAATTATTTTCAGAACTGCCGATGAATCTACTGGGGGGGGGGGCGTTATATTCAATAGATGTACGGAGGGATGATGGTGGTACTCATCTACGGTACTATAGATCCGACAACTTTGGCGGACGTACCAGGGTTTCATTGGTAGAGGGGTGGCTTGTTGAATGTGGGAGGACCTCATGATAGTGAGGGTGGTGGTGCACATCTACAGACGATAGTTTGCTTATTCACTTTCTCGTCAGTTCGCTGCTTGATCGAACCTAGTGAATCCTGTGCTTTTAGTGCTTCGCTGCTGTTTCATGACGAGCCGTTTCTTTAGTAACAATACCTTGGTGCCTGTAAGTATTACTATTTTTTTTTAACCTTGATTTGAAACTTATTTTTAATAACCAAATTTAGCAGAACAGCATAATTTTAGTCATACTTTAAGCGTAGCAAAGTTAAATAAATTTCAACCTAATTTGTTTTGTCAAAATGTTTACTAAGTGCTATTGTGCTTCAGAAACAGGTGTTTTTTCTTTTGTATTTCCTTTTAATTTTTTAGATAAATTGATTCATGCGAGCACAGTTTTTAAGGGAATTATTTTCTGTTAAATATCGTAATATTTACAATTTTAATGCTATGACTAAATTATTACTAAAACGAAATTTATAGATTATTACTAAAAGTTTTAGAAACCTAGCTGAACTGTTTTAATTATTGTTAACATATTAATCCCTTAAAAATCGAATTTTTAACGAATTTTGAATTTTTTTGGTTGAGAACAAAATTTTCCTCGCAAAATTACAACACCTGTCAGATGACAGGTAATGTGGTTTAAAGAACTTTTTGAATAAAAATATCTGCGCTGACGCTTTGTTTTTAATATATGGAGTGTTAATTTTATCAAACATAGAAAACGACACCCTTGACCATGTGAAAAATCATTTACTTCACGCTCTTCTGCTAGGTTCCAAAACCTTCTATAACCTTTTTGATAGAAATTTATTCATGAGAGCATCGGATGAGTTTTTAAGGGAATTATTTTCTGTTACATACCGTAATAATGGCAATTTTAATATTATGACTAAATTATTACTAAAACGAAATTTATAGCTTATTACTGAAAGTTTTAGAAACCCTGCTAAACTGTTTTAATTATTGTTAACATATTAATCCTTTAAAAATAGAATTTTGAACGAATTTTATATTTATTTGGTTGAGAACAAAATTTTCCTCGCAAAATTACAACGCTTGTCAGATGATAGGTAATGTTGTTTAAAGAACTTTTGAATAAAAATAGGTGCGCTGTTTTTAATATATGGAGTGTTAATTTTATCAAACGTAGAAAGCGATACCCTTGACCATGTGAAAAATCATTTGTTTCACGGTTCTCTGCTAGATTATAGTTCTAAAACCTTCTATCGACTTTTTGTTGAAAAATGTTTTCTATTTTACAAGTTAGGGAGACGCTTTGCAGTAAATTTGAAAGAGATGTTTTCTATTTAGAATTGAGTGTGGAATCATTTAAAAAATCTGTTGGTGTAAAAGCTCTTTACGGAAAGCTTACCCACAAGCATGCCACTGACGCTTTAAAAAATCTTGTATTACTTCTTAATAACGCCTTACGATGTTACCGCACATTTTGTAGTTTCATAATTAAAAAGAAAATCAAGTTAATTGTAACATTCTGTATATTAAAAACAAAGCGCACATATTTTTATTCAAAAGGTCTTAAAACTACATTTCTTATATCCTCTGACAAGCCTTGACGATGAATTTTGTGGACACCCTGTACATTTCTTTCAATATTCTTAAAATTTCCAAAGAAAACAGTTTAGTCTTCAAAAGTAGATTTACATAAAATAATATTTGAGTCCATTGTAAAATATATTATTCTGCTTACAATTCCCATTTTCTTAATAGTAAAAGAGGCCAGTTTAGGGTTTTCAAATTGTAAATCTTACCTAAGGTCCTAAAATAATATTTTGAGAACAATGGAATATAATTTAGTATTGTATGGAAATGAGAAAGTAATGTTAAGATTGTAAAATAATATCATTATGTACAGGGTGATTCAGCTTTAATTTGCAACACTTCAACAGGTGATAGAAAACCAAAAAATAACCGCACTTTCTTCTATAAACTATGTCATTTTAAGGCCTTATAAAAAAGTTACAGGGTGTTAAAGTTGCAAGAAATATGTGGAATTTATTGAATATTTTACAAACTAGTTGAGATATTTAAGTCATATTTGGTACACGTTATAACGGCATGGGTTAGCATAAAACCTGTTAATATCAAACATCTTGAACAACCAGTGGCGTAGAAATGGGTAATTAGTATAATTTATTTTAGAAAAAAAAATAGAACCACCTTGTATAGCAATAAAATGTATTTAAATTCTTATGTAAATTTTTATTGTAAACAAAAACGTCCTCTTAGCATTTTTTCATATGTGTCATGGTTTCATAGCAAATTTGAATTTTTCTTTTTATTTCGGGGTACTTCTGAAAAATTAACTTAAAACTTTTCTCCATCAGTAACACTCAAAGTAGACAAAATGTGTTTTTTACTTTAAATACAGTAACTTTTCCCAATAAACTTACCCATTTAAGGTTTTACTTTTCAAGATACAGAGCGTAACATTAATTGTATCTTCCTTAAATGTTTTAGTCCCTGTATCTTCAAAAGTATAGCCTTAAATAGGTGAGTTTATTGGAAAAAGTTACTTTATTTCAGGTAGCAAACACATTATTTATACTTTAAGTGTTACTTATGGAGCAAATTTTTTAGATAATTTTTCAGAAGTACCCCGAAATATTAAGAAAAAATCAAATTTGCTATGAAACCATGACACATATGAAAAAATGCTAAGAGAACGTTTTTGTTTACAATAAAAATTTACATAAGAATTTGAATACATTTTATTGCTATACAAGGTGGTTCTATTTTTTTTTCTAAAATAAATTATACTAATTACCCATTTCTACACCACTGGTTGTTCAAGATGTTTTATATTAACAGGTTTTATGCTAACCCGTTATAACGTGTACCAAATATGACTTGAATATTTCAACTAGTTTGTAAAATATTCAATAAATTCCACATTTCTTGCAAATTTAACACCCTGTAACTTTTTTATAAGGCCATAAAATGATATAGTTTATAGAAGAAAGTGCGGTTATTTTTTGGTTTTCTATCACCTGTTGAAGTGTTGCAGATTAAAACTGAATCACCCTGTATATTGTATGGAAATGACCATGTCGTAAAATTGATTATTCTGATAATTCCAAAAGGTAGGGTCGTAAAATAATATCATTAAGTATATTGAATGGAAATGTCCAAATGGTAAAATTCTTCTAATTCCAGATGTCGGGATCGTAAAATAATATCATTAGTATATTATTGTTTGGAAATTTCCAAGCAATATCATTTATTCTGCAAAAATTTCTAAATTAAGTCATTCTAATTTATTTAACATACAAGGTGATCTTTTTCATCTGTATAAATTTTAAGATTAATTTGGAGTCAATTTTTCTTTGTCGGTCTGTGTCTCCAGCAACCCATTTAGTTTTTTCATTGTTTTCTCTGTAGAGCTTAGGTTTTCTAGAATTTTTCTAGAATATTATGATTTGTAGAACTATATTAAAATTTAAAATTTTGACTTTGACCATAATATCATTGATTTGTAAAATTTGAGCTCAACTTTTTTAAATATAAAATAATACACAATCCTTAGCCCCTCTGTAAGTTTTGGATTAATAATTTATATTCTCAAAAAATAATGTTTCATTAAATATTTAACAACCACGGAACTTCTGGAGACGTTAGAGGATGAGACGTACGTGCCAACTAAACTTGATTCGCGTGCTGTAAGTTAACATCATCAATCAATTTTTTTTTTCAAATAATGTCTCATCACAGCTACGCGAAATGTCTCTAGACCAAGGCTACCCTGGGTACAGCACTGGCTTACCATCGACCCATAATACTCAGGTCGCAAACGTTTCTGTAAGTTATTATTATTATAGTATTATCGACTTATTATTGCTTTCTTCTCACAGCCACACGCTTCTGCCAAGGCACAATCGTGGTTGCCAACAACGGGTCCATACAATGGACCATACATGGGTTCATACACGGACCCATATACTGGGCCATACCCGGCTCCATACGTTTCTGTAAGTTAACACACCATAAGATCACTAGTCAAATATTATTATCTCGACTTAGCCAAAAGGCATTCGCGCTCCCTCTACGGGGAACATCTGTCATCCACTACCGATGCATCTCCTACAATGAATTTTAGGTAGTTGCGAGTTGGTATAACCTGATCTTGTATGGCCAGTAGGAAGCCCTCCGTCTCGGGGAATATTCGTCCCGAGGTCAGCCAATAGTTCGACGCTATTATTATTATTATATCGACTTAGCCAAAAGGCATTCGCACTCCCTCTCTGGGGAACATTCACTCAGATCCCGGGTATCCCGGATACCATAAGGATCTGGCTCGGACGAGACCCTTGCCATGTTATCGGGCCTTAGGTGACATTGATGTTGTTGGACGATCCTGCATTCCCCATGAATTTCCTGACGGTTCGGGCTGTCGCAAGTAGTAGCGCTTTTTGCATGGACCGGTAAAGACTATCAGTTAGACCCAGCTCCTTGATGTTTCTCAGCAAACTTTTTGGTATAACACTAGTTGTTGACATGATGATTGGAATCGTCTGGACATTCTCCATTTCCCATTGCCTTCTAATTCGTTCTTCTAAATCTCTGTACTTCGCGATCTTCTCGACGTGCTTCACACGCAGGTTGTTGTTGTTCGGGATGGCCACATCAATCAGAGTTGTCTGCCTAGAAATGTTATCAACTATTATAAGGTCCGGTCTGTTATGGGCAACTCGTTGATCTGTCAGAACTGTACGATCCCAGTACATCTTGTAGTTGCTGTTCTCAAGAACAGACTTAGGTGTGTAGTTGTAATATGGGACCCTCTCTGCCTGCACAAGCAGCAGCTTTTCCGCCAGTTCCTGGTGCAAGATCTTGGCAACCGAATCGTGTCGTTCCTTATATTCCGTTGATGCGAACATCTGACATCCTGCTGGTATGGGCTGGATTGTTTCTGAAGTTGGGCACCCGTATCTGCATCTGTCATCCACTACCGATGCATCTCCTACAATGAATTTTAGGTAGTTGCGAGTTGGTATAACCTGATCTTGTATGGCCAGTAGGAAGCCCTCCGTCTCGGGGAATATTCGTCCCGAGGTCAGCCAATAGTTCGACGCTATTATTATTATTATATCGACTTAGCCAAAAGGCATTCGCACTCCCTCTCTGGGGAACATTCACTCAGATCCCGGGTATCCCGGATACCATAAGGATCTGGCTCGGACGAGACCCTTGCCATGTTATCGGGCCTTAGGTGACATTGATGTTGTTGGACGTTCCTGCACTCCCCATGAATTTCCTGACGGTTCGGGCTGTCGCAAGTAGTACCGCTTTCTGCATGGACCTGTAAAGATTATCAGTTATTATTATTATTATTATTAGTACAGAGCACGCATACGTGTTCAGGGCCTTAAACAAATTCCTGCTGTTAAGATCAGTTCGCACTACTTGTCTTACTCTCTTGATGAATTCATTCGTTAAATCAGTCTTCATTGTTCGATGGTCTATCCTTTGAGCTTGTTTCATCCCGAGATACTTGTATGTATCTCCCATGCTCATTGCTTCGATCTCCTGGCCGTCCTGCATCTCGTGTGCGCTTTGTTCGAGCTTTCCCCGGATGATATTAAGGGTGCGGCACTTGTCCAGTCCAAGCAGCATTCCGATGTCCCTGGAGAACTCCTCTACAATTTTAAGCATTTGCGTTAGTTGGTTTTTGGTTGCGGCGATCAGTTTTAAATCATCCATATATAATAGGTGATTCAACTTGATCGCTTCTGCGTTGTTGCTTTTGATAGCGAAGCCATATTTTGTAGAGTTCAACCGATGTGATAGAGGGTTCATCGCCATGCAGAACCACAGTGGACTGAGTGAATCTCCTTGAAAAATCCCTCTTCGGATGTTGATTGTGTCGGTCTCGATGTTACTGTTTGCGGTTCTGAGTTGTATCTTAGTGCGCCAGGTTGTCATAACGTGTTCTAAAAAGGAAACTGTATGATGATCTATTTTATACAGCTTTAAGATACCTGTGAGCCAGTCGTGAGGTACGGAATCAAATGCTTTTTTGTAGTCCACATAAGCCATGTGGAGGTTTCGTTGCTTGGAATGAGCCTGGTTGCAGATGACAGAGTCTATGATGAGTTGCTCTTTGCATCCCATTGCGCCCTTCGAGCAGCCCTTCTGCGGCATTGCAATGATGTTGTTCCGCTCGCAGTGAGCATATATTCGCTGCGTAAGGCAAGATGTGATTATCTTGTACAGCGTAGGCAAGCAGGTTATTGGGCGGTACTTGGCAGGGTTATCCGTATTCCGCTGGTCTTTTGGAGTAGTGAGTCAAAGCGGGTACGAGCCCAAAATGGCCGCCAAGGTCGTCGTTGTTGCGAAGTCGCGATGGGGTGTTCAAGGTCGGCGTGGTTAGAATAGCGTCAAGGTTAATTTCTGGGAATTGATGTACAAGGTCAAGGGGTGTGGTTTCCTAGAATAGCTTCAAGGTTAATTTCCGAGAATCGCTTCAAGGTTAATTTCTGGGAATTGAAGGGGCGTGGCTAGGCTTCAAGGTTTCCGCGCTTCAAGGTTGAATCGCGGGGCTTAGAGGTCAAAGTGTGTGGCTTCTGAGAATTTGGGCGGGGAAGTCCTAGAACCCCCCCACCCCTCTAGCTTTGATAAAAGACAGAGTTTGCTGTTTCAGTAGCCGAGTTGAGCTAAGATGGCTTGCAGCAAAATGGATTTGGAAACCATCAACAAAGTTGGTTGCTTGTCTCAGAAACCGACGGTAAAGTTAGTGGAATTGGGTGAAGGCGTGCCGATGAAAATTCTCTCGGGCAAGGTGGTGCAAACGACGTTCGGGGAGACCATTTTGCTGGAGTTGGAGGAGAGTGTCGTTTTCCTGCCAAACAGAGTGACGGAGGTGTTCAAGCCGTGCATCGAACATTTTTCCAGTGGAAAATACGCGTTGGTTTACAAAGGACAAGTGGATATGGGAAAAAACAAGGCCAATCAGTTTGAAATATGGTCATTGGGGGAATAGAAAATTAACATGGAATTCTTCAAATAGTAATTTGTGTTATAATCTTGTATTAGTCATAAAACGTACTTAATAAAGGAATATAAAAGCGTCATGCCTGTGTTTGAAAATATCTCATTATTTTTAATAAAGGTTTAAACATCAGCCAGTCTTTTATTATGAGAAATGATAAACTGTTGTAAATAAAACAAATAATTCAAATTTCAATTTTTATTTGCTGTAAATAAACAACAATGGTATGACTCACAACTGGATCAAGCGAACCACAATTCGATAGCAATAAAAGACAGCAACGTACTCTGTTTAAAACGTGAAATAATAACTCATTCATAAATAGCGGTTATGAGTCATCAGTTGCAAGGTCTAAATTGAAAATTATACTACCTTAAATATTTACAGGCTACGTGCCAGTGTTTTAAACTTTATTTAAATTAAAATTAAGAGTTATCCAGCGCAGACCTCGATGATTCGATGTTTGGCGGTGAATTAAAGCGGGTCTGCAATAAAGTCGTTTCATTATACGAAATTATTCTTTATACAGCATTTATATAAACACACTTTCCCGAGGTTCGTTTAAGTTAAATCTTAACGCGCTCGGATATAAATATTTGCGGTAAACAGTTGAATAAATTCAAGGAAAAATTGGAACTTATAAATATATTTTCATGTAAAGACCTGCATTCAGTCTAATGTTATCATTCACAGGAGACGGTTTGGTTAATACCCTTATCAGTAATCTACCAGTTGAATTGCACGTTCCTGGATACCAATATTGCGGACCTGGAACTAAGCTAAACAAGAGATTAGCTAGGGGAGACCCTGGCATAAACCCTCTCGACGCTGCATGCAAGGAACACGACATAGAATATTCGAAATCTTCCTCTTTAGAGGATCGACATAAAGCCGATCGAGTGTTAGAAAATAAAGCTTGGCAAAGAGTTAAGTCTAAGGACGCAAAACTAGGTGAAAAGGCAGCTGCTTGGTTTGTTACTACAACAATGAAAACTAAACGCAAGTTAGGTATGGGTTTAAAAAAATCGTTCAAACGCGATATAGTGAAAAAGGTTGAAAAATCATTGAAAAAATCATTTAACGGAAATCAACTTAATAATGAAAAAGGAATTAAGAAAACCACACTAGCTGCAATTAAAGCGGCACGTTTAGCAGTTAAAAAAGTAGGTGGAAAGAATAAAGTGCGAATCCCTAGAATAATTCCTTTTGAGGCGAGCGGTGGGTTTCTTCCTTTGATTCCAATCCTAGGTGCTTTGGGAGCTCTTGGATCGGTGGCAGGTGGTGCTAGCGCAATTGCTAAAACAGTTATCGCTGCGAAAGATATGCAGAAAAAGATGGAAGAACAAAAACGTCATAACAAAGCGATGGAAGCAATCGGATCGGGGCTTTACTTGAGAAAAAACAAGCGAGGCTTTGGTTTATTTTTAAGGAAACAAAAAAACTCCCAGTGAAGCTACCCAAGAGACCATTAACTAACGTTGACCTCGAAAAATTTGCCGGGAAATTAAAGTTGTCATATTTTAGAGGTGTATTCATGAGAGATGCACTTCCAAGCAAACCACATGCTTATGAATCGGCAATTATTAATTTAGATGTTAAAAACAATAGAGGCACTCACTGGGTAGCATATAAGAAAGATAATAATATTGTTGAATACTTTGATAGTTTCGGTAACTTAAAACCACCGACGGAACTTGTTAAATATTTAGGAAAAGTTAAGATTGTATATAATAACGATGCATATCAAAAATTTAATGAAATAAATTGTGGACATCTTTGTCTAGAATTTCTTTATAAAAAGAGCTGACCGACTTAAAACTATTAGTCATGTCGTTGTTATTCACGTTGAAAGGCTACAACTCTGTGCTCTCGGTTGATTACAATAATTCCATTTATTTAGACCCAACTTTACAATACGGGCTAGCGTTGCTCGGGTTTTATTCATATAATACGATACCGAATATTGAGGCACCGAATAATAAATTTTATTTAATCGATCAAGGAAACGAATTGAAAGTTTTAGAAATACCCACAGGAGCTTACGAAATTGCTGCCATAGAGACAGCGATAATTAAAATTTTAAGAAATCTTAACGAAATACCCGATTTTTCATTGAAAGCCAATACTAATACTCTACAGTGTGAAATATACAGCGATAAATATACGATTGATTTTCGACCAAAAGATTCGATTGCAACATTGCTCGGATATTCCAATCGTTTACTACCCCCACTAAGTGTCCACGCATCAGATTTACCGGTGAATATCGTCAAAACCAGAACAATACATATTGATAGCAATTTAACCTCTGGAGCGTACTATAACAATAGACCTACTCATACTATTTACGAGTTTTCTCCTGAATGTAATCCGGGGGACGCCATAGACGAAACCCCCAGAAACCTACTTTACTTACCTGTCACTAAACGGGAAATAAGTAATATAACCTTATCGATTTTGGATCAAAATTTTCAGTTAGTAAATTTCCGTGGAGAAGAAATAATTGTGAGATTAGAAGTAAAACCTTTGTAATGGGTCTCGTTTTCGGTGAGGGTCTCACATATAAAAGTGAGTCAAACCACTTTATAAACACACTCTCGTCTGAACCTCACAAGCGTCAACCTCGCAACCTGACGCCTACACCTAAAAGCATAAATATTTTAAAGTCGCTCGGATATAATGTCGTTGGCACCAAATGTATTCGACGTGTATCAAAGTCCAAAGTATGATGAGTCAATCCAACGCATAGAAAGCCGTACTTACTATCCTTTCGTCAAGTCTTTTATGAATAATGACATCATTGAAATAACAATTAACCAGGGAGATGCTTGGTTGTTAATGTATGACGCCGCAATTTTTATTAAAGGAGAAATAAAACCCACACAAGGAGAAGGCACTTGTGAATTAGTTAATAATGCCGCGGCTTTCTTCTTCGACTCTATATCTTACGAACTTAACGGACAAGAAGTAGATTCTGTGAGGGACCCCGGCATTTTAAGCAGTATCAGAGCGTATCTTTGCTACAACCCCACTGATGAAAAGCGCACCTCAAGTTGGTTGTACCCCGGGAAAAAAACTATTTTGAATAGAGATTCAACGTTTAGTGTTAGAGTTCCACTTAAACACCTGTTTGGCATCTTTAACGATTACCAACATGCAATTTCTGGTAAACAAACAATACGGTTAACTAGAGCTCGAAATGACAAAAACTCTATATTGCTGGAACAAACACCTGGTACAACTCCAGATCTAACGGTTGAAGTAGCCATTACTAACATCGAGCTGAAAGTAAAACATATAATACCAAACGATAAAATTAAGTATAACTTATTGCAAGCCCTTAAGAGTAATAAACCCATCTTGATACCGTTTCGTAAATGGGAGTTACATGAATTACCTAATCTGACCGTAAATGCAACCAAAGAAATATGGTCCGTTAAAACCTCTGCCACAGTAGAAAGCCCAAGGTTTGTTATTGTTGGCTTTCAGACCGACCGCAAAGAAAATTCAAAAACCGACCCGACATACTTTGATCATGTAAATATTTCCGACGTACGCCTTATAATAAACGGTGAATACTTTCCGTTTGAACGCTTGCGGCAAGATTTCAATAGGGATTACTTGGAAGTTTACAATAATTACAGAGACTTCTACCCAAGCTTTATGAATACACGCGATAAAAGTCCACTACTTAATTATGCTTACTTCAAAGACCGGGCGACGCTGTTCGTTATCGACTGCTCACGTCGCAATGAAACAATTAAAATGAGCACTGTTGATGTTAAATTGGATATTGAGAGCTCTCAAGGATTTCCAGATAAGACCCGTGCATATTGCATCATTATTCATGATAGAGTTGTGGAGTATTTGCCCTTGAGCGAAACTGTAAGAAGCTATATGATGTAAACAGATCCCGGATATAAATGCAGGGACATCAGCACCATACCAACAGTTTTATTCGAGAACTAAGATGAAAATTGCTGTAATAGACATTCAAGGTTTCATGGTGGAGAATGAGTTTTATCCCAAGGAATTGACAATTAAAATTAATGGACAAGTGATGCATATGGTTATAGCCCCCCCCAAAAAGTTTTATGTCTCTTAACAATTTAAATAAGAGGCACGTGCGAGTTATAGAAGAAAATTTTCTGGGGATAAAATATTCAAGCGGACATGTTGAGTACAATAAATTGGTTGAAATACTGCAAACTACTCTACTAGATGTCCACATAGTTTACGTGAAGGGACATCAAAAAGAACGTTTTCTACGTGAAATAATCAACAATAAAGTGGTTGATGTTGGAAATTTGCAAAACAATTGGATAGAGGTGCCGCTATTTGAAAAAGACATTCCGATGTGCCTCCACCACAATGAAAATAAAAAATGGATGTGTAGCTTTAGGAATTGTGAAAAATTATATTCTTGGTTAGAAAAATACTTAATCGATTACTAAAAGTTGTAAGTTTTTACTTAAATAAAGGCCTTTATTTGCATTTTGTTGTTTGATTCCTATAAAAGAGAGAGAAAACTTAAGTAGGTCACACTTTTGAAAATGATGTTGAGTGCAGAATACCTGTTACTTCATTCTCCGATTATCAATAACATAATATACGTCTATAAACCGTTTGACGTAAACGATGTTGCTATTTGTATGGATGATTCATTAAATTGCATTTCATTAACTCCTACAACTACCACTGATGAAGTTGTAATGACAAAGATACCAAGTAATATCAAACAGTATAAACTTCGAATGATATTTGAAAATGGTACAGTTGCTGATACAGAGTGGGTTACACCAATTTCTAAAATGTTAAATGAGCTGCAGCAAGTTACAACAGGTCAATCCCTAGAAAGCATGGTTTATTTTATTGCCGCATGTTCCTCACTCTTGATTTTAAAATGGATGATTAAATTAATCCATAAGTTGGTGGAAAATCAATGGATTAAAAAGCTAACATCAGTTATGGAGCTATAGTATTTGTGTAGTCTTAACACATAATAAAGTTATGAAAATAAAAGTAGTTTCATTTTTGTCAGCAATATTTTCACCGGTATTCTGGCGGTCATTCCTTGAAAATAACTAAACATCTTATAAAAGCGCGCCGACGTGAGAGATCACATCAACATTCTCAGGGTTAGCCATCTGTGTTTTTTAAACATCGAAATTCTCTCAGACTAAACATCTTATAAAAGCGCGCCGACGTGAGAGATCACATCAACATTCTCAGGGTTAGCCATCTGTGTGTTTTTTAAACATTCAACTGACGAGCTGAAATTTTGTCTCAAAAACATTCTCAGGGTTAGCCATCTGCGTTTTGTAAACATTGAAATCAACGATTTTGCATGCCCGAGGAGTAGGAATTCTGGTTAGCTCCACCTACTTGCACATGCGCAGCAAGCCTTCAAGGAGATAAGCCCAGCCCCTTTGTGGGAACCACGCCTGCGCGTTTAGACGAGGAAAGCGTATGCACTATGTGGATTGGCTTCTCGACTGGTTTTTGGGTGTCTCTCAAGAATAAGACAATATAAACAATTTTTTTAATATATATTTTGTTCTCAATAGAAATTTCTTCAGTTCAGTTCTCTAACTTAACATTAGTCGTTTCTGAAGTGAAAAAACTTGACATCATGCAGTGCAGTGGGGCTAATATACTCCAAGACATTATCATAACGGTAAGTTGAATGAAAAATATTATTTTTTAATTATTTTGATGGTTTTCTCGTTGAGAAGATGAATTTTTATTGGTTATTAATTTGACAGAGAGTTCATTTTGTCAAATACATCAAATTATGTTCGACTTTAACTGCAATTAATCTATTGTAGATCACTATGGATCTTCTTTCTTTGTTTTAACTTAAACTATAATTATAAATGAAAAATGCAATACTTCACAGTTTATATGTAAATATATCAGTAGTGTGGAAACTAGTAAAAATGAGCTCTCTGTATTCTGTTCTTCTCTGTGATGAAATGCAAAATAATTTTAAAAAGTTTAAAAAAATTAAAGGTGAAAAATATGCTCATATTAATGATTTCTCTCTTTGTTACAGCCCTTGAACCAGAACAATGGTTCAACGGTCGATTTGTTCACCCTGCTAGGAGGGCAACAAACAACACAACCTGAACCTCAACCCGAACCTCAGCCAGCTCCATCAACGAAGAATCCATCACCAGCAAGGAGTGGCAAAGGCAAAGGCAAGGGAAAAAATATGGCCCTTTTAGAAGCAACGAGGGTGGAGGACGACAACATAAGTTGCATCAGCGAGGCATCAGCTCGATGTAACGAGGAAGATTTCTTCACCACACAAGAAATCAGGGGGCAAAGCCCAATGGCATATTTGCTAAAAATTAATAAGCAAGCAAATGTGTTCTGTAAAAGGAAGAACGGGGACATCAAGGTGCAGAGGAATTCTCTCCGCGAACAGCTTGCAAAGGTGGATGTGAGGAAGAAAAAAATTCTGCAAGAAATGGAAAGATTAACACGAGAAGAATCTGAAAACAACAACCTAATGAAGAAATTTCAAGAATTTTTTGAGTGTAATTTTTAGTTTTACATGTATTATAGTTATATTTTAATATACATATAATTTACCAATTTGATCATCATTTCTTAACCTAAAACACACATTTTGAAACTTAAATCTCATTAAAAAAGAATTCAAGTGATCAGTGTCTAAGCAAAAACAACATTTTGAAACTTTCATACTATCTGAAAGGAAGTGATAAGAAAAGAAAAGGTAAGTATACACATTCATTTTCTTTATACATGATACAGGTGAAAAAAAAACAACACTCACTTTTTAATAGTTTTTATTAAATTCAAATTAATATTAGCAATTTTCTTACTTATCTCATACATTTTAATTTCATGCTTTAAATCATCTAGAGATTTCAAATATATTTGAAGTTTCCTTCGATGGTACATATTCAACAGTCTAATCTCAACGGAAGTTTTCATTCTTCCAGGAAAATTCAAAATTCGTGGTTCTACCTTCTGTTGGCCCAAGACTTATTAAAAACACCTTCTGTCCACGCTCAATTTCCCTATTTATTTCTAAAATTTGTTGCGTAGTGAATTTGTCTGTAGCACAGTGTAAAATGTAAAAAATTCCACAGAAACTCTTTCTGTATACTGTGTGCAAACTCTTCTAAACGATAATACTTGAAGCTCGCATCCAATTTCTATACGTCGAGCCTTCATGAATGGTTTAATCAACGATTTCTGATTTAGCTGATTAAAGAACGTCTCCATTTTAAGACGCAAAACTCACTGGAGAAATAAATGAACTCGTTAATGTATTTCAACTTGAATAAAGCAGTGGGGGGAAACTCTACTATTTAAGTTATAACCTTCTCAGTTTTGTCTCATTGCTTTGTCATACTCACACATCTTAAAATGTCAGCAGAAATCGGGACGGTAAGTGATGACATTATTAAAACGCTTGAAAAAGTGTTTACGCTTATTAATAATTCTGATGATGCTACTTTAGCACATTGGAAAAAAATAATAAATGTAAACATCCGGTTAGTTCATAAAGCATTGAAAAAGGCTGACTGTAATCATGGCACTCGGATTAAATTGCAAACGAACTTGAGTCATTTGAAACGATTTAAAGTGTACTTAAAAAAATTACAACATGTTGGAACAGGTCAACGTAAGCGGGAAAGTAGAAGTGATAGGGTAAAGTGGGAGGATATAAAATCAATTTTTAATAATCGTATACGCACGGGTGTTATAATTAATTTAAAGCACATAGATATTCTGCAGTTTTTTAAAGACGCGTTTTTTGTTTTTAAGACTCGCATTAATAGGATCTTAAGATCATTCAATATAATTAAAGTAAATGCTGTCTTTTGTGGGGAATTTATTAAAAAGTCTGGTGATCAGGAGATACTTGAGAATAAGTATTTTAATACAAACAATGAAATAATCGATCAAGGAACACAGTTAAAACAATGGTTTGAAAGCAATATTATTGAAAAAATTTTAGCTGCCATTGAGTCCTTCGAACATCAGGAGTCCGGTTGGACTCTTCACAGAATCTTAAGTTTGGAAGTTAACATAAACAAGGTAGAGATGGGAAACGGTGGTAGATCTTACATAAACCTCCCAGAATCAATACAATCTAAACAGGCTTGTATTAACATTCAAAATGATGATAATCTTTGTTTTGTTTGGAGTGTTGTATCAGCTCTATATCCACCCGTTGGAAAACCATACCGTACATCCTCATATCCCCACCCTTCAACCGTTTTAAACCTAGATGGTCTTGAATTTCCTGTAACTCTAAACCAAATAGCAAAATTCGAAAAACTGAATAATATATCGGTAAATGTGTATGTTCTAGAGTTAGTGTCAAATGAAGACAAATCAAGCTCTTTTATAACTTCTCCGGCTCGTTTAACTAAAAACAAAATGGAAAAACATGCTAATTTACTTCTAGTTCAGGATACATATTTTCCGAAAGTCGGTGAGCATGAAGCTCTCCCTATCGATGAATCATCAACCGAAATCAATTATCATTACTGTTGGGTTAAAAATTTATCGAGATTAATAGCATCCCAAACTAATAAACATAAAGGTAGGATGTTTGTTTGTGATAGATGTTTAAATTATTACTCATCCCAAGAAAAATTAAATGAACACATTGAATATTGTCAAGACATAAACAACTGCAAAGTATCATTTCCGAAAAATAAGTATATTGAATTTAAAAATTATATCCATAAGGAAAAAGTACCATTTATTATTTATGCTAATTTTGAATCAATTCTAAAACCTTATGATGAATCACAGTGTTTAAATACTGCTAAATATCAGAAACATGAAGCTTTTAGCGCAGGCTACTATTTTAAATGTGATTATGACGATACATTATCTTTTTATAAGAGTTATCGTGGTATTGATTGCATGACTTGGTTTGCAAATGAAATGGAAAATATAGCACTCTCTGTTGCTTCAAAGTTAAAAAATAATGAGCCAACGAGTGAATCTATAAGTTTAAAAAATGCAAGTGCTACGTGTCACATATGTGAAAAACCGTTTAATTCTAACGATATAATAGTACGTGACCATGATCATATGACATCACGTTTTCGCGGATACGCCCACCAAGCGTGTAACTTAAATTACAGAAACTCCTTTGTAGTACCCATAGTATTTCATAACTTTAGTGGGTACGACAGTCATTTTATTATAAGAGATCTTGCTAAAAAGCATAATGTGACATTGCTTCCAATAAACAAGGAAAAATATATTAGTTTTACAGTTTCTGATACCGATACTGAAGTTAAATTTAGATTCATCGACTCCTTTAAATTTTTAGGCTTCTCTTTGGATACATTAGCATCGTCTCTCAATAAAGGGGACTTTATTAATACCCAAAAGGAATTTAGTGATGTATCTTCAAACAATCTAGATCTGTTAACCAAAAAGGGGATATTTTGTTATGATTATATCGATAACATAAATAAACTTAATGAAAAGTGTTTACCACCAGTCGAGCAATTCTATAGCAAGTTAAACGATACTCACATTAGTCAAAGCGATTACAGACATGCTCAGTTAGTTTGGGATAAATTTAATATTCAAAGTTTAGGTGAATATAGTGACCTATATCTCAAGACGGACATTATGATACTTACCGATATCTTTCAGAACTTTAGGAAAACTTGTATAAAGAATTATGGTTTGGATCCGGCTTGGTTCTACACTTTACCGGGATATACTTGGGACTGTATGCTTAAATATACTGGGTGTCGATTAGAAACCTTTCAAGATATTGATATATTAATGTTTTTTGAGAAAGGAGTGAGAGGGGGGATAAGCCAATGTTGTAATAGATATTCGGAGGCAAACAACAAATACATGAAAAATTATGATCCTAACAATCCTTCCAAATACTTACTTTATCTGGATGTAAACAATTTATACGGGTGGGCAATGGGGGAATCTCTTCCTTACGGTAACTTCCAATGGGTTGATACAAACATTAACGTGATGAATATTCCGGATAACGGTCCAGAAGGATACGTTTTAGAAGTCGATTTAGACTATCCGGAAAATTTACATGACCCCCATAAAGACCTACCGTTTTGCGCAGAACATTCTAAACCACCAAATTCTAAACTTCCCAAACTTATGACAACTCTCAATTCAAAAGAGAAGTATGTTGTACACTACAGGGCTCTTAAACAAGCGTTAAGTCACGGTTTAACTTTAAAAAAGATTCATAGGGTTTTAAAATTTAGTCAGTCTGCCTGGCTAGCTCCTTACATTAAATTTAATACAGAATTAAGGACAAAAGCTAAGTTTAATTTTGAAAAAACAGTAATTAAATTGATGGTTAATGCTGTATACGGTAAGACCATGGAAAATATTCGCAAACATAGAAATGTAAAATTGGTTAGAAAATGGGAAGGTAGGTACGGAGCTAAGAATTTAATTGCTAGCCCGGCTTTTAACAGCCGATTAATTTTTGATACAGATTTAGTTGCAATTGAACTGAATAAAACTGAAATCGTTTTTACAAAGCCCCTGTACATCGGGATGGCTATACTCGATATCTCAAAGACGTGTGTTTATAATTTTCATTATGATTACATGTTGCAAAAATATTCAACTGACCAGTGTAAACTACTTTATACGGATACGGATAGCTTACTTTATGAAATAAAATGTGATGATGTGTATGATGAAGTCATAAAGCGAGACTTGTATCGTTTCGATACCAGCGATTATTCGGTTGATAATCAGTATAATATACCGCTTGTAAATAAAAAAGTACCAGGTCTTATGAAAGATGAACTTAATGGAAAAATAATGACTCACTTTGTTGGCCTTAGGTCAAAAATGTACACGTTTCTGATTGAAGGCGAGCAATGTATTAAAAAATCAAAGGGGATTAAGTATGGTGTTGTTAAGAATTATTTAACTTTCGACGATTATGCAAATTGCTTATTTAAGAAGAAGCAAAAAACCGCTACTCAATGCACTATTCGTTCATTTGCTCATAATGTTTTCAGTATTAAACAAACAAAAATTGCACTCAGCCCTTTCGATGATAAGCGATACTTAGTTAATAATGTTGTCACTCTACCGTGGGGACACTACAGTATTCCACAAATCGAGAACTAAGCTATTGTATATAGCTAAGAAACAATAATTGCTTCATTTAATCCCCCCCTGCTAATAGATTAGTCATTCCTCCCACAACTTGCAGAGTATATATAGCAGAGAAACCTAACAGTCTTTACAACATTATCCAAAGTCAACATGTTCAACCAACAGCTAGCAGACCAACAGGGACTGGTTTCCTGTCCATATGTCAACAGTCATAAAATTAAGAAGTCACGCCTACGGATGCACTTGTTGAAATGTCGGAGGCAGTTGAATCATGTTCCCGAGGTCAACTGGCAAGAGTATTTCGAACGAATTAATAAAGAAGAATTAATCACCTTCAGGAATCCACCTCGGATTAGACCAGAGTAATTTTGTGTGAATATAAAAGAAGTTCCAATATTTGTTAACTTTATTAACACAAGTTCCAACTGAATACAACACCATGCCTGTGTCAATAAAATATAAATGTACAACATGCGGTGGGGCAACTGATACACCCAATACTTCATGTATTCCATGTAGCACCAAGAATTTATTCAAAGATGTGACAAAACACATTCCTTCACATTATTTTAGTCCTAAATAAATGTATTAGGGTAATAAAAGATTTATTATGTTTGTGTGTTTTTTATTTAATAAAACCTCCTCCTATACAAATCAGCTAATACAAACTTCTCGTTGAATGAGAGAAGCTCAAAAATACAGTATGCATTAATATTATCTGATACAGTACATAGTGATTTTATAATATCTATAGCATTTATATTATAGTTGTATTTTAATAACAAATCATTCACTTCATCTAACATATTATAATAAAAATCCAATAAGTTATATTTTAATATTAAATTAATTTTTGAGGTTATTTTACAATCAATTGTAAGCAATTGCATTACATCGTTAGCAGTGAAATAAAAATGAATATCGTCTTTAGAAAGCACAATCATCAAATAGTTGACACCTGGGTACACGCTCAATTTCAAATTGGAGCTGAATTCTTTTGGTGGTATTGCAACATCTTCACCCAATTTTTCAAGGATTTTGTTGAATTCCACTGTTAACTGGAACCATTCAAAACGGTCCATGGATATAGGATTTGACGGATCGAGCAGGTTTATAATTTGCACTGCTGGTTTGAAGAATCGTAGAGGGCTGAGTCCACAGTTTATCACATACAGATTTTCCGGCTTGAGCACAAATTGTGTACTTAGCAACAGCTGCTTTTCATTGTGGACCGCTTCATCATAACTATTCAAAACACGATTAACCTCGTTATTTTCGCTGCTAGTGCTGTACCCCGATTCACTCATGGTGTCAAACTACATCTGTGGCCCTTATCCAGGAGTCATGTGTTTTATCGAAACCCAACCAGCGAACCAGCACTTTATCCCCCCTCCTTCTTAAAACTTTCTCCACAAGGTAAACATTTGGATTTGCTGCTTTTTGCAATTCCTCGCTGTAAAAGCCACTCTTTATCGGATTCCCCTGCACATCTTCAAGCAAATAAGTTATGGGTGTGGTTTTTTGAATTTTAACAATTTTAAATAATTCCGTGCTCCAATTAGGGGTGTAGCCCTTCTCAAAAACATGCTTGGCTTTGCTGATGCGAACCATATCGCCCTTTTTGAACTTTGATATTTTAAAAACTGTAGGATAGCTGAAGGTTCTAAGTAAAGCAGCCTCGTTACTTTTATTTACATCTTTTGGCCTCATTCCAGTAGTTCTATGTCTTCTGTTATTGTATTTATCAACAATTGTAGATAATATATCAATCCACTTATATGTGCCATTTAGGCTAAAGTATTTAAATAATCGTTCCTTTAACGTACGTATAACCCTCTCCACTATTGCAGCTTTTGTTATGCTAAAGGTACTATAATGATTAATTTTAAACTTTTTCATGAGATTTTGAAAATGGGAGTTGTAGAATTCTTTTCCATGATCACTTTGCAAGTTTCGTGGATGCCGTTGAGAGTTTTTCAGTATTTTATCAAAGGCCTTTGTCACTTCTTCACCAGTCTTAGATTTAAGGGCTTCACACCAAACGTACTTGGAAAAACAGTCAATTACTACAAGAATAAACTTAAATTTGTTATTGTGAGCTGTATATTGATCTAACTGGGCGAGGTCAACCTGCCAGAGGTCATCCAATCCTTTAATAATGGTCCGACGACGAGGGTATTTTTTCAATGCTCGTCTGTGTAATTCATTCACAATTTGAATCTTTTCTTTACTATGCTTTGTTTTCGTTGCTTTCATTATGTTTTTGATATTCCAAAACCCTTATTCTATACAAAATTTCACGCAGTTGTTTTTCCTGAATTTCAATATGTGACTGTAAGGCTTTTTTTATTTCAGAAAGTGAATCATCGACGTATTTTTTGTTAGTTGCATCACCTAATACTTTCGGAGCCTTAAGATTGCTGATTTTTAAATTTCTCGCATCTATATGACCTTCAGGAGTAAAAGTTAAACCGCCTGTGTGAACACTTGGCCGTGAATAAATTCTTGAATACTGACCAAACTTATTAATACTCATGTTGTGACTGGTGATAACCTTGTAATGCGCTTGTATTTATATTAAGAAATGATGTGAGCCTCTTTTAATTCTGTCTCTATAGCAGTTATTTCATTATCGTGAGAGGTGTTTCCAGCATTTTTAGAAGCAATAAGAAGCATTAATCTATCCACTAATTCATTCACATCATCCCAATAAATATACTCGATTGGTTTTTTATTGTAAATTAAATGCATACCAGTACCCGAACGTGTTTTTGGTTTAGCTGGAGATTTTCCTGGTTTGAAAATAGGCCTAATAATTTTAAAATATTTTGATAGTTTTGAGCTTTTTAATTTGCCTCTGGTATCAAGATGTGCCCCAGTTAATTTTAAAATATCGATATATTTTGCAAAGTCTTCGTCTGTGTATTTTGGATCAGTATAAAAAATCAAATCGTATAGTCCTGATGTTCCCTCAAAATTCTTTCCCTTAACAATTATATCTCCACTACTATCAAAATCAATATTTTTACCGGCTAGCAAAAATTTTGATTGAGATGCGTCATAAACGGGGCCATATACTTTATCAATTTTCTTTGAATTATCATGGTAGTCTTGTATATATTGTTTTGCTATATTAGGATAGGAAACATCTTCAGGTTCACTATTTTGTACATCGGAATCGAAAAAATCAGCCTCCTTTTTTAACTGTGGGCTTTCCGGTTCTTCTTTTTTATATTTCATTTTTGTGAAGTTAGGTAGTTTGATTTTGTTCAGAGATTGCGTAACTGGTGTGAACATTTTTTTAATCGATTCGTCTTCTTCAATTTTACCTAATTTGAGTGCCACATACTTTTTTCTAACAGTGCGAGCGAGCTCACTGACTTTCTTCGCACGCTGCATTTTAAATAATTGATCTTGCGTTGTTGATGGCATGATTCAAAATTAGTTAATCCAGCTGAGTTACAGCTTTATATACTTATCAAATCCATTTCTGTAACGCCCATTTTTTAACTCAAAATCTTTTACAATTACTAAAGTACCGTAAGCATTATTCCAGCACTCGCTACACATAACTTTAAATTGATCATAAGTTAAATCCGGAGACACATGCTCATCAAAAACATGACGTAAGTTCATATCATCTTGTCGAAATAGTACAATAACATTACAGTTATCGCGGACCAGCTGTTTAGGTATTTTCGAGTAAGTCTGACAAAGATATATGACATCAACGCCTTTGTGCCGTCCCATCGAATAAAACTCACGTATCTTATCTTGCCGATCACAACTCACATCATCGAAAATAAAAACTGAATTTTCCAAGGCCTCGGATGGTGGAATGACATCATCATTAGCTTTAAATGGAAAATATCCGATTTTAGGAACTTTTTTTAAGACATCTTGTAGTAACTGATATTTTGGCTGATATAAGCTTTTACTATAAACGTAGATATTCTCAAACTTCAGACCATTTTTGTTAAATATTATACTTAAAAGGGCATTTGTTTTACCACAGTTGCTAGGTCCTATGAACGCAGCTCTAACGGACTCTGGAAACAGTTTACCATGCTTAGATGCCTGTCTGATCCCTGTATCTGCAACGTCTAAGTTTTCAATAGGGAGAGAGCTTTGTTGTTGCCTTATTTGCATGTTGGACTCTTTTAAAATTAATAAGACATTTGATGTCTATTTATACTTTCAAAGTTATCTTGTAAAAAAATTCAAAATCATTTAAAAATTGTCGGCCTTTTTAGTGTGATCCTTTTCCTAACGTGTGATAATCTACAACACAGTGACCTCTCCTGAACATAATAAAAGAAAAAAAATACCGAGCGCTACTTGAATCTAAGAATCGACAATTGCCCGGCTTCACCCGGGATTATAATCTCACCGCGTCGGCTTTCGCCTTCGCCCGAATTACGGAATCACCACATTCCCTTATCTGTGTTTAGATAAATAAACAACCCCATTAGGTAGGATAAGAATCCACTTATCTGTGAAAAACAAGAAGGCACTTTTGGAGCAACCTTCGCCTTTTTAAGTTAGTCTAGATTTTAGATTCCTGATGTTAAGACCTCTCTTTGTAATCTAGTGTGTAGAAAAGAAATAAAAAACCTTTTTTTAAAAGTTACTCAATCGGGTACATCATTTAACTGGCGCTGCGAACAGGATCCGCTGCACGTACAAGCTTCCGTTTAAGCCAAAAGGCCGGGATTGCACAGTACGGTCGATTTTTATCGTTCGGCGCGGATCTCCAAAAGAAGTAAGATCGGAAAACCTCCACTGCATCCACAAAGGAAAAGGACGGCCTCCGAGACAACTTCCACGAACATTTCTTCACGCTGCACCACGACTACAAGAGAGACTTCACCAGCAGAAGCTGTTCCACTAAGGCACACCGAGGACTCGGCTTTTGAACAAATCTTGGGTGAGAAAAGTGTGTGAATTTCTCATTGCGACTCTGTCATAGTTTAAGCAACCCGTAATATTTTATTTGCAAAAATTGATCTACAAATCGAAAGAAAGAAATTTATTGAAAAGAAAGTTGAAAGGTTTTCACCATATTTAAAACCAGACGAGATGCCTACACACGGTGAATCGTCCAATGCTGTTCAAATGACTTACAATGATATTAACGCGAAATTTAATTTGTTAAAAAATACTGTCCCTACATTTTGCGGTGGTACCGAAGAGTTGAACTTTTTCTTAAAACGAGCAGAAAAATTTCTAAACGAATTAAGATTTTCTGATGTGAGTTTAAATGACACTTTTTTCAATTTCGTTTTGTCTCAAATACAAGGAGACGCACGTAGGCAGATAATTTTGCATGATCCCGAAGATTGGCCCACCTTAAAGACACTGCTTTTACAAAAATTCGCTGATAATAGGTCTGAACTTACTCTCCAAAATAGGCTAACCTCTTGTTACCAATTTCCAGGTCAAAATATTGAAAATTACGCTAATGAAATAACAAAACGGTTAATACAATTGAAGGAACATATATCTCTTCACGAAAATAACGTTACGGTTAAAGAAACAAAAAACAAAATGTATGAAGAACAAGCCCTTAACTGTTTAATGGCAGGTATAAACGAGCCATATCGCTCTTACCTTCTAAATAATAAACCCGCTTCTATTGAAAATGCTATTAATTTATGTCAAGATTATGACAATGTTCAAAACCAAGCCAATTGGTTAAATTTCGTAAGAAACAATTCCAATAAAAGATCGAATAATTTCCAAAGTTTCCAGCAACCACCTAAACAAAATTTCCAAAGACAGTCTATACCACGTAATAATTACCACAATAGGAATTATAGTCGTAATAATGAACAATTTAATAGGCATAATTTCAGTCAACCACGACAAAGTTATACAAGGCAAAATTTCCAAAACCAAAATCAGAGGAATTTCAATCAAAATAACTTCAAGTCAAACTCTCCCATGTGGAAATATAACCCTAGTAATAATAATTACCACGATAGGAATAACTACAATAACGGAAATAATTATAATAATAGTAACAATCGCTATAATAATAACTTTAATCCCCAATACAGAAATGATCAACAAACAAACATGTCTAGAGCACCAACCCGCCAGTACGAACCTATGTCAACGCGTACGATTCCGGCAACACAAATAAATAACATGGAATTTGAACCCAGTAGCTCGTCAAAAACAAATACAGCACATTCACAAATCGAAAATTTTCTAATGACGGCCTCGAGCAGTTCGAAAAACCCGTAGTAACTCACAATGTCAATAGTCTAACCGATTTCGAAAATCTACCGCTCATTTTCTCTGAAGATTACAAATTAAAAATTTTAATTGACACTGGAGCTTCAATATCGGTAATAAACTCAAAAATTGCGCAAAAATTATTCCCAAACCAAGCTTTTTCTTTCAATTGCGAAATTTTAGCATGTAAGAATAAAATTTTAAGTAAACAAGCCATACTAGCCCCTATCTTAAAAGAATTTGATATTTTCGAACCCATTATATTCATAATAATAGATTGGCACGATAGTTTTGATTGTCTTTTAGCTTGGAAGGATTTAGTTAAGTTTAAAGCAAAAATAGACGCAGGCAGGCACCTTTTGCAATTTCCTCATCTTGATATACCACTACAATCTCACTTACAGCAATGCGTTATAACAAATATCCAAAACGGAATTGTGATAATCCCTCAAATGAAAAATGACTCAGAAACTTATCCCGAATATATTTGCCACGTAGAAAATTTTAGAGCACCTTTCCCGTTCAATAACAAACCTAATAAAAATTTCTCCACAATAGAAAGTGAACCCATTGAGAATTTTGAATTATTAAGCCCAGAAATAATTAAGCCCGAAAGTTTAAGCGCAAAACTTAATGTACCTATACGTACAGAGCACATGAACGACGAAGAAAAATATAAAATTATCGCCCTATGCAAAGAATTTAAAGAAGTTTTCCACGACCCAGAAACTACCTTACAACCTTTAAAGCAACCACTCATTCTATTAGGACTTCCGATGATAACCCTATATATATAAAAAATTATCGATACCCTTTCCATTTAAAACAAGAGATTCAAAAACAAGTGCAAACGCTTTTAAAAAATGATATAATACAACCTTCCATATCACCATACTCATCCCCTGTTTGGATAGTACCGAAAAAGATAGATGCGTCGGGACAAAGAAAATTCCGTATGGTTATAGATTTTAGAAAACTAAACGAAAAAACGATAGAAGATAAGTACCCTCTTCCCCGCATTGAAGAAATCCTAGATAACTTAGGTAAATCACAATATTTTAGTACTCTTGATTTGGCCCAAGGATTCCATCAGATCCCCTTACATTCTGATTCGGTGGAAAAAACCGCATTCACGGTAGAAAATGGACATTATGAATATACACGCTTACCTTTTGGATTAAAAAACGCACCCGCGGCTTTCCAGCGAATGATGGACCATGTTCTACACAAATACCTTCATAAAACTTGTTTTGTTTACATGGATGACGTAGTAGTATTCTCAAAATCCTTACAAGAACATTTAAATCACCTCAGACAAATTTTCAAATGTTTATTGCAAAATAATTTACGCGTACAGTTAGACAAAAGTGAATTTTTAAGAAAAGAAGTACCTTTCCTAGGACACGTAATTTCAACCGAAGGAATAAAACCTAACCCGGAAAAAATAAAAGCTATAGACGAATTCCCACTTCCGAAATCACAAAAAGAAATCAAATCATTTTTAGGACTTTTAGGATTTTATCGAAAATTTATCCCAAATTTCGCGGATGTTACAAAACCTTTTACACATTGTTTGAAAAAAAATACTAAAATAAATACCGAAGATCCAAAATACATTGAAGCTTTTAAACTTTCCAAAGAACTATTATCCAATCACCCTATTTTAGCATATCCGGATTTCGAACAACCTTTCGTCCTAACCACAGATGCTAGCAACGTCGCTATAGGAGCTGTATTATCGCAAAACCAACACCCAATATCGTACTTTTCTAGAACTTTGAACTCAGCAGAAAAAAATTATGCCACAATAGAAAAAGAACTTTTAGCCATTGTAGATGCTTGTAAACATTTTAGACCGTATGTTTTTGGACAGAAATTTCTAATAGAAACTGATCATAAACCTTTAGTTTGGCTATTTTCTCTCAAAGAACCCAACTCTCGACTAGCTAGATGGAAGCTCAGGCTAGAGGAATATAATTTCGAAATTAAATATAAAAAGGGAAAAGATAACCACGTAGCAGACGCACTATCCAGAATTGAAATTAACGCAATCCACCCTCTTGTTGATGACGCAGATTCAATCACCCCTGAACCTCCAGAAGAAAACTTATATGACTTAATCGACGAATTAACTGATCAACTTTCCCAACGAGAACTCGAAAAAGAAACAGCACAAACCATTCACTCTAATGCCGAAGACCCAATTGTCGAAATTCCTATATCAGAAAAGTCCCTTTCTCAGTATAATTCCGCTATTTACATTAAGTTAGGAGATAAATACGAAGTAAAAATTGTAAAAAGAAATAAAGTAGCGAAACGTTACAATCTTACAATTAGAATAGGCTCAGAAAAAGAACAATTAACTACTTTCATTAAAGAATATTTGTTACCAGATAAAATCCATGGCATATATTTCAGTGATAACGAAATCGAAAAAATATTCCAAAAAGTAATTAAAGAACAATTTTCCTCAAACCTTAAATTTCATAAAGTACTCTATGCCCCTAACACTATAAATACAGATTTGTTTATGAAAGTTTTAGAAAAATATCATTCAACAAATCATAATGGAATAAATGAAACTTATGAACATTTTAGGAAAATATATGATGCGTATAAATTAAAAACGATAATCTCTAACTATATAAATCAATGTGAAACCTGTTTGCTTTCCAAATATGAAAGAAACCCTTTAAAACCCCCGTTTGAAGGACCCTTAGTTTCTAATCGCCCATTTGCCCACATATTTCTTGATATATTTACCTTTGATAACCAAAACTTTTTAACAATATTCGACCTTTTTTCAAGGTCAGTTGAGAACAAAACAGCTATCACTATTACTAATAAATTAAGACATTTTTTCACACACCATAATTTGCCATCAAAAATAACAGTAGATAATGGTACAGAATTCAACAACGATAAATTTACATTTATCCACAACAAAAAACCCAAATTCCCTCTCACCAATCGAACGTCTTCATAGCACTTTAAAAGAAAAATTGATTATATTACGCAATCAAGATAAAAATGAAAGCACTTCAAATTTAATGACCACAGCTGTCTTAATATACAATCAATCCGTACATTCTACGCATGGTTTTACCCCTTTTACATTATTATACGGCCCTTACGATGATTTAAACGCTCACGAAATTAATCTAGACAAAGGAATTTATCAAAAATATAATCAGACACGAAAGAAAGAAATATTACCCTTCTATGAATCCCTTTATGATAAAGAAAAACGATCTAAAACACGAAGAATAGAAAAGGCAAACGAAAATAGAAAACAAAATCTTCCGGAAATAAGCGGAACAACTTATGTAAAAACAAAAGACAAACAATTCCATAAAAAATCCAAACCCTTGTATACGAAAACGCAAATGAAAACAATAACCGCAAAACCCTCCTTCGTCTCAGGCAAAGTAAAAGGTATAGTTAGACGCTATAAAATAGATAAAATTAAAACCCCAAGAAAGATAATAAAAATTTCTTCCTTTGCAGAAAATGAAAATACTGATACTTCTGATTATATGCAACCTAGTACGTCTACATCAGTCGACGATACAGATAAGTAGAATCCCATCAAATTCTCATTATATAGCTGAGTATATCTCTCCGGCAAAATTAACTTCTATTTACCATAATATTTACTTTAGGATAAATTTAGGACAAATAAATGTAGTCATTAGGAATATATTAACCAACAATTATTTACTCCAAAACAAAATTAGCAGTCATTTAACCGAACAATTGAATAATAAGATAATGCACGTTCAAAATCTTTATGACTCAATTAAACCCCCGAGAACAAAAAGAGGAATGTTTAACTTCCTAGGATCCGTAGTAAAAACTGTCACTGGAAATTTAGATCAGGAAGATTTTCAGGAAATAAAAACTAACATGGAAACTTTAGAAAATAATCAAACTCTCCTAAAAGATCAAAATTCGAAAACAGTCACGTTGCTTTCACATTTAGAAAATCAGTTTGAAAATCAGATAGAAACTCTTTCGCAATATTTTTCTCAAACTGCTGAAAGACTTTCTAACGCATCGCAAACAATAGAAATGGAAAATCTTATTTTACAAGAAAATCTACATATCGAATCATTGGCTCACTTTTTAGAAACTTTAACTCTAACTCTCCAATATTCACATAAAAATGAACTATATCCCCTTATTATGTTTGAAAACACTCAAAGAGAAATTCAAAACGAATTACAAAAAATTTATTCTCCTGAACAATTAAGAACTCTTCAATTAACTTTAACAGAATTTATTTCAGTATTAAGAAGCCATGTCATCATTACAAGTAGTTTAATGATAATAATTATTCGCGTACCAATTTTCTCAGAAATCACTTATCAATTCTTAAAAATACATTTTACTATTTTTGACTCAAAAATGATTATAAATAAAAATACCAATGCTCTTAGGTATGCCAATACTTCGTTGATTGCAGACACTAGTTCTTGTATAACCTTAAGTAATCTGACCATTTGTAACAATGTTCAATTCGACCCATGTAACTTAATAACGTTCCAAAATTGTATAGTAGCTAGAATTAAAAATTATTCAGAAATTGTATTACTAAATAGTCAATCTGTTCTTGTAAACACTAATGTAAATCAAAAAATACTTGACTTAGATACATTAGATACTCACTATGTAACAACACCAAGCTTAATAAGTAATTATTCGCTAATTGAGATCAATAATACCATATATAAACAGAAAGAAACTTATGTAAATATACAAACACCTCATATAATGTCATTCGAAAAACTGTTCAACATAATGTATCCTTACCGCACATCGAAAACTACAGTGAAATAAAAAGACAATTATTCGTTCAAAATCAAGAATTACTCTTGAACAAAATTCAATGGAAAACATATATTTCGATAATACCTATACTTATTATAGTTTTTATTACATTTATTGTTTTGTATCATTTTAGGAAAAGTATAATCAAATTATGTAAACGCAATTCGAAACCCCAAGAGGAGATACCTCTAGAAAAAATAAATCCAGTAGAGCAAATACAATTAATCTCTGAGTCTCAAAGAATTAATAGTATTTACCCGGTCTCAATGTAGGCAATTGAGAACTTATGGGGGGACGAATTACGGAATCACCACATTCCCTTATCTGTGTTTAGATAAATAAACAACCCCATTAGGTAGGATAAGAATCCACTTATCTGTGAAAAACAAGAAGGCACTTTTGGAGCAACCTTCGCCTTTTTAAGTTAGTCTAGATTTTAGATTCCTGATGTTAAGACCTCTCTTTGTAATCTAGTGTGTAGAAAAGAAATAAAAAACCTTTTTTTAAAAGTTACTCAATCGGGTACATCATTTAACTCCCGCGTCACAAGCAATTTTAAAGTCGGGCCGAGTTGGGTGATAGTCAACGGGTCTCATAATTACGTAATGCGCTTGAAAGTTGAGTATCTTATAAACTAAGGAATCTACAAAAAAATGTTTCAAATAAAAGTCGTAGCATATCAAAGGGGCTAATCAAATGTTTATAAAAGAAAATTTACAGATGACGTTTTCAAGGTCATATGACAATTAAGTTGTTTTTTTTCAATGACACCCTGCTGTTTTTATTTCATAAAAGCATTTAGCTTCTTTCTCGGAATATATTTCATTAGAAACATTTTTTTCTAGATTGTAGGTTTCAAGGACATGAATTTTTGCTTCGTTGCAAAATTAAATTTTCTAGCGGTTGCGCCTTGGTATATAAAGAGCGGATGGTTTATAAACATAGCAGAGCAAACACTGAACCACATCGACATATTCGTAAATATGAGTGCCTTTGTAAATATCGACTTTAAGGCGTATCTTGCCTCACACAGAGTGTTATTTCAGCATTGCCATGGTGATTCATTGACTTATATACTACAAAAACAAGATTTTATTATCCCAAACGAGTGGTTTGAAAAAGTTGCCAAGCAAGAACTCCATGAAATTTGTACCTATCGTTTAATGTTGGAAAAAAAACAGCATATTGATAATTACGTGATACAAATCATTAATATATGTGACGCAGAAAACATTGAACAAATAAATTATTTTACGCTTGATGGACTTCTGAAGAAACATGGTTTGGACTCTGGGCTCCAATATAAGATGTATATTCTTAACATATTAAGTGAAGAATACCTTTTAGAACAGTCGTATCCTACCAAAAACTTAACAAATTATAGAGATTTATTAATATGTATTGATGATTTTATATGTGCCGCCGCTTATCTTGCAAGATATGAAAATTTGAGGGATTTTACAAAGGCACTAAATGATATGAAATTAACCTATAAATTTGAACCTATACATAATGAGCGTCATATGCATATTTTGAAATGGCTACAAAAGAATATAAAAAAATATGAAGAGAATTCAGAAGCCATTCTAGGATGGGAGTGTGGACCAGACTCTGGTCATTGGCCATCTACCAAAGTGGACGATTATAAAATGACAATTTCGTTATTATATACATTTGTAGTTAATACTTTTTAAAAATAAAACTGCTTTTAACCTACTTGTCTGATTTTGTTCCTTAAAGGAGATATCCATTTATATCTACCAAATTCAAATTATGGCGACTGCGGCGGGGTACATAGATTCTCACATAAATAGCGAAGAGGTTCTCTTAACGAACTAGAGTTCAAATTATGTTGACCGCATCGGGATATTAGACATGTGAATTCTAATTTTTAATGGACTTCGCTTGTATCAGATATTTGACTAAATTTTGTTTATTTCTGGCGAGGTGGTCTGGTAGAAATGCGACGTGAAGGTAGTTCGTATTCCCAGATTTGAAACTCAGCTATGGCAGTGGCTGGGAAAGGTGACCGAGGACTTTTTAAAAAAAAAAGTTCGGGATCAGATGTTTTTTAACATTGTCACTGCGCGTTCCTCGCTGCAATGCCTTGAACTGTGTGGGGCAGTGATGAGAGTTTGTAAACACCATTAGGTTTAATTAGTTTAAGTTTACTTTAGGTTAATGTTACTTTAGCATAAGTTTACTTTAAGGTAGTTGGTGTTTCTTGGATCTGCCTGTACCCACCCGTCGAAAACAAATATGCGTTTGTATATACTGACCGTACAAGTACCATTAGTTTTCGGTAAATTGAGGTGGCACAGAAAGTTTGAGGTATTGAATTACGACGTAAGGATAGGGTCCGCCCCTACCCAGAGGTAGAACCGCTTACGTCGGACCTCGTAATTCCTTTGGGTATGGGGGGGATCCGGCCCCTTGTCAAAATGGCAGGGGGTTTTGCTGCCGCGGCATTTGGCAGGGGGCTTGGACCCAGGCCCCGACCGCCGATTTGCAAGCCCCTTTTCCAAGCATTGCGCTACGCTTGGACCTTTTCCGAAAGCCGACGCGGCCGCCGCTGAGCTGCCACGCCCGCGCTGGCTGACCGACGCCGCGCGCCGCCATGCGTTGTTCGACGCCGCTCCCGGGTTGCCCGATCACCGCCGCTGGCAGGCCGCCGCCCGTAGCCAGACACCGCGGCGCTTAGCAGGAGCCTCGCCCAGCGTAGCTCCCGACTGTGTAAGATGCAAGCGCCACAGCTTCCGTTTGTTACGGTCGGGCGATGGAGTAAACATCGTTAAGTGCTGGGATATGTATACGCTACAGTTTCATTTATTTAATTCATAGCAAATAAAGATTGAAATTTATATGATTCGTTTCAATGCTATGTTACTCGCATAATAAAAGACTGGCTGATGTTTAAACCTTTATTAAAAATAATGAGATATTTTCAAACACAGGCATGACGCTTTTATATTCCTTTATTAAGTACGTTTTATGACTAATACAAGATTATAACACAAATTACTATTTGAAGAATTCCATGTTAATTTTCTATTCCCCCAATGACCATATTTCAAACTGATTGTAAACCAACGCGTATTTTTCACTGGAAAAATGTTCGAGGCACGGTTTGAACGCCTGTGTCACTCTGTTCGGCAGGAAAACGACACTATCCTCCAACTCCAGCAAAACGGTCTCCCCGAACGTCGTTTGCACCACCTTGCCCGAGAGAATTTTCATCGGCACGCCTTCACCCAATTCCACTAACTTTACCGTCGGTTTCTGAGACAAGCAACCAACTTTGTTGATGGTTTCCAAATCCATTTTGCTGCAAGCCATCTTAGCTCAACTCGGCTAATGAAACATCAAACTCTGTCTTTTATCAAAGCTAGAGGGGTGGGGCTAATGGAAATGCCTTCCCACCCAAATTCCCAGAAGCCACACACTTTGACCTCTAAGCCCCGCGATTCAACCTTGAAGCGCGGAAACCTTGAAGCCTAGCCACGCCCCTTCAATTCCCAGAAATTAACCTTGAAGCGATTCTCGGAAATTAACCTTGAAGCTATTCTAGGAAACCACACCCCTTGACCTTGTACATCAATTCCCAGAAATTAACCTTGACGCTATTCTAACCACGCCGACCTTGAACACCCCATCGCGACTTCGCAACAACGACGACCTTGGCGGCCATTTTGGGCTCGTACCCGCTTTGACTCACTACTTTTTGGTAACAGGTAGGTTGCACCCTGTGTAAGAAACAATGGCATTTTCAGAGGATCGAGCAAGACTTCATTAATTAAGGTAGTTATTTGTTCATGCGTGCACCACAACTTCTTAATCCAATAATTTTGGAGATGATCTGGACCTGGTGCCTTCCAGTTGTGGGAATTCTTGATGACATCGGAGACCTCAGCGGTTGTGAATTGCTCGTGTTGCATCTGGCTATAGTTCCGGCCCATCTCGCGTTCTTCGCTGATCCAGCTTGCACTGACATTGTATGGACCTGGTGTGGCAAGTTGATTTCTCCAGAAACCGTCGACCTGTTCTCTGCTAGGGTAACTCGCATTTGTGGCATCGACGCTAGAATTAAAAGCAAGGTAGAAACCCTTTTCTGATCGTTCAAAGAGTTTGTTGTCTCGTTTCCTGTTGTTACTAGCCTTGTATCTCCTCAGACGCCCTGCGAAAACAGAAAGTTTTTGTTTTAATGTGTCAAGACATTGTTGAGCAGTGATGTTCGCGGGGTCATGCCGAGAATGCATTTGGGTGCGGCTCATTATTGCCTGCACCGCCCTCTGGATCCTTCTAGTTCTAACTCCTCTGATATATTCCGTCACTTGTCCTATGTCTTTACGGAGACTCTCGATCTTCCGATTCCGATTTATTATTATTATTATTATTATTATTATTGCTTCCTTGTCACAGCCCCACGCTGCTGCTGCACATACCCAAGTGCCTCAACCGCGCCGCAGTCCCAGCGGAGATTCGGTGGTGTCACAATCCGCTTCCTAGAAAAGGAAGAGGAATGAGGGTGATGTGACAGACGCACCATCACCGAAGAAGATAGGGGGAGGTCCTGGGGGGGAAAATATATCCTTATTAGAGACTACTAGGGCTAGTATTATGAAAGGATTGGTAATTATTATCATTATTATTATTATTATTATTATTATTATTATTAATAATGTTTCCTTCTCACAGCTACAGGAACAAACATCTGAAAGCGACAGTGGGGTCACAATCACCCCAACCCTCAGTGGGGTCACAATCGCCCCAACCCGAGGCTTCTTCGAGGGATGCGGGCGTGACGATGAACCCTGAAAATTCTGAGAGCTGTTCAGTGGGGCCACAATCGCCCCAACCCGCGGCTTCTTCGAGGGACGCGGGCGTGACGATGAACCCCGAAAGTTCTGCAGCTCTCGGAAGGAGTGCTAGAGTAGAAGAGGGTCTAGATGAAATGCATGCGGGACTAGACCAAAAAATTGTGACTCTTGAAGCGCAACTTGGAGACAGTAATAGGGTGATTAGAAGTTTAGATGATCAAATAGCGGAATTATATTATTATTATTATTATTAATGTTTCCTTCTCACAGCTACAGGAACAAACATCTGAAAGCGACTCAGTGGGGTCACAATCACCCCAACCCTCAGTGGGGTCACAATCGCCCCAACCCGAGGCTTCTTCGAGGGATGCGGGCGTGACGATGAACCCTGAAAATTCTGAGACCTGTTCAGTGGGGCCACAATCGCCCCAACCCGCGGCTTCTTCGAGGGACGCGGGCGTGACGATGAACCCCGAAAGTTCTGCAGCTCTCGGAAGGAGTGCTAGAGTCGAAGAGGGTCTAGATGAAATGCATGCGGGACTAGACCAAAAAAATGTGACTCTTGAAGCGCAACTTGGAGACAGTAATAGGGTGATTAGAAGTTTAGATGATCAAATAGCGGAATTGTATTATTATTATTATTATTATTATTAATGTTTCCTTCTCACAGCTACAGGAACAAACATCTGAAAGCGACTCAGTGGGGTCACAATCACCCCAACCCTCAGTGGGGTCACAATCGCACCAACCCGAGGCTTCTTCGAGGGATGCGGGCGTGACGATGAACCCTGAAAATTCTGAGAGCTGTTCAGTGGGGACACAATCGCCCCAACCCGCGGCTCCTTCGAGGGACGCGGGCGTGACGATGAACCCCGAAAGTTCTGCAGCTCTCGGAAGGAGTGCTAGAGTCGAAGAGGGTCTAGATGAAATGCATGCGGGACTAGACCAAAAAATTGTGACTCTTGAAGCGCAACTTGGAGACAGTAATAGGGTGATTAGAAGTTTAGATGATCAAATAGCGGAATTATATTATTATTATTATTATTAATAATGTTTCCTTCTCACAGCTACAGGAACAAACATCTGAAAGCGACTCAGTGGGGTCACAATCACCCCAACCCTCAGTGGGGTCACAATCGCCCCAACCCGAGGCTTCTTCGAGGGATGCGGGCGTGACGATGAACCCTGAAAATTCTGAGAGCTGTTCAGTGGGGCCACAATCGCCCCAACCCGCGGCTTCTTCGAGGGACGCGGGCGTGACGATGAACCCCTAAAGTTCTGCAGCTCTCGGAAGGAGTGCTAGAGTCGAAGAGGGTCTAGATGAAATGCATGCGGGACTAAACCAAAAAAATGTGACTCTTGAAGCGCAACTTGGAGACAGTAATAGGGTGATTAGAAGTTTAGATGATCAAATAGCGGAATTGTATTATTATTATTATTATTATTAATGTTTCCTTCTCACAGCTACAGGAACAAACATCTGAAAGCGACTCAGTGGGGTCACAATCACCCCAACCCTCAGTGGGGTCACAATCGCACCAACCCGAGGCTTCTTCGAGGGATGCGGGCGTGACGATGAACCCTGAAAATTCTGAGAGCTGTTCAGTGGGGACACAATCGCCCCAACCCGCGGCTTCTTCGAGGGACGCGGGCGTGACGATGAACCCCTAAAGTTCTGCAGCTCTCGGAAGGAGTGCTAGAGTCGAAGAGGGTCTAGATGAAATGCATGCGGGACTAGACCAAAAAAATGTGACTCTTGAAGCGCAACTTGGAGACAGTAATAGGGTGATTAGAAGTTTAGATGATCAAATAGCGGAATTATATTATTATTATTATTAATAATAATGTTTCCTTCTCACAGCTACAGGAACAAACATCTGAAAGCGACTCAGTGGCGTCACAATCACCCCAACCCTCAGTGGGGTCACAATCGCCCCAACCAGAGGCTTCTTCGAGGGATGCGGGCGTGACGATAAACCCTGAAAATTCTGAGAGCTGTTCAGTGGGGCCACAATCGCCCCAACCCGCGGCTTCTTCGATGGACGCGGGCGTGACGATGAACCCCGAAAGTTCTGCAGCTCTCGGAAGGAGTGCTAGAGTCGAAGAGGGTCTAGATGAAATGCATGCGGGACTAGACCAAAAAAATGTGACTCTTGAAGCGCAACTTGGAGACAGTAATAGGGTGATTAGAAGTTTAGATGATCAAATAGCGGAATTGTATTATTATTATTATTATTATTAATGTTTCCTTCTCACAGCTACAGGAACAAACATCTGAAAGCGACTCAGTGGGGTCATAATCACCCCAACCCTCAGTGGGGTCACAATCGCCCCAACCCGAGGCTTCTTCGAGGGATGCGGGCGTGACGATGAACCCTGAAAATTCTGAGAGCTGTTCAGTGGGGCCACAATCGCCCCAACCCGCGGCTTCTTCGAGGGACGCGGGCGTGACGATGAACCCCGAAAGTTCTGCAGCTCTCGGAAGGAGTGCTAGAGTCGAAGAGGGTCTAGATGAAATGCATGCGGGACTAGACCAAAAAAATGTGACTCTTGAAGCGCAACTTGGAGACAGTAATAGGGTGATTAGAAGTTTAGATGATCAAATAGCGGAATTGTATTATTATTATTATCTCGACTTAGCCAAAAGGCATTCGCACACCCTCTACGGGGAACATTCACTCAGATCCCGGGTATCCCGGATACCAAAAGGATCTGGCTCGGACGAGACCCTTGCCATGTTATCGGGCCCTAGGTGACATTGATGTTGTTGGACGTTCCTGCACTCCCCATGAATTTCCTGACGGTTCGGGCTGTCGCAAGTAGTACCGCTTTCTGCATGGACCTTTCTCCAGAAACCGTCGACCTGTTCTCTGCTAGGGTAACTCGCATTTGTGGCATCGGCGCTAGAATTAAAAGCACGGTAGAAACCCTTTTCTGATCGTTCAAAGAGTTTGTTGTCTCGTTTCCTGTTGTTACTAGCCTTGTATCTCCTCAGACGCCCTGCGAAAACAGAAAGTTTTTGTTTTAATGTGTCAAGACATTGTTGAGCAGTGATGTTCGCGGGGTCATGCCGAGAATGCATTTGGGTGCGGCTCATTATTGCCTGCACCGCCCTCTGGATCCTTCTAGTTCTAACTCCTCTGATATATTCCGTCACTTGTCCTATGTCTTTACGGAGACTCTCGATCTTTCGATTTAGTCGCATTTCCCATTGAGCCATTCGTGGTTCTGGTCTTGCACGATTCAACTCTTGGGCCGTTCGGATCTTGGCACCCATTACAGTGGTGACTGCCGTTGCGGCACAGTAGATTAACATGTGCATACATTCTAATGTTGGTGTCACTGAAACATAGTTTGGTACAATTCGTGTGTTCATAAGATCGAGCACGATCGCAAGTTTCCTGGAAGAATTTAATCTGGGTAGCGGTGGCCTGCTCAGTGGGTCTGTGCCTTCGTATCGCAATACTGCCTGTCTCATATGTGCGTTTAAGCCTTCAAAATGTTCTTCGTTAACCGATTCCAGACTCTCGGTTGTTGGTTCTACCGTTTCGGCTTCTAGTTGTTGTCCAGGCGCTTGAAGTTCCCCATTGTTGTTGTTGTCATCTATGTCTATGTGTTCGCCGTGGATCTCTAGCTCAACTTCCCGTTTGATAGCGTTAAGTCGCGTTTCTGGAATTCGGTTATTTCTTAGAATAGTTCGATACTGATCTGACACTCTTTGTTCAGACACTTGCATGTGTGGAAACTCCCTGCAGAACTCGGCATGCAGTTGTTGTCGGTAGCCGATCATCTCTTGTCCTAAGTTTGTCACCCTGTAAAAAATACGCATAATCGATTCATTCATGGACACAGTCCATTTCATGCGTCGTCGTTGTAATCCCGCCTCTGTGAACGCTGGCTGAAGTTCCCGCGCAGCACCTTCGGTGGGTGGAACCCTAGTTCTCGTTTGGCTCCCATGTTGTAGATGTTCGTGTAGTTGTTGGGCTGTAGCTGTTTGTGCAACAGGGGCCCGCCTCATCAGCGCCCTGTCACCGACGTCCCGCTCGCTGTCATGTCCAGCGCCGGCTCCAGACATGCCCTGGCGATCCCCAGGCAGCGGCCCTATGACAAAAATCCTATTAATCTCCATTCCATATGTTTCTCCCGTAACGTGGGAGTGACGGCCCTTGGTCGCCTTTTACGACTCGCGGAGCCACGATAGGAGTATTCTAACCCGCTACCCACACAGGTCAACTAGGATAACGCGGGATCGTTACACCCGAGGATCTGCCCCTCTCACAGGTCAAACCCCTCCTTGCGTTAACTGGGAAACACGGGATCGTTACACCCGAAGATCCGCCTCTCTCACAGGCTAGATCCATCCCTGTGTAACCGAGAGTCGCGGGATTGTCACACCCGAGGATCAGCCCCCGTCACCAGCTAGACCCCTCCCTGCGCAACTGGATATCGCGGGATTGTCACACCCGTAGGTCTGCCCCTGTCACAGGCGAAACCTCTCCATGCGTAACTGGGAATCGCGGGATCGTCACACCCGTGTATCTGCCCCTCTCACAGGTCAGACCCATCCCTGCGTAATTATTATTATTATTATTATTAATAATGTTTCCTTCTCACAGCTACAGGAACAAACATCTGAAAGCGACTCAGTGGCGTCACAATCACCCCAACCCTGCCACCACCAATCCCTGCGTAATTATTATTATTATTATTATTAATAATGTTTCCTTCTCACAGCTACAGGAACAAACATCTGAAAGCGACTCAGTGGCGTCACAATCACCCCAACCCTCAGTGGGGTCACAATCGCCCCAACCAGAGGCTTCTTCGAGGGATGCGGGCGTGACGATGAACCCTGAAAATTCTGAGAGCTGTTCAGTGGGGCCACAATCGCCCCAACCCGCGGCTTCTTCGAGGGACGCGGGCGTGACGATGAACCCCGAAAGTTCTGCAGCTCTCGGAAGGAGTGCTAGAGTCGAAGAGGGTCTGATGAAATGCATGCGGGAGTAGACCAAAAAATTGTGACTCTTGAAACGCAACTTGGAGACAGTAATAGGGTGATTAGAAGTTTAGATGATCAAGTAGCGGAATTACTACGAAGAAAACAACGAGAGGTGAACAGTGGAGAGTTACTAAAAAGAGATATTAATGACTTTAAAAATATAAAAAGCAATTGTCCATTTGGTTTTCTTAGTCTTTAAGATTCACAAGTTTTTGGGCTATTGTCGCATGTAATTCTTCATCCAATCCTTATATATTCTATACAGGGTATCTTGTACACATATATAAGGATTGGTTAAAGGATTACATGCAACAATAGATCAAAAACTTGCGAATGCTAAAGCCTAAGTATGTCGGGTCAATAATCTTTTTATGTCTTCAAGATCATTGTAGTCTTTTTGTAATACCGCACCCATATATTCCTCACGTTGTTTACTTCTTTTTAACTCTACTATTTCGGCATCTATACATCTCACCACCCTAGCATTTTCATCAAGTTTTGCTTCAATATTCGCAAGTTTTTGTTCTATTGTTGCATATAATCCTTCAACCTTATATATTATATAGGGTGTTTACTTTATCTTGTACACTATAGGGATCTTTGAAACCGTTACTATCTGTAACTCAAAATCTATTACTATTAATTTTTGATGTAATCAGTGGACATGTTCAAAAACATAAGAGTACAAATTTCGTAATGTTGCTTAAAATATTTTCGAAATCTTCAGTTTTCAAAACGTGATGAGCTATCTCAAATTTCTTTTCAGATCCCTGAAGCCCATAAAAAGCGCAGCTTTTTCCTAATTTAACCAACTCTGTATCTCTAACGGTTTCAAAGATGCCTAGAGTCTACAAAGTAAAGTAAACACCCTGTATATGATATATTATGTATTATGTGATTTAGGTTTTGTATATAAGTGTATATAATAGGAATAAGTATTTTTTTAATTGAACATAATGTATATATATATCTCTGCATATATTTCTCTGTATATATTTCCCTGTACATATCTCTGTAACTATTTTTAGTTTAATATAAAGCGTATATATTTTTCCGTTTTAATTTTATTCATAATACCTGTTTATCTGACAAGAATAAAATATTCCATATACAACAATGGTTGTAGGAAACAAATATAAAAGCATTTATACTGTCTGGCTTATCCTTGAGTTAAAGATTTTGTACAACATTCTGGCGACAGAAAACGACATAATAGCACTAGTGCATGGCAACAGTAAAATTTGAAACATCTCGTTTAAATATGAATACAATAATTGTGAGTTACTTTAAATACATAGTAAAGATAATAAATGAGGAGAGGATTATTGGGGAAAGAAAAACACACTTCATATTTTCAGATTTTATTTCTTTACGAGAAATTTTGTTTCTCTCGTAAAAACATCAAACAAAGATGACCACAGTTTACTTGGTTAAAGTTTTGATATGAATCGTTATTGTATACTACTTCAATGTCTCTCCCCCAGTATCTAATGAGTTATCTTGGTGGTTTCAAATTGCCAAAGCTGTCAAAATATTCACATATTTTTCCTCTTTTTCGATATGCTACCCAATGAGATCCAGAATTTCGCTGAATATCCAAATTCAAAATGGCCGTCTCGTTTTTTCGAGGCTTTTTAGGTAGGGTATCTCTCATATACACACCTCTAAAGAATGGAATGTCTTTAGCGAATTTTAAAAGGTCTAGATTGGTTAAAGGCCTATTGGGTAGCTTCAAGTCTTTTTCTTTAAAAATACTCACAGACCGCCACGCTTGTTTTTACGCAAATAAAGTCCTGAACCAACGGACTCCATAGCTTGCTTTCGATTTGCCATCAGCTTTTTTTGCATTATTTACGTCGATTATAGTTTTTGCTACACTGCTCGCTCCCCCCGCCAATGAACCGAGAGCAGACAGAGCCCCCAGTATAGGCAAAAGAGGCAGATATCCTCCTGACCTTTCTTGAAACGGAATTATCCTAGGTATTTTCAGTTTACCCTTTCCACCAGCTTTTTTTATGTGTACACGTGCTGCCTTAACTGCCGCTAACGATGATTTTTTAAATTTTTTAAGTCGCTCAACTGTTTGGTTGTAAAGGATTTTTTAGAGCTTTAGCCACCTTCTTCACTATGTCTCTTCTAAACGAAAATGGGCGTTACGTACCCATTCCCAACTTCCTTTTAACCTTCATTGCGTTTGTAATAAGCCACATAACTGTTTTTTCACCAAATTTGGAATCTTTTGATTTCACTCGGTCCCAAGCACGATTTTCGAGTTCCAAATCAGCCTTGTGTCGTTCTTCTAGAGATTTGCTTTTACTGTAAGCAATATCATGGATTCTACAGGCTGAATTAACTTTATTTATACCTGAATCTCCTCTAGAAAGCCGTTTTTCTAATTTAGTGCCAGGACCGCAGTACTGATAGCCAGGAATGTGTAACTCTATCGTCAATTTGTCAATTAATGTGTTTAGCACTCCGCTCCCTTTAACAATCAGCATTAGATTGTTCAAGTTTGTTCAATCACCCCCCTTATATAGAAAAAAACAACAAACAAACAAATAATATTTTTATTTTCACAGTTTACACTTTTAACTCATGTTTTCCCAATTCCACCATATGGCCTCACAATTCTTCAGAAAATATAATATTAGTCGTTTTACCAACAGGCCCCAAGCTTGTTAAAAAGTACCTTTTGTTGTCCCCATTCAACTCATCTATTCGTTCTTGAGTTAATTCATCCGTAAACCTCGCAGAATCGTCTTGAAGTCTGCAAATTCCACAACCACCTTTTCACCATACTTAGTATTTATTCTCTTAAAACTCTGAATCTCAAACTTTTCATTTACTTCCAAATCTCGAACGTTCACCAGATTTTTCTGCAGCAAGTTCTTATTTAAATTGTTTAAGAAGGACATGTTGAGTTTGTTGACAATATTCGCTGAACCTTGCCTATATAATGTAGGGACCTCCCCACCCCAGAGTAGGGGTGGCCCCCACCCTCCCCCAAACCCTATGAGAGCATGACGCCAACCCACAACCCCTATGAGAGTATGGCGCCAACCGAAAACCCCTATGAGAGTATGACGCTAAGACTAAACATTCTTAAGAAATAATTAATCAGGTAATTGGCATAAAGTAAACTTTATTAAAAGTTTTTAAAAAAGGCGGTAAACTATAAAAGAAAGTTCATAAATAATAGAGGCACTTAGGCAAATGTAAACTTGCAAACAGAGGAAGAGATCGTCTGAGAAGCAAACGTTAGACAGTGGTGAACAGTTCGCGAGCCGAGATGGATCTAGCTCTGAGTGCCATCCTACATTTACCACGCGAAACAGCAGCTGTCCTTTTGGGAAGACTATTAACTTGGTTCCCGGCCATAATTCACGCTACCGAGACCACCAGGGCTCCAAGTGATCCTGTTATAGCAATTTCACGTATGTGGGTAACATTGTGCCACATTTGGTACATCATAACAGCGCAAGTAAACCCTACACTATGTGCCTGCTCTTGGTGTGCATATAGAGCAGAATGGGAACGCATGGGATTGAATGGACCACCGCCACCAGTAGTTTGGCCGAAATGGCCGACGACAACAACATCCCCATTGGAGCAGCAAGGGCCCTCGTCTAGGGACCCCGCCACAGTTTGGGCCGAGCAACCACCGACCTCGAGTTCAACCAGAAAAGTCACTACGGAAAGAGCCACCACCACAAAGCGACCTCGCAACGCAGCCCAGCAGCCAACCGCAGGTAACCAATGCCCCCGGCTGGATCACCTAGTACCTCAGTGGGTGCCCGATCATGGAGGTCTGCCACCATGGCACGACCCCGCATCGGCGCCAGCCTCTATACCACCGCCATCGCCTACGCCTGGACCGTCTCGCCAGGACTCTGTCCCAGAATTAGATTGGGGACTGGTAGAAGTCAACGGAAAGGTAAGGGAAGAAGCTATAGAACCACCCTTACCGACCAATGATATTATTGAGCACATCTTGGCCCTGACAGAAATGAAAGCTGAACCTGCCGAACCTACAGAAAAGTGAAAGTGTAGTGAATGACAATTTCGCGAGTGTAGTGCGCACAAAAACTACGACAGAAAAGCCAGCAGTTAAGAAGATGATTAGAATAAGATTGTAATCCTAGCCTTAAGAATTCTGTAAACATAGCAATAAGGGGTAGGAGTTAGATAGAAATTAAGGTATTTAAAGGTACTCAAGAAAAAGTTTATTGTGCAGAAGGGTAAAGGCAACTCAATTAAAACTGTACAGGTCAGTCAATAGGAATACCAGATTTAGGATAATTGTCTTTGTTCATAAAAATTAAATCGGTATATTTAATTTTTTCATAAGGAGGGAGGGATGTAATGCCCAGGCCAGCGCATAAAGCCAGAATATTTAAATTCGCAATACTCCTACAGTATATCCCAGAGAGGCCCCAGTATTCAGATTCCTAAAACTTAAAACCATCCGCTCCTATGAAGCTTCGCCAGGCCACACGTGTCAAGGTTAGACGCTAGGCCACGACTCGGAGACCAAGAATCAGACCACCTGCGCTGCGCAGCGAAAACCCAGCAGAAGCCGCTCGAGAAATGATATAAAAGGGCGCCCGACCGGAGCTCCAGCCAGTGGCAAGCCGTCTACCATCAGTTGCAGGGGGAACCCCTGCTGGTTTGCCGACAGAGATAAGAATCCAGCCACCAGGTCCTGCTGCCCGCCGTAGAAATACTTCAGACTATTGACCGACCTAAAAGTAAGCGATTTTGAATCTTTTGTAAGTTTTAAACCCTGAGTGCCTCTTATTTGGATTTATTTGGATTTTATTTGATTTTATTTGAATTAAATTATTTTAGTTGAAAATCTCCAGTTATTTTAAGCCAATTAATTTAAATATTCTATCTCCAAGTTATGCGTAATGTTTTTGTAACATTAGTTATTTTGCTAAGCTAAATTTTGGGAACAAATTGAAACTTCCACCCTTTTAATTAATTAATTTTGTAATTTTTGCTCTAATTTAACAATTGTGATAAGATCTAGCTCTTAACATTTTTTATTTTATTATTTTAGATAAAATTGTCGAAACCTTTATAACGTTACTTTTCCTAGCGGCTAGTTTAGCCGAACGGACGAGTGTAATTCTAATTAAAAAGAAAAATGGAAAATATTACGAAAAGTTCATATGAACAAGTTTTATTTTCGATTTTTTAAGTAACTTTTTGAGACTACAAAATTTTCTTGCAAAATGTGTTTTCTTGGAAAGAGAAGTCATAATTTGGTATTATTTTTGGTGCAATCCGTAGAGGGCGCTGCGTACGCTATAGTTATTTAATTTAATTTGCCCTAACTTTTTTCACAGCAATCTTTTACGACATTTTGTGAATGTATCCTCTTCCCACACGTTTTCTAAGCAAAAAAGGTTTACTTGGTGAATAACGACAAAGGTGACCGTTTTCGAGAAATTTTCAAATTTCTGCATCGATGCAGGTGCATATCGACACTCGTAAGCAATTAAATTCAAAACAAAATTTAAATAAACAAGCACATTTATTTTTTGACAGTTTAATTAACTAGTTTTTTTTTTCAAGAAAATTTTGTCGTCTCAAAAAGTTACTTAAAAAAATCGAAAATAAAATTTCAATTTCAACACCCTGATATGAATATGAATTTTTCGTCATATTTTCCATTTTTCTTTTTTTTTAAGTTATTACCGAACACCCTGTATAACAAAAATAATTCTTCTTCCAACCTGTAAAATCTATATCACAAAATCAAGTATTCTTTTTTGGTCTTGAGCTCGTCAAATATTTCCTCTGGAGATATGGGTATTTCAGGGTACACATAAAGGAGTGTTAACCCATTCAGTCGGTTTTCGCCAATATTGTTTCTAATATAAATTTTTAAAATTTTCAGTTTTGAAAATGTTCTTTCTGGCACACTGTAATTGTGCAAAATATGTTTAGTAGGGGTTTTGCCTAATTTACGGTTACACGCTGCGACCGACGGCGTGTGTGCATAATATACGGTGGCGCGTTCTCAAATCTACTGCACAGGTTTTAATTTCGAGAAGACAAGGTGAAACAAATAACAAATTGTAGATGTTTGATGTTCACTGCATTTTCAGATTAGGCCAGGAGTATATAATTTTTGGTATTATTAATTTTGATATTACAAATCTCGTTTATCTCGACAGCTCTGTGGGGGGCAATTGCCCCCCCCCCTGAATACGCCACTGGTGACGCAGAAGAGGATGGGGAAAAGAATGTGGGTTGAGACAGGTGTCCAAGATGGTTTCACCTAAATTGTACAGGATAATCCTATGACACTGTAATGGACCAAGAATTTTATTGTGATTTTTTGCTGTGCTGACTAATGTTATTTATTTATGTGTAATAGTTTTTCAATGGTAGGTACTTAGATTAAGGAAATCTCGTGACTGAATGTATTACGATGATTAAAGATGGAACTTTTAGTGGGTTTGCAGTCAAGTTGGTCTTTAAAGAAAACTATTTGTTAATTGCCTATAAATATTACAAATTAAAAGAAATTATCATAAACGTACTTTTCTTGAAATGGTAGAAATTAATAAAAATCATAATTCAATGAATAAAAGTTCAGATATTGAAAATTTAAGTAATATTTATACATATTTGCTTCAAATGAATTGATTCATTAATTGTTATACCTACACATTACCATTATTAGTCTTTTCTAAATTTATAACCAACTTTTACTAATTAGACAATTTGTAAACAAAAATCTGTCAAAATTTTAACCAATTTTGACAAATGAGACAATTTGTATTTATAACCAAATAGTTATAAGACATTATGTAAACAATAATATGTTAAATTTATAACCTCATTTGGCGCCTTGATACATTTTTTAATAAACAAAAAGCTGTCAAATTTATATCCAAATTTGACATATTAGACAATTTTTAAACAAAAATTTGTCGTACTGATAACCTATAAATTGAACTAAAATAATTAAAATCATAACCTAATTAGATATATTTAGACACTTGGCAAACATATAACCTTAAATCCAAAACAAATGATAATTTATTTAACATAACATAAATACGTTGTTTATAAAAATTGAAAATTACATTTTTAGATATCTATTACAAATTTCAACATTTAAATTTTATGTCTTGTTAAAAAACACATCTGAAGATTTTTCATAAAAAATTTGCCATGGATAATATAGTTTTAAAACAAATCTAGCGTTAAGTAAGTAAACATTTTATATTATATAATATGTATATATTATATAAACATATTGTAGCAGTCCTGAAGAAGAAATAAACAATTCCGAAAGCTTGTCAATTAACAAATAGTTTTCTTTAAAGACCAACTTGACTGCAAACCCACTAAAAACTCCATCTTTTATTATGGTAGGTACTTACCTACCTATACATCTATTTTTTGTGATTTTAGTTTTATTACCTACTACTTAAAATTTTTTTTTATTTTTTTAATAGGGTACTTGACAATATTTTTAATTGCTCTAAAATTGTACTCTGTTTACAGTAGATGCACCAACATAACACGTAATAAATGAAACAACGGCTTTTAACCCTTATTTATTGAAGATAATTAAAAACGAAGTAGCACAATTTTGTTCAGGCTGAAATCTACAGTTTCGTCATTCTATTGTCCAGAACGCCAAAAGTGGCAACTCTGTGCCTCTCAGGAGAAACGGAACTGTAACGTTGCCGGTGCCCATTTGCAATAATTCGTGGAACAAGGGCAAATTGCAGTTTTCTATTCAAGTATCTCCAGCTTGCCTATGAATATCTGTTACTTCATGTATTGCAACCTTTGAGCTTTAACTAACGCAAATGCACACACAAATTTTGTCACATAAAGACTTTTTATTACGAATATGTTTCGTATATTGCCTTCTCTATAGCAAAATGGTGCCTGTTTATGCTGCACACGCTGGAAACTATATCCATCATCTCTGTCACGTAACACTTTAGTTAAAATATCTGTACACGGAACATACTATAAATATTCAGGTATCAATAATGGGGGAAATAATCGCGTATGTGGCAACGTTACCCGCCCACCTAGGCATCTAATCATATTCATTTATCCACATGTTATCTAACACGTATGGTTTTCTGATCGGCAGATGACATCCCATGATGCCAACTGTCATTCCGTATCTCGCTAAATCAAAACATTAGTAGATAATATCTGTGCGATTAATTATAGTTTGTTATTGACATTTACTATTATATATTGTTTGCGGACCTAGTTATCGTTTTGTTAGATGTGTAAGGTAAGGTATCATGGACCCTGAAAGGACAATCCGTAATTTGCCGAAATTGGAAGGCGCGTTTATAAAGGCGTCATAGTGCTTAGAAGTACTGAGCCCGAATTCCGGACTTTAGGCCCAACCTAGTAAACGATTGAATAGGTATTTACGAAAAAAAAAACACTTCTTCTTCTCACTAAATGTTGTTTCAAGGGGCATCATAAGTCTGGGAGTTTAAGGTTAGAATTTTGAAATTTTAACTTTCCTTGCAACTTTCACTGCCGAATAAGGTTATGTCTCAGAACACTTCAGTGTTATCGCTATGTTGCCAAATTGCCTTTTTAAAACACTTGTGACGTCATAAGTGCTTTCCCGCAAAATTTCGAAGAAAGTCTAAAAACTTGCTAATTACTTAAATATATATTTTTTAAATAATCGTAGGGTCTTAGGGAAGTGTCCAGGAACTGTTTTATCGAGTTTGTAAAATTTCGTCAAGTACCCTATTGCTTGTTGCTGAGACTTTAGTTAGGCAACTCTACATTATTGGAATGGGCCACGCCCTCTATCAGACCGGAGCGCTACCACCACTCAACGGATTTAAAAACAATGCGTGTCCTTCATAAATATAACGTGGTCAGTGCGGCGCAGTCACTCCGTATCCCGCGATTTTGCCAGCCGACGACCAGAAAGTTCTTTTCTGGTACCGACGTCGCGACCATGCACGAGCAAACTAGCGGCAGAACCTGAGGTTTTTCCCCTTGTATCAAGCTTCGCTCTTGAGGCCGAGGGTGCCTGGTCTGTCGTTTAGGTAAGCTAGGGTATATTTTAAAAAGGTGCTTGTGTAATTGGTTTGTCTTTTTGGTCTATCGTTTAGAATTCCACGCCGGCATGTGAAACCATCCGCCATTTTGTACCTGTAGAGACTGATTAAAGAGCCATTGGTGCCTTTTTTGGGGTCGAAAAGCCCTGTCGAAACCCATCCAAGCAACCCTGAGATAAAGGTACGCTACAAACTATACAGTAGTTGGCCCTTGAACAGTTATTGGCCACTTCATCTTTAAAACTCTGTTACTAATGATCCGTAAATTTAGATATTTTTATTTTATAATGTTGAGAAACTACTGACTTTTGTCTAATTAATAGTGCTGTGGCAACACTGTTATTTGATCATGGCTGCAGAAGCCAGTTGTTCAAAGTGACCGTTACAAGGTGTTTGGGACATTTTTCATAAAACAGGTAGGAATATTGTCACACCGAGCTGGGAATGCCCTGTGTGTGCCGCGAGAGAACCCTGTTGTCCCTCGCGACTTGCCGGAGATCTTTGAGGGGGACGACTGGCAGTGGATGCTGGACGTAGGTAATCCCAGGATTATTATTAATTATAAAAACATGGTTTTATTCAGACGACTCACAGTATGACTCTTAGGACACGCATCCCGGCGATCAGGGCGGCGACTCGGACGGGCGAGGGAGGCAGGCTTTTAGCGACCGTTCGGTCCTACGACGAGCGGGCCGCGGATCCGGGGTACCGGACTTCTCGGAACACCTTTCGACCCTCAACTACCCCAGCGCTCCAAGGGTCACGAACACGCCTATGCCCTTGCAGCTAACTAGGGGGAACTCCACCTGTTTCGACCCCGGTGGCCAACACGCCGATGCCTTGGTCTCCACAGGGGAGTAGTCGAGGATCTAGTGGTGACTAAGAAGCCGATGCCACTGATGTTCAGCTCTTGTCTGGCGCCGAATTTATACCCGTCAGTAGTAAGACAAAGAGAGTTCTAAGCCAAACCTGTCAGACTTGTCTGGCTTAGAACTCTCATAGGGTTTTGGTGGTGGGAGAGCTCCCCCACTCCAAGAATAGCTATATAGGTGCGTGTGGTTCAACTAAGAGCACCAGTGCAGCAAACATGTCCTTAAATAATTTAAACAAGAATTTGTTGTTAAAAAATCTGGTGAACGTTCGAGATTTGGAAGTAAATGAAAAATTTGAGATTCAGAGTTTTAAGAGAATAAGTACTAAGTTTGGAGAGAAGGTGGTTGTGGAGTTTGGAGACTTCAAGACCATTCTGCCCCAGCGGTTTACGGATGAACTAACTCAAGAACGAATTGACAGTTTGAATGGTGACAACAAAAGGTACTTTTTAACCAGCTTGGGCCCTGTCGGCAAATCGACTAATATTATTTTTTCTGAAGAATGAACGAGGGACTGCGAAGTCATGTGGAGGAATTGAAAAAGCTGAAAACGATGGTTACTATGTACGAGATAAATAAAAAGTTTAGAAATGTAAAAATGTGAAAATAAAAATATTATTTGTTTGTATGTTGTTTTTTTTTTAAACCTATATAAGAGGGAGTGATTGAATAAACTTGAGTCAATCTAATGCTGCTTGTCAAAGGGAGCGGGTTGGTAAACACATTAATTGACAAATTACCGGTTGAGTTACATCTTCCTGGTTACCAGTATTGTGGTCCCGGTACAAAGTTAGAAAAACGTCTTTCTAGAGGTGATTCTGGTATAAATAAAGTTGATTCAGCCTGTAGAATTCATGATATTGCTTACAGTAAAAGCAAATCTCTAGAAGAACGACACAAGGCTGATTGGGAACTAGAAAATCGTGCTTGGGACAGAGTCAAATCGAGAGACGCTAAATTTGGTGAAAAGACAGCCGCTTGGCTTATTACGACTGCAATGAAGGTTAAAAGGAAATTGGGCATGGGTATGAAACGTCCATTTTCATTTAGAAGAGACATTGTAAAGAAGGTTGAAAAAGCCCTAAAAAAATCCCATACTACCAATGAGTTGAATGATTTAAAAAAATTAAAAAAATCGTCTTTAGCGGCAGTGAGGGCTGCACGAGTTCAAATTAAAAAAATTGGTGGAAAAGGTAAATTAAAAATACCTAGAATTATTCCCTTCGAAGAAAAGAAAGGAGGTTTTCTTCCGCTTTTGCCTATAGGTACTAGCTGGTCTGAGTGCCCTTGGATCAATAGCCGGAGGTGCTAGCAGTATAGCTAAAACTATAATTGACGTAAATAATACAAAAAAGCTGATGGGGAATGGAAAGCAAGCTACGAAGATCATCGGTTCTGGACTCTATTTGCGGAAAACTAGGCGTGGTTTCGGTCTTTTTTTAAAGAAACAAAAAAACTAATGAAGCCACCCAACAGACCTTTATCCAACCTAGATTTAATTAGGTTTGCCCACGGAATTCCTTATTTTAGAGGTGTGTATATGAGAGATACACTACCTAAAAAACCGAGAAAAAATGAGTCGGCCATTTTAAATTTGGATGTGCAGAAAAATTCCGGATCTCATTGGGTGGCGTATCGCAAAAGAGGGAAAAGGTGTCAATATTTTGACAGCTTTGGCAATTTGAAACCCCCAAAGGAACTCATTCGATATTTAGGGAGTGATATAGAAGTATTTTATAACAATAATTCTTATCAAAATTATAATGAAATAAATTGTGGAAATTTGTGTTTAAATTTCTTAAAAAATGAGAACCTGTAATGTTTCTGTAGAAATAAAAATCTGAAAATATGAAGTGTGATTTTTCTTTTCCCATCCCCAAAAACGAGAGAAACGTATCTATTGTATATTATACTAAATAAACTAAAATATATTCATAATACACTTAATGCTAAGAAAACTTAATTTTAAAATAAAATATAAACATTTCAAATTAAAAGAATACACTTACATCTAAAATATGTACATTATATAATTATTATGCGAGTTTTCTTTTTATGTTCTCCATCTCCATAGCCTCTTTCTTATAGGTTTCGTTTTTTTTTCTTTTCTCGTTGATAGCTCTCTCTTGTTGCTACCAGTTTTTTTTCCCAGACTGATATTTCTTTTCTTAATCGTCTCATCTCCCGCTCTGAATTTCTCACATCCTCTTTCACGCTTGAAATTCGTCCATCCACCAGGGCGTTCATCTCTCCAATTAATTCTCTAAGACTGCTACGAACATCATCCTTCGTAGAAGTGGGCTTAGATCCTAGGACATTTAATAAATTTAAATTTTTTTCGCCCCCTGGTCTTTTCGCTGATTCATGTTTCATTGTTTGTGATACCACTCGTGAGCTGGAAGGACGTGGTGAGGCTGACGATACATCTAACTGTAAGAAGGAAACAATTTGAAGAACAGTGATTCATTGTTGTAGAACTAACTTACAGAATCGCTTTTGGAGTGTACTGAGACTTGTGCTTGCAGCGTCGGCTCAGCTCTCACCAGGGGCATCGGGACATAGGGCTCAAACAATCTTTCGATATCTGTTAGCTATAAAAGCAAGGGGAATATTATTTATACAATATTATTTATTAACACAAACTTACAGGAGTCATTATTGTGGAAACAGCTTCTTCAATTTCAGCGTCAGTTGGCTGAAATTAAAAAATAATTTATAATACTATATTTTTAACCAATCTAATATATTTTAAAAAGTTCAAATTTTATACAACAGAGTCGGCTCTAGACGTACAGCGTACAGAGACAGTCAAAAAGTTGGAACCATGTTAGTTGAGTTCTAAAGTCAAATATGGCACACAAAAAAAATTATTAGTTTTATACAGGGACCGGCACAAAGTTGCAAAAATTTAATATTTTTAAACTCTGATTTAGATTAATTTAAATTTGTTATCCGGTGATAAGTTACATTTGCAGTATTTTGTAATGCACAGGGTGGTTGAAAAAATACAAAAAGTTTCTTTTTTTGACTAGGTGGCTATGACTTTAAATCTGACATCAGCCTTTGATTCCAAACAACTTTTGTAAGTAACTTTTGACCGTATTTTAAAAATAAGGGTACTTATTTTGACATATTGAATCTACCACGTATCCGAAGAAATATTTAAATTTTGATGTGGGCGTTTTGAGTTTGAAATGTTGCCTCAACTTTTATCGAGAATAAAATTTTCTCAGAAATTAATAATAAAAAAGTTTTCCAACTTTCTGCCGACCACTATATTTTTTTAAAAATTTATCATTGTCAGAATTTTTGTCTGCACATAGGGGTAAAATTTCAACATTTTCAAATAACTTTTTTCGATAAAATCACAAATAAAGCGCGTTTTGATCATTATTTAATTAAATGTCGTTTTGACAGGTATGTTAACATCACAACGTTTAATGATTTCAAATCTTTTTGAAGCGGAGATGATCACCCCAGAGTAGTTTCATCTTAGCCCAAAAATAAAAAACAATCCCATATGAATCCAGCTTTTGTCGGACACATATAATATTTTGGGGGAGATCTTCCCACGGATCGCAAGCTATAAACAACAGTGAACAAAAAAATGTGTCTAGACATATACTCATGGGGGTCCCACGGTCTGAGAATGTTTTCCTGTCTCAATTTGAGGTCTCAATTTTAAAATCTCCCCTTTTATTGAACACACATGTGCATAAGTGGTTTACATGAGACCATATTCCAGAGAGATATAGATTTACATCTTTTAAAATCTGAGAATTTTAATAGGAATATGTAGTATGGATATACAGGATTCAGAAATTACATCACCTTGAGAGATTCTTTTTAAATAAACTTTGTTTTTTACATGTTAAAATTATTGATTTTTTAATTCTAAAAACTACAAAAGATATTGATAACAAATTTTGGTATGATACATCGAGTAAAGCAACAGTGTGAGAGTAATAGATTCAGTTTTAAAATATAAATAATAATAATTCTCTCCCTCGCAATGCTTCAAACTAGGAGTATGGCAGAAGCGCTTGTGCGGAAACAATTACTATTATTTTGTCTTCGTTATCATTTGCGACTTTTTTCCCGATAGAACTAGGATAGCATTCGCTCAAGTACTACTGAAAACTCTAGAAAACCGTAGTAATTCCAGAACTACACCTGTTAATTTTTTAAGTAAACGGAAATGGTTCTCAATCATTCAAATTTGCAAAGTAACTCTCTGCAAATTCATTTTTCCTAAAACAAAAAGCTAAGACCTTAAAACTATAATCTCATCAAAGAGTATGAGCCCCATGTCAAACAGAATGGTTTTCTAAGTTTGTTAAAATTAATTTAACACTCTTTATAATAAAAACAAACCGATATATTTTATTAAAACTATTCACTTCATCTGACAAGTAAAACAGTTCAGGTCGATACAGCTTCTTTTAGTAATAATTTAGTGATAACATTAAAACTATCACATTGTCAGAAAAATAATTCCTTTAAAAATCAGTTTCTAAAAATAATGGAAAAACGATGGTTTTCTCGGAGTTTGTAAGACGCTGTAAATAAGATCTAGTGTTTGTAATAAAAGTTATTATGTAATTTTTATAGAAAGTATGAAGGTACTGTAATAAATTGCAAAGGCGATACAAAAGTTAAATTCAATAGTTTCAATTTATTAAAAATAAGAAAGTTTTGTAAAAAAAATTTCTACTTACAGCTGTCAGGTGTAGACTTGACATGTTAGTTTTCATGCTGAAGCACAGAACACAAAACTGATCAAACTGTAGGTTCAAATTGATAATCAAATGACGATCCCTGTATATATGCATAACCCTTTCCACTGCATCGAGCTACCATTAACCTGCAATGATACCATCTGCGTTGCCAAATCAACAGTCTGTTTGTCTTAGATATTCCCCAACTAGTCTCCCACCACGATTTTTCTGAAAAAGTCAAAGAGTCAAATTTAAAGAAATAAAGTTAAGGGTGAGATCCCCTTCGTAACTGCATCCAATAAACATACAGCATCTGCCGCCGCAGACCAAGATATCTAAGCGCAACGTTGCCAGATCAACGACGTTTTTTAAATGTTAGGGATGGTGCTCCCACTATATCATACTGGATCAAGAATATAAAAGCGGGATCCGGACGCTTTCACTGTTAGTTCCAAATTAAAATTTTATATTTTCTATAACATGTCGGGTATACGATACATTATTGACGCTGACGGGTTTCAAGTGAACGGAAAGTTTCTTACCAAGGAGTTGGCTATCTATGATTTAAAATCGCGCCAAGTCAGTTGTCGCTACTTCCGTGTGGGGTCATATAACTCACTCTCCTCTAAGGACGCCTGCAGTGCTCGTTGGGTTACGAAAAATTTGCATGGCTTAAGATTCTCCGACTGTGACACTGATGAACCTCAGGAAAACGTGATAGCAGTACTTCAAATCCTTGGTGAATCTGCTGGTAAGAATCTAATCAGCTATAAGGGCGGGCAGATCGAAAAGAATCTTCTGCAAGCAGCAGGGTACGGGCATCTAGGCTACAATATAGAACTTCTGGGCTGCCCCAAATTTGACGTTCTGGTTCAACAACAAAAGAAGTTCTACGAAAGTGTGAAAGTGAAGCAATGCGAAAGACACATCGTGAGTTGTGGGAAACCAGTTCATTGCCCGCGAGTGGAGTTCTTCGCTGAATTTGTGCGACGTAAAATATAAAAATATGTGTTCTACAACCTGTAAATATTATTTTTAGTATTTATTTATATATTTTATATTTTTTATATTATTGTATATATTTATATATTTTATAATATTTTGTATAATAAAATTGAAAAACTAATTTGCTAAAAAGAAAACATACAAAGTGGGTATTAGTCAACTTTCAAACTTTACTGTGGGGATTGCTAGAAAACATAAAATAGTGTTCTAGTGGCGGTGTTTGAGTACCTTGAGTCATAAGCAAAAAGTAAAAAGTTCCCCCTCTCCTCAAAGATAATATGAACATTAGGAGACATTCGAAAATTGTAAACTTCTGCCATAACGATGAATCAGTTTTTATAAAAAAATGTTCATATTCCAAACAATATAAAAAACAACTCCAAATCACAAAAAATAAGTAAACTTTTTATTATTTATAAAAAACATAAAATATTCCATAGCAAACAAAATAAAAAACTCCAATATCACAAAAAGATACTTAAACCTAAAATAAAACTATCTAAGTAATAAAATTCTCAATTCAGATAATATTTTTCTTATGCATAGCTCCGCCACTGATTCTATATATAGACAACTAACCGCTAGGGAAGTGAAACGCATACGATCGATAATGACAACATCCAGTCGTGTGACGGTGTCGCTAGACTGAAACTAAGGGACGCTTTATCGCGATCCTATGCGTCGATCGATAACCTACGTAGCGACGTGGGAGTACTGAAAATATCCGCTAGAGTACTCTGCTAGTAACGAAACGCTACGAAGCCGAGAATTATGGTAAATACGAGCACTGACTATAGAATCCTTTCTATAGTCACTGATACGAGGGTGTGTGGACATAATGTAATGAAATTACAGATCAGAAAATCGTTAGAAATTGATACCTACAAATTAGCATCGGGATACTCCAAATAACCAATGTTTGACAGAAATACAGGTGATGTTATGTAGTTCCAGCTCTATATAATTCCCTTTCTATAGATATTTAAAATACTGCTAATATTGTATACAGTGTGATCATTTGAGCAACATATGGGATTTTTTTATTTATTGCACAACGAAAATACAAATATTCCCGGAAGTTGGTGCATGTTTGATAATCATATTAGGCGCACTTAGAATGGACGCAAGTCAAACAGCATGCAGGGTAGGTCAAAAAATATAAAAATTGTGCAAGAGTAAAGTACCCTTATTTCAGAAAATTCAGTAAAATGTTATAAAGAAAAGTTGTATAGAATTAAAAGTTATGCCTAAATACCAAAACATTACCTCCTAATAATATATCAATTTCGCATAACTTTGTTCAAATTCACGCATATTTGTAAAATGGGGTACTTGACGAAATTTTGCAAACTTGATAAAACAATTCCTGGACACTTGCCTAAGACCCTACGATTATTTAAAAATATATATATTTACGTAATTAGCAAGTTATTAGACTTTCTTCGAAGTTTGGAGGGAAAGCACTTATGACGTCACAAGTGTTTTATAACGGCAATTTGGCAACATAGCGATACCACTGAAGTGTTCTGAGACATAACCTTATTCGGCAGTGAAAGTTGCAAGGAAAGTTTAAATTTCAAAATTCTAACCTCAAACTCCCAGACTTATGATGCCCCGTCAAACCACTTTTAGCGTTGATTGATTCCTTCCTCCATCGACAATTTTAGTCAAGAAGGGTTTTTTCGTTAATACTTATTCAATCGTTTTTCTGTAAATTTTTTGGGCTAGGTTGGGCCTAAGGTCCGGAATTCGAGCTCATTATTTCTAAGCACTATGGCGTCTTCATAAACGCGCCTTCAAGATGGTCCCTAGACCGAGGTTCTCTCTTTATTAATAACTCATAATACTGTATTATTACTACAACGTATTACGGATTGTCCTTTCAGGGTCCATATGTCCATGATAACTTACCTTACACATCTAACAACCTAGTGTCCGCAAACAATATATAATAGTAAATATCAATAACAAACTATAATAAATGGCACAGATATTATCTACTAATATTTTGATTTAGCGAGATACGGAATGACAGTTGGCATCATGGGATGTCATCTGCCGATCAGAAAACCATACGTGTTAGATGACATGTGGATATATGAATATGGTTAGATACGCGAATATTTCCCCCATTATTGGTACCTGAATATTTATAGTATGTTCCGTATTCACATATTTTAACTAAATTGTTACGTGGCAGAGATGAAGGATATAGTTTCCAGCGTGTGCAGTTTAAACAAACACCATTTTGATATAGAGGAGTCAATATACGGAACATATTCGTAATAAAAAGTCTTTATGTGACAAAATTTGCGTGTGCAATTGCGTTAGTTAAAGCTCAAAGGTTTCAATACATTAAGTAACAGATATTCATAGGCAAGCTGAAGATACTTGAATAGAAAACTGCAATTTTGCCTTTGTTCCCAGAATGATTGCAAACGGGTACCGGCAACGTTACAGTTCCGTTTCTCCTGAGAGGCACAGAGTTGCCACGTTTGGTGTTCTGGACAATAGAACGACGAAACTGTAGATTTCAGTCTGAACAAAATTGTGCAACTTTGTCTTTAATTATCATAAAAAATAAGGGTTAAAAGCCGTTGTTTCATTTATTACGTGTTATGTTGGTGCATCTACTGTAAACAGAGTACAATTTAGAGCAATTAAAAATATTGTCAAGTATCCTATTAACTTAGATTTTTAATTTTTTAGGGAATCACAAACTTCATGTTTGTTGCAACGATATAATAATAATAATAATAATTCTCACCCTCACAATACTAGGACTATCCCCAGAAGCAACCACATGCGGCTAGGGTTGATTTTTTCGCGAAATAACTAGGATAGCATTCACTCAAGTACTATGGAAAACGACGCCACTGAAGCTCCTTAAAGAAAACTTTAAAATTTCGCAAAAATTCTTATGAAAATGATAAAACATTAGTAATAATGTGTATATTAAAACTCTCATGTAAGATTCGAAATTTTTATTTTAAATGTTTATTAAGAAACTGGAAATTCATCGACGAAAAAAATTTTTTTTCTTAGGAAGTTGAAATTTTTTTCCTTAGACAGTTATGTTTTGGTATTTAGGTATAGCTTTCAATTCTAAACAACTTTTCTTAAAAACATTTTGCTTTTTTACATTTTTGACCTACCCTGTATGCTGTTTAACTTACAATTATTCTAAGTGCATCTATATGTTACTGAACATGCATCAACTTTCGGCAATGTCTATATTTTGATTGTACAATTAATAAAAAAATGTCTCATATGTTGCACACTTAAATGATCACCCTGTATATTTCAGACTGGGTTAAGGCAGTTCATGACTGAAACTCGTCTTAATTAAGTCGATATTTATTTGGAAAATAAAGTTGTCAGTCTATTTTATGCTAGATTTTAATGTAAGAAAATTAGCAAGCAATGTCTGAATTCTCAAATTCTAGAAGATTGGGTTGACACCCCCACCACTTCTCTTGTGAAGTTGCCAGATTGGTCATGGCTCTGCTTACACTATATGGGTTGTGATGAGGGATCTGAATAAACAATAAAAGTCATATTTTTAATCATTGCTTTATTCCAACCTTCTTCTATACAAGTCTGCTAACAAAAATTGATTATAATAACAGTAGAGTTCAAAAATGCAATATGTTTCCATGCTACATACTGCATGGCACATTAAAAATACAATTTCCATTACATTTATGCCGTAGTTACTATGTACAAATAGTTCATTGACCTTATCTAAAAAACTAAGGTAAAAATCATACAATTTAAAATTAATCAAAAAGCTTATCCTTAAAGTCACATATGGTTCGATATTTAATAGCTCGAAAACCTCTGCTATGGAAAACCATTGACAAACACCATTTTTTGCAAGCAACACTCGTTGATCTCCATCTGCAGTCAACATCGTTCTTAACAATATATCGTTGAATCTGATAAACATCGGGGTACCCAGGTTGTTGGTAAAGTTGTTTAAATTATTCACTAATTCTTTCCATTCCAAATAGTCCAGCGAAATCACATTTCGTCGCACTGTTGATCGGATATTAACTTGCGGTTTGAAATATCTCATAATGCTCAAACCATTTTTAATAGTATATGTAGGTAATGTCAATCATGGTACCACTTGAAGCTCTACACGACGTCTGACTCAGAGATCCACGAATCATGCTCTTTATCAAAGCCCAACCATCGTACTAGCACCTTCCCCCTCTTTCTACGAAGCACCTTTTCAACCAGATATACATCAGGATATTCAGTCTTTTGTAATTCTTCACGATAAAATCCACCTTTTATTGGTCGACCCTTTAAATCCTCTAGCAAATATGTGGGTGGATTGGTAATTTGCACTTTCATTATTTTGAACAATTCTGTACTCCAGCTAGGCAAGTAACCTTTGGCAAATACATGTTTCTCTTTACTTATTCTTACAATATCTCCAACCTTAAATTTTCTACCTCTAAAAATCTTCACGTGACTATACACTTTTTTAAGCAGATATTGTTCATTGGTTTTATTAACTTGGTTAGGCTTCATTTGAATCACTCTATGTTGTCTGTTATTATACTCGGCAACTAGAGTAGGCAATCATCCCATTTAAATTTACCATTTAGACTAAAATACTTAAATAATCGTTCCTTTAGAGTTCGTATCACTCTCTCGGCCATGGCGGCTTTCGTGACGCTAAAAGTGCTGTAATGATTAATTTTGAATTTTAGCATCAAATTTTGAAATCGAGAGTTATAAAACTCTTTGCCCTGGTCAGTTTGAAGGTTGCGAGGCTTTCGAGTTCTCGATAGGATATCAGCGAAGGCGTTGGTAACATCTTCAGCAGACTTGGATTTGAGCGGTCTGTACCAAACAAATTTAGAGAAGCAATCGATTACAACCCGTATGAATTTGAAACCATTATTGTGACTAGCATACTGATCTAACTGAGCGAGATCAGCTTGCCACAAATCGTCTAAACCTTTAATGATAGTTCGACGACGTGGATAATTTTTTCGAGCTGGTTTATGTAATTCCCTAACTACTTGAATTTTTTCTTTACTATGCATGACTAGCACCCTCAAGGATCTCTACTATTCTGAGAGACAGTAAGGATTGCATACGCTTACCACTTATTTTTAAATAATAATCTTCTATAGTTTTAATCAACTCTCTCAATTCATCGATCTTATCTTGAACATTGGCTATCATTGTGTTGCGAATATGAAGATCGCATTCCTCAGTATGCTGTTTAAGATTTGTGTAAAAATATTGTAATGCATGAATGACCCCATCATCGACATATTGTTTTGTGCTGGCATCGCTGTCATCGATCGGGGGATTAACGTTGCTCAGTCTGCGGTTTTTACAATCATAGTTTCCTTCCAGATTCAAATTTAATGTGTAAACAGGTGGGCAAGACCTGTTCTTGGGTATTGAAGCACGTCCGAACTTGTTTAAGGACATCTTTTAACTAGCTTGAATGGTTCATTATGGTGCTAAATCTATTAATTTGGGAGTTGACCGGACTGTTCATCATCCATTTTTAAACAACACTCTTTGACAATTTTTACAAATTTTCTTATTTCATCTATCTCTTTCTCGAAAACGTCTTTCACGATAGTCTCAATATTATCATTATGTTGTTCGAGAATGATGTTAAACGTTTTGAATGTTGCATTGATTTGTTTGTCCGCATATTGCTTTGTGCCAACATCATTGCTGTTAATAGGATAATTAACGTTGTACAGTCTGCGGGTTTTGAAATCATAATTCCCGTCATTCAGAGAAAGACTAGTCCTTGAAACACGTCCGAACTTGTTTAAAGGCATCTTACAAATAACATGCTGTAAGTTAGAGAATAATTTTCGCTTCTTTCAACTCATTGATTATTGCGGTTATTTCGTTTTCATGGGAAGTATTTCCGGCATCTTTTGATGCAATTAATAACCTTAATCTCTCTACAAGTTCATTAGGGTTGTCCCAGAACACATATTCCACAGGCTTTGTGTTATACTTGAGGTGCATGCCGGAACCCTTCGCAGGTGTGGAGGTAGCCACCGGACCTTTCATTAGAGGTTTAATAATATTAATGTACTTATTTTTATAGCTAGATTTTAATCGTCCGTTTGAAGTAAGGTGAACACCAGTGAGATTTATAATATCTCTGTAACTTTTCAAATCATCGTTAGTATTTTTTGGATTATTATAGAAAATTAGCTGGTAGAGACCATCAGTTCCCGTGAATCGATTATTGTTGATGATTATGTCACCAGACACTTTTTCAAAATCAATATCCTTATTTCCTAGCGTCCATACAGATTTGGTTTCGTCATACTTAGGACCATATGCCCTATCGATTTTAAGCGAATTATCCATAAAGTCTGTTACATACGGTATAGCTACTTTAGGATACACAGTATCAAAATGCCTGTACACTTTGTCAATTCCTTTCTCAACATCATTTAACGTTTCATTCATTTCTCCCAAAAGTGCAACTGGACTTTTCAACGACTCGCGCCACTTTTCCATAAATGATTCAACTTTCGGTTCAACTTTGGGTTTTTTTACTTCCGGTTTTAATTCTTGCTTAACTTGTAGATTTGCTAGAGAGCTTGTCACAGGTTTGAAAATTTTTTTCAAAGTTTCATCCTCATCAAAGTTACCTATTTTTAATGCTGTATATTTTTTTCTAATCGAGCGAGCTAGTTCGCTGATTTTCTTTGCGCGCTGCGCTTCTTGAATCTGTTCTTGCATCGACATCTCGATTAATAATAAGAGCATTGTGGTTATTATAACGTTATATACCTATCAAATCCTATTCTATATCGACCCTCAGTCATTTTGAAATCTTTGACAATAACCAGCGTTCCAAAATTATCATTCCAACAGAGCGAGCAGAGATTCTTGAAGTCTCCGTATGAGATGTCTGGTGACACATGCTCGTCAAAAATATGTTTAAGATTCACATCATCTTGTTTAAACAAAACGATTATATTACAGTTGTCTCTTATTAATTGCTTAGGTATTTTTGAATATGTCTGGCAGAGATATGCAGCATCTATATTTTTATGACGAACCATGGAGTAATATTCTCTAATTTTTTCCTGTGTCCCACAAGCCACATCATCTAAAATAAAAATTGAATTTTCTCTAGCCTCTGATGGTGCAATGACGTCATCGTTTGAGCTAAATGGAAAATATCCAACACATTTTGCTTCTTTAAGCACGTCTTGTAGTAACTGATATTTAGGTTGGTATAGAGATTTACTGTAAAGGTAGATGTTCTTAAATTTTAAGCCATTCTCGTTGAATATTAAACTAAGTAGACTGTTTGTTTTACCACAACCGCTAGGACCGCAAAATATTGCTCTAATTGAATTTGGTAAGAGTACACCATGTTTAGATTTCTCACTTCGAGCAAAATCAAAATTTTCTATTGGTAAAGATAGTTGATGTGGTTCGATGTGCATCTTGTAAACATCTACAAAAATATAGCATGTGCTTGTCCCATATATACATATCGGGATGTAAATAATAAACAGTTTTCAATTAAGAATATTTATTTTCTACAACTATTACAATAAATTTAAGGAATGTAAACTCGAATCTTCTGCTGCACAATACTCCTACACAGCGGGCACTTCTCCATGGAGTTTGCACAACCCATACAGAATGCCAAATGTCCACATGGAACTGACAAGACTTCTATGTTTTTGCAGTAGCATACTATACATAAAAAGTCTGGATTGACAATGTCAACTTTTTCAGGTGGGATGTCCACAGGCTTGATTTCACCTTTAATGAACGGGCAATTGGGACTCCAGCTAGCATGATCTTGCCATGGATCATCATTCTTTTCCCATTTATATCCTTCAATATTGCAAAATGGACATTGGACAACATCTTCATAATTCGTATAAAAAAATCCAGCTCGAGCAAGCTTTTCTGCTAATAGGGGGCTTGACCAGTTTTCAAACGTTCTTATAAGACTCTCGTAATTACATTCCATTGCTTACTCAGTAATATTCTTACTATTTCAATAAATAATTTTGCTACTAACAAGAAAGAACATATAGTAATGTAGTAAATGAGTGGTACAAATGCGAGATCTTTTATATGATGATCTTGAGTGGGGAGCTCTCTGAGCATGTCCATTGTGGGTGTGGTGAAATGTGGAATCTCCCTCCACACAGTTTTAACAGTCGTATGGTTTTGGAATACTGCATGAAGTTTAAATTGAGTAGCATTTTTGGATAGTCTTGCTACTGAAATTTTTCCAACTACCGCCTTAAATGGGAAACATTTATCCCGCTCGCAAATAGACATCTTAGTATCTTCTGGGTTGTAAATATAGAACACATTATTTATTAGTGGGAATAATATAACGTGACCCAGTCTCAGCAACATCTTAATTATAACTGAAATGTGACAATGTTCTTTTATATAGATGTGGTTCTACATTAAATCTCGTACAGTTTCACTCAAGGGCAAATATTCCATGGCACAGTCATGAACAATTATGCAGTAGGCTCGAGTTTTATCAGGAAAGCCATTGCTGTTTTCTATGTCCAGCTTAACGTCAACTGTATTTATTTTTATAGATTCATTCCGGCGAGAACAATCTATAACAAACAGGGTTGCATTATTTTTGTAATCTGCATAGCTAAGTAGCGGTCGACTCTCCATCGCATTCATGTAACTTGGATAAAATTCAACATAATTGTGATAGGCGTCCAGAAAGTCATTACCAGCAAAATTCAGCCTCTGACGTTCGAATGGAAAATATTCACCGTTTACAATTAATCTTACATCAGTCGTATTTATGTGGTCAAATGCCGTGGGGTCAGTTTTAGAATCTTCATTCCGATTAGTCTGAAATCCAACGATGACGTATCGAGGGGTTGACACTGCTGACGATGATTTTACAGCCCATATTTCCCTTTGGGCGTTTACAGTAAGATTTGGTAATTCGTGTAGCTCCCACTTGCGGAACGTAATTATAATTGGACGATCAATTTTTATAGATTTAAGGAGATCCAATCTAATCATATCATTCGGCTGAATATGTTTAACCTTTAGTTCAATGTTGGAAATTGTTATTTCAGCATCGGTATCTGCACCTTGCAGCAGCAAAGCATTGTTATCATTTCTAGCTCGCGTCAATCTCAACGTCTGTTTACCGCAAATTGCCAGCTGATAGTCGTTGAATATCCCAAACAAATGTTTTAGCGGAATTCTTACATTGAATGTTCCATCATTGTTAACAGCAAAAGATTTATTAACCCCAACCCAGCTTGCTGTTGACATACATTTTTCATCATTAGCAGTATAGCAAAGATATGATCTAATCGTGCTCACAATTCCCGGGTTTCTCACCACCTCAATCTCTTTACCATTTAGTTCGTAAGAAACAGAATCGAAGAGAAATGCGGCACCATTGTTGGCTAATGTACAATCGCCGGTAGCAGATTTCTTAGTCACTTTTCCTTTGACAAAAATCACCCTGATTAATGGTTATTTCCACAATATCATTATTCCTAAATGACTTTACAAATGGGTAATAGGTACGCTTCTCTAAGCGTTGAATAGATTCGTCATATGTGGGTGTGCGATGCACATTAAACACTTGAGGTGTTAAGGACATAACCAAGCGCTTTCAAAAATTGCTGATTTTCCAACGAGAGACGATCTGCACTCTTCGATGATTTACTCACTAGTGAATTTTTAAAGCATTGTGATTGATTTTTATACGGGTGATATCTGCCACCAAAAACCAAAACCATCTCTATAGCGAAATTTTCATACACGCTTCAACTCCAACCGCACAATTATTTCCTCGCCTCTAAAATTTACAGGTTGAAAGTTCTGATCGAGAATAGTTAGCGTTAAATTATTAATCTCACGCTTTGCAACTGGCATGTACACCAAATTTTTCGGAGACTCGTCTATGGCGTAACCAGGATCACAGCTAACTGCAAACTCGTAAATCGTATGAGTTGGTTGATTTTTATAGTATGCTCCAGATGTTACGTTACAATCTATATGTATAGTTCTGACCTTCACGATGTTTACAGATATATCGGAAGTATGCAATTGTCCAGACTCTAATCGTGTAGGAGAAAACCCTAACACATGACCAATAGAGTCTGTTGGTAGAAAATCTACTGTATATTTATCACTGTAAATTTCACACTGTAAGGAACTATTATTAGCCTTTATTGAAATTGGATTTTTCTGACCAGGTTCCTCTTTTCTTAAAGCTCGAACTATGTAATCTTCTAAGGCTTCAATTTCATACGACCCTGTGGGAATAACTAAACATTTTCGATATCCATCAGCGTTTATATAATAAAATTTATTGACACCAACATCTATATTGGGTATGCTGTTATATGTGTGAAATCCTAGCAGTGCCAAACCATACTCAAAATCTGGTTCTAAATGTATAGGAATATTAAAGTCAATAGAAAGTGTGGAAGTAAAACCTTGTAGGGTGAACAGCAGCGACATGATTGATGAATTCCAACCTCAAGTACCACTTTTATAGCCCCCTAAAAATATTAGTAAAACACACACAAACAAATAATATTTTTATTTTCACAATTTTACATTTCTAAGCCTTCATATAATGTTGCTCTCATTCTTCAGAAAAAATAATATTAGTCGTTTCGCCGACAGGGCCCAAGCTGGTTAAAAAGCGCCTTTTTTTGTCACCATTCAAACTGTCAATTGGTTCTTGAGTTAGTTCATCCGTAAACCGCTGGGGCAGAATGGTCTTGAAGTCTGCAAACTCCACAACCACTTTCTCGCCATACTTAGTACTTATTCTCTTAAAACTCTGAATCTCAAATTTTTCATTTACTTCTAAATCTCGAACGTTCACCAGATTTTTTAACAACAAATTCTTGTTTAAATTATTTAAGGACATGTTTGCTGCACTGATGCTCTTAGTTGAACCACACGCACCTATATAGCTATTCTTGGAGTGGGGGAGCTCTCCCACCACCAAAACCCTATGAGAGTTCTAAGCCAGACAAGTCTGACAGGTTTGGCTTAGAACTCTCTTTGTCTTACTACTCCCGTCGATTCTGCCGAATCGGCGGTGGACTTGTTATTGTTACTACTTTTATAAATTGTTCTTCGTATTTACATTATCGACTTCCCCTTGTATACATTGATGAGGATGTTTTCTAAACATTTTAGTAATTAGGGTCACCCGCCTCCAGGTGTAAAAATAATTAGTTTGACTATTTGAACATAGTGCCACTTTTGTGACAATATGGACATTTATTTACTCTTATTAAAAAATCATTGTATGTTTCCAAAGTAATTTTTCGGTTTGTATGACTGAAGGCAGTCTTTTTGCGTGCATTTTAAAACGTAACATCACTAGTTATTCTCTTAGTAACCTAATTTTAAGCGGCCAATTACCATGTTAACAAGATTAGTGGTTTATACAGGGAAAGTCAGAATGTATAGTAAATACTTTAAAGGGGTGTTCGGCCGGTGGTTTTAAATGGGGTCTTTCATATAAAATTTTTCGATTTGGGCTTTCCTTGCCAAGTTATTCGGGTCTACAGAGTGACCCAAAATTATTATTTTTTATTTATATCTCAATAATGTGATGCCCGGCAAGCGTCCCAAGCAGGAAAGTCTTTAACTTCACGATATTTCTACGATATCCCAGTAAGGGCCCCAGGCAAAGTTATAAAAATATCACTCTTATACGTGAATCTACTGTTGGCCTGGAAAAAGCCGCTGCCAGCGGTACTCCTTTGAGATACCAAAAACATGCACCCTAAGTGTTTTTCAAGGTTCGTTTCCTTTGATTTCGATGCCGCCGAGATCCCAGGTGTTGAGGCTCCCTGAATAAAATTGGGTAAAATTCGGTATATAAGGAGCCAAAGCAGCAGTGTCCAGACCTACAACAGGCGGCCAGACAATCAACCCCAGCCAGCGTGAAATCCCCTCGAGAAAACTAGAAAAACACCGACTACTGCTGGGCTGACCAATAAAGAAAAAGTAAGCGATCCAAGTTTTGTAAGTTTCTTGAAGTTTGAGTTGCCCCTTTTTTAAGTTGAAATTATTGTTGGGTTTTATTGAAGTTGATTTACTTAATAATTTTTTACAAATTATCAGAGACTTAAGAAATATTTTTGTGAGTGAAAATAATGAATAACATTGTATTTTTTAAGCTATTTTTTTCGCCTTAGGAAATTGTATTGTTGATTTTGCCAATTTTAGTAGTGAATTAAAATTATGACTTTATCCGACTTATTTTGAATAAGAATTTGCCTTCTTGTGTTAAGTAGCTTATCTAGGAAACTAGCTAGGTCTAATCTAATTATCTTATGTTTAAAAGGACGAGTGTCAAAATCATTTGTTCATTTTTTAAATTTGCTTTTATATTCCATAGGCGTACCCCTTTTATCAATATACGTGTCTCACGAAACTCTGTGTTTCCGTTAATTCCTTTGACTCACACCAAAAGTAAGTAACTTGTGGCTCACCCCTTTACAATACCGCTCGCCAACTACCATCATATAAGGGGTGAGTTATCACAATAACGGCGCTACTTAAAAATTTGAAATTTAGTATGTGTTATCCACATACTAGAAGACGCCTAAAGGTAGTTTATTCATTTACACACTGCCCTAAAAGGGTAAAAACTAACAACCCATATTAATTTTTTTGCTCGAACTTTTTTTGGGACATTTTTACGTATAACAAAAATATGATTTGTGTAGTGTAACAGGTGACTTTTTGCAAGGTTGTTTGACGCTAAATTGCCGCATTTATTCTTTCTAGTTTTCTTTCCATATAACATGAGGCTCCGAAATTAAACTTTTTAAGGATAACCTTTGACTTTAGCAGCGTGATGTCTTGGTGTAAACGCGCGAAGATCTCATGATCATTACGTTTGTTCCTAGAATTCCAAGATAAGTTTCTTTTTGGGATTAATCTCCAAATGCTTCCTCTCAGCTCAGTTTTAGTGTCAGCATCGTCAAAACGTACTACAGTCACCCCTTTTTCCCGTGTCTTGTTTTACATTTTGCTTCTTTTGTATTCTTTTTGGTTTATGTCAGTTTTAATACTTCCCTTTTATGTTCTCTTTTGTTCTATTTTAATTTTTGATATTTTTCTTTAATTAATGTTTGATCTTTTTCTGTTTATTGTTCACGTACCGTTTTACCTTTTTTTGAGTACGAACTTCAGCGGACTTAACAATGTTCCTTTTACTTCAAAACGCACCCTTCTGGTGACGTTACTTGAGTTTATTTTATTTAAAGAAAGGATCAAGTTTCCGCTTAAGTACCAAAAGTGTTGACTATTCTCAGAACTTGTTTTAAGTTTCTGGACCAATGTTTTGTTTCTGTTTTATGTTACGGTCTATGTCCGTACTTTATTGTTTCGTCTGGAATAGTATGTTCATGTGCTAACTATACATACTTCTAATATACATATTCTTTATACAATACCGTGTATCTAATTTCTATATACAGGGTGAGCAAGTAAAGTAGTTATAGCTGGGGTCACAAGCGAACCTTTTCTTGAAGCGCCTTTTCGAAAGCCAATGTCTTAATAAGTTCAGTGGGTATTTTCCTACGAAAGTTGGTGGTGACAGCATGCTAAAGTTTCAGTTTCGATCTTAAGAGGGTGATCCTCTTAGACGAAGAAAAAAACTTGTTACAATACTTTTCGAAACCGGGAGCCGCTGGACGCGAGGGGATGGAGACGTGTCGCCCCCACCATTTCGCCCCCGCCGGTTCGCCCCCGTTGTTTCGTCCCAGCTGTATCGCCCCCGGCGCCAATTCGCCCCGACCGTTTCGCCCCTATTAAAAATAATGTTCATATAGTTTTGAAAAAAAATTAGACATACCGTACGAAATAAGGAAAACAGTTATTATAAATACAATACTTATGATACAAAATAAAAAATTCAACAGATTTTTTAATTTATACAGAATTTTGCACTTAATATACAATCTAATCCAAACTAACCCACCCTCGGTTTTCCCTGAATTATGAAAATTTTATCAGCGTTACCTGGAAAGTAGTTAGTGGGCAAAATGCTACAGGTAATGCAAATGGGCCCTTTCAGGTAAATAGGTTCGAAATCGGCCTCAATATGATCAGTCGTTATTGTTCTTTGAGAGAGTGAGTGTATTCCTATAATAACATGAGTTTCGTTGCATCAAAACGAGGAGGAAAGAAATTTGTAGATGAACAAAACTTTATTTATGTTTTTTCCAAATATTCAAGTGACAGAGAACATTCAATATGGGTGTGTGAAAAACGAGGCGAATGTAATGGCAGAGTATGGACCATTGGCAACACTACAAACGTAGCAAAGATTGTTACCGGACACACACATGCATCGCAAGCAGGAAGACCAGAGGCAATTCGCGTTGTGTCAGAAATAAAGGAAAGGGCGAAAAACAATCAGGAAAGTCCACAACAGATAATGGCAACTGTATTAGAAAATGTCCACGCAAATGTGTCAATACTGCTCCCCAAAAAGGATTCTCTCAGAAAGGTCATCCAAAGGAAAAGAAAATATGAAAATATGCCGCCTCTGCCAAGGGAGCTGGAAAATTTAATTATTCTCGGGTAAGCATCATTATTGTACATTTTATTTTATAACGCTAATTGCGTTATTAATTACAGACCTACCAATGTATCGAAACGGATGGACACGTCGAACAGTTTCTTCTTTACGATTCTGAAAATGAATTACTTCCCCAGAGAATCTTAATATTTTCAACACGAGAAAATTTAAATTTGTTATCTGCAAGCGAAAACTGGTATGTTGATGGCACATTCAGTACATCCCCAAATCTTTTTGAGCAACTGTACTCAATACATGTCAGACAATTCGATACTGTGCTACCTGTTGTCTATGCTCTGATTTCGAACAAAACAAAAGCATCGTACAAGAAGATGTTGCAAGAAATTAAAAATCTTCGGCCAGGATTGCAACCAAGAACAGTTCTGATGGATTTTGAGCAGGCTGCAATATCGGCATTTCAAGAAGAGTTTCCTGGAATTGAAGTGGAAGGGTGTTTTTTCCACCTGTGTCAAAGCATTTACCGGCGTGTTCAACGAGAAGGTCTGAGGTCAGTATCTTCAGTGTGAGCATGAAACAATAAACTATACTTTTATATTTATTGTATGTATACAGGGTGGTTCACTTTTATGTGGTAGGACTTTAACATTAGATAGAAAAAGATAATCTAAAATGAAAATTTTATATCAACATATATCGGGGAAAGCTTAGTTTCCGAGATACAGGGCGTTGAAGTGTTGGAAAAAATATGAAGTATTTTTTACACTGTCCGAACCAGAGAGATATTTAAACCAAATTTGATGTGTAGTACCACCTTTTTGACTACGATATTTAGTGATAATATGAAGGTCCTGAAATAACCAGTGGTGGAGTTATGGGTTTTCACTATCACTAAATTTAAAAAGTAATTAGTACGGACCTGTCTCACATCAACGTAAATTTTTTTTTCGTAAAGTTCTTTCAATTCTCTACAAAAAGTGTATCTTGACATTTTTTTGTATCTGCCACGGTTGTGTAGTAAATAAATTATTTCGTTTCCATCTCAGCCTTTTTTGCCTAAAAATGTGTTTTCTAAGATTATTGATAAATATCGCAAATAACAGAAATTAATTATGGAACACTTATCGGATTCAGCTATTTTATTTTTAATTTTATGGAAACAATTTTAAAAATAAACTGGCACTTGGTTTGAGGTACATTACTTTATTATCATTTTAACATTTTTATCAAATCTGTATTATTTCTTAATAATTTTTATAATTCAAAATTTGTAGAATTCTAAATTATACCACGACGAGTAAAACATGATTCTTCCGCCCATAAAATGTTACTTAAAAATTGTCTTATTTCCTTTGACTACAAAATCCATCGGCAAAATACTAATATCCTTTCTGCATCGCCGTACTGGTGAAGATAAGTGTGCCATGGAAAAGAAAATCAGACCGCGAGTTCTGAATTGCCGGTGCATGTTAACAAACACCGAGGGACGCGGATGGCGCCTATTTGGAAATCGCCTCCGGTATTCTCTGGCTGCTTCCGCAGAGTTCCCATTTGCAACTCCATAGCAGAAATGGATGTCAGCCTGCTCTTCATTTGTAAATTGGAACGGCATTTTAATTATTAACAAAGACAAACTGCGGCGCTGCTACGTTCATCTACTGGATGACAGATTATTGTATTATTAACTGTCAATAAGATTTTCTTTTCCATGGCACACTTATCTTCACCAGTACGGCGATGCAGAAAGGATATTAGTATTTTGCCGATGGATTTTGTAGTCAAAGGAAATAAGACAATTTTTAAATAACATTTTATGGGCGGAAGAATCATGTTTTACTCGTCGTGGTATAATTTAGAATTCTACAAATTTTGAATTATAAAAATTATTAAGAAATAATACAGATTTGATAAAAATGTTAAAATGATAATAAAGTAATGTACCTCAAACCAAGTGCCAGTTTATTTTTAAAATTGTTTCCATAAAATTAAAAATAAAATAGCTGAATCCGATAAGTGTTCCATAATTAATTTCTGTTATTTGCGATATTTATCAATAATCTTAGAAAACACATTTTTAGGCAAAAAAGGCTGAGATGGAAACGAAATAATTTATTTACTACACAACCGTGGCAGATACAAAAAAATGTCAAGATACACTTTTTGTAGAGAATTGAAAGAACTTTACGAAAAAAAAATTTACGTTGATGTGAGACAGGTCCGTACTAATTACTTTTTAAATTTAGTGATAGTGAAAACCCATAACTCCACCACTGGTTATTTCAGGACCTTCATATTATCACTAAATATCGTAGTCAAAAAGGTGGTACTACACATCAAATTTGGTTTAAATATCTCCACTGGTTCGGACAGTGTAAAAAATACTTCATATTTTTTCCAACACTTCAACGCCCTGTATCTCGGAAACTAAGCTTTCCCCGATATATGTTGATATAAAATTTTCATTTTAGATTATCTTTTTCTATCTAATGTTAAAGTCCTACCACATAAAAGTGAACCACCCTGTATGTATTCATAATATTTGCTTTCAGGTACAATATAATGAATCTCACTAGTTTGCCCTGTGGATTCGAAAACTTCCTGCGCTCGCTTTCATACCAGTAGAATCAGTAGCCGATCAGTTTGACGCCCTTGTAGAAGATGAGGCCTTTCCTGCAACTGCATTACCCATTGCCGATTATTTTGAAGACTGTTACATAGGACGCCGAAACAGAAGGCAAAGGCGAGCTCCCCAATTTCCTCTTGAGATATGGAATGTGTATAATAGAACATTAAATGACCGCCACCGAACAAATAATAACGTTGAAGGCTGGCACCGGGGCTTTCAAAGTACTTGCGGTAATTTGTTTCCAAATGTTTATCAATTTATAAATTGTTTGAGAAAACAACAATCGCTGCACAGATTTGAAATTTCACAATTATTATTAGGAGTAAGACAAAAAAAACAAAAAATACGATACAATTGCTAGAAGAATTAAAAATATTGTAGAAAGTTATGGTAGGATAGATAATATGGATTATTTGTTAGGTATTGCCCATAATTTTGAATTTTAAAAAAAATTCATGTAAATAATAAATTACATTTTAAGGTCGATCTATTTCTGTATTTTATTTAACATTTTCAGGGTTTTAATAATACTATTATTAACAATTAATTTTTAATAATGAATATTATAAATAATATTATTAATAAAGCAGTCGGGGGCGAAACGGTAAGGGGGCGAAACGGTAAGGGGGAGAAATGTCCGGGGGCGAAACGGCGGGGACTAAAGAGTGGGAGCCAAACGGCGGGGGCGAAACGTACCATAACCGGACGCGAGTGCCGGGCGAAACACGTGAATCGCGCCGTGCGTTTGGACAAAGCCGCCGCGATTCGTTCAAAGAAAATTTGATATATTTTTTTCCGCGCGTTTCATTTATTTGGAGGCCGACCATAATTTGTCAAAATCAATTAATTTGAGTCATATTTGCAGGGACGGTTTGTAATTGCAATAAAATTTTGCCCCAAAACTGTGAAAATCAAATAGTCGGCCGCCCAAGAAAGTTAGTGGCCGGCTTTAGAATGTGGATATTCCAGTAGTCGGCCCCCAGTTTCAACATCTTGAATATAGAATTGTGGTGCCCGCCGAATTTTTAACAGGAATATATAAAATTCGGTTCTCAACGGGTCACTTATGTTAGTTTTTTCGCCAGATTTCCTCGGGGCCCCAACTATGTCCCGATACTCATCTCGCGGTGCCGCCAAAGGGAGGGGTAACATAAATTGATCGAAAACATGGTCCAGGGAGACTGATTTACGATAATTGATATAATAAACATCTCAAAAGTGATCGATTTATGCTAATTTCTGTAATTAATTTCGACTGATTTATGATAATTGCCTTAATTAAATGTGCGGGAGCCAGTCTTCTCAGAAGTTCGCAGGGATAGTAGCGACCGCGGGGGAGAGTAGTGGGGTACCCAGAGATGTATAAATACAAGGCGCGGGATATGTAAAAAAGTCTCCCCAACCAGCTACCGAAACGAACTGATCGCTGCCGCCTCTCCAAGAAAGCCGAGAAAAGTCTCCGAAAAATACCTGCAAGTACTACCGACCTTTGAGCTGACCACAAGTAAGCGAATTTTGATTTTTTGTGTTCTTTCTTGAAAGTTTGAGTTGCCTAGAATTTGATTTAAATTATGCTTTTACTTATTTTAGACTGGTTGCTATAGTATTATGAATTTTTGCTAATTGCTAATTCTCCACCAGGGTATTGTAGGATGAAACTAAAGTTACCTTAACTGGGGAAACTACACGCTTTGTTAAATCTCAGAGTAATTTTGTTCTGTAACCCAAGCGCCTGGGAAAATAATTGTGAATTTTATTTATTATTCGTGTTGTTCAATAAATTTATCAATTATATTTAATATTCATTGTCGGTGAGAGCACGCTATAAACCATAGTCTAGCTACACAGTGTTTAATTCATAAAATTACGCTTGGGAGAGCGGGTACAATTGTAACGCGGTACAAATGTAACAACGCCCGTTAAATAGTTCAGCGTTACTGCAGAAATCTGGCAACGCGTGGCCGAAATCATGTGTGAGGTGCAACAACGCCTAGCGTGTTAGTTCGGCGGTATTCGTGAGTGCAGCGTGTTGTTATTGAAATTACAAGCTTTTGCAAAAAGTAAGTGCAATTTAAATAGTTTATTGTTTGTCGCATACATGCCGTAAGTGAAGTGCCATTCTTTATTACTAAGATGACATAGGTAGCTTAGAGTTATTTGTACACAAACCCACTATTAGGTTATGTGAACTGCCGGTCCTATTTCATTGAATCCGTAAACATATTCAAAATGTCGTGATGGTACAATTGTAACACTAGGCAATGGGTACATTTGTAACATGTTACATTTGTACCCAAGGTAATATAATAATAATAATAATTTTATATTTTTTAGAAAACCATGCCGCGACAAAGAATACCAATAACCAACAGACAGACCGGTCTAGTCTCTGCATATAGCGGCATGCCGTTTCCGGTTTTACAGTGGCGTACTACTTTAAAATGGTATAAATGAAATATTCAAATTTTAAAATAGATTTTAATCTTAATACGTATTTTTATAAATTCGGTCATTTGGTATTTTAATAAGCATATTATTTATTTATTATCTAATTATCTTAATACGTATTTTTATAAATTCGGTCATTTGGTATTTTAATAAGCATATTATTTGACTTTCACGAATGTATTTATCTTTGCCAAAATTCAAAAATGAGGAAGATATGAAAATTTACGATATAAACAGTTAATTTTAAATTTGACAGGAGAGAAAATTTAAATAACACCTTGAATAATTATAATGGAACTAAATAAATAACACCATTGGCAAATACTATAACATTTTTTATTGACACTTAAATAAAATATATATAATTGAAATAACCTATTGGTATTTTCCAAGCTTCATTTAAACAAACTACCATGAATACCAAAGCTTCTTTAGCTAACTCTATAATGCTATCCCCATATAATGCATACCCACAATCTACATACCCATAATATTTGTCATTAGTAGGTATATTCTAAATGCTAGCTAATAGCAATTTCATCAAAAACGAGGGATCATAACAGAGCTTTTGTTATCAGAATGTTCCACTTTTAATTTTAAAAAATTAAACACTTCTGTAGTGAAACCTATGCTGAGAATTAACAGAGGAATACCACTTTGCTAACTTTTTTGGGCGAGGAAAATTATTATAAAATCTTTGCCTTACATAGTCATAAGCTCTAGGAGAAAATAAATGTAGAACCACAAATGTTTTTCTTACCCTTTATTTTGTGTTTTTTGAAACAGTCTCTGAATTATGTCTATTTGTTTTAAAGTTTTCCAATAAAATAGTTTCTTGCTTGTCTTGCTCTTCTAATAATAACTTCTGTTTCTTTAAATCGACCATCATGGACTTCAACGATGATATTTGTTTCTTCTGCTGCCATCTGTTCTTCTGCAAGCCAAAGATTTTCCTCTTTAATTTCCTTTTTCGAGGATTGTGCGGGTCGCATTTAAGCACAACGTACATGGCCCGGACACCTACGCTGTAATGAATGGTTTTCATTGGTCAGTGCCGAATAACAGTACGGATTGCCATAAGGTGCTGACCGCGTGTACGTTTTGCTCTCAATGCGCTCTCGCATTGAAACCCGCGTATCTCCATATTTTAAAATATAGGTATTTGTAATAATTAAACCAGTTTGCATCAAAAATACTGATTACCGATAAATTTCAAAGCTAAATCAACGAATTTTTAAATTATTTGGGCATTTTATTTTTATTAAAAATCACGAAGGGAGCAACTTTTTGAATTGTCCGCCTTATTATTTATTTATCTTTGGTAAACAACGCACACGAAGGATTCGGCGCCGCGGAAATACCAGAATTTCTCAAAGCACATTTCGTGATTGCAAGCTATATGATTGACGGAGAAAAGGTCGCAACAAAAAGGTGACAAAAGGTCGAATTTTCAAAAAAAATGTCGAAAGCAGAAAAGGTGGAATAATCGAAAGATCGAAAAAGGTCGAATCACAAAAAGTCTAACTGATTAAAAAATTAGTTCTAGTTTATAGGGAATAATTAAAAATAGTTGAAGTTTCCAAAATTGCGAACGAAATGTAGGTACAAGGTGGCTCATTATAAGTTGACACTCCCTTAACTTGTTATTTTTTGAGGTTAGAAAAAAGTTTTTTTACAAAAGTTTTAGATACTAATACATAGTTTTTGTGACGCTATTGAACTTTATACTGTGTGTTCTAGAAAGCCGTGGCAGACATAAATTATGTTTTTTTGGATTATTGAATTCTGCTCATTTTTCTGATTCCAATGAAGTACCTATATATGTTATATGTTTGCCCCAACTGTTCGTTCAGAACTGAGCCTTCTTTGTGAGGGATTACTCCTTGGGTCATAGATTGCCATGGAAGATAAATGCCAAATGAGAGTAATAATTATCGACAGTTTGCAAGTATATTCAGGCTTTGGAAAACAAAATGGGCTATTTAAGATTTCAGAAAATGAAGAAGGGAAATTGAGGGAAATGAGAAATTTTTCTTCTTCGTCAGATTTATTACGACTATAACATTTAGAAAAAGATATACGTATAAAAATACCCTACGTAAATCATTTGTTTTTTGCGAATATTAGACATCATTGACATTAACCATAATATACCACATCTGTACAAAAAAATTGGACTTTCGAGCAAATTTGGTACCAACATCCGTTAATTAGAAAAAAGGTGCCATCATATCCACACTTCCCCTAAATAGAAATAATTTCGTAACTTTTATGAATTGTGAATGATTTTTGGGAATTTATTTTGAACCATATTATTTTGCTGTTAATTTCAAGAATTTTGCCTTTGATTTGAACTATTTTATGCCATAATTTTGATTTACAGTTTATACCAATTTTGTACTGGAAGGTTAATCAATGTTATACAGTGAGGTCATTTCATTTTTATGCTATTTGGGAATCTTTTGCAATTTTAGTCCTTTTAATCTGAATGTTGCCATTTTATGCCATAGTTTATGTATTTGTGCCATATTGACATATATTGATTTGTGCCCTATTTTAATTTCGATTATTTAACGGTGTACTTTTGCAACGTTTGGATTGTGTTAAATGAAAATGGTTCATATTTCGGATATCTTGAGTGTAGCTTTGTGCGAAACCATATATTTTTAAAATTATTTATTATTAATTATTGCACATTTTTTGAAATCCTCTTAAACTGTATTTTGGCCAATTAATGTACTGTTTTCGTATTTAGTCTTAATACACCTATTAAACTATCCCGGTGTTTTCGTTACACCCTTAGACCCTCACCAAAAGTAAGTAACTGAATCACCCTGTACATACCGCTCGCCAACTGACATCTAACATACAGGGTGGTCGTCACAACGCTTTTCCTTTAATTCGCCATAATAAAACTCTCGTCGATGCAAATTGGTTTATAGGGCGTTCAGAACGCGGCTGGATTCGCAGTGACATTCTACGAGTATATCGCCAAAAGTTTAAACGAATGGGTCTAGCAAAATGACATCTCTCGACCTATACTACTTCTTGTAGATGAGCGCAAGTCGCATTTGTCAGAAATTTGTAATAACATATTAACAAAATTTACGTTTTGCCCTCTTTTGAAACTAGTCCTTAACGACGATTCATTGCCACAAACTATTTGGAAAGGTTTTAGAAAGTGTCGGTTATTTCCCTTTAACCCCGAGGCAGTTGATTTCAGCAAATGTGTTAAAAATAGGCTGAAAATGTACACAACCAAGACAAAATGTGAACATGACCGCATTTAAGAACAGCAGTTTGAAACCACAACAACAGTTTTGTTAAAATATGATAAAGGCATCCTAAATGCGCACAGTATTGCCGAACATTTATACCGGATAAAAAAACGGTTTTCAACAACAAAATGTGAAACATATACAGTGCCCGCCAAAAAGTCTGCACCATATGGGAAAAATTTGTAGTAAATAACTTACGGAATATTTGTTTGCGGCATCAGGTTTTGCTTGCTCTAGAACCAAAATTGACATAATCAAATGTTGTGAAGTAGACTTTTTTATATGTCAAATTTGACATTAATGAAAAAAATGTCTGAAAAATGGGCTTATTTAACCGAATTTCGAAAAAAGTCATAAGAAAAATATGTTTCTTTCGCAATTTTATACCCCTGTGCAAAATTTCAAGAGCCTACTACGATTTTCATATTTTGCCCTTTGTTGCCCTTTTCCGTATTTGTTAATCCAAAAAAGTCGATCATACCTAATTTAAAACACTCATTGACTGAATACATACTGCACAATACTTAGTTTACGGTCTAAATATGCTTCTTTTCATTTTTTTTGCAAAAAAATTAAAATGAGGGCTTGTTGAAGAAGCACGCTTGGTGCAAAACTGATCTCATTTTTACAGATAAACACAAATTAGATTTACAAACTTCTTTCTATAGTAAATGGTTGTAAAAACACACAAATATTTCTGGCGTGCTGATCTGATCAGAAATATCTAGAAAATTTAAAATATTATGTCCAATAATATCCAACAAAGGGCAAAATATGAAAATCGTAGTAGGCTCTTGAAATTTTGCATAGGGGTATAAAATTGCGAAAGAAACATATTTTTCTTATGACTTTTTTCGAAATTCGGTTAAATAAGCCCATTTTTCGGACATTTTTTTCATTAATGTCAAATTTGACATATAAAAGAGACTACGTCCCAACATTTGATTATGTCAATTTTGGTTCTAGAGCAAGCAAAACCTGATGCCGTAAACAAATTTTCCGTAAGTTATTTACTAAAAATTTTTCCCATATGGTGCAGACTTTTTGGCGGGCACTGTATAATAGGGGAAAATGGGATGTTGCATAATATTTTAGTTGACTCTAAACTGACAGAAACTGAAGATGGTGAAAAAGGAAGAACATATTGGGAACGAATTAGAATCGGGGGGAGAAGACACGAAAGAAGGACAAATAAATAGGTCAGAAACATCAATAACATCACTGGGAACAGAAAACAGAAAAGAGCAACTGATTGTAAAAGAAACTGAACCAAATTTATCAGACGTAAAAAACGAAGGACAAGGAAGTAAAAGACTCCAACTTTGTTTGTGACTATTGTTTAGACAATAATTAAAAAATGTTATCTTATTTTTATTAGTTTGATATTATTCCCTTGCGATAATGTTGTGTTCATAAGTATTAAACCAAAACTGTGTTAGTATTGATCTTCGGGGCTGACTACTGGCAAAATCGATATTTTTTTAGGTACGTTTTTAATTTTTTACACGACATTTTTATTAAACAAACACATACATGCTCAATAGATCAATAACTTGCATATGAAATTGACGCAATACCATGATAAAAAAAGATATTTTATACAGTACGTTTTGTTTTGTTTAGTTTAGCGGAATTCATAAAAATGGCTGTCGGTGTCAGTCCGCGATACGAGAAATTTTGACGAAATAGAAAAGATGAATTTTGAAGGAGATTTTGATGATTATTATGGTAAGTTATAAAATAATTTTAAGATATACCTAGAATGGGTATTACAATAAATATTATTTGTTTTTGTTAACAGCTCATGAAACACAGAAAGATATCTTGGAGGGTGTAGAAGATGCAACTCTCGACATAGGGGTTACTAATTGAAATGATCCAAAATTATCAGTTCTTATATGATTTGTCCAACTATAAAAATATGAAGAACAAAAAGGAAACATGAACAGAACTAGCCAAAATTTTAAATGCCAATGGTAAGACCAAAATGGTATCCAGGTACCTACCTACTTTTTTAAAATAATAAAACTAATTTATTAATTGAGATGTAAAAGAACAGAAAAGAGGAAAGTCGGGAGATCCCGCTTCGGAGTGCACTTGGCCTTACTTTGATGCAATGAGGTTTTATACAAACATTACCAAAAAGAGACCGTAAGTTTATGAAAATATTATGTTAAATCATTATCGACCGAATTTTAAGTAGTTTCTATAGAAAAAATTCGGCTTTGATGCTCCGCAATGCCGCACCTAGTGTAGTGGCAGGCAAGCGCCTAAAGCCAGAATATCTAATTTCAGGATATTCCTACAGTAGCCAGCCGTAGGCTATCACCCAGTTGCTGTAGAAATCCCTGATGGACAAAACCAAGAAAGAAGTATTCTCCTAAGCACCGAAGTAATTTTGGACTGGCCAAAAGTAAGATATTTTGTTTCAATTCCTTTGTGTCTGAATTGAATTTTGAAATTATGTCGAAAACTTTTAGAGAAATTGAATTTATTGTGCATTTTAACAGATTAGAAATAATTTCATAACGTTTAGAAACCATGAATGATTTTTGGGAATTTATTTTGAACCATATTATTCTACTGTTGATGTCAGAGTAAAAATTACCTCATGGAGGGGGGTATTTAACGGCGGTTTTCGATAGCAATCCGCCGCCGTTCGTAATCTACAGGATGCGGTAATAACAAATTATCTTAATCACATTTTAATTTAAACTTTTAAATTTTTAGGACCAGCAAGTGGGAAAAATAATTTAAAAATGGTAGTGTTAGTAATTATATAGTATATATAGTATAATATAGTAGTAGTAGTGGTAAGAAAATTCTCTTTTCTAATTTCTTAACATGGAGGGGAGAGGGATAAAGAGTATAAAAGTATACACAGCGCTTCAGTTGCAAAACATTTCTCCTTTGCTTCTAACCCAAACAACCCGGCTTTGAGTGTTTCAGTGCCTACAGTTTTCTGAAAATAACTAACCTAATAACTACCTAGTCTTTACTGTTTTGTGTGTATTTGCTTATTGTGCTTTGTTATTAAAGGTATTGTGGTGCCCTTGCAGGAACTGCAGAAAAACTTCAAAAAACTAGCGGGAGCCCCAAGAAAAAGTCTCAAATTCTAGACATCTCCATGCTAACCCAGTTACGGGTCCGAGGTTCACATATCGGTAAATCAAAACCTTACAAGGCCTTCCTGAAATCGGGGAGATGCCGCCAAAGAAGGGAAGTCATAAATTCACGGCAAACATGTCAAATCTGATAGAATAACGATTATATGCTAATAAATATGTCGAAAGTGTATATACAAATCTGATTGAATTACGATTATATGCTAATAAATATGTCGAAAATGTACAGGGTGTCTCATTTTGGTCTGGAACACCCCTGTAAAATTTGAACTGGCTTACGGATTTTAACGATTTTTTTTGTATATAGGGCCCTCCTAGACGTACTTATCAAACACTTTTCAATGACGATACGATTATTTCAGGGCCGGATTAAAAAAAATTTTTGACCCAAATTTTCAAGTTAAGGTATCAGCGATTTTTTTATCGGAAATCTGATAACGTGGGGTTAATCAGCGCCCCTGAAAACCCCGATATTCAAAATTTCAAGAAATTATTTCCACAAATTATACTTTTTACTCACAATTGTAAAAAATCAAAATTTCAATTTGAGTTCAGCTGTTAAGGTGGCTATGGAAACAAGTGAAAATGGTAAAAAGGGGTCCACAGGGGACAATAGTAATAAACCTGATCGGAAACTGTACTCGGATTCTCTTTTCAGTATTGCTGTACAGTACAAATTTTATGCCATTTGAGAAATAATTAATGCAAAAATTAGAGAAACAATCACAGTAATTATAAATTATGCCAATAGCTACAGGTTCATGTCAATAAGGTTAGGTCTTAACTAGATATTAAGGTAGGAGTGTGTCTCTAGTCCTTAAAGAATATACCCTTTATACAATTATATCCACCAGTGAAACTACAAAATTTATAATTTATTTTATACTCCAATTAACCAAATTTTTATTTTATTTAATAAATGTGTTAAATTCAACTCCGTATTTCCGTTACTTCCCAAGACTCACACCAAAAAGTAAGTTCTTGTGGCTTGCCCTGTATATACCTCTCGCCAACTGCCATCTAAAAAGGGCCAAGCGCCACAGTATTTTCTTTTTTAAATTAATAGTAAAGGTATTTTCTTTTTTAATTAATAGCAAAGGTATTTTTCCAATTTAATAGTGAACAAAATACAAAATGTCTTTAATAAAAATGTGCCGTATCCACGATCGCGTAAACTGCTCTATATGTTTTGAAATGGAAAACAAATTGAAAGCAGGCGGTATACCTGCGTTAGAAAATTTTTTAAAATACGATTTAGAAACGTTTTTAGACACTGAATCATCCAGTTCGGAATGTTATCTGGTTGAACAAAACATGTCAGATAAGCAATTAACAATGTCAGATGAAGAATTTCTGAATGAAGTCGACCAGGTAATGTCTGATTTTAAGGAACATACTTCTCAGACAGACCTTTCGGATTTTAATATTACAGATTGGGAAAATGCCGAACCGAAACCACTGAATAAAAAAATTACAGAATGTATGTTATTCGATCAGAATTTTTTTTAAAGAATGGAATTGTCTTGTCATTTTCTGGACCATGTGATTTATCTAGCGAATAGTACAAAGTTTACAAATATTTTATTAAATATTTTATGAAATTTTTATCCTATTGATAACTTGTAGCCACTAATCAGAGAAGAAGGAGACGCCTACTAGACGCCCAAAAGTGCAATGGATTTAATGTGTATGATTACCAATTGAGTTTTAGGAACCAAGTTTGGGAGGTACCCAGGGTATAGCACCGAGAAAAAAAAAGAAGGGGAAACATGAGCAGGATATACAGTACTGTATCCCGTAGGACCAGCCTAGTGCGAGAAAAAATGGATCCAAGAAGATTACTACCCAACAGGGGGCGCCTAAACCAGGCTCAGGGCCCCCGTATTCCGGAAGAGTCCTCGGGGGAGGAAGCTCCAAGACCCCGTGTAGAAGCCGCCAGGGAAGTGGTATGGTAGGGTACCAGGTACACCCTACCACGCCTGCCCTCCACCTCAACAAGGTCCGAACCAGGAGAAGAGGCCACACCACCCCCACCAGCAATGCAGCACAGAAACCAAGCAGAGGAGGAAGTCCCACCAGAGCGGCTCAATAATTACCAACACCCATGCAAGTGCCAGGTTCTAGGGCAAATCCTATGGATATTAAAAAAGGAGTTGCCCATGAACCCCCACAATGAAGCACCCAAGTAAACTTCAACCGACCAGCAGCCCTTCAAACTCCAACCGACCAGCAGCACTTCAAACTTTAACCGACCAGCAGCACCTCAACCTTCAACCGATCCGCAACACCAGAACTCAGCCACCTCACTTCTTCAGCAACAAGATCCACCAGGGCCCGGACCAGTGAAAATGTGCATCCTGGTTAAGGATAAAATTTTCTTTTAAGGGGAAGGTAATGTAACAGGTGACTTTTTGCAAGGTTGTTTTGACGCTAAATCACCCCATTTATTTCTTTCTAGTTCTTTTCCAATCACATGAGGTTCCAAAATTAAACTTTTTAAGCAAACTCGCGAAGATCGTATAATCATTACGTCGGTTTTTTAGTATTCCAAGATAAGTTTTTGCTATAAAATAATAACGAAACTCTCGTTTCGGGGTTAATCTCCAAGTGCCTCCTCTCAGCTCAGTTTCAGTGTCAGCGTCGTCAAAACATACCACAGTAAGTCACCCCTTTCCCGGTCAGTGTCTTGTTTTGCATTTTATGTCTTTTATATTATTTTGGTTTCTGTCAGTTGTAATATTTACCTTTTATGTGCTCATTTTTTGTTCTATTTTATTTTTGATATTTTATTAGCGTTTGAGATTTTTTTCTATTTAGTGCTCAAGTACCGTTTTACCTTTTTTGAGTAGGAGCTTCAGCGGAATAAACAGAGTTCCTTTTATTTCAGAACGCACCTTTCTGGTAACGTAACTTAAGTTTTTATTTTATTTAAAGAAGTATTAAGTTTCCGCTTAAGTGCTAAACTGTTAACTATTCGCAGAACCTTTTGGCATTAATTATTTTAAGTTTCTTAACTAATACTTTGCTTCTGTTCTACATTTCATTTTATGACCGTATTTCATTGTTATGACTCGACTTTTGTATTCACATGTTCACTTTACCTATTTTTTAATATACATATTTTTATACAGTACAGTCTGATTACTATAAAAGTGGGTTGCAAGTAAAGTACTTATAGCTGGGGTCACAGGCGAATCCTCGTACGCCCTTAACAATTAAAAGTCAACTAAGATCTAAATACCTAGTAGATTACATAGTTTTTGATTTTCTTATTCAAATAAGGTGGTGACAGCGTGCCAACATCAGATTGTTAGTTTTTTTTTTCGTGAGAAAAGACCTTCCGACTCGACCGGCTGGTAACACTGCCTCAAGTGTTGAACAGTAAGATAAGTGATATTAATTTATTTTCTCTGGTCGTTTTCTCAGGCAACTTTAAACGTAACAATACAATAAAAAATATTGTTAATTTTCGTTATATGATTATAAAAAAACTCTTCCTCCCTCAACTTTTTGATTTTATTCACTTAGTACGTGGTTCTGATGACAACGGTTACGTGCAGAAGTTTCCACACATTCTGAATCTGTCTTTTGTTGATTTTTAGACGCCAAATTTACCATGCAATTAATGGCTTTACCAAGAATAATTCCACCAAAGGAAAGGCTAATCGCAGGCAAAAACCAGTGGAAATTTTCTATCGTGGAAACTGTAGAAGCCCTTGTACATTGCAAGGTAAACTAGCTGTCCAGTACACTTTCTCAAAAATAGTAAATTACTCATTAATAAGCAATAATTTGCAAACATAATAAATATGCAGACACATATAACGAGTATTACAGTCAATTACTATTCCGCATTTATTTACTTAGGTTATAATTTTTGAACACTGAGAACTTGTGAATGTTCTCAGAGTAAAAATTGAATTAAAACATGTTCATCAGTGTGATTCACCTAACTTTTTACCCGCTTTAATTTATTTATTTTGTGAAAAAATAAAGTGTACCTAGATTTCAAAAATCCAAAAATATGCAGTTTTGGTTTCTTATATCGGTATCACCCTGTATAATTCTTTTTTTGATACACCTACATTCGTGGAAAATTTTTGTATATCTTTTGTCTTAACATTTTTTACACACAAAATAAAAAAATTAAAAAATGGTAAAATATAGTGTGAATCGCCCTACACATATATGGCAAATATTTGTTAGCTTCAGTGAACTTCTTGCCCAGTATTTTTTTATTACTTTTGATAAACTTATATACTAACAAAATATTTGTCCAAAAAATGGAGGAAATTTTATTGCTAATATTTATTAGGTTCCTGGTGAGATTGAGGCTACAATTTCTGGGATACAAGACAAAAGCGCAAGGAGAAAAATTTTCCAGAAAGTCCAGCCGTACCTAATTGTAGTGGGCCATACCTTAAAAGATATAAAACACACATATCTTACATTAGATAAGATACAATATCATTTCGAATCAGTTATTAAGGCATTTGACATACTCTTTAAATCGTTTTTTGGCTGAATATTGCCTATCCCCCTCAGGCAGAACATATTTACACGCTGATTCAAAAAAGGATTTTCCAATTAAACTTGGAAAGTGACAAGGCTTTCCCTTATATCAATGACCTTTTAGAGGCCTTACAGAGATAGTTTTCTAGATACTTAAATTAGATTAGGAGAAAAATGTTGTGTAGTTATTGTAGGAAAAATATTTTTGATTTAAACAAATTTGTTATGCATCGTTTGTTGCGCATCGTTCTGTATACGCTAACAGTTATGTGTGTCTATTCAAAAATTGTTGTAGGTTGTTTCAAAGAAAAGACACATTTAAAAAACATTTATCCTTAAAACACATTTCCGAATCTACTTCTGCCTCTAATGTTACTGAGATACCAGGAACCAGTCGAGATGTACAAGACTGTACATACAAATTTTATTCCAATATATACTTGCACTGAATCAACTAAAATAAACAATAATGAGAATAATGAAAATCAGAATAATCTCTCTGCTGTCGGAGAAAAAAGTTAATGATTTTATATGGAGTTTATGTAAATCAGTTATTGAACTTATTTCTAAAATATACATGGATACCTAAATTTCTAGAATATTTTTACAGAAAATTGTAGATTGTATAAAATCTTTTCTAAACGTCTAATCCTTTGGGCAGTCATGCTGGTGTGTATAAAGTTGGCGTTGTTTACTTTAGTATTCCTACATTGATACCCAGAATACTCACGCAAGTTAGAAAATATTTTTTTTCTCTCGTCTTCCATAGTTCGGAAAGAAGTAAATTTGGAAATCGTGCAACATTAATTTATTAGATGATTTACATAAATTAAGCAACATTGGAATAGCTTTGGGAACAGATAGAGGTGTTAAAACGATATATTTTGAAGTCTTATATTGTTGGTGACAATTTGGGGTTACATGCAGTTTTTGGATTAGTGGAAAGTTTTTCTGCGAATAATTTTTGTAGATTTTGTGTTGCCTCTAAATCAGTGTGTCAGACTCAAACAAAATTATCCCTTTATGACCAAAGACAAAAGGATATGTATGAATATCAGTAGTGATAATATGAGGTCTCTGAGACTGATCCTTGGATCCTTCGGGCGGGAGGGGGGGAATATTTTTTCCATCTAACCCCGCCCCCTAGTGCCAGCCCCCAAATCCCCACCACCTTAGAATTGGTAGCCCCCACCACCATAACCAACCAAACTTAAGATCCACACATACCCTCTCAAAAGTTTGCTTCAACCCTCCCTCCAGCCCACCAAATCTCCGCCTACTGTATGATTCCCCATACCTCTCCCACCATCAAATAATTCCATTGGCTTGCAGCTGGAAAAAAAATACGATCTGCTCCTTCGTCTATAATTATAGACCTTTTCAAACACAAAGAAGCAATTATCCGAGCCGATAAGGACATTCAGTATTTCAAGATCTTCAAGCGCATTTGTATCTACCATTTAAGGCTACAGTCTGAGAAAAAACCTTCGGTAATAATACTCGTTAACCAACATAAAAATTTTAATTTAAAGCGGTTTATTTATATCTTGTCTGTACAGCATATTTTATATGAATATTGCAAGCGAAAGCAGTGTAATATTCAACATACAAAAATGGTAATGTAGGAAGTCCTGCTTAAAGAAGAAACCCAAAAAATGCCGTCGTTAATTCAATATAAGAATATTAACTTAAAAAGCAGTTTATTTGGACCCGTCTGCAGACCGCATTTTTTACCAATAGCATAAGTGAAGGTAGCGTGGGCAAGGTTAGTTACAAAGAAGTTCCTTCTCGGAACCAATAAACAAGATTATTAAGGCACCAGGAAGATATTTTCAGGTCCAATTAACAAACTCCGTTTAAGGTAATGTCCTCAGAGACCTTCAATTAAAAACATAATTTAAAGCAATTTATTTACATCCTGTCTGGAGCACGATAAGGTGAAGGCATCTTTTATTGTGAGAGGTTAGTTACAGGCATACTCGTAAGAACTAAAGTTTAAAGTTTTTTATTTGCAGCGATATTTCGCTATTTACAAATATTTAAATGAGGTATAGGAAATCATAAAAATCACATAGCACATTTTTCATCTTTTTAATCTCAGCATAGAGTGGCTATCGTATATTTTTTTTATTTATACAGGATGTAAATGAATAAGTGCGAAAAAATTGAAGGGGTGAATCTTTGAGTGATTCTAAGACCAAAAGTCTATATAAACATAGATCCGCTAATGCTTCGTTTTCAAAATACAGGCTGTCAAATATTTTTTAATAATTATAATAAATTAAATATTTTTTATGGCTAGCATTACCGTTTATAGCAATTTTTAAGACTAGAATAAACCATTAATATGGAAAAAATATCGGGTATACCCTAGTTTTTGTTAATTGGTAGTTTTAATTTTGTTATGTTGTCCCGGAGACATGCAATAAAGTGATTTTTATTTTTTTTTTCTCAAAAACGAAGCGAGATACGAGAATAATTTAAGAGACAAAAAGTTGTATTTTTAGTTGCTGAATGCGCAAAAAATAAGAGTTTTAAAAAAGTCAGTGGCGCACATTTTTTTACAAAGTTATTGGTTAAGGTGCCCTCGGGACACCACTGTACTTAATAATTTTAGAAAAAATTCAAGGGGTGAATCTTTGAGTGATTCTAAGACCAAAAGCAAATTTGGAAAGTATACTAAAAGAATGTGTGTATATCTGGAATTAGAATTCGGTGCTAAGTAGTAGGTATTTTCAAGATTTTAGCTGATAGTAACATAACTTAAATAAAGTGGGAGAATGAATATTTGGAGGGAAAAATATATATATTAAATTACACATCAAATTACATTTCTATAAGCCTCTAATAATATATTATTTCGATTATTAGTCTCTTAAGCTAATTAGTAATACTAATTTTAAAACTAAAATAAAATTTCAATTTTTCCCGGCGATACGCGATTGTCTATTATTACTTCACTGGATTCGACTTGGTTTAAATTACACACCGGACATGTGGGACTGAAGAACACTATATATAAGTTTGCTGAACAGATTTTGCAGTAAAATTTTTCGTAATCTTGCCTTGTAGAGTGCGTAGTAATATTCTCATAGCTACCAAGCTGAATAGTATCACTATGATGATCGAAACACTGATGGCATACGAAGAAACAGTTATTTTCTATTGTGCGCACCACTAAATATGAGTATAGTCTTTTTCCATAACTTCTTCATGGGAGTTTTGTTGAATAGCCGGAATCTCGTTATTCTCATCTATTTGTCGTAGAAAGAGGCTTCTAACTTCAACGTCGTCTTCTTCATTCGTATATATGATATACTCAACTGTGTTGTGAGAATCGGTGATGGTATAGGAAAACATTTCGAAAAATTGCGTATACTTTAACTTGCGGGTAAGAACGAACCGATACCTACAGTACACACGTTGTTTGCGAAGATAAATGTAAGTGCTTGGGAGGGGTTATGGAAGGGGAGCAGTATTATATATAAATACTGTAGGGTTTGAGGCATTCATAAACTGATTTTTGTGCAGTGTGCTGTTGCTGTTCTAACAAGACTAGTTTAGTGTACAGTGCTTGTGTAGCTTCTATTTTTGTAGCGCTTGTTGTGTTAAAGGGTAACATTAGTAGATAATTTTTTATTTAGATATTTACTTCAGTTTTTATTTAGATATTTTCTTCAGTTTTTACTTAAAATATGTCTAACCAAAGTATATGTTTAGAAATGATAAAAATGTATAATGAGGGTGAAATAAGTTGTGTGAACCGATTTGTGGAAAAAGACATAGAAAACTTTTTGGAAGATTATGTTTCTAACTGTGCTACTACTTTTTCACATTCCTTAGAAGTTCAACCGCCTCCATTAGAAAATATTTCAGAGAAATTAAATGATTCGAATAATTTAGATGATTTACAAAATGATATAATAAATGAAATAGTTAAGTTGATGGATGAGCTTGATTCTTTTGAAATACCAACTACAATAACTCCTAAACTTTATCAGCCAATTTATGAGCCTGTAGCTCCTTAGCCTATAACTGCTGACCCTGTAACTCCTGAGCCTATAACGCCTATATCACATCTTAACGGAGTAGTTAGCCAGAATACAGAAATTTTAAAGAAATATTTAAATCAACCTCAAGCATCCATTACCCTAAATAATAGAAATACCTTAAGATGTGTTGCAACTAATAAATCTTTAATTTATAACTTCATACTTTTAAACGAAGAGCTCTCTAAACATTCTAATTTGGATAAAAATCTTTCTAACTATTTAACCCGCCAATCTCACCTGCTTCTAACCATGTCCAAAATTTTACTAAATGATATATAACAATAAATATTTATTGTAGGTTATAGTAGTGTCATAGTTTAATACTAACAAGAATTTTGCATACTCGTCCCAAATAGAAAATTTTATTATAGATGGTAAGCATATCCATGTTTAATTACTATTTAACATAAGTTCATGTACCGTCATTCGGGGTTACTTGGAACAGGGGGGTAATTTGGAACAATTTGTAGTCGCTAAGCGAGATATGTGGCGCCATCTAGTGGTTGGTAGTGGAAGTTTGCCAAACTAGGGATCGTGTTCCTAGATGTCCTGTGTATCATCTTAGGTGGTAAATTGTCGCCTGGTAACGCTCGTGAGTGCGTAAGAAGAATCCAAAAAAAAGGTAAGAAATACAGTTTTTTTAACTCTGCCTACTTTTAGTTGGTGTGGTATTCAGATATAAAAAAAATGCGCTTGTTATATTTTTTATAGTGACAATATGCATTTAAGAAACCATATCTAACCTCAAAATAAATTTTGCAGTTGGCAGCTAATATGCAGGGCCGCATTTATTTATTTCTGTATTTTCAGGGGTAACTTGGAACATCATCAAATATGCCCAGAACTCGGGAAAGACAGCCGGGGAGGCGCACATATGCAAATTATACAAAAGATTCTCTACAAGAAGCTTTGAACAAAATTAAGTCGGGCAGGTTAACATACCGGCAAGCATCAGACAGATATGGTATACCACTCGGAACTTTAAGTCGCAAAATAAACAACCAACACATGAAGAAACCAGGTCACCCAACCCTTCTTTCCGAAGCTGAAGAAAATGATATTATAGCTGCCATTCTTGCTGCCTCTGATTGGGGTTACCCCTTTGAACCTGAAGATATTAAATTAATCGTAAAATCATATTTGAACCGAAGTGGGAAACAGATTCTTCAATTTAATAACAATAAGCCAGGCGATGACTGGATGGTCTTGTTTATGAAAAGGCATAAAAATAAAATTAAAAGAAGGCTGTGTGACAATATAAAAAGGTCAAGGGCTGCGGTATCTCGAGAGACAATAGAATTATTTTTTGATAACATCCAAACTGAGCTTAATGAAGTTCCACCAAGTAATTTGATAAATTATGACGAGACTTGCTTCGTAGATGATCCAGGAAAAACAAGAGTATTAATACGAAGGTCATCAAAGCACCCTGATAGAATTATAGACTCTTCAAAAACGGCAACATCGGTAATGTTTGCAGTAGCCGCAGACGGAACCATGCTTCCCCCGTATGTGGTTTATAAGTCTGAAAATATTTGGTCGACATGGATGCAAGGTGGTCCCGATGGTTGCTTTTATAACCGCACCTTATCTGGTTGGTTCGACCAAGCTGTGTTCGAGGATTGGTTTCTGAAGGTGATTGTTCCCTATTATAGAAGACGCGATGGCAATAAAGCTATAATTGGGGACAATTTGGCAAGCCACCTTTCAGTAAAAGTTATACAGACATGCCAAAAAATGGGAATCAAATACATGTTCCTTCCTCCCAACAGTACACATATGTTGCAACCATTGGACGTAAGTTGCTTTCGTCCTATGAAAGGAGCATGGCGGAAAGTTCTGAAAGCTTGGAGGAAAAGAAACAAGGGACCTCTTCGTAAAGATATTTTCCCTAAGCTTTTAAAGGGGACTTTAGAGAAAATATCGAGTACAAATCCCAATAACATCATGTCCGGATTTTCAGCATGTGGTTTGCATCCAATTAATCGAAACAAAATTTTGAGTAAATTCCCGCCAGAAGAGCAACTTAATGCTACAACAGAAATTGCGAACACAGTAGCAGCCTATCTTAAAGAAGCTAGATTTGGTAATCCAGAAAAAACAAAATGTGGACGAAAAAAGAAACTTAACATTCCACCAGGACAGGGTGTTACAGTGGAAGCGATTGCTTCCGGAAGTCGTTCCCCGATAGTTTCCCAGAATGAAGACGAAGACAATTGTGAAGATAATACTGAACAAGAACAAATAGAAGAAGAAATTAGTAGAAGTTCAAGAGAGCAATCCTATTTACAAGAAGAGACTGAAAATGTATTAGACTGATGTAGATCCCAAGAATTTTAATATATGTGATATAAATGAAAACGATTTTCTCCTAGTAAAATTTTTAACTGTTAAAAATAAGGAACAATATTTTATAGGTAAAGTTAGGAGGATCGAAAATGAAAATATTATTTGTAGCTTTTTGCGAAAATCTGCCAAAACTGAGAACACATATATTTTTCCTAATGTTGAAGATATTTCCGAAATAAATGTTGAACAAATTGTTAGGAAAATGCTTATAAAGACGTCAAGAAGACAAAGATATATTTTTTATTAACTTTTAATTTGTCGCTGACAAAGTAGATTTTCATTTTAGTTCTTACAGAATCTGTGGAATTGTTTTGTTTTTGTTTTTGAATTGAAAATGTTTATTTTTTATATTTTAAAAACCTTGTTTATTTGTTTAAATGAATAAATATATTTTTAAGTAGCTAATTTACTCCTTTAGAACCCCCTATAATCAAGAAAATCAACCTAGCGCATTCAGTTTTTTTTTTAAATGTTCATATTGTTCCATGATCCACATATACTGGTACAACAATGAACTTACATGGGTTTTAGTAGGTTGTTCCAAGTTACCCCAAACATGGGGTAACTTGGAACAGCCATATTTTATTTTTTTTTAACTAGAAATATGTTTTTAAGAAAAAACTACTTAGGCATAATCAATTCTCCTCGTTATTTCGCTTGATACAGTATTTTTTTCAATATTTTATCTTAATCAGTTAGGAAGTTACAATCAAAAGAAGTTGAAAATCGTTCCAAGTAACCCCGAATGACGGTAGATCTTATTTTAGTTGGTTCAATAATACCGACGAGTAATAACCTAATGGAACCGTCCACATCTCATGCTACAACAACTCCTGGGAGCAGTACAAAGCGTAAGTGATATTTTTAGTATGCATTATAGGAATTAACATTTTTTTTTGTTTTAGAGTATTATTCTAATTGCAAAATATATATTCCGGCAAACCAATGGACTACACACTTAGGAACCAATATCCATAAATTAAATAGTTTTGAGGTAATAGAAGATGGGATCGAAATTTTGAGGAGTGCTTTTAAACAAAGGATTATTAGCTATAAAATTAAACCTCAGAACTACACTATAGATTTGGAGTCATTTAAAGATGAAATTAAAAATAAAGTCACGAAATTAATAAGGAGGGAGCAACTGAAGCACACAGCGGTGAAAGTTAATTTTGAACTATTCGGTGTTTACTATTCGAAAGTTTTGGATATGACATATATAAAGTCATTCACCACGGTATTTTCGACTGCAGTTACAGCAACCGACCTTAATGAATTATATGAGAATCTTTTCATCAAAATCATCGAGAAGACTGATGAATTTTTAGAGCGTGTTTTAGGTAAATATAATTGTACCTAATAAATATAATAGGTTAGTATTTTTTTTGTTCTAGGATGGATTTTAATAGAACTTCTACATCTTGAAGTTAACATTAATAAGTTCAACCCTCTTCGCGCCTCATCGTACATACCACTACCACAAGAAATAACGAAAACTAAAGCTGTGGTTAATATAAAAAACGATTATCTCTGTTGTTTCGGTTGGAGTGTTGTAGCTGGAGTATACCCTCCTCTCGGACATCCCAATAGGACTTCATCATACCCGGACTTCCGGACTAAATTTAATTTCGAAGGTATTTCTTTTCCTGTTGTTTTAAGAGATATTTGCATATTTGAAAATCTAAATAACTTATCAATTAATGTATACGGATATGAAGTATTTTACAAAGAGAACAAAAGGGTGTGTGAAATTGTTGGACCACTTTACTATACAAAACAGAAGGATCTGATGGAAATTATTGATATATAAAATTTTTTAACAGATTAGTATTTAGTCAGATATCTAAATATAAAAATATAAAAAAAATTGTGAGATGGATGCATACAGAATTTTTCAAGCTATGAAAAATTACAAAAACATAACACAGGACATTGATTTTGTTAGAATTGACTTCCCTTCAACGAATTTTATTACTGATAAATTTGGAAACAATGTTCCTGGAAACCTTTTAAAATTTGAGAATATTCAGAAACAGTATGTAATACCTTTGGTTATATATGCTGATTTTGAATGTTTTTTAAAACCGATAGTTAATGATAATGAACCGTTAGATCCTCATTCTAGTTATACTATAATTAAAGCTGAACACATACCTCACTCTTTTGGCATATTATTTAAAGTGCTCTTTTGACAATAGTTTTTCAAAACTTAGAAGTTACAGAGAACAAAATTGTGCTAAAACTTTTATTGAATATTTAGAAGATGTAAAATGTTTTATTATTATATATTTTTTTCAATTAATGTTCCAATAAAACCTTTGACGTCAGATGAGCAGGATCGACATAACAAAGCTCTAAATTGTTACATCTGTGGAAAAGCATTTCAAGACACTCAAAATTTGATAAAAGTTCGCGATCACTGTCACATCTCAGGGAGTTACAGAGGTCCTAGTCATTCTATTTGCATTTTCAACCTCCAACATTTATTCCTGTTATTCTACATAATTTAAAAAATTATGATGCCCATTTATTTATTAAATCATTATGTTTCAATAAAGAGAATATAGATGTAATTGCTCAAACTAAAGAAAAATACATAAGTTTCAGTAAACATATATTAATGGAAACTAAAACTAAAACTTTATTAAAACTAAAATTTATAGATTCTTTACAGTTCTTACCCGCTTCCCTCGAAACTTTGTCAGATACTTTAGAAGACAAACAATGCTTCGAAATTAGAAAAGCTTTCCCCAATGATTTACAGTTCCATTATATAAGGCAAAAAGGTGTTTTTCCATACGATTATGTCGATTCTTATGAAAAATTGTCAGAAGATTCATTGCCAACAATTGATAAATTTTATAATAATTTAAAAGGAGAAAATATCTCTGAAGTTGAGTTATAGTGACATATATCTTAAGTCCGATGTCTTACTTTTAGCTGATATTTTTGAAAATTTTAGACAAAATAGTATAGACACATATAGTCTCGACCCTGCTCAATATGTGACGTCACCATCTCTAGCGTGGGACGCAAGTAGAATTAGATCTCTTAAGTGGTCCCGAAATGATTAATTTTTTTCAAGAAGGGTATTAGAGGTGGCGTCAGCACCGCTATCACTAGAAAATCAGAGGCTAATAATAAATTTTTAGACAATTTTGATCCTAGCAAGGAGACAAAATTTATTAGGTACCTCGATGCTACAAATTTATATGGATATGCCATGAGACAATATTTACCAGAAAAAAATTTTGTTTGGCTTTCTCAAGATGAAATTAATGACATAGATATTTTGTCACTTTCCGACGCAGCACCAGAAGGTTATGTTTTCGAAGTTGATTTAGAATATCCTAAAGAGATTCATTATGAACATAATGAATTGCCATTTTGCCCAGAAAACTATACACCACCAAACTCAAAATATTCTAAATTAATTCCGAATTTAAATGATAAAAATAATTATGTAATCCACTATTCATATTTGAAGCAAAGCTTAAAATTCAGCCTTATAATAAAGACAATTCACAGAGTTGTTAAGTTTTCACAATCTCCGTGGTTACGAAAATATATAGATCTAAATACTGAAATCAGAAACGCTACACAATGGAATTTAAAAAAACTCAAGTAAAAAAACCTAACCAACAGTGTATACGGGAAGACTATGGAAAACGTGGATAAGAGAGTCGATATTAAGCTAGTTTCTCAATGGGAAGCACATAAAAATACCAAGTCTGCAGAAAAATTTATAGCTAAACCTCAATTTAAAGATCTTTGTATATTTTCAGAAAATTTAGTACCTATACAATTACAAGTTTCGGTAATGTATAATAAACCTATCTATGTTGGTTTTAGTATATTAGATATTTCGAAAGTGGTCATGTATAATTTCTATTATGAATTTTTAAAACCAAAGTATGGCGATAATATGACCCTCTTATACATGGATAGCTTTATTTTAGAAGTAACCACAGAGAATTTTTATGAAGACATGAAGCATAATCTGGACAAATTTGATACTTCTAATTATTCGGAAGATAACGTTTATGATATTCCACGAAATGTATCGGTTGTAGGAAAATTTAAGGATGGATTTGCTGGGATACCCATAGAAACTTTTTATGGGACAGGGGCGAAAGCATATTGTGTGACAAATAGCAAGTATTGCTGGGGTTGTAGGCGGGTCCTTGTGCGCCCGGAATAACGAATGGTATTATAACTTAATATTCACATCAGTTTGGAGTTTTTCTTATTAAATAAAGTAGTGACAGCGTGCCAAAACTAAAATTCTGTTATTCGATTGCAAAAAAGGATAAGCACCAACTCTCATCAAGAATAAAAATTTATAACAAAAAATAAAAAACTTACCCATGTTTTCAACGTTTTGCAATACACTATATATTTTATTATATTAAATTTGACCACCCTTTCCGAAAATGAGGATGCTGAATTTGTGGCACAGCTCAGATCTCCGAATGTTACGAATAATTATTTCTCTGTTGATTTCGCAGTTGTTAGTGAATCTTCTTCAAAATGTTTAAAAAATACCCGAAATGCGATAAAAATATCGTAAAAATATTTGGAGTGCATTCGTTTGAAGAGAAAGTGTTCTTTTCTTAATTTAAAAAGTAAGCCAGTGGTGTTGGAAACTCAGTCTTGGATAATTGCTCCAAATGCCTAGAAACCTTTTTTCCATGCAATTATTTCACAACAGGAAGCGACAATGATCTAGGAATGAAAGACAGTTTGCTCTGTCACTGTACTATAAGTCTCAAAGTACTTATAAAATGTTCCTAAGGAAAGGGTGTAAACTTCCAGCGATATCCACCTTAAAATCGTGGATGCGAGTGTTTCAGTTGAAAACGCGTGTCTATACTAAACTAGTACGAACGAACCGATACCTACAGTACACACGTTGTTTGCGAAGATAAATGTAAGTGCTTGGGAGGGGTTATGGAAGGGGAGCAGTATTATATATAAATACTGTAGGGTTTGAGGCATTCATAAACTGATTTTTGTGCAGTGTGCTGTTGCTGTTCTAACAAGACTAGTTTAGTGTACAGTGCTTGTGTAGCTTCTATTTTTGTAGCGCTTGTTGTGTTAAAGGGTAACATTAGTAGATAATTTTTTATTTAGATATTTACTTCAGTTTTTATTTAGATATTTTCTTCAGTTTTTACTTAAAATATGTCTAACCAAAGTATGTTTAGAAATGATAAAAAGGTATAATGAGGGTGAAATAAGTTGTGTGAACCGATTTGTGGAAAAAGACATAGAAAACTTTTTGGAAGATTATGTTTCTAACTGTGCTACTACTTTTTCACATTCCTTAGAAGTTCAACCGCCTCCATTAGAAAATATTTCAGAGAAATTAAATGATTCGAATAATTTAGATGATTTACAAAATGATATAATAAATGAAATTGTTAAGTTGATGGATGAGATTGATTCTTTTGAAATACCAACTACAATAACTCCTAAACTTTATCAGCCAATTTATGAGCCTGTAACTCCTGAGCCTATAACTGCTGAGCCTGTAACTCCTGAGCCTATAACGCCTATATCACATCTTAACGGAGTAGTTAGCCAGAATACAGAAATTTTAAAGAAATATTTAAATCAACCTCAAGCATCCCTTACCCTAAATAATAGAAATACCTTAAGATGTGTTGCAACTAATAAATCTTTAATTTATAACTTCATACTTTTAAACGAAGAACTCTCTAAACATTCTAATTTGGATAAAAATCTTTCTAACTATTTAAGCCGCCAATCTCACCTGCTTCTAACCATGTCCAAAATTTCACTAAATGATATATAACAATAAATATTTATTGTAGGTTATAGTAGTGTCATAGTTTAATACTAACAAGAATTTTGCATACTCGTCCCAAATAGAAAATTTTATTATAAATGGTAAGCATATCCATGTTTAATTACTATTTAACATAAGTTCATGTAGATCTTATTTTAGTTGGTTCAATAATACCGACGAGTAATAACCTAATGGAACCGTCCACATCTCATGCTACAAGAAATCCTGGGAGCAGTACAAAGCGTAAGTGATATTTTTAGTATGCATTATAGGAATTAACATTTTTTTGTTTTAGAGTATTATTATAATTGCAAAATATATATTCCGGCAAACCAATGGACTACACACTTAAGAACCAATATCCATAAATTAAATAGTTTTGAGGTAATAGAAGATGGGATCGAAATTTTGACGATTGCTTTTAAACAAAGGATTATTAGCTATAAAATTAAACCTCAGAACTACACTATAGATTTGGAGTCATTTAAAGATGAAATTTAAAATAAAGTCACGAAATTAATAAGGAGGGAGCAACTGAAGCACACAGCGGTGAAAGTTAATTTTGAACTATTCGGTGTTTACTATTCGAAAGTTTTGGATATGACAGATATAAAGTCATTCAACACGGTATTTTCGACTGCAGTTACAGCAACCGACCTTAATGAATTATATGAGAATCTTTTCATCAAAATCAAAATCTTTTCATCAAAATCAAAATATTTAAATCAACCTCAAGCATCCCTTACCCTAAATAATAGAAATACCTTAAGATGTGTTGCAACTAATAAATCTTTAATTTATAACTTCACACTTTTAAACGAAGAGCTCTCTAAACATTCTAATTTGGATAAAAATATTTGGAGTGCATTCGTTTGAAGAGAAAGTGTTATTTTCTTAATTTAAAAAGTAAGCCAGTGGTGTTGTAAACTCAGTCTTGGATAATTGCTCCAACTGTCTAGAAACCTTGTTTCCATGCAATTATTTCACAACAGGAAGCGACAATGATCTAGGAATGAAAGACAGTTTGCTCTGTCACTGTACTATAAGTCTCCAAGTACTTATAAAATGTTCCTAAGGAAAGGGTTTAAACTTCCAGCGATATCCACCTTAAAATTGTGGATGCGAGTGTTTCAGTTGAAAACGCGTGTCTATACTAAACTAGTACATCTGTTAAAAAACAAAGTCGAAGGAATGGAAGATCGTGAGAAACGTTGTGTTGTTATCTTTGATGAAATAAAGCTTCAAAATAGTATTGAATACAATCCAAAATTGTAAACCGCGCACTTGGCCGCCATTGGTCGCGGCAACCAGCAGGTCGCGGCGGCCAACCAGATCCGTGGCGAGTCGCCACTGGCGATGCACACGCGACCGTATGGTCGCGCGACCAGCTATTTGCATGATATTAGATGGATGGGCGTGCGCGCTCGAGCGGCTAATCCGACCAGTACAGTAGTTCTGCAAAAACTTCATCATTTTTGTGCCGCATTCGATGCGTGTGCGACGTGCGAGTCTATTTAACTTGTTGTTATAATATAGTAAAACATATATTAGTAGTGGGATATACCTTCAAAGTCGAATTCCAAGGTGGTGGCATATAGGTAAACAACGTCTAGACGTCTGACCCAACAGGTAGTAGGTATACCTGGGGTGCATTCCAAAATGAATTATCAGGGTGTAAATTACTTTTCTGAAAAATACATTCGGCCATGGCCTATTACGAACATGAAAGTGAAAACAAAATTCCCGGACGGCGATTAGCATATTGTTTATTAAGCACCTTATTTTTATACATGAATTTAGAACCCAATTTAAAAAATGTCAACAACAACAATTTGAGGATTGCACAGCTCAAATAGGGTTAAATTCAAATTTTAAAATTTGAAAACACATAAGCGTTTATGGACCTTACGCTCAAACGAATAATTAACCAAAAATAGTTATTGAAAGAGTACTTAAAAAGATAAAAATTTCACATACCCACCTCTGTTCAGCTGCATGAAGGAGAGGGTTAATGCATATAAGCAAAGTTTTATTCTACCATACATTAAGTTGCTACCTGTGTTCAGTGTTCAGACTCTTCCCGACAAAATGTGTCCCAGTAAGTGTAACTGGTAAGTACTTTTGAATTTTACTACACTTATAATTATCTTGCAGAAATCGAACAATTAATTACACGTAAATTACGTGACTTGGGGTTGCCAGTCAATGTAAGTGAATTTTATTGTTTGCATTCAATGTGGCCCCAAATTTTTGTAATGGTTGTCTGTATGCATTCCCTAGTTAGCGCTGTCTTCGGTTATGCATTATCGATATTATTTAATTTTGTAACTCTTCCTTTCAAAGTTAACAATTAATATTTAGTAATTAAAAGTATTCCTATAGTATTTGTCGTATTAAATAATTATTCATCATTATTAAATAGCTTAAAAGATTATTAATAATTTAAAAACAAACTACAAATATATACAGGGTGGTGAAAATTTCAATGCTTAGCATTGGTATCTCGGAAAGATGCCACGTCGGTCAAATTAGGCTAAAGTTGCTCTATCATACCCTGTTCAATATTCTGTTATTAAATGTCAGATATCTAATTCATTGTGCCGCGGTGGCGTCGCTCGTACCGGCGCTGACTTTTTAGACTGCATGTTTTTCTACCATCGATCGACATTGGTTCGAACAGATGTTGAGGTAGGGGCATGCACATGTCTTTAAAGAAAAACACCGCTGTGGCCAAGAGCGCTGGACAAATGTGGATTCACGGTATTGCTCCTAAATAGCTTTATACGTGTGATTTACTAATTTTCCTACACTCACTGGGATTACTACGGTTTTCTAGGGTTTTCCGTAGTACTTGAACGAATGCTATCCTAGTTCTATCGGAAAAAAAGTCGACCCTAGCCGCAAATATCAATGAAGACAAAATAATAGTAATTGCCCCCCTCCCCCGCACAAGCATGTAGTTGCTTCTGGGGTACTCCTAGTTTGAAGTATTGTGAGGGTGAGAATTATTATTATTATTTATAATTTATACTCATAAAACTTTATCATTTTAAGTTCTTGGTCATAGTTAATGTGATGGTAGTTTCAGAAATTTTCTAGACCCAAAATTTCGAGCAATCACAGTTGAGATACAAATGGTGGGAATCAAAATTGTCACCCATGTATATTATCGTTCAACAATTGTACAATAACAGATAACGAATACAAACATTTGGTATGCACTTAATGCAGGCAGTGTTTTTTACTCTAAAAATGTTATAGATTGGATTTATTGAACTGATAAAGGAAGGTCCCAAAATGTCCCTCGAGAGAGGGACATCAATAGTGTTATTCAGAAACTATCCTATGGAAGAGGGTTCTTAACAGCAATTTTTGAACGAACCCCTCCACCCTGTGTTTTCTTCCGAATCCGGTAATAAAAAAATTATCTTAATCACATCTTAATTTAAATTTTTTAATTTTTAGGACCAGCAAGCTGGAAAAATAATAATAATAATTTTTCATTGGTTAGTAGTTAGTAGATATTAGTTAGTTGTCAGTAGTATATAAAATATAAATATTTTTAATCAAACTTAACATGGAGGGGAGAGGGATATAGAGTATAAAAGTATTGTAACAGGTGACTTTTGCAAGGTTGTTTTGACGCTAAATCACCCCATTTATTCCTTACTAGTTCTTTTCCAAATCACATGAGGTTCCAAAATTAAACTTTTTAAGGATAACCTTTGACTTTCAGCGCGTGATTCTTTGTGCGAACTCGCGAAGATCGTATGATCATTACGTCGGTTTTTTAGAATACTAAGATAAGTTTTGGCTATAAAATAATAATGCAGCACTCGTTTCGGGGTTAATCTCCAAGTGCCTCCTCTCAGCTCAGTTTTAGTGTCAGCGTCGTCAAAACATACCACAGTAAGTCACCCCTTTCCCCGTCAGTGTCTCGTTTTACAATTTTATTTCTTTTATATTATTTTGATTTATGTCAGTTGTAATATTTACCGTTTTAGTGATCATTTTTTGTTCTATTTTATTGTTGATATTTTTATTAGCGTTTGAGAGTTTTCCTATTTATTGCTCACGTACCGTTTTACCTCTTTTTTAGTAAGAACTTCAGCGGAATAAAGAGAGTTCATTTTATTTCAGAACGCACCTCTCTGGTGACGTTACTTAAGTTTTCATTTTATTTAAAGTATTAAGTTTCCGCTCAAGTGCTAAAAGAGTTAACTATTCGCAGAACCCTTTGCGCATTAATCATTTTAAGTTTCTGATTTGTTTCTACCTCATATTTCATGATTTCATTGTGTTGTCTGTACTTTTTGTATTTACTTGTTCACTTTACTTATTTTTTTCTTTAATATACATCTACTTTTTATACTAGTACCGTGTGTCTAATTACTATAAAAGTGGGTTGCAAGTAAAGTAGTTATAGCTGGGGTCACAGGCGAATCCTCGTACGCCCTTAACAATTAAAAGTCAACTGAGATCTAAATAGTCAATTATCTAGTTTTTTTTCTTATTTAAATAAGGTGGTGACAGCGAGCCAACATCAGATTATTAGTTTTTCTTGTTTTTCGTAAAAAAGTCCTTCCGACTCGGACAGCTGATAAAAATTTGGTGACAGAGCGGTGGGATCAAATAAAAAAATAGGGGTTTTGTTTTTTTTATCAAACGAATAAATAGGTAAAGGTTTTTTTTATAATGGTGGGATTAAATAAAGTTTTTTATAAAGGTAGGGTTTTTTTGTTGGGATAGAAAAAAATAGTTTCTTTTGGATGAATTAAAAGTGGGATTTATTTGAGTAAAATATAAGTATTTAAAGGTAAAAAAATAGGGGGTTTATTTCGTTTTGGGATTGAAAAAAAAATAAGGGTTTGTTTTTTGGGATCAAATAATAAATAGAGAGTTTTTTCTAGTGGGATTAAAAAATGAAATATACGTATTAAAAAGCGAGATGAATTTTAGAACTCACTGTAAATAATAAGTTCATATTCCAGTTTATCTTTAGTTGGTAATTATGAATATATTTTTCTGGTTTAGAAGTGATTTGCCTTAATTGATTAATTTATCTTAATTGACCAACATTATTTGTCTTATTTGCCTCGAATTTATGTTTCCTAAAATCCTTACACAATTGATAAAAAGCCCCAATTAACGCGATCTTTGACACTTGTGATTTCAGTGCATAATTATTTGAAAGCAACTAACGGTACTAGCGTTATCAGTTCTTAAATTACAATGTCGAAATCCGCTCAAGCTAAAAACAGTTCGATACTCAAACAAGGGAACAAGGTTGATAAAGAATTTCCAAACCAATGTCGTTTTGATAGTATTGAATTATTTGACGGAAAGGGTAAGGTGACTGAATTTATTGCCATTGTTGATTTAGCGGGATCTCTATGTGGATGGAGTGACGCAACTAAAGTTAAAGTAACAAAATTAAAGCTGCGAGGAATAGCCTTGGAGGTTATCCATGCGGCAGGGTCAGATAAATCATGGTCTTGGGTAGAATTACAAAACAAACTAATACAGTATTTTTCAGACACGTTAACGCCATTTCAGGCAATGGAAAAGTTTCAGAAAACATATCAGCAATCTCAGGAAGGTATTTTGTTCTATGCGCATCGCCTTAGACAAGCAGGCTTAGCAACCATCAAGTGGACAAATAAAGTAGATAGGGACCAAGTTCTTTTAGAGCACTTAGAGGAACGGTTACATATACAATTTTTAGCAGGTATATTACCAGGTATCAGAGATAAAGTCATTTTACGAGGTACTAAGAACATGCAAGATGCAGTAGTAGTCGCGATGGAGATGGAAACTTCTCTCAGGACGTGGAATCATCCTGACAGAACTTTACCTTTAGATAAAAGTTCCCCTAAGTCGGTCGATCATAAGTGCGCCTATTGCAAACATGCAGGGCATTTCATAAATAAATGTAGGTACAGACCCAGGTGTTTCAAGTGTAATCAGTATGGTCACGTAGAAAAGAGTTGTAGGATGGTACAGGCTGTACAAGGGATGGAAGCTGTGTCTCGCAGGCGAGGGGCTCCATGTCCAAGTACGAATTAAAGTAGATCAGGCTGGTACAGGTCAGGAAGTGCTGTCTCATAAGTGGGAGACTTCTTGACGAGGTACTAAGTTGGGTAGTATAGGATTACACAGATCGTCAAAAATAAAGTAAGTCCAACCAGGACAAGATCGTTAAAGAAAAAGAAACAAAGTAAGTCTAGGTAGGGCAGATCGTTTTATTAAGTAGGTCAGGCTGTATGTCACAACGTGCACAATTGGCAGACAAATGACGGATCGTTTTAATTAAAAGTTAATAACCAAAAGAAACAGGGCAGATCTTATAGATAGTGGGTCATAGAGAATTTTTAGTATAGGTAAATAGGAAAGTTCCCAAGATAGGTGAGAGAGTTACAAGGTTCAGCATTCTTTGTTCAGTGAAGAGAGTTTTATTTTCAATTTATTAGACGGTTTTCTAGTTTCTTTTGAAGCAGTTGTTTTTTTCGGTAAAAGAAGTTGAGATTTTTTCTGAGAGTTAGAGTTTTATTTTCATTTAGTATGTTTTTGATTTTTTTTTAAAAAGCAGTTTTTCTTTGGTAAAAGAAATTTTTTCGGAGAGTTTATATTTTTGAGCTTACGAAAGCATAGGGATCATTTTTGGGACGAGATTGTTTATGTGAAAAAAAAAATGATAACCGGGTATACAGTATTTTTTCTGTTGTTTTTTATTTTGAATTGAGTTGTCTTGTTATTTCCCAAACCATGTGATTTATCTAGCGCATAGTACAAAGTTTATAAATATTTATGTAATATGTGTTAAAATGTTTATCCTATTGATAACTTGTAGCCACTAATCAGAGAAGATGGAGACGCCTACTAGACGCCCAAGAGTGATAAGACAGTCAACGCCTTGACTAGAAGAGACCTATGGGATAATAGCAATGGATTTTATGTGTTATGTCTAACCAATTGAGTTTTAGGAAGCAAATTTGGGAGCTACACATGGTACGGCATCAAGAAAAGAAAAAGAAGGGGGACAGAGTATACAGTAGGTACTGTTTCCAGTACATTCAGTCCAGTGCAAGAAATTATGGAGCAATCACCAAGCAACAGGGGGCGCCAGACTCAGGGTTCCCCTATTACACAAGAGTCTTCAGGGGAGGAACCCCCAAGACCACGTACAGAAGCCGCCAGGGAAGTGGTATGGGAGGGTACCAGGTATACCCTACCACACCTGCCCTCCACCTCGACAAGGTCCGAACCGTGGGAAGAGGCCACACCACTACCAGGCCGCCCCTCCACCACGACCTCGGAAGTCCTCGGGGGAGGAACCTTCAAGACCCAGTGACGAAGCCTCCAGGGAAGTGGTATGGGAGAGTACCAGGTACACCCTACCACGCCTGCCCTCCACCACGACAAGAGCCAGACCAAGAGAAGAAGCTACACCACCCCCACCAGCAGAGCAACAAAGGACACGGGCAGAGGAAGAAGTTCCTGCAGCTCGATTAAACAACTACAAACCACCATGCAAGTGTCAAGAATTGTGGCAAATCCTTTGGATACTTAAAAAGGAGCTGCCCATGAACCTCAATAACAAAACCGGCAAGTAGACAGCGACATCTCTCAACCAACCGGTAGCACCTCCACTTCAGCCGACCAGCAGCCCCTTCAAATCTCAGCCGTCCAGACCATCTAGCACCTTCAATTTCACCAGACCATCTAGCACCTCCAATTTCAACAGACTCAGCCACCTCACTTCTTCAGCAACAAGATCCACCCGGACCCGGACCAGTGAAAATGTACATCCTGGTTAAGGATATAATTTTCTTTTAAGGGGAAGGTAATGTAACAGGTGACTTTGCAAGGTTGTTTTGACGCTAAATCACCCCATTTATTCCTTACTAGTTCTTTTCCAAATCACATGAGGTTCCAAAATTAAACTTTTTAAGGATAACCTTTGACTTTCAGCGCGTGATTCTTTGTGCGAACTCGCGAAGATCGTATGATCATTACGTCGGTTTTTTAGAATACTAAGATAAGTTTTGGCTATAAAATAATAATGCAGCTCTCGTTTCGGGGTTAATCTCCAAGTGCCTCCTCTCAGCTCAGTTTTAGTGTCAGCGTCGTCAAAACATACCACAGTAAGTCACCCCTTTCCCCGTCAGTGTCTCGTTTTACAATTTTATTTCTTTTATATTATTTTGGTTTATGTCAGTTGTAATATTTACCGTTTTAGTGCTAATTTTTTGTTCTATTTTATTGTTGATATTTTTATTAGCGTTTGAGAGTTTTCCTATTTATTGCTCACGTACCGTTTTACCTTTTTTTTTAGTAAGAACTTCAGCGGAATAAAGAGAGTTCATTTTATTTCAGAACGCACCTCTCTGGTGACGTTACTTAAGTTTTCATTTTATTTAAAGAAGTATTAAGTTTCCGCTCAAGTGCTAAAAGAGTTAACTATTCGCAGAACCCTTTGCGCATTAATCATTTTAAGTTTCTGATTTGTTTCTACCTCATATTTCATGATTTCATTGTGTTGTCTGTACTTTTTGTATTTACTTGTTCACTTTACTTATTTTTTTCTTTAATATACATCTACTTTTTATACTAGTACCGTGTGTCTAATTACTATAAAAGTGGGTTGCAAGTAAAGTAGTTATAGCTGGGGTCACAGGCGAATCCTCGTACGCCCTTAACAATTAAAAGTCAACTGAGATCTAAATAGTCAATTATCTAGTTTTTTTTCTTATTTAAATAAGGTGGTGACAGCGAGCCAACATCAGATTATTAGTTTTTCTTGTTTTTCGTAAAAAGGTCCTTCCGACTCGGACAGCTGGTAACAGTATACAGAGCGCTTCACTTGCAAAAGATTTCTCAGCTACTAACATTCTCTACCCAGCTTTAAGAGCCCGCGCAGACAGAGGGCGGTCAGGCGTTCCGAGTTCCGCGTTCAGAGTTCTGCGTTCTTTGTAATGTATGTATGTATGTATTAGTAACAATACGCACTGCCGGCAGTCAGACCGCGGCGGTCAAAGAGAACTGTTGCGTTAGGCGTTCGATTCACAGAAAGACAAAGAACGTGTTACCGTTCAGGCGTTTCACTGTGTCGGAAACAGAAAAATTAATCGAATTAGTTCGAGAAAGACGTTTATTATACGACTTAAGTAATAACGATTATAAAAATCGTGAGAAGAAAGCAGAAGCTTGGCTTGAAATCGCAAAAGAGATAGGAAGTGAGAATGGTAAGTGAAAATATATGTTTTGTTTTTATTATGTGTTTTAGGTAATTATTAATGCAAATTATCAGTAGATACTATTCCATACATTATTTATTAAAATAAGAAATAAAGTGTTCTCGAACTGCATACGCAGTTAAATTGCTCCTATGATTTGTTTGTTGAAACATTCTGAAGGCACCAGCGTGTCGATCGATAATAATATCTTCTTCTTCATTTATTTGCAATTCTCCTTTGACTCTAAGAAAGTTATGCAAACAAGCAGCCTTTACGACATCAACCACAGTGTCGACATTTAGTTCAAATGGTTTTAAAAACACCTCCATTTTTGAACCAAAATTCCGAAAGAACTCTCTACAATACGTCTTGCACAGCTGAGTCTCTTATTGTATTTTAGTTTTCTTTCATCTTGAATAGCTACATCATTTGAGAAAGGTCTCATCAAGAATGTCTCCAATTTGAAACCACCGTCTCCGATAAAAACGTGAGGTGTTTGTTGTTGTGTCTCTGGTAATGGCTTTGGTCCCGGAATATTCAATTGGTTGTTAACGAGTTTTTGGTAAAACGAAGATCTTTGAAAAATTGTGCTATCGCTATCTTTTCCATAGCTACCAACATCAATCATTATAAATTTATAATCTGGGTCTACTATGGCAAGCAGAACTATCGAGAATCTCTGTTTATAACAATAATGTAATGTTCCACTGTTCGGCGGGCATTTTATATAAACATGCTTGCCATCAATACTACCAATACAATTGGGAAATCCCCACTTCTCCTTAAATCCACTTTCAGACTTTCCATATTGCTTCCGTGGGAACTGGCAAATATATTGGTTGTAATGCTTTCCAGATTGCTCTACTTACTTCATTGACTATTATACCAACGGTTGTAAATCCCATACGGTAAGAATGGCCAATTGTTTTATAGTAATCTCCTGTAGCAAGGTATCTGAAATGAAAAAAAGGGCAAGACATTATGGTCGATTGTTATTTCTTATTTTTAGTGTTGTTTTTTCTCATTCTTCATTTGTATTGATTTTACATTTCACTGTTTTTGTTAATGTTTTCTGACCTACATGAATTTTTAAGGCCAATTTAGGCTAATTATAGTAATAAATCAGTCTTGGCATCTAGGTACCTGTAACTTTATATACTATTAAAATTATTTTTGCAGGTAAACATTGGAGTATTAAATGGAAAAACCTCAAGCAGGCCCGGACTGGGCCGGGGGGCGCGCGGGCGCAGCCCGCGGCGCCTTTTGGTTTCGGCGCCCCCCTTTCAGCCCTTTCATAGTCTTTTGCGCTTTTGCATAAAATGCTAAATAATTTTAATTTTGCATAATTTTTTAAAATATTTCAAAAATGTATAAAAGGGCGAAACGCATAAATCTACATCCCTAAAATACCTGAGTTTAAATTAAGCAACTATTATGCATTATTTTAATTATTTCTTTGTATTTGTTTACCTTGAACATGAAACGTGACTAACGTGAGTAATTGAGCATGATTGAACGAAAATTTGATCACCACGATCGCTTTGCACCCTTTCAATAACTAATTTTAATTTTAACGTTTCCAAAATAGTAATTTACGTAACAAGTTCCGAAAGTGATATTTTACGCGATGAGTAGGAAATTTCCAGGGCGAGCCGTAGACGAGTCCTGGATTCCTGCGAGTCCCGTAAAATCACTTTTGGATCGTGTTAAGTACAATATTTTTTCTGCAGCCGTTTTGTATTTTAAAAAGAATATTATATGTGACAAGCGCTGTCATAATAAAAAATATAAGTTTATGTTATTTTCAAGGTCGGTTGCCTAGATACCCAAAATCATCCCGCAAGGAACAAAAAGCGTCCCGAAAGTAAAGAAATCGTTCCGAAAGTGAAAAAAATCGTCCCGAAAATAGTTACTTTCGGTACGATTTGTGTAAGTGGTAACTTTCGATTTAATAAATCATACCGAAAGATTTATTTTCGGGACGGCTGCAGAAAAAATACATTATTGTCCCTTGGATACGCCACTGCGCATGCAATGATGCAATCATTCATATCAGTTGACAGTTATGCTGTAGTACTGAAGCAGGCATGACGTGCTACAACGATACAACAGGTTTTGTCGATGTACTTACCTATCGTGTGTTGCAGTGGAAACAACAAGGTAAGTAATGTAATTATTACCAATGAAAAAGAGAGAAAATTAATCAGTTAGGTTAGGGAGACTTAAACCATGTAATTAAACAAAGGAATAGATGGACCTACCTAGGGAAAATAAAAAGTTTTCCCCTCAGCCGGGATTCGAACTCGGGTCTTCTGCATTCCAGGCATTTAGGAGAAACGGAAAATTATTCGCCTTGGCCACGGTGGCCACGGACCGAAAATACGGTATCCCAGCCGACAACTTCGCCATCGGTCTGCAGTGGTGTAGCGGTTAGCATATTTGCCTTGAATGCAGGAGACCCGGGTTCAATTCCCGGCCGAGGGGATTTTTTTTTATTTTTCCTAGGTACGAGTATGTCCTATTCCTCGGTGTAATTATTAGGTACCTATTAATTACCTTATTACATTGTAAAGGTATAAAGGTCATTTTATTAGTACAGTTTTTTTTTTATAAAATAAGTTATTTCTGTTCAAATTCAGTATCATATCATCTTTTATATTTTATTAAATGGGCCTTTAGTATTTGATATTTTATTCTTTCTAGAATAAAATGCTAATATTTTTGATTAAATTAGATAATATTTATTTCGAAAAAATCTGCGATGCATGCATTAATGCACAGTATTAATTACTAGTGACAGAAGTGGCACATACTATTTGATTATTTGCACAATTTACATCAAAGAGGAGAAGAAGAATATTTAGAATACACAAGTATTTAATAATAATTGAAATGGAACAAAAAAAATCTAAAAAAAGGAGTGGTGCGGAAAACCTAAAGCTAAAAAAAATTAGAGTTATGGAGAAAGAAGCGTCTAGTTGCAGGAAAATTATCGATTTATTTAATGTTAATGCAAGTACTAGTAAAAGCGGACAAAGCAGTACGTCGATTTTGCCTAGCACGAGCCAAACGAATGAAGAAAATATTATTGAAACAACTTTGCAAAAGACAAGTGATGATGTTATGGATTCCACAGAATCCTGTGAAAATGTGAGTTAGACGTGCTTTTTTTTGAAAAAATTATTTAATAAAAATAAGTACCTGGGATTTTATTTTTAGGAAATAATAACAATTTATCCATTGAGTGAACCACTCGGAGAAGAACCATCATCATCACTATCAGCTGATATTGTCGATGCAGATCTCGGACAAACGTCAGATAAAGACGGTGTTGTATACGACTTTTACAAAAAACCGCTATTTAGTTATTTAAATTCCTTTTTAAGTTACCATCCACATAAGCCTGAAATTTTTGAAAATCGAAACAATTGGAACTTTGACTTAATTTATAAAAGAAAAGACGGCACGGGCAGAAATTGGATAAGTTATAATTCGGCTACTTCTTCAATATATTGCTGGATTTGTATAGCTTTCGGGAATGATAAAGATTGCCCTTTTGTGCTAGGTACCAGGCCTAGTGTAAAACACGTTTATGACAGAATTAATAAGCACGAAGCTTCTCAACTACATCAAAATTGCTCAGATGCTTACTTTATTCGGTCTCAAAATCAAGATATTTCAGGTTTTTATTTTTCCAAAGCAAGGGCAGAACATCTAAAAGTAGTTGAAAAAAATAGGGCGATTTTATGCAGGGTGGTTGAAATTATTAAAACGATTGGAAAACGGGGTATTGCCTTTAGAGGTAATTCAGAGGCGGAAGTAGCATTTAGTTTGGAAAATGAAACATTAGACCACGGAAATTTTTTGGAATTGTTATTGCTGCTGTCTAAATTTGACCCTTTATTAAAAAACCATATTGATCAGGCAATTGACATAAGTAAAAAAATGCACAGTTTGCCGAGTAGTACTCGAGGTAGGGGAAACATTACAACCTTTCTTTCTAAAACCACAGTAACAAAAATAATAGAAGTTATTGGTCAATTAATTAAAAAAAAACTTAGTGAAGAAATCCAGAAATCTATTTTATTTTCCATTCAGGTAGACACAACTCAAGATATAAATGTAGTAGATCAATGTTCAGTTGTTATTAGATATATCTCAGAATATTCAGTAAATGAAAAACTTTTCGCAGTTATTAATAGTACATCAAGTAAAGGCAAAAATTTACATTCCATGATTTCTGATCTTTTGAAAGACAGACATATTGAGATTAAAAACTGTGTTGGAAATTCTACTGACGGTGCTGCTATCATGCAAGGTCAGTATAATGGCTTTACATCTTGGTTGTCGAAGGATGCACCAGCTCAAATCCATGTGTGGTGTTACGCACATGTTTTAAACCTAGTCATTATAGATACCTCTAATAAAACGTTGGCTGCAGTCAATTTGTTTGGGTTATTAAATAAATGTGCCGTATTTTTTCATAAATCGCACAAACGTATGCAAGTCTGGACAGATATTGTCAAAAACAAGAATAGAATTATTAATGTTATCGGCGAGACGAGGTGGTGGTCTAAGGACAAAGCTTTAAACAAAGTGTTTTCAGACGAGACTACATATGTACAACTCTGTGAAACACTATATTCTATGGCACATTCACAGGAGTTTAATTCTGATGTTCGTTTTAATGCCAATACGTTTTTAGACGGATTTTTGAAATTTGAAAATATTGTAACTGGTATGATGTTTATAACAATATTTAAAAAAACGACCCCTCTCTCTCTATACCTGCAAACCAAGGGATTAGATTTATTACAATCTTTTAAAATGGTGGAAAATACGACGTCCTCTTTAAAATCCATTTCACGAAACTTTGAAGAAGTTTTTGCTAAGGCCCAATTTTTTGCTAAATCCGCTAACAGATATTTTGATGAAAAAGGATTACCGTTTGCTGCAGAAATTGAATTCGCAAACAAAAGAGTCCAAAAACGGAAAACTTTTCACGGCGAGAGCATCGATAATTTCCAACCTACGGCTAAATTTAAATATTGTGTAGAGGTGTATAATATTACTTTGGACACTATTATTAATAGTCTAGAATCTAGGTTTATAAAACATAGGCAATTTTACCTAGACTTTGAATGCTTTCATCCGTCTACTTTTCCAGAAATTGATAAACTACCTGAAAATGCACTGGATGATATTTCCCATAAACTGCAACAATATAACTCAAATATCTCAAAAAATGCGCTTAGAAATCAACTAGCAGATTTTGCATCCAAGTGGGATAGGTTTAAGATAAGCCTTGCAGATGAATATAAAACAGGGCAGATTAACAACGACGAAGAAGCTGAAGGTGACAGAAACGGAGAAATGCTAACATGCGACAAATCCTGCAAAAATTGTATTTTATGTTGCTATAGGTTCCTGGTAAGATATAACATGTTCGCTACCGTTTATCCGGATCTTGCTTTTGCATATAAATATCTTTTAACTCTTTCTATAAGTCAAGTAGCGTGTGAAAGGTCATTTTCAAAATTAAAATTTATTTTAAATAGACTTCGTTCTTCTTTAACTCAAGAGCACCTTGAAGCATTTATGTTGATGTCGTCTGAAAACGAAATTTTGTTTAATTTAAAAAATGAAGAAATAATAGATAATTTTGCTTTAACTAGTAAAAACTTAACAAACCTTCTTACTATACTTATTTAAGTCAAGTTCCTTTAGTTCCTTTTTTCTTTAGTCTTAAGATTTTGTGATTTTGTTTTGTGCAAAACTGTAACCTCTAGAGTTCCTATTTGAATATTATAAACATATTTTTTTATGTTGCTGTGTACATTTTATTAGAATATTTTATTTATTTATTTTATGTTATTTTTTTATATTATTTAATGTTTCCTTTTAAAATGTGATTTTGTTTTTTTTATATAAATATATATGGTATTAGTTACTTGATTGTCTTTGTTTTTTCTGAATTCCGTTGTTTAAGGGCTCGGCACGACGGTTGTAATAATGGCAATATATATGTTTAAACTATGTAGGTACCTATCCACCTAGTTACCTAGTAAAAGAGAACAATTACTAGATAGAGACAATAAAAAAGCAATTATTGAACTGACGTCACAATACCGATTTTTTAATTATGTTAGGAAAGGGGTATGGCTCCTGGCGCCTTTAAAAAAAATTAGCCCGCGCCTTTTTTTCGAGCCAGTCCGGCCCTGACCTCAAGGACAACTATAATAAGTTCCAGAAAAACACTGAAACTCACTCAGGTCAAGAGTATAAAAAATACAAAAACAGGCCCTGGGCAGATCTAATGAGATTTCTAGATGATTTTAAGTTTAAAAGAACAACCGAAACGAATACCACTAATCAGACTGAGGAAAAAAATCGTAGTGATGCTCAATCGCCAATCACAGATGAATTAAACTCCACACGTAGCGAATTGGAAGTTCGTGAGGTCCCACCGGGAATTAATACTCCTGAAAATAAAAAAAGAAAAGCGAAAAATACTGAAGACCCGAGTGATAAGGTACTGGAATACCTGAAAAATAAAAACGACACGAAGCAACATAGAACAATGGATGATGTAGATCATTTCTTTCTAAGCTACGCTCAAAGTTTCAAAAAGTTTCCACCAAGAAAGCAAGCTATGCTAAAACTCGACATAGCAACTTTATTTGCTCGCTATGAGTTGCAAGCAGCAGGAGATTCTACTTTTGGTAGCCCTGCAATGACGCAACAATACTCTCCACATCAAGAACAATTGCCCCATGTTATGTCTCCATCATCAACAGACCAGGAAAGTCAGATATCGACTCCTTCGAACACATCTCCAGCATTTACTAACTATGAGACCGTAGGACCTGCATTTTCGGATTTAGATGACAGTTCATAAACCTACTTACCAATATTTGTAATAATAGTAAAGGCGAAATATTTTTTTTAGTAATGTAATAGTTTTATTTCTTTTTAAATAATGAAATATTACCTTAAAAATACTGCCAGCCTCTCTTTTGCAGGAATAGCCTTCCTCCAGTTGGTATCTTGTTTTTCTATATCATTTTTTATTAAACTATACAATTCATTGAAGCTATTTATTGACATACGAAAATAAATAAAAAATCGTTCTTTATCTTCAAGCAATTCAGCAAAAAGAGTATTAAATTCTCCTTGATCTTCTCGCTTGGTATTAATCGGGTGCACCCAGTATTTCCTTTTTCTTTTTCTCTGGGACACTTCCAGGCTCCACAAAAGCAATGCTTCTTCTTCATCGGAGGATGATGAGAACATGTTTCACGCCCAATATTTGGAGCAAAACTGGAACGCTGGTAATTGACCGCCGCATGTATGCCCTCGGAACTCCCAAAAAAAGAACGCAGAACTCTGAACGCGGAACTCGGAACGCCTGACCGCTGCTGTCTGCGCGGCCTCTAAGTGTTTCAGTGCCTACAGTTTTCTGAAAATAACTAACCTAATAACTTACTCGTTTTTCAGTGTTTTTAATGCTCGTTTGCTTACAGTGCTCTGTTAGTAAAGGTAATTTCTTTTTTTAATTAATAGTAAAGGTATTTTCTTTTTTAATTAATGGTAAAGATATTTTCTTTTTTAAATTAATAGTAAAGGAATTTTCTTTTTCAAATTAATAGTAAAGGTATTTTTCCAATTTAATAGTGAACAAAATCCAAAATGTCAGTAAATAATATGTGCCGAATCCACGATCGTGTAAATAAATAATAAATAAATGGATACCCATATTACAAGAAATCGTCGATAAATATAATAATAAAAACATAGAACAACATCATTTAAACCTAAGAGCGTTAATAAAAACAATGAAAAATCAATATTGCTAGAGGTATTGTGAGTAATTGTCTTCGAACTTAACCAAACATTTTCTCTTTCTTCCTGATGAATGATCAGTATTTTCGCATTCAGACATTTTACACTTTATTGCCTACTTAGTTTTAAAACTAGAAAAATTTGTAGATTTCATAAAAATACAATAAATGAGAGTATCTGTTACACTAGTCACTATCACCATCACTATCACTGTCATAAAATATATCTATAAGCGTGTTAATGTCCACAACGCTGGCTACGTCTTCAATTGATATATATCTGCCTATTTCCTTTAAATTACTATCCAAATCCAATTTTTTGAGCCCCAAAGCAAAACTTTTTATATTCTTATCTTCTAAAAATTGTTCACACAATTCCAGAGCACTTCCATACCTTTCTGCACGCTCGATACACTCTTCTTCTGGTACAAATTTACCACCTCCATATATCGCCTCATGTTCAGCATCAAGTTTTAAGTTGGAAAAAAATTGTGTTAACTTTTCAACACCGCTTTGTAGATCATGTACTTCAAGATATTTCGTATAACACATCCACATTTTAGTCTATACTGTTACACATCGTATACAAAACTGAGGAAGCTCTGTATTATTTTATTTAAAAATTCAATTTTGTTGGTAATGATGGGGTGGGGGTATATGAACTCCTAATTGCATTAGGTATTTTTATTAAATAAAAAATTCTGGGTAGTAATAATTAATCAGATTCATATGGAATGTACCCAGGTAATGGGACACTTGAGGCAGACATCGCTATCTCTCTCTTTCTCATAATGTAAATAAAAGTGGAATATAGGACCTATGTTTATTACAAAAATGTAGAGGAATGCATGTTTTAGTTGTTATTACATTTAATTAAAATTAATGGGATGTCCAAAATTAATCTACCTGGTATCTAAATTGGGTTCTAAATTCAGATAACAAATAAATTATGCAAATTATCCTCCAGGTACATGGTCACTTGGGCCGGACGTCTAGACGTTGTTTATCTGTATGGAATTTGGCTTTGAGAGTTTGAACTCTAGAGTCCAAGGCCAAATGTGAGTTACAATCCCCTATATCCCACTACTTATATTATTATAAAATGGATAACCATGAAGGTGAGGTGATTAAAAAAGACAAATTTGACAGTGGACTATTGATGCTGGAAATAGAAAAAAGACCATCAATATGGGATACATTCGGTGACAAATATAGCAATCGTCAGGCTAAGATAAAAGACTGGGAAGAACTTGTGTCAATATTTTCCAAAGAAAGTGATTCTGATGAGCGCAAAAAGTGTTAGGTGAGAAAACTTGTTTTTTAAGTATGATTTTATTGTTTAATTATTATATTATATACAATGTTCTGTTTTGATGTCTGATCCGGTTTAGTCAGATAAAGTTATATTGCCAGTCTAGTTTACCTTCATTTTGGAAGTATTCTGCCAGCAAATCGCTGTATGCGGATGCTTGTCGACTGCCTCTTCCCACATTACCTTTCGGTATATCTTGCAGCCCTTAGCTGACTATGGCCTAGTTTTTATCTACAGGGTTTGTTTTTCGAATGGAAAATACCTTTTTGCTTTTATGCCTCAGCTCACCCCGTGAAAGCCGACATTTTGGTAAAATTAATAAAAGACGTTATTAGTCAAATAATTAACATAGGCTTGAAGCTGAGGGTTCTGATATAACCTTATGAACACAAAAAATAAATTGCTCATATCGGGGAAAACAATTTCATGGAGTGATTTAGTGCGTACATTCGATTAGATGTGCAGTCAAATATAGTCAGATCTATGCCCAAATTAACTGAAGTTCATGTGAACCCGAATGCCTTTCAAAAAATGAAAGTTAACAATAAATATTAACATCAGACACAGCACAGGATATTGCCACCCGGAGACATCCCTTCGCGAAATGTGTTGCAAATTAAGAAACGGTTGGAGATAACATTCGCGGCATTAGGCAAAAAGGCGTGAGGCGTACGTGACTTGCGGATTCAAACTTTGGATAAAAACCTAAGAAATTGTCAACTCTGGGCTAATATCCAGTGTGTGCCTAAGCTGTCTATACCGTTCTTCAAAGTGTTACGCCCATCTTCGAAACGTCAACCTTGTCTACTGTCAACTAAACATGAGTAATCTATCGTTCTAAAATATTTATTTTATTTTTTCGTTTTGCTCTCTACTACCTACCTGTTGTGCTTCACTTTTCTCTATGACTGGGGTTTTTATTTTATTGTCTTTTTTATTATTATTACTGTTTTTCTTTATTGATGGTTGGCCCTTAGCGCATTATTAATATTAGTGGGAATTTACGCAGATTTTAGGGATTTAGCTAAAAAGTGTATAAACTAATATCAAGGATACATTTTGGTCAAAAACAATATTCTTCTTTTCATCCTTTATTGCAGTTCTTTACTATTCTTGTACCTTATAATTTACATTATTGCTTTTTATTATTTGTAGGAGTTTTATCTATTAACCTCAAGTTTATTAATTAATTATTTTAATGTTATTTGGGTTATTCTTTAAATTTAATTTTTAGTCACTTAATATAGTATATCTTTATTGGGAAACAATCACTTACTTTATTGATTTCTCGATTACAGCTTGTCAAGTCTAGCTGCAAGCCCGAGTTCGCGCCGCCTTCGAATGCGCCGTAGATTCGCTATATCGATAGGTGCGCTACAGACTCTAGCCTACAGTCCACGTGCATTCGACTCGTGACCGCCGTACAGCAAACGTCGCCTGGAATATTTTCTCTCCGAGCAACAATGTGAACGCACAGCCTCCTCAAGAGTGCCTCGCGTATCTGTAAATAGGTAGTGCTAGTTTTTAAGACCTAACAAACTTAAATCGCGCATAGATGGTGTTACGCGTGTGGCGATGTGTAGTTGGACCCACATTTACCTGTAAGGTAAGTCAGGCTGACTTTTATTTCATTTGGTGTTGCGTAAGCTAGTATTATATCCATAATGTCTGGCATTAACTCTGCCCCTATTCTGTCCGGATTTAATCCCGACAACATGGAATCCTCGGAATCTGAAATTCTCCCCAAAAATGTCTCGTCATACATTAACCAAATTCTGGCTGACTCCATCAAAAAAGATGAAATTATCAGAGATTTATCGACCAAATTGCCTCTCTAAATAATAAGATTTCTGAACTTACAATGGCATTTAACGAAAAATTTAAGATCGCTAAAAAGCGTAAAACTAATCCGTCCATTTCAGAGTCCGAGGATGCCTCCTCTATCATTAGTGCCGTCACAAAAACCTCCACCCAGGGTGATGAGGAATTAAAAAAACCAAAAACTACCAAAACTAAAAAAGCGAAAAATAAATCCTCAATACATAATAACTACTATCAAAGATAAACCCAAAAAAGACACTGATCTAGATGTAAAAATTCCCCCACTGTAAATAATGAAAAACATGTAAATATTGTAAATATCTTTGAACAAAATTATGACATGGAAGATGAATCTGAAAACTATGATAATCCCGTCAAACCAATCACCCCAATAGTGATTAGAGACAAACTTAAATGGCTAGACATCTCAAAGCACCTCAAAGAAAAGAAGATTTCTTATGATAGAGCATCTAACATCACTTTAGGCATTAAAATCATACCGTCCACAGCAGACGATTACAGATTCCTAACTGTCAACAAAATTGAATACCATTCATTTGCCACTCCTGACGAGAAATCGCTGCATGTCGTGGTCAGAAATTACCCTGCTAGCTATGCGATAGACACTGTTCGCAACGACTAAGTCGAAAAAGGCTACGAGCCTAAGTCTATTATTAGAATAAGGGGCCCTAACCAGAGGCCTTATGACATGCTTCTCCTAATTTTACCCAAAAATCCCATGTCAAAAAATATTTTTAATGAAACTGAAATTGCGGGCCTAACATGGGTCACTTTCGAACCTAAGCGAAACTTGCCAAAGGTCTTAGAATGCCATAGGTGCCAGGTCTTTGGCCACAGCCAGACCTACTGCCACGCCTCCCCTCGGTTCCTATCAAATGTGCAAAATCGCATCTAACATTCCAATGCAAAAAGACAAAAGAAACTCCGTGTGTTTGCGCGAACTGTAATGGTGAACACCCTGCAAATTACTCGCTCTGTCCCTATTATACTAAGCTTCCGAATAATATCCCCACTAATCCCTCCAGACCCGCCCCAACAAATCATATGCCTCATCAGTCAATCCAACTCCGAATTACACTCACAAAACTCAAGTTCAAGTTCAAACCTCATCACAAACTCTTGCATTAACCTCCCAACAACCTGATGATAATAACCCGATAGTAACAATGACCAAAGCCCTCCTTCAATTCATGCCGTCTCTCCAAGCATTTGCCTCTCAACTAAATATCAATGGATAATACACCAAATCTGAGAATACTTTCGTGGAATGCTTACAGCATTCCACTTAATAAACTCTCTTTACTAGAATTCCTAAAAGAACACAACTACGACGAAATAGCTATTCAGAAAGGACCGCAAAAATGGAGCCAAATAGGGATTCTCCTGGCCGTTAAACTTAAAATTTAGCCGCTACAATGAATTCTCCCCCGACCACAATATAGAATTTACTTCCATAGCCATAAAATCTAACAATGCCACTTATACAGTGCCCGCCAAAAAGTCTGCACCATATGGGAAAATTTTTTAATAAATAACTTACGGAAAATTTGTTTGTGGCATCAGGTTTTGCTTGCTCTAGAACCAAAATTGACATAATATAATGTTGTGACGTAGTCTCTTTTATATGTCAAATTTGACATTAATGAAAAAAATGTCCGAAAAATGGGCTTATTTAACCGAATTTCGAAAAAAGTCATAAGAAAAATATGTTTCTTTCGCAATTTTATACCCCTATGCAAAATTTCAAGAGCCTACTACGATTTTCATATTTTGCCCTTTGTTTTCTAGATATTTCTGATCAGATCAGCATGACAGAAATATTTGTGTGTTTTTACAACCATTTACTATAGAAAGAAGTTTGTAAATCGAATTTATGTGTTTATCTGTAAACATGAGATCAGTTTTGCACCAAGCGTGCTTCTTCAACAAGCCCTCATTTTATTTGTTTTTGCAAAAAAAAGGAAAAGAAGGATATTTAGACCGTAAACTAAGTATTATGCAGTATGTATTCAGTCAATGAGTGTTTTAAATTACATAGGATCGACTTTTATGGATTAACAAATACGGAAAAGGGCAACAAACGGCAAAATATAAAAATCGTAGTAGGCTCTTGAAATTTTGCATAGGGGTATAAAATTGCGAAGGAAACATATTTTTCTTATGACTTTTTTCGAAATTCGGTTAAATAAGCCCATTTTTCGGAAATTTTTTTCATTAATGTTAAATTTGACATATAAAAAAGACTACGTCACAACAGTTGATTATGTCAATTTTGGTTCTAGAGCAAGCAAAACCTGATGCCGCAAACAAATTTTCCGTAAGTTATTTACTAAAAATTTTTCCCATATGGTGCAGACTTTTTGGTGGGCACTGTATAATATAGTCCATATATAAGCCCCCCTCCAGAAACTTCTCCGTTAACGAGTTAAATGACATATTTTCTGACCCACCCCCTCTTAACACAACAATATTAGTTTTTGTTGATCTTAATGCCAAATCCACCAGCTGGTCTGCTGGCAGACAGAACATAGCTGGCAGGCTTATAGAAAACTACTCTAACGCGCATAATATTCAAATTATTGCCCCCAAACCCCATCCACTACCCTCCTATAGGCCTCCCCAGTACACTCGACATTGTGCTTGCACAAAACTTGCACACGAACTATGACGTCACGACCTTAAATGACTTAGACAGCGACCACCTGTCCATACTACTTACACTCGACATCGACAGAACAATCAACGAGACTTCAACAATGACTAAAATCAACTGGGACTTTATAAATCACATTTACAGATGAACAAAATTCTCATTAGACATTTACATACCAAACAAGAAATTGAAGCTGCCTGCATAAACCCCCCACGATCCATTAACTCCCCCCCCCATTCCCCCAACACATTAAAGATCTCCTCAAGCAAAAACGTCAGACCAAAAAGACTGCTCAACGCACCGGACAAACCCAATTATACAATAGACTAAGAAGACAAATCAACGACGCACTTAACGAATTCCGAATACAAAACTGGAACGACAAACTCGAGACTCTTGTAACTGCAGACAGACCGTACTGGACATTGGTAAAGACATTAAAAGGACAACCAAGAACCCCACTCCTCCCCATACACGGCCCCCGTGGACTTGTTTACGAGTCACAGGATAAGGCTGAAGCTTTCGCTGACGTCTTTGAAAGACAATTTGACGAAAACAATAACCCCAACGACGATATAATCTGGGAGGAACGTGTATAACGCGCAGCTAGACGCCACCTAGCTCCCAATAATAATGACACACCAATTGAAATCTGCCACATAGTTGAGCTTAAAACTCTTATATTGCAATTGATCAACGCCATACTCAGACTGCAACACTTCCTCCCACCTGGAAAACGGCTAAAGTAATAACAATTTATATAATTTGATTAAAATGAATAAACCGAAAACGCTCTATGAAGTTGAAAAAATTCTTGGTGATTGTGGCCATGATGTTTTGAGGCTACCCCCTTATCATCCCGACCTTAACCCCATCGAACTTGTTTGGGCCGCTCTGAAGCAATACGTTGCAAGTAAAAATGTTGAGTTCAAGTTTAAAAATGATGAGTGGAAATCGCGATGCGAACATGTCAAAGGAATTGAAAAATTTTATATGGAGAAAGAGCCTATGGTGGAATTAGTGACACAAGAAATAATCATTAATTCACAAGATGATAGCGACACTTCATAGTAGTAGCAGTAGTAAGTTATTAGGGTTCCTGTAACAGGTTGACCTTGACAGGACTGCATTCCTCTACCAGTTCTTTGTTTGGAGAGGTTGACCTCCCCAGAAAGGCATAGGGTTCCTGTAACACTCGTGAGAACGGAATTCCTGTCACAGTTCATTGTCCAGAGAGGTTGACCTCCACAGAAAGGTATAGGGTTCCTCTGCCGCTGTTCCCATTCGTCTCTACTTTAAAAGCAGCGGCGGGGCCAACCACAGAAAAGGTATAGGGTTCCTGTGACAGGTTCACCTGACAGAAAACCAGTTTCGTTGACCGCCAAACAACAGGCGTAAGGTTTCCTTAACACTCTTCTAATTGGTCCAGCTGTAAGTGGTACCATAGGAAACTTGCAAACTAGGTTTTCTTTTGACTCAGAACTCTAGCAAGCATCGACAGCTTGTAGATTTCCGCAATCTAATCCGTAATGTTCGTAAAAAACGAAAAAACTTATTCTTGAAACAGCTTGCAGATCTCAATCTTCAGCGATGTTCGTAAAAACGAAAAACATACTTTTAAATGAGTATCGTTGACGTAGGTTATTAAAAGAAAGCCATATATTATTTTAGCATAATTACTTCCATAATTTAATATACCAGTTTTGATACAAAGTATTCTTTGTGCACAACAAATTAAAAGCAGATCCAAATTATTACTTCCCTAATTTAATATGCAAGTTTCGATACGACAATATTCTTTGTGATAAAGATCATTAAACCGTTGAGGTAGGTTTTGTAAATCCGTATAAAGACTTCACTAATTTGATACAAGGGAACAGGTTTCCTTTCCGTAATTTTAAAAGGCCCGATTTGATGCAAGTTATTGAAAACACTTTACACTGCTCCGCATTCTTTAATCGGCGGCTTAATTGCACTATGCACTAATGTAATGCGTCATTACAACCAGATATTTTGCTCCCATTAAAGTCGAATAATTAATTAGTCAATTTTTTACATCCTACCACTGCTACCTGCATTTTAAATAAAAGGGCCTGGTCCTATGGGATTCTAAGTATTCCAGTTGTTTTACCAGTCGAAGAAAATATGTCATCAAAAGTCCAAGATAAACAGAAAGTGACTCTAGAGGAAGTGCTAGAGTTTTGGAAGACTTGGGCGGAGGAGGTGACACGTCGATCAATGTCAGTCTCGAACCCCGCACTCCAAAACCCCGTACTTTCGAACGTGGCACTTCAAAGGGCAATCGAAGACGAAACAAGGTTATGGGAGGAGAACGAGGTAAAGGAATGCACGTACCAATTACAGTTAGATGGTGGAAACATCCTCCGCCAACCAAAACATCTGTCGAAAAAACAGAAGCAAAGAATCAAACGGTGGGAGGTGACAAATTCTAAGACTGCTTAATTTTATTTTGTATTTTGTAAGGTATACTATGTGTAAATTTTGTTAAATAATTAAAAAATATATACATACTACTTAAATCTGCTTTTTATCATTATACCTAAAGTTTTACAGGTGAGTGGGGGGTCGCATCAGCGTATAAAGAAGACTACAGCGGGTTAGTGGGTACTTACGAATTCTCGACTCTAGTAGTGCGTGCTTTTCGTATTTGGTGTAAATTGGTGGTGAGGTAAGTGATTTTATAGTTTTCTTTTAAAAATGTCTAGTCCCTGCCAGATTCATGATCTTCCAAAGTGTGACTTATGTAAAGAGATGCAGTTACGGTATGTTACTGGGGGGGTTAAGTTCGTTGAAAATTTTTTGAAGGAGGGGGATCTTGACATATTTTTAAAAAATCGGGAGGTCAGAAATTTCGAGCAAAATTTTGAAGGAATTTAAGAAAGTTCGTGAAACGTAGTCATCTAGTGAACTAGATTTCTGTTTTTCACAACAAATAGAAATCATGGGTGAATCTGGAGAGAAGCCAAGCGATGAATGTCTTTCCGTACCGATGGAAGTAGAAAGCTCCTTAGATTTTTCTGCTTCACAATGGGTAAATGCGGACCCGACGCCAATAGAGTGCAAAATAGGACAGAAATTACTAATTCTAGAAAAAAATCATGGAGGAAAAACGTTCATCAATCAATCAATCAATCAATAGTAAACAGTTACAAAAATGTGCTGCCACTACAAAATCACTTATTTTTAGTTTGATAAACCTAAACAAACTAATTCAAGAAAATACTGTAGAAGAAAATTGGCAAAATTATCTAATAAGGGAGTCAGACTTACTTTTAACTCCTCCGAATATATTGCTCCCTAAATAATTTCTAAGTAATAGCATTTAGATTTTATAATATAATAGCTTTTAGATTTTATAATATAATAGCTTTTAGATTTTACACTATAATAGCTTTTAGATTTTATATTTTATTGCTTTTGTAAAGTATGACATTCCTATGTACCCTTTGTTTAAGAGAATTCAAAACACAAAATGATGCTACCAAACATGTTACCAAAGAATGTATAACCAACAGTCAAGCAGCGGATGCAGAAGATAATTATATAATTAATAGTAGGTATTTAGAAATATGGCATTTAAATACTAGTTCACTTTTGCTTTTCTTTTCTAATTGACTTCTTACTCTTGGAAAAACCTTCCACGGAAACCGGTAATTTCGAATCACAAAATTTGCAACCTGGAAGTAAATATGTCATTAAAAGTCCAAGATAAACAGGTAATGACTCTAGAGGAAGTGCTAGAGTTTTGGAAGACTTGGGCGGAGGTGGTGACACGTCCATCAATGTCAGTCTCGAACCCCGCACTTCAAAACCCTGTACTTTCGAACGTGGCACTTCAAAGGGCAATCGACGACGAAACAAGGTTATGGGAGGAGAACGAGGTAAAGGAAGGCACGTACCAGTCACAGTTAGAAGGTAGAAACATCCTCCGCCAACCAAAACATCGGTCGAAAAAACAGAAGCAAAGAATCAAACGGTGGGAGGTGACAAATTCTAAGACTCCTTAATTTTATTTTGTATTTTGTAAGGTAACATATTATTTGTTGGCAACAGGTAACAAATTATTTCGTAGAGATTTGAAAAAAACATAAACATTATGTATTGCAGTAAAGTATTGTACATTTTGTAAAATATATGTGAGAGAAAATCGATGGTCTGTACACTTAAGGATTAATGATCACGAATACAACAGTTTTGATACCTTCAAAGATGAAGTGCAAATTTTAAGTGCTTTCAAATGTAGAATAGCAACTTACAAAATTACGTCAAGATCCTACACTATCGACATAATAGAGTTTCAAGTAGAAATTAGGGATCGACTGTTGGCATTGATTGATCAAGAACGCGAGAGACACACTTCCCTCAAAGTTAACTTTGGATTGTATTTTTCCCCGAGACGTTGATGATTTGCGAAATTAAATCGTTTAACAGGAACCCTAATAACTTACTACTAGTAGCGATTTCGATACCGATTCTGACAAAAATGATGTCAGGGATTGAACTTCTTTAAACATAATTTTTTTATTTTTAGTAAGTTCAATATTTTATATTTGCGATTTATTTAGTTCCTTTTTTTAAGAATTAGTTGTTTTGTTGAAATAATTTTATTTTTGTTGTACTAATAGTTAGAAATAAATAATATCAAAAACAAACGGAAATGGTTTAAGTTTACAGGGACAAAGAGAATTTTTAGGGAGAGAAGAGCTCGACCTTTATGAAGCAGGGCCATATGGGTCACAAAAAACAAAAACCACCTAAAAAATTCTAAGGAAAGACATCACCGAAATGTCTCTGATTTTGATAGTGTATTTCTTCCATCGGAGGGCACAACAAGTACAAAAATAAACGAAGACAAAATCTTTGAGGGACACATTTTCAGGCGACGAAAGTTTTAGTAGCCTAATTTTGGAGAGGCAAACTTTGAAATGACGCCTAGAAAAAATCACTAAAGTATAGAGCCCAAAAGGTTACAAAGGATCTTTTTAAAGAAAAAAACCCGTTGAAAAAAATACACTGTCACAGGTCAAAGTTATCAAAACAGAAAGAAATAAAAAGAAGTTTATTCAGAAATGGTATTGTCATATTTGCCAGGAAGAGCGAATTGCCGACATGAGACTGTGTAACATGTGTTTATTTAAAGTAATACAATATTTCACTGTTGAAAAAAGAGTGTTTTCTAAAATCATAAACAACTAGTCTAAATAGTACTAGAAAAAGGTGTGCCCATTTTCAAAAACATTGTTTTGTAAATAATCTTTTATTTGTTAATTTCAAATTAAGTGGGCCTTATTGGGCTCACCTACCTTATAGCATTGATGAATACTTTCACACAAGATTGTAGTATCTAAATATTGATGAGCACCTAGTAACATGCATGTTCGGGAAATGTAAAATGTATATTTCCTTTAACAATAATTTTAAAATGTATGTGATTGTCTGATTTTGTCATATTTATTGATCTGTCGTATGTATAATATGTACAATATTTGTTTAATGTATGAAAGACGTGTCACAAACTTGTAACTTGTATGGAAAGTGGCCAAGTAAATTATTTATTTATTTAATGCAGCGGAATCCAGAATTTTTCTGTAAGTAATTTTTTTAAATACCTACATGACGGTGTCGTCAAATTTCATTTTTGTTTAAGAAGCCCCTGTATTAGCTAGACTGGCTAATATATATAAGAAATTAATATAAATTTTTAAATTCAAGTGGCTATATTAGAATCTCTGGCTCCGAACCAATTGAATGGGTTCTTTGTAATTCCTGATGTTAATGTAAACATATCCGGGCCTCACAGGTGGCCTAAATTGGTAGAGTTTCGCAGAAATTCAACTGCTCTAACCACATAAGGTAATCCTGAAATCACGAGTTGAGAAATGGAATGCGTGAAATATGGGGGAATTAGGTAAAAATAAGAGATCACGACGACGACCAACCAGTCCAGCCGAAACCCCTGGACAAAACCATCAAAATTCTTCTAAGCACCTGAGTAAGTTGGACTGACCAAAGAGTAGTATATTTTTGTTTTGATTCCTTTATGTTTGAATTGCCTTTGTTATTTTGAATTTTTTAAAGTATTTTGAAAACTTTAGAGAAATTGAATTTATTGTGCATTTTATTCGAAAATGAATTAATTTTGCAACTGTGGTTGAAACCATTTAGTAATTATTATAAACCAGAATATTTTAGAGTTAATATCAGAAATTGAGTCATTTCATTTTATATTGAGGATTGGGTAAACTTATTTGCAGTTATGCCAGTTGAGGTAATGAGTTTTTTATCTAGTCTCTATGCTAATTAAGAACTTTTATTGAATTTGTACAATTATTCTGAATTTTGAGCCATATTATTTTGGTATTGCTTGCAAGAGTTTTGTCTACCCGGCAGCCCAACAGCGGGCGAGAGACAGCAGCGTAGGCTGGGCAATGAACCCGCCGCTGATAATGAACCCGAGGTAGGGCAAGGTCGACCACCGGAAACGCCTGCCTTAAATAATAACAATATATCTAGACACCCATATCATACTAGGTCACAGGGAGAAATAGAAGAACTGCACCGATGGGTCCTTAAGAAAGCAATATAATAGTTTAGTAGTGTAATAAGTTAATTAAGGTAAATAGTTATAAATGGAGAGATTGAAAGACTGCAATTAGTATTTTGTTGCAGTGGTACCCATAGCCGTTCTGGGGACAATGCTACTGCAGGTAGTTACAACAAAGTCTCATTGCCTACGACTGTCGGAATGCTGCCACGAATATTTCTGCCATATCCTTAAAGGATGTAACGCCGTGTCCAAATTCGGAAACTGCCTACAAATCTGAGACAAGGATAATACAAATCTTAGAAAAAGAGAGATATCAAAATACACATGTAAAAGCTTGTCTTATTGAAGTCACACGACAAATAATGCATTGTGGGATGTGGTCGTATAATTCTATTGTAGCGGATGGACTGCTTGTTTATTTCCATACAGTAGGTCGAGAACAATGCGAAAAAATTCATAGTTATCAAGAATACCGAGGATTTCCAGGAACTATCGTTGGGAATATTAAGCCAAACAGCTCACTTACCACATCTGTAACTCTAGCAGGAAGATTGGACAACGACGAAAGTTGCGAAAGCACAAATTGCTATGAACACGGATGGCAATATCACGAGTTAGTCGTCACTGCCTCAGTGAAAATCACCCTAACAGATTACAAATAACGAAACTGACGACTTCTGCCTTAAGAAAATTGTATGAATGTTTATTAATACTAGGCGAATGGACAAGCGCATTTATAGGCATATGTTTCGTATTTCGAGTAATAAAACTTCTAACAGCCACTTTTATTAACGCCATGGCCCTTCATCCAACCACTGGTTTGCAGCTATCATATGATCGCAAGTTGTTAGACCACCTTAGTACATTTTATCATTTTACGACAAAAATCCAATTCAGGAAAAGAAACAAATACCGGGACCACAAGTATGGAAAAATTTACAACAATAAAACTGTAACCAGCGCCAAATAGTGTCATAATTCAGGATTTGCCGGCTAATCCTAACACCACTTTTAATGCCGGAAAACAACCAGGAAACGAATTGTACCCTAACTTAACTAGAGAAGGATAAATTTTAGTAAAATAAAATAATGTACCACGCAGAGGTTCAGTTGATAAAAATTCAATTCGACAGTTCGAAGTGTTAGCGAGGCTAGGCACGAAATATAAACAGAGTTATTGGCATAAATAAACAGTACAAGACCCTCAATTAAAAAGCGGCAAGATACAAAGCAGATAATGAAAATAAAACGCTATAATAATCAACAAATCGAGGCGGCTTAGGCCGATGATTACTTCAAAATGAGAAGTAGCAAACCCAAGAGAAAACATTTCGATTAGTTGTGTATCGGTCTCGGCGGAAAATGGATCTAGCTCTCCGTGCTATTCTGCAGCTTTCGGGGGAAACGGCTGTCGCCATACTCGGGCGGTTTTTGACTTGGTTTCCGGGAATGGTTTATTTTTCGGAAATAACTAGATCATCCCACGACCCAGCTCGAGCATTGTTACATGTGAGAATGTCACACATGGTACATATTATTGTCGGAAACTAATCCTGTAGCTTGCAATTGTGCTTGGTGCACTTACAAGAAGGAATGGGAACGCCGCGGCATAGAGGGGCCGCCGCCTTCAGTTATTTGGCCAGGAGGACCAACACCCCCTACTCAAAGAAGACCTCCGCCACGAGTCCCGGTAACAACACCAATCACCACTACCAGGGTACAACAAGCACCCCTCTCGTGGGCCAGCCACAGCCTGAACAGGTACGACAAGCAGAGCCAGAATACCAACAGACAATACTCCGTACCCGCGTCTAGGGCATCTCTTACCTGGATGGGTGCCTAACCATGGGGGGTTACCACCATGGACTAATCCTGCCAATACTCCTGCAGCACCACAACCTGCAGGGGGACCACCGGCACTGCCTCTTAACAACCCTGGGGGCTCGAAAACAGGGTAAGAGAGACCAACAACAAGAGCCTAGACCGTCATCTCCACCTATACAAGATATAACTAATCTTATTTTATCGTTAATAGAGTTTAAAAAAGAACCTCTGACGGGTAGTGATGAGGATGGGCATCCTAATTAAGTGACTATGTGACATAGTGCGGGGATGTGCGGTCCCGGAAGTGACGCAAGTGTGACCTTTTAAAATAATAATTTGAATTTGAGTTTTTTAATTTTTGTTTTATTTTCTTACATTTTGTTACCAGCTAAAAACAAAATATTAGAAAGTTTTAAGTATGTCTAATTATAAAATAGAACGTAATTATGAAAATATTCCATGGCTGACTATGTGAAAATTTAAAAAATCAGAAAATTAGCCATAGGTCTTTTATTTTTTGTAATAACTATGCCGAGTATTATATCTTTGGAAAGTTCAAAAAATGGCCGATTTTATAAGGCCACAGCCAACTATGATTTACATTTAAAAAAACACAAGTTTATGTCATATCTCAAAAATCACAAACAACATAAAAAATTGGATAAGATTATGTTATTAAGCCCAAAATTAGCTACAATTTTTGTCTCCACAGTTTTTCTGTATAATCAGAAATAACGGAGCTACAGAGATCTGAAGAAATAGCAAAAAATCACTTTTTTCAAAATATCTAGTGAGCCGTGAACTTTTTAAAAAATGCAAAAGGTGCATTGGATAGAGCATTCAAAACTGCAATTCTTTCCCCATTTAACCTTTGTTCTAGCTCTGCTAGTTTCCGAGATCTCCATAGTGGGCATCGAAAAAAACTCACCCTGTATAAGTAGATGAACTGTATTAAGAAATAGTTTTTAAAAAACCGTTTACCTTCTCGGCTCGTTAACATGTATAATGATTTCAAACAAAAATTTCCTAACACTAAGGTATCTTACGAAACTTACAGAAAGAAAGTCAAAGCAAAACGGATCTCATTCAGTAAATCAGGGCATGAAGAGTGCGATATTTGCGAAATATTTAATCTTCACAGTCACAAGGAAAATAATTTGGACAATTTTCTTGTCAAACTTGCAGAAGCTCGTCAAATTACAAAATTCGTGTTCAAGAATCGCGCCAACTCTCCAAGGAACAGTCGAATAGAATGTTTGATGAAGATACAATTTGTGTATCTGCAGACTTACAAAAAGTTGTGATGCTGCCGCGAATGGACATGTTCAAGAAGATAATATGTTTGAAGATATACAAGGAAACATTTGTACAGGTAGGTAAATTCTCTTCAAAGAACAAGCCCTACGCGTTTATTTTGCATGAAGCCATAACTAAACGAAGTAAAGAGGACGTGGCTAGCACGTTCTATGCTTTTTTTAAATCGAAACGGGACATTAAGAACATTATAATTTGGCCGGACAATTGTGTCAGCCAAAACAAAAATTGGACACTTCTAACATTTTTAGTTAGAATGATAAATGCCGAGGAAATCTCAGCAGCGAGCATTTGTTTCAATTATTTCTAGCCTGGTCATACTTTTATGTCGGCAGACAGTTTCCACCACCAGGGTGGAGCTGTCAATGACGCGAAAACAAAAAATATACGACTTTGAAGATTTGGCAGAAATAGATACCAAAGATTTTTTTAATGGAAAGATTTTACTTCCCAACAAAAACTGAATGACAAATCTCAAGAGCGTCCTTACTTGTCTGATATTCTGCAAATAATCGCAGAACGTGGCAAATTTGCATTAAAGTACAAAAAATCTTTTTCGGGAAATGAAAAAACATTAGATTTTTTAATGAAAAAATACATGAAAAAAGTCAACTGTTAAAGAGTATTGACTGTCTTCAGGTACCTCACGGATTTTCTGTAAACAAGAAATAAACACTTTTAAAGGCGCTGGAGAATATCATTCCGGAAAATAGAAAATTATTTTGGAAAAATTTGCCCGTTCTTAATGAATCCGATGGAGAAGGTTAAAATTTTAAAAAGTGTTTTGTGTATTTCAATAAAACTTAAGTATAGAACACCACTTTTTTAACCTAATTAGATCATTATAAAAAAAATGCATTCCATTTGAGAAAATGCTCAGCGTATAAACTGAAATTTAAAACAAAACGCGACCACAAAATTTCTCTCGACAAAAATCATTGGCAAGACTCCGATATCCAAAAATATATTTCTACCTACATCCGAGACAATTATAATGAAACCATTTCAATTTTATTTTGCACAAAAATCCTCCCCAAAAATATGTCCAAACATTATAAGAACAAACCGAAAGCGTTCAAAATTACCATTGCGCAAATCATAACGGTATACAAGAAACATAAATATGCCCACTTAAATCAAAAATATTACTGGCCGAATATGAAAGATACCATAACTAACATTAGCACACATTTTCGACCACTATCATAAACATATCCTAACTATTAATTTAACCTCAATCAATTACGCGCTCAGAAATACACTAGTAAACTTTCTGCTATTTAATACCTCACTAACTCCAGCAACAACCAACATAATCAGACAATACGAACAATTATATCACGACACCCTCTACAAATATCATAAAATTACTAGACCACGACAGAAACGAGGACTTGCAAATATCCTAGGCACAGGAATTAAATCAATCACAGATAACTTAGATAACGATGATAAAATATTTTTGGAAAAGCACATTCAATCTCTTGAAATCAAAAAAGCTGACATAATTGCTACATTGAATAACGCCACTTCTTATGCTTCAGCTACAATAAAGCATTACAACCAATTCATAAAAACCATAAATGAAAACACTCAACAAATTGCACAAAAGATTAATTCCTTCTCAGATAGAAGCATGGTTCCAATTGTGTTCGTAACATAACCTCACATCCACAAAGCGATTTGTGATACAGTGGATAAAAATTTTTTCGTAGGAGACCACCTCTTGGACCTAACGTGGGGCATGGGTATAAAATCACGCAGGCTGCTAGGGTCCCGTACTTATCATAATTACAGCTACGACCAACTCCAACGAACTTTGCAAGCTATCAACAATGGGGCATCATTAAGGTATGTATACCGATCTCATCATTGTCTAGGAAAAGGAGGGGCCTTTTTAATAACAAATATGGAGGTCAAAATGTTTTGTCAGTTAACGAGGACAAACAACTTATTAAAGGGGTCACAACTGCGGCAAATTGGGGACTTCCTCTAACCGTATATGATGTAAAAATAGTAGTTAAAAATTATCTGGATAAAATAGAAGTTCGAGGAAGGCGCAGATGGATTGAAAGATTTATGAGTGAACACCGTCATATTTTATCTGAAAGGAATGCCGTTCGCGGAGAGACGTCTCCTAACAAGTTATAAAAAGCTATTTTTCAGAATTAGAGAAGTCTCTTGAGGATGTACCTCCAAGCCATCTAATTAATTATGACGAGACTAACATCTTCGATGACCCCGGTAGGAAACGAGTGATTGTTAACCGAGGGGGCAAAACATCCTGAAAGGTGTGTGGACAGTAGCAAATCATCTGTGTTTGTGATGATGGTAAACACGGAGTACTACTACCACTTGGAAAAGCTATGGACCACAAGGAACTCGATATAATAGGTTGCGGAGTGGTTGATTTGATTCAAAACTCTTTGAAGATTGGTTTTATACGATTATTATTCCATTGGTAAGAAATTTGGATGAAGAGCCGAAAATTTATCGAGCCACCTGTCCTTGTCGGTAATAGCAGAATGTTAAAACATAATATAAGATTTTTACTGCTCCCAACAAACAGCACACATTTGTGTCAACCGCTGGACGAATCATTTTTGTATCCCCTTAAAGTTTCATGGCGAAAACAACTTGATGCATGGAAGACAAAAAACCGAATGTGTGTACCAAAGGATAAATTCCCATCATTGTTAAGAAAAACATTAGAAAATTTGAAAAAATCTAAGCAAAATTTGATCAGTGGCTTTACCGCATGTGTAATTTTTCCTTTTGATGCTACACAAGTTTTAAAGCGTTTACTATAGTGGGCCAAGACCACCAATGAAAATGTTAAAAATATGAACTCGTCATTAATAGAGTTATTATAAAGTATGAGACATCTCCCAGATAAGAATACTTAGACTAGGCGTAAAAGGTCTAATTGTTCCTCTGGGGAAAAGCGTAACTGAATAAGAAATTGGAGAAACCAGAGTCAAAAGAGCAGAAGTTGATTGACAGAATGATGAAAAATTGTTGACCATTTCAGATGCTGACAAAGAGTTGAATATCGTTCAACCATCTACTAGCAAAGTTGGAAGAAAAACAAAGGACAAGAAATGCAAAAGAAAATATTCCAGTGGTTCATATTTAGATGAAAGTGTGCATTGTTCAGTCCACGATATTTCGTCGCATTACGAAACGTTTGAAGACTATCTTAGAGAATACAATTCTTCAATTTTCGATGAGACAGACCTTTTTAGTTAATGACTTTCTTTTGGTTGAATTTCAGCAAAAAAGTAACAAAAAACATCGTCAAAATATTATGTTGGACAAGTAATTGAAATTATTTTGTTATAAGGGTGTAAAAAAATAGAAAACAAAATTATTTTTTTAATTTTGATTGTCCCAGGTTACATACGAGCGTCCACAACTATACAGGGTGTTCCTTAATGACATGCTAATACTTAAGGGGGTTATTCATTTTAAGAAAAAACTTCATATGAACGTATGTGGTAAACGTCCTAACTTTGGAGATACAGGGCGTTAAAGTTCATTTTTTTAAATTGAATTTTGGCTACATCTCCCGAAATAATCAAGCTGCAGGTCCATCATTTTAGTGCATCTTTTCATTTTGCAAGAAAAAGGTACTCTTGTTTCATAACGATTAAATCAACCGTTTGCTTTGAAATTGCCAAAACGTTCTCCAAAACACCTGTTGACTTCAATATTCGAAACATAAAATTTGCACCTACCACCTTCAAGTGTTACAGATCAACTGTACCATTTAAACTGAGAAATAAATCCCTATGAACAATGTACCAAAAATTATTCGCTTTCAAAATGGAAAGGATTGAATTTGACAAAATTTGGACACTATTTCAAGAAAACCAATGGTGTTTTGACCAATGCCCATTTGGCATTTTTTTCGTCATTTTGAATGTACAGTTGATCTGTAACATTTGAAAGCAGTAGGTGAAAATTTTATGTACCCTGTATATTTTGTATAAAATCGCTGGTGTTTAATGTTGGCAGCACTTGTCATCTGACACTTAAAAGTGTATAAACTAATATCAAGGATACATTTTGGTCAAAAAACAATATATTTTTTTCATCATTTATTTTAGTTCTTGACTTATACGTTACATTACTTTATACTTTACATTATTGATTTATTATTATTAGTAGAAGTTTTAACATTTACCTCAGGTTTATTAATCAATTACTTTAGTTTTGTGTATTCTTGGTGTTATTTGGGTTATTCTTTATATTTCATTTCTAGTCATATAATATAGTATATCTATTCGATTGGGAAACAATCGCTTACTTTATTGATTCCTGGATCACGTGGGTTAACAAATACCAAGTTTAGCTGGGGTTGCAGGCGGACCCTTGTACGCCCGGAATAACGAATAGTATCATATCTCAACAATTACAACAGTTTCGAGTTTTCCTTATTAAATAAGGTGGTGACAGCGTGCCAAAACTAAATTTTTGTTATTCTAGTGAAAACCACTCGACCAGCTGGTGACACTCTTAACTGCTGCCGGGTTAGATCAAAAGCTCAGAAATATGAAAAGCACGTTCCTTAAAATAAAAGATAACAAAAAGGGAACAAAACAGGTCGTGGTAGAGTAAACTGGCCATATTTTGATCGAATGAACCAGATTTTCATACAGGACAAAACAGTGAACCTGCCAATGGCAGTATTCACCCTCGGCAGTCCCCAATATGAGCATAATGATTCGTCAGAAGAACCGTCCAGATGCAATACTCCCCAAGGATCATGTGTGAAAACTCCTCTTTCAAGAACAAAAGAAATTTGGATGGTTTTAGAAAACGTCAAGTAGAAATTGATGAAGAACGTCTGGTAGAACTAAAAAAAATAGGTTAGGAATAGAAGAAAATACTCGTTTAAACAAACAAAAAATGTCTCTATTGCAAACATTTTTAGAAAGACACTAAGATATATTTCCGTACACATATTTTTGACTTTATTAAAAGTTAATACAGCATAGCACATATTCTGTAAATTATAATATATACTAGCAATAAAGTTCATCAACAGGTACATTACCGTCGTTGTCTTCCTCTACATAAATATCGTTAAAGTTAACAAAATTGTGTAATAAACATGCTGCTACGATAGTGCGCAGAGAAGGTCTGAGACAGACTTACGCGAGATTTGTATGGGGTTTGTACCTATATCTTTTTAAATGTTTCCAGGCGTTCTGCTTATTGATGAAATGAAATGTGGAAGCAGCCATTTGTGTTTGTCAAGCATACTAGCTTACACGTACGGCGTTTTCGAGTTTTGGTTTGTTTTTATTAGTGTATTCTTTAAAATGTCTGAAAATTCCGACACTGACGACAACATACAACTAAACACACCTCATAGAAAAAGGAAAACGTATCGTAACTTACAAAACATCATGGGAAACTTCTTGATTCTCGCTAACATGCACGGAGACGCATGCTGTAAAATTTGCAAAAAATCTACTTTTTTAATTTGCAAAAATCGACTTTACATGAGAGTTCAGATAATCCCAGGAAGAATATTCGCAACAGTTCTTCGTCAACATCGATAGCAAAGTTTTTTGTTCAAAAAAATTCTTCAGAGGAGACCTTGTGACATAATTTGAAGTGGCTAACGTTTATCACTGTTGCAACCATAATTGGTTATACAACTCTTTGGATTGTGGCTTGAAATTAATTAGTAAAGCAGTTTCTGACTCTATAAAATTGCGCCAAAAATATCTTGGGGAAGAACGAAGTTTGAAGCCATTCTGATAAATGTATTGGCCCCTAAGCTCTAGCAAGTTTTCAAGTACAAATCTTTCCACAATCACGAACTGGGACACGCAAAATATACAAAGAAAGACATATTCGACCTCTCTTGACCTTGAAACTTATCGTTCAGGAAAGCAGCATATGTTTGGTTAATCATAGTTAGATCACTTAGGTAGTGTCGCTTTTGCGCGCTCTTTGCCACAATTTAAAGAAGAAGAGGACGTCGTCTGTCATTCGTCACTCGTTCTGTTACTAGCCTCATTCCCGTTCTTTGTGCGTGGAAGCCGTAACGCGCATAAAAGTCGTTAACCGCACAAAGAACAAGAAAACCCTCCAAGATGGGAAAAAACGTTCTAGATCCGCCTCCCTGGAAAGACGAATCAATAACTCTAGTCACGGCCTATACAGGGTGTTCCTTAATAACATGCTAATACTTAAGGGAGTTATTTTTGGGCCCATTTTAAGAAAAAAACTTCATATGAACGTATGTCGTAAACGTCCCAACTTTTGAGATACAGGGCGTTAAAGTTCATTTTTTTAAATTGAATTTTGGCTACATCTCCCGAAATAATCAAGCTGCTGAACTGAAATTTGGCACTGCTATGTTTTTGGGGATGGAGAATAAGCTGAAAATGTCAATTTCACCGTATCTCACAGAGGGCGCCACTTGCGCTGTTTTTTGATCACGCTTTTACGCGTAACTTTTTTGAGGTTATCTTTTTGGTCCTGCAGGTCCATCATTTTAGTGCATATTTTCATTCTACAAGAAAAAGGTACTCTTGTTTCATAACGATTAAATCAACCGTTTGCTTTGAAATTGCCAAAACGTTCTCCAAAACACCTGTTGACTTCAATATTCGAAACATAAAATTTTCACCTACCACCTTCAAGTTTTACAGATCAACTGTTCCATTTAAACTGAGAAAAAAATTCCTATGAACAATGTACCAAAAATTATTCGCTTTCAAAATGGAAAGGATTGAATTTGACAAAATTTGGACACTCTATTTCAAGAAAACCAATGGTGTTTTGACCAATGCCCATTTGGCATTTTTTTCATCATTTTGAATGTACAGTTGATCTGTAACATTTGAAAGCAGTAGGTGAACATTTTATGTTTCGAATATTGGAATCAACAGGTGTTTTGGGGCACGTTTTGGTAATTTCAACGCAAACGGTCGATTTAATCGTTATGAAACAAGAGTACCTTTTTCTTGCAGAATGAAAAGATGCACTAAAATGATGGACCTGCAGGACCAGAAAGATAACCTCAAAAAAGTTACGCGTAAAAGCGTGATCAAAAAACAGCGCAAGTGGCGCCCTCTGTGAGATACGGTGAAATTGACATTTTCAGCTTATTCTCCATCCCCAAAAACATAGCAGTGCCAAATTTCAGTTCCGCAGCTTGATTATTTCGGGAGATGTAGCCAAAATTCAATTTAAAAAAATGAACTTTAACGCCCTATACCTCAAAAGTTAGGACGTTTACGACATACGTTCATATGAAGTTTTTTTCTTAAAATGGGCCCAAAAATAACCCCCTTAAGTATTAGCATGTTATTAAGGAACACCCTGTATACAGCTCAGAGTACCGAGATTCGAGTTCGTTAAGTAACGACGCTTCTCAATCTATGGGGTCACCTAAAGCCAGTAACTCAGGGGTGTCCTCGAGGGCACATAGCCCCTCTCCAAGGGCTCACCAACCTTCTGAAGTAGAACTAGCCCCCGAAGTGTTAGACATTCTTCCTCATTCGTCTGCCACTAAGACGTTATAACGTTATCTGGAAACCACAAACGGTACTAACTTATTTAAAAGAACAATTCCCAAATGACGATCTGACCCTCCTGAACCTATCTTTTAGCATTGTGTACAGGCTATAGAACACAAACAATGGCTAAAATCAGAGTTGTAAATGTAGTTATTTCAAATTACAAATTTTTGTTCCTGATAACCTCAAAATCTCTAGACCGTCTCGACAACTACCCTGCCCGTATATTCCCTACTTCACCGAATAATCAGAAATCTGTCCAGTCCAAGACTATTTGCTCTTGACTACCAAGAAACCTCACCGAACAGCCCTCAACAGGTTCATTAAGTCGCTGGATAAAACAAATCCTGCAGGAGGCTGGTATCAATACAAAAATATTTACTGCCTACTCTACCCGCCATAAACCTTCACAAGGTTTACAACCGCTCACTAATAATTCACCCATTATCATTCGGCAATAGTAGGGTTGATGTGCACCTTATTTGTTACCTGAATAATTTTGAACCCAATTTAGATTACAGGCAGATTAATTTTGGACATGCAGTTAATTTTAATTGGGCAAAATGCATCAACAACAAATAAATGCAATAAGAAAACTCCATGGAATATTTTTAATAACATAGGCGTCCCAACAAGTATTTTTAATAACAGATTTATTCTTTAAATAGGGTTAAATATAATTTTTGAAATTTGAAAACATACAACTGTTTAAATATTGCCAATAAATTCCCCTGTATCTACCATTAATAATAATACTCCTTCGGCACGTTCGTTACTAACACCGGTCAGTGGCAAAAGAAAGCGTACTAAGGATAAGGTCGATGAAGTATTGGATAAAGTTAGTGCAAAGCTAATTATGAAAGAAGACAGTTTTGTTGTAATGGGAAAAAATGTTGAAAAACAAACTGAGGAATATATCTCCTGAAGCAGCAATAATGGCGGAAAAATTTATTTCTGACATTTTGCTTGAAGCCGCACTAGGAAATATATCAAGAGAGACAAAAAAGTCTTTGTCGGATATCTTTATCCTAGGAATAAACACATTATTACTACAATACCCGTTACAACCTCAACCAAGGAAAGAACATTCTCGGCCATCAAAAGGCTCAGACAGTCTGATAGAAATTCCCATACCGGCTCAGCCTACCGAGGTGTATCAAATAATCAAAATGAAGATTTTCCTCAACAAACACAATTTTCGACAGACATTCTTTATTTGAACGCTGAAAGAGTTTTCGATGAAATATTTCAGGATGCCGTGTTAGCTTCAGCTAAGTTGGACAGACATTAAAATACCTATATAAGAAGAATCTTTATTTGTTATAAGTACATTTAGGCGCAAGGGTGTGTGCTTTGGACAGAGTTAAGTTATCATAAATCATATGTATTGATAATTTAAAGATTTTTAGACTGCAATAAACAAACACATCGTGCTAATGTTCAAGGGTGCACAATGTATTCCATGCATTGACCCTTTTATTCAAGAGTTAGAAACTCGATTTAACGACAGAATGACGAAGATAATATCGTTAGAACTTTTAATTCCGTCAAAAATTTCAAGGTGGACAGATAGGATGGACGAAATAGTAGCAGCAGAGATGACTTACGAGGATTTCCTAATAATTATGAGTGACGCCCAATTCCTTTGAGGACCACTGGTTATTTGAGAATATCACAATTCAAATATCGGTTATTATTAAATTGCCTAGTGGTTTTCTATCGGGCTCCACGTGCATTTATCGCCCGTTGTTTGAGGGGAACGTTTTACGCCGGCATACAATAGTGGCAATCTATTTGTACGAATTTTGAAAAATGGCAGGTATGTCAACTTTATGTTATGCATATTGTGCAATTGTACAAATAAGTTATGCATTAAAAACTTGTTGCGGATTTCTATATCGTAGTTTTTATATGCGGTTATCTGGAAGAACCACTAGGCACTTTGGTTTTTCAATGAGAACTTTAGCGCCGCAAAATGTAACAAGTAACAGTTTTTTTAGGTAAAAAAGTATAATAGGTTTATACAGTGTATAATTATAGTGTTGAAGAAAATTCGGAAAAAATATAAAAAGATGAAAATAAAAAAATGGATTTTGGGCAATACATGGATTTTGGTTAGTTTGGGTTATTTTTTGCCGGTTGAAATATTAGTGATTGAAATTTTTAAAATTTTCAGCTTTTTTAATATACCTCTATAAACATTGTACTGTACTTTTTTACATGAAAAAGCACCCGGCATTTTCAAAGTAGTAACAGGAAAATTGTAGTAACAGGAAAATAAAAGCGGGGTTAGATCCGACTCAACTGGCTTCATGTGTGATTTTCCTAGTTGTAATTTAGGGATACCATATATTGCAGGATAATCCTTATTATTTTTAATTGTCAATACCATTTTAAAAACTTACTATAATATAAATAACAAAATAACGCCTTCATTTTGATTTAAAAAAATAAATTGTAAGGAACTTATCCTAGGAATAAACACATTATTACAAATATTTGCTACAATACCCGATACAACCTCAACCAAGGAAAGAACATTCTCGGTCATTAAAAGGCTCAAAACATATTTAAGAACAACCGTGACACAAGAAAAACTGAATGGTTTAGCGTTATTAAATATACACAAAAATATTGACATACGAACAGATCGGGTGATCGAAGGATTTTCTGTAACGAAACCACGAAGAATGCAATTAAAAGACTGGTCAAGTGGTCCTACAATATTCAGGATATAGGCTGCCCCAAGTTCGACGTCCTTGTGCAAAAGCAGCGGAGATTCTATGAGCGTGTTCATATTAATCAGTGCGACCGACATATCACAGGGCATGGAAATCCGCTGCATTGCCCAAGAGTAGAACTAATGTTTTTTGCAGAGTTTGTAAGACGGTGTAAAAAAAATGCAATTGCAAAATGTTATGTAGTTGTAGCAAAATCTTATGTAGTTGCATCATTGTCCTCAGTGAAAGAAATGGTTTTTGTGTAATATGTTTAAATATGTCAATAAAAGTGTACAGCAGCTATTATTACACTTAATTTGTATTTGTAACATTGTTAATTCACTCCCTCTTATATAATAGGTATTATCCTTCTTTGGACCCCTACTCAATTTATTCATCGAAATACTTGAGACATAAAATCCTATAGAATATCTCATTTAACTACTCGAAAAAGAGAAAAATAATTTTTCATGATATTCTCACACTCGCCGTGTGAGCCGGAGGGTTGGACTGACCCCACGGCTTGCCGGGATCGCTGGTACCGATGACGCGTAATCCAAAGAGACACAGGCACAGATTAACCAGGGAGATGCGAAAGTAAGCGGCAAACAGCAATTCAAGGTTGATTTAGCAGACGTATGTTGCCCGCACCAATGCAATGTTGTGAGAAAGATTGGGCGCACCAATATATTTTACAAATTTGTATGATTTAATGTACCTATTTAATTATTGATTGGTACAAACCAGTCGAAGCTTAAAATATTATAATATTATTTTTTAAGTGGTTTACAACAACAAAAGAGGATATTGGCTGCAGAATTATTGCTAAACTATATACTCTTTCACTGAATTATTATGAATGTCTGAAACAATTCAAATAATACAGCAGGAATTCAAAACGAAAAGGAAATATTCAAGAAAAGTTATAGGTATCGCTGATCTTACAAGTGCCTTAATATATTTATTTTTCGATTAGTTTTTTCAGTTTTTGTTGAACTCTTTAGATTGCGATTTAACGAATGCCTTGCGCCAGCCGCTTTCGCTACAATCCACCGATTCTTTTTCGATGAAAATACAAGAATGAAACTAAGAATTCCACAACCATCTGAAATGGGAAAATTGTTCTCAAGGATAGCAATCTCAGGAAATTTCATAATGGCTATTAAACAAATCAGAATAGGTCAATGAGTGCAAGTGTACAATGAAAATTTTATTCCAGGATCAGATGGATAGATGAACACGTAAAACATATGAATACGTACACAAGAGAATGGTATACCTCAATAAAGAGATTAATTTATGAAGATAGAGAATTCCTAAATGCAAGCTCTGGGATGCTAATGGGAATGCTTAACGCGGGGTCCATAACATTAGGGCTTCTTCCGACAAATCACCGCCTCAACAGCAACAAAATGAAAGTCATAACTCTCAGATCAAGCGATGACTCTATGTCTGTCTTTTTAAGTATGACGCCTGCTGCCAATAAGGTTTGTGTGGAAATAGATAAGAAAAACCGTGAAATGGTAGGCATAAACACAAGTGCTGAAAAGACTCTATTGATGCCAAAAGGAAGAGGGGAATATACATCTTGGTATATGGACAAGAAATTTGTAGCTCAATATGGGATAGAAACCTCTTCAATACGTCCCCAAGGCATAAACACCTCTGATGACTTTTATACTGTAGCCAAATCAACTGCATCCGCACTATCCACACTAACAATAAATCCAATCGGAGCAACCATCAGACTAAGACTAAGCATAGACGGAGTAAGGAGGCTTTGGAGGATAAACTTTAACCCAAGCAAGAGGATGAACATATCAAAGAAAGTGCTGCTATTAGCAGACGGAGGAGAGAGCCCATGGAACTGTATGAACTGTCATTTAGAACAAACAGCATTGAAAGAGACATGGGCAGTAACTGGTGAGGAAAGAGAATACTTATTAAAGGTGATGAATCCTAGGAACCCTTTTGCTCAGGAACCAATTGAAGAGATAACGTTCTTGAAGGAAATAGGCACGATGGTTCTAGAAACCATAGAAAAACCCAGAAATATATTTTGTTTCACGAAAAGATCAAACAGGACTTTTACGACACAAGAGAAAGAAAGACAAGCAGAACTGGAAAGATAATATGGAGAAGCAGCTAGTATAATCAAGAATATTTACCCAACTGTAAATATCATCACACCCAGATCGAGTGTTAAAATCAGTGATCACTTGAAGGCTATATTAAGCATCCAGAGATATAAGTTTGATCTCAGTGAAGATGAACTAACATTGTATGAAGAAGCTATCAACACTCTAACTCACGGAACACCAGTTAATGAAATGGAAGAAGCCGAAATGACACCATTGCCCGAGGATGACGAGAATTTTTGACATTTTAAGAGTATATTCTTAGCATATGTTTTAATGTAACAATATCCTTTATCTAACAAATAATGTAACGGAAATTTTGTCATTTCCATTACAACAAGTAGGAAGCAATAATTTACCAAATCAATTCAAATTTCAAAAGAGTTAATTTAGATCTATACCGTATAACAAATACAAATCTATTAATCAAGTTTCACTGTTATCTCAAAAAACTCAATTATCAATTTTTCTATCCAGTCTAAATTTCATTTTTAACAATTTTTGTATCATTTGTGACCACACCTTTTAATGCAGAACCAAAAATATCAACTTTCTATCTGCCTTCCTTTTTGATTCTTCTGGTGTAATGTTTCGGACGACGCGGGAAGTTTTTATACATCTAAAAATAGTATTTAACGGCGGCATTTTTACGAATATTCGTTGATTCCGATCCAGCCACGCCGAGAGGCCACACTCCATCACAGGTGATATACATTTTTGTTGATATTTCTCGCACATTTTCATATGCAATTTATTTTCTTTTGAGCAAGGTATTTATACCATATTTTTCTGTTATTGTAGGCCTCAAAAAAAAAAATCTCCACCTCAAAATCTCCACCTCAAATCTCAAAATTTGAAGTCAAAATAATCCAAATTCAAATAGTTTTCCTCTACCTAATTTCGACCCGTTTTCTTCGATTGGTAACTGAGTGAGAGCCCAAAATCAAGACATATTTTCTATTTGAGAAATCTGCATCATTTGATGGTTTGTTGTCCCCTGATTTGGAGGATCACTTTCTCTTCTGGGAATGGTTAGGCAAAACATTGTTTGGTACTGGCCACTGTCTACTTTGACCGATGTAAGAGAGGAATGAGGCGATCGCTGCACCTATTTTGGATTTAACGTCAATGACGAGATAAGTACCTTTATTTTGGATATTTCTATGTTGGCTTTATCGAATTAATAATTATTATCTATCAAACTCAATTTTTGCTTACCTGTATCACATTTACCTATTTATTTTGTGATACAAATGCCTCAGTTTGTGGGAAATTATCCTTAGAAGATATATGTGTATTACATAATATAAAGAAAGTTATTTCATGATGAAATAATGAGATTTTCTTCTTTGGATAAATGTTTGCCTACATTAATCTAAGTTGCTTTTGAATTTATCGTTAACTGTAAATTGTTTATATCTTACCTTATCGTGTTTATTGCTAAAAAAAAAAACTAAACTTTGTATATATTTTGGGGTTGATTAGTTATTAAGGGAACAAACCTAGTAATTTAGAAAATTTCAAAGTTACTTTTTTGCAAAGTTTTGTAAGTTTACTTACAAAAAAAATTTTCATTTTGTTTTGATTATAAACGTTTCAAGTATGTGAATATAGTTATTTGGATTGAAAATATACCTATTGCATTATTTTTAGAAAAACAGAAATAATCTCATTTCTGAAAATAACTAGCGATCTTGTTCATAGATCACAATAGCTTTCCTTTTTTTTTCTTCTGTGACTAGACAGATGGCGCCCACGGCCTTTTGAGTAAAAAAAAATATATACCTCACTAAATTAACTGAACCTACCCTTTTATGCCACTCCAACAAACCCCGAGCAGTCCGGCTATATAACGTCACGATTCAAGGCTCAAAAAAAAAATAGTCAACATTAAAGAAAGAAACAAATAACTACGTTATATATTTTCGAGTGTAAAAGTTGATAAAAAGGGGAACTAATAAGAGCTACACAAAATCTGAAAATAAAAAAAAAATAAACCCAAACCATCAACAATTTTTATTACAATAAATTAATTACATATATATCGTACTTTAGAAAGTGTGCACATGTATGAATGAAAACAGTTTGCTCATTTCGTTAAAAAAAATCGAAATTCCTTCGCTACCCGAAACATCATCAAAAAACGACAAAAATATAATATTTCATATATGGGTAAAAGTCACATAAAGTGCCAATTTGATGTCCAGGCTGTTTTCTTAAAAATTTATAATATATTTTTCAGTTACAAAAAATGTATATTTTTATCTGAGTTTTTCCTCAACGGTTCCTCGGTAATTGGAGCTAAAACATGGACGACCTGTCCGGTATATAGACAAATACTACGAAATTGTCATTTCGGTAACGTGTCCAAAATTAATTGTTTCTACTTTGAATCTAATTTTAACATTAGTGAACGATTTGGCGGCTACTAAAAGTGATTAAAATTACTTCAAGATATACCTACTTACGTTTGTTAACCCAAATTCTAAACGGCGGTATCAAATAATGTTCATACAAATCGGAATATCGTGTCCTTTGCGCTTTTCGTCATTTCGGTAACGCATCGAACAAATGTGTATACGTGGTTGCAGTATTGAGTAAGGATTTGGGAATGCGCGTGAAATGAATCAGTTGTGGTTGTGTTATACATCCAAGCGGGTAAGTTTTTGCTAATAGCCTTCGATTTTATGCAATAAATTAAAGATATCGCAAAAAGCGCCGCGTATGCTTTTTCACCGTCAATCCGGAAACAGGTTTTTATAATAATTCGGATAGAATATATTATAGGTAATAGTATTACTCAATAGTGTCGACATTTCGGATTATAACCTACAAATTTTTGTTAGTTTCGTCGGTAAAAAAGGGATCTGCAGCGAATCGTACCTAATTTCGTCATTCCGGTAACATCATTTCGGTAACGATATATAAATTGGGTATTCCGTTTCCGGAATGACGCTCGTGTTACCGGAATGATCGTAAAAGCTTTCATGACTAGAAAGTCTAATTCATTGCAGATATCTGAATATGGATGGGAAGAAAGTTTCTCAACTAAAAGAAAAATTGAAATCCGACCGCGAATCAGCACTTCTAGAAAGAGAGAATGAAAGGAAAATAAGAAAAGCTATTAGAAACATGAATAAAAACAAAAAAACAATAAAAAAAGAAACATTTCTAAAGAAGTGAGTGAGACTGAAGATGAAAAGAGAAATAGTGGTGGCGTGTTAGCTAAGCAGGAATCTAACACATCAGATATTAAGGAATCTCGTTTTCCTCTTAGAATAAAATTATCCAACAAATCAAATAAATGTGATATTAAGAAAAAAACAGCAAAGAAGAAAAATAGTGAAGGTAAAAGAGAGTGTTCTAGAAAGAGAGTACAAAAGTTTAGAGCCAAAATGACAGAGGAACAATTAGCAGAAAAAAGAAGAAAAGATAGAGAAAGATATAAAAGAAAGAAGGAAGAAGGGACAGTGAAAAATATTGCATCGCTTAATGAAAGACAACAAAGGCAACAGAGGAAAAGGTGGACCGCAGCCAGTGCAAAATACCGAAGGAATAAGAAACTTGCTTTAGGAGGTGAAGAGTATGTAAAAACAAATTCTCCACCAACAAGCGAAGACGAGACAACCAATGCTGATGATCAACTTGTAAATGCTATTTCTTCAGAAGGAAATGATGTCAATGTTAGTCGTTCTAGTACACATTCTAGTCAGAAAGAGAGAGGAAGAAAAAAAGTAAGGCGTGAAAGAGCGAATTGTTATAGAAAGTTGAGAAAAGCAGAGAGTGAAATTCGAAATCTGAAAAAACAAATAGATCGACTAAGGAAAAGAGAAGAGCGGCGAAGAAAAGCTGAGAAGCTGAAAGTTCCTAATCCTACTTCATCGACGAGCGACCCATCACCAAATACAAAGGTTAATCAAATAACAAAGGGAATTGTTGTTCCTAAGGAAATTAAAAAACGTTTGCTTTTTAATGAGGTTTTATGCTCCCAACTAAAAGACAATTCAGATAAACTTACAAACCAGAAAGAGAAAGAGGTTGTTGCAAAGTTAGTAAGTGGTAAAATAATGAAAAAATATAAAATGATAGGAAAATTGAAGAATCTTGCCTCGTATAAAATGCATTCAAAACATATCAATGAATCTAATATCTGTCAGTATGAAAGAAAAAAAAAGAAATAGCGCTATGACGCAGAAGATTATGAGGTCTATTAAAGAATTTTTGGAGAGCGATTGTAATTCAAGGATGTGCCCAGGCAAAAAGGAGTATGTTAGGAGAGGAAAAATTAAAAAACAAAGGAGATTGCTCTTAAATACATATAAAAATTTGTACAAGAAGTACATTGAAAATAATGGAATTAAAATTTCTGAAGCCACATTCCGACGATACAAACCATTCTGGATCGTTTCCCCAAAACAAAAGGACAGAGAAACATGCGCATGCATCAAGCATGAAAATATAGCTTTGATTATTTTTAAAATGCATAAGGCCAACTTGATAAGCGCGAAAAATGAAAGAGAGCTGGTACATGAACTCGTCTGTGAATCTAAAAATATTGAGTGCATGTTTAGACGCTGTTCAATCTGTAATGAAAAAATGTGCTGTTTGAGGGCCGATATTTCGTCAGAAGTTTTAAATGAAGAAATTACTTATTTCCAGTGGGAATCTAAATCAGAGGAAAAAGTTATAAAAGGGCAAACAAAAAAAATTATAAGAACAATAAAAAGCAACAAAGTTTCAACTGTAAAGAAATTGCTTGAAACCCTAAACAAACAAGCCAGTGAATTTTTAAAACATTACTTTAGAATGTATCACCAGTTGGAGCAATTACAAATTATGAAAAAAAGTATCTCTCCAGAGGAACTCATAATACAGATTGACTTCTCGGAAAACTATGTGACTAAGTTTACATCTGAGATTCAGTCAATGCATTTTGGTGCTTCAAAAAGGCAAATTTCTCTTCACACTGGGGTGTACTATTTTCGCCGTAATATTTCCTCCTCTGTCGAAACAATGCTTTCTAGGTGGTCAACCACATTGCTCTGTGAATAAAGTGAGAGTGATTACTCCGAAAATCCCACAGAAACTTGTCGAGAAAAAAGGTATTCTTTTTATATTTAATGTTATTTTTTTATTATAATTTTCCTTAACAAGTGTTTCTAGGAACTCAATCAACGCGACTTGAAAATAAAGTGGGAAGTTTAGTTTCGAAAACCCCAATAGCACTAGCCAAAAGCTCAGCTCCTAGAACTCCACTCAGACTTGTTGAGAACATCGGTATCCTTTTTTCGTAATTATTTCAAGTTATTACTTATTTGATCATATTTTGTATTCCTTAGCAATCGTTTTCAGATATTGAACCAAAGAGTCCCGTAAATAAAATTAAAATTTTATCAGACGTGACAATCCCTTTGTTTCCTGATAACGAATCTTTAAAGAAAGGTTTATGTTTTGCTTGTACTTTCACTATTACGGAAAGTGCAGCGGGGGTCCGATGCAAAAGTTGTCGCAGGACCTATCACACGAAATGTATTCTAAAAAATGAATCTTACAGAAACAAGAAAATATTTTTTTGTGTTTCCTGTATAAAAGCAAACTTCTAATTATTGTTTCTTGTATAATTCTTAGTTAAGAATAAAATATTTTATGTTGCTTGTTTGGTAAACAAATAAACATTTTCATTTTCCTTACAAATTTTGTTTTTACTTCATTAGGTATTTACGATAATGATATAACGCGGCTATGTGTATCATTTCGGTAACGATACATCATTTAGGTAACGCTACTTATATTGCAATCTTTTGACAAAACTTTATTTACTAATCCCTTTTAAATCTGGTAAAACCTTACCAGAAGTATCTACAAGATATTGTTGATATTTGGGCTTCCAAAAGCGCTACATATTTGCGTCAAATGATCACTATTTTGCAATAATTGTTGCATATTTCATATTTTTTGACATTGTGTGATATAATAAAAGGCAAATTTTCGATTACAATTTCAAATTTGGTGTCATTTTTCTCAACAAAATTGCTTAGACATCCAATACACTCTTTATTATCCAGGCATTGCGACATTCTTGACAGTTACCGAAATGACGATTTTAAGACAAAATCTTAAAAAAAAATTGAACCTTTTAGAATTCAGCGTTGCTGCTTCTTAAATTATAAGTTTATACAGAGAGGAAAAATAAAAATTGCGTTATTTTAATATTAGCGCGACTTTATTTTTTCGAGTTTCAATTTTTCAATTTAGCAATTTATGTGACTTTTACCCATATATAATACTTTTCGAGTACCTATTTAAATACCGACTTATAATAATATAATACTACACCTAACTACCTATAATATATTTTTATCAACTTTTACCTAGGTACTTAAAACTCTGGTGCAATACAAAAATCTGGTCCCTCTCTGTTATATATAGGTATCATTCTGAATTGCCGACGTTTTCATAATTATTATTATTTCGTCATCTTCAGGGCACTACAATAAATAACAGCTAGCGTCCCAGAATAACAATTCAACGAAATAAAATATGTCATATATTAGGCGCGAGTAGGTTAGGTTACGTTGTTAGGTTAGTAACGGACAAAGACAATAAAATCTAAGAGCAATTTCGATTTGACTGCACTTTTGCACTAATATGACATGACAGTGACAAAAGTGCACTCAGTGAAAAAGTGCAGGCAAATTACAATCGCCATAAATGTAAGTCCTCATGTCAAAACATAACATATTATTTTATTTCGTTGAATTGTGAATCTGGGATGCTAGCTGTATTTATTGTAGTACCCTGAAGATGATAAACTAAATTGTCGAAACTCCCGCGATTTGGAAAAGTATCTACCTAGCTTTACTTCACGACACGACCGAAAACTGACTTTCAATGCATCTAAATCTGAATTTTCATAAAACAATGAATCGAACATACTAGGTTACCTACCTAGGTACTTTAAAATTTTAAATTACTTTTAAAACTTATGTATTTTTGACGAAATAAAAACAAGTTTTAACAGAAAAAATCTGGTACCTATTTGTTTGAAAAAAGTATTTAAATATTTCATATCAAGTATTTAAATACTAAATACTTTTTGTCAGTATTTGTAATTTCAAATACAAATATTAATTTTCTGTAAGTATTTAAATACCAAAAAGTAATCTTGATTGGAAACTTCCACGGGCAGAATATGATGATACTAAAAAGTATTTAAATGTCAAATAGTTATTTACATTGGAAGATGCGTAAGTGCCAAAAAGAGCTTATGCATCGTGCAATGTATTATATTTTTTCTGATTCCGACAAGTTCCTATTAGGTACCTATAATAGGTAATTTTAATTAAACGCTTGTAATTCAAAATAACTATTGCTCAATTACTAACAATTAAAATCAGTAATAAATATAAAAAGTACAATTTCGCGATAATAAAAAAATAAAAAAGTTGAGTTTTGTGTGGGAATCGCACCCGTGATCTACGGTTTACTATCTGGACGCTTTTAACCCAGCGCTACGACGTACACTGCTACCTGAATTTGCTATTAGCCATATTATTTGACACTGAAAAATATAATATCCTTATTCTTAATTTTTCTTTGGCATAATTGGCAATTATAAGCGCGCTATTGAGTCCCTTATACGCGCTGCCGCTATTACTTGGATTGACATGATACATATTTTTATTGTATCATGTTAAACTGAGTATATTATACCCGTACGATAGACGATAGTCTGCCGCTCCGCTCTCCGCTTTATACCCAGCATGCACCAGACTAAGGGAGCCGCTTTATACCGAACAGGCAACTGACTGCCGGAGCGGGCTCCTTCTCAGGAGAAGGCGCTTTAAATCGGCGCGGCCGCTTGCTTTCGCATCTGTCTTGTAATCTGTGACACCGGTACAAACGAAAACAACTTATATTCTTCAGAACTCACAAGTACGTTCCCCACAGCACCCTGACCAACCGACGACTTCAACAGCTACTAAGCAGTATCCATTGCCAGGGTGCTCAGTGATCGAGTAGCTGCTAATAAGCGGTATCTACTGAAGCCCAGCTTGTGGCTGGTGCCGAATTTATACCCGCAGATTCTGCTGAATTGGCAATTGGACTTCGATCTTATGTTTATCTTATCGAATGGTCCTTGTAATATAATGATTGTTGATACTCCCTGGTATATTTTATTTAATGTTATCTTTATTCTTGTTTTGATTGAGTATAAATGAATCCACATAGACAATATAATCAGATGTCATTAAAGCGAGTTGGAAGTTATGGAAATAATTTCTAAACCTTCTAATTCCAAGGAAACACGAATTCTAATAAATAAATTGCGCCGAAAAGGCAATTTTTTAAACCACTCTATACAAATTTTAAACCTGTGCGTCAACCTTGTTTGCCAAGCACAAAACATTTACCATGTGATAACGGCCTTGGATTGATTTCTAGTAAACTTATATATCGCCATCGTAAGAAATGTTGTAATTGGAAGGGCAACGCACAATTGGCTGGACAATCTAAACTTATTCGATTAGAGGCAATTATTGATAAGCGTTTAATGCGTGAGGTGTTCCCTCGCATGCGAGCAGATAACGTTTCACTCAAAGCGAAAAAAGTTGCAATAATTTGTGCCTTTGGCGCAAGGTTTGTACCTAAATATACATAGGGAAAAACATTTTATAAATGTAACCTCTAGAAAAATGAGAGAACTAGCTAAAATTTTAATAGAATCGGAAAAACTAGAACCATCCATCCATACACAATATGTCCAATTTTTTTTTGATACTTTGGTAGAAGCCGCTAAAATCGTGGCCAGGTATAATAGTGTCAATGATTGCTATCAGGCTCCTACCTTTGCTATGAACATAGCAACTTCTCCAAAGCAATGTTGCGACATTGCAATTAATTTCGATCTAAAAAGATGCAGCTATTACGCAGCAGAGGCGGAAGCAAATCTAAAAACAATGATTCATTTATTCACCAGTAATTGGAGGTATGAAGTATCAACTCAGGCTGCAAATAATTTACATATGAACAAATTTGATAAAGTTACGATTATTCCATTAGCCAGTGATCTGATATTATTAAGGCAACATTTAATAGAGTTAGCAGATGATGCGCAAAAAAATGACAGTTAACGACAAAGATGTTAAGGCTTACAAGAACTTAATGGAATCTGTATTCTGTAGAGTTATTGTACTTAATAAGAAGAGTCCAGGTGAATTGCAGCGAATGTTTCTTAAAACGTACACAAAGAATATGTCAGGTCAAGGAGAATATGAGGAATTTAATGAAGTAGTTTCTCCAATCGAACAAATACTATTAAAATCTCTAAAAAGGGTTGTAAAAAGAAGTAAACGAGGAAGGGGCGTACCTGTTTCGTTTAGAACGATGTCCATGACTACATTAAAATTATGCTGAAGTTAAGAGCTTATTTTGTACCCCAAGAAAACCCTCGCCTCCTTCAGATGTTTTTTGGCCCCCTTTATATATAAAATGAGATCAGGAGTATTGGAATGCTTGGGGCAACGACGGAGAAGAAATGTACGTGCCACAACTCGAGATAAAAAACATCATAAGATTTCCTACGACAAAGAGCGTGCAAAAAGGAGTTTCGTGAGAGGGAACGCATTCGAATGGCGAAATTTGTAACATCATAATTAAAAAAATATATTTTTATTTTTATTGTATTTATTTTTATTGTATTTATTTAGTTAATAAATTATGTAAATTATTTATAACATTGTTAATTCACTCCCTCTTATATATTATCCTTTTTTGGACCCTACTCAATTTAATCATCGAAATACTTGAGACAGAAAATCCCCAAGAATATATCATTTAACTACTCTAAAAAACAAAAATAATTTTTCATGATATTTTAAAAAACAAAAATACAATTATTTTAATATTCAAACATGAACACCTGTTCATATGAATATAGAAATGAATAAGGTAACAGCTCCAGTAATTGTCCATGTCCCACTAATTGACCACTTTTACTTATATTTATTTAAAATAAGGAAAAGGCTATAAGTATTCACTTAATTTCTGACATCTAGCGACGTCTATGGTTTGCTTATAAAATTAAACTAAGCTGGAGGGGGTAGGCGGCCCAACAGGCCATCTTATACTTCAGTTCAGTTCCAGTTTTCACCAAAGGCCAGACGCCATATTTGTTGTCCTACGCGATAGTCACCATCCAGGTAGATTTTGTTTTTTCATAACGACTCCACTACTACAACATAGTTTAAAATAGTGCAAGATAATAATAATTCTATTGCTATTTGCGATTTTCATGTTTTTTAATAATATTTTTTCCTTTAAAGTAGAAAAAAATAGCTGTCAATCACTGGTACTTCTTTTGTAAGGTAGTGTTCTAATTATTGACCATACGGTCAATAATTGGGACATTCCAGTCACTATTTCTATTAAATAATTAGTGGGTATATATTTTTTTAATGTTCTTATAATTTTGTAGTATGTTAAAAAAACGTTTCCTTTAAAAAGTGACCAATAATTGACCTACAATAAATTGTTATTTACTATATCTGTGAATAATTTAATTTAATGGTCAATTATTGGTGCGAGTACACTAACAATTACTAGAACAATATTCAGTCAATTACTAGACCAAGAATCCTCTCTTTGGTATACTCTTTTTTTTGTTAAATAACAATATATAACATGTATTTTTCTAGTAAAAAATTTACTGACAATATGTAGTAAAGCAAAATCTAAGATTTGACCATACAGTTTGTGTTTTTTTCTCCTCAAAAAAGCTTTAAAACTATTTCGGTCAATAATTAGAACCACATTGGGTTAATTACTGATACGCGCTACTTTTTAACAGATATGGCTCCAACAAAAAAGGCAACATATACCTCGAAAGATGTACAAAATGCCATCGAAGATGTAAATAATGGAATGAGCTATTATAGAGCGTCACAAATATATGGCATCCCAAAAACATCTCTTATATATAAAAAAAAATGGTAAAATACCAATCCAAAGAAAAATGGGTCCAGCAACTTACCTTACTCCAACAGAAGAAGAAATTTTACTTAAATGGATCTTTCATGTCTCAGAGAAGGGTTTTCCAGTTAATAAAGAAATATTGCTGGATAGTGTAGAGCTACTGATAAAAGATTTAAAGAGAAAAACACCTTTCCTTAATGGTCGTCCTGGCCGAAAATGGTACGAATCATTTTTAAGAAGACACCCCGAACTTACACAACGTGTATCTCAAAATTTAACTTCTTCGAGATCTAAAGTGACAGAAGAACGGATTCGAAAATGGTTTATCGAAATTAATGATTATTTTAAAGCCAATGGTTTTGAAGCAATATTATTGGAACCAGACCGCGTGTTTAATTGCGATGAAACTGCGATATTTTTGAGCCCTAAAGATAATAAAGTGCTGGTTCGTAAAGGTGAAAAACTGTTTACAATTTTATAAACAATGACGAAAAAGAATGTATTACAACACTTTTCATGTGTAGTGCTTCTGGAATACTTGCACCCCCTATGGTTTTATACAAATATAAGAGAATTCCGCATAAAGTTGCGTCAAATTTTCCAAGCTCATGGGGCATAGGACATTCGGATAGTGGCTGGATGACAGGGGAGACCTTTTATGAATATATAACAAACATCTTCTGGCCGTGGTTAGTTAAAAAAAATATAACTTTCCCTGTTGTGCTCTTTCTGGATGGGCATGTTTCCCACCTTACGCTTGCCCTTAGCGAATTTTGTAGTGACACGAAATAATTTTGATTGCATTACTGCCGAATTCCACCCACATCCTGCAACCTCTTGACGTTGCTTTCTTTCGTCCATTTAAGTTACATTGGAAAAACACAGTTTACAAGTGGAGAATTGCAAATCAAGGAAGTAAGCTTACACGTGAAAATTTTGCGACGGAGAAACACCTGAAATTAAGATAAGTAACATTTCTACTTTGCCCACACCGTTCAAAAAATGTCTATTTTGGAGCCCTGGAAAAAAGACAACAGCACTAAAAAAGCAAACCAGAGAAAAGGTACCAGCCGTAGCAACTTCTGAAGAGTGGCAGTTATACCACAAGAGAAAAGAAAATGAAAAGAAAAAAAAGGAAGATGAAAAGGAGGAAAGAAAATTGCAAAGAGAGTTAAAAGCAAAGGAAAAAAAACTGAAAGTAAGAAAACTGCAAAAAAAAGAACAGAAAGAACCGTCAGAACAGGAAAGTAAAGAGAATAAAGAAGAAATAAAAAGCCAAAAATTTGTGATTATTAAATATGAAAACAATTTTTACCCCGGTGCTATCCTAGATTCAAAAGATAATGGGAAGGAATTTAAAATAAAAGCAATGGAGAGAAGCGGCTTAAATTGGAAATGGCCTGCAAAAGAAGACATTCTTTGGTATAAGAACGAAGAAATAATTGAATATATTACTACTCCCCGGCAAGTAACCAAAAGAGGGTCCTATTATGTCCAAGAAATGTCTAAATATCTACCCGTAGAAATTTTGTGATAATGTAAACTTATTACCTGTGATTTTAAGACTTAGAATGATATTTTATTTTTACTTCAGTTTTAATAGGTTGTGTTATTTTTTTAGAAATAAACGAAAAGAAAATTTGTGTTTCTTATAATGTTTATTTATTTAAATAAATTACCAATTTGACATTTATTTTAAATAGTACACGAATAATTACCCAATAATAACTAATAATTAATGCAATAACTACCAATACTACTAAAATATAAGATTGCTTAATTTAACAATACTTACCTTTTTTTCTGGTTACCTTAATACTTACCATCGCATTGCTTTTAATCTTCCTCTGCATTTACAATATACATGATGAGAAATTTTAATACAATAAAACTAAACATAATTGTTAAGCTTAATAAGCTCGATTTATATTAATATGTCAATTACTGGTTCAGATGTAAGTCAATAATTAGGACATTCAATTTTTCAGATGGTCAATAACTAGAGCATTTGGAACTTTTCTTTAAAAATATTTTTTTCCAAAGTTATCGTTTTGGTTAGGGAAAATTTAACATCACTAATGCAAAATAGTATAGCTTAAGAACTTAAGGATTTTTTTAAAATTTTGTACTTTGTAAATTAAAGAAGTTGTAGATATACAAAGTGGACGTAACCCCTTAACTAGTCAATTACTGGAGCGGTTACCTTATAGTTTATTAGTTTAATCAAACAGAAAAATAGATCCCCTAAACACAAACAAAATTTACAAAAAATCTCATTAATTCCTCAAATTTACAAACATCTCCCAGTTTCATTAAGACAGTTAAACAATATATCAAGCATACTCTACTAACGACAATTTTTACTATGCAAACGAGTTTTTATACTACAAATTTCGATTGTTTAAGTTTCCGTTTGGTTTTGAATTATAATAGGAAACAAATAACTCACCCCAAAACACAATGTTTGTTGAGATAACAAAAGAAATCGGACAGTACATAAGTTCCGGGACATTCACAAAAGCCCCATAATATGTAGGGACTGCCAAAAATCTTTATAAAAAAATATTCCAATACACCGCTACACGAAGACATTATACCGAGAACATTTTAAACTAAACTGGGAAGCCTGAGAGTCCTAAGAGAGTTTTCGAAACCAGGTCAACAGGTCCGCAGACCGAAAGAAGAAAGTGACTGAAACCAGAATGCCGTAGGTAGCGAAAGCGAAAATTATCCTTCAATGGCATGCATAACATCTGCATCCATAACAACTGCAAGCAACCTTGTTGCAGCACAATGGTGGCGTCGAATATATTTCTTACATTTCTGCTGAAAGCTGCTAGGTAACTATGGTAGTTTAACAACTCATCTGCTAGATATCATATTTGTTAAGAACCATCGACGGCTGAACGAATGTTTTGCTTACTGGCACGTTCCGAGGTGCCAGAGAGCGGGGAACGAGGCTGGACCGCCGCGCTGTTTTGGAATCGTGCGGCATTCGGAAATTAACGTTTGCTCGCGTCTTTTCCCTTGTCTGTTTTATCATTTACCTAATAGATTTTTTGTATTTACAAGAATTCTTCTTTTAGTGTTTTATTTACTTTAACATATTAGATTCGTGTTTCAAGAGCAAACATGAAACAAAAAACCGGCGTATATGACCTGCAATGGACCTTATTAATGAAGACAGCTGTTTTGTTTTTGTTTGGATAAATGTTGATGCAGTGACTTTATATTCTCTTTTTTATTCTCTTTTCAGAGAGTTTCTCTGTAAGGGGTTTAGTAATGTCAGTCACATCGAAAGTTTTACAACATTGTATAGGTAATTGATCTGGGAATGACAAAAGTGCAGAACCAAAAATTTGTGGAAGGATACCTTTAAAAAATAAAAGAACTATAACAAAAAAACACCTATTTGTGGTTAAAAATTGAAAAATCAGTTTAATAATACAAGAGACATAATATATTTTTAGAAAGATTTACAGTATCAATATATCTGTATAAAATCTATTTTTTTCTCTATGGAATCTCTGATTACTAATAATAACTGTTATTGTTATTACATTCTGCCATTGTACAAACTTTTGTAAGTCTCTGTATTTTAACCAGTACGGGTTATTATATATATATATATATATATAGAAGTATCCTACACTTGACCAACCATTATCATTCAATTGTTTTAACGCATGTCTGCCGTATACTTATGTCTATTTTAGTTAGGTTCCTTAAAGGTATTATTTCTATTAGTGAGTGTTTAGAGGTAATTTTCTTTAGTGCTAATAATTTTCCTACCTTTGTTAACAGTTTTTTTAATTTTGTTACTTTTCTTAAAACAACAGTTTTTTTAATGAACAGTTTTTCAAATATTTGCTTAATCCATGATCTGCCAAATTGTCATATTTGTACTGAAATGAGACGTAAGTTTGAGGAAGGCGGTGTTCCAAGTATAGAGAAGTTTCTTCATGAAGAAATAACTGAATAACAAAATTCATTAGAAGAATCTGAGCCAAATTCTTTAGGACAATCTGGCTCAAGTTCTTCAGCTGAACATTCTGAAAAAATTTAGAACTAAATGAAGTAGTAACTAAATTACTGGAAATTCTAGAAGAATCCGAGACGAAAATAAAACAATTTAATTTCTCAGATTTTGACGTAGATATAAATGCTTGGAATGCGACTGAACCCTTAAATCTAAATTCTATCGGTGACAAAATAAATATGTTCAAAATAAAATTACAATTGGGGAAAGTAACAAACTTCAATAAAAAAACATTTATTAGAAGTGCTGCCATAACAAAATCTCTGCTTTTTAAATTTATAAATTTAATAGAAAATATCAATACTCAAAATTTATTTGATTTTATATTGCGACAACAAAAATTGCTTTTAGAATTATCAAATATACATTTGGATTAGAGTAGATGCTTAGATTAGTATATATGCTTACTTTGCTTTTTATAAGTATTTTTTCTATGCAATTTAGTTTGTTTCTCGCAGGATGGCTTTTTTATGCTCGCTTTGTTTGCTAGAATTTAAAACTAAATGAAACACAAAGAAACATATTATTAATAATTGTACGAATAAAAATTTACTGCCATCTACCAATGAAATAGAAAACTATATCATAGCACGTGAGTTATTGGAAATAGTGTTTGTTATTGATTTTATTTTTAGTTGATCCATTGATATATGGAATGCCCCAACGTAAAATAGTAGTATCATTTCACTAAGAAAATATTTCTTTTAGAATCCTACTGCACATTTTGTAAAATACATATTCCAATAAATCTGTGCGCTAAGCATTTGCGAACAAATTCTCACAAGGCAAAAAGTTTTTAACCGCTAGAAGATAGAATAGAAATTTTAGGAAGTGCGTTCAAATGTAGAATCGCAAGCTACAAAATTACCCCTCGACAGTATACAATAAATTTAAAAGCATTTGAGGATTAAATTAAGAGTTCTGTTATTAGACTTATTACCCAACAACAATTATTGAAACATTCCAGCCTGAAAGTTAATATAGTTATATGGTGTATACTATTCAAAATCATTGGATGCGACGGACGTGAAATCATTAGGCGCACCATTTGAGATTGTTGTCAGGGCTACTGACCTTAGTGAATTATATGATAACTTGTTTATCATAATTAAGGAGAAATCTGACTCGCTAGCGGAGCGAGAATCTGGTAAGGGCTTTAAGTTATTTTCCAGCGACAACAGATTTTTTAATTATTATTTCAGGTTGGATTCTAATAGAAATCCTACATCTTGAGGTAGGGATAATAGGGGGATTCGAAATCATTTGACCTTTAACTCTAAAGTTCAAACTCTCAAAGTCAAATTCGAGGGTGGTGGCACACTGGACTTTATGAAGGCTGTCAAAATATGGTTTAATTTTTTGCTCTCATGTATATTCTATCTAAAAATACATTGAAAAATCTTATACCATTATTTGGAAATTAAATATTATTATTTACACAAACATCTTTGGTCATAAATTTTGGGACGGCCAGACTCATTTACATAATTTTTTTTGCACTGTCCCAGACACTCATTAGCATTTTATTTGTGTAAACACTGCACCTTTATCTCCTTGACTTTATTTTTGTAGTTCTGAATGGGGCAAGTTTAAAATAAAAAAAATGCATTAAAGAAAGGTCCGGGATCGTTAATAAACAGCGGCGTCCCGACAATTACTTTTACTTGTTTGAAATACTTGTTGAAATATTGCCTAAAGAGGAAAAATTTCGAGTACCCACCTCTGTTCAACTGCAAGAAGGAAAGGCCGTTTCATATATAAGCATAGTTTTATTCAGCAATATCCAAGTTGATATCTGACAGTGTTAGTTGTCAAAAAAGTTAAAATGTGTCCCAGTAAATGTAAATTGGTAAGTACTTTATAAATTTTACTATAGTTCTAATTATTTTGCATAAATTGAAAAAATAATTACAAAAAGATTGATCGATTTGGGGTTGCAGGTCAATGTAAGTGAATTTTATTTGCTTTTATTGGTTGCGTTCAATGCGCCCCCAAATTTGTAATCGTTTCCAGTGTTTTACGTCTGTGTGCATTCGCTAGTTAACGCTGCTTTCCGTTAGGTATTAGCATATTTTTTGAAGAATTTGTCAACTTTTTTCCCTTCGAAGTTAACAATTAATAATTAGTAACTAAAAATATTCGTGTACTATTTGTCGCATTAAATAATAATTCATAATTACCTAGCTTACTACAAATATATACAGGGTGGTGAAAATTTCGATGCTTAGCATTGGTATTTCGGAAACTACGAAAGATACAACATCGGTCAAATTAGACAAAAGTTGCTCTATCATACCCTGTACAATATTCTGTTATTAAATATAAGATATCTTGATTCGTTCGTAATTTATACTCATAAAACTTGTTAATTTTAAATTCTTGGTCATAGTCAATTCGATGGCAGTTTCAGAAATTTTCTAGGCCCCAAATTTCGAGCAATCACAGCTAAGATACCAATGGTGGGAATCGAAATTGTCACCACCCTATATAATGTCGCTCAACAACTGTTCAATATTCCTCAGCAGCGGATACAGCACTATCAAATTTTGATAGATAGCGATTCTAAAAATGTTATAGATTGGATTTATTGAATTGACCAAAGATGGCCCTGAAATGTCTCTCGAGAGAGACATCAATATTAATTTTTTAAAATTACCCCTTGGAGGGGGGTATTTAACAGCCATTTTCGAGTGAACCCCTCCACCTTGCATCATTTATAGAAAAAGGTAATAAAAAAATATATCTCTATTAACATTTTAATTTAAACTTTTAAATTTTTAGGACCAACAAACTAGAAAAATAATTATATTTGTAATAATCGGTAGTTAATAGTTAGTAGTATATATAACGTAGGTACTTATATTAATATAAAATATCTATTTTTTTAATCGAACTTAACATGGAGGGGAGAGAACCATAATATATAGTATAAAAGTATACAGAACGCTTCAGTTGCAAAATACTTCTCCACTGCTACTACTAACATTCTCAGCCTAGCTTTTAGCGTTTCAGTACCCAGTATTCATTGAAAATAGCCTTTAGTTTTCTATACCGTTTTTAGTGTTTTGTTGGTGTTTGCTTTGGTAGTAATGATTAGTATAGCAAAGGGTACTACAGAGCGGAAGTGACGTCACAAGATGTCCGCCAAGGCGGGAAATTTGAAAATGGCCTTGAGCTGAAGGTCGATGAACTTTAAGGGGTCACCTTGAGTTAACCTTGACCTGATGGTTACCTTGATGTAACCTTTAACTAAAGGCTAAAGACCTTTATGGGGGTCACCTTAGTCTGCATTTTAGAGGTTAGGTGTAATTGGGTGATTTGCAATCTTGCAGATATTTTTGTTTAGGTAAACAAAAATCATTGTGATATCAGCATTAAAAAAGTTGAGTTTAGGCATTTCTATTAATATATAAAGCTGTACAGACTGAGTCATTTTCGATGGTTTTATGGGGTATCTGCGTTATTTGTATAGATAGAAAAAAACAAGGTAGGTGTTCATGAGTGAATTTTTTGAGATATTTACGATGCTCAAAACAGATCTCTGATATCTCCAATATTTTAGGAGATACAGGGCGTTTTTGAAATTTTTGCTATTTTTACCATTATCATAGCTCATTTGTTTTTAAACCTATATATTTCGTTGAAAACGCTTTATACGCACTTTTTTACGTAGAATCCATTGGAGTAAACAGTTTTTCCAAAAAATAGTTATTTTACCTACCAAGGCACTGAAGTTCAACTTAGTAATTCAACTTCAGTGCCTTGGTACATAAATAACTATTTTATAGAAAAACTGTTTACTCCAATGGATTCTATGTAAAAAGTGCGTATAAAGCGTTTTCAACGAAATATATAAGTTTAAAAACAAATGAGCTATGATAATTGCAAAAATTTCAAAAACGCCCTGTATCTCCTAAAGTATTGGAGATATCAGAGATCTGTTTTGAGCATCGTAAATATCTCAAAAAATTAACTCATGAACACCTACCTTGTTTTTTTCTATCTATACAAATAACGGAGATACCCCATAAAACCATCGAAAATGACTCAGTCTGTACGTTCGTGAACAAATTCATTCAGTTTCAACTATGAGTTATATCAATACCCGTTTAACAACAACAAACATCATCACCCCTATGGAGTGGAATTCCACTGAAGACAAGATGGAAGTCGAAGTGGCAAGAGAAGATTCAACGTGGCAACCAATATGACCATGGAAGAACATCCTGGACGAACATTGACCCCTACTGGAACTCATGGGAGGCTAAGAATGAAGATCAATGAAGGCGCTGCTAGGACTGAAGCCTAATCCTGGAGTAAAGACGCTGGTGGAACTGAAGATCATCCCTGATTACATTGATTATATTTCTAGCGATTCGGAAAAATCTTACAACTTTAACTTAAGTTTTTAACTAGACAAAAGCTGTAGGGGTGGGTCAAAATATACGGGAACACCCTGTACACGATTCAATAGCTGTCAATGTTATCAGTATAAAAACTGATTTCTGATCTTTTTGTACACTAATATGACGATATTCAACTGATAATCTCATATTAAAAACATCAAAAATTAAGTCGAAACAAAATCTTTACACAAGCCGCAAATAGTTTTAAATTTCTCAATCTAACGCGCTAAACATATTTCCGTTACTGCATGTTCCTAGATTACAACATTTCTCAGTATACAGGCAAACAAAGAGAATAATGTCGACAACGCGAGAGATTCGCTCTTGAAAATGATACGTAAAGCCGGGTCCACATTTGGCGAACGAGTTCGAACGACCAACCATTATCATTCGATTGTTTTAACGCATGTCTGCCGTATACTTATGTCTATTTTAGTTAGGTTGCTTAAAGGTATTATTTATATTAGTGCGTGTATAAGTATTTAGAGGTAATTTTCTTTAGTGCTAATAATTTTCCTACTTTTGTTAAAAGTTTTTTTAATTTTGTTACTTTTCTTAAAACAACAGTTTTTTTAAATGAACAGTTTTTCAAAGATTTGCTTATTCCATGATCTGCCAAATTGTCATATTTGTACTGAAATGAGACGTAAGTTTGAGGAAGGCGGTGTTCCAAGTATAGAGAAGTTTCTCCATGAAGAAATAACTGATTTTTTGGATAATTACATTCCTGCACAAAATTCATTAGAAGAATCTGAGCAGTGGCGGCTCGTCAGGGTAGGCCTCTGAGGCCGCGCCTCACCCTTAAAACTCTCAAAATGAAGGAACGAACCACAATATAAAAAAAATCTAAAAAATCAATCTTTAATCCGTAAAAATGACTATTTTTTAAATAAATCCAGGCCACGGTGTTAAATAAATCCGACGACTGCGACACTGCGACGCAAACCATGTACCCTCATTAAAATCCTGATTTCCTACCTATTTACGACTATTGTTTTTGTTTTGATTCGGTTAAGTTAGATTGTTTCTTGTTTCGAAATTTAAATTAATTGGTGGTTATTATATTATTTTCGTGGTGCACGTGGCGTGGATACACATACACAGAGGACACAGATAAGGTAGAATTTTAGCAGTTTTTGGAATACAAGTGGTGGTTATTGAAGTAGGAGACTGCAACTGGCAATTAAGGTTAAGGTTAGGTTTTCAGAATACCGCTGTCCGTCGCCGGTAAGTAAGCATTTATTTAGCAGTTAAATTTTAGTGTTTTTTTCTTTGTAATGAATCCTATTCATGACATTATTCTCTCAATAATTGAGACGCCCTTTCTAAGAAGAAATGAAACTGAAAAGAGACAAATATTAAGCAGTCGTCCAACGCCAAAAATTTCAGCAATATTTAACGATAAGAGGCAAGGTAAACAATATTCAAGAACTTTTCAAATATCTTGGTACGAAACCTATAAGTGGCTATGCGGAAGTACTTATAAAGAAAGCTTGTACTGTTGGCCTTGTACTTTATTAGGCATCGTCAAAAACAATTGGAGTTCAGGGGACGGGTATTCTGATTTAAAAAATTTTTCACGGGCTGTAAAATCACACGAAGGTTCCAAAGAACATATTAAGAATTCTGTAGCACTTACGAGACTGGAACAAAATAGAACAACTATAGCGGATGCACTGATAGAAAATGCAGGTCTTAATAAAATTTTATATAATGAAAACGTGCGTAAAAATCGTTTATTATTAAGTTATTTAATTGATCTTACTATTACGTTAGGTAAACAGGACCTGGCATTTCGAGGCCACAATGAAACAACAGATTCTTCTAACCGTGGAAATTTTAAAGAAATATTTGCATGTTTAATAAAAAGAAATGCCGAACTTACCGATCATTGCGCAAAATTTAGTAATATTTTTACAGGACAATCTAAGACTATTCAAAATGAACTAATTGGTTGCATACATGAATATATTCAAGAATATACAAAAAAAGAAATTAATGATACAGATTGTTGTTTTTTTGGCGTAATTGCGGATGACAGTACCGATATAACGGAAAAATCACAGTGTTCGATAACAGTTAGGTATGTGACCAACGGATCTTTAAAAGAAAGGTTTTTAGGATTCTTTGACGTTAGTGAAGATAGAACAGCAGAGAGCCTTTTCCAATTAATAAAAAGCAGTTTAGAGCCTTATGACTTTAAAAATAAATTGGTCGCGCAGTGTTACGATGGTGCCAGTGTTATGGCGGGTGAAATAAACGGACTTCAAACAAAAGTTCGATCTATTGCTCCCTTAGCTGTTTTTACCCATTGCTGTGCCCACAGATTAAATCTAGTGTTGCAACAAGGAACAAAACGGATTACGCAAAGTCGTATATTTTTTGCCACTTTATTGGGGATACCAAATTATTTCCACCAATCACCAAAACGGTCGTTTGTGCTTAACCAAATAGTTGGTAAAAGAATTCCGCGAGCTGTAGAAACACGATGGTATTCACGATCTAAAATTTTAAATTTAGTGGCTAATGAATGGGATAATTTGATTTTAGTATTTGAAACTATCATTAATGACTTAAGTTCCGGAACGGAATCTATCAATGCCGCAAAAGGATTTCTTAAGCATTTTAACGATTTTGAATTTTGCCTTTTAACACATATTTATAAAGACATTTTTAGTTGCACCGATTTATTGTTTCAAATATTACAAGCTAAGCATTTAGATATAAATTACTGCTCCTCGCAAATAAACCTTGCCAAGCAAAGAATCAACGAATTAAGAAACGAAGACCATTTCAAAGTTTTTTTTACTATTGCTCAAAATGCCACTGAGCTGCCAACTAACACACGCAGAGGTCAATGTTCTAACGAATTCGATATTTTTACGAAATATAAAATATTGTATTTCGAAATAATAGATTGCATAACTCTTCAATTAGAGACGCGGTTTGAAAATCTAAATAAAATAAATTTTTTTGCTTTAGTCGATTGCACAAACTATTCGGAATATGCTAAATGCTTTCCAGACAACTTACTAAATAATTTATTAAAAAATTATCCAAATATTTTTGACAAAGATAGATTAAAGAATGAACTATCGGTATTATATAGGGATGAACAATTTTTTAATTTAAGTGTTGAAAAAAGTTTAGATTTGTTATTTAAAAATTTTAAGACAATTTTTGCGGAAGCATATAAGCTTTTTAATTTAGTTTTAACAATCCCTACAACAAGTGTATCTGCCGAACGAAACTTCTCATGTCTCAAACGAATTAAAACCTACCTAAGGAACACAATGACACAAGAACGTCTCTCGGGGTTAGCAATGATGTCAATAGAACAAGAGTTACTGTCAAATCTCAGTGCCGATCCACAATTTTTTGACCAAATAACAGATAAATTTGCAACCATAAAAGACAGGCGCATAGATTTAATTTACAAAAAGTAGGTAGTTTTTTTAAATATTTTTAATAACATAGTATTTAATACACCGTATTAGACCGGGACTATGCCTTTTGGAGGGTATTTAGGTATTATAGTATGCATATTCGTGATTGAGAATTGATTTTTTTAGTTTTGTGATTATTTTTTATTAATTTATTTATAACTTGTTTTAAGAATATGTATATTATTTTTAAGTTTTAAAAAGGAATGTTTGAATATCGCAATTCGCGTTAAGAATACTTTTGTTGTGATATTTTATTTTTTTATGTTTTTTAGAGTTTATTTTTTGTTTCTTTTTAGTTTATTTTTGTTTTTTTAAGTTTTTTGTTTCTTTTTTTTATAATGGTTTAGTAGGGCTATTGGCGATGACCTCCATTTAAAAAAAGGTCAACGCGTCGCCGAATAATACCTCAGGGGTGACGAGGAAATTTATTCTTATTAAACAACAAAATTAATCTCATGTAGCCTCACCCTCCTACAGACCCACGAGCCGCTACTGAATCTGAGCCAAATTCTTTAGGACAATCTGGCTCAAATTCTTCAGCTGCACATTCTGAAAATTTAGAACTAAATGAAGTAGTAACTAAATTACTGGAAATTCTAGAAGAATCCGAGAAGAAAATAGAACAATTTAATTTCTCAAATACAATATGCATGATACAGATTTTGACGTAGATATAAATGCTTGGAATGCGGCTGAACCCTTAAATCTAAATTCTATCGGTGACAAAATAAATATGTACAAAATAAAATTACAATTAGGGAAAGTACCAAACTTCAATAAAAAAAACATTTATTAGCCACAACAAAATCTGTGCTTTTTAATTTTATAAATTTAATAGAAAATATCAATACTCAAAATTTAAATCTAAATTCTATCGGTGACAAAATAAATATGTTCAAAATAAAATTACAATTAGGGAAAGTAACAAACTTCAATAAAAAAACATTTATTAGCCATAACAAAATCTCTGCTTTTTAATTTTATAAATTTAATAGAAAATATCAATACTCAAAATTTAAACAAAAATTTATTTGGTGAGCTGAGATACCAATGGTGGGAATCGAAATTGTCACCACCCTATATAATGTCGTTCAACAACTGTTCAATATTCCTCAGCAGCGGTTACAGCACTATCAAATTTTGATAGATAGCGATTACAAAAATTTGGTCTGCACTGAATGCAAGCAGTGTTTTTTACTCTAAAAATGTTATAGACTGGATTTATTGAACTGACCAAAGATGGCCCCGAAATGTCTCTCTCGAGAGAGACATCAATATTTATTTTTAAAAATTACCCCATGGAGGAGGGGTATTTAAAGGCCATTTTCGAGTGGATCCCTCCACCTTGCATCATTTGGTCACTGTGTAACGGAAATTTATGCTAATCTCCGTTACCACGATTTTTAATTTTGGCTCGTCCAATATACGGCCAGATATTTATAGGCTAAATAAAAATCTCCGCACAGTTTTGTGCGGGAATTTAGCGAATTTGGCTTAATTCATTGATATACAGGTACGTCATTGTCTATTATATTAAAATAACATTAAACTAATCTTAACAGTTTCAAACAATAACTATTTAGTGACAAAAAGGTATGTAACAAACCAACAGATTTTAAACCATACAGAATCGTTGAAGAAGAAGAGCGCCTAAGTTGACAGATGTATAACCTAACCATTGTGTTTTGTACCGGAACCCGTCAGTTCGCGGTTTATTTTTTAAAGTTTTTACCATAACTTTTTGAGAGAACAATTCCTTCATGTTCTAGCAACGCGGAAGTGGTCACTGACGTCCGAAGGTTATAAATACGGCTTGACAGGGAGTTTCGCGGCTTTTTCCTCTGTTCTTCAGACGACTAGTTTCGGTAATCGGTGAGATTGTGCACTCTTGATATTGTTTTATTTTTCGAATCATCTTTGATCATCGTGCCCAGTCTTCACCATTTTTGAGCGGTTTAGTGTGAAAAATTTCTCTGGTGATCTAATTGACCGTGCTATGCTAACATTTTGGTATTATTTTCATGTAACCACCATCGACGGTCGTTGGGTTGGTTTTCGGCGTGCCTTGCCGTGTTGAGCGATTGGTGATTGAGGAACAAGGGTTTAACGAGCAGTTTGGGGTCCCTGCTACGGCTGCACAGGAATCTGGGGTGAGTATTTTTTTCAAATATTTCTTAGAAATTTGGCTTTGCCACCTTTATGAAAAAATATCTCATCTGCCAGATTTGCTGTTTCTTTGTGGACCCACAGCTGTCTTACCACCCTATTCGTACCTCTTTATATCACCTTTATTTTTGATTATAAATTTGTTGTGAAAGATAGCACAACGTAAAAAGGCATAGCACACGGTTTTGTTAATCTTGTATTTTATGCGTATTCTTTCACACTAAATCAGCTGTTAGCCAAGTACCGTTACTTGTCGGTTGCTAAATATTTAAATTTCTCCTTATATATTAATTATTTCTTTTTTTGGGAACAGAGAGAAGCCGGAGGTTTTTCTTGTAAAATTTAACTTAAGTATCAGGGAAATCAACGTCATTGGACGTTCTTTAGAACTTTAGCAAGTTATTGTTATATATTTTTTTCTACGTCAAGAATATCCTTTTTCAATCGTTTATCGAGTCATTTATATTCACTTTATGAAAATTATTTGAGCTATAATTTACTGTGCACAGATTTGTCATTACTGTTCCTAAATTTAACATTAATTTAACTTTAATTTATCTTTAATATTTTCACTTTGTAAAAGCACAGAATGTAACTGCTGCGTTTTGCGACGGACACTGTTTTGCCTTTACCTTTTCATGTAACATCGGAAAAGGAAAGGACCACAGGACCACACAGAAGGTTGCGTTTCACAACCATACCACACCACTGGCCGACTTGAATCCGCAGACTACTGAAGCAGCTCACGACTGGCTTCCGACTAGAGCTAGTTCCGGAGGTTATTGCACGATCAAAGGAGTCTGGGTGACGTCTGGCGGACAAGTGACAATTCATCTCGAAACCAAGGTATCCCTACAAGTCTTGGTGGTCCAAAATTGTAAGCAAATTATCAGGATCAGTGTTCGAAGCTAACCAAGTTTTTTTATATACCAAAATATTAGCTTTAATTAGTTACTCTCATTTTAATTCAAATATTCAGTAGCACTTGACTTTCGAGTTTTTCAACAAACATTTCATTGTAAACAGCCAAATAATTTTCTGGTAACCTGTAAGTTTCAACCACAAAGTTGCTCATTAAACATTGTAATTTAATTACTGTCTGTTTTATTTGAATTCCTCCTTTTAGGCTCAGTCTTTTAAGCCCATTCTTTTTAACAAATTAAAATAAATAAAAAGTATACCCTTTGGGGTTATAAACTTGATGTAACCTTTAACTAAAGACTAAATACCTTAGTCTGCATTTTAGAGGTTAGGTGTAATTGGGTGATTTGCAATCTTGCAGATATTTTTGTTTAGGTAAACAAAAATCATTGTGATATCAGCATTAAAAAAAGTTGATTTTAGGCATTTCTATCAATATATATAAAGCTGTACGTTCGTGAACATAAATAATTATTTTCCATGACAACCTTGATTATATTAATTAATATATTTATCTGATCACAGATCCTAGCGGTTCGGAAAAATCTTACAACTGTAACTTAAGTTTTTTTAACTAGACAAAGGCTGTAGGGGTGGGTCAAAATATACGGGAACACCCTGTACATGATTCAATAGCTGTCAATGTTATTAGTATAAAAACTGATTTCTGATCTTTTTGTACACTAATATGACGATATTCAACTGATAATCTCATATTAAAAACATCAAAAATTAAGTCGAAACAAAATCTTTACACAAGCCGCAAATAGTTTTAAATTTCTCAATCTAACGCGCTAAACATATTTCCGTTACTGCATGTTCCTAGATTACAACATTTCTCAGTATACAGGCAAACAAAGAGAATAATGTCGACAACGCGAGAGATTCGCTCTTGAAAATGATACGTAAAGCCGCGTCCACATTTGGCGAACGAGTTCGAACGAGTGCGAAAATTCGTTAAGTGTGGACGTGTTTCATCAGTTTAATAATACAAGAAATATTTACAGTATCAATTTATCTGTATAAAATCTATTTCTCTATCTCTATCTATTACTAATATCTATGTAGGTACTTAATAATAACTGTTATTATATTCTGCCATTGCACGAACATTTGTAAGTCTCTGTATTTTGACCAGTACGGGTTTTTATACATACGTATATTAGAAGTATCGTACACTTGACCAACCCATTATCATTCGATTGTTTTAACGCATGTCTGCCGTATATTATGTCTATTTTAGTTAGGTTGCTTAAAGGTATTATTTCTATTAGTGAGTGTATAAGTGTTTAGAGGTAATTTTCTTTAGTGCTAATAATTTTCCTAATTTTGTTAAAAGTTTTTTAATTTTGTTACTTTTCTTAAAACAACAGTTTTTTTTAAATGAACAGTTTTTGAAATATTTGCTTATTCCATGATTTGCCAAATTGTCATATTTGTACTGAAATGAGACGTAAGTTTGAGGAAGGCGGTGTTCCAAGTATAGAGAAGTTTCTTCATGAAGAAATAACTGAATAACAAAATTCATTAGAAGAATCTGAGCCAAATTCTTTAGGACAATCTGGCTCAAGTTCTTCAGCTGAACATTCTGAAAATTTAGAACTAAATGAAGTAGTAACTAAATTACTGGAAATTCTAGAAGAATCCGAGAAGAAAATAAAACAATTTAATTTCTCAGATTTTGACGTAGATATAAATGCTTGGAATGCGGCTGAACCCTTAAATCTAAATTCTATCGGTGACAAAATAAATATGTTCAAAATAAAATTACAATTGTGGAAAGTAACAAACTTCAATAAAAAACATTTATTAGAAGTGCTGCCATAACAAAATCTCTGCTTTTTAAATTTATAAATTTAATAGAAAATATCAATACTCAAAATTTAAACAAAAATTTATTTGATTTTATATTGCGACAACAAAAATTGCTTTTAGAATTATCAAATATACATTTGGATTAGAGTAGATGCTTAGATTAGTATATATGCTTACTTTACTTTTTATAAGTATTTTTTCTATGCAATTTAGTTTGTTTCTCGCAGGATGGCTTTTTTATGCTCGCTTTGTTTGTTAGAATTTAAAACCAAATGGAACACAAAGAAACATATTATTAATAATTGTACGAATAAAAATTTACTGCCATCCACCAATGAAATAGAGAAATCTATCATAGCACGTGAGTTATTGGAAATAGTGTTTGTTAATTGATTTTATTTTTTTATTTTTAGTTGATCCATTGATATATGGAATGCCCCTACGTAAAATATTTTTAAATAGTAGTATCATTTCACTAAGAAAATAGTTCTTTTAGAATCCTACTGCACATTTTGTAAAATACATATTCCAATAAATCTGTGCGCTAAGCATTTGCGAACAAATTCTCACAAGGCAAAAAGTTTTTAACCGCTAGAAGATAGAATAGAAATTTTAGGAAGTGCGTTCAAATGTAAAATCGCAAGCTACAAAATTACCCCTCGACAGTATATTTATAAATACATTTATAAATATTTCCCAAAACTAAATTATGATACCTGGGATACTAACGATAATGAAAACGTTGAAATAAAATATCACTACGTTTTGACAAAGGATATGTCTAGATTAATATTTAAACAAGTAAATAAGCATCACTCTAAAAAGTTTCTCTGTGACAGATGTTTAAATTACTTTCAAACTCAAAAAAAAAATGCAAGAACATACCGATGAATGTAAAAAAATTAATAAATGTAAAATAATTTTCCCTATGGAAAAATATATTGAGTTTAAAAACTACGTCAACAAAGAGAGCGTTCCATTTTTAATGTACTCCGAACACTCCACAACGAACACTGAAGACTGAAAAATATCAGAAACATGAAGCGTTTAGTGCATGCTATTTCTTTAAATGTAGTTATGATGACAATCTCTCATATTACAAAAGTTATCGAAATTCAGACTGTATGAGTTGGTTCGCAGATCAGTTAGCTGAAGTTGCCGTTATAGTACAATCAAAATTGAAAAAGGTAAAACCCATGAATCAGGTTGTAAGTCTCAAGGACGCTACAAAGTCATGTTATATTTGTAATAAAAATTTCCAGATCACCGATAAGATAGTGCGAGATCATTGTCACCTGACAGGTAACTTCAGGGGATATGCGCGTAATCAATGTAATCTAAATTATACCAATTCTTTTGTAATTCCAGCTATATTTCACAACCTTTCTGGGTACGATAGTCATTTTATAATTAGAGATTTAGCGAAGAGAAATAATGTATCATTGCTTCCCGTAAACAAAGAACAGTGCATTAGTTTCACAATATTGGATAATAATACCAATATTAGAATTCGATTTATTGATTCCTTTAGATTCATGAACTCCTCATTGAGCACTCTAGTCTCAAAACTTAATTAAAGAAATTTAATAAATACCAGAAATACGTTTCACGGTTTACCTAAAGAAAATTTCGAATTGTTAACCCGAAAAGGTATTTTCCCTTATGACTTGTTACATTCCAAAGTCACACTTTAATGAGGGCATTTCTTTCAATAATGGAAAAGGCGCTGGGACTAAACCACAGAGTTTTTCCGTAGAAAAGGACCATTGATTTTGCCAATAATTAATCGTTCTAATTCATTTTTATAAGAATTACACTCCCTATATTTATTTATTATAACCGTAAGAAGTAAACAATTATCAATACAATAATACAATAATATAATTGTTTGCATTCATTTAAAATATACATTAAATACCTAGAGGTACCACAATAAATGAATAACTGCTCTGCCATATTCTACGAACTTTTCTATCATGTGAACTTTTCAGTAGCCATCGTAGTTCTCTGTTCGGTATAGCACAATATTTGCTCTTGGCACCAATAACACTAGTATATGGTACGTTTTCTACCGTTAACCGCTGAGTATTTAGAGGCTCACAATTAATCAAAATTTATCCTGTCTCAGATAGATCGGCTGCAATGATCGCGAGTGCAGTTTTACAAGATATGGGAATAGTGAGTGAAATAGACAAATCTAAAGTTATTGATAGAAGCAAAATAAGGAGAGCTAGAAAAAAGAATAGACTGACAATGTTAAATGAAGTTTCAAGCGAACGTGACGTGCAAGGTATTTATTTCGATGGACGAAAAGATAAGACCTTACGCTATATCTCTATTGGTTCTAAGTTACATAGAAGAGTATTCTTAGAAGAACATATTGTAGTTGTGAATGAGCCCGGCTCTAAATATTTAGGTCACGTTAGTCCAGTCACGGGATCTGCAACAGATATAAAAAATTGTCTATTTCATTTTTTGAAAAAAAGGGTAGATACCTCCCGTATTCTTTCTATAGGATGCGATGGTACCGTGGTAAATACAGGACATAAAAACGGTGCTATTGCTCAGTTAGAAAGAGCACTTGGAAAACCTCTTCAATGGTTTGTCTGCATGAGGGTTTTCTGGAGAAATTGGAAAAAAAAATAGAAGGCTGTGAAAATCTTCCTATTGCACGATTTAAGCCAATTAAAGTTACATTGCCCAATGTAAATTATGGGGTTTTAAGCACTGACCAAAAATATTTGTATGAGACTTGTTTGGCGATTTCTTCAGGTAACTTTCCTGCAGATTTATCACATAGATGCCCCGGACCGCTAGCTCATTCTAGATGGCTTACTTGTGCCAATAGAATTCTACGCTTATATGCTGCTACAGAATCGCCTTCGGAAAAATTGAGCATTTTGGCAAACTTCATCATAAGAGTGTATTCCCCTACCTGGTTTGATATCAAATTTAAACCATCTTGCTTAGATGGTCCAAAACATTTATTAAGCATGATTCAGCGATCAAGATATCTTCCCGAAAGTTTGCTTAAGATAGTCGATGCGGTAATTAAGAGAAATTCGTTCTTTGCTCACCGGAAAACCTATTACTTTGTATGTTAAATGATGAAAGATCACATATCAGAAGAATTAG